>OV281339.1:38280158-39530158 GCA_923062675.1 Marasmarcha lunaedactyla | reverse complement strand
GCTGTTCACGCACGTGAGTCTCCTCTAGTCAAGGAGGACCTTCACCACAAGGCATTATGTATAACATGTGGATTAAATGAGAATCATACTCTCGCTTACGAGTGTAAAGTAAAATATTTGTACAATCAAGGTACCTTCTCCGCTCTATCCTCTGAACTAAGTAATACTGATTGGACAAATGTTGTGACAGGTAATAGTGTGGACCAGGCCGTCACCGCGTTCTATGAACGGTTGTACGAACTTCGTGATAAATGTGTTTCTAAAAAAACGATTACTTCTAAATCATACTTGCCTTGGTTTAATTCTTCTATAATCAAAGTGATAAAGGAGGAATACAAATTTAAATCAAAGTATGATACTTGCGGCAACCTATCCGACTGTCAAACGTCCTCTCTTCTCTGCCGACGAGCCGCTCAAATGGAAAAATAACTCTTTGACTCGTATGTCTCGAGAATCGAAGATTCTATCACAAAAGATCCGAAAAGCTTATGGATATAATCTTTGGCAAAAGTCCTTGAGAGAACGTTATACGACCAAATGTACAGTTCTCTGAATTGTAGTTTTGGTCAGGAGTAGCATGGGTTTCTAAAGGGGCGTTCCACAGTGTCCAATCTTGCACTAGCCAATATAATTGCTAGTACAGAGCAGGGTGCGCAGGTCCTGTCCATATCTTCTGACTACAGTGTCACGGTAATTTATACAGGTGGTTCGCTTTCTACATTGACAACTGCAATCAGGCTGTTGTTATAGACGGTTACACGTCAGCCTGGGTGCCTTCTCCGTCTGGTGAACCTCAAGGATCGTTATTGGGGCCGCTACTGTTTACTCTGTTCATCCTTGATAATTAACATTGCTTCCAGAATTCTAAAATAATAATGTTTGCGGATGACATGAAGGTGAAAGACTATTCGTAGCTTTGGCAATGTAGAGCATCTGCAGTCGGATTTCTCTCGATCCGAGGACTAATGCGTTCTTAACAAGCTTGATCCTAATGTCTCAAAATGCTTTTTCATGTCATTTACGCGCCGTCGTGATGTAGTTAAGAGATTAGAGAAGGTACACGTGATGAAAGATTTAGATGTCGTTCACGACTCTAAAATTTTATTCGATAAACATATCAAATAAAGCCAACATTTTGAATAAAGCCTCTAGATTTCTAAGGTTCCTATTACGTAGGTCATCCCATTTCAACAACATTAAAACAATAAAAGTTCTGTACTGTGCTTACGTTAGGCTTCACAAATTTGGACTCCTCAATATCAAACTTACTTTTCTCGCATGGAGCGCATCCAGGGTAGGTTTCTCTGTTATCTAGAATTTAAAACTAGGTGCAGGAACTATCACTTTCTACCACTTGAAATTAGGAGGAAAATTAGTGATAACTGTTTTTTGATAAAAATTGCTCAGAGAGAGGTAGATTTTACGGAATTATTATCTAGAATCAACTTAAGGACCAATACCCTACGTTTAAGACAGCGTTTAGTACTGGATATTTCTTATGTCAAAACCAGATACAGAGCTAACACATTCATGTTACGCGCTTTTGCCTGATTTAATAAACGACTGCATGACGTTAACTTATTCTGCTCAAGCACAGCATCGGTGAGAACACTAATAACCAGCTCTTACTTTGAGAATGACAATTAAATAAGATGAACGAATAATTATAAATTATTTTTATGTATCAAATAATGTATTTTGTATTTTAATTACTTATTGTGTTGATAAGACTGCGTAAAAATGTCACCCAACACTAATAATGTGATCTTAATGTAAACCTTTTGTTTACGCTACCTGTAATTTACTAACAAAATATAATAAGAAATATTGTAACACAAAAGTGGAGATTTGTTACTAGCATAGGACTAACTATCTGTCAATTCATGTATTGCTGAGTCTGTAAATCTTCCTAAAATGAATAAAAAAATATAAATAAATACTGACTGACTTAACCGATTCGTTGCTGATGGCACGACTGGCGTGTCATCAATTTTTTTAACTTGTGGTTAATGACACTAAAGGCGTGTCATTATTATATCGACTGTAACTCCCTCAAATGACGGTCTGCCTAGAACAAAACTTTTGTGATTTTCTACGTAGATCTGTCCTATTGTGTTAGTTTCTGGATATTGTGTGAAATCAAAAATTGCAGGGGTTTACAACCTCTAAAATATGCGTTGAATTTTTTTTAACCTGTGGCGCATGACATGGCTCATTTTTTGAATAGATTGTAACAACCTCAAAAAAGATTTTAAAGTTTTAAAACAAAACTTAGATAACTGATACAATCTTTAAATTTTTCTTAAATACAACCAAAAAGTTAAACAACATTACAAAAGGTTTGAAACGTTTAAAAATGTAAAGTCACTTACCTTCCATCTCAGGTAAAACACGTAAAACACTCTTAAAAACCAGTTTGAATAAGGTATTGTGCCCTACTACCGTAGTTTGATGTCAACTAATCTTCAATCAAGTGTTAACCAGGGAAATAGCAAAAAAATCATGTGTTTTATATGCATGGCCGATGGCACTATAGGCGTGCCATCAACTTCTATGGCGCTTGACACGCCAGTCTTGTCATAAAAAAATTGTTCATAGCCATTACGAAAAATTTCGAAAATGGGGGGCGCAACGAGTCGTTTAAGCATATCACAGGTTTGCTTGCTGTTTATCTAGCTCTAGTGAAATTTAAAGTATCCAGTGCTTTCTACTTTTGTACGGACTTTCTCGGAATTTGTAAATTCCGCTTCATCTTCAACTTAAAAATTGAACTTCACAAAACGTAATTAAATAAACTTAATAATGTGTGATACATTGAAACAATCCCATGGCTCGATCTATTTTTTATTGTTTTTGTTATGAATACTTAAGCTAAATTATCAGTAGAATAATTTTGAGAACTTGAAATAATTTTTAAGGAAAATCTTGTCAAGCATCGAAGTTATTTTGGCCCTATATAAAATAATAGTCCTGAATTAAAATACTCCAATTACAATAGGTATTATTATTATTTTGTGTTTTATGGCAATCAGCTGTTGTTACTACACAAAAACTATTTCTGCCAATTTCAAGTATTAGTATATTAAAAGTATTTACTAAATTAAACCATGGTTTTCAAAACAAAATAAATCTAATCTGGATAGGTATAAGGTATGTCAGGTATCTGATAGGTACCTATGTACTTCGTTTTAGAAAGTGGACACAATTTTAACTTTAATTGCTGATTTTACACAGAATCGAGAACATTGCTTGTTTACTTGTATCAATATCGTAGTTTTAATATCAAAATCGAGTTTGGTATTCAATTCAAAGCCACAAAAGACAGTGTATCTAAAAATCAAATATTTGAAAAATAAAACGATACCTCATTATGTATCCACTATGTAATGACAGCCTAAATTTATTACGATTAGGGCAATTTGTAAACCGCGATCATAGGCCTAAATTTGGTAACGCGTTAGAGTATTTACTATGTTACTGTTTCTATTATGCCTCTTTGATGTTTCCTACAAAGAACAATACTAACATTAATAAACAAATACCTAACGCTGTACCATAAAAACAACCATTCTTTTAAGAGCGAAATCATTTAAAACCGTTGATATTATTACAAGCATCGATTACGAGTCTGACTTTTTGTTATCCCGTTCTACCCGCAGACGCACCCCCTCCTCGCGGTACTCGTCCCACTTTGCCCCAAACAGTGGGCGTGTTGCCCCCACCCCCATCTAAGAATCGCGTTAAGACCCCAATGCTTTGCCCTAAATCTAATCTTCACATATCTTTAGGTAGATATAGCAGGAAAAACGGGAAATCGTCTTTCTTGCATGGCTGCCATAGTAAGAGCCTATTTTGTTTGAAGCAAGTCAAACTGAGGAATTCAAGACACTTTGTCAGTTTAATAATATAGGTAAGTAACGCGCGTAATATAGGTAGTAATATAGGTAGTATAGGTAGGTAACACGCTATTTGTTGAGAAGAGTTTTCAGTCAAAGGTAAAATCATAAAAAGTAGGCATGTTTCTGCATGCATTTCTGAAGCTACTTAATTTTAATAGGTTTCTCTAATGTACAAAGTATTCATTGATGATGCCCAGCGAATATTTATTTCATGACATGAGGTAATATTATTTATTCCAATTGCACTGCGAAGTAGCGTAGGTACCTGATCGAGGTATAGTTAAATTGCATGGTATGTAACATATGGATGTTATTTACTAAAGGTATTGTTATTATAGTAAGTACTGATATTTCTAACAGGTTAACCTATTTGTGTGATGAAATTAAACTTTCATGCAAATTGTAAAGAACGTACTTTCAAATTAATCATAACAAAGGTTCACAAATAAACATTTAGTATTCATCAAAGTTTAAACTCCGAGAGTTGGTTTGATAAAAATAAATCCCTGATATATGAACTCACCATTTTGTTACACCCGGTCTACCTAGTGAAAGACACATACCATACTATTAACCAAAGATTTTTGTCTACAGAATTGAGTGCCAGCATCAAGAGAGAGAAGATCGTCGAGATATGCGAGGGTTGCGGCCAGAAGATCCAGGACCGGTATCTGATGCGGGTGGGGGAACTGTCCTGGCACGAGCAGTGCCTGAGCTGCTGCGTGTGCGGCTGCCCCCTGTCGCACACTTGCTACACCAGGAATGCCAAGGTCTACTGCAAACCAGACTATGACAGGTAATAACTCCCATCCTCTAAGTAGCTTATATAAACTAGCTCGTAAACTGTATTGAGTCAATATATAGCCAAGCGAAAGTTTCTACACTTGTATGTGCTGCTATGCGAAACATTCCGACTGCCATAAACTTTGCATATGTTGCCATGCGAATTGACCATTGAGAACATTGAAATCCACCTGCATAATGTTTTTATACCCACAAATTTGTTCATAGATTGTTCGGAGTTAAATGCACAAGATGCGGAGACCGCCTACTACCTCAAGAAATGGTGATGAGAGCACAACAATACGTTTTCCACATACAATGCTTTGTGTGCGTCATGTGCTGCCAGCCTTTGCAGAAAGGCGAGCAGTATCTTATCAGAGCTGGCCAAATATTTTGCAGACAAGATTTCGAAAAAGAAATGTATTTGATGCAACACGCGGAAGACGACATGATTATTGATGATTCCGAGCGTCCTCGAGATGGGCGGAGAGGTCCTAAGCGACCAAGAACTATTCTGACTTCAGCACAACGCAGGCAGTTCAAGGCTTCTTTCGAAGTCAGCCCGAAACCCTGCAGAAAAGTCCGAGAAGCGCTCGCCAAAGATACTGGACTGAGCGTCAGAGTCGTGCAAGTCTGGTTCCAAAATCAGAGAGCTAAAGTTAAAAAGAACCTCAGGAAGGCGAAACAAGAGGGAGAAAAGAACGGCGACAAGGACAAAGACAAAGATGAGAAGACCATTAAGCAGGAGTCACCGACTAGTGAACATGGCAATTATTTGGGTTTGGACGGCGCTTATTCTTCTTCAAGCCAACCTTTAAATCCAAACTTACCGTATTCACCAGATGGTAAGTCATTTTGCTTTGATTAAAACTGATAGCATCTACAGCTGATATTTTTTAACATATACTGGTGATTCATCGAGATGGATTAGAGGGGGCAAGTCTGAAACTCTCAGAGCTACAGATTTGTTCTTAGGAACTGGAACCGATTTTAGAGTTAAAAAAAATCTGCGTTCAAACATTCAAAAAATCTCGTATGCCACTTGGGACTCGAACTCGGTCTTTTA
Organism: Marasmarcha lunaedactyla; assembly: GCA_923062675.1. Taxonomy (NCBI): domain Eukaryota; kingdom Metazoa; phylum Arthropoda; class Insecta; order Lepidoptera; family Pterophoridae; genus Marasmarcha; species Marasmarcha lunaedactyla. The sequence goes on along the minus strand of OV281339.1, from coordinate 39,524,410 downwards.
AAGATTGTATATTATTTTATTGCAAAAAGTATTTGCGGACTCTATAATGAACAAATATTACTAAAGATTGAATTCTATATCTCAAATCTAAAGATAATTATTGATTTTACTATTTTATTTCAGAACGGCCTTGAAAACCTACCCCACATTATTAGATATTTTTGTAGCAACAGCTTCGAGACCATTTTTACCATTACTTAAAAATACAAAATCGTTAGCTAAATTTGTAAATTATTATATTCTAGGAAATAGTCAAAATTAAAAATAATTAATTGAGGAGCTTTGGCGGCTCATAAGTTGAGGCGAGAGACGAATCTTAATGTACCCGGGTTATGTGCCAGTGACTGCCCAATGCAAGACTTGGTAACTTTTATAATAGCATATCCAGGAACTCGGAGGATATAGACATTTTTTGTAACAACTTGTATAAATTCAAGAAGAACATCTTGACTAAATTACAGGCTGGTTCCTAGACCTTCATATCACTGCTGTACTTGCTCAACTCTGCTTTTACATTTTATTTTTACCTTAATTTTAAAATTTTAAATTGTTTTAATTTTAAGTAGTCGTATTTTGTTTTAATTTCAAATGTTTATTGTTTTTGCACGCTGTGGTTTCTTGTAACAAGCACAAGACTCAACACTGCAGCTATGTGATTTAATTTGTGATGTGTATTTTTCGTTGGAAACCCAAATAAATAAATATACCAATAAGTTTTACATCGCATGTTAACGGAGGAAACTGAATATCTAAGAAATTATTAGATCGTATGTAAAGTCTGCAAACCTGTGGCTGGCAAGTGTGGTGGACCATAAATTGCCTAATTTTCGGGTAAGGCTGCCGTTTCAACAGTAGGGTATAAAGGCGGCTTCGGAATAACATATATTTCAAATTTTCTTTTTAAATTTTAAAACTCTTTATTTTTTTAAATTTCAGACATAAGATTTCATGGCATTATTTATTTTTTATTATATACAATCATGTTTTGTATTTAAATAACTTAGGTCCATCCACCTCGATGAATCACCCTGTATACAGTAAAAAAGTAAACACATACGTAGCATATCTAACAATATTTTGTTAATTTATTTGAATATATAAAATGTATATAAATCACATGACTTCTGCCTGGTATCTTTTATACGGATAACCTCAAACATCGCTGCGAATTCAATAGCATCGACCCCTTTGAGCGGCAGCAACACATCTAACATATTGAAATTCCACGAGACGAGGGTAGGAAATGAAACGTGATTTAAGTATTGGAGTTCGTGCTACCGAGAGAACTTCAAAGCTCTTCAAAGTTCACAAGTCGCGTGTCTTATTTGTTTACTAAAATTTTGAAATGCTACTATTACTAACAATTGAATTGTAATCGCAAAATGAAGGTTTATTTTATTTAAATAATGGTTAATATAAAATCAGAAACTATACAGGCATACATAGATTTTATATATAAACATGAATATTAAAGGAAAGTTGAATCCGGCTCGACTAACATATTTATCTCTACCCTTTCAGACTACCCAGCGCACTCTGGTGACAGTTTCTGCAGCTCCGACATCTCCCTGGACGGGAGCAACTTCGACCAGCTCGACGAGGGCACCTCCGACACCATGAGCTTGCAGAATCTGGAGGTGCACCATCAGTCCCACCAGCACTCCTCCCACCAGAGCCACGAGCCCCTCAACCTGGGCACGGGCGCCATCGTCAACCCCATTGACAAACTATATCTCATGCAGAATTCCTACTTCAGCACTGATCACTGATTGTAGTTAAGCAAGTAGGTTTGTATTACGAATCATATTGTGTATTAGTTTTAATTTGACACTATAGTGTTAACCTTAAAGATCTTTTAATTATTGAAAGTATAAGATATTTAAGGTTCAGGCTAATAATTGCCGAAATGTTAATATCAATCAATACCTAGTCGAGGAACACAAGGGACAATGGACGCGTCGCCAAATTTACGTTGATATTGGCTGTCAGAATACATTTATGTTATATCGCTCATCAACAGTAGGCACCTCGTCTCAAAAATGTGTAATTAGTAACCAATGTATACCAATACCAATAGATCGTCCGTCGACGGCAGAATAGAACATTCGACGTCGACCGATGGCAGAATATGACAGGCGACGTCGACCGGTCGTCGGCATACCATGGCTGAATAGAACAGTCGACGTCGATCGACGGACGATCAACTGGTGTGGTAACACCCTTAGTGAGCGTAAACGTATCTGAGCTACTAGAAGAGCCATTTTTGCAGGTTCGTAATGTAAGAACGTCACATATCTACCGCTATTTTACTTTATTGAAATAATAACTAAATAAAAGATACCCGTCTTACAAAACCGTAGTGACTTTTGAATCTATGTGAGTACTGTTATTGTATACTATAGGGGTTACAATTATTGATCTTAAACCATTTTCACTTATGTAAGTAAATATGTAATAGTAGGATATTTATGAAATTGTAAATAGTTGTACAAATTTGTTGTAAAGTGGTTGTAAGTTCTGTAAAACAAGAAATCCCTCTTTGGTTTTTTGTCTGCCTAGGTATGTAACTTAAAAATAACATAATTCAAAACTCCGATATGTAGAAACGCAGATTTCTCCAATTCTATTGTAACTTAATAATCTTTTGTGTATTAAAGATCTATAAAATTAAGTAATACTAAAAGTAAATGCTATTATGTACCTTGACTACGGTATGTCTGAAAAAAGCAAACAAAATTATGTTCAGGCCTGCTACATTGTCTAAGAAATGACATCAAATAATGCAACCGAATGAAATGGTCACACACGGTCAATCAAATACAGGCCTTTAATTGGTCATCTAAAGGAGACAGTTTATTTTCGTCTAGCCTAATGTACCTACACCAGTTTGCAATATATGAAAAAATGTGGTAAAGGCACTAAAAATAATTACTAAATACATTCTGCATTATGTTCTACTTTGAAACAAAAAACAAAACATAATGTGACCATACCGAGCTGACTATTCCATACTCCGCCATGTTGAACCAAAATATGAAATAGTATGCTTGTACCTTTGAGTCTGTGGCAACTTGTTGTCTGCCTTGTCTGTAGTTAGTTGCACTACGAGTTACAATGTAGTTAGTATACCGTAACCTTTGGAGTTTACGAAAACTTTGGAGGTGTCAAATAATCGACAACAAAGATAACAATCGTTTTGGCAACGTGAAATAATCAAAATATAATTTCACGCACTTTCAATTATTCGATTATAAATGAAGCTTTTTGCAGTTGTTATATTAATGGGAAATAAATAAATAAAACGAAAAGCTTCAAAAAAGCTCGTAGAAAAGAAAAATAAACCTTGTAGCACAATGAACCTCAAAACTTAAAATATAAATAAAACATTAACACGACAGATGACGCCACGTTTTTAATTTGTAGTGTAGGTGTTTTACGAATTTGAAAATGTTTTCCTAAGACAAATCTAAACGAAATTATGAAATATTGGCATTCAATACGCGTCGTATTTATATTATAAAATCCTGGAAACAACTGTACAAAAGCTAGTTGAGTGCCACTTAATATTGAAACGTCTCCTTTAACCTGACTAGTTTCGGAATGGAGATAACATTTTCATTATAGATAGATATCGTTTCTAAGTAAGGACCGAGCTTTATGAAACGTATATAAAGGTACTGTTACGTTCTTTTAATTAACAAATGATGTACTAGTCAATGTGTGATTGTGGAAAAGCGCAGGTATGGTTTTAAATAATAATATAAACTTTAAGACCGATTTACACGATATGTACAAGTGCTTAGATGAACAGAAAAATTTGGACACGTTTCGTTTGTGTACTCTAGTCTACGTCATAGTGCATGCTCGCTCGAGTAGCTCTAAAGTATATATTCACGTTTATCTACTAAAATGTAGGCTGGAAAGAAAAGCTAAGCATTGTGTAAATCGGGCATTAGTATATTGTCTAATATAAAATATTAACATAGTATTAAACTGAAAATATTACAACTGTCTGTGTTACCAGCTTAATATTAATAAAATAAGTTAGAGGTCGTTTTAAAATCTGGTTCTAGTCAAAATTGTTCTAATTTATTATTAGTGTTAGGTCCAGTCAGGGAAGTCGGCTGATGTTCGGGCAAAGGCGAAAATCGCTTGCGCGTTGTTTAGTCTTTTGTAGGCGCTCCGAATACCCAGGGGCGACAACACTGCAGGGGATTCGCATGCGAATCTGAGCCTGTACCATGTTTCCCGATTGTACCACCTATTGAACAGTGAGAAGTTAATAAATTCGCTTGTAACTATACTTAGTTTAATCCATATTTATTGTGCATCATTAGGAACTGCGGCGGCATAAATGGTTATGTTAAGAACTATCGTTTTGTATATGGATGTAAATTGAAAATATATTTATTATTATGAGTATAAAGTGTAGTTTTTCTTATCTTACCTGTTAAGGTACTAGGTATCTGACCCTTGACCGTTACCTATTTCGTATAAAGATACGATATAAAGGAAAGGTAAGAGTATTAATAATAAAGGTAATAAGAGTTATTACCTTTCCTGTTTATGCACCTTCGTAAAGTTTGGTATAAGGTATAAAGTTTGGCTTCCATAGTAAGTGTTTAAGTGTAAATTTTTAGATTTTATGTAAACTGTCACAAATAAGATACGTAAACGCTGGCATAAGTTATTAAGAAGAATATCAAGAACTTTGCTTTTCAATATGGTTACAACGGAACCACATGACAGTTAAACATTTAGTTTTTGACATATCCGTAGTAGAAGCTTGGGCAATTATCACAAAAAATCACCTGAACAACGCAATAAAATAAAAGAAATTCACTATGAAATTAGTGGATCTGTAAGTTACATTTCGTAAAATTCGGCATATTTTCGGTAGACACAATCGTCATTTTGAGACCGCTATTAAGAATTTGGTGAATAAATTTCAATCGACAGGTTCGATACTTACTGTGCCAACACCAACGCGTGTTCGATCGGGTCGATCAGGTCAAAACATCGCAGCTGTGAGTCACAGTGTTGAAGAAGATCCGAATTTGTCAATTCCTCGACGTTCTCAACAATTGAGGTTATCTATATATAAAAGCCCATTTTCATTTGTCTGGCTACGTCAACAAGCAAAATTGCTGCAAGTGGGCTTCTTAAAAAGCCAAAAAATATTGTTGAGAAACCTTTATACGCTGAACCTCTCACTATACCGTACACATCGCCCGATATTCTCGATATAGCAAGCCTACAAAGTGTTAACGGTAAACTCAGTAGATGTCATATACCAGCTCACTTCGGATCACCGACCGGTAGTCATCCAGCTAGGTACGCCATGTGACCCCGTTCCTCAAACGAGGACACACTTCGATTGGGTCAAACTAACCAGGCAGGTTCCGGTGGCGAATGATCGCCGCTGGATCCTGCCTGAGCATGTGAGGGAATTTTTGAGACCAAAGAACGCAGCTATCCGGGCGTAAGATTACGCTCCGACCGAGGCAGACCGCATCCGTATAACGGCCCTACAGCGAGATGTTAATCTCGCATGCGCGAACTGCGGTCTAACAACTGGGACGCGCCTCTTAAAAAGGATTTCGCCCTCGCATCTGGCTTACTGGAGCCTGGCGAAATCTCTTAAAATTGACTCAGCCGGTAACGGTAGAAGAGGTACAGACGATAATTAAAAGAAAGCCTCAGGTCTAGTTAGAAATAGAGCAACACGGCATTCGAATCGCCTAACCACCCGTTTAGCCGGGCCAAGCTAACGCGTCGTACGCATTCCTACTGAGTTTCTTGCTAGTACTTTGGCAGTAGATGACCCTTCCGAACCAGTGGTAGTTTCAATATACGACGTATTTACCCGGGGTCCATGTGTAGGTCCATCTGTGCACCGTCAGCGCTAAGCTACAAAGTCCGGCAAATTTAAAAGGCCCGTAGGGCTATACATTATCTGTTCATTTCGAAAAAAAAGTGTACTGTACACTTTGTCGTCTGGAGCCTCTGGAGGCGTTTCTTTTCGAAAACACGGCCGGAATTGCGGTAACGTTTAATAAATTACTTACGCTAACAACTAGCGTAGATCTAGATAGCGTTAACAACTCAATTTTGGCCTATTATTGATGATATGAATAAAACTAACATGTGGTTTGAACATGTCAACACTCGATCATGTGATTTAACACAGCTTGATTATTTTTTGTGGGGTTATGTTAAAGACAGAGTCTATACAATGGACGTAATAACTAAACAGGACCGATAACTGTGTAAATTTGAATTTCCGAAAATAAACACTATCACAACGTGATAAAGTTTACATTTTGTTGCGGCTTCCACAGAGGCTAATCTGAGCCGACAGAGATAGCAATAACAGAGGTCATGTGTCTCGTTCTTACATCTTGCCAGTAAAAAAATTGAATGAACTTTTGTGAGAGATTGACGTAAATGAAAAATCATAATTTATGGTTTATTTACTTTCATTATAATTCTTTTAATATAAAAAATAAAGAACTATACAGTTTATTTTCTTATTCCTGATATAGTCCCGTTAAATTAGCCAGAAAAGTAGCGGTCAGTTTGCATTAATTCCCAACATGCTGAATTTTGATACAGACCTGGGGTACACTATTATAAATAAAACACCGAAAGATACCATGTTTGCTTAAAAAGTTATTCAAGGTCAAGCATCAAAGTTTTCAATCAATTAAAGTCTGGTTTGTCTTCAATAATTACGATTCATAAATAGACAAAATAACTACCAATAATATACTAATATTCAATAACAAAATTAACAATTCTAAGCAAACTTAAAACGCTCTTTCTTCACGCCTTTTTGTTTCAAAAATACTCGCACAACGGCAATCAAAGCAAATACCGTTTCGATATGATTTACTGCGTAAGCCCCTGTTATCATTTACATCGAAAGTATAAAAAATAAAAGCATATTAATAATGATCATCGATATCTGGTTAAATAATCAAAGCTCCGGAACATCACTTTTGACAGCTTTTTTTGACAGAAATGTAACAATAAATGGCGATTTGTGGCACGCTAGCCACCTGCTACGACGTCACTACATGATTGATATTTTAGTGACAACATTCAAAAATAGTACTATCTCTTTCTTTTATTAGCATTTTTGTACAAGTAAATGGAGACAACCAAGTTCTTCCTCTTCTTCGTCGTCGATATACTTAACTACTTATTTATATAGGACATTACGAGTACTCCATGTATTTATCACCTCGCTGAAAAAGACCGACAAAAGAGTGACCTATCAGCAGATTCGGACAAGCTAAGTCGTCGGTATGAGTTAAGCGCACAAAATCCTCCATGAACATTTAGCGGTCAAAAAGCTGTTTGCCCGGTGGATACCTCATAAATTGACCAAGGCCCAAAAACTCCGTCGTGTTGATTAGTACCGTCAAATGGTTGAAAGATTTCATGGAGGTGACACGAATGCTGTTTTCGACATACTTACGGGTGACGAAAGCTGGATTTACTGTTCCCGAAACCAAAAGACAGTCTGTTCAGTGGGTGTTTCCTGCCGAGGAGTGGCCAACTAAAGGTCGAAGAGTGGAAAAAAAGATGGCCACCTCTTTCTTCGAAAGTGCAGGTCATTTCGCGACAATTGTTTTAGAGGACCGACAAATAGTTTCTGCGGAGTGGTACACTAGCACTTGTATGCCACTTGTCTTGGAAAAAAATCGGGAGAAACGACCTCGCAGTAGGATCCTCGTTCATCACGACAACGCCTCGTCGCACACCGCCAGGCGAATAATCGACTATTTGGTGACGTCAAACGTGGAATTACTAGGTCACCCGCCGTATAGCCCCGACCTCACACCTTGTGAATTTTATTTATTCCCGAAAATAAAAGAAATACTTCAAGAAAAAGGTTTTATATACGCCGCGGAAGCTATGGCTGCGTTTCAAACGGCCGTCGAAAGGACCCTAAAGGACGAGTGGGCAATGTGCTTTTCTCAGTGGTTCTATCGGATGTATTAATGCTAATGGACACTATTTTGAAAAGGTATAATAAAAATAATCACTAGATAGTTTAACCAGTTTTTGATTTTCTAAGAACTTTTAAGCTTGACCCTCGTCCGTTACAATAAGCTTAATAGCCTTAACTAACAAAACATATCATCTAAAGGTTTTTGAACGAAAATCACAATTTTTTCTTTACTGCACCGCAATCGGAAATAGTCGGAACTTTCAGATAAAAATAAAGTAACCTCAAAAGTACACCTCAAAATTAAAATTATTATTATCGAATTAAATATTGCACAATTAACCATATTTGTTACTACGCCAACGGTCGCAAGCAGACTAGACTTAACTCTTATTCAATATCACGAGACACGCGGTTAGATCAACTTGCTACTATTTTCATAACTGGCAAACGAGCACACGACCCATCTGATGGTTATTATCATGCCACGCTGATTATTACATCGACTAATAATGGCTCCAGTTGAATTTCCTTTATTCCAGTCATTGCACTAAGGAATGTAAAGCCCCCCCCCCCGACGAGATATTAACCAAATAAACTACTACCACTTGGCTGTTTGTCTTTGGCTCCTTGACTCGGTTGACTTGAGAGTAGGCGAGTTCAATCTGGTGGCCTCTTGTAGCTGCTACGTAAAGCCTCTTTTACGCCGGGGCAACACTGTGCGACATTGCAGTATGCCACAAGGCCGCATGCTACAATAATTACAAATGTCGAACATTGTGGCAAGAATAGTGCCACATGGCAACACCTTGCGTCATGTGGCAGACTGTCGCAGCTTGTATCCGAACGACGTAAAAGCACGACGTTGTTTCGGCGTAAAATAGACTGCCGCATGCTACATCGGCCGCATGATGTTGGCGCTTGTAGCATGCAACAAAGAGACACATGCTACAATTTGTAGCATGCCGCAATGCCGCACTGTGTTGCCCCGGCGTAAAAGAGGCTTAAGTGAAACCAAAACCATTTATGCATTTATGAAAACTTTAATAACTATTTGTTCTTTTTACAGATTATTCGACATTTTTCACTTTTAATTAATAACTCTATTAGGTAGTTCCGTTACAATGCCCATACATCTATAATTTATATTCCTATGTTTAAGATACACTGATTTCTAAATATATACAAAGGCAGAAAACTATTAAAAATTGCTTTGCTACATTTACCATGACGTCAGTAGGTACTAAAGTGTTTGTACATATTTCATTTCTTTTATAATATGAGACAATATTGTTCATTGATAAATTTATTGAGTATGACGTTTTCTTATAACACATAGATGATAGAAGCAACTGCATTACTAGTTGAAACAGTTAAAATAGTTATTTCGTTCAAAGAGTTTAATTCTATTCTAGGGCATTTAATACAACATATTGCCAGAAAGAAGTCCAATACAATTTATTTCTAGAATCATAGAAACCAAGCCATTGTTACTTCAGTAAAATATCTTAGTAAATAAATAAAATTATGTGTCTTTCTATTATTAGAAAACAGATATTTAAATACATGGAACATTTTTGCGCCAGCTGATAATGTATATGGGAAAATTATTATTATACTTTCAGGCAGACAGAGCTTTGAAGTTTTGAAAATAGTTTATTAAAATAGAGTTTAATTGTATCTACAAATTATTTTTATCTCGATTAACTGGCTCTTACTGTAGTTATCGTACTTGAAAATTTTACAGAAATTAATAACAATTTAATACTTGCCGGGTTTGGATTGATTTATTTTCAATTGCCGATTGTCCAATGCTTTGATATTTTTTATCTGGAGGATAACTTTGACATATGACAACACTTTCCATAGGAATTATGTGAGCATGATGAAAAGAGCATTGAACAATCAGCTCTTCTATAAAATTATCCTATTGAGTACAATTTTGTTTCTTTACTTCATTGAATTTCATTCCATCCACTTTACAGAAGATGCCACGCCCTTTTTACTTACGTTTAATGAATTTTAACATCATCTATAACATTTATTCACATATTAATTTTAAAAAGAGCTCTAAATGTTGTTAGGTGTGTTAAAATTGACCAAACAGCTCGAAGTTTAAACTATAGTCTGTGTTTTTTAAAAACGAGTACCGAAATTTTTTACTGCGTTGCTATTGGTTGCATCTCACTCTGTCAATATCGGAAATGTGCGAGAGACATACTCAGTACTCGTTTGTTAAAAAATAAGACTATAGTTAAAATGGCATTTATTTCATTGGTCTCTCATGTAATCGAAAATGTAGTCTCCCAAAATGGACTCTAATTTTATATCCTTTTCATCTATGAATGTACAAGTCTGGAAAATACCTACTGTAACAAACTTAGGGTGATATGAACCCAAGGATAACACTACTCTAGTATACAGGATTATTTCTAATTCACAATAAATTAGGTAGGTACCAAAATAAAAATGATCTGCGAATGAATGACATCTGCGCACGCAGATGGTAGTTTCATTTTGTTACTAGCGTAATTTTATAATTAAAGGGATCATGTTTCTAATTCTCATATAAGAAATTAATTACCGTATTCATATTATACAAAGTTTTACCATAAACCTAATTACCACTAGTTAACAACCTAATATTGTTTGCAAGCTATAACAAAAATTATATAAAAACTGCGGTCAAAATCAAATTTTAGATCGAACTGGACGTACTGTTAATGGAACAGTCGTCACATGTGTCCATCAATCATGTCAATATGACGTTTTTGTTCTTTCATGTCCTAGTCAAATTGTATACCTACCTATCAATTTATGTATTAAGCAATTTTGACAATAGGCTGCAGGGAGGTTTTTTCCCGCCGGCTTTTTTTCTTCTCGATCTACCTTCATAGGTACCGATGAAGATGCAGTAAAATAAGACATTCATGAAGTGTTACCATTTTTACCTACGACGACACAAAACATTTTGAATTTTGAAAGAGGAGGATTGCTTCAACCTTCAAATTATTGAGTATTTCAATGCTGCAATCATGAAAATCTTTTGTTTAATTTTTTACATATAGAACTATTACAAACGAAACCGTTACAAATAAAGGTTTCTGTGCGTCTAACTAAGCGACAAATTGTTTAATATAAGATTTGCTTTTTTTTCACCTACTCGGTGTTAATAAAGGTATTAATACTCGTAACAGGTAAACTTAGATATTTACAACTGAGTAAATTAAGATTAATTGTTCTGTTTTAGCAACTTAGTACGACGCAAAAAGTGCCTGGCGTGTAGGTCGATACCAAACCGTGCCAAGCAAATTTAAACTATAATCACAAATAGAAATCAAACAATCTAAATTACAAAAGTATACAAATTAGAATTCTGTGATTCGACCTGGAGGGAAAGAACTCTGTAATACTGCAGATAGAAAGATTTACTCTTAAGAAATATCTCTTTATTTAAAAAAGGAGAAAAACTGCTTTCATAGATATTTAAAAATAAACATTCCACGCCCGTGAATGGAATCAGCTAAAATAAGAAAAAAATAACACCCGCTCTTTTATGGCACCAATCATTAGAGTCAATATTACGATCAAAGAAAAGCTATGAAATCTTAACTTATAATAAATTCAATAACAAAACAAGACAAATCACCTTCACTCAAGGGTGTATCGGATTACTTATTTTGATAATTAACTAACTATTCAGAAAATATTTTCAGGTAACAAAGTTTCAATTATCTTTACGCGCGTTAGTAATGTAGAGTTTCAAGCGCCGTAACTCCGTGAAAGTTAGTCCGAAAAGTTAGTGGTCTGGCCCATAACAGCAAACGTTCTACATACACCCCATCCTACACGATGACACATTCATACCAGACAAGTCATACCCAAACATTACCGCACAAAAAAATGGTATCAACGTAACTATAGATACCTACCCGATATATAAAGTCATATAATTTGTGGGAGGAGGAAAGAATAATACGGTTCACTTGTTGTAGGAAAGAGATATCTATGTACTTCGTGACGTTGCTTCGCACTAATTGGTCGCGAGCGTACGTGACGTAGTTACGTACTCTATAGCGTTGTCTCTTTTACTCCCAAATACAAAATCATATTACATCTCGTTTTTCGAGTTTATTGAAATGAATAGCCATGTCAATTTTTAAAAGTCATTTTAAATAGCAAAATAAAATAAAAAATAAGATACAAACTATTTGGGTAATTTGGAACATTTTTTACAGTATTTGAAATATTACAATCTGATGTATATTTATTTAAACTTTATTTTATTGAATAAACAATGTCAAATTGACAACATGATGAATTTAAGGGGAAAAAATCACCCACAATTTTCCCCAAAAGTCGAATTTAAGTTATCATGAGTTTCGGGTAACTTTGAATATATTTTCTTATATGATGAAAAACCTTTAATATTGGAATATTTTAAGTTTTGGGTATAATTAAATTTTTTTTTATTAAGGAAAGCCTAATCTATGAAAATGACATCTACACTGACGTATAAATGCGGTAGACCGCTTTGTCTTGCCATATAAATCAAGGTAGACCAATTTGGTGTAAAAAATATCGTTATAAGAACTGAGCAACATTATGCACGTACCTATTTAAATACGCAGCGTAATATTTGTATGATACGGGTAATTTTGAAGCATTCAATATTATACAAATAACTTCGATTTTGAACGTACTCAAAACTTATCAGTTTCACACAATATTAAACATCAAAAACGGATAACGAATTCAAAGTGATAATATATAAACTACATTTTACAGAAAAACACAAAAACATACCTGTTTACAGTAAGTTTTATATTTTTAATTACGATTTCAAGCACTAAACACCTCCAACAACTTCACTACGGAAAGGTGGGTATTTTACAAAATTATGACATTGAGAGTTAATTTTTTTACTTCGCATTTGCTACAAAACATTTTGGCGATTCGTTTTACGCAGTCCCGATTTTGAAACAAAAAACGTTTCCATGTAAAATGTTATAAATCTTTTTCACAACTTTTTTCAAAGTTACCTAACACATATATACGTAGTTATAAAAAAATAGTACTTACGCATGAAAAGAAACGTTTATTCTTTCTTGAACAGTAACAGTGTAATTAGTACACTGTCTAAACACACAAGAAGGCACATTGTGCGGTATTAAAAACACAGAATAGGGAATAAGTTTTGTTTGACGTTTGGCCGTGACACTGGGTAGCACAGGACTAAGTGAAATAGCCTTTGGGGTTATATTTTTTTTTCACTTCATCCTCATCAACAGCGTAAAAGCATCTTTAAGTTCAGCTTTTAAAAGGTATACCGAAATGAAGGCCGCGAGGAAACTTCCGGCGGTGAAAAACCTCTCGGCACTGTTTGTCAAAATGGCTAAATACTTGGAATTTTAGGTAAGCGATTTGACTAAGACATGAAAGAAACAGCGGAACGAACGAAATTCACCAAAACAAGCAATAAAAAGTTATCGAAATAAATTATTTGAGAGAATACATTTGTATAACCTCATTTCGATCTCGCCATAATTTCGAGCAACCGATAAGTATTTTGTTTATTTGTTTCCTATTAGTTTTTGCTATTAATTCAAATAATATTAAGTTTTCTTTCATTTAAATCACCACGTTTGATAGAGATCTGATTAACTCAATTATATGATAATCCTTATTAAAGGAATGTTTCCTAAGAGTAAAAGTTGCTATTTCCAGTATTCAGAGTTCTTTCCTTCAGGTGGCACCGCAATATTCAACGCTGTACAATGTTCATGCAAACCTTATTCTTAAAATGTTAACACTACTCGAAAAATCTAAATAAAACTCTAAACAAACATGTGAATTAAAAGCAATCCCGTATTCAGAAAGAAGGGTTACAAACTATCCAAGTTCTTATCCTAATAGGAAAAGCTTAACCAATTTCAGGTAGCCACTTCCTCGCCAGCTGGCTCGAACTCCAGCTTGACGTCGGCCCCCAGCCCTTCCACGTCCACCTCGTTCTCTGGGGCATTCAGCATGTTCAGAGTCACCTATCGAAAAAACGGCTTACATCAAACAATGCAGCTTGAAAAAAGGATGCCTGGATCAATGGATGCCAACTCCATGATGCATCTCATACATACAAATCAAATACATTTGCTTTTCATTCATATTGGTTTACTTTGTTGTTTGCATATTAAGTATGAAAACAAATGTATTTTTAAATCTGATCATCTTAATATGATGTTTGCTGAATCTAAATTTAAATTCCATAGCTAGACATCGGATTGTATGCACTATCCAAATTCCTAATATATGCAAATACGTACTAAAAAAGGGCAAAATATACACAAAATATGCATAATAAAAATACTTACTGTAACCAACCAGAATTCAAAAAACCCCAGCCCGTCGTAATTGGCCTGGGTATTTTTATCCAAGACTCCAGTCAGTTCAAGGCCTTTTCTTTTATTGGCTGCTATATTTTGAAAAGTTAAAGGTTTTTATACATAAACAACCACAGCAAGCAATGAATGAAAACCATTCAATTGCATAAGGCAATTAGTGCCCTTACGGTATCTTCCTCAACCACGTCGCTTCCTACCAATGCTGCCGCCTAGTGCAGACCAGCTTGGCCAGACGATCGGGTTCAGTGGGTCACGTGAGTGCACGTGCAGCGCGGCTGTAGACCGCTATCGCTCCCTGGCCGTACAATAAAATGTATAAATACAATACGCCTAACACATTTAAAACTTACAATAATGCTAACAATATAGTGTTTTAATCTTTGCATATCAAATATCCAAATGCATATAATCCGATGTCTAGTGATAGCTTCTAAAGCAGTTCTACATTGGCAAACACACACTCTTTTGCCTAAAGCGCAAACTTGTAAAATTATAAAATAAAACATATCTTAAATGCGAATAAAGTACCTTAGTTTGTAATAACTACTTAATTTAAAATGTTTTTACCTACTTGCGTGCTTATCATGCATAGCTCTCTTAAGAAGTGTTATTTTATACCCATGTTTTTAAATAAGGATAATAGGTGTGTAAATTTAAGTATTTAGGAAATGATGATAGGTAAATGTAATACATATAATGCGAGCCCTTAAGATACAATAAATAAAACAAATTTTTTGCATTGTATAATTGGATTAATACCAAAATCACATTCTCCACAAATGTAAAAATCAAATACAATCACCAGGTCAAGCTTACTTCTACATTATTCTTGTAGTAATCAACAGTTGTTTCTTTGAGTCATCAGTTCATTTACAAAATTTAACAGATGTTATAAATCCGGCACCAAAAATATTATGCAATTTATTGTTATTTACATATATATATTAGTCTACTGATCATGAATGATGTGTGATGTGTATGACTGCTACATAAGGTACATGACATTCCAATTTTATATTTGAAATAATAGTAAATGTTAGTTTTTGTAAGTTGTAAAGTCAAGAAAAAGTAATTTAAAAATTTACTACAGAACGATATAACATTATTAAAATTTTATAACAGCAATCTAAAAGTATCACTATTTTTAAACAAATCAGTCTGAAATTTTAAAACTGAAAATAAAAAGAACTGTGACTTTAAAAAACGACATATATAAACATATATATATTCAAATGTCGTGAATTTTTCAAACATAGTAAAAACATCACGAAAAATGAATAGATGTTATTACTATTGTATACTAAACCACTAAACAAATGCATTATTATGTCGATGTAATTATTTCTTATACTTTTATATTTTTCTAAAACTGCTAACAAAAAGACATATGGGACAAAACAAAATATTTGGCACTACAGTGTTTTCTGATTTTATAAACAGATCAAAAAATATTTCTTTCAATCAAACACAAAATAATAATCATGCTTATTTTACAAAAGTAAGTCATTATAACAATAATTGTACTTATATCATTTAAGTAAGCTAATAAAATGTATTATTGTTTTACATCCTTTTACAATATAACAGGTTGTAATTAGCTATATGACAATATTCTTATTGAAAGGGAAAAAAGCATTGTAACAAAATAAAGTAAGACAATAATAAATTATACAAAATATATGATGTGAAAACTATAGCGAGTTTGCATGCATTGTGTGCCGGTCCCAACTAATATAAAACTCAAACTTCACTAACTAACTTGAGCTCAAAAGACAGTGACAATATCAAAAGGATTATTTAGGGATTTATTGAACCTCTGCATTTTTTCCTAAAACCGTCTGTGAGACATCACCAGGTAAGGGGGAAACCTGTGCCGGCTGCGGCGATAGGCTTGTGACTGTGCTGCTTACCTGCCTCACGGGGATACCTGCGTCTTCAAAGGCTTTCTTCTTTACTGTTGTGCGGATTTGGCTTCTGAAATATTAGAATATTAAGACATTAATTTTTTTAATTCTTTGATAGAGTACTTCTAATGCTCTTGTTAATGACTGCCATTACATGTTAGTTGTAGATCTTGTTAAGTGTGCACAGTTAGAATTTGATAAAATTTGATTGAATTAGAGTTAAAAATGCTAAAATTTGCAAAATTAGTAAAGAGGAGTTTTTTTACTACCGGTTGATAAATTCAAATGCTTAATTTAAGGTTAATGTATGTTTATGAATTATTAAGATGTGTCTAATCCAGATCCAGGATTTTGGTTGAGGCTGGTAGGGGATCTCAGGTAAGTTATTAAAGTTAAAAATACTAATGTCATTATTAAAACAGTTCAATGAGGGTTTGGGCCCCTGAGATTCCATCAGCCGCCTGCATTTGGTGGTGTTATAATCAAATGAGATCATTTTATTTTTAAAGTGATACTTACACAGTCCTATTTTGGATGTGTTGACTCACTTTGCTGAGATCTACAGCAAAGCGATGTACACATGCTCGCAGCATTTCTACTTCTTCTTCAGTCCATTTCCCACTAAATTTGTAAAAATATGAAAGAATAACTGTCATATATTCTGTTCACAAAAAATATATTTCGTTCAAAATTTCTAGCTTACCCAGGCTGTGTATCTTCCATTGGATGTAACATCATAGTCATCTCCGACAATTTCGTGAAAGCTGTTCCAGCTTCTCGGAAAATTTCGCTAACCTGAATCAAACGTAAGTGTGGTTAGACTTTTTAAAACCATAAAATATGCAATCTAACAGATTTAGGCGGCGGCGAAGATACAAACATACCTTTGCTGCTGAATCATTCATGGTGCAAGTAGATTCGTCAGTGGTCTACAGGCAAGAACGTTTCGTTGTGTTGTTCATGGAGTGGTCATATATTATATATCCTAATTGAAACGATTTTTGAAAATCTTTTTTTTGTCTATTGCACTGTTGCCATCAGTTGCGTTGCGTACATATTTATCAATATATGAATGAGTGAATGAAATGCTGCGTTCCGTTTGCCGATTACAGCGCTCACAGCGCTAAAAGTGCTCAAAACCGTTCCGATTCGTTTGAGCGCTCTAAAAGTGTTATTAGTGCTATTGCAATCGGATCGGTAAATATCGCTCTAACATTCTGATTGTTCGTCGCTTAAGTCTAAAGTTACAATTTCACTAAGATCTTTGACCCTGAATGAAGCAGGAGCCATTTTTTTATATTATTACAAAAGAAAATTAATAAGCAAGCTTTTAAAATCTTTAATTGACTAATAAAAACATCAACAAACTAACGTCATGTGTCAGTTTTGACGGGCCTTTCACAGCGACCATGCTCCGTAGCGTTGGCACTGTGAGCGGGAAGATGGCGGCGTTTATGACGTCACTGATGACGTATCGATATCGCTGTGAGCGCGCTCACGGGCAAACGTGTAAGAGGTTCTATTTTAAGGGACTGGGCTCTGGAGATATGAAGCTAAAACACTGATATTATGGTTATTGTTATTTATTTTATTACATACACTAACACTATTTCATATTTACACTAGGTATTTTATATTTTTATAACTATCAGATGTTACATCGTTCGTGTCTAGATAATAAGTCATTCATAACAGAAAACAATCATCTGTTATGACATTTAAATGAACACTTAATATTAGAAAACTGTCACTTCATACGTGACAAGTGTTGCCTGCCATTACTCACATATACAACCTCCAACACACCCCCTCAACACTTGCACACATTCAACTCCCTGTATATAATTTAATCATTTAACCCCCTGTATATAATTTAATATAACATACCAACAAACAAATAACTCGCCTACTTAAATTAAACATTACCTTCCATACATACCCAATCATACATTAAAATCTCACAACCACTTACATTCAAATACTTCCACTTAATTCCATCTATTTAATAAAGAAATATTCCCTCTTAATTCAACCAACAACTATTAATTCAATCTTTCAAACTTAATACCAACTTTAAAGTTGCTACCTCTCTAAGTTTATTTAAAAACCTTAAATTCCTTCTCGACTACTCACTACATAAACTACTCTAAGTTTATTTAAAAAACTTTAAACTCCTTCTCGACTACTCACTACATAAACTACTCTAAGTTTATTTAAAACTTTAAACTCCTTCTCGACTACTCACTACATAAACTACTCTAAGTTTATTTAAAACTTTAAACTCCTTCTCGACTACTCACTACATAAACTACTCTAAGTTTATTTAAAACTTTAAACTCCTTCTCGACTACACACTACATAAACTACTCTAAGTTTATTTAAAACTTTAAACTCCTTCTCGACTACTCACTACATAAACTACTCTAAGTTTATTTAAAAACTTTAAACTCCTTCTCGACTACTCACTACATAAACTACTTTAAGTTTATTTAAAAACTATAAACTCTTTCTCAACTACTCACTACATAAACTACTCAAGTTTATTTAAAACTTTAAACTCCTTCTCGACTACTTACTACATAAACTACTTTAAGTTTATTTAAAAAACTTTAAACTCCTTCTCGACTACCTAAATAAAGTACTTTAATCATATCTACTTCATACATAAAACATAGGGAACCAATACTCTAATTGAGTATTGCCATTCCTACTCAAATCAGTCAAAATCAACTCAACTCATAAACCATAATATAACTTAATACAAACACAACAACCTCACATAACTTTAGACTCAACACTTGAATTCAAAAAACACATACAACCTTACATTATGTTCAATTATTTGAATTTTCATTATTTTTTCTTGCCTTTCATTTCTTAAATTTTCTCACTTTTTCCACACATTAACCGTTCAATTATTTTATTATAAAACCAAAAACCAAAATACCAAATAACTAATAAAACAAAACAACAATAAAACAAAACTATAAAAGAGACATAAAAGGATTTTAAAAAACAACTGTAAATATTTTTGTATCTAAATAAATGAGTACTTCACTTCTTACACGGCTTTTATTTTATTTAATAAACAATTATATTTTTATGTTAAATAATTATGTTTTTATGATCACCCCCTTAATTGTTTATTGAAAAACACCCCCTAAATTGTTGAATTAAAAAGCACCCCCTTTATTGTTTAATTATCCTTGTCTCTTTTCAGTTATTTTTGTTGTATACTACATTGAAATTCCCCTATAAAACTTATAAACACAATAAAGAAAACAACCATTTCCCCTGAAACACCATAAGTTCACATTTGATAATTACCACACTCCTATCTTTGTTCCGCTGCAGTCTTCCAGTTCTTGTATTTTCTAAAATTCAGTATTTTCACTGTCAATAAATTCTTCTCTTTTATCCATATCATCATTACTTCTTATAGTCATTTTCATTTGTTAATCTGCTATCATTTGATCCATTTTCATTTGTTTCATTGGCATTTGTTCCGCTGTCATTTGTTTCTGTTTCCCTTTCAATTGTTCCGCTGTCATTTGTTTCACCTTGATTTCTTTCATCTTCATTTATTTCACTAAATATATCTCTTTCTTCAATACTTATAATTCTTCCTCTTTCTTCTCGATTTTCATTTCTTCCTCTATTATTTTGCCTTTTAAACAACATCTTCTCGAACTTCATTAACTCCATTTCTATTATTTCTTCCTATACCACCTTCTCGAACTACATTAACTCCATTTCTATTATTTATTCCAATATCACCTTCTCGAACTACATTAACTCCATTTCTATTATTTCTTCCAATATCACCTTCTCAAACTTCTCTGACTTCATATTCACAATTTCTTATATTCATTTGTGTTACTTCTGTTGGTGTTCTCCCTTTCATCAATTCTTACAACTCTCGTTCTTATAATTTTCTGTTCGTTTTCAAGCCAAATTTTATCTTTGAAATTGTGCTGCCCATAACCTGTAAAGGTTCTATTTTAAGGGACTGGGCTCTGAAGATATGAAGCTAAAACACTTATATTATGGTTATTGTAATTTATTTTATTACATACACTAACACTATTTCATATTTACACTAGGTATTTTATATTTTTATAACTATCAGATGTTACATCGTTCGTGTCTAGATAAGAAGTCATTCATAAAATTCAGAAAACAATCATCTGTTATGACATTTAAATCAACAGTTTAATATTAGAAAACTGTCACTTCATACGTGACAAGTGTTGCCTGCCATTACTCACATATACAACCTCCAACAAAACGGAACGGGTATATGAGCGCTGTGAGCGCTGTAATCGGCAAACGGAACGCAGCAAAAATAACGCAGAGTGACACGCGTTTTTGGTTAATGTTTATCGTATTAGAAAGGCAAGAACTTAGTTACATTCAGCCTGGTCTATCATTAATATTTCTTTCTAAATATTGATATTATTAATGATAATGAGTACGATAGCCGGACTTTACTATCCACAAGCGAACTTCTTGGAAGGAAACGGAAAGCACTGTCTATACCTAGTTGTAGACATTTTATATCTAATGCAGTATTTATAAATTTTCTTTGTATATGCGATGTACTGCACAATTCACTACTAACATAATATACTTTAGTAACACTTAACACAAACTTAGGAACACAAAAACATAAATCAATGAAGGGCAAGACTTGCTTTCTCCAATCCCCACCAAAAAGTCTGAAATAAGCGTGTGTTAGAGTCGGGCTAGTTGAAACCCTAGTCGATATTGAAATCCTAGCCGATAGCTTACCCAACAATGTACATCGAGTACAGAAAGCACTAACTCCCTCCACAAATAAACTGTGAATAACACAGTCGAAACTAAATGCGGCACCCCACTGACTGACACCCTCCAACCGGTAACGGTGGAAGAGGCACAGACAATAATTACAAACCTAAAACCGCGGCAATCCCCAGGTCCAGACGAAATACCAAACAGGGTTCTGAAAGCTCTCCCACTCGCACTCATACAACTGTTAGTAGTTATATTCAATAACTTACTAACAAACTGCTCCTTTCCGCAAACATGGAAGGAAGCGATTGTCATCGGCCAAAGGAAACCCGGAAAACCGGCTAATATACCTACAAGCTACGGTCCTATTAGTCTGCTTAGTGCGATAGGGACATTTACGAAAGGATCTTTGGAGTTAGTATATGTGAGTAATGGCAGGCAACACTTGTCACATGTGAAGTGACAGTTTTCTAATATTGGAATGTTTATTTAATTGTCAAAATCACTTCTAATCTACACACGAACCATGAAACATCTAATAGTTATAAAAATATAAAATACCTATTGTAAATGTAAAACAGTGTTAATGTTTATAATAATATGTATAATAACCGTAATATCAGTGTTTTAAAATAACTCCACACCTCCAGAGCCCAGTCCCCTAAAATAGAACCCGCCAAGAGTTTATGGGCAGCACAATTTTTAGGAGATAAAATTTGGCTTGAAGAGGAACAGAAAATTATAAGAGCAAGAAATGTAAGAATTGATCAAAGGGAGAACACTAACAGAAGTAAAACAAATGAATATAAGTAATCGTGAAGATGAAGTCAGAGAAGTTCGAGAAGGTGATATTGGAGGAAATAATAGTAATGGAAATGGAGTTAATGTAGGTCGAGAAGGTGATACAGGGAAGAAACGAAAATCAAGAAGAAAGAGGAAGAATTATAAGTATTGAAGAAGCAGATATATATTTAGTAAAACAATTATAGATGAAACAAAATGCCAATGAAACAAATAAAAATGGAACAAATGATAGCAGATTAACAAATGCAAATCTGATGGAGACTTAAGAAGTAATTATGGATGAAAGAGAAGAATTTATTGACAATGAAAATACTGAATTTTAGAAAATACAAGAACTGGAAGACCGCAGCGGAACAAAGATAGGAGTGTGTTAATTTTCAAAAGTGAACTTATTGTTTCTCGGGGAAAATGGTTTTTTTCTTTATTGTGTTTATAAGTTTTATAGGGGAATTTCAATGTAGTATACAACAATAGATATAACTGAAAAGAGACAAGGATAATTCAACACTAAAGGGGGTGACACATGACGTTACTGCAACGTTTGCTTGTGCCGTATTTATTAAAAGAGGTTATTGCACAAACAAACTTGCCGACATTTATGACTGGCTTATGGGTCTGTCATTATTTGATTTTTATTTGTAAAATATAAAATATAGAGAATATCGAAGATTGTTCTAGATCATTCCTTGACGGAATTCCTTACGGAATTCTATTGCGGGCTTCGTCCCCAAAAATAGACTAATAATTAGTATTGTATTATCTTATAAAATAGATTCATCTTAAATAAAAGTGGATTAAGTGTTATATGTGTTTCTTTCCTATTAGTTAGGAAGACCTCCCTAGGTTAGATTAGGTCCATCCCGGGTACCGACCCGAGATGGTGGAGGCGCCGGGTAAAGTGTAGTGTTTTGTGTTTTATTTCAGCTATATACCCCACTGAGTATAGCGGAAAGAAAATTTTAGAAGCCAAGATCCATCTGAATACCAGGAGTAAAGGAAAGATTCTAAAAAAGTGACGACGCTTTACGGCAAATAAAAGAATTATAAAAGTTATATATATAAGAAAATTATAAAAATAGCCATGAATTTAAATAAATACTCTGGCATTTCGACAATTTTGGTGAGTGAATTTTTAGCCCAGTTCGAAGTAATTGCGGCATTACATAAATACAACGATGAAAGCAAGAGGCTAATTATTCAAACATATTTAGAAGGACCTGCGTTGTATTTTTACAAAACGATAATTGATGCATGCGAAACGTTCAACGAAATTAAGAAAAGATTTATAGAAGAATTTGGCAGAGAAATAGATCATGTGGCTAATTTTTATTCACGAAAGCAACAAGCCAACGAAGAACTAATAAACTATTATTACGCGTTGGACATGTGTGCAAACAAAGCTGGTACCACAATTACAGAAAGTATTTTCATACATCATTTCCTGAAAAATTGCAAATACACATACAAATGCCGACTAGCGTCTCAAATCTATACAAATAAAAAAATGTTAAAAGAAACGATCATGCAGATGCACGAAATTCTCACTAAAAAGCAGGAAGAAAATTTATGCCTTCAAACGAATATGGAAATATTACAAGAAATACCAGTATGTTCTACAACATCACCGAGGAGTGAGAAGGAAGATTCTCAAAGGTTAACTAACATGGACTACGGGAACGCGAGAGGAAGATTCGCAAACGACTACAACCGATCTCCATATGCTTTAAGAAGGAGAGGAGACCGTGGCGATGCATACAATGGATCAAAGATGGATGAACCTGGAGTACAATCGGCGTCAATCAGACAGATGGAGACTCAATTGATGCCAAATAGTCTAGAAAATAATTATACAAGTGAGTTTTCCCCATCCATTAGTTTAAAACTAAAAAATAAAAATATTTCAGCTTTGCTTGATACAGGTGCATCAATTTCTGTAATCTCCCAAAACTTATGTAACCAATTGAATATAACAATACATAAGGTTGAGAATGTAAAGATTCGAGCCGTTAATGGTAATAGAATGGATTTAATAGGTAAAGTACAACTATGTTTGGAGATTGAACATGTTGTGTATATACAGAATTGGTATGTAGTTGATAAAATTGAAAGAAATTTAATTCTCGGGCAAGACTTTCTTCAGAAGTCTGGTGCATTATTAAACTTTAAAGAGGGTCATGTTCAACTGAACAACATTATTTGTAACTTTATTATAAAAAATAAAGTAAATAATCTTAATAATAATGATATTATCGAGAATACCCTTCAGGTTATACAAGTTTCAAATGAATTAAGTAAGGACGAATATGTTTATTTTTCCGATTAAGTAGTTAGTAATGATGATAAGTTAGTGGTAGCTGAAGTCAGTGAAAATGAATTTAATTTAACCCCGAGTCCTCAAGACTCCAAAGTTGTGTGTTGTTCTGAGAAACAGAATCTTAAAGTTGAAGTAGTGGAAAAGGTTAAGAGAAATACTAAGAGTCGTATGCCATGTAAAGAAAAGAAAATATATAATAAGATAATGCCATTACACCCTATAGTAACGGATCGTTTATTTCAAAAGATAGAGATTGATGTACTAGGTCCTTTTAATCGTTCAGTAGACGGTAATAAATATATAATAACATGTATAGATTGTTTTTCAAAATATGCTATTTGCAAAGCAGTTCCACGAGTGACAGCTCAAATAGTATATAATTTCTTTATTAATGAAATTTTAACAAAGTTCGGGACAGTATGTGAAGTATTGTCAGATAAAGGTTCCATGTTTACGTCAAGGTTAATTAAGTCTTTATTAAGGCAATATAATATAAAACATTCCTTAGCTACCACTATGCACCATCAAACATTAGGTTTAGTAGAAAAATGGAATCAAACCATTTCATATTCATTAGCTAAATATGTTAACCAAAGTCAAAGGGATTGGTGTCAAATTTTACCTTTTATAATATATGCTTATAATTGTTCAAAACAAGCTTCAACTAAATTTTCTCCTTATTATTTAATGTTTGGTAGAGAACCTGAAGTTCCATTTGATGAAAGGTTAAATCCTAATTGTAATATGACTGTTCAACAAAAAAAAAGATGCTTATATAAGTGCAGTAAATCAAGCGAGAGAAGATTTAAGGAAAGCTCGTTTAGTACAAAAAAGATCATATGATAAAAAAGCTTCTAATATTAAACTTCGTGTAGGACATTTAGTTTTGTTACATTGTCCAAAAAGAATATCAGGTAAAAGTCGAAAACTTAGTCGACCATATAAAGGTTTATTTCGAGTATTACAATATATAGGATGTGACAATTATCTTGTAAAAAAAATACAAAATAACCAAGAATTAATTGTACATGTGAATAGATTAAAACCATATAATATTCGATAAAATAAAACCTAATGATAAAATTATGTCTATATTTATGTATATAAAATAAAGTTTTTGTATATACATTTATTTCTTGAAATATTATAATATTATTGTAATTTCTTTATTCTTACAGTTAATAGAGTAAAAATACACATTTAGGTGTACAAGTATATATATCGTTCATTTGTAGATATGCAACGGTTAGAATTTCGTTGGGGTTTTAGAATAATATAAGAAACTAATTTTTTTTTCTCAAATTCTATGTACACTTCACAACGCAATGTTCCGAGATGATATATCCTGCAAAGCCGATCCAAACAGCATCACCAAAAAAAGGAGATGCAATGGATGGACGATGCAGATAAAAGAAAATAAGGAAAAGGTTTTTACATAAAATATATTGAGATAAGAGGGTATTTTATTTAATGATTTGATAAATTAATTTTAAATACCCGAAGAGACACCTCAAAGGAGCGGCAGGTACACGCGGCACGTATTTACCGCGTTGCATTTTATTTACGAGTCATAAATATACGTGTGGTGCCAATGCTCTAAAGAAGTCAATTTTCAAAGACTAAAATAACACTATAGATAATGTGCACGTTTAATTTGAGCCACGCCTAATAATCTCCATAAGAGAGAAGGTGATAGCCGATTTAGCTATGCGGCCAAAGTTTACGAGTATATATAATATTGTGATATTGATGTCTGTGGGTCAACACGCGGATGTAGAATAGGATCCTCAGTGGGGTTAAATAATAAAAGGGTTGTAATGGAATAGGTAATGGTTTTTAAACGTTATTGGTATAGAATTTTGTCAGGTGTATTTCGGTGCATTTTGAAAAAGTTCTCTGCATTGCGTTGTGAAATATTAATTTATTAATTTATAGATATCATTCTGGGTTAAGTAAAATACTTTGGATCCGATTTTATGATCTATTCATAGGAAGGTTTGTCCGGTAATAGTTAGGCAGGTAAAATCTTAATATTTAGGTAGGTAATGTTTAAATTTTCGAAAGTTACAAACTTTCAAATAAACTTTTAATCATTCAGAAAAGTTTAAAGTTAATATGACAGTTCATGTCAAACGTGTTTGTTTTGCCAACTGAATGATAATGTTTGATAATATAATTTGATTAATTTAGCATTAATTTTAATATAAATGGGATTAATTAAATTTACTTTTATTGGGATATTAATGTATTTATTACTTATCAATTAATTATAATTATAATTTGATGGTATTCAATGGGTTATTTTAACAATTGTTGATTAATTTTATAATAAATATTGGTTATTTGAATTTGCGTATGATTGTGCAACGTAAATGATTAATATGGGGTTGTTGATTATTCATGAATTGTATGAGAAATTAAAATAATTTACACTGTTTTATTTAGATATTAATTAACCAGCCGGGATCTTGGGATCTTTAATCAGCTTCACTAATTAAATAAATTAAACAAGAGGGGCGATTGCAACGTTTGCTTGTGCCGTATTTATTAAAAGAGGTTATTGCACAAACAAACTTGCCGACATTTATGACTGGCAACTTATGGGTCTGTCATTATTTGATTTTTATTTGTAAAATATAAAATATAGAGAATATCGAAGATTGTTCTAGATCATTCCTTGACGGAATTCCTTACGGAATTCTATTGCGGGCTTCGTCCCCAAAAATAGACTAATAATTAGTATTGTATTATCTTATAAAATAGATTCATCTTAAATAAAAGTGGATTAAGTGTTATATGTGTTTCTTTCCTATTAGTTAGGAAGACCTCCCTAGGTTAGATTAGGTCCATCCCGGGTACCTTGTTGATGTTTTTATTAGTCGATTAAAGATTTTAAGAGCTTGCTTATTAATTTTCTTTTGTAATAATGTTAAAAAATTGCTCCTGCTTCATTCAAGGTCAAATATCTTAATGAAATTATAACGTTTGACTTAATCAACGAACAATCAGAATGTTAGCGCGCTATTTACCGTTCCAATTGCAATAGCACTAATATCACTTTTAGCGCGCTAAAACGAATCGGAACGGTTTTGAGCACTTTTAGCGCTGATAGCGCTGTGAGCGGCAAACGGAACGCACTACATTCTTCATAGCTTGGGCACTGTGAGCGGGAAGATGGCGGCGTTTATGACGTCATTGATGACGTATCGATATCGCTGTGAGCGCACTCAAGGGCAATCGGAACGGGTATATGATGGCCGGTTTACACGCGTTAAGTAGTTAAGTTGGTAACTAAATTTTAACTAAATTTTAAGTTAAAAATTACGTGTGACAAGTGACAAGTGGTAACTTAAAATTTAGTACGCAAGTGATTAAGTAGATTAGGATTCATCCTATATTTCGTATAAGTAGGTGGGCGAGGCTTCTCACTTAACACGTTTGGACGTCATTTTTTAGTTAAGTGCATAAGTTGACAAAGCGGGTGGTGGCAAGAGCTCGTATTTATTTCGCATTTTCTCATTTTTCTTCATTAATGTCGGAGTGGAGTTTAGTTTGCAACTTTAAAATTTGTTGAAGAATATTTCAAGTAGGTAAGCTTGTAGAATAAACGGGGTAAAAAATTGAGAAAAAAACATATTCTTGTAAAGCTTTTAATTTCCGAATAAAATTCTTCTTTGAATTTGTCCAAAATTACGTTTACCACATATCTAAGTACAGAATACACGAATTCCTTGACATTCATCACTGCTCATCTTCATTGAACTTATGAACTTAACTACTTAATCCGTTTGGACACACAGGTGACATGTAGTAACTTAAAATTTAGTTACCAACTTAACTACTTAATACATGTAAACCGCACAGCGCTTTGAGCGCTATAATCGGCAAACGGAACGCAGCAATGCTTGAAAGAACGAATGAACTGAACGAAATACTTTGATTCGTCATTTATTTTGTCAGACTTGTTCGGAAAATATTGATAAAAACAAAAGAAAATCATAACTGTAATATTCGGTGGCCTGCTGCGGTGAATTTAAGAGTTAATCTGCTTGCCTTTCGTGTAGGGGACCTTTGGTTTTATTCGCAAATGCAATGTTATTCTGGCAAGTCGCGGATGTCACACCTGCTACAGTTTGTGTAAATGTCTTATGTTCACATCGGTTATAAAGCCGTACTTTCTTGCAAAGCTGTTTTAAATAAAATTATGATTATTAAATTCAAATAGGCCCGTTTCATTATGGAATTGTTCCTAATTTTGTCATTCCTTTCATTTGGACTTGCTTTTGACAAGGGTATGTGTAAGTAATTTTTACTTTTACCTTTGGTGACCTACACAACTCCTGTTTGAATATTTTTTATTTTTGCAGCATCCTTCTATGGGGCAAGTTACATTTCATACCCTTTGCAAGAAGCTAAAGGTGTAACAGATATTAGTTTTCGGGTCAGGACTCATTTGTCAGATGCACTACTCCTCCTAGCTGCAGGAAAAACAGACTATTGTATGGTAAGTGAAATACACAAGATCTTAAATTGTTGACCACTGTCCAATTTATTGTCTAGTTGTCTTTATGTTCGAACTGTATAAATAAATTATTTGATGAGCTATTTTACCAGTATTTTGGTAGTAATTCATTGTATAAAAATAGTTTTTCCATAAGCTTTTAAATATTGAGGTTCTCTAACATATAGAGACATTAGTTTCATAGTAAATCCTTTCAAAATGTGGAGACAACATGGATTCAGTAATTTATTTTTGATGTTTGCAAAAGGTGACACCTCAAGACCTAGGAACTATGTTATCAGTTAAATAATGTATAATAAACTTGTTTTTATTGTCACCTAAAATAGGTTGTGAATTTTAAGTTTACTTGAAAAGCTTTATCCATTTGTCTCTTAATAATGAGGTAATTTCTTCAAGAATGAGTTAATATCAATGTAAGTATTAGAAAAAATGCTGTAATTAAACAGAAGTATTAGGGAATTTTATTAAAACAAAAAAGATACTGCCAATTCAATTTATTGAAAAACAAAATTAAAATTATTTGAATTTATGTACAAATAAGAATATTTCTAAACTAACAGTAGTAAAAAGAAAAACGAAAAAAGAAAAAGAATTAAAGATAGAATAGAACACTTAATTACTTTGTACATAGGGCAAAGGGGCTGAATGGCAGCAACATTTCAGTGTTGGATCACTTTTGAAAAATTTTGTGCAAAATAAGTACCTTTATAAGTTTGTATAAGATACTTTAATTTTTGCACATTTTTTTAAAAATCATAATGAAAGAAAGAAAGAAAGAAGAAAGAAAAAATATTTATTTACTCACAAAACATACACATGTGCAAACAGAGACAAATAACAATGAGTTGTATACATGGAAATCTAAATAACTATTGCAGTGAGTAAATAGGCTATATGGCTCAGCTTAATGTTGTTGCATGGATGTCCAACAACGCTGATGATCCTGCCAATGCCTGTGGTTACTTGAGGGTGTACACGCTCCGCTGCAGCTTAAACTTATTTCACAATACGCAAAGACTACTTTTTTTAGAGTTAAAAATAAAATATAAACAGCAACATTCCAGAAAAGTGTCCTACTGTAAATATAAAATCCTCACAAATTCACAATCATCAAAATAGTATGATTATGTCGTCGGTCAGTTGTACATGCATGTGAAGATTGGTAAATGTATTGACGGTAGCAGACTGCTCCTAAATCCCATGTTACTCTAAGGAGCCAACGCATGGAAGAAATCAGAACAATTAACAAAGATTGTGAAATTCAGTTTTGTGTAGCTTTAGTTCTTTTTAAACCTCAAGATAATCAATTACATGAATGACCTATAACAGGTGCATATACTTAAGTCAACTTAAAAACTAATAATACATAAACTCATGCTTAACTGCCCAGTCTCCTCTTCCTGCACATTTATATTTTAATATTCTATAATGACAAATTAATTAAATATTGCACTTTCGTGTGAAATGAAATATCTTTTCAGTCCTCACTGGTGTAAATGTAATTATAATAAATAAATAAATCCCCAATAATACGTATCATGCATAAAATGCCATTCGTCACTGCAGCTATCTAAAACAGAGACTGTTAACATATCTATTTAATTTATCAATGCTTTTAAACATTTTGACCAGATAGCATTTATGATGGGCAACTTTCATCAACATTAAAGTGAGTTACTCATTCAATTGTAGACTTTTATTTATTTAAAGAAATATCTGAACAATCTCAATATAGAGGTTCTGAAAGGTCTTTTTCAAGCCCTAATCCCAAATTTAAATTATTAGTCCTAAATATATAATAATTTAAACATGTACAAATGGTACCATACAGTGAGACATACTTTTTTATAGCTTATAAATGAGGCTAAACAATTTGTAGAATTCTGTGCAAGGATAGGTTTCTGATAAGAATATTTATTTGAGACTTATTGAATATATGATTAAATGTTTTATGGAAAATTGGTGAAATGTAATGCCAAATTTTTCGATCGGGTGACCTTTGAGACCTATTCTTAATATATATTTATTTTTAAATGAAATGTCAAATTTTTTATAGATAAGACTGGAAAGTGGCAGATTAAAACTTAACATCAACTTAGGCGCTGGAGAGAGTGAGCTATCATCACCTAAATCACTACTTCTCAATGACACACAGTGGCATCAAGTTGTAATCACAAGGAGGGAAGCAAACTTGACATTAAAGGTAATGGTGTCTATTACATATAGACTTACACTTACGCCTGGCTTCGCACGGCGTTCCAGTGCTATGTGCCTAAATTCTACCATAGTGTCACGCAGGATTGTTGCGTTGAGCGTGTAGATTATATTTAAATGTAATGTTTCTTCATTCTACTTGGAGTATTTTCAAAGTATTTATTTCCTATCCTGCAAGTATTTGGAAACATAAAAAATCACTAAATAGTGGTATTAGTTCTCTGTTAAGATCTTGTCTGAAGCGGTACTACAGTCCTTCCTATGTTGACCACGATAATAATCATGTTTCCACGGATTTGTTCCGGTCAAAGGGAAGGAAAAGCCAGAGCCGACCAATGATGTCCATGGTGCATGATGTCAGAAGGGTTGAGTGTTCTTTGCTGGCTATTGGATTCATATGTATTAAAAATTTATTTTGCAGGTTGATGAAACAACAGTGAAAAAGCGACTGCCAGGCAAGTTTTTTGAGTTGAATATACATTTTGGAGTATTTCTTGGTGGACAAGGAGACTTTTCAGAATTGTTTCTAGGCCATATGGAAAATTTCCGTGGCTGTATGGAAGATGTGAGTAAATATTGACTTTATAAAACTATTGTAATACTTTTTTGTGTATAAGTTTGTTCATTGTATTATTTATTAAAATTTTCCCAGGTTTATTACAATGGTATTAAGATAATAGAAAAAGCTCGCAGCAGAAGTGGCTCGGTGCATGTAGAGGGAGTTACCTGGAACTGTGCTCCTGAATTTGATGCAGATATCAATTCAGAAATCAGTTTCATTGATGAAGGGGCATATTTGATGCTTCCAAAGATAAATTCAAGGGCTGGAGGAAGGTAGGTACTATTCTTCTATTGTTAATGATGGTCCTATGTGCTTAAAATCAAATTTAAGTTAGTACGAAATACCATTATCTCCATGGAAAATAAATGAATAATAGCTTGTTTTGTCATTTTTCCAGATGGCAGATCGAGTTCAAAACCATTACACCAAACGCTGTGATATTATACAACCCTGGGGGCGGCCGGGGTTCAGACTTTCTAGCTGTTGAAATTCTCGAAGGGGTTGTCCGAGTTAAAATGGCTAAAGGTCAAATTGTCCATACAATGAGAATAAATGATGGCCAATGGCATAAAATCCATTTACTCTTTAACCCTTCTCTAATAGAGGTAAGAATTGGTTAATCCACTGATTTATTGGTACTTAAGTGGTACTATTCAACTGGTATGTAATAATGGTACTTATGTAATATTTTTGTAAATAATATTACAAAGCTATGCGAATTTTTATCGATATCAAATAAAAACTAAACAACCAGTATTTTGCTATGGCTAATAGATATACATTTTTAATTATTTATTTGCAGAATGCGAACTGTATAGTAGAATCCAATTGATTTAATTTGTAAATCATTAAAGATAAAAAGCAATGGAACATTTTTACAATGCCTAAGCACCTTTGCTGCCGCAATTTGTTTTATAAACATTATCATATTATTACATTTTATATTATGCCTCTTGTACGCATCTAAATAAAAAAAAAAAGAAGCAAAGTAACCCAAGTATTTCTTACCTGAAACTTCATTAGAGAAGCATGACTTGATTGCTCTCTCTGTGAAGTAAAATAAAACTATTCGTCTGCAACTGAATTATGTTAAAACAGAACACATAGCATTTTTAGTACGAATCTTTGGTTTGAATCTTAACAATTTTGTAATTAAAAGTGAAGTTCATGTGAGTTATTACATTTGTTACATTGTGAGTATTTTAGTTACTATCATTTATTGCAAAATGTTTGTCGCTGTAAATCGACACCTGCGTTGTAATGATTGAATGATTTTATCCAAAGTCCATGAATGTATGCTAAGTTTTCAAAATTTCCACATTACAAAAAAAGTAGAAAGCTAAGCAGGCTTCTTACCCATAGAAAGCTTCGCTATCCCAGAGTAACATTGGATATATATCCCGACATTCTCGCATGTCGTCGGTGTTGAGTTAAAAAACCTGCATTAAAACATTTAAAAAACACCCATACTCCACTTGGGAATCAAACATGTCAAAAAAATTTTTGTTTTATGTTTCAAGTAACATTCTAACTAGGCGAATATTTTGTTTGTTAAAATAATTAAACTAATTTACTTGGGCTACATTAAGACCTAAAAGTTCCTTAAAAACTAGAAGCTATGCAGGTGAAAACTTGTGACAAGGCTTGTACTAAATATTTTTGCCTTCAATTGTACAACACTTAAAAATGAAATTATAACACCAAACGTATTATATTTCCTTACTTTTGATATTTTCTTTCAGTTGTCAGTCGATAATGTAGCCATGAGTACTCGTATAGAAAGTGGAGGTACTCGATCATTGGACTTATCTGACACGTTCTATCTTGGAGGCATCGAAACTGAAAAGCGACAACGAGCTTTTGCCAGAGGTGTTAAAGCAGCGGATTCTAGTATAATGGTACTTATTACAATGTTTTAATAATTTAAATTATTATAATGATTATACAATATCCACACTAAATCACACAAACTTCTATATGCACGAATATATTAAATAGTAGTGACAATGACAACACGTGAAAATGTAAACAGTGTCCGTGTCATTTAGTTGTACAAAAATAGTACAAGTTTAAAACATAAAATTTGAACATTACTATTATGTTTCAAATACTCCAACTTATATGTGTTGACGTTAGTAAAACTGTAGTAAATTACTATTATTTGACTGTATCGATATCCAGAATCCATGTTGAGTCAAGCGCCTGTCTTTTTAAACAATGATTGGTTTTCTCCTCTTCACACTTCCATGACTTCCGGTTTAATCGTTCAATTTATACGGCGTCGTTCCGGTTTGCGCTTGATTATTTATGTCATTAAAGCGTCGTTTTTTGAAGCGAAAACGTTGGTCTAGTTGTCAAAATATTTAGTTTTTCAAAAAAGTTTAAATTATATTGAAATATAAAGTGTTACTATGATTAATAACACAAACAACATAAACTTCTTAAACCTCCTCTTCTAAAGTGTTAAAAATGGAAAGTGATAATAATGATATGGAAAATAACCCAAGACGGCGTTAACGGAGGCGCGTGGTTTCTTATAGTTCATCCGATGAAAATTCGTCATATCAATCTAGTGATGCAAGAAATTCGTATAGAAAACACAAAAAACCAATAAAGGTAAGTGACATAAAAAATAAAATTTTTGTCACAAGAAGTTTCGTTTCTAACTAATTTATTGACAAATAAGCCATATAACGATAAAGAAAATCTGCATGTTTCGCAATCACAACAACTGATTGCATCGTCCACCAAAGAAATAATAAATAATTCAGGTGAACTTCTATTGACAATACGCAATAGTGAGCCAAATACGAAATTACTATTATCTGAACTTTCTACTACAATTAAGGACCCTGTATTTCCGAAAGCTGATGGCAGTCACCTTAACAAACTAAACGATTTGCAACATTTTAAACATGACCATTGGAACTCGATACGTTTCT
Source organism: Marasmarcha lunaedactyla (assembly GCA_923062675.1). Lineage (NCBI taxonomy): Eukaryota > Metazoa > Arthropoda > Insecta > Lepidoptera > Pterophoridae > Marasmarcha > Marasmarcha lunaedactyla. The sequence goes on along the minus strand of OV281339.1, from coordinate 39,490,020 downwards.
CCGAGGCTCAAAAGAAATATGTGGCTACCCCCGGTTTTGTAGAACTTAATGTAAATGATGAGTTAGTTCGGTTGAACTCAATGGTTACGGACGGATTCAGCAGCAAATTCAAGAGTGTATCTGTTAGAGCGTACATTCGCAGCGTTGACGAATGCCATTTTAACACAAAAAGATGAGCTTCGATCGACTTTAAAAAGTATAATAGATTGGTGAATTATTCTCTATTTTACCCAGGCCTTATGTGATAAGATCACTTAGGCTTTTAAAGATTTATTATTTTGAATTTTTATTTTTTATTTTATTATTATTAAGATTATTATTAAACAAAATACCGGATTCCTTTCATTCTGAAGCAATACATAAAATGCCGCATAGTGCGGAAAATTTATTTGATAGTGAAAAATTGTATTCCTATATTCAAAAAATTGGGGGGCTGGATAAACTATTCACTTCAGTTAGTTTAGAAGCAAGAATTTCTATTGCGCGTAATAATAATTACAATAAAGATTTGGAGAGACCTTCTATAAGTAAACAGACAAACGACACCTTTCGTCGCAGTGGACCGCCGTCAGTATCACGAAAACATTTTGGACAGGAGTTCAACAGACTACCAGGCCCAGGTAAATCGACAGGGGGCAAGTATAAACCAAATCATAAAGGTAAGAAACCCCGTTCATATTCACCAAAACCTAGAAATCGTAGAGCATGGCTCGGAGCTCTTTCGAGGAGGCTGTCTCAAGCAATATCAAGATGTTTGGAGCAGCTTGCGTGCTCCACCGAACATATGCCAACTACTAGGTGGTATTCGAATACCTTTCATGTTGAAGCCTCCATTAATATTTACGAATCAGCAAGTCATGGAAAAATTCAAAACCAAATGCGGCCATCAAATGACTACAAATAAAAAGTATGCTGGATTCTGGGGTTTTAGAAAAAGCAGATGTGTCTCCAAGTTACTATTCCACTTTTTTCCTTATACCGAAACCAGACGGGACTTTTCGCCCGTTTTTCAACTTGAAACGGCTCAACAACTTTGTCAAAACAAAAAAATTTCAACTCTTCAGCCGTTCCCGTGTACCAAGTTTTTTACAGAGCGAAGATTGGATGGTGAAGATCGATCTGAGCTAGGCCTACTTTCACCTAGGGATCGCCGAAGTGCATCGCAGGTTCCTAAGGCTGAGTTACAACGGCACCTTGTACCAGATGACCAGCCTGCCGTTCGGGCTCTCCTCGGCGCCTCAAACGTTTGCCTCCCTGAACAACTGGGTGGCCGAGTACATGAGAAGTCACAATATAAGGTGTGTAGTCTATCTTGACGACTATTTATTAGTGAACCAATCAAAGCACAGGTTACGACAGCAGCTGACATTTACGACTCACCTGCTTAGAAAACTCGGCTGGACGATCAACTCGAAGAAGTCTGTCCTGGTTCCCACTCAACAGCTGGAGTTTCTGGGCGTCACGTGGGATACAGAGTGCAACAGCAGATCCCTGTCTGAATTGACGACAATTAGGGAATGGCAGGTGGTCCCTCAAACACGCCCAGATCCTACTGGGGAGACTCGCTTTCGCCTCGTTCGTGGTTCCCAGGGGGCGCATGCCCTGTCGAGCGATGCAGTACTACCGTCAACAGTGCCATCATAACTTCTATTTTGTTTTCATTATTAATTTGGTTTTATTATTTTAAACCCTGCTAATAACCTAAGTTATTGCTAAAATTTACACATTATAGCATCGTTGTTTGCGCTTCGCAAACCCCTTAAACCAGAAGATAACAAACACATCACTCAAGATGGATTCCGGATATCGATACGGACAAATAATAGAGTTTTACCTTAAAATAAAACTTACCTATAATTTTCCTGAGATATCCGGAATCCAGGTAATCCCTACCTGGTACATCATGAGCATAATGACATAAATAATCAAGCGCAAACCGGAACGACGCCGTATAAATTGACGCGAAAACGATTAAACCGGAAGTCATGAAAGTGTGAAGAGGAGTAAACTAAACCAATCATTGCTCAAAAAGACAGGTGATTAACTCAAGGTGGATTCCGGATATCTCAGGAAAATAATAGATACATTTTATTTTAAGGTAAAACTCTGTATTATAAAATTGCATGTTCAAACTTCTCATACCAAACCAGGGAATTACTGAAATGTGTAAATAATAACTTTACTTACCTGTTTATGAACAAATCAGTAATTTTGTTATCAAAATGAAAGTGCTAAATTAAAGTCTCATAATTAAAAAAGAGACAACCTATCAGTTATTTTAGTAAACAAACTATATATGTAATTCGTCGTTCATGTCAAATGTCAAATAGCGCCGCGTGTTAATGCGGTGGATTTGGTGCGGGCGACCTGAGTTAGATCCCAGCTGTTTACAAATGGACAACTTGGATATTTTTAAACATTTGTGTACAACTATTTCAAAGCTAGAAATATGAATAAACGCCATTTTACAATGCTCTAGCTGCCCCATCCTAGTAACGGTTCGTATTTTCTTCTTTGTTGCCGATATTTGTGTGAATATTAACAAGGAAAGGTACAAAAGTCTCAAGGATAACTGGGTGTGTCCGTCGTGCCGCGGCAAAGAACCAGAGAAGGGAGACAATTCAAATACACCGGTCCGCTTGTCAGTCGGGACAACCGCCACTACTGCGACATCTGCTAGCTAGCTATTGAACCGCATACAATTCACTTAACACCAGTAGTCAGATCACTGCTCGCTGCCAACCTTCACAATGCCAAGGAGCGTTTCGTTCGCGAAACGAACAGCCGAGCTTTTCGTCGGGGTTCGCGAAAGCAGAGTTTTTGTAAGAAAGACTGAGAATTATAATCACTTGTACATAAGAGATAAATCATTTATAATACGACAACCGAGTGGTGTAGTGGTAAGTAGCCTTGCCTCATACGCCGAAGGTCCCAGGTTCGAGTCCTGGCCGGGGCATTCATTTGTGTGATGAACATATATATTTGTTCTCGGGTCATGGTTGTTGATATTTATATATGTATGTTTATTCTGGGTTCCCTCCAGTTCGCTGTATGGTCATCCATAACACAAGCTCTGCTTGCTTTGGGGCCATAAAGTTGGTGTGATTGTCTGGGGATTTATTATTATTATTAAATGATAAATGTAATTAATTTAAGATATTTTTTTAGTTATTGATATTGATATATTAAATTAGCGTAATTTAGGGTAGGTTATATATTCATATTAAATTTATTAATCCCTTCCTATTCCTAACCCAAATCTACCCTCAACCCTAGTGCAAGCAATTACAATCAGTGGAATCGATTTAGTGATCTTCCCGAAAAAATATTTGCTCGCATTCGCGCTCAAATAAAAAAGTCAGTTGGGCTTAACAAAGGAAAGGAGGATACACGTAAAGAAGGTAATCCCTTTGCCCCTTTGTCTTTTTCCCCAACAGATATAATTTTGGATTTTGCTTTAATACTACTACTTATATACTATTAGTAGTAAAGCGATATAATACTATTTATACTGTTGACATATTTATGATTCAAATTTACTACCAAACTGTGAGAGAGTGTAAGAAATAATATCATCGACTTCTTTAACAACACCGCTTGTTGCAACTATGCCATAACAGTACTTGCAGAGAAATGGCTTGATGGCACCGTTCTTGACTCCGTGTTGTTTGATAAGCGCTATGTAGTATGGTGCAAGAATGGAGGTGGCGTGATTATTGCTGTTTACAAGGAACTAAACTTACGACGTTTGCCCAACTGTGAGTCGAAATGTGAAGACTGTGGTGTACTTTCCTACTTCAATTAAAAAAAAATTTTTAATGTAGTTATTTCTAATGCCAACAAAGTTAAATAATAAAACAGATTTGAAAACATTGGCAGTACTGATGATTTCAATTGAGATTCTATTTTGTGGGAGTAAACCAAATCTAATGAGCCTGAAAGTAGTTTTACCACAGCTTTATTAAGGTATTGCGTGAAAAACACAAGCACCATCAAAAGATACTCAAAAATAATAACAATCACTGCGAGAAACTTTCAAACCAAATTTTGAAGAAGAGTTGTTATAAAACGAAGGAATATCGAGGCTCGCTTGAAGACGCCTGAAACTTCGGGGAATTGCCATCAGGTCCGATTAATACGATTGCCAACCGGCATAATGGAGCAAACCCCGAGATTTTTCACAGGTGGCAAGGGCAGTATGTGTGGCTGGCATGCTCATTGGGCCACCTACAACCTGCGGTCAAGATTGCCAGTGTCCCGAGGATTCCCGTGCTCGAACGGCTCAACAATATACCGCGATTACTCGTACCTGTTACTCTCCACGGGCTACTCTGGACGTCATGCGGGAACGCCTCTAGGTCACTCAGCAGCATGGCTATGTGCAGAGGGTGCTTACAGGCAACGGTCGAAATCCACCATCTGTCAATATTGTTCATTTTGAGCCACCCAGGGACCACGTGCCTGGGAATGAAAGGGCTTGGACCGCGTACGCGAATAGTTATAGCCCCAAAAATATCGCTTAAATATATTTAATGTTGGTAGGTAATAGTAGTTTATTTTACAAACCGTTCTGCTAGATCAGTGGAATCAATAGCACTCGTAGGCTTGTTAAATACAAAATATGTTAAATACGATATCTTGTTGTACATGGCGGAACTTTTTTAAGGTTGGAATTTTCAAATTTTTGAAATTTATATCGGAAACGTCTTTTGGAGTCAAGTCTACCGTATCTATCTACCCTACCTACCCTACCCTACCCTATATATATATCTTAATAACGAAGATAGAGTCGCATGAGATAAATTGTTACATGTTGATAATTTTATTTGGTAATCATGTGCATATCATAAACAAAATTGTTTTACATACAGTTAAATACAAGTTTCGTTAAAAGTTAAAATAAGGTTGATTATATATTTCGTTTTACTAGGGCTGCATAAAACCAGTAGAAGTAGACGACAAAATCTTCGGGCTGCCTAGTGCGGTGGTAACCCATGGAGTGACCCCCAAATGCGTCTGGTTCTACCCTTGTCACAGCAATCCGTTGCATCCTCCGTGTACACCAGATGCAGTATGCGAACAACATGGAGTAGACCATTTCACCTGTAAATGTGACACCGATTTGTGCATCAACCCTGATTATGCGGAGAAGTATAAGGTAAGATTAGGTTCAAGTGTAAAACTATTCTTCCTATTATGGTACGCAATATGGCAACTGATATAAGTAATGAGTTAGAGTTCATTTCTGATGTCATACTTATTATAGAATACTGGTTACTCCTTTGAAAAGATAATAAATAAGTACATTCACTAATGGTTTGTTTACATGATTATTCAAGCTTCAGATATAACAGCTTATCTCCAAATAACAAAATATGTAGTGGGTCGCGGTTTTGGGAATGGCACTCTTATATATTTTTATATAGAACAATATTATCAAAGAGATGATTTAAAAATTTTCCTTTGAGTTTTGACACCAATAAGTACACATCTCAATACTAACATTTATTGCGATATTTTTATTTTAGGTTTTCTCCAAAACGAGTGAGCTTGAATTAGTCATCCTATACCCCCTTATAGTTCAAGAAGGTGGGGTCACAGTTATAACTACTCAGAACATAGATGTGGTATTGGACCATCACAAATATGGTGTACGACCCTCTGGTGTGTTACTTCATGTTATACAGCCGCCACAACATGGTCGCATAGCCATTGACCTGTCGTTGCAAAGAAGTTCTCCACATTATTCCAATTACATCGAAGGAGAGAAGTCTAAACAGTATTTTACGTTGATGGATATTTCTAGAGATAAGGTATGTTTATGGCAACATTTTGTACTGATAAATATATTATTTGGTTTATACGATCCCGGTCTGTCTATAAATGGACTTCCAATAAATGACATCCAATAAATGGACTTCGGGTCCGCCTTCAATAGAATCCGAGCCGAAATGGAATGAATGTCATACCAGTCTTGATTTGCACGGCCGCCCGACTACATGTAGAGAATGTCGTATTGATTGATCAAAACTGTTCAAAAGTTGAACGTTCGAAGCTGCATAAGGCGGTTTTATAGTTAACATCCTAGCTACAGCTAATGTGGCAAGCAATAATCAGTTGTAAGCATGATTTCAATTTCAAGTGATTTCATTTATTTATACTTATTCTTGTAGTTTTACGTCAATTTTGTTTTAGAGCTACAGTCCATTTGTTATTACGCCAATGTAATAAATATACGGCCGCACTCAGAGACGTGAAATAGTTACTTAACGCACTCTCTATTTAACTGTAGATTTTGCTTAGCGAATTTATACTTTATCTAGGTTTTAGGTAAGTCTAGATTTACTAGGCAAAATCTATAGGAAGAAGCAGCTGTAGTAACCATTTTCCGTATCTAAGTGCGCCCGAAAGCGAATAAAACTTCCTAGATTCCCTTTTCGAGAATATTTTGATAGTCACTTAAGATATTAGTATTATAAGTGCCCGATTTAATATTAAAAAAAAATCAATTCGCAATTTCAGATGCTAATAGGAAAGATGTAAACTCTTCATCATACTTTTATATTCTACTATACATTATCGTCATCGCTCCACAGGTACGCTACGTGCACGATGGATCTGAAAACCACCAAGACGCGATAGTTTTAGACATGGAACTGATACCAGAGACCAAGTTCACCTTACCAAGCTATTTGCAAGGAAGAAATACTTTCGTACTCCACGTAAATATCACGCCGGTCAATGACCCGCCCGTTCTAAACCTACTGCCAGGAAAAGTTCTAAGGTTAACTCAGGTTCGTGCGAAGAAACTCAAGTTTGAAAATGGAATTTTTAGTTTCTTGTTTATGTTTTAGCATTATTTCAGTTTTCGTTGTTAGTTTATTTTTGTTAAGTTTTAAATTAAAATGTTTTGATGATTATTAATTGTATAGTGATTTTTTATAACTATTTCGTTTAAAATATTGAGTAATTAGCATGGTATGCGTTAATTTATAGATGTCGTTTTAGGACAGTCACACTTTAACTGCCCATGTTACGTTTATTATCAGAAATAATTTCAGGAAAGCGATAAGGCCAACAACATTCATCGTGGGCTCCGAAAACCCAACAGATTTGAACCACGCATTTCTGATCCTACTGCGAGTAAATTATTTTACTTCAACATAGGTCAAATTATTTATCTTAATTTAAATTACTTTTGAAAAAAAAATCAATTAAGTTCAGCACTACCCGGTTAACGAATCTTTAGTTGAAAGAGTGAGTAAGAGACACTAATCCCTAGTAAGCGAAAATACACTTCACGAATCACTTCGACATCATACGATAGCGTGTACTTAGTGTTACTGCATATAAAAGTATTACATGGGTACAAGTATACTACGTCACCTCCTTAGGGTGTGTTACACTTGAGATTTATCCACTTGATTTTTTTTTAAATATTGAATATCTCGAGAATTATGCGTTATTGGACTACATGTTATACCACTTTATGTACAAAATAGGCTCTAGAACCGATGTTTAAAATTGTTCGGGTTATTAGGGCCCACGGTGTATGGTTATATTTTATTATTTATTAGTTACTAACATTTTACTTATTGCCTCAGCACAGTACAGTTTATTCTGTGATGAATTGAAAATAATAAGCAGCATAAATCACAATACAACTTGAAACCTCAGTTTTTACTGAACTTGGTATTCTGTTTAAAGCATGATTTTTTATAATTTAATTTTATTATTAACATTTTAATGTTTTATTTTTTCCAGAGTGTTCCAAGTGCAATATTTTTTTTAACTTGCTTCTAACGTTTTGCATGTTTAGTAGATCAACATGTAGAATTTTAGATGCATGCTATCAATAAGTAAGTATTTATAAAAATAAAAAATTATATTATGTAGAATTAAATGATTGTTTCCAAATAATAAAAACGTTCCCATTAATATTATTCTTTTATTAGAAATATTAATATGTAATATTGTTAGAAATTAGTGTAGCTAGAGTAAATGTTTTATTTGTTAATCACTCACGGCATATAGTAACGCAGTTGTTTAGTTAGCTCTTTCAACCCCTAAATATTTCATTTGCGTTTTACAATTATTATTGAGGCGTTCGTAATATAATAAATAGTTCAATGATCTGGTGTTATTCTAGGGTACACGGAAGGTGATAACATCTGACATCCTAAAGGCAGAGGATCCTGATTCATCTCCTGAAGATTTGTTGTACACGATCATGCACAGCAAAAATGAGGGGAACAGGTATATTCAGATAAATTCTATGTAGGTAGTATAAAGTGAATAAGCCCTAAGAATAATTATGCATATCGTAGACTTTTGGTTTCTGCCTCTTCTTCGTTTGATATTGATATTTATACTTTAAAAAATTTGTGCATTGCATAGTTGTGTTTTTTATCGATAGTAAATTGTTCATGTACTCATTCATCGCTAACTTAAAACACGCAAAGCCAATCACTTCATTAGCCATACCCATTTTTATAAGTATCTCAGACTGTCTGGTAATTTTTCCAAATGACCCTGGATTTAGCAGGCTTACACTACGTTCGATGTGATGGCTAATTGCCTTTATCGTCGAACCGAGACCAGCCAGCACGAATCGCCGCTTTTTCTTGGTCTCTCAATCTCAGCGACATCAAACAAGAATTTTTGCGACACCGATAGCGGCTTAGCAACAAATTACAAAAAACCTACGCCAGCTAGCTTAGTCTTTTGGCTGGCCCTTCTAAAATTCACTTATAGACAGTTCAGACAAAAAAAAGTTTTGTTTACGTGTAGTGACGAAAATTGTCACTGTCATAAAGTTTAGTTTGCCTCTCCTAACAGCGTTGTCTGATAGTGTACTACCACCAAAGTACTTCAACATGTAGTGCCGGTGACGATATAGATAGCCTGTCAATGTAACGACGATCCCTTGCATAGTCTCGGCTCCGATCGATTACTTTAGAAGGGTTTATCATCGTCAGATCTAACATTGTATAAGCCTACCTAATACTGGGTCATTTGGATATAAGGACCAGACAACCTGAGGTACGTATTTTTATGACAATTTTTCTTCTTGTGTGGTTTATTAATATCAAAATAATTTAATTTATTTCAGTGGGCACATCGAAATGTCCGGGCAGCCGGTGGACTCGTTCACCCAACACGACGTCGACGCCGGGCTCATATCGTTCGTGCACGGAGCGAACAATGAAAAGCAAGTTAATAAAACGTCGCTGAAGCTGTCTTTACAGGTAACTGTTATATGTTTGTGAATAGATTGTCCATGCAGTGTTAAATTATGGTGTAAGAAGTCATTTTTGTAAGCGGATTTAAGAATTTTAAAATCCGTCGCGTTTTTTAGGGTAAACATGAACATAACTTTAGTCAATAAAGTTGTCTTTATTAGTATTAAAATTAAATTACGTACAAAATAACTTTAATGTCAACAACATCTTTGGTAGAAAATATGTCAAAGAAACATCAAAGATGTTGATGTAGAAAAGCTAAGATAAAAAGTACGACAATGGTTGTGGTCTTTTCCGCTTACGCTTAGATATAACTCTCAATGACTGTGGCTCATGTTGAAATGTAAATACATTATTTCAATTTTAATTTAAAAATATGATTAAAATAGCTTAAATAACTGCTAAATTTTTCTTCTTCTACTAGGTATCGGACGGTATAGAAACTTCAGGACCGAGCGTTCTTCGTGTTTCAATAGTACCGCTTCAAGTCCATCTAGTGAACAACACCGGTTTACAGTTGGTACATAATTCGTACGCAATCATTACTGCAGATAATTTGACCTTCGCTACTAATGCTGATGACACTAACGTTCAGGTTAAGTGAGTATAACTTTATTTAATTAACTCTACGCAATAATAGTTTGCTGCGGAAAATTAAAGACAAAAGATTGCTGTTTCAACTTCAAATTAGCTCTTCCGCAATCGGCACGTAACCATATCTTTATTTAGTTTTGAATTACATTACAGTAACACAGTAAAAATATTTTAAGTGGGGCACTGTTTGTAGGTCATCATTTAAGTTGAGTTGAAAAAATAGGATTTCTTTTAAAAATTAATACCCGCAGAATATGTACAAATTATATGTTGTTGACCCTAATTGTCGTTACGAAAAATTAACTTGTGTTTTCTAACTACAGTTTATATGACTACAGAGTTATATGATTGGGCTGACAATAATTTTGTGTTAATAATAAATAATAATAAAATCCTCCAACAAACGCATCAACTATAGGGTGCTACCACACCAATCGATCAATTGTCAATCGATGGCGTCGATGAATACTGACCCCATGACGTTGAGGATCTCGTTTCTTTCAGATACGACATAGTAAAACCACCACAGTTTGGAGTGGTGGAACGTTTGCGAGTCCTCGACAATACTTGGCAAACCGTGGATGCGTTTACGAGTGACATGGTCACGTTTGGACAAGTTCGATACATACACCTTTTGGGAAATCCTAACCATGATGAGTTTAAGGTAAGAAATACCACTTTAGTAGTAAACAACCAATGTGAGTATCATACTTCATTTTTTAATACCTGCAATTACTTATATAATTATTATATTACTTATAGATTAGAAATAATTAATTTGTAACTAACATTAAACATACTTCTTCTGTATCGTTGATAAGAATATATTGAAGAGGATCTTTTACTTGTACACCAACGCGCGCGATCCAATTAATATTGTATCTATTGTTTATTTACAGTTCAAAGCGTCAGTGGGATCGATACGAACAAACACACTCTACGACTTCCGATTCACATTTATAAAACTCGAACTATATCAGTTAATGAACGAAGAACTAGTCTTAAATAACACCAGAGAGGCTTTCATATCTTCTGCGCATTTACGATTTAATACGAAACCGCTGAGCCTTCCCGATGAACGTATTCTTTATACTATAGTTAGGTCCCCCAAGTATGGCATATTACATTTGTCCTCAGGAAAACGTCATTTGCAAGTTCATAGCACTTTCACTCAAAGTGACATCAGCTCGGATCAGCTGTGGTACAGATTGCACAGGCGTGCCTACTCTCACGTACAAGATGAGTTTATTTTCACTGTTAGTGCAACCGAGTGTGAGAATATAACGGGTGTTATGACAATCAGACATGTCCCAGGACCGCCAGTTCTAGAATATAGCAGTGGCAGAGTGCACACTACTTTAGAAAGACTCCAAGTCACAGAAGGTTCGAGAATGGTAATCCCAGCAACGCATCTCAATTTCAGAACTGAAGCTGTAACCAATTTAGTATTTAACATCACTCGCTTACCTAAACACGGCAAAGTTGAGGTTATAAACGAAAATCTGAAAGTGGTGAGAGATAATACGACGTATTTTACTCTATATGAATTAAACTCCGATAGAGTGTACTATTCGCATGATGATTCTGAGAGTCGTCATGATTCGTTTCATTTCATGGCTTTGAGTCCGGAGCCCGAAGATTTTCAGTATGTCGGTGTGTTCCACATAGATATTATCTTGAAGAACGATAACAGTCCCGTGAGAGTGAATGACAATGTCTTTCATATCGTACATGGAGGGGCTAGATTAATCACAGCCCGAGACCTAAGCTACACTGACGCTGACTTAGATACAAAACCTTCAGATATAATATTCACCGTACAACGCTTCACTAAAGACCATCCAAACGGCGGCATATTCCGCGCGGACAATCCGTCAGAACAAATCGCTCAGTTCACGCAAGACGATATTAACAAAAACCTGGTGCTTTTCAAACATCAGGGAAAAGAATACGGTAAAATGGCTTTCTGGATATCCGATGGTCTTTTTGATGTTAACGGTAATTTGGAAATCCAAGCATCGCCGCCGTTTATAAGAATGTATCCTACAAATGGGTCTATTGTCGAGAATGGGAAAGCCGTAATAATTTCGTGCAATGACATGCAGGTACATAAACTAAATATAGTTCTCTCTTATTATAAAATGCAATTTTAACTATCAATTTGTTTTAAAGTTGCGATTTAATTCCTCAGGTGGATACGAACATGAATTGCCTGGAAGAAGATATTCGTTACGAGATTAGTTTCCCGCCAAAACACGGTACTATCTATGTGGGTGAGGGCCAGGGAGCTACCACCTTCACTCAACTAGATGTCGCCGCTGGCAGACTCATGTATGCTCATAGAGAACCTGGTACACCTACTGACTTGTTTAGGCAAGTATTTTGTATTTCTTACGCTTTGTAATAAGAATTGTATTGCGATAGTTTGATAGACTAGATACATGTTTCAAATGTCTGAAGATTGATCTCGCAAGATTTTTTTTAATAAGAAACAATTTTGGAATCTTCATTTATTCAATTCTTTAACATTGTGAACATAACATCGTGAATAAAGCTGTCAAATAAAACATATTTTTTTACTGAATCGCCTTTTCTTTTTGTGAATTAAAACGATGTTACTTCATATGATTTTTTTTTTGTTATTTCTACAGATTTAAAGTAATGTGCCTTGATACTTGGGGAGAGGGTGTGTATCCTTTTAAGATATTCCCTTCAAGTTACTGGGAACCTCTTAGAGTTACAACCAACAAAGCTTTGATAGTAGAAGAATCAACCAGCGTCAATATCACCAAGAATGTGCTTGAGGTAAGATACATGCACACACACAGGTATTCGAACGTATTAAGCTTTTATATTATAAAAGCATTGCTAAAATTTTACATTATTATGTTAACAAAATAATCAATCTTTAAATCTTGCAACAATTAGATTGTTTATCAAGAGCGTATATTTCACAGGTCATGCACCCACAAATTGAACCAGCAAACATTATTTACAAAGTGACAGAAGGCCCCTATCATGGGTGGCTCGAAATATCAGCCATGCCCGGCGCAATCGAACTAGAGAACTACGAAGAACCAATTCACACCAAAATGTTCGACCAATCCATAATCAACTCCCATCGTTTGGTATACGTTCAATCTGGAGTCAATCGAACTAGGGATCGGATTAAAATGGACGTTACCAACGGTATCGTCTGGTTACGAAGTATTGAACTAACAGTTATTATAATACCAGAACATTACTATGTTTCCGCGGGAAATCTAACTGTAGTTGAAGGTGGATCCATCAGTATTAAACACGACTTGTTTAGAACTGCTACAGAATATTACAGAGGAAAAGTAATGGCGTATAAAGTTGTGGAAAATCCAAAGCATGGGAAGATCCTGTTGGGAGACCAAGAATTGTCTTTGTTACCAGTTTTGAAACTGAATTCGGGTAACATACAGGTAATTTAAGTATGAGTTATAACTAAGTGTTAATAATATTGAATAACATCTTTAGTTGGGTTACGCCATGAAGTGGGACTATTAAGGCTGTCGTACCTACATTAGAACAGTTACGTGACTTCTCAGACTGTATGTTGACAGGAATATTTGAAGCTAAAGATTTAAAGTTAATATTCAAATTATTATTTAATTTATCAAGTCGACATCAAATATGAAAGCTAAAATATTAATCTATATCTTTGTTACAGTATGTAAATGATGGCTCAGAGAAATCAAAGGACTCGTTTAAACTCGTCGCTTTAACGGATACTAATAAGGAGAGCGAGCCATTTTTTGTGAGAATAAGTGTAATGCCAGTGAATGACGAACCGCCCATCGTTACAGCGAACACGGGACTTTGCGTGTGGGAAGGAGGCACTTTCACTTTTACCCGACAAGAGTTGTGTGAGTATTTAAGAGCCTTTATACAAATGAACGCTCTCCCGAATTAGGTAAACAGCGACACGCACACATCTGCAGTGCTGTATAATCAGTCGCTGGACGTCAAATAGCGCGTTCGCATAGGTTTTGATACTTTTCCAAATATGTTTGACTTATTTTACGTTATTATATTTTACTTTTGATTTAAAGAAATATACTTTATGCAATTTATTACGTGGGTTATGTTTTGCTAAGTAAGATATGTAAATACCTGGTTAGGATAATTATGGGACGAAATAAAATTGGGGTACAATAAGGGATTAACATTTTTTAAATATTATTACATAATATATAATATTTATTTTCTCTCATTGAAGATATTGATGTTATTAATATATAGACGTTTGTTATGGTAGTTATGGGTTAAAAAAGAGTGATTACTTAATAATGAAAAAAATATTACTTATATTAATTATACAATACAGTGATAAACTTTAATTTGGGACCCAGTTCAAGTGCAATATCGTATAGCAAATTGAAAAGTGACTAAAGCTATTAATTGACTGATTACGTTGACATATTTTTTACACTGACAAAGAATAGCGATAAACGGTCCTCTACACCAACTGAGATGAAACGATAATTACCAATTTTTTCATACAATTTTTCAAAGAACTGAATACCGAATTAAAGTTCGCGTCCGAACAAGGATATAAAGAATTTTAAACACTGATATTTATGAGTTCCATGCTACGAGCCCTCCTAGAATCGACGATTTCTGGCAAATTACATTTATTGTAAAAATTTAAAAGCTTTGGCTCCATTTTTGTTTTTCGGAAATCGTCTTGGCTTTCTAAATACTCTATTTTTAGAGAAAAATCTTTACCACTCCACACCACAAAAAGACAAACAGATATTTTTGTGATGTACTCGTGACTCAAATTCGGGGTACCATCCCGGTTCCAAAATTTTATTTTGTGCTTTTAAATATCGTCTTCGGGGTTCATTCTAAAGCGGAACTTGTACATTTTATTTCCACGAGTCCATCTCCGTAAAGGCCATCAGGTGAGGCACCCAAGAAAAAAAGAATGTCATCTACGAACAGCCCACATTTTTTAATGGTGATATTGTCCTGTTGCTATAGTTCTATTGCGACGGTTCAAGTTCTATAGTTCTATTGAATGAAGGATCATTCAACTTCCCGATCGTCTTGTGATCTTTATTGTGATCTTTATTCTATAAAACAATATCGAAAATGACACGATTGATATAATTGCATACCTCCAGTTAACATAATGAGCTTAAGGTGAAGAAGGTGTATTCAGGGTGTAAAGGTCAGTAGGTATACCATTATTAGAATATACTGTAAAAGAATTGGAGTTATAGGGGCTGGTTAAGACTTACATAATGTTTTATTTCAATTTTTTTATTAAACATCTTTGACAGCCCTAAGTGGTTTTCATATGGCGAGGCGAGCGCAGCCGTAGTCACTTACCTACCTATCGAGTAGCACGTAACGTAATGCGATGCGACTGGGCACGATTTTAGGTACTGTAATGATTTTGAATAAATAAAAAAACTCTTATTTTTTTATAGATTAGCGTTTCGCGCCCCTTATGCGTGGGTAGGTATAAAAACCACCTAGGGCTGTCATGTCAAAAATTTAAATGTGTAACAGTCTTAACCAGCCCCAGTAACTCCAATTCTTATGCATTGGTTTGTAACAATGGTATATTTACTAACCCTCAAGTATTTTGCTTCTTTTATGTTACACCCTGTATATTCCGATTTTTAAGTACCCGGTAAAAATGTAATCATCATCTGCTCATTGTGGACCCACTGTAAGGTAAAAGCCTCCTCCATTAAGACGGCATCGGTGCCCCTCTGGATGGGCGAATGTCTTTTCGAATTTTGGGTCCCATGACGTGTCCGTAGCCACATGATGTTATTTGTTTACCGGTCACAGCATGTTTTTATACGTTCATATATTTTTCAAAGAGAAAAAATTCATTAACCACCACTGCTCTGAATCATCATCATCATCAACCCATTTTAAACCCACTGCAGGGTGTGAGCCTTCTCGCGGCTCTGAATAATATGGAAATGAATGAATAATAATAAGGTTACGTGCTTCTCTAGCCTTCGTGATATTATTATTTTGGCCAACGCTTTTATTCTTTTTATATTGTTCGTAAGTACCTAAAAACAAAGATTTATAGATTTGTGTATTAATTATTAGTAAAATAATAATTAAAAATTGCAGTACTTCATTATGAATTAATTATTTATAATAAAAACAAATGATAATAACCAAAGTATCAAAATTGATGGCATGCGTCAGATTTTTGCGACGATAGCACAGGGCGAGAGCGTGGGAAAAAAGCGATACGTCCACACTCTGGAAGGTCTCGGCCAGTACTAAATAGTATACTAGCAGCGAGTGCACTAGATTTGATACCAATTTTAGACATTTTCAAATATATTTCTTAGAAGTATTTTTAAATGAACTTGAACAATATTTCTGTTTTATTTCATTAGTTACGTCTTTTTAAGTAATTAAAAGTAAAACTTATTACTATTGTAACAATACAAGTTTATCGAAAACTGCGACAAGCTGAACGCTGAAGACTGAAATCCAACTTTCTCGGGCTTTGATTAAGCCTTTAAAAAAATAATGCTTTGTACTATTTTCTCTATAGACTCTTTTGATAACAATACAGACACCATAGAAAACTTTTCTTTTTCTTTTTGTATCAGTTACTTTTATACTTATGGAACGGCAAAGTACGTATATTACGTCGGATTACAAGAAAAGCCGTATGAACAATGAATTTCTACTAAAAAATCTATCTCAAGAACTGAAAATTTTCTCCGTACATGTTTCAGACGAGGAAATTTCGAATAATTTGAACTCATATATCGATGCATGCGTGTAATGTTTTGCTCGTAAACGAACACTGAAAACTCCTGAAATTGCACCATTTTGAGTAAACGCTCTTAAGCATTTTTTACTGTTTATATATTGAAATGAAATGAAATATTTATTTATTTCTCAACATTGACAATTACTTGTTCTTATTGACGTCAAACAAAACATGATTCTAACACCAGTTCGAAAAAACCTTCGTGAAGAAGAACTGGCAAGAAACTTCACGGGTATATTTTTTTCAAAATAAATTTACAGAGTCTCTTTATGTCTATACAAAATTATTCTTTTCTGCATCTGTTAGCTCGGCAAGTCTCCCTCCCCCCAAGTATCCAAACGACGAACACCCTCAAACGGCACCGTGTATTATGTGATACAACTCTAAATTGATAAGTTCATGTAGTAAATATAACTATTCTCTATTCTTACAATGTAATGGTCTTTCTGTTATTTAAACAATTACGCAATACTTATAAGGCCAATTGACTTATTATGTAATTTTTTTCAGATGTAAGTGATATTGATACTCCGTTGGAAAATGTGACTGTTCGCGTATTAGACATTGTTTCTGGATACATTGCAATGAAAGGGGACGTTGAAACACCTGTGGACTCATTTACTCAAGCGGATATTGATAATGCCAAGGTCATATTTGTGCATAAAAGTAAGTATTAGTACAACATGTATTAGCTACTTTATATGGAATATAAAAACAAATCATACAAATGTAATTTATATTCTATTTCAGATGGCACAAAAGGAAAAATGATGTTCAACGTAAATGATGGTCTACATGAATTACCAAACACAACATTTTTAATATCTACTAAATCAGTCTCATTGAAACTTGCTCGTAAACAGAAACTAAAAGTGTTTCCTCTTATGAGGGAAGCGCTGAACAACTATTTCCTGATGTCTAAATGTTCGGACCCGACTAGAACTATTGTTTACAAAGTAGACAGAGCGCCAACTTTAGGAAGACTACTTATCATTAACGGAGACAGTCACCATAGATCCATTAAACAATTCACACAAGCGGATATAAATAAAACATTGGTATATTACGAACATACACACCCTTTCTCAGATCTTTACACAAATGACTCTTTTATATTTTCCGTTGAAGCTGCTCTTGCCACCCCATTAGTGGACCAAATTTTTAATATCGAAATATCTGTATCTTCGGGTGGTTTAGCTAAGTACGTTCATATACCTCCCATTAACGTTCAAGAGGGGGGTAAAGTTCCGATAGTTGTTAATATCACGAATGTTTTAACGTATTTGGAGACACAGGCTGGGGTCAGACAGCCGCAGGTAGAAGCGCGCTGGTCTTCACCTACTCATGGCAAATTAAACCCCTTCTTTACTTCCCTTACACAAGCTCAGTTAGAAGAAGGCCTTATTAGTTACGAGCATGACGACTCAGACACTGTGTCAGATATTATTGAGATGGCTATGTTCTTGCTACCTGATTATGTACTGCTTTGCAATGTGACTATACCAATTAAAGTCATCCCGGTCAATGATCAACCGTTCAGACTTCTTACAGACACTCCTCAAATACAAGTTGTACAAGGAGAGAACTATACAATAACTAGAGAAGATTTATTAACTGAAGATGCTGATACTGAACCCTTGGGAATACTATATGATGTGATAACAGGTCCTACACAGGGTAGAATAGTCATATTAGATAAAAATCAAACGTTTGATAGTGCTCAGTCAGTTACTAAGTTTACTCAAGAAGACATAAACAACGGCAAGATCATTTACGAACATGCTGGAATGCTGCAAACGGCTACATTTTATTTCCGTGTATGGGATGGCCAATTTAAACCGACATATACTATTTTTACCATCGATGTGATACCTGTGATAATAAACGCGACAGCGATGCATCCTATCAACTTACAGCAGGGCTCAAATGTCGCCACAGTTACTACGGATCAAATATTCGTAGAAACAAACGCTAAGAAGTGTAAAGTATGGTATAATATTACGCGACAACCTTTACACGGTATGATTTATGTTGGTAGAAACCCAGTGACGCAATTTTCCCATAAAGATTTAACTGACAAGGTTGTGATTTACATGCAAAATGACATGACGTCGGCCAACGATAGTTTCGAGTTGATAGCCTTTGTTCATAACAGTAACTCGACTCGACCATTTACCGTTGAAGTGATAGTTCAGCCGTTGATGGCGCTGACTGACTTGAAATTTGAGGGAGAAAAAGCTAAGATAACTCTCAACGTCATGGATGCATCGGGGTTGGCGAAACTGACTGCCAGTGATCCAATCTACACCATAATACAAAAGCCCCGCTATGGTACAATCAAGAAAATAATTCGTAGTTCTGGGGAAAAAACCAACGCAAGGGAAAGGGAGGTCGCCTATTTTACCCACGAGGACGTAAAAGCAGGTGTGATATACTTCGTGACGAAGAAGAAGGCGAAAGACATGAAAGGGTTAGAAGATAATTTCAAGTTCCTATTGGCGGCTACTATATTCCAACCTGCGGCGGGTACCGTGAAGATTTTGATCGGAAATAGATCAAAGAAAAATCTTCCTGGGCCCAATGACCCAGAAGGCCATGAAGGTGTTCTGGTGAGTTTGGAATTCATTACATGCGTAATTTCTGAATAATATTAGTTGTTAATCTATAAGTATTTAATTAACGCTACATGTTATGTTAACGTCGCTGTGTTTATTTGTCAAAGAAAAAAGTGAGCGTTTTTTAAGTACGTTTATCTTAATAACACAGCAAAATCCTTTTCCACAGATAGCAAATGGCGAAGCCGCGTCATACTACATGATGATTCTCATGGCTATATCGGGAATAATTGTGGCAATAGTAGTGATATTCGTTCTCATAAAATGCCGTCGCTACTTGATGACGGATCACAACGCCTTGGCGAAGATTCACGGACAGAATCAAGGCATTGTGGCTCCCATACCGTTGCCCAGACCGCCGGACCATTTGATGCCTTCACCTAGCCAAGGCACGCCGTCTATTAAACGGTAAGTGAATTCTACTAATAAATAAAGTTTTTAACTAATTCATACAATATGTTACGTTCTGACATAATTTGAAAATGTATAGCACATTAATTTGTTACAATCTACGATTTCATGTGATTATAAACTGAACCGTTACGGATATCTGTTTGAGTCAAACATAATTGAGTTTTTACGATCATCAACACCAGAGTTATATATGTTATGAATGTTACAGCACTGTTATGGTATTAAAGTGACCATTCAAACTTCAGTAGGTATAAATAAATGTAGTTTTTACTCATCACTAATTTATGTACAGTATCACAATGTAATCAATTTAATAATAAGCATATATTTTCTTAGGTACGTGTCGTCAGACCAGTCCGTTCACACGGGCGCAAGCACGCCAATACCATCGGGTGGAAGTGTGGCGTGCAAAGTGACGCCCCTGGGCGACGCCCTGCCTGATCTAAACGCGAGATATCCGTATGGAGATGACCATACTATGGTATGAAGCCTATATTTTGTATTAATGACTTATTATTTATGTAATGAGTAGTATATTTTATTAACCCTTAATAAGGTGCGAGTTAAAAGGGTACTCGAAATATTCACTAAACATACACTCTACCTCACAGGCCGAAGACTGGAGTAGTTACGAAGCGAGCGAGTCAGCGTACACAACGCGTTCGCCCGCGCCGGCCGCCAACCCGATGTTGCGTCGCAACCAATACTGGGTCTGACCCTCGCACGTACGCATTTTGCCTAGGCAGCGCACGCAAGGTAATCGATGTATTTTTATTTTCATATTCACAACTTCGATGTTAAGTGGAATATATACGAAACTGTTGACGTCATTTTTATACATTTATATTTTTATACGTCGCAAGTTTTATACATTAAATTGTAATATGGGGATGGTGTATTCTAAATATCGAATGGAATTAACTTTGTTTCTGTAATTTCAATTACTGCTTTTCCTTTTTCGTTTAACTAACGTGGTTACATGGTAGTTAAAACAGGGATGACTACAGAAAATTAGTTAGTATTATAGCCAAATAAAAAAGTCCTGAAATAATTACGCAAAATATCTAAACATAGCTCAGACTACAAACAGAAAACCCATTAAAATAGTACACGTCAATGATTTCTGACCCAAACATCTGTCTTTCAATACACAAATGTATCCAATAGAAAACGTACCCAGCCGTAGTTACTCCGATGGCTGGTTTACACGCGTTAAGTGGTTAAGTTGGTAACTAAATTTTAAGTAAAAAATTACGTGTATACAGTCAGATAAAATTTAGTACGCAAGTGATTAAGTAGATTAGGATTCGTTCTATTTTTCGTATAAGTAGGTGGGTGGGGTACTTAATACGTTTGGCGTGATATTTTAGTTAAGTGCATAAGTTGACAAAGCGGGTGGCGGCAAGAGCTCGTATTTATTTCGCAAACTCTTTTTTTTTTCAAAATGTCGGGGTGGAGTCTCGTTTCAACTTTAATATTTGTTGAAGAATATTTAAAATAGGAATGCTTGTGGATTAAACGAGATAATAAATGTAGGAAAATACACGTTCTTATAGAGATTTTAATTTCCGAAATAAATTCTTCTCTGAATTTGTTCAAAATCTCGTTTACCACATATCTAGGTACAGAATTGACGAATTCCT
Source organism: Marasmarcha lunaedactyla (assembly GCA_923062675.1). Classification (NCBI taxonomy): domain Eukaryota; kingdom Metazoa; phylum Arthropoda; class Insecta; order Lepidoptera; family Pterophoridae; genus Marasmarcha; species Marasmarcha lunaedactyla. The sequence continues at coordinate 39,468,719 of OV281339.1, read as the reverse complement.
TGACTGTTCATCTTCATTGAACTTACGAGCTTAACTACTTAATCCGTTTGGACACATAAATAGTATGTAACACAGTGACATGTAGTAACCTAAAATTTAGTGACCAACGTAATTACTACATGTAAACCGCGCATGAGTCACAGGCTTATAATGAAGTTTGTGTCGGTGGTGCCACCTTAATTTCATTTCAAAGATGTACCATCTATTATTCTACCAAACAATTTGTTATTCGTCTTCATTTTTTTTTTTCAATTTCGGAAAAGGGTTTAGGAATATTTTGTAAATAACTAATCGTGAATGGAGTCTTAATTAAATTCGAACCTATTAAACCATTTCTCTAAGTTCTTTATTTCACTTAGTTTTTCAAACTCCAAACAAAAAGTATTTACACGTAACGTCGACCAATAATTTGTTTTACCACCCTAAGGCTGAAAGTAAATTTGTACATCATAAAATAATTAGCTTTGTTAGCTGTACGTAAGAAATGCACACGAGTAATTAAAAACCGAATGACAGCATACTACAAGTCAATTATAAGCCTTATTATCATCCAAAAATTTAAAATGGAATGAAATGAGAGATAAATGGATGATGTTCCAAGCAAACTTTAGATTGCTGATTAATTATTATTATTTTAAATTACAGTTTAGTTTAATAACTCTGATTAATCTGAATTTTGATATATTTTTTTAAAATCAAAAACAACAATATGTCACAATACCATCTATTTTTACTCTCGTAAGATTTAATAATCGTGTTACTAAATGCATTACGCGTTTAACCGACTTTGGCTAATCTTATTTAGTAAGTAGACCGTAAATGTTCATGAGGTTATAAGAAACTTTTCTTTTGTTTTAGTTACGCTGTCGCTGCAAGATAACAGAAGTGTGACATTACAACGCGTAAAGCAGAGAGGCGTCGATTTAGTTCCTACACCGTTTTTACTTAGTAATTATAATGTTAATAATAGGCCAACACGATGTGAGGTTACCCTATAATTTGCAATATTATATAATTATATAATAATTACTCTCTGGACAAACTGTAACGCTTCTACGCGAAAGTCTAGTTTACCACTGGAGTTTTCTACAGTATTTTTGGTCGATCTACTGTTGCTGTTACTATAGTAATTAATAGAAATAAAGCGATAAAATCTAGTACAAATGTAGTCAAGGAATCATAGTGCCAAATAATTTTAAATTGTGATCATTGCGTACTTAATTTCGAAGTATTTTTTTTCGAAACGGATATTTTATTTATGGCCTTATTAGCCTTTTAAATTTCACCAGACTTTGTGGCCTAGCGCTGACGGCGCTTAACCTCGGCTTAGGACGTCGTATATTGATACTACCACCGGGTCGGAAGGGTCATCTACTGCCAAAGAACCAGCAAGAAACTCAGCAGGAATGCGTACGACGCGTTAGCCTGGCCCAACGGTGGGTTAGGCGATTCAAATGCCGTGTTGCCCTATTTCTAACTGGAACGCTGGGTTCGCTGTGTACTCGCCTGATTTATTGACCAGTGGTTTGGAATGATGGGGAGCGTTGTCGAAGTTGCGAATAGACACCAACTTCATCAACGTGGCATTAGTGGGAAGTTCGAGATCTTTATGCAGGTCTAAATTGCGCACATAGGGTGGGGCCCCGACGCATTTGCGTAAGAACCTATTTTAATTAACCTGCAAGTAATTGATATTAGACTTGCTGGCGTGAGAGAAAACCACACTGGCATATGTCATGATGGGACGGATGCGAGTTTTGTAAAGTGTAAGCTTATATTTTCTAAGCGACATTTTACTTTTCTTGCAGATTATAGGGTGCGGCCTACCCATGACGAAGGCGGCTCGGTCCCGGACTTATTTTATTTGACCCGCTAATGTGAGTCCACTTTCTAAAGTGATTCCTAAATGTTTAAATTTTTTAGCCCAGGGGATCGGCGTTCCAAACATGTTAAAATTTTTTAACCCTACAAATGATCAGGGCAGAACTCTCCAAACAGAGAGTTCTGCCCTAATCATTTGTAGGGTTTTCTAAAGGTTGTCCTAGAGCAAGTTGAGAGAGAGAAGTATAATGCTGCACTCTTTTCAGGGTTCACTTCTATTCTCCATTTCCTAAACCAAGCGCCTAATTCTTTGTATTCTAGTGAACCTACGTAGATCCCTATCAATGTGTATAGCGCGGTGTAGTCTGCGAAGAGCGCGAGATGTACTTTCTCCGTCCTTGGCATGTTACTAGTGTATAGTGAAAACAAAGTCGGAGAAAGTACCGAGCCTTGAGGGAATTTTTTTGGGGACAACGCTTTTGTTTATCCGAATATTTTGGTTATTATATATAGAGTGCGGCATGAAGAGAAATTACCGAAGAGAGATTACCTCATTTTTACTTAATGGTGGTGTTACACTGAACTCATTATAACGCGTATGGTGCCGATCGCATTTGCATCAGTTTTGCTGATGACCTTTTTGTCAACTCTGTATATGGATACTCGCTGGTTCGCGAACTAGTTTGCATGTATTATTAAAAATACGACAAATATGCCATTTTTTATGTAAAGAAAAACAAAATATGAGACCTCGCTGTTCATAATAGGATGTGTGTTAATTAGAATTAAGTGGTGTTACGTTTTTTAGAAGAGATAGTATAGTAGTTATATTTTAAATTTACTTAAGAAAACCAAATGAAATTTACTAACTGGTTTCACTATCTCTTGAATGTATGTATTACTGATATCTTACAAATTCGTACAAACATTTAATCGTCTATATTATATCCTCCTGAGACCCCCGGTATCATATATGATACCTTGAGAAAATATTTTTTTTAGAGACATCTAGCGGGTAACATGCGAATTTTTCTCCTTATTACTAAGCCTATTGAATGTGTCAACCTATGAGTTGCACAGCAATTCCCGCGCAAAATACTAAGTGCATTGTTTACTGTCATTTTTCATTTCTGTTTTTTGTGACCTTCAACATGGCTTCATCTCGGACAGGTAATTATTGTTTTTTGTTTATTATTTCGTAGTTTTTTGTTTGTTTTAATAAAAATGTATTATCATCTGTATGTTTTAGTTAAAAAAATAGTAAATTTAGCAACATTTTGAGTTATTTTTGCGGATTTTATGGCAGTATCATAGGTGATACCTTGGGCACTCAATACCTTAAAACAGTGCATTTTTACAGATTTAAATGATCGCGCAATAGAAGACCTTCTACTCAACTTAGACGTGTCGGATTACGAGGATGTGGATGAAGAGGCCTTTGAAAACCTGGAGGTGGAAGAAGAAGGTGTCATGGAGGAATTGATTCCACGTGAAGAGGAGTGGGATACCTCTGATGATGAGCCTCTTGCAGCAGTTTCCCGGTCTACTACTCGGTTATCCATAAATCGCCCCCTGACATGGGATCGTTCGGATGTTTTCGATAATTCTATGATGGACGAAGACCCTCCACTGGAAAGCGACTCCGTGCTACGAAAACCCCAAGAGTACTTTTACAGGTACATAAAGACTAGCTTGTTTGAAGTAATGTCTGAATGCACCAATATTTCTAGCGTGTTCCGGTTTGGAAATTCTCTCAATACGACTGCAGCAGAAATGAGAACATTTTTCGGTTGTTCTATGGCAATGAGCGTCCTAGGCCTGCCTAGATTTAGAATGTTCTGGGCAGCAGAAACTAGAGTAAATATAATTACCCAAAACATTACCCGCAACAGATACTTCAAATTGAGGTCGAATATAAAAGTTGTAAATGATAACACAGTTACAAGCAACGAGAGAGAAATTGACAGATTCTGGAAGATACGGCCTATTGTATCTGGAATAGAACAAGGTTGTAGAGAAAATAAAAGAGAGAGTTGTGTTGCTATTGACGAGCAAATGATGCCATTTACTGGCAAATGCAGGCTAAAGCAAGTTGTAAGAGGAAAACCTAATCCTGAAGGCATTAAAATCTTTCTGATGGCTAATCCAAACGGTCTTCCTCTTGACCTCTACCTCTACCAAGGTAAGGGTACTTCCATTGAATCAGCTATGTATCCAACACCTGATAAACTTGATTTAGGAGGGCACGTCCTGTTAAAACTGGCTGACACATTACCAATACACACCTCAATTTACTGCGATAGGTATTTTACTTCATTGACGCTACTGGAGACCCTTTCAGATAGAAAATTACATGGAACAGGAACACTCATGAAAAATCGTGTACCAGAATATCGGCGCCCCAACCAGCAACAGAATAGACCGCCTTTTCTCAAGAGTGACAGATCTTTGAAGGCAAGTGGTCGAGGTAGTTACGATTGCGTAGTACGACAGGATAAGAAACTTGCTGTAATCAAATGGCTAGACAGCAAGCCTATCCACTTGGCTTCAACTGAGAATGCGGTTCAACCTTTGGGGACTTGCCGAAGGTGGTCAAAAATACACCAGCGATACCTTGATGTTCCGCAGCCAGTTGCTGTAAAAAAATATAATTGTAACATGGGAGGAATCGACCTTTTGGACAGGGTAATCGGAAAGTACCCAATGCGTGGAAGAACCGGAAAGTGGACAGTAAGAGCCATCTTTCACTCTTTCGATTTTGGTGCGGCTGCTGCCTGGATTGAATATCGGCAGGATGCTGTTAGGTGTGGGCTGCCAAGAAAAAAAATAATGCAATACCTAGAATTTAAAATGGATTTAGCAAAACACTTAATTTATGGCTCTGAACTGCCAGCTGTGCTGCAATGTTCCAGCCCTTACATTGATCGCTTTACTCGCAGCGGCTCTCGCCAAAGCCCGGGAACAATAATGCCTCAAACAGAAGAAATTTTGTTAGCAACGCCGACAACATCGAGGAAGCAAAGGCTTGTGACGCCAATTCCTCATAGTGCTAAAAGATTGAAAGAAGCGCAACACCTGCCAATCTTTACTAAATCTGACCAAAAAAATCGTTCCAAATGCAGAATGAGTGGCTGTAAGAATCTCACGTTTATTAAATGTTCATTATGTGAAATTTTTTTATGTTTGAATACAAATCGAAACTGTTTTTACAATTTTCATAACAATCAAAATTAAAGTCAATAATAGCAAGATGTTGTTTCATTGAGATCCAAGGTATCACATATGATACCCCCCTTTTTAGGCTTCTAGGGGGGCTAGGATTTTTTATCCGGATATTTTTGATATAATCATACTATTGTATGGGTTCATACAAAAAATCATATCAATCAGACAAAATTTGATGGTCTGGGTCTCAGGAGGATATACAAGGTCGAACATGTGTTCTGCTATTTATGTAATGGAATTGGCACACTTATATTGTCTAATCCGGTTGCCTTATACATTAAGGCAATAAATGCCGAGCATTGCAAGAAATATATATATTGTTTCCATATTACTGTTGACCTACATGTAGAATTTCGAAACTTTACTTTTATTGTACACATATAGCAAAATATAAATAAGTTGGTTACTTCCGAAGCAATATTATGTACTTACTTAGCCTTAGCATAATTGCTTCATCTACACAGAACGTTGTTATAACAATGATAAGTAAAAAACAAATAGAAGATATTCTTGTGACTTGTCTTAACTTCTATAACGCCAAAACCGGTGCCAAAGATTCCCTCACCTTTCAATATAATTTGTTAACTATTTTACTCATATTCAAGCCAAATTTTATTATGCATAATAATTTAGATTAAGATTAGTATTTACCTAACGTTATAAAACTTAATATATTAATTTCAATTATTTACAGATACATATTTAAGATAATAGATAGATTAAGTGATTACTAAAATTGTGGTAGGGAATTTTATGCCATGTTGCTGAAATTAAATTGTGTTGAGCTAGTTTTAAGAAACCCTACTGATTGGAGCTTAAAACTTATTTTTCTAGAGGAATTCGGTTTTATAGTAAACTTAGTTTTTATTGTACGATAAGATTTATTGTCCCGTGTAAAAGTCCTGACAGTGAGTGGGGTTTGAATCAGCACTGTTTCCCTGCTAGGGTTGTTTCACAGCAGAGTTATTTAGACGGATTTGACCGCTGTGTACGTTAAAGTGCCTAGTTAAATAGTGCTCATATTGAAATTTGTATCGAGTATTCGTAGTTTGTTTTAAATATAAGATTTTTAGCATTTATACTGGGTGGTAGAAAGTGATCTGTCAAAATGGGAGTTTAGTGAAAAATGTTTGTTTGAAATTCCCACTCTGCTCGAAGAAGGCGTTCTATTGGCCTCCACAACTGTTGATGTCGTACATACTGCAGAAAGTGTTAAATATAATTTATATAACTAAACTTCAAATATAAATAGTTACTAGTTATTGTCAACTGAGTTCTTGTAGGTTTAATTTCTGACTGAACACATTGATTCATCAGGTTGTTCTTTAATTTAATATTAACTTCCGTAGAAATATATTTAAACATGCCAAAACTATTATGCAACGTACTCGCCATCACAGCATTTTATATTTGTACTCTTATTAACTGTAGTGTTATTATTATTATTTCGAATACTGTAGTAACATTTTTAAATCAATAAAATTATGTATACTAAAAGGTATTTTAATGAAATCCCTTTTTGAAAAACTATGTTTATTTCGTAACAAATTTCAAGTGTACATAACTCAAAAAATCAGTCATTATTATAACACTGAAACAAAGTAACTTAAAAATAAGTCTTATCAACTAAATAATACATTTCAATAATCCTTAATATTACTGATTACTAATATATCTGAGAAATGAAAAGACACAACCTAACGTGATTGTCTTAAAGGTACAAATTACTTTAAAATTTAAAATCTTGCGGAAAGCCTTACATAAAAAGCTCACACTCAGTTGTAACTTACAGAATTATTAAAAGTCTAAATAACAAAAATAGCCTCTTTCAGCTACAACAAATTTGATCTTTACTTTTATCTACAACTGCAGGGCCGTACAAAGAACCACGTTATACATTTATACACAGAAATCTGTACTGAAGTTATAACCTTTGTAATTTCCTTATATGCGTTAAGGTCACACAAACATGACCACAAAAAGAGTCTAACCTCAAAACTCGTGAGACGTAATCTACGTACAGCTTGTATGAAACCTTAAATATAAAACATTTAATCAACTTCGAGTTTTCTGAAGTTGCCGGTGAGCCCGCGCATGGCGTCGCCGACGGCGTCTGCGCCCGCGCATGTGTTCGCGCCGGTGCGTAACGCAGAGATAGCACCCTCTTTCGCCGCTTCGCTGTACATCTCGAGCCGAACGGCCATCTTGTCGTTGAGAAGGAGAATGTCTCGTTTCTTTGCAAGCTCTTGTTTCCATAGTTCTGAGGAGTGAAGCATATGTATCCACACTAATAAATATAAACAGGAATCGAAAAAATGCATTTGTCGTAAGCGTCAATTGTCGACAATGGTTATAAGTGGGTATCTATAGTTTTTTTTTAATTATGTACTCACCAATCATTTCCTTCATAGGCATTTCACCACCATATTCCTGGGGTAGCAGTTTCTTGTCGATCTCTACTTCTTCAATGTTGGAGTAGAGTTTGACTCTCTTTCTAATTTTCTCTGAGATGAGGGCCATACCGAAATCTAAGGCGAACTTTATAGTCGGGTGAACGTTGACGCCGTAGATTTCCTTATGTCTCATAGGAATGGTCCTCTAAAATGGTAAAACATTGTCTTTTTAAGCTTGACTAGATCATAACAAAGAACTATTTTTATCAAGTTTGAAACATAAACTAAATTTAAATAAATGTGTCCGTACAATTAGTTTGCTACAGACAGACATAGATGTCAACGTATAACATGTATGCATAACCTAAACCATGAGAAAATCTAAATAAAGTGCCTTATTTAATTCTTTACGATACCTGTTAAGCTATCAAACAAATATCGGTTCTGTACCTATAGATAAACTTAGAACATACCTCTCCATTTTTGACAATCCTGACTGCTTCCTTAGGTGTGAAGAGAGTCATGTGAGGGAAGCTGACGCCGCTGCCATCCGCATAGTGCACGAATCCTCGAACCTGGGAGTCCTCGTCTTCCATCAGGGTTTCATAGCATATGGCCATGATGCGGCACATGTCCTGGTTTGTGTACTTGTAAGGATCAAATACTCCTAGGAAACCGGAGTTTTAGGTTAGAAAAATGTGTCTGGGTAAACGGAACTATAAGGAAAGTGAACATTAATAAAAGTAAGGGTCATAAGTCAATTACATTATCCATATTACTTCACTGCCTGAAACATTAGCCAGTTTCATTATGCTTAATGCTCTTAGAACTTTTAAATTGGCAACTAATACATGTACATACTTTTATCTATTGCAATTCAAAGTTCAGGCATAATCAAAAGTTACTTTCCAAACGTACGTTGGCTGAAATTATCCACGGTGCAGTGACTGGTTCTCGCAATAAGGCCAGCTCGTTTGTCTAAAGTGCGCCTACCTCAAGCCATTGAGCAATTCTGACGCAATGACCCCAAAACATTGAATTCTTAATGCGTTACTTTACTTGCCTGGGCGGTACACTATGACGCGTCTGCCTTCCTTATCTTTGAAGGGGCTGGCGAAAATGTATCTGAAATGAAAATATATCAAGGCATAAGCTGTCTACGTAATTCCTTAATGCGCATCTAAGAAAACGTGTATTCCTAAAGGAAAGGAATTTTCTCCATTATGAAACCATAAATCTAGCTATGAAGTAATTTTATTCGTCATACTAATTAATTAGTATTGGCCGGTTGCTTGGTTACGCAATAAAAACCTGATGTTTATTTAATTGACAAGTTCAACAATCTAAAAGGGCTCATAACCTTCAAAGATTGTTTAGCTTCTTCTACTGAACAAGTTTATATATATCTCTCTGTCCGATATCCTTGGCCAAAATAGTAGGTATTGACTTTTACTTTTTTTTCAGAAATGGTATGTTTTTTTAGCCATCATTATAATTAATTTATTTCCAAAAAGTTACATTCTTATAAATTAATATAGCTGTCACTGACCCCTAAATCAGTTTTGCTGTTTTGTTCAATTATAGCGAATCAGTGTTTCGATGCGGAAACAATACATATCAGTTATTTAGACAGAGCAATTAGCATGGACTCCCTAAATACCTTAACACAAACGTAAAATAGTTTAACCCAAGCCTTACCCTAACTCAGTGAGTTCCATCATGACGGGCAGCTGGTAGTCCAGCTGGTTGAAGGCGATGCCCCAGGACTGACGCAGCAGGATGTACCGCTCGATGGCTTCTTGGGCCATGGGCACGCTGAACTTCTTCGTACGGAGGAAACGGAGGATGAAGTTGGCGTCTAAGGAAAATATGGCCAATAAAATAAGGGAAATTGTAAGCCAAGCCACAGATTTCTTTATAAGCCACGTGATCAAACTCTTAATTTTATAACTAAGCCACGGGAAAATGAGATAGCCTCGAATAAACTAATTCGTCTTTTTTGCAACGGCTACTAAATATTCTATCGAAAGCGTAGGTGAAGCCCGGGCAGCGCGGATAAGTTAAGGAAAAGCAAAAAAATAACACAGGATTAATCAACTTAGGGACATCGTTTATTTTTCATTTATGGCACATATAATCACCTTTGCAAATGTAACATCAAAATTAACAAAATATAATATCTTCATATTGAAAAAAATATTTTTTCAAACCTCTTCCATTATCCGCTTTACCCAACCATGTCGGGTAAAGTGGATAAAGTGGGGTAAAGCGGATTAGGTGGTTACTCCTGACAGTCATCGCAGAAATAGCTGCTAAATCCACTATACGACGTACATATTTCATGTGCCCAACGGTGGCACTCTGAGCATTGGATCCAGTCTTCTATAGGTGGATCCACATACTCTTCGGTGCAGACCAGGCATGCATACTTTCCTTTTACTTTCTTGGTGACATTAGGTATTTTTTTCTTAGCCTTGGCTTGTCCTGTTTTTCCTCTCTCTGTCATTTTTCCCTTTCCTTTTCCCTTTTTCTTGACATCTAAATCTGAGCGGCCAAATTCCGGGTTTCCGAAAGCCTTGAATTGCATTTTGCACAGAAGCACTATTTACCCTATTCACTTTGCCCAAAATATGTATGTCTAAACATATCTACTTTTCTTAACATTTCAACACCGGCTCAATGTAATATTAATATCACAAATAACACTAGACAACATTGTTAATCTGCAAAACTAAATCGTTCCGTTAGCTAACAGTAAAACAAATGAAATGAGAACAAACCTGGTCGAAAATCGTAAGAAAAAGACACAAAACAATTTTTTTGTCACAAAAAAAAAATAACGGCGTCAGAAATCAACTGTCAACTGTCAAGGCGTAGTCAGAGGGCGTACTCGCCTACGCACCTGCAATTTGTAAAGCCATCTCTTATTGTTTTCTAGAAACATCGCTTATCCGCTTTACCTGGGTTGTTCGCTTTGCCCGTGCTTCCCCTAGTAGTTAAATTGGGTAAGGTTAATGTTAGGCTGTAAATATCGCATGCGCTAGCCGAGCGAGCGAAACGAGAGTTGTGCGGGAGCGCCCAGCGAAGCGCCATAATCGAAATTGGATGATAATTCAAAATTTTGTAGCAAAAACATCATCAGACAGCATATTTTCAGTAGCTAAGATAGTATCGTTCAGACGCTCGCAATTGTGGCTGACTTAGTAATTAAGAAGGCAATGTAGATTTTTAGAGGTGAATAATGCTATTGAAAAAAATACTGTGTAATTAGCACCCATAAAATAATAGTCTTATTGAAATACTTGATTTAAACTTTATAGGTATAATACAAGAGCAAGTATCGAGATACGATCTAGTGCTTAAAATAGTTAATTTTGGATATTTTTAGTCCTTTACTAGTCTTTTGTGTAGGTATTAATTTATTTAGTTTATAGTTAGGGCAGAAATAATAGTTCGATATAAAATAAATGCCGAAGGTCAAAGAGTTGAACTTATTGATATTCTTACCATAACATTTTATTAAGAAGTTTTTGTTTATCGTACGTACAACTTAGATCTTTTCTATATTATAACCTTGTATAACAAACTGCAAAATAGTTCACGATGTGCCATTTGCCCCAAAATGTTTTAGTATGGTAACGAAAGCACAGAATCTAGAAGAAAGTAATTTCCTGGTTAATCCATCACTAGGTGTCAGTTTTTGTAATGTCGCGCAAGAGTTCATCACTTCAGTACAGACTCGTGACACAGAAACTCAGGCAAGTGTATCGTTGCGCATGCGCCGGAGTATGACTTAGATTTACGTACGACCTAACTTTAGGCGCGATGAAAGTGAACATTTTATTGGTCAGAATTTGCGACAAGTATCTATGTTTTTTGTGACTTTTCGAGACTTTTAGTAAAAAGAGTAAGTAATGTGTGTTGCAAAGCCGATAAACTATGTATTCTCTTAGAATAATTTGATTTTAATTTCGATTATAAAAACAACAGACTGATAGTATGAACCGAAAAACTGTTAGTTTTTTTATTTCATATATTTTTAAAATGATCAAATATATTAAGTCTTGTGTAAAAAGAAATTGATTCTCCCATAATATTTGTTATTTGTCTTAAGTTATAGAAAATTATAAATGATATGAGGACATTATGGCGCTGTGTGATTAGCAAATCCAGAGTCACTAAGCTTAAATCTTGTTTAGTTATATTCTGCAACAATGACACGACTGCGAGTATGTTATGAAACATGAACTGTTACCAGCACAAAGTTTACTCCAACAAAATAAAATCGATATTATTAGGAAACGAAAATATGATAATAAATGTACATCAAAATCGGAATGTTTCGTTAGTAATACTTTACGTGATTGCATTATACGGTTGACATTAATCTCGGCTTAAGGTCAAGGGTGTTTGCGTTGCGTAGCAAGTTGCAGGTCTCGTTCAAGCAAGCTGTGGGTATCAAACATGTGAAAGTAATCAGTTTTTGGCGGTAATGGTAGCTCTATTTATTTATGGAATATTGTGTTAAACTGTAGCAGTGTTACAATGTAGTCTGACTTTTGATAAAGTACACTTTTTCGAGCAATGACATAATACATATAGACAAGTCATACCCATACATTACCGCACAAAAAAACGGCGTCAACGTAACTATAGATACCTACCCAATATGTAGAAAGAGGGAAAGAATAATACGGTTCACTTGTTGTTAGAAAGAGATATCTATGTACTTCGTGACGTTGCTTCGCACTAATTGGTCGCCAGCGTACGTGACGTAATACGTAAATTGTCGCAACTCTATAGCGTTATCTCTTTTACTACCAAATACAAAATCATATTACATCTCGCTCTTCGAGTTTGTTGAAATGAAAAGCCATGTCAATTTTAAAACGTCATTTTCAGTAGCAAAATAATATAATAAATAAGATAGTTATAAAAAAAATGTACTTACGCTTGAAAATAATCGTTTATTATTTCTTTAACAGTAATAGTGTAATTAGTACACTGTCTTAAACTCACAAGAAGGCATTGTACGGTATTAAAAACACAGAATAGGGAAAACGTTTTGTTTGACGTTTAGCCGTAATTCTGGGGTTCAAAGACTAAGTGTGTGCACAAGACTAAGTGAAATAGCGGGCAAATACCTTGTATTTGCGTTGCCATTATCGAGAGCGGATAACCTGTCTATATGTAATATGTCATTGTTTTCGAGAATAATTATTAGGTCCTTACATATAAAATTGGCGTTTTGTCATAGGTATTGATCATTTTGTTATCTCCTCTTTGGTTAAGAATTCCAATTTCAAGTTGATACAGCTATTAACTCATGCATTTGTGTTTCTAAAAGCGTATTCATTTGTTTTTTCCTCTTTTGGTTTTTTCTTTGTGTCACTAAGTTTACAAAATGGAAAATGCCCCGTGGACGGCCGGAGACCGAAGTTGATAATGAAGAATTGAAGGCTATTGTGGAAGCGGATTCATCGCAAACCACGTCCGAGTTAGTTGTAGGCTGCCGTGTTAGTGACAAAACTGTTTTGGTTCATTTGAAGCAAATTGGGAAGGTGAAAAAGCTTGAGAAAAAAAGGTGCAGCGAACCGACAAACGCGCGTCGAATGCTGCGCTAGATTACTCAACCGGCACTATAATGAAAGGATTTTCGCATGCTCATCGCATTGGTTGAACCCTGGCGAATCACCCAAATCCTGCCACGAGTGAAAATTGACTCAAAAAAAGTTACTTGTGAGTGCCGGTGTCGTTCACTAAAGCTTTCTTAAATCTGGCCAGATGATTACGGCAGATGTCTATTGTCGGCAACTGCAAACTATGATAGAAAAGATAGCTGCTAAACAACCGAGGCTGGTCAATCGCTTAAGGCTACTGCTGCTTCAGGACAACGCTAGACCACACACTGCACAACAGACGGCTACCAAATTAGAGGAGCTTCAATTGGAATGTCTAATCATCCGCCGTACTCCCCGGACCTTGCTCCAACAGATTACCATTTTTTCGAAATTTGGATAACTTCTTGCAAGGGGAAAAATTCAACGGCGATGGAGCAGTCCAAAGCGCCTTCAAAGATTTTATTGATTCCCGTCCGAATGGTTTTTAGTAAAGGGATCAATATGATATGGCAAAAGTGCATAGATAGCAATGGTACATACTTTGATTAAATAAACATATTTAAAAAAAATATTTAAAAAAAAGTGACTTTATGTCCCTCCCTTTCAAAACGCCAATTTCATATGTAATGACCTAATATGTTTTTCGTGTCATGGTTTTTTCTTATATAAGGTGATATGCAATACAATGGTGAAAAATTAAGTCGGTACTTTGAAAAACAGATATCGATGTGGGCGATAATCTTCCTACATTTGTTCATTGGTGATTAACTTATAGAATATTGTTTTTATACTACAGGTACAGTCGGGGAACTTGCTGCAGGCAGATTTGTATTTGAATCCCCTAAAGTGTTGTCGCCCCTTAGTATGCAGAGCGGCGACAAAAGAACGAGCATCGCGCAAGCGATTTTCGCGTTTGCCTGGCTCATATAGTTCATATGAGTCAGGTCATTACACCAGCGGACAGCCAACGTCATAAATCCTATTTCTGCATCACCCAAGTACTCACCCATCCTGACAGCCTTGAACTTAGGGTTCTGCTCCATCCAGCTTCTGACAGCACTCAGCGCCTGGGACCGTGAGCTCTCGGTCTCTCGAAGCTGCTCCTCGGCCAGGACCTGGGTCTCCGCAGACAGGGGACACACATACTCTTCAGCTGGAGTCAAGACACGAGCTACTAGTCTTGCCATTTTTTGCTGAAAGAAGGTAGAAACATATATTTAGGCTTTGTTTTATCAACGCCTGTTCAAATACGCCTACCTCTAATTTGTATACAAAACTAAACTTCAAGCTTTTGTTTCAAATAATGTTTTGATAAAGTAAAACTCGTACTTTAATTGTTGTTTTATAAAATTTAATGCTCTTATTGGGCCCTCAGAAATGTCATCACTTGCGAAAGATTAACTCACTTTATTTTTAAATAATAAAAAAAGCCACTTATTTTGAAGGAGAAGTACTTCTTTATGTAGTAGACAATATGAAGACACTAGCACAAGTTCTGCACAAATGAAACTTGGCTCACGATCTGAGGTTGAAATGGCAAACTTCACGGTATTTCATAACGCCTTGCAAAACGTTCGCGCCAACTAGTTGTCAATCATATTTATTCATAATAAACTGTGGCGTGACTTGTGTAAATATTAATACTTATTATTTATGAAATATAACAAAATAAAATACATTGTGCTGTTGTCATTAACTAAAGACGTAAAAGGGATATATGGTAGATCTGCGGCGACAAATCAAATCTTATCAAAGATTCTAAGTTACACAAAGTCAAAAATCTCCCCACTCCAGACGGGATAATCCGAAATAACCCGGAATTTTAGTACCTTTATACAAGTTATTGAAAATTTTGAAAAGCTATAAAGGTTAATGAATCTGCAAAATAATCCAGATCGTCAAGCTCAATGTCGTAAAGCCTCTTACGTTTATATTTACCATCATCTTTTCTTATTATTACTTGTTTTATTGTGAAAAGTTTTTAGTTACAGTGACGCAAAGCAAACCCTGTAATTAAATAAACATCATAGCCTCATAAACACATGAGGTTTTAAGAAACAAAACGCAATAATTACCTACCTTCTTACTTTGCCACTGTATTGCACCACCTATAAGTAATAACAATCTAAAATTTTTGCTAACCAAGATACGACTTAGAGTCGTCGTTGCAATTACTCCGGCTCTGACATAGAGTTTGGTAAGGCTTCGGCATTACAGTGAGGCAACGATATAATTTTCTGTGCCTTGCATAACTGTTGAACCACCAATTGATTCTTTCATGAACAATTATGCATATAAAGTGACCATTGTTGAGCTATTTCATCATTGCTATTGTAAGCTGTTTGTTACTTGCAGCGAGCTAAGGCGAAATAAATCATTGATAGATAATGTGTCACTTACAGGCAAGTTTTTTTGGAATTAGAACATGCAAATTCAGGTAACGTGTTGTTATTCAACTTCATTTTGGGTATTTATCTAAAACACAAACGAATTAAGATAATAGGACCTTCACGTATTATAGCATATGGCATAATGTTACAATTCAGAAATCGAGTTTAATTTTACCAAAGTAAAATTAATACAATTATTATTAACTCGTAAAAAGACTTTAAATTTACGTAGTTACAAGATATGATGTTATTTAATACATTTTTAATTAATATTGCGTATACTAGGTGTAATTATAAAAAAATAACATTTGTGCACATGTACATACTGCGATGGTCATTAGATGATGTCTCGTTCTACTTTTTGAATATAATTAATATGTAATAATACGTTGGAAATTGCGAGGTACGCTCTCCGAGTAATGCAATCTACTCACGCTATTAGGTCACTGGGTAGATCTTATTCATAGTGTACAATTTGCGCTTGCGCATACTTCGATAGTTAATGGACCACTTGGCATTTGTGTATCAATTGGCGTTTACCAACCAACCCATCTCTGTATGTGCACATGATGCAACGATGTAATTTGACCAAAATCTCGATTATAAATGGAATATTCTACTATTTTTTAGAATAATAAAAAAGTGTCGTTTAGTTAATTTTCAACTAGTTTAACATGTGAAACCATGATAGTTTTCTGTAAATAAATGGAACAGTAAAATTCTACAGAAAAAAACTGTAGGTATTTGAATTTGAAGAACCAGTGAATTTTGAAAAAAGCTGACATTTATAATTATCATTATTGTGAACAAAAACTGGGTATTAAATTTAAAATACCACTATATACTAAAACTAGCATCTGAGCTACTATACTTAGACGCCTTTTCTCTTTCTTTAATTAATAAATTTTCTCTTCTTAGTTATAACTGAAATTAATAGCAACACTTATTAAATTAAAGATATCAATTCGAACAAAAAATTTACAAACCTTAGCACCTATTTAAATATAATGATGCAATAACGTCGACGCACAATACAGAAAAGCAGGCGGATATAAGAATATAATCTGTTACTTTTGTTACTTCACTTCGATGACTGTTTATTTTGACCGGCCTACATACAGACCAAGGCGGCTTTTGCAACACCTTAAGTTAAACTATAGAATGAATCGGAACCGATCTCTTTTGAAATCGGTTTATTGAGGCCTCTTAGCAAATTTTTGAAAACATACCGGTTACACTTGACGTGTAAGTTTTTTGCGAATTGGTAGTGGCTTTAATAATTACTTGTTATGGGTAAGTGCACTCAATTATTTTATATCTGTTCTCTTGCACTATTTCACTAAGATGTTATTGTAATTGGCCGTCCTTAACAAAAATGTCTTAAATGACAAGTGTATCTGCCGTTGTTTTCAATCACTTTTACCCTTTTTATACGACTGTACTGTTTAAAATAAATTGTACTGTAAAGAAATAAAATAATTATTATAGAATTTTTTAATCCAAAACAGAGCCATCTGTTGTGATAGTTGGTATTATTTTTTGAACATTCTGTAAACCTCTCATTAAGGCAAATTATCTGAGAGACATCGCTTCAGTTACAACAAACAGATGTAGTAACGAATATTATGTACTACGGAAAACAGTGTGAATTCAAAGAATTTTTGTTACAGATATTAGGTACTTTTAAAATTGTTATTTTGTCCAATCATGGTATGAAAGTTACTTTTATACCTTAATTTTTTTGAGGACTTTAGCAAATATTTCATTTATTTGAATGCATCTATATATTTATAAATTTTAGAAATTATTGTTAAGAAAACGATCTCTTCTTATTATTTAATTAGGTACAAAATTAACACATTAAAAAATGCGACAAATTTGGAATCATTGAAACCTAAATGTTTTTTATGATTTAAATTGATATAGATTTAACAAGTAAACGTTTCCTGAACGCGTAAGGGCCGCTTACCCACACTTTGAATTTGAATGTATTAGTCCATTCGGGTTTCATACAG
This sequence comes from Marasmarcha lunaedactyla, assembly GCA_923062675.1. Classification (NCBI taxonomy): domain Eukaryota; kingdom Metazoa; phylum Arthropoda; class Insecta; order Lepidoptera; family Pterophoridae; genus Marasmarcha; species Marasmarcha lunaedactyla. The sequence continues at coordinate 39,451,254 of OV281339.1, read as the reverse complement.
GCTTTAAGCTCATTCGGCTCGTCTCGCCAAAACCCAAACGGCATTACCGAACTTTCATCTATACGAGTTTGCCGCCTGGCAGTGCTGATTTATATCGGATTGAATATGTGGCTGGCCCCCTTAACTGCCGCTTTTGATTCAAGAAATCAAGCCGCCTTCTCAAACTAACAAGGGGCGGGCGGGGGCTTAGAACTTAAAAAATATTGGTCTTTTTAAGTAAATAAACTAAGAGAAATATTACGGTAATTTTTTAGTTTTGTGGAAGCTTTCTTAGAACGAAATTCATAAATATTTATCGGCTTTATCATATTGGGGTAGCGAATCAAACAAGACATTCGAATAAAATGTTTAATATCTGCAGAAAAATAAAAGTGGGTTTTTTTATTAAATACTGTTTTGCAGGTGAGTTTGGATTTATCCATATTTAAAAAATGGTGATATACTGTCGCTGTGCATTTTGGAAGTAATAAATTTTGAAGTTTAGTGTTTTCTTAACAAACCTCGCTTTTGCATACTTAACTAATGTTTAACATCATTAGATAATTTTACCACTTTTCATTAAAAAAAAGTTCAGTCAAAAATCGCATATTCGACACTAACCTTTATTAAGTTTCCCTCAAATCCTCAAATTTCTCACAGGGAGTAGAGTAACTTAGTCAAAGATAATCAAAATCCAGAAGCCGAGCAACACGCGTGCCTCTCTCGCCGCCGCTGAAGCCTCACTGACTACGACAACTCACAGGCACTGCTGTTTTGCTCGTTCTCTGCGCAGATTGCGTTTTGATTTCTTAGATAAGTGTTACCGATTACTGTTACCAGCCAACGCCAAACCACAGATTTTTTACTTTTTTTTGGGTTTGCAACACTCTCACTGTTATGCACGATGGTCATTACCATTACAATTTTTTAAATCATTATGATTTCAACATGTTTCATAAGGCCTCTTGGAATAGGTAATTTTGTTGTAACGTAGAATAGGGTTTTTTGTCATTGAAAAGTTTAGTGCCTCCTCAAAATACGCATCCTAGTAGGTACAGTTTGGTTGGCTCACCTCGTCAAGTTTCTATATCGTCGGTGATACTGCATTTCTCTGACTTATTAATTACAATACCGCGGAACTACAATTTGTAGCTAAATTGAATTTTCCTGCCACGAAGCTCAGAGCCATGATTGGCATTTTTATTCTTTGAATCGTTTTATCGAATCGATGTTACTCGATGTACTCCACTACACTAAAAATAATTTTGTTGAGACCTAAGGTTACTCGTAGAAACTGAAGAAAATGGAATACAGTTCATTTTAGAAGGCGCGCTCTCTTGGGATAGGCTACATCTAAACAAAAGAAAGAAATTATATCACCTCCAATTATTAACAAAATCTGTGTTTTCTTAAAGGGAATTCGTAAATTCTGTACTTAGATATGTGGTAAACGTGATTTTGGACCAATTCAGAGAAGAATTTGTTTCAGAAATTAAAATCTTTACAAGAATATGTTTTTTCTGAATTTTTTACCTCGTTTATTCTACAAGTATACCTATTTTAAATATTCATAAACAAATTTTAAAGTTGAAACTAATCTCCACTCCGACATTAATAAAAAAAAGGGAAAATGCGAAATATAATATATATATATATATAAGCTATATATAAGCTTTCAGATTCATTTTGTTAACTTATATTGTTTTGTCGGTTCGGTTGTTTTCCGATTTAAAATAACCGCGATAATTTAAAACAGATTATTTATGTTTTTATAAGGTATCCAATAAAGGTATAAATTAACCAATTGTGCTGAGTTCCTGTTTATTATTTATATTAATTTGGTTTAATTTTGGTATAAAACCTAAACCATTAAATAATGTAACTATGTCAAATCACAGCTAACACTTCGACTGTGGCGTGATTCAAAATCAAGATGATGAGAGATTTAATTAAAATTGCGAGCCATAATGTTGTAAAATTAGGCCACCACTACCAACAATAGGAAGTCAAATTAGTTGGTTATGTAACAAACAACGCTGACGTGCGGATAATTTTTACATACAAACACATCGACTATATACTAAGTAGCTCTCGATTAAGTAGTACCTAATCGGTCCGAACTAGTACTTGCGGTTTGCAACAAAACAGTAACTTCTAAATTTTGCAATGACAATCATAGAAGGCAGATATGTGGTATTTGAAATTTGCGACAGTGCATTTCATTCAAAGCAGTGGTTTTATGAATACTGCATAGTGGCTTATTCCTCATACATTTCAGTGTTCTACTATTTTGGTTTAAAGTCCGGTGAAATTTAAAAGGCTAATAAAAAAAACTGTCCATTTCGAAAAAAAAAAACTATTTTGGGTACGCTGTTGTAGTCAGTACTGGATTATCAGATGTTTTTTTATGGACCTTTTAAATGTCATCGTACTTGGTAGCTTAGCGCTGACGGCGCTTAGCTGGAACTTAAACTACTCCTACATACGATATGCCTAAGGGCACCTAGGAGGGTACGGATCTCGGCTTAGGATGCTGTAACTACCACTGGTTCGTAAGTGTCATCTACTGCCAAAGAACCAGCAAGAAACTTAGTAGGAATGCGTACGACGCGTTAGCCTGGCCCACCGGTGGGTTAAGCGATTCGAATGCCGTATTGCCGTATTTCTAACTGGAACACCGGCGTGTTTTTTCGTGTTTTATCAGATGGCTACCTGACAGGTTATATAAAAGGTTAACCTAAAGCTAATTTATAAGCTGAAAAAATTGCAGTACATATCTTGCAATTTTTTCAGCTTAGATAAAGCTGTGTAAGTGCGCATGCGTAACGAGGGCACTTCTGAAAATCAGATGAATAGGTAGAATCATAACTGAATAGAAATATTATGCTGAATAGACATTTATTCCGTGAAGTTAATTCGTCAAAACTCAAATTGTCAAATCGTTTGTGCGAATTTGCGATTGATGTTAATTAAAGTTTTTCAATCACGGTAACTACAACAATACTAGAACATAAATATAGATATGATATATAGATATACATACATTTTTAAATTACGCATTAAGGAATATATAGAACTTCAAAGCCATCTACTTACTCAAATCATTGTTTTATAAATAAAGATAGCGTATTCGTACGGTTTCAATTGAAACTACCCTTTCGCGGGTGTCCAAAATATTTTTGTCGATCAATATTTTAATGAATACTTAAGACTATTTTATGATCCAAGAACTATAAATTAAAAATATGGTCAGTTTAAGTTAGACGTTTTTCATTAGATCTTACAACAGCTTTTCTCGTGAAAGGATATTTCGCGGAGGTTGGCTTACTACTATCCACTCTTTTCTTAAATAATATAGATTTTCATCAACATCCAGTTCATCGAATTTTTCCCACCACAGAACTTCTAACCACGGGAATTTTGGGATAAAATTATACCCTATGTGACTCCTTATTAATATACTTGTAGAATGGTGAATTTTTAAAATCGGTTTAGTTTTAGAGTTTGTCAGTAACTTAAAAACAAACTAACAACATATTTCCTCTTTATGATTATAGCATAGATATCTAATTACTGTTCATAAGGAATGTAACAAGTCATGATAAATTGAAAATAACTCAAATTCAGTTTTGAATAATGACTGGAATTGTACTAAGCTTTTTATTCAAATGAGAAACAATAAGGTTTATTCAAAATGAAAGATTTACACAAAGCCTTTAACCGTGATAAAATTTCAACCGTTTACGTTTTGTAACTGCAATAATTAAAGTATACCATGACAAAGCTTTTGTTACCCGGTGCAAGCAAACCAAACTACGGAAAGAGACAGAGGTATGAAAAATCAGGTGTTAGACAGGGATGGGAGATGTTATTCGATAAATGTAGGAGCTGTATTGCCACATTAAGTACATGACAAAACGCGCGCGGGCGCAGCCATTGTCCCACATTTCAAGTATTGTGGCTTTACAGCTGAATATGATTTACGATATAAGCAATTTTCAAACCTACTTTTGTTTTGATCCAAAATATTGATGGAGACTGATTTTCTATGGAACAGTATGTCGTGTCATCTACGTCATCATAGATACCAACTGCTGAGAACTATCACGATGGGTAAAATAGAGGGGAAGAAAAGGGCTGGTAGGCGGAAGATGTCATAGCTAAGAAACGTCAGACAATGGACCGGTATCGAGACCGTGGAACATCTTTTTAAACGAGCCAGGGACAGAGACAGGTTTAGAAGCTTGACTGCCAACCTTCAATAATGGAGAGGCACTTAAAGAGAGAGAATATGTCGTGTCTTGAGATAGATGTCTAACGAAAATCAAAGAATCTACTTACTGTTGTAAATTTATACCGCGTTGATTTTATTAAGTCGTATTGTTAAACTTAACTACTTAATTTAGACCGTATTTAGACTACATTAGATATATTTTTCAGTTCTTTGTTCTTTTAATTAAATTAAATAAAATTTCGGTTTAATTAAAGGGTTATCATTTCAGTACCGATTTTATTCACAGGCCCCTCAGAAATAGAGGTTTGTTCATATTAAGGCGTTCTTCAAAGAAAGAAAAAGTAGTACTAGGAAAGTATGCATTTATTCCTATTCATAAGCCCCAGAATTGATCAATTGTGAGTTATGGAGGGCATAATTTCAGCAGTTTAGTTGTGTAAGAATACAATACAGTTATTTCTTTGGAAATGGAAAAATAAATGAGTACGCCTATTTATACGTTTGAAGTGGATATCATCTTCATGTGCAGTCTGTAATTGGGGCAAAACTTAAGTGATACTGTAGATGTGGGTGTGGTGTGAGTGTTCTTTTTAAAAAGTTAATCCAAACATTACGAAATCCTAATATATTTTAGGAAATAATTGTGAAAGATAAAAAAGTTGTGTAAAGTATGGAGAGAAAGTTACGGTCAATTAACTAGAACACTCAATCCGCTGACTTGAGGAAAATACTATATCTCGTTATTAAAGAGTAAGTACTTTTAAGTATTACTGTAAGTAAGTATTTTTTGTGAAATAATTGTACATAATTTGTTAAAGATATTCACAATTATTCAATTGTTTTTTAACCGTTTATTTTGATTTTATAAAGGTACTTATTTGTAGAACACTCAATCCTCCTTTGGTGCAGATGGAGTGTTCCTGAAATCTCCAACTAAGGCTATATAAATTCTTGACATTGCTACTCGATTTCACGAATACAATCCCGAGTCAATTTGTTAAACAAAAATCTTAACGTGAAATATAATGTTCTTGATACTACTTTTCTCTTATTAACATTTTTTAAAGGGCCAGTATATTTGATTTCTTATTTTTTTAGAACGTAAATGACATTTGATTGACAGAAATCTCGGGGCCACCTCGAAGTATAAAACAAGTCTAATAAAATTGAATTTACTTTATTGTTACAAATTGTAACCATTTGATAATTGAAAACTATTTTCTTATTAGCTTCGATTTTTTTTCGCATCTACGTAAATTATTTTTAATTAGGGCCGATAAGTCAGTTGTTTATGTTTGTTTCAGAATAAAACAGTCGTGCAGTGGTATGGTTGACCACGGGGCTGATACTATTAAAATATTCTAATTCTTTTTAATTTAATCAATCAGAAAAATATTTTACGTGCAATTTGATCAAACCAAATTTAAGATTAGCTAAGTTTAAAACGCCACGGCTAAGTTTTAAACCAAGTTAACATTTTAATGTACTTAAAGCAAGTTATATTATCGCCCATAGCAGAAGGCGACTGCCCGCCAACTTTGAGCAGTAAGTGAATAGAGTAAGAATTGAAACACGAACTATTCCTTGGTTTAACTGATATCAATTAAATTCAGCTGCTTAAAAGCATATTAATATGCGCTTAGATAAAGTTAAGTATTTCGTTGTTTTAACAATGATATGAAAAGAAGTGTTAAAGTTGAGCTATTACAAACGTGCGAACTGAGTCATAAATAATTTTTATTAGATTTTTTCTTGCTCGAAATTATAGGCATATAGGAACTAAGAAGGTTTTGTCGTAATGTTTTATGACTCAGTTCGCACGTTTGTAATGGCTCAACTATAGTTGTTTAGACATATGTATGATTAATGATCAAACGAACTTCCCTGATGTGAAGTTCGATCATAATTATACGAGTCGCTTCATATGAAGATATGATATTTACCAGGTAGGCCCTCCATTTGCTAGGTAGCTCTGCACATTTTTAAAAGACTTTAAACGATTTTTAAAAACTAAGCTATTTCCTCCCTACCTCTCACCCAGGCTGTAGCCTATTTGTACTCTCATTATTTTTAGAGAAGCAAACATTTTTTATATAAAACTTTCTAACGGGGAAGGTGGCTGGGTGGGTTTTTATATCTTCATATGAAGCGATTCATATTAATATGATCGAACTTCACATCGGGGAAGTTCGTTTGGTCATTAATTATATTTCGTCACTTCATTATTCGAAATGATATTTACCAGGTAGATGTCAAGAGAAGAAAGTTTTGTTTAATAAATAAACTACAAAAGTGTGCACCATAAATGTTTTATTTTTGTATCATAATAACAAACAATTATTAATAATTAGTCACATCAAGTAACGATTGATTAGTTAAACAAAATAATGTTTTATATTAAATAATATGAAATAAATTTATATAAGATAAAAAATAATTAGGAATAACACGTGTGAACGTTAATTTATACCTATTTTTTAGGCAAACAAACACTACGGGTGAAATCAGCCTCGTTAACAATAGTTCTGTTACAGAAACGGGAGAAAGTATTAGAAGTGTCGGTCCAGCCCGCATTTTTTCGGATAGTTCCGATACTTACTCCTGTGGAGCTTGCAGAAGAAGTACTAGCATGTCTCGTACTGTGTGCCCCAAACACGGTTATGTCAATACCGCTTTCTGACAGGACTTGTTTAATCCAACAACTGATAGATTGAGTTGTGGTGGCTCTGTATGGCTTTTTGTATGTCAACAAAAGATTATTATTATCTGATCATATCATGTGTTTTTAGAAAGATACTCTGATAATACTGTGGGTAGAAACAAAACAGGCTGACCTCTTCCTGGGTCTTAATTTGAACGCGCCCTTAAGCAAGCGTTTGACGGAGTCTTGGGATCCTATGTTTCCAATGATAGCTGACAATGCAGAACGATGGGAATTTAAGGTAACATAAAAGCAACTTACATTGAATTGATTTGTAAGAAATGAAAGGACAGAATTAACCGAGGGTTTCAAAATATTAACTTTGCTGACTATACAAAATTGCCATCATAATATTAGAGAAGAATTATACTGCTTAATAGTGCTGTCGGGAAACGTTGCTAACATTAGCTTCGAAGAGTTTGTACAGAAACCCCTTCTGGTGAAAGACTGGCACAGAGCCTCGCGACACCCAGATGGTGATCCTTGAAATGAGATTGAAGTAGGTATTTATGAGGAATTAAAAAAAGTATATCGGAAGTAATATATATATTTTTTTCAATAAAGGGAACCATGGCTGTGATGGCCAATAGGGAAAAACTAAAATTCCGGTTGCTTTATCATCTATGATTTTTCGCAGGTATTTTAGAACCAAAGAAAAAGGGCGTAGAAATAATAATTTTTCCAATTTAATGTAAACGCGTTGATTGAAAATGCGTCAGGGTCTTGTTTCCAAGAGACGTATCTCAACACATTGCGAAAACGTCAAATTTATTGACTCGCAGTCAATCCCAAAGCGTATCAAATCTACAACAACTAATGCATATAGATTAAATGGCCAAATATGAAAAAATTTAAATAAAAAGGTGGTGCATTTAAATGCCTTCATCTTCTGATAAATATGTGAGCAGGGTTGCCCGGCGTCTTTCTTTATCCTCGAGCTTTTTTATTTTCTTCACAAAGTGTCCGATTCGAGCTAGTCACTTCTTTTCGGCATTACGTAACGATATTTTTTTTATACTTAAACAGTTGAACAGGTGCGATAGCTACCGCGCACAAAGAAGGAATGAGAGTAGGAATAGGCTACAGCCTGGGTGAGAGGTAGGGAGGAAATGGTTTAATTTTTAAAAATCGTTTAGTCTTTTAAAAATTTGCGGAGCTACCTGGTAAATGGAGGGACTACCTGGTTAATATCATATCGAATAATGAAGCGAGGAAATTAAATAGCGCATTGTTAGATCAACGATGTACTGTAACTTAAGGCATTAACCGCGATAAATGTAATGTAATATGTATGCAGAAGTAGTTATGTTTATAAAGATTGCAAAAAATCACAGGGAAAGAACGTTACCTTGAGGCATTTGTTGTGAACCCCCAGTGAACAACGCCAATCAGAGTGCGAATAACCAAATCGTACTTATTGAGATAACTTAATGAGATAACTTAAAATTAAGCCACACATGTGAAATGAAATGGAATATTTATTTCTCAACATTGACAATTACTTGTTTTTATTGATGTCAAACAGAACATGATTCTACCACCAGTTCGAAAAAACCTTCATGAAGAAGAACTGGCAAGAAACTTCACGGGTATATTTTTTTCAAAATAAATTAACAGAGTCTCTTTATGACTATATAAAGTTATTCTTATCCGTTAGCTCGGCAAGTCTCCCTCCCCCCAATATCCAAACGACGAACACCCTCAAACGTGTGAAAATGTGTGGTAACTTAAGGCATAATCAAGTTAATAATTGTCCAGTATATTAAGGTTGATTCGGTACTTTGTATTACTTCTTGGGTAAAAACATGTGTTATGGTTTAATAGGTAATAAAAAGAATGATTGATTGAGTGATTGATTGTTATACTTATTGTTTAAGGTAAATTAGATACTTTGAATTGTTTTATATAGCAGCAGGTGTTTGAACCACTCAGCCTTCATCTGAGCGACGGCCAATTGGAGAAAGAGGCCACGCTAGCGGGGCTCATAAGGGGTCACCCGCTGGGATTTACGTAGCACTGAAGGTGCTCAAAATGAAAAGTAAATAATAAAAACATTAAAAATTGAAAATAAAGTTGCATTAATTCGGATTTACATTAGAATTAGAATTTACGTTAGAATTAGGATTTGCGGCCTGAAGGGCTTCGAGATCTAAAGTTAATTGCGTGGGTTCACCAGTGTGCGCGTTTCTCGGTCTAGTGACTTTGTATTCCGAGTCTAAGACAGGAGCAGTATATGAGACTGAATCTCGAACTAGAGGATTGGGATGGGATTCGGCGCGTTTGAAGTACGATTCTGAGAGTGTTTTTAGGTGCTGTTGCACTGTAGGTAGTTCAAGATCTCTGTGCAGGTCCACGTTGCGCACGTACCAAGGTGCGTTTGTGGCCCTGCGGCGGAAGAGGTTTTGAACTACCTGCAGTTTGTGCAGGACGGAGGGTTTGACGTGGGAATAGACTGGCGAGGCATATGTCATGACTGGTCTAACGCAGACCTTATAAAGCGTACGTTTGTTTCTGAAGGACATTTTACTTTTTCTACCTAACATACTGTAAAGCCGGCCTAGGTAAAAACATGCGAGTTTCGTTACTCGATCGACGTGAGGGTTGAAAGAAAGCGTCTGGTCTAAGGTGACGCCTAAATATTTGGTAGTGCGCTTCCAGGGGATGGGAGTGCCTTCTAACTTGGAGATTGTTGGCGATACGACTGCGTTTGTAGTCGAAGTAAACCGCAGAGCTCTTCTCTGGGTTCACATTGATACGCCATTTTTGAAACCATGCACCGAGGGCATTTACAGCCTTTTGGAGTCTGGTGGTGAGACCCGGGACTCTGCGGCCTTTGGTGTAAAGGGCAGTGTCGTCGGCAAAGAGGGCGAGTTCGACGCCTTTCGACGGGACGGGGATATCGTTAGTGTACATGGTGTACAATAGAGGGGCGAGGACTGAGCCTTGAGGGACTCCAGCCTTTATGAGACGGGGCGCGGAAATCGTGCCTTCCTGTTTAAATCGAAACGTACGGTCTTTAAGAAACGACGCGATTATTCTAACTAGTCGATCCGGTAAGCCTATTCTGTAGAGTTTATAAACGAGGCCGCTGTGCCAGACTTTATCGAAAGCCTTGGCTACGTCAAAGAAAACTGCGCTCGTTTTAAAACGCCGCGGGTAGAAACCTTCGAGTATGTACTCGACGATTCGATGGACTTGCTGAGGGCAGGAGTGCTTAGCGCGAAAGCCGAACTGATGGGGAATTATGAGAGGATCGCCATCCGTTGGAAACAGATGGTTCCGCATTCGAGAGAGTATGACTCTCTCGAGAAGTTTAGACATTGCCTTGAGGAGGCTGATGGGTCTGTGTTTAGCCGGGATATTCAGAGGTTCACCCGGTTTGAGAATGCCTATGACTGTCGCTTCTTCCCAAGCTTTTGGAATACTTTCCATTATTTTTTTTATTTTTTTTTATTAATTACTTAGTTACTGCTAAGGTCGAAGCAGGCTTTGAAAATGATAGCTAACAAGGTAAGCACTTGTTGAGGCAGGTGCTTAAGTGCATGGTTGGAAATACCATCCGCACCCGGAGCCTTTTTGGACTTTTGACTTTTGATGAGAAGCGAGATTACATCATTAGAGACTGTGACGGGGTCGGCGGTGATGGGGAGAGAGTCTCTACGGAGAACTTCGTCCCCCACCGCTTTGATGTGAGAGGGATTCGCGGATTGTGTGCTGGGCGAGCATTGAGACGCAACGCTGTCAGCGAAGCATTAGCCTTTCTCTTCGTCTTCGAAGGCAATAGAGCCATCGGGACGAGTGAGAGGAGGGACGTGAGAGGTGGCGTCTACGCGTAAGGCTCGGGCCATACTATAATACGCTTGGTGGGACGGGGAGATATTCGCCATGAGATCGTTCATCTGAGCGTTTCGGAGTTCCGCGAGGCAAGATCTAAAGATTGCTGATGGCTAAGGGAAGCGTGGGTTTGACTTTCTTAGCAACCTTTTCGTTTTCACTGATGGCTGAGTTGATAGCATCAGTGAGAGAATTTACTAATGAATCTATTTTATCCGGGCTATCTAATTGATAGGGCGAGATCGCGAGCGGAGATTTCGGGGCCTCTAAGGCTGAAACTATCGTATTTTTAAAACCTTTCCAGTTGGTAAAGGTCTAAGGAGAAGTGGCGTTAACGTTAGGCGTTCCTAGGACGAGGGAGACGGGGCGGTGGTCAGAACCTAGGTCATCGAGCGGTTCGATAGACCTGAGATCGAGGTTAATTTGCTTGACAATTGCAAAGTCGAGGATGTCAGGAGAGTGGTTCGGGTTGTCGGGATAGTGAGTTGGAATGATGGGAGAGATGACGTCTAAGTCGAGTGAGTTGGTAATGTCGAGGAGAGCGATACCGCTTTGGTTGGTTGAGTCAGTATGTTTGGAGTTAAAGTCTCCGAACATAATGACTGAACGGCCGAGGGCGAGAATGGTCTCAAAGTCGCTGCGGATAGGTCTGGTGCCACAAGGTATGTAGACTGAAGCTATGATGATGGTCGGATGACCAGTCATAGCTAATCTACATACAGTGGCTTCCATGTTGAGGAGAGGAGGGGTAGAGAGAGGACAGCAATGGAATCCTCTTTTGTAGTATATAGCAGTGCCGCCGAAACCGTCGGAGTTGGGCCTATCATTACGAGTAAACGCGTACTTGGGAATAGCGTACTGGGGGAGCTGAGCAGTTAGCCGCTGCGTGGCCATAGAGCTGGCTGCGGTGGCACTGCCTAGGGTGACCGCGGGGGTTGGGACGCCCGACGGAGATATTCGAGAGTCCGCAAATTGTGCGAGCCTCTCTGAAGATCTCCTTCAAGTTGGGAGTATTGGACAGGTTAACTAGAGCTAAAGGAAAACGCCTACCGCGGTTGGAGTGCATCTTGTGCACTGCTTCGGACGGAAAACCCTGGGACTTAAGGTCCTCGAGGATTTCATTGTTCGCGAGTTCGAACGTAGTACTGCGCGGATCTTACGTTCCTCCGGGAGGGCGTAGGTGTGATATGCGATTTGTTTTAATGAAAGTAACCTGGTGAACGCGCGAAAGTCGTCGATGGTCGCGACCTGGATTTTAATTGAATCGCCTGCGTTGGTTGCTTTGAGTTAGTTGATTTTTTGCTCTTTGCAAAGGTTAGATACTACGGACCATCGCGCTTTTTCGCGGAGAAAGACGGGTGGAGGGAGCTGAGGCTTCGGTGGGACGGGAGCGCAGCGCGTCGCTGGCTTTGATGGGACCGACGGAGACGCGGTTACTTCGTGCGATTTTAATGGCGCGGGGGCTGGTGTTGAAGACACTGGGGGGGCTCGGGTATTGAGGATACCGAGGCTTTCTTTGAGCGCTTCTTGGAGCGCTTGGCAACTAGCTGAAACGCGGGCTCAGGAGAGCCGGTTAAGGTGACGGCATCTGACGACGTATCGGACGCGGGTTCGGAGTCGCTCCCGGGAGCGGTACGCTTGCGACGCGACGCGTGAGAGGATGCGACCGATTCGCAGTCCATCTCGGACGAGACGGGAGACGCGGGAGAGCTGTAGACCTGAGGGGTCTGGACGTTAGAGGCCTGAGGGGCCGGGGTTGAGGCCTGAGGGGCCGGGGACGCGATAGTTGCCTGTAAGGCCTGCGTTATTAAGTCATCTGATATGCTGGCGCCGGACGCAACGAGCGCCTGGGCGAACGACCTAGCAAAGTTTACCAAGCTTTGCTGGTCCATTGGAGGGCTTGGTCCTACGATATATGATATATAAATATATAAAAATGCCTAGGTTCCCTAGCAAACCTAGCACCTAAACCTCCCTACCCGAGGTAGGGGGGCTGGGGACGACGCGAAGTGGTGCCCCTAATTCGGACAGCACTGTACCGTCACCCTGGGAAAGGCCCAAGTGCAATGGGATCGGGTCAGCCGGTTTCTCCTTGGCCTGAAGGGCCTTGGAAGCGCACCGGGGCAACGCTATCAGGCTTAGTTGTCACCGTTAAGTATCCACCTGATCAAACGCGAGTCTACTACGGAGTGTGTTGCCAATAAATTGACAACAAAAACCGGCCGTAGACCTGACGAAGTTGGGTTGCACTAAAAGTGCGAGATTGACTACGTTACGACCGGCTGAAGCCGGCCGCAGAGCGAGTCTCTGACTACGTAACAGGCGCCAAGCGTCAAGTACGCAGCCAAAAAAACAGCCCGAGCCTTGCGAACCACTATCGAATTTAATCGACCGTAGTAAGCTCAACTCTGTTGTTGCTGCTCCCACCGATGTCAGATATTAATTCGAGGGGTGCACAAAGTGCGGGATTGACTACGTTACGACCGGCCGGGGCCGGCCGCAGAGCGAGTCTCTGACTACGTAACAGGCGCCAATCGTCAAGTACGCAGCCAGAAAAACAGCGCGAGCCTTGCGAACCACTATCGAATTTAATCGACCGTAGTAAGCTCAGCTCTGTTGTTGCTGCGAGACCGACTTAGTTGCAGCCGATCGAAACCGGCCGCAGCGAAGTCCTACAGAGGCTATCTCAAGTCGTCGAGGACGAAGCGAGATTTGTACGAACCACAGCGTATGAGTATTGCTACGAGTTGTCGTCGTGAGACGACAATCGTGACTCAACAGCTGGGGCGACCGCGAACACGTCCGAGCGGGGCCGGACGCAGAACGGATCTGAGAGTGGCGTTTGAGTATTGCTACGAGAGAAGTCGTGAGACAACAATCGTGACTCGGCAGCCGGGAGCGACCTTCAACACGTCCGAACGGGTCCGGACGCAGATCGGGTCTGGAGAAAAGGAGATTGCCACTAACTAATATATAGTAAACGCCATCCACCTGAACGCACCTCACTACCTTTTTGTTCTGATCTGTTCAGTAATCTGGATTTATTTGTCGTTTTCGAATTTCGAAAAATCCGGACCGATCCCAAATTACATAAAAATTTATTATCATTTATGACGATGTGCAATATAGAGCAATTGGTACTAGTATTTTTCAATAAACTAGGGGACCTGATTCCACAAGTCCGAGGCAATTCCATAAATAAATTCAAGAAAATACCCGAACTATTCTACACCAAGATTACAAAGCAACCAAATAACCATATCTTGTATTATAGGTTTTATTACATCCCAAACATCTGTCTTGAATAAAATGTATCTAATTATTATCCTGAAGTTAGAATGGGATTAGAAGCTACGAACGCTTAGAAAACCTCTTTGCTCACCGCTTTTTCACTGTAATTGCTCAATATAAATAATTTTACAGAACCAATGAACCTGGTCAATAAGTCTCGTGTAAATTATTTCTCGTGTTGTAACAAAATATTTGCCAAACTAGTAGCTTGCCATCACGTTAGAAAATATTACATACTTAGTATTTTTTTTCGCGAAATTAAAAGTCTACTAGTATTTCTATCAGTTTTTTTTAACCAAACCCGCAAGTTTTGCTTGTACAAAGCTACATGTATTTATAACATTGAACTGGATGTAGTAACAGTATTCTCATATTTCTAAACTACCCACATTCTTAATAGTCAAATAAATTTGTGAAGTACCCTCCAAAAGTTAATAATTATATGTCTGCAAAATTTACCTCTCCTGTGAATGTAGATGTCGCTATTAGTATAATAAATCGCGCATGTATTATTATAAATGGCTTAATCAGACCAAACCATTCCCGACATGCGACAAGTTCTCATTTTGTTAAGCATTTCATTGTCCAGAAAGGGCTTCTTTATTTACATGAATTGAAGCCTTTATTGATATAACAAAATTGACAAGAATAAACAAGATGTTTATGATATAATCTACCTACAGCATATATTGTATTTGTTTGTGGCCGACATATGGTTAATAGAGATGGGTAGGTCCGCCGTAAATTGGGAGTGGAATCCGGATGTGCATCCAGCTCAGGTGATGTACATCCAGATCCCGTGTCCAACGGACCCATATGGATCCGGTTGGCGGTCATTGTAATTCGGGTTGTAGGACGGAAAGGCACAGAACATGATTCAGTAGGAAGATCCCGTGTCCGACGGACCCATATGTATCCGGTTGGCGGTCATCGTAACTCGGGTTGTAGGACGGAGAGGCACAAAACATGATTCAGTAGTAAGGTGTACTGGACGCAGACGTAGGTGTGCGAGCAGTTAATTTTTAAAAAGGATTTGAGCGATTTGATTGCTTGAATGTATGGATGGAAAAATTATACAACTTTTACTTAAATACAATGTACTAAAAAAATTATAATCAATCAGTCTAATGTTTTAAATAAGCAATTACAAATATAATAAAATCTAACTGTCAGTTATAAACAAAAATACCCCTTTTGGTATAAATAGAGAAAAAAAATAGTATTACTGTCTCATCAAAAGAAATTAACAAAACTATAAAAACAACATGTCTTTGAACGATTTGAAAAAATTACAAAAACCAATACGCCGCCCGTCAATTGGATTCGGATCGCGCGAACCAGTCCAGTCCGCCAATCCAAAGCGCCGTGTCACCACTCCGAGGAACCGTATCCAATTGGCCATTGGACACGCATCCATCTCTAACGCGTGTGATGCGTGTCCGAGGATTTACATCCAACCGGACCTACCCATCTCTAATGGTTAAATTAGCTGGTTATAAATTTTTTAGATATAATAATAATTCGATAATCGCTCTTTAATTGGAAGTTAAACTTTTGTTCGATACAATTTCATCAGAGGTCTCATTATTTAAAGTTATTTAATTTATGATGTGTGGTTGGTATAAAGTGATTCTTTATGTTCTCAAATACTTGCCGGACATGAAACAAAATACATCAAAAAAACTCCAAGTTGGACAAACATATGTTAGTTACATTAGGGCCAATTGTTTAATGCTCAAATAATCTTTACCAGTAGAATTATTTTGAGAATATATTAATAATTCTAATAACATAGTATTTGAGTATGTTTGCTTATTGTGACGGTCCTAAGCCCGTAATAAGTATGAAGGAAAATTGGAATCAAACTTTATTGAATTAAATTAAAAAATTTTGAGCCTTTAATTGGCTCTCCATGGTTAATCGATAGTATATTCCTGTTTAACAAAGCTGTTGGTTCTCCAAATAATAAATAATTTCTATGGAAAGTATTGTGTGTGTCAAACTTTACCAGATAGTTATCTGACTTTTTAAACACCAGCCCTTACGCCGGAAATCGAAAAGAAATGGATGGTTGGACACACGTGTTGATCTCTCTCGTATCATTTTATTAAAACTTTTATTATACTAATACATGAGATTGGCAAAATTTGTTATTAAAAATATGTGTAATAACAACAGCTGATTGGCATTTAGGGAATTAAGGAACCTCTCGGGTGACGGGTCGCTCACTTTACTCTAATATGGTCGAAGAGGGCGATGGCTGGATCCCGCGCTAACTTGTGAACGGGTGGCGTTTGAGTAATTTTGTATAGATATAAAGGGACATTGTAAATTTATTCTGAAAAAATTATAACGTGAAGAGTCTTGCTAATTCTTTTTCACGAAGGTTGAAGTTACAGTTCGGAAACTGGTGGTAGAGTCATGCTTTGACGTCATTTAGAACAAGTAATAAATATTTGAATTTGAAGTACTTGATTTATATTAATAATTATCATGATAATACAATTTTAAGTGGACAATCAAACATGACTTGTATGTACAAATAAAACCGTACGGAACCTATATCAATTTCTAATATGGATTTGTTTAGCCGAACACTTCACTCACACACGCAAGAATAGTTGACGTATGCGTTTCTCTAGGAGTACGTAATGAATTAATCCTAATATTAATTGATTAATAATTAATATATATGAAAAGCAAGTTTTAGCCCTGCGAATGGTTATTTTCCTGACCTCACGCACCGGTTCATTTCCGGGGCGTGTCAAAAATCTTTGAAAGCAGTCTTTGTTCTTTTCAATAACAAAGGCACGTTTCCGTAACAGTAAAATTTACTATCTACAGTATTTAGAGTACTTCCCCTCCAATTGGTATTGCAAAATCGACCTTGTACATCTCGTTGCCAAAGGGATGGCAACTGCCTGAAGAGGCCTGAAGCACGGTGCGATTATTGTGTATCTTTGTTGACTGGCCAACAAGGAACAAATATGTTTCAATGGATTTAATTTTAACGATTTCACACGCAAACAATCGTCTCTGCTACTCTACTAGTTACCTCGTCGCGCCCCACACACTCAAGAGTTATGCAATCGGAGTCGCGCGAAAGAAAAGAGGATTTTTGTGCCAAGGTTATGTTAATGTAACTTCGACCTTGCGCCGCCGTGGGTTCCGGCCAAGCTTCTTTGCACCCAAACTTGTTTAAGCCTTTTTAAAGCACGTGTTTGTTCGCTTGAAACTTTATTGTTGTATTTGAGATATTTTCCAGTCA
The DNA here is from genome assembly GCA_923062675.1 of Marasmarcha lunaedactyla. NCBI lineage: Eukaryota > Metazoa > Arthropoda > Insecta > Lepidoptera > Pterophoridae > Marasmarcha > Marasmarcha lunaedactyla. Next base: position 39,433,947 of record OV281339.1, on the reverse strand, counting down.
GCTTCATGGCCTAATTGACTCAAGTGCAAATAGACTAAATAAAAAGTAAATTATTATGTATTTTTTAAAATTAAAAGACTGCGAATGTCGGTATATGTTTATTACATTGAAACAGAGTTTATGAGAATATTGTTGGCCTTTGAAAAACAATGAATTCCGTATTCCATTCGTGACTAATATTTCTAAAGCCACCTTTATTTTGTGACATGTTACTCTTATACAATTCCAAATTGTAGCCAATCGTGCATCGGGTTAAGATTTTTAAATCAGAGTACAAAAGATGCTGTCGTAAACAAAGCACTTCTTCCTGGAAATATAAAAAAACTCAGACAAAATCAAAACAATACACGATTAGCCACAAATTTTGCAACTATGAACATCACCGTAGAAACTGTTTATTGAAGATTGGTGGTCAAACAGAGGACTTCTCGGACTGGATTTTGTGTGGACTCTATTGTACATTAAGAGAACAACGCAGTAGGACGATGGGAACTAAAGGACAACATATCCACATGTCGATGGACCTGTAAAGTAAACGAAAATTGAACTGAATGCATAAAGTTATATTCTAGTTTTCATACAAAAACTTCTACAATAACTTTCCCTATTGTACATTTAATGAACGCAATTCGCCAATATTTTTTGTATTGCACAACACACAGTCAATAAAGGACGAAGAAATTTTAACCTGTGAAAACAATTGTAATCTATTCAGTTATAAAAAATGTACAAATTATACTACATTATCTAGAAACAATTGTTGGCATAACTTACCATAGTGGTGATTGGAGAGAGTTACAGTCGGCAGTTCGAACGACGACGAGAGCTGGTTCTTAACATTGGTCTGATTATAACGTATGCATTCAACAAAATGATGAACACCAGCGCACATATGCCCAAAACGCAGAATGTATCGCACAAGTTGTGGCATATAGACGTCATCGGTTTTTCCGTGCTGAAAAAATCCTTGTTTTATAAAGCGCATTTTACTCGAAATAACTGACTGGTAGAGGTACGTATTTTTGTACAGATATCTAGAGACAACGGCTACAATACTGGATAAATGTATGGTCAGTTTTAGTGCAAACACGGAAAAGAGAAGACCAACTAACGGCTATGATCTACAACACATTATTATATCACGGGATAGTAAAGTGTTAATGAGTTCAGTTTCTCTCTTTTATTAGACTAAGCATGACTAAAGCGCGCTTTCTTTCTTTTCTTTTTATTTCTGGGCTGGCCTCAATCGGCTCCGCATAATAGAATAAGTGTATGCGAATGTTCGGAAAAATGTGCCACCCCAAATATATGATTAGTGCCCCTGAAACTGAATATTGGGTGGTGCATAATAAGCTCATAGCAAAATAATTTATTCAGAAAACAAACTATACTTACCCTGTCATTATTGCAGTTTAAAGTTTCAATTTAATTTCTAACAAGCAAAACCAAACTATCTGAAAAAAAAAACGGAATAATGAGATATGATAGGTTCCATTATGTATTTAGAAGATTTTTAATAAAATATGCAGAACACTCGCATATCTTATGTAAACTTTTAAGGAATCACGTCGAAATGTGTAGGAATCAAAGTATCTATATCAAACAATCAAAAATCAAAATCCAAAAAAAAAAAAAAGTTAAATAAAGTGAACATAAAAAAAACAAATTTTAAATAAATTGTTGCTCATTGTATTCAAGCCTCTCCAAAACAACTAGCTAGAGAAAGCGCAAAAAATATTTCAAAACCAAAAAAAGATAAGCCTACTTGAAGAAAACGATTGAAATTATTTTACAACTAGGCAGAACAACACAGGCTATGCACTTGAAAACAGTGAAGAAAAATATTGTGATCAGTTATTTCGAAAGTTTGTTGTAAAATATACCAACTCGTGGTAGGCAAGTGTCGGTGGGGCTAAATCCCTGCAGATTACTAACGTTGTCATGATGTGATGATAAATACAGAGTTGGGAACCTACCACGATCTCCGGCGTTGCATCATCGGCTTAAGAATGAGGTAGATCTGAATGGCAACGAGGATGAAGACGCTAAAGATGAGGAAGATGGCGATAGTGTCGCAGATTTCGTACTGGCTGCAGCAGAACCGGCTTGTACAGCACTTTTTGGACGCGACGACAGGCTGAGGCTTCGACCGCGATGAGGGGCACGTAGTGGAGGAACGCCGTCTATCGCATTTAAAAACATATTTAAGTTTACTGTATTACTAGAAGTTTCCTGCCTTTACCATCTCGTAGAAAGTGCTGGTTTCTCGATGTTATGTATGTGGAGAAAAACGTCGTCGGGCACCCCACGCAACAAGGAGTTATTCAGAAGGCATGTGTGCTCTCCCCGCTTACTTCGTTTTCTTCGCTCGCAAAAACTAGATTTCATTCAAATATGACACTAAACTTTTCACAACGGTTTAGTAAGACTAACTAAACTTTTGTCAAGAAATACATGCCGATGAGAAACATTTAAAAAAAATGTATTAACCAAATACGACTTGATTTTTAGATAAATTCTACTGATTTCTTGAAATAATTCATAAGGATTTTAATACATTGATAATAATTTGAAACATACTTTTTACAGAACTACACTTGTAATTTTTACAACTTGTTGTCACGTCGAAGTGAGCGAATGCTACAATATTGAAAGAGAACCCAAATCCTCATTTGGGCTCACTTTTGGATTTTTTTCCTGATCGTGATTGTGTAGGTATCTAGTTTTTATATGTGAACGATGAACATTTTCCTAATCAAAAAAAACAATATTTAAGGAAGTATTGCTATTGATTAACAATTTCTTAGTATGTACACCGCCGAGATGCCCCTGTACAGTCTGTATTAAGGGTCTATAACTACTTCCTGAGCAACTCTTTGTAGCTTTCCAACGCTTTCAAATGTTTTGTCGGTTAAATAGTTTTAGAGTTAACAAATTCAAATAAATGTTTTGTTTATGTTTTATGTATTAATAAAAGCACAGTACATCACTTTTAAGCTCTCAAGGTTTAATTATCATTATAACAGTGAATGCTGTTCTGTGTGTGATCCAATTAAAACATCGAGGTAAGTGAAAAAAGAAGTTGATATTAATTTCTTATTTTATGATTATAAAATTGCTGTATTCTATCGAAAAACATAATACTTACACATTCTTCAGATACATACTCTGAGCGCGATATTTGCTGCACTCTAGTGAAGGCCTATGTGTGAGTATGAGAAAGTGAGAGAGAATACATACGATTGGTATATAATAATTTGGAAGTTCAATCTGAGTAAATGATTCATAAATATTAGAAATGTACATTTCAAAATTGGTGATGGTTGCTGGTTATTCTTAAAATAAAAATTTCATTTAACTTCAGTCTTGATTTTTTCGGGTTACACAGAGGAAATCAAAATTAGTTTAAAAGCTTAAGCTTCCTTCAAATATATTTCAAGTGGCATATCATCAGGCACAGAATGTAAGTCAGTAAATATCTACTAGATTGAATAAGAGTTATACTCACCCCATATTTTAATAAAGCATGCGGGCAATAACTTTTTTGGTAGTATATAGTTCTTGTCTGCAAGGAAAAATCATATATACCATCGTTATATTCATAGGATGAACAGTTTTAATTTTATGTCACGCTCCAAGTGTCCATATCTTAAATTGATGGTTTAAGGTGCAATACGTTTGATTACGTAATTCTATTATTTTTACATCATTTTATATTGACTACGGTGAAGTTCTTGAAAGCTCAAATTATTTCAAGAGCTACTAAAATTTCAACGAACAATGTACTGAACACAATTGGTGCAATGCTTAGCAAATAAAATTTGGATCAGGATTAGACGTTTGTCTTCTATCTCACCTGATGGAAAGTGATGATCTATTATTGTTATTTGTTTTTATTCGCATAATTTAATTAGCTCTTCCTTCTCTGTATACAGAGCAAACTAGTTTTAATATCTATTTATTTATAAACTATTTATATAAATGCAGGCAAACTAGTTTTAATATCTATTTATTTATAAACTATTTATGTGACTGCAGGCAAACTAGTTTTAATATCTATTTATTTATAAACTATTCATGTAACTGCAGGCAAACTAGTTTTAATATCGATTTATTTATAAACTATTTATGTAACTGCAGGCAAACTAATTTTAGTATCTATTTATATATAAACTATTTATGTAACTGCAGGCAAACTAATTTTAGTATCTATTTATATATAAACTATTTATGTAACTGCAGGCAAACTAGTTTTAATATCTATTTATTTATAAACTATTCATGTAACTGCAGGCAAACTAGTTTTAGTATCTATTTATTTATAAACTATTTATGTAACTGCAGGCAAACTAATTTTAGTATCTATTTATTTATAAACTATTTATGTAACTGCAGGCAAACTAGTTTTAGTATATATTTATTTATAAAGTATTTATGTAACTGCAGGCAAACTAGTTTTAATATATATTTATTTATAAACTATTTATGTGACTGCAGGCAAACTAGTTTTAATATCTATTTATTTATAAACTATTTATGTAACTGCAGGCAAACTAGTTTTAATATCTATTTATTTATAAACTATTTATGTAACTGCAGGCAAACTAATTTTAGTATCTATTTATATATAAACTATTTATGTAACTGCAGGCAAACTAGTTTTAATATCTATTTATTTATAAACTATTCATGTAACTGCAGGCAAACTAGTTTTAGTATCTATTTATTTATAAACTATTTATGTAACTGCAGGCAAACTAATTTTAGTATCTATTTATTTATAAACTATTTATGTAACTGCAGGCAAACTAGTTTTAGTATATATTTATTCATAAAGTATTTATGTAACTGCAGGCAAACTAGTTTTAATATCTATTTATTTATAAACTATTTATGTGACTGCAGGCAAACTAGTTTTAATATCTATTTATTTATAAACTATTCATGTAACTGCAGGCAAACTAGTTTTAGTATATATTTATTTATAAACTATTTATGTAACTGCAGGCATACTAGTTTTAGTATTTATTTATTTATAAACTATTTATGAAACTGCAGGCAAACTAGGTTTAATATCGATTTATTTTTAAACTAATAATGTGACTGCAGGCAAACTAGTTTAAATATCTATTTATTTATAAACTATTTATGAAACTGCAGGCAAACTAGGTTTAAATATCTATTTATTTATAAACTATTTATGTGACTTGCAGGCAAACTAATTTAAATATCTATTTATTTATAAACTATTTATGTAACTGCAGGCATACTAGTTTTAGTATTTATTTATTTATAAACTATTTATGAAACTGCAGGCAAACTAGGTTTAATATCGATTTATTTTTTAAACTATTTATGTGACTGCAGGCAAACTAGTTTAAATATCTATTTATTTATAAACTATTTATGAAACTGCAGGCAAACTAGGTTTAATATAGATTTATTTTTTAAACTATTTATGTGACTGCAGGCAAACTAGTTTAAATATCTATTTATTTATAAACTATTTATGTGACTTGCAGGCAAACTAGTTTAAATATCTATTTATTTATAAACTATTTATGTAACTGCAGGCAAACTAGTTTTAATATCTATTTATTTATAAACTATTTATGAAACTGCAGGCAAACTAGTTTTAGTATTTATTTATGTGAATCTATTGTGGCAGATGTATAAAAGCAGAAATGCTTGTACTTACATTATCAACGACACCGTAAATTCCTTCGTACCATAGTTCTGACCATACGATATGCTTTCGGCACCACGAATAACATTAAGCTTATGAATCCAATCAGACTCAAAACATCACAAGCGGTGTATTTCTTAAAAACATGACCCACTGAGCACAGCTGAGGTTGTTGACTGCTGAAGGAACTCCTAAAAATTTCTATTAGAATAAGTCATGAATATCAGATGTGAGCAAAGTAATGAGGTCTGTTAACAGCTATGTCATAATTTGATAGGGTTTGCGTAACTTTAAGGAATCTGAAGACATCTACCTTCCAGAGTCAAAAGTTTTAAATTGAGTAACTTTCAACCATGTCAAATATTACAGAGCTAGGAGGCTTCTAGCGGTATTCACTTGATGGTCATGAAGTCATATAGAATAGTACATAGATATTTGTTATTCTGAACCTTGTTTTGGTAAATATGTTAAAGTTATGTTAAAAAATAATGTTACCTTTCTATAATCGGCTCACACTGCTCCGACATTTTCAAAGCCACTCATATCAAGTGCCACCCTCTCTTAGGTAGACACGAGCAGATGTACAAAAATAAGTTATTCACTTTTTGCTGGAAAAACATTCGTGTATTAAAACAAATCGACTAATTTAAATGCGTGGGCACCATTGAGAAGCCAGTAACTTTTGTGTAAATGACAAAGCCTTGTAACGGAAACACATGCTCTCAAAACACATGTAAGTCAAAATGACTTCTGAAGCAAAATTTCGTATATTCATCACATGCTGTACCTAAAGTGCCCCAGAAGAATTTCACCTGTGGACCTATAAGGTCAACTTGTTTTGACATACCAAGTAAGCTTCACTGGTACTAAGATGACGGGAGATTATTTGTAGCACTAAGCTACTACTCTAAAGACTGTGCCAACTTTATGTTAGCTTAAAAATAAACAAAAGCTTACTTTTCAACACACTCTTCTTCGACGAGGCTCACAATTAGGCTGGATTAGAAAATAGACTCTTGTCAAAATGGATAGCGTCAATGCAAGGAGGCCGATAAGACAAAGTATTTCCTTTATTGTTATATTTTTGAAATAAGCTTGTGGTGTACATTTAGTGGTTTGTGATGATGACCTGTAAAAAAAATTGCAAAGTTTATTAGGCAAGACATTTTAAACTTCAGACGTTCGTATCTATCTGTTGATCAAATGATTTAAAATATGAAATAGAAACTTTTACAATGTTGTTTAAGGATAATAAGTGTTTAGAGCACATTTTTACCATAGCTTAGACAGTTTAGTCTTCAATGAATTCTCTTTTTAGCTAAAATTTTATAAATACATTTATCCAGCAACAATATCTAGTTTCGTTACACAGAACAAATGGTTAATTCTATATTTCGAATCTGGCTGCAATTCTACGGCAGCGTACGCTGTTGATACTTTTCAAATTATTTCATTTTTCAGTGGCCAGCAGTGAGGGCATACTCTATTGGAGGATAAACAAAATCCGGTAAAATAGCCCTTGTACAATTTCCTAACGCGCCCATCAATTTTAACTATGGTTTAGGGATATTTATGCTTAAATTACTCAAAACATATCCAAGGAATAAATCACGAATGAAAGTCACAAAAACGCTTGGTGCTCCGGACAAATAGAGGATGGAAGTATCCCTTCTGTAAAACTAGTACTATGTACGACCAGCTTATAGAGTATGTGCTCACTTCCTCGTTAACCTTTAGCTCGATGTTCAAATAGTAAATAAAAATAAATACGAACATAATTTGCTGCTGAGTCACATACTAAGTCCTGTTTCAATGATGACTTCATTTGCGATCTTAAATTTTTAAGGTTTACTGAAAAAAGCTAAAACTTTAGATATTAGCTGATCTATCATACATAGTACGAACATAAATGAACTTGTCTCCCTTCTACCAAAGAAAATCCACAATGTAAAGTACATAGTAACTAAGTAATCAATTAATCTAGTGATTTTAATATAAGTATTTGCATAACGTGGGCAAACGCATTATATCCTCTATGTCAAGATTCATTTGTCATCGTATAGCCTCTCCATAGCGGGCCACAGTATACATGCCTATAGCAGACAAAGTATGGAGTAGGTACTTACGATTTGATCGTCAATTTGTTCTATAATCTTTTAAAAAGTAATTGTATGGCTCTGGATGTGAGGAGAATTGGTGGCGGTACTGTTAAATATCCATCTGTAATAATATTCCATTGCCAATTATATATTTTTTAAGTTTTAAGAAAACAACGTCAGTCAGAGAAGTGCTGTACGAGAAGAGCCTTTAGGTAGTCTAGAGTTAACCTTATGCGGAAGAAATAGCTAAGCTTGCATTCGTCAGACCCTTAAAGAGCAATCTATCACTCTTGAGTTGGTAAAAAACTAGATGAATATAAAATATGAAAATTATTTTAAGAAGCGGTTTTTAATAAGTGTCTTTAAATCGTATTTATAGAAATCATTTATATAAGACTTAATTTGTGTAAATGTTTATTTTATAGCTTTCTCAGTATCTAACCTTTGGGAAAGTTGCAGTTACTGTTTTTGAAACACACAATTGCCACACAATCTGGCAATCTACGATAAAACGATATCAATGTAAACAACGTTTTGTATAGATTTAATGCTCCAATATATCTGGAGTTTCCTTCCCCACTGTATTAAGCAGCAACATCCTGATTTAGATATGCCCTTTCTCAGTCTAGTATTATTGTAAATTCTGAACGTTACAGACCAAACATTTGTAAAAATCCAATGTTTAAAATAATTTGCAATTGAATCAGATTATATGTCATGTAACGTAATGTAGCGTAACTGAATACTTTGTAGCTAAAAAAACTAGCAAATTTATCTTTCGAAAGATAATTAATCAGGTACTAAGCCGACGAATAATTTAAATTCTAAAACAATATTCGACTACAAATGCGCTCCTGCGTTACTATGTAGTAGATACTTTAACAACAAATTTACTATACAAAATTAATTTCAGTTAAAAAATAATTTGGTCACAGCGTACACTACGCTCCATCCCATATTATTTTATAGTTAAAAAACTTACTGAATTACACGTCACACCACTACAGTCAATTCTATTTTAGTATTGGAGATAGGCTTATGAGCTCGATCATGTTTTTTCTTCTTTTAGTACCAAAGCTTCTCACGGTATGATATCATCCCCAAACACTTTAATATTTTTTAACTGGACAGATACCTACTTATGCAAGCTATTCGGAAACGCCAAACTACGTTACTACATAACGGAACCTCATGTTTGATCAATGTGGCCTTGAAACAGCTAGGTACCTATTTAAAACTACTTTCTTACAAACGGAAAAAATACCTAAATGTGTTCTGAGTTAATTACCTGTGCTATCTTCTTTACCCATTTGTATATTTTTTACACAGAAAATATTGATTTCATTTTATTCAATTTATTTTAAATCACTACATTATGAATTTTGAAGGGTATTTTATTTCCACTGAGGATTCTATTGTTACTGTCTGTCTGACATTCCAGAAGAAGTGAAAGAAATCTAACTTCAAAGAGTTTTTGTGCCATAAAGGGTTCATCAAGGAGGTTGAATAGCAACTACTTATTTATGTTATGACGAACAAAGATTTAAATAATAAAAACAAATTGACCTATTATCTTCTACATCATATTTATAGATATTCTTAGTTATTCACACCTAGAATCTATTCCAATTGGTTCCGCAAAACTGGTTCCGAGATAGAAACATTTCGCACTTTACTTAGGTAATAAAAAAATAAGCCATTTAATTCAAGTGTAAGTCTTTAATTACAGCACAAATCCAGATTTTATAAGATGGTCCTATACACCCAAATTTGGATGGTATACAGGTAAATAGAAATAAATACTAGAGCTGATACTCGAGCAATGGTTTTCCTAGCCATCAACATTATTATTTAAATAATTTTTAAATAAATAGAATAAAATAAAATATAAATATATAAAAATATATAAAAAGAAGCTTAGGCAACATTTTGTAGTACTGTTGAACTCTTTACACCTACCTATCTCTACAATAGTTTTTACATTAGTAATTGACTAAGAGATAACTCTTTTAAGTTTTATCATAGCACAGAATAATATAGATAAACAAAATAACTATATTCTACTCTGTATAGATTACCTGTCGTGTTAATTTTGGTCAGGTCCAGATATACCCACGTTTCAAAACAACTACATAGGCACGGATAAATTACACAACTTCGTGACTAACAGGCGGCGCTACATGCACACATGAATGTGCTCCACGTAAATATACGTAGATAATATATGTATGTATTGAAGTTATTATAGTAACGAAATGAATGGACAATTTTGTTATAATTTTAAACTATAAATTTATATATTATAAATTTGAAACTTGTGATGAGACTCGACAGTCAGAAACCAGAATAATTAGTTATCGATATCTAATTCAGGAATAAATATTTATAGCATGGACTGTGTAAAAAAATACAAAAAGGTATTTAATGTAGTTTATTGCATTTATTGTAAAATAAAATCTATTTCCTTTTTTATATTGTAAAATAAAAAAAAGGCTTCAAGACTCTTTAGTTTTCTTAAGATTCTTTAGTAGTTTTGGGGCAATGTTTATGACTTTAGTTCGCTTCCGAAACTCCTCATTTCCAACTCGAGCTCGCAAATTAATTCCGAATTTACCTCTCTTTGTCTATTACTCGGTGAAGAGGTTTTTAGCTTGCTTATAGGCCTATTAAGGTTCGACTTATCAAGCAACACATTTTGGTTTTAACTTGGAGAAATTTAAATCACCAGTTTTTACATTATTGGGCTGAAAATAATTTTTTTCGAGGTTTGTAACCAATTATAAATATATGAAACTTTTACAAACCAATTGTAAAAACTTGGAGGAATGATGAAATTATGATTTAGAAAATTCATTGACAATTCAACCATGGTATAGTCGCATCCTTATATGCATTATTTATTTGTTTCTATTTGATCTGTAAAAGGTATGTTTTTGTTATACTTGTCATTGGTTTACGATACTATAATGCCTTAGACGGCTTTTACAGTTTACTTTAAACCGTTTAATAGACAAGTATGGTGCATACCTATGGCATCAGCTTGACTTGCAAGAAAACACCCTGTATATTTGTACCACTATGCCATCAAACAAGCATATCAAATTAAAACTAATTAATAATACAAATAATCAAATTATATCTAAACAAACAAAAAGCTTTCTTTTAATTTAGTTTAATATTACACAATATTAATATTTATACATTTATATGCTTTAAAGTTTGTGACAGCCCTGATTTTAGTTTCTCTATGAACCCACTCTCCAACCCCTCTTGATTATCTTTATCTCCTTTCCTTTTCTATTCAAACTATTTACCATATAGAATAATAATTTACCAGATAGAAGTAAATACAAGAATCATATAGGCAATTTCTCTAGTTTTGAGGAGTCCAAAAACAAATAATGAGGAAGGGATCACAAACCGTTTTTTGTAATGGACCTTAATCGATGCAGCCATCTTGTAAAATCGTAGTACGTGAGTGAATTTGTGCAATATGAAGATTTTTCATTTCAAGTGTCTTTAGTTTTGTTATATTTTTGGATTTATTTCTGTTCACCCCGCAGTTCATGTTTTAGGCAATAAAAATGTTTTTCCTGTTAACAATTTTAACGATAACAGCCATCTAGAGCGGTGATCTTATACTAATAAAAAAAATAAAACCACATTGCTTGTGTCTTTTCTTTTGACTAAAAGCTACGTTTACTGAACAACAGATGGCGCTGTGACTATAATTTCCATTATTACTAAATCCTCTCTAATAGTGAAATGCGTGAATAATAAAATACTGCGCCAGCTAGATATATTAGATTTTTAGGTTAATTGATGTGTAGGTTAATTATATTTTGTTGTTCTGAATACTGAAATTATAATGAGGAGTCAAAACAACTAGATCAAGTTTTGTAGTGTTTTATTATTTACTGGCCCATACCTATATCAATAATAATTTCCAAACGTAACACTCTATAATTAAAAATTCATAAAAAATTGTATTAAAAAATGCTTAAAGTCTATTTTATAGTTGTATCTGATATCTTAATGTACCTACTTTACTTTACGTACCTACGTTGCAAGTCAGTGTGTTGAGTCTGCCGGTAGTCAGCGGTCGTACGGTCGCGTTTGCACGCGCACCATTCTTTTCCTCCTGACGGTACCATGTGCTAGCGACGATGTTCATGCCGCGCGACTTAGACTACAACTTACTGGACGGAAACTATGGTGTCTCCGTCGAATCCATAATGAGATGTGAGGATTTTAAAAGCAACTTTGCGAGGAGGCTCTCGGATCGGTATATTTCGAGAACGCCGGTACCCAGCCGGTCAGAAGCCACCCTGAAACTACGACCTGTGGATGCCAATAAATTAAACAACACTTCGATTAATGTAAGTAGTTATTTCTCTTTATTTTCATTATTTAGCTGTTGACAAATATAGAAAGTGTGATACGTTTTTTGAAAAGAGGAAACAACAATAATTAGGGTTTTGCAATGAGCAGTAAACTATTTCATTGACGAAATTTTGCATTGTACATTGAAAAGCAGTACTTTTCCTGCGTTTAATTTACATTCCTCACCTAAACTAGTTTTAGTAATAAGCAATTTATTAATTTATACCTACCTACTAATTTTTAACACAAAACAAACAATTTTAATTTTAATATTTTTTAATTGCTGAGCGAATTTTTATTCAATTACTATTTAATTATAAATTGTAGTTATGTATGTAGTTTGTTTAGAATATAAATGGGTTGAAAACCGTCATTATTGGCATATAAACACGTAACATTAATACACAGTGATAAAAATGGGAAATGTCATAATTTTAGAAATGTTTTATTATCTCTACATGCCTATAAACATAAATTCTTTATAGGTGAGCATATTTTTTATTATACCAGGCCGCTCAGAAAGATTTGCGCAAAAAGTATTTATGTATGGAACGCTGGCGAGCTATAATTTATTTTGAAAATTTGGTTATTTAAATTTAAAGTTCCCTCTATGTTTTTTAATCAGCATTACAAAACTATTGTGTGTCATAAAAAATTTTTCTGCGTCAGGAACATTTTCGTGCAATGATGTTTTACGACTTAAGTCCAACTCGAAACCTGATGAATCGCTTAATCGACTTCAATCAGCTGAACAAGGTGTTTTGTATAACAAGTGTTTACCGCTGGTATAACGAGTTTAGATGCGGTCGCTTAAATTTGACGGATGAAGAAAGTAGTTGAGTAGTTTGAGGGTGTTCGTCGTTTGGATACTTGGGGGGAGGGAGACTTGCCGAGCTAACAGATGCAGAAAAGAATAATTTTGTATAGACATAAAGAGACTCTGTAAATTTATTTTGAAAAAGAAAAAAAATATACCCGTGAAGTTTCTTACCAGTTCTTCTTCACGAAGGTTTTTTTTCGAACTGGTGGTAGAATCATGTTTTATTTGACGTCAATAAGAACAAGTAATTGTCAATGTTGAGAAATAAATATTTGAATTTGAATTTGAATTTGAATTTAGTGGTCATCCTCTGACTTCTGTTAAGGAAGAAAATTTGCTACAAGTTAAAAATTTGGTCAAATCTTGAATTTATCAATATGATCCAGAAACAAAGAACTAGTCAAAAGTATGGCTGTTGCAAAACGACCCAACGCCTACGAATGTGAAACGAACGAGAAGCGCTGGAAAAATTTTGATCGTCAGTTTTTTTTCCTAAACGTGGAATTTACTAGAAACCAAAGTAGCAACAATGCAGGGTGCGATCAAATGCTTGCCAGAAGTTTATGCTGCTGCGATCAAGAAGCGACCGAGCACGGGACTCTGAGGTCTTTTGCTCTACCACGACAACGCGCCTGTGATCAAGATTAGGGTCTTCCTTAGCACCACACCGGTAATTTTTTGGGTAATCCGCCTTACAGGCCTTCTTCTCCTCCCCTTGAATAAAAATACAGCTTAGGGGGATACAGTTTTCATCGCCAGAAGATGGCCTAGAAGGCCGTTGAGGAAATACCTTTTGCAGACTGGAAAATGTGCTTTGAAAACTGGTTGAGACGTATGAAACTTTGTATAGACGCTGGTGGATAGCTTTTTGAAAAGATGTAATAAAAAATGCGTGTGTAATTGTGTAAAAGAACATTTTAAAGTTAGCATTTTTCAATTTTGTGTTTCTGTGTATAATTTAGTTAAATCAGGTTGGTAGTCACATTCGGTTCGACTGTCAACAAGAAGTTATACAGTATATAGATTAGTAGTTAATAATGGTATAGATTTGTAGATTAAGATGCTGTCATCTGTAACATAACAGCTAATTTAATGATTATGCGTCGCATACATTACCGATACGAAGTTTGGATAATGGGGTATGTGACAGCCATTGATTTACAAGCAAATGGACTTCGGATTAAAAATTTCTAATATGTAATGTTGTGGTTGGTACAGGCTCAGGTCCGCATTCGAATCCCTTGCAGTGTCGCCGTCCCTTAGAATGCTGAGCGCCTACAAAAGGCCAAACAATGCGATAGCGACTCTCGCCTTACCGATATTACATGTGTGGGTTAAATCGGGACATTTTTTACCTTAGGATTTTATTAGACCCAGCGTCCATTTATTTTTACGCCAGGGGTGAAAGCTTTCGAATATGTAAGGTATTGATATTTTGTTTTGAAAACAAACCCTGTTATCACACCAAAATACTGAAAACTAATAAAGCACTAAAGATGTAAAATGTATGGCTTAAAGAACAAAAAATACAGCAAACCATTTGTTTAAAACCCATAGTGATTTATTAATATATTAGGTCTTTACCTATGAAATTGCCGTTTTTCACGAAATAAATGAAGCGTAATTTTGTTATATATTTTTTATTTCTATTAATCAAAATAATCACCCATGCAATCAATGCTTCTTTGCCAACGCATTGGTAGCTTATTGATGCCTTTCTTGAAGAAATCAGCTGGACGAGAGGCAACAAATTCTTCAAAGGCATTTTGTACTGCCTCTCGGGTATTGAATTTTTTTCCCGCCAAGAAGTTATCCAAATTCTGAAAAAAGTAGAAGTCTGTAGGCGCAAGGTCTGGTGAGTACGGCGGATGACGGAGAACTTCCAACCCCAACTCTTGTAGCTTGGAGACCGTCTGCTGTGCAGTATGAGGTCGCGCGTTGTCGTGCAGGAGCAGTGGAGCCGAACGATTGACCAAAGCTGGTTGGAGAGGTGCGAGCTTCTCCATCATTGTGTTCAGTTCTTCACAGTATACATCTGCAGTAATGCTTGTCCCGTTTGGCAAGAAGCTGTGATGAATTACACCCGCGTTAGACCACCAAACAGTGACCATCACTTTTCTAGGGGTAAGTTTTCGTTTAGGGCATTGTTTGGGTGCTGAACCAGGGTCCAACCAACTTGCTGAGCGCTTACGATTGTCAAACAGGATCCATTTCTCGTCACAAGTAATAATGCGGTTCAGAATTCCTTCATTTGTATGCCTGCTGAGCAGTGCAAGGCACGTCTCCACGCGTACTTCGCGCTGGCGGTCATTGAGTTCGTGGGGTACCCATTTGTCAAGCTTTTTTACCTTGCCAATTTGACGCAAATGGACCAATATTGTTTTGATGCTAACGTCGAAAGCTGCTGCTAATTCAGCCGTGGATTGAGTTTCATCACCTTCCACAATTGCCTTTAATTCGTCATTGTCGACCAAAGTATTCGGACGACCACGGGGTTCATTTTTCAGGTCAAAATTTCCAGAACGGAAGCGGGTAAACCAATAACGGGTGGTGCGTTCGTTTGTAGTGTTCGCTCCGTAAAGGTCGTTAATGTTGCGTGCCGCTTGTGCCGCTTTGCTGCCACGACGGTACTCATACTCCATAATTACTCGAATTTTTAACTTATCCATGATGACGAAAAATGTTCGAATGCGTTGAAAACAAAACACTAACTATTAAACAAATGACGATTTTAGAAAAAGAATTCCATGTTTGTCAAATAAAATTAATTTGAAATTAGAATTATCAGTCAAAAAAAAATATTTTCATTTGAAATGGCCAGTACGGCAAAACGGCAGTTTCATAGGTAAAGACCTATTATCATTAAATATACCAACATTTATTATGACGATACCTTTGTCTGGTTAACGCTAAATCTTTTGACGTGTAAATTATATTTCGCGTATTATATATCTTAATACAGTAAGAGTCTCCGGGCATTTGCAAAGGGTTCATGTATACAGGGTGTCCAGGAGGTCAACGTTCAAATGGAAGGAGATCACACACCCCGGTCCAAATAGAAAAAAAAAATGAAAAAAAATCTATGTGGATTAGTTTAGTAGATATAGGATGATTTCTAAAATAAGTGAAAAATCACACCTTATAGCAGTAAGGTGCATCTGTAAATGTTGACCGATTTTGAATTTTTTTTCGGAAATTAATTGGTTACTAAATGTTCTTATGTACTAAACCTTTGAAACAAGCAAATCTGTTGTGGTACGATAGAAAAAAAGCAATAAAGAAAAAACAAATTTGTCGCAATTTTTTATACCTAATTTTCTCTGCTCCACTGTGTAAAAAACATGTTTGAAATGAGGCTGACATTTACTTTCAAAAGTTGGCGCATCTAATGCAGTTTTTGAAAAAGTATAATACTTGGCACTTAAATTGATCTGATTTTATTTATGATCTTAAAATTGAGGAGGCACCTATTTTTAAAATTATTAAAAATGAGTAAAGAGATATAAAATACTACTAAAAGATTACATGAAAGGGACACTTGCTCAGGTAGACTAAGGTAGGTGCCAGGTAACGAAAATCAGTCAGTCAGTACGTCAACTTGTTTTGTTGGTATCTTACGTCACGTCTCTCTTGAGCATACATTTTGATAAATACTAACGACTCGGCTAGAACTTGGAATTTGATTACCTTTGGTTCTTTATCGCTTCTT
Source organism: Marasmarcha lunaedactyla (assembly GCA_923062675.1). Lineage (NCBI taxonomy): Eukaryota > Metazoa > Arthropoda > Insecta > Lepidoptera > Pterophoridae > Marasmarcha > Marasmarcha lunaedactyla. The sequence continues at coordinate 39,417,250 of OV281339.1, read as the reverse complement.
TTCTATCGTACCACAATATATTTGCTTGTATTAAAGGTTTACTACATACAAACATTTAGTAACCAATTAATAACCGAAAAGAAATCTAAATCTGTCAATGTTTACAGATTCCGCATACGAATTACTGCTTTAAGGAGTGATTTTTCACTTATTTTAGAAATCATCCTATATCTACTAAACTAATCCACATAGATTTTTTTTCATTTTTTTTTACTATTTGGACCAGGGCGCGTGAACCCCTTCCATTTGGACGTTGACCTCCTGGACACCATGTATATCAATGTGTCCTGTAATATATTGATTGTAAACCTATTGTTGTTCGGGCTTATGAAGAACATTTTTGATAGTATTGTATGGTATTATCATAATATTTACTTATTTGGAGACTTGTTTTGGTTATCCCAGGCACTTTTTTCACTACAGAACGACAAAGACGCAAACCACTTCGAACGGGCGATAATAGCTCGCCCGTTCTTACAAAATATATTATACTCATCCAACCAATTATCGAACACGTAGACGTCTAGGCTGTTACTTGCATATTACTAAGGATCTCCTAAATAAACTAGAATGGTTACAAATCTGTGTACTTGATTTATCTTTGATCTCAAGAAATTTGATCATGTCTCTGAATACCGTAAAAGACTCCGATGGATTCCCATACGATATCGTAGAAACGCCCGCATCCTAAATGTACTCCATAACGTCCTTTACAACCCAAGCTCTCCGCGTTACCTGATAGACCTTTTACCCTTTACGCACAATGAAGATGAGTGTCACAATGAGATTGCAGAGTGAATAATACACATTACAAGGTTGTGGAATTCATTACCCTACGAAATTCGGGAATCTAAAACTCTATCCTCATTCAAGAAACGAGTAAGATAACATTACTTGTCGATTATTTAAGTCTCTGTGTCTATTTCACTAGTTTGATTTGTATTTATGTAGGTATGTATGTTTATTGAATTTTATATGAATTTATTTCTTATGTGTATGTATTTATTGTTTTCGTTTTACTTATGTATATTTATTTAGTTTACACTAAATTTGCTCTATTTACACACTCTCCAGTCTCAGGTTTGCTGGAAGAGATTTCTGTTAGAAATAAGCTGTACCTTTGTACATTATCTATAAGCTTTACTATGTATTATATATTGCAGTTACAAAAACGATAAAATAAATAAATAAAAAAGTGATAACTCGAAATTGTTTTCGTATCAGAATCTGAATTTCTTTCTTTACGCACTGAATTATATACCTTAAAATAAATAATCGAAATTGTTTCCACGACATTGTAAAAGACCAGTAGACACGCAGCAAGTATTTTTATTGCAAACATTTATCTGTTCAATGCTCGTCTTTCTAATACGGCAGAAAGGAATTTCTCTTAATGAAATGCTTTAGTACACTTCTAAGAACCACGTGGCAGATGTTTTGATCTTATCTCTGTGTTGTTATCTTGTAAACTCATTGTTTATAAGAACAATATATTTATAACAATAGCTTTTAATTGTTTATTGCAATCAGCTTGGAAATATTACGGCTTTTTAATAAGAGATTTAAAAACCTCAGAGTTTTGTATCTGTAATTGAAATACTCCTTAATGTGTGAAAATGCTTCACTAAGTTTTAATTTCAAGTAAAATAATTCAAACAAAATGAAATAATAAATATATTTACACTTGTAGAAAAGTTAACAAGATGAACCTCTAGGAATAAGATGGTATCAATCAGGTTTCTATGTTTGAAATACGTTATTAAAGTAAAATATTAAATTAGCTTTTTATAACAATATTCACAAATTTACTATTTTGATAATGAAATATGATATGATGCACTCTTTTTTGAATAAACTCCTTATCCTCCGTTATTTTTCATGCTGCTGGCATTTGAGGAGCTGCTGCTACGTCTGGGGCGAACTTTTGACTATTTTTTTACTATAACACAGGGGAATGTTACATGGGTACTATTTATTGGATGCTTTTATGCTAACCTAACCCAACACTTAACTAATAACCAAGTGAATGAATGAAATGAAATGAAGGCTGGCCTTTAATTTCAGCAAGCTCACTTTGGTACCAATCTGTGGTTAAGATTACAAAATATAAGTCTTTGTCAACCTGCTTAAATTACGAATACCAAATGTAAATATTTAAGGTTATGTAAATTTCAACCATTTTTTTTTAGATATCAATGTCTAGAATTTGTATTGACTGAAAATATAGGTATTCAGAAACAGAGTTGTCTCTATAAAATAAACTAACATGTAGTGAAAGAGATAAGTAGTAAAAGTTCGCCAGTGGTGGATGTTTTTTTTGCTAATATAAATATTATGACGCACCTACGTTACATATGCCTTGCCTCATACGCCGGAGGTCCCAGGTTCGAGTCCTGGCCGGGGCATTCATTTGTGTGATGAGCACAGATGTTTGTTCTCGGGTCATGGTTGTTTGTATTTATATATGTATGTTTATTCTGGGTTCCCCCCAGTTCACTGTATAGTCATTCATAACACAAGCTCTGCTTACTTTGGGGCCATACAGTTGGTGTGTTTGTCTGGGGATTTATTATATATTATTTATATACAACCCGACCCCATAAATCTCAACTTTGCACAAATCTAAGTTTTTTCCAATCACCGCGCACATATTCAGTATGGAGAGTGAGAAGGTAAACATAACAATGGTGTGTACACTAACGGAAGCAACAGTATTGTTGAAGGCACACGATATGAAAGGCAGATAACCGGCGCATTGTTTAAGGCCCACCTCCTTGGAGATGTATGAGAAACAAGCATATAAAGTTATCTAACAATTAAAGGGTGTTTCTAAGAGATAAGCAGAGAATAGCGGAAACTTTTGCAGAGGTGTTTATTTTCTCTAAACTGTGCAAAAGCGAGTAGTATACCGAGATTTTACGTGTCGATTTTTGTGTCGATAAAGTACCATATATTTAGTAATTAAAGTAAAATTTAAGTAAATGTAACCTAAAATATACAGCAGTAATTTATTTACGATGCTTTATAAAGTAAAAAGGCTACTTGGTAGATAATATTTATAGACAATCATAAATTGTTTAACACAACCTAAAGTTTTCTAAAACTACGCGAAAACCGAAGAGTAGAAGCTTAAATTAAATTTAACTTTAAGGAAGACAAACCGTTGCAACAGAACCCGGCAGTTATTCTAAATGCCACCTGTAGAGCCCGTTGCCATTAGAACGCGGTCCCTTGTCTCAGGTCAACTGACGATATACTTGCAGCAATTAGCTTGTCCTATAACGAGTTTTGTTTTTGCTTGAATAAAAACGACCACTTTTGTGATTAAAACATCATTATGTTTTTCTTCCATTTCACCTGGAAAGTGAAGATAAATCTATTTACCTGTTTGTCTGTACTTTTAAATGCAAAAAAGGTAACCACTGAACCTACAATAAGTAGGGAGAGGAACCTGAATAAAAATACATGAAAGTAGAAAACTCTTATGACTTGTTCATAAAAATATCTGTCTCCAACGGTATTCAATTCTCCGAAGCTGGTGTCTTGGAACACACCACGCGGCCACAAATGTGGCCTAATCTTGCTTTGGATTAGAATCTTGTATTTTTTGCTACTTTAAACAATAAAAATAAATATAATAATTTACTTCTCGTTCTACAATAAAATTTTCCTTTTCCAGTTCCTGTTCATCCGTTTGTTAGTTTTGATGTCAATGATTATTATTATTATGTAAAAAGGTACGCGATAGATTCTTGGATAAACATTTCTAATATTTTTATTAAACCGTCATTGATCGAGAACTGGTATAATCTGCTTTTTCGCTACTTGTGAGACCGGTTATGAAATAGTTTAAGCAAAAATCGTATTTGTTTTATTTATTGTTGTGGCTTGAAATGGGCATTGCGGGTTCATGGTACAGGTTAACCGCAACACTTTTTATTATTTCTGTACAGCACTTTTTGGTAAACGGACACGCGAAATTTATATCAAATAATATAGAATATAAGCGAATAATACTTTCAACTTCCTATAAATATTGAAAACTACTGTCGTGTAACCACGTATAACTGTTATTTGGCTCACTTAGTGCCACATAACTTGCCGAAATATGCACCAGTTTATAACAATTATACTTTGAATAGCTTTATATAATAAGTTTACTTTTGTGTGCCTTATATAGTATGCATAATAATGATCATGTACTCAACAGTTGAAACGCAAAAATTGGAGTCAAATTTTAAGAGCGCACATTGAACGCCAAGCCAATGGGAATCCTTAAGATTTGAATTTAATTGTTAATGTGAAATACCCACATATTAATCGTTGCAATCTAGAACCTGATTTGGCTGAAGGTCTAGAACCAACACTGGCTTGTAGCAATTTATGGATATTGTCATTCATCTACAGATTATAATTCATACGAAAGTGGGTTCGTTGCGCAAACACAGATTCTAGAAATGAAGAATAACAAGTTATGCCGCGATTTGAGGCTGCCCTGGTTTCCGAACTGTTGCCAAGTTACTTGAGATCATGCTGCTATTTTTTATATCCTGTTCTTGCATGTTTCATAGAATTGTGTGGTAATTAAGATAAAATCATTTTCTTTGATTTATGATCCTGCAAGTTTTCGCAGCTTTTCTCTATTATTAAACATAAATTGATCTTTTAGTTTCGTAGGGTTCAAAGTTTAGTTTGGTTTTGTCGTGTCAAAGGTTCGTATATAAAACATGAACGTGATTCCGTTTAAAACCCTTGTAATTTTAATTTTACGTGTCAATTTTTGTGTCGATAAAGTACTATATATTTAGTAATTAAAGTAAAATTTAAGTAAATGTAACCTAAAATATACAGCAGTAATTTATTTACGATGCTTTATAAAGTAAAAAGGCTACTTGGTAGATAATATTTATAGACAATCATAAATTGTTTAACACAACCTAAAGTTTTCTAAAACTACGCGAAAACCGAAGAGTAGAAGCTTAAATTAAATTTAACTTTAAGGAAGACAAACCGTTGCAACAGAACCCGGCAGTTATTCTAAATGCCACCTGTAGAGCCCGTTGCCATTAGAACGCGGTCCCTTGTCTCAGGTCAACTGACGATATACTTGCAGCAATTAGCTTGTCCTATAACGAGTTTTGTTTTTGCTTGAATAAAAACGACCACTTTTGTGATTAAAACATCATTATGTTTTTCTTCCATCTCACCTGATGGAAAGTGAAGATGAAGACTTACTAGTCTTACATAGTAGCCATTACATAGTAGCCCGTCCAAGATAAATCTATTTACTACAGCCTGTTTGTCTGTACATTTAAATGCAAAAATATAGGATAAGATTATAAAAAATGCCAACGCAGAGTGACAGAAAATGCCTATAAAAGATATTTCCAGTATGTATTACTTCGATTTTCAAAATTATTTTTGGCATTAAAGATGCGGTCTGGTTCACCCTGAGCGCATGATTTCAAGACCAACAGCGGAGTTGAACAACAGCGTATCTATACGGTCAGCACCTAGTTAAAGTAACCTAGTTCTTTGATAAAATAAATGATAAAATTGTATGAAAACTACGCAATACATTTTCACTTTTAAATCAGAGTTTAAATATTTTTACGATTGTTTATTCGCGATGAGAAATCATATTGTTTGTTTATTATTATTTTGGCAATAATAATAAAAAAGGTTACCATGTGGTATGTATATAATATGTAAGTATTTACATTTAAATATCTATATTTTTGTTAATTTTCTGGTGAAACTTACTTACTATACCGGAAGAGTCAAGTGCATATCTTTTTTTGAAAATAATATATTTACTTAAACAAAAATTTGCTAAGTTTTGGGTAATACGAAAGGCATTCAGTCTTTATGAATACAAAGTGTATGTGTAGGTAATACCTACAAAAACTAAAGGGAATTTATGATATGAATAGAGAAATACTTAAGTTCTTCTATTATAACTATTATAAACTAGTAACAAAATGTAAGTTTTGTCTCTATGGTCTGAATTACTAAACGCTTGGTTATCCGATATTTAATAAGTAAATAGGTACTGACAGCAAAAACTATCATGTAAAGAATGCGAGGTTATCAGTTCTGTCATCATTTCAAGTACACGCATATATACATCATGTCAGTACAAGTTGTTCTATATCAAATAGAAGCATTGGAGCGGCCGCAAATTACGCGCGCTATCTTATGTATAATCGAGATATCATCGATATTCACACGATACAGATCACTAAAGTAAAATTTTTTGACGATAAAACTTCTCCAGTAGTTTCTTATTACTTTCAAGAACATCAAAGGGGTAAAGGACGTACCGCCACGATATACACGGTGGATGTTAAGATGAACATTTCGAATGCTATGAGGACAAACGGACTGATGTGTTTTTCAATTTCATCATTTTTATTTCCCTTACTTAAGAAAGAATATTTACCAGTAAACAATAGAAAAAATAAGAAAGTAAAAGCTAATTATTAAATTTTGTCTTTCTAATATTGAATTACATATCTCATCCTTTAAAATAAAATCATACATGAATAAACTTGAATAATCCCCTAAAGGGTTGGTAAGCGCATAACTGTGTATAATTAAATGAAACTTTCCTTTGCTAGATTTGTTATAATACGCTTTAATAATGTCGACGTTAAAAAAGGAAATTCTGGTGGTGAGGTGGTGAAATTCTGACTATTCAGAGAACATTTTTTGCTACTGAGAATACTTACAACATCAAATATTTAGGATATAATTATAAATTGCAGCTCTGCTGTGTTATCGAGTCTATACGGGACATGAAACATACTTACAACAGTTAGAAGACAAAACTATCTAAAATGTGTACTAAAACATTTTTGTGTTGGTTGAAGAACTTGACTTTTAATGACTTATTTTAAAGTAGCTCTTACAAGGTTATTTACCTTGAGAACCCGTGAGCAGCATTAAAACAATTGTTATTTGGTTCAAGCATGCCATGCCGTCACTCGCACGGGGCTCGCGCTCTCTACCCGACTAAATTCGACAAAATATTTCATTTATGTGAAAAATTGATCTGGGAGTTAAGTCACTAAAACGGTGTCAAGTACTTTGATTTTTTCATATATTTTATATCGGGTCTTCAATATGCAGTAAAGAAAACCAATAATATTTAAAAAATCCTTTATATTTAAAAAGGTCGATTCGATATGCTCTCATTTTGTTCCAGTGAAAATATAACATTTGTTTGTTGCAAACCAAAACGACCTAACGTGTTGCATAGACTTTCGCTATTAGTGTGTCAGGCTTTTCTATCAATTTGACAATTTCTACAGCCCCGCAATCCTTCACGTCCGACCATTTATAAGAAGTTAATAATTTGCTTCAAAATCAAAGCGCGACCAAATGGAGAGCGGCCGTGCGTTAACAGTACAAAGCGCTGTGAGGTCGTTCATGGCTGCAGTTTGCCCACTGTGTGCCGAACGACAACACTTCTGATAGGTTGTATCTACATTGGAGGCTAGTAGTCGGTACGCTTCTGATTTTAGGGAACTAAACAAGCGATCTAACACGATACTATAACTATTAATGTTATGTACGTTCTAATTATATAATAAACTCTTTTTATACTCAATAACAGTATTTATGAATAAACTTACCAGCTTAATTTCTTTTCTTGAAAAAGCCTTTGAAAGTAGGACTGCCTTAGGTGTAATTTAAATTCGTGTTCCTTATAAAGTGTTCCTTTTTATGGAGGTTGAAATAAGGTTGAAGTAAAGAAAAGGACATTTAAAATATTAATTTATAGGGGGATTATTTCAGCTATTTCTGTAAAATTATTGATAAAAAATCTGCTATTCAATCCCGGAATACATTAAGAAGGTTTACTATGTAGGACTACGAAACAGTCCTGATAAACGGATCGACAGGATTTTTTGGATTGGCTACCTAAGCAGGGGACAGAATTGCCCAAGTTTGTGTTTTCAGACAAGTTTAGATATTAAAGGATCTATTAGAATAAATTGAATCCAAGTGCCTCTTGGAATATTATCAAAGTCTTATTAAAAAGATATTTATTTTTACTTTGTTTTTATTTATTTATTGAAACAAATTTGTAATCGATGATTAATATAAAACTGATTGACCTTTTGAGCTGTAGCCACGCTATTTACGAGACGTAGTGCGTTTACACCTTGTCCACCTTCTTGTAACTGCTCGACTTTTATCTGGAGATGAAGAACATTGGCAGATCGCCATACATGGTTTTAGTTAGAGTTAAAGTGGAGCGTTTAGAAGTCAAAAATATCTTAAACTATAGGACATAAATTACGGATCCACTTTTAAAAAATATATTTTATGTAGTATGTCTAGGAACAATAATAATTGCATTTTCAATAAGTACAAATTTTAAGGTTATTATTTCAAATTACCTACATTTACATAAGTAATAACTACTATCACCAACCAACCATGATAATAATGCACAGCAATAAGTCGCCGTAAACGCGTTCTATCGGAATCTTTACGTACAAAGGCTTATGAAGTCACGTTATGAATTATATGAGTCCAATAAAGAGTCCAGGTCGAATAAAATAACTGAAAGAAACGCAAATCATCGGAACAAAACCAAGGAACTCACACACACACACAAGTCACAAGTCCAAAATTAATGAAACTGTTTCGTTTACAAGTTATGTTTTTATCTCAAACTCGCCGTCAAAGGCAAAAGCTATACAGCCAAGGATATAAGCTATACGCCAGTGAGTACTAAATCATTTCACTATGAGGAATATAAAAACAAATATATCCTGACATAAAAATGAGTCCCTACATTCTGAAGTGATTATAATTTCCTATACTTATTTAAAAATTATATTACAAAATACTTGTGCTTAGTCACAATCAATCCTTTGTATCTTAATAAAAATGACAGGAGTTAAAACAAACTGATCAAGTCAAATCAAGCTTTATAAATCAACTATTGGTCAAGTTAGCGTTTGCGGATTAGACAGTGTTTCAACTTTTTATTAGCAATTTTACAGGTTTTCCTCAGTTTTTTGTGTTGTTACACTAACACAAAAAACTTTATTACAAATCCCTATTTGCTTTCCCATAAATATATAGCAAACATCTCAAAATATAATGTAGCTTGCATGGGCCTCGTTAGGGGAATCCCTACTTCATGGCACATGGAGGAGGTCATCCAAGCTATTGCACCCGCTGAAAGGTGTGGGCAAATAATTAAGGCCAGAAGGTTGAACCGTAAGACTGTGAGCCCCTCGGGTCTAACAGAGGTCCCAACCGGTTCTGTAGTCTTGACATTCTCAGGTCAAAACCCTTCCCAAAAAAGTTTTCATGTATGGACAACAAAGTTTCCAAGTGATTTAGTTTTCTCAGGACAACCTATCCCCTCAGCAAACGAAGTAAAATTTCTTGGGGTGGTGTTTGATAGCAAACTATCAGGCATTGATCACCTTAGCTATCTGGCCAAAAGATATTGACTGTGCATAAACGTGATCCGAGCAATCTCGGGTGTTTGGTGGGGGTCGCATCCAAGCACCCAAAAACTCCTTTATAACGCCTTGATTAGAAGTGTAATTGACTACGGCTCATTCCTATTTGAGCCATGTAACAAATGAGGTTTACTAACCATTCACAAAATCCAAAGCCATTGCTGCGGATCATCTTGGGTGCAATGAAATCATCACCAATCAAAGCGATGCAAGTCGAGTGCTATAAACCTCCTCTCCTCCTTATACAAAGCCACTACAATCTGCACATTTCACCTATCCCTATATTCCACTGTGAACATAATTTAGTTTATACCTTCCCTTATGAATCACTCTTAATATAGTCCCTGATTTTGGGGTTACCAAAAATTACCCCCAAGCCAACACAACCTTTATAAGCTTTGTGGAAAAAAGATGGATGGATTGGACTCAGATCTACACAGATGCCTCAAAGCTCTCCAGTGTTGGGTGTGTTGGGTCAGCTGTGTGGATCCCAAAATACGCAGTTCTTCTCTCATATAAATGTCCCCTCAATCTTATGTCTTTACTGGAGAGTCAATCGCACTTTTGGAGGCTGTCAGATATGTGAGTGACAACCAACTTAATAACTCACTAATATTCTCAGATTGCCTTAGCTGTGTGGTTACCCTAAACTCGAATCCTTTTAAAACTGACTCAAAACTGCCAGTCATTCTACAGATCGGGTATCTCCAATATTACACCCACAACACAAATGTTGCAATAGCTTGGATACCTGGCCATGTAGGCATAACAGGAAACTGCGTGGTTGACATCTTTGGCAAAGATTCCATTCAAATCGGTTTATTAGACCAATATAAGTGTTTTACTCAAGACCTTGGTACTCTGGCTAAAGGACGTCTGAATTTAACATGGAATTCTGATTGGGAAACTGGAAACTGGTAGGTAAACACCATAGGGATGTTCAATTTGCAGTTACCCAAAAACCTTGGTTCTTATCAAATATAAAAACCTAGATAAAGATCAACAACATCAACAATTTGTAGGCTCAGACTGGTTCATTGCTGTAGTCCTGAGTTTCTGTATAGGATAGGTGTCCGGAACTCCCCACTCTGTGATTGTGGTCTAGAAATTGGTACAATAGACCACACCTTTTTCAACTGTCCCCTCCATCCCACCGCATTATATGATATCCTTCCACCACATATTCCCAGGCCTATTAATGTAAAAACATTAGTATCTACTCTCAATCCCCAAATTTTGAAACCCCATACTAAATATATCCTCAAGTATAAAATATATTTGTAAACACAGTAAATTAGTACATGTTGTAGTTTCAACTAACCATAAGTCCTTTGTACGAGGGTGGATTGAAAACTCCGAGGCCTAAATAAGAAAACACAGGAATAATGCAATTTTTTATGTTTATTTTTCTGCATACTCTACTCCTAGGTCACAGCACTTAGTCCAGCGGTCCTCCAAAACCTTGATCCCATTAAAATAGAAGGTCTCGTCAAGGTCTTTAAAAAAGGCATGTACGGCCACTTTGACCTCATTGGTAGAAAATTTCATTCCACCTTAGTGTTTTTTTAGTTTTGGAAATAGGTAGAAGTCAGAAAGTGCCAAGTCAGGTGAATAAGGGGGATGAGGAAGCAATTCCAAACCACAATTCACTATTTAAGCCATCGAATCTGCAGATGTGTGAAAACGAGCATTGTCGTGATGAAACAAAATTTCCTTGGTTAACAATCCTGGTCTTTTAGACTTTATTTCTTCGCGTAAACTACGTAATAGTGTGCAGTAGTGAACAAAATTTATAGTTTGACCTCTTTCTAAGTAATCAACCAATATGCCACCTTTAGAATCCCAGAAAACCGATGCCATTAGATACCTTGTTTACTAAAAAACACACCTTGGCTTTCCTGGGGGTCGGAGATCCGGGTCTCTTCCATTGTTTGGATTGTTGTTTGGATTCAGAAGTATAGTGATGAACCCATGTTTCGTCCATAGTAACAAACCTTGCCAAAAATTGGTTTTGATCAGCTTGAAAAAGCTCTAAACAGTCTCTGGAAATCGTGAGCCGAGTTCGTTTCTGTTCAACTGAAAGGAGTCGCGGAATCCATCTTGCAGACACCTTGTAGAACCCTAATTCGTTAACGGTCATGTTTCGTGTAATTTAATATAAAATCCCTAGAGCTTCAGCTATTTCAGATACCTTCAATCTTCTGTCTTCCATGATGAGATCACATATTTTTTTGATGTTTTCCGAAGTCTTAGCTGTAGAAAGCCGTCCAAAGCGATACGATCATCTTTGATGCTCTCTCGTCCGCGTTTAAATTCAGCTGTCCACTTTTTTATCATTTTAAACGTCGCAGCAGATGTTCCTAGAGTTGCCACCATATCTTCATAAATCTGCTTTGGAGTTAAGTGTTTCTTGTGGAGGTATTTGATCACGGCACGGTGCTCTAAACTATCCATTTTCAAAATTAATGAAACTTACTGTCACTTAATGTTCAATAAAATAAATAATTACGCATGTATCTCAGAGAAAAATTGCACAGAAACTGACAAAGAGTCTAGGTTTTATAGGAGTGTAGTTTTATTATAATATGACAAAGCTATCTCTGTTAGGCCGCGAACTTTTCAATCCACCCTCGTATTAATAGTTTTTAAGTGAACTAACAGGTTTTGATTTTGTTTTAGTGAGCCTGGTGTGTTCTGCTCTGAGGAACCCATCATAATTCCATAACCGTGGCTCTTCCGATACCTGACACTGGCAGTGATAGTGTGTCGAGTCGTAACGACGGTTGATTGCCATATATTACCAGAATAGAATAGAATAGAATCAACCATTTTATGGAGACTTCTACACATGCAGCTAATATTATGGAAAATCACAGTAAAAAAAGAATAAACAACACTACTGGTTACTTTTCTAAACGCTCACTATTTACTTAAATAAGGATTCGCCAATATTCTTCAAAGGGTTTTTTGTGACAAAGCAGTACAATGTTTACTCAAATGTTACTTAGATACATATTAACAGGTTCCGGTTGGCCGCCACCCACATCCTGTGCTTGCGTGTCCGCGTAAAAAATAAAAAATAATGAGACAAGCTTTTAAAATTCCCAGGTATAGTTACTTTCGTGAATTGCATTTAGAACTTGGAGTCAATTCGCTTCTAATTAATTTTCAACTTAAAATTGCTTACATTTGGTACTGATTTAATTAAGTAAGTATTGTTTATTTTTCTGTGTGAAATTTGCCGGAGTGATATATGTCATTCTAGCCACTGCTAATTTAGTCATTTATTGTTTTTTCGTAACGCTCTTAAAGATTATTATATTATTATTATAGTAACTTAAATGGTATACCAGTTTAGGATGCATGTGGAGGTTACTTAAATATATTTTATTGTATTGTGATATTTCATAGATAATAATAGATAATACGACGACCGAGTGGTGTAATGGTAAGTAGCCTTGCCTCATACGCCGAAGGTCCCAGGTTCGAGTCCTGGCCGGGGCATTCATTTGTGTGATAAACACAGATGTTTTGTATAGGGTCATGGTTGTTTGTATTTATATATGTAGGTTTATTCTGGGTTCCCTCCCAGTTCGTTGTATGGTCATCTATGACACAAGCTCTGCTTACTTTGGGGCCATACAGTTGGTGTGTTTGTCTGGGGATTTATTATCATTATATTATAATAAATAATTTTGACATGGTGTTCTATCATAATATGAATTTATTAAACAGTCGAATTACCTTTAGTTTTTAGTATCGAATTACAAACTTTGGGTTTGGGTCTGCGTTCAATAGCGTCCGAGTAAAAGTAGAATAAATATCATAACGGTCTTGACATGCTAGGCCGCTCGACAACCCGTCTAAAATGACATATTCTTTGGGGAAAACTGTCAAAACTTGAAGGCTTGAAGCTGCATAAGGTCTTATTTTTTATTTTAAGGCTGATTTTATGGTCACCTGCCTAGTTGCAGCTACATAAAGTGAAAAATAGTAGTTACATTAATCGGTTGGTTTATTGGTTTAATTGGCAATGATACAACATTTACATTTCAAACCATTTATTTTATTACTAAGTATTCCAGAGTTGACCTAGGAATAGGAATCATGGAAGTCCAGGCTGGCGTTTTCAAGCGCCGGACCCTGGACTATCGAGGCAATTCGTCCGGTCTTCCAGCAGTGGTTGGGCGATTCGGTTTCCAGACCTACCGTCTCACTCAGGTGCTCTCGGGACATGGTTGTTTCGTGAGTTACCTGTTTCGGATCGGTCGGTAACCGACGGCCAGGTACCACCACTGCGACGATTGCCTCGCCGAGGCGGCCCAGCACACCCTGAAGGTATGCCCGGCGTGGGATGCGGAGCGCAGCGCACTCGGCTCTGTATTGGGTGCCGACATCTCGTACCCGACCGTGGTTCGCGCTATGGTTGAGAGTGAGAGATCGTGGCAGGCGGTGCGAAACTTCTGCGAGGCCGTAATGCTCGTGAAGGAGGCGGCGGAGAGGGCAAGGGAAGATGAAACATCCTCCCTTTCACTTCGTCGCCGTCGCACGGGACGCCGGAGGGCGGCTTTCATTGCCGAAAGCTTCCCTCCCCCGTAGTGCCATGAGCCTTCGGTGGCGGGTTCGGGGGAACCCACCTCCGGTCCAGGGCTCGAGATGGCGCGTACGCTTCCTGCGCACAATCTCATGAGGGACGACTAGAGAGGGACCCCTCCCTCACGGGATGTCGCTGGTGTAGCACAGAGCGCTGGCCAACGCTGTCGGGCCGCGAACGAATGCGCAAGCTCCTTATGACCAGACTCCGTGCGGCCACACGGAAGCCGCAGGTTTTTAGCCGGTTAGAGTCCGGCATAACCCGACTATAGCCCCCGCTGGGTCGGGTATCCATGAGGATTTTCCTGCGTCAAAAAAAAAAGGAAATGGAATCATACAAATTTTATTTCACAACTATAATTTGAATGAGAACAATTTGAAGGCTGATGTAACAGTAGTATTCATTGGTATAATTATTATAAAACAACTATCTTTTTATTTTTATCATACCAAAAATACACATAAAATTAGCTTATCAGGTCGCAATAGAAAAACGGATACAATGCCGTTAACACAAAACAATAGTATAAAACAAAGGTTGGAATGTTTGCTCCGACATCATCATCATGCCGCTGTATCATGATGTCGGTTTACCAGCTCTGACTTCCTACATCGTGTTGGCGTCAGGCATTCATTTCCCACATGAAAACGCAACGCGATCCACACATTTTCTCCAAGCTACATACAGCATACGGTGTTAATTATGTTGTGGATTTCCTAAAAACACAGTAATTTCTGTTAATTAACGCTACGATGACGAAGATGAATTAAAAAGAAAACATTCATTCAGTGTCAAAGAATTTGACCTATAATGAATTAACATATTTTCATTGTTTTAAATGTCTGTGAACATGGAAGTAACTTTCAGTATGATTCGAAATCATATTTAAACGCATATAAGGTGTTCCAAAAGTGTTGGCAACGAGTAAACATTGATGACTAACAGTAATTAGTATTTCACGATTAAAATTACGTAACCATAATCATCAAAATATTTAATTCTTGTACCAGATTTGATCATCAGTACTCTTTTCTTTATATTCTCTATTCTAAATTATAAAAAAGGATAGTCTGTAGATTTTTACGTAAGAAATATCTGATGTAGTAGGTACTTATACTTCAAAATGAAAAGCTAGTATCAAGTTAAATAGCTTAGTTCCTAGTATTTAGGTTATTAACTAAGTATTGCATAAAATGCGTAATGCATACTTACGTATTTAACTTACCTGGTAGTAGTTATATGGTAGTAAGTTTATTCGATATTTACATAAGTAAGTATATATTTGTTTAATTTAAAAGTGCACTTGCGAAACATCCGGTTTAGTTGCGAGGTATTAATTTATATTTATATAAACAATTGCCAAATTAGTTATTTTCAGATAATTTTTTTTCACACCAGTTGGAGTTGAAATATTTACAAGTAGGAGTCACACATTAAAACCCCTGCAAGTTTTAAATAAAGTAAATACAATTTACTTACAAAATACCATTATAATATAAGTCCTACCAAACATGTAAAATGGCAATATTGTGAGTTCTTCCATCACAACCTTTTACAAGCGCCGAGATTCGCCATTAGATTTGCATGTTTACGTAAACTATGATGCGATTATTGTAAAAGTTACATCAAACTAAATGTGCCGTGACGTATAAAAACAAACATGAAACTGTACCGGATCTAGCCGTTGACGGCGCGGACACGGCACGCCGACGTGATGGGAATACGCCGGAGTTAATCGTCTTAATTTATCTCGTACCATGATATTTATAGTATTTCTGTATCGATCGATTTGCATGAATTGCCGCTTTCGTCGATGTAATTTATTAAATACTGTTGGGAGTTTAGATCTTTATTTGTATTTAGTTTCACGATTTGTTATTTGTTTGTTAAGACGACAGTGTTAACATGCTTAAAAGCTTTTGTTTCGCTATGTATTATGTCTTAAAGCTTTCTGTGTTTTAGTTTAGGCAGAGCACTGCAAGGTGCATTTTTATGGTCTATTGAACCACGTAAAAGAACAAATCTGCACCTAAAACCAATTTTAAATATCTTGTTGCATGGACATGAATAGTCGTAGGCGTTTTTCCTATTAATATTGAATTTGATTGGCGGACAAAATAGGAACGACGTCCTAGACGAGATCGTAGCAAAAAAATCTCTACAAAAGTAATGTCATGACGTAATATAGAGACAGCGACGGCTTGAACTCTGATACAATATATTTTTAAGAAGTATTCTTATGAATGTAATTTTAGCTATCACAAATAATATACGAGTATGATCAGCAAAAGTAATTAGCCTTAATGTCCTATATTCTATGCAACTATAAGTAAATTTGTAAGGTAACTTTTAATTCACCTCGAATTGCGTGCTGTTGTGAACTCTCTTCACTTTATTGAGTTAAAAGAAAAAGAAAAATTGTTAGTAATAATTCTGTAAAAAAAACATATTAAAACGCAATAAAACAAAAGAAAGTGAATGTTATGTTTGGTTGAATAGAAAAAGACTCACAGTTACAGATAGAACTAAATGCCTGTAAATATGTACTTTCTCAGTTTTAATGTAATTTAATTCATCTCTCGGATTTATACATTAAGTCTTGTCGGTATTTGTTTCACGTCAGATCTTACATTCCTCACCTGTAAAAATGTATCAAATGTCAAAGTTTACTGGCTGTACGATACATTTTAATAGCGAGCATTGAGGAATATGGTACAATCTGCGATATGTTCACGATAACCAAGCGTACCACACGCTCTCAAATCAAACATCAACTGTACAAAAAATAAAATTCAATTTAAAATAACAATGTTTTCTATAACGTGGCCTACCAATGAAGTTACATAAGGATGTGACCGCATCGACGACGAGAGGCGAATACAAAACGAACAGTTATTCAAATATATATACGCATATAAAACTACTTGTATGAGAATTCGATTTTAATCGCATTACTAACAGTCCAACCCTACAAGGTTTAACCTGATTTCACGTTTCGGTGACGCACTTAATTTTCTTTAGTTAATTACTTAAATTAATAAACAAAATTCGCAGTTTTTGAAGAAATTATCTTAATGGTTTTTCTACATGGCTGTCCTTTCCTAACGGCTCTATTTATGTAAAGGTTATGCGTGGCTAATGTATTTCTTTCATATTTAGCAATTTTTTGTGGCAATTTTGTTGGCTTTCTTGTGGATAATTAAAGGTTATTTTTTGGTTTTTTATTATTTTTAAAATTGACTACTTACAAAAATTTGTTTCGATCTAACTAAGCCTCTACAATCAAAGCTCTACAAAGACTTTAAAAATATTGATTTAAAAAGTTATTGATATTATTTTGTTAATTAAATAAGTAACAAAAAAGTGTGTCATACTTTTAGTCATGTTTCAGTAATCTAAGTAGTATTAATTTATCTTTTTACCGAAAAACAGTAAACTGTTTCAAATTGCTTACAATTATTTAAAACAACCCTATTCCATATAGTCAATGTTTACCTAGAAACGACGAACCGTACAGTACAAACAATTACTAAACGTACAAAGCCGGCACACACACACCTATTCGTGATTGCATCAATCGTGATCGCACGACCTGTTGACTACGTATCCATGAACCACCGACAAACATACACTTGTCAGTCGGAACATGGGGGTAGGGCTCCATTGTGAGTTCCGAGGGTCGGCGGCGGATGCGCCGGTCACGCCTGGCCGCCGCCGGCTCACCGTCCCGTATGAAAATACCCTCGCTCGCATCGAAAAAGAACAATAACAAAAGACTGTTAACTCCGATGCGTTACGTGTTCGGTAGACTGGAGTTGCGTAACCTTAGCGAAAATGATACCTCCATTGAGTTTTGAGGCTTTAAACGTTAATTGCCATTGACCGATTTCTGTGGTTAATTCATCTGTTGCGCCTGCGCTGCATTCGAAACGGTGTTGTTTGGTGTCTATAGTTAGTATCGATGGAGCAGACTTGATGTTGGAATCGATGTGAATTTTCAGGTCATTTTCTTGTTCTTGCCGGTGGCTATACCGTCGTTTAGAGTTTGGGAATCTAATTCTGCATTTTGAACCCTAGGCATAGTCTAGAAGCTGTTATAAGCTTATAAAAGTACCTTATTTTCTGCAACAGTTTTTATTACTTAATAAATACAATTTCCTTCGAAGTTTAAACACACAATACTAACAATATAAAACAAGGAACGCCGGTGTTCCATTAAGAAATAGGGCAACACGGCATTCGAATCACCTAATCCACCGGTGGGCCAGACTAACGCGTCGTACACATTCCTACTGAGTTTCTTGCTGGTTTTTTGGCAGTAGATGACCGTTTAGAACCAGTGGTAGTTTCAATATACGATGTCCTAAGCCGAGGTAAGTGCCCTCTCGGGTGCCCTTACGCGTATCGTTTTTCGGAGAAGTTTAAGTTCCGGCTAAGCGCCCTCAGCGCTAGGCCACAAAGTCCGGTGAAATTTAAAAGGACCATAGGGCCATAAATAAACTGTCCATTTCAGAAAAATAATACTTACAATAATCAGCAAAATTATACACTTACCCCTGAATTAAAAGAAATACAAGGTTCATTAAAATTCAACCCGTGTCTTACGATTTTAAAGTTGATATAAAGACAGTATGTATAAAACAGTTTCTTTGGGAATCAAATGCTTTACTCATAACATAGACAACTAGGTACCTTTTTTAAAATTATTATGTTCTATTTACAGAACATTTATAATTTATTGTCAATAATAATATGCAGGTTTATAAACAGTACAAATGTAATCGGAAATAATTTGATCACTAAAATATCGACCGGGATCTAATGGAGTAAAATCATAAGGGTGTGATGGGGCTCAGTTCTTGGTCCTTTCCTATTTTTAGTATATTTGTAGAGAGGAAGACCTGCCGAGCTAATAGACGCAGGTGAGAATAATTTTGTACAGACATAAATAGCCAAAGTAAATTTATTTTGAAAAAAAAAATATACCTGTGAAGTTTCTTGCTAGTTCTTCTTCACGAAGGTTTTTTCGAACTGGTATTAGAGTCATGCGTTGTTTGACATCAATAAGAACAAGTAATTTTCAATGTTGAAAAAAAAATCCCTATCCATCCCTAACACATCCCAACACATTCTAAAAACAATTCAATCCCAGTGATCACAAATAAATTAATACCGCATTCTCGAAAATCAGATACCTGGTATTATAATTATTAAACCATTCGTAACTGATGAAAAGTTCTTATAATATTCTTCAAGAAAGTACAATAATGTTCTATTGTTATTTTGATTCTATTTAGAAAGCTTGACACGAGTTATCAATGTCCGTAAAGTTTCCAAGTAAAACTGTTAAAGAAACGGTTGATAACGCTTAGTGAGAGAAATACGTAACAAACAGAACGTACGCCCAGCTGGGAGAGTTGCTGCGAATCCCTTGTAGTGTAGTCATCCCGTTATATGCCGGGCGCCTACAGGAGCTCGTAAACCGCGCAAGCGATTCTTGCCCTTAACCTGATCCTCCGCTAGGTGTACATAAGTAGTTATTACGCACTCAGAGACGTGTAATACTTATTTATGGCTCTTCTAAGTATCGATTTTATGTTTCAGTTAAATCCAGAATTGCTAAGCGAAATGTATAATTAGAAGCGCCGTAAGTCTCGCAGCTTGAGCAGGATTTGCTGTCGGGATTCCTGATCTTAGTAATAATACAATTAAATTATATTATAAGTAGAATTAAGATACCAAACAGCCCAAAGAACATTTAACACCCTTTTTTCACATTGATTTCTCAATCAACATAAGAAAGAAGCATGTAATCCGAGCCTGCTTCAACTGGCCTTGATCCGACTTGTTCCGTTCCAGCCCGCTTCCTGTAGACACCTTAGACCATCAGCTCTCTGGTAAACTGACACCTGCAACTTGTAGAATCTAAACGTGATTTGGTCACGTTTCAGAGAATAAACAAATAAATTTGCTCATATTGATGTATATTAATTGTGCAATTTTAATGCTTATTGGTGTTTCAGTTCACGCTGTTTATTGGACTTCTAAACTCACTGACTTATCAAACGACGGCCACAGTTTGGAGTGGGGCATATCTTCGTATGTGGCATTACGTTGTCTTAACTCTATCAATACTACTGTCCCTTTTGAGTACCTTCCTAGGGTCTTTTACTATGCTTTACTATGTTTTGCAGAAAGGTTATTTTAATGTGATATCTTTTAATCTCTCTTATAATCTCTAAAAATTAGAAAGATAGCAAAAGGGTTAAGTCCATTTTAGGCCGTCAGTAAGCTTTTTGTTTCAGCACTTAATGGACGAATGGAATGCACGATAATTCGTATCATTTATGTAAATGATTATTAAAAAAAGTATCAGAACTAAAATATTTCCCAATAAGATTATCTCAATTAATAAGAAACTAAACGTGAGGAGTCTCCCTACAATAGCTGCGCAACGTTGGGGTTACTGATTTAATGCAAAAGAAGTTTTGCTGGTGGATTATTGTAAAGATAAAGGCATAAAGCTTTTCATAAACAGTAAAGTAAATATATAAAGTATACATTTAAAACTAAATAAATTAAATCAAAAACATATTACAAACTTAATTATGTTAATTGTACAATCTTGCAAAGCATTATTTCGATTGCAACTATAACTTTTTGTGAGTTTTGTTTTTTTTTAGTTCGGGATCCCTATCACCAAACTTCAAAATTCAAATACATCAATCCAATATTCGCTCTGTTATTTTGCAACAAGTGGATGTGCTCTTTCAGTTTTCCTTTTTTTTGACTTTTTTTCTTCCCATGTTATTTCCTTTTTGATTTTCCTTTATATTAGAACGTATTTTATCATAAAATAAACTAAATTATCCAAAAAAAAAACTCTCCTGTGTTAGACAATAAGAACTCAAGCTAAAAACAAGCTTCATAAGCGCGGAAGGTTAAACTTGTTTGCGTCTATTAAAGTTGCACGGGGCTAGCCGAAAAGGTGTCTAAACGCGACAAACACTCGCTTCGGGTCGAGAGATAATATGGCTCAGTAGCGTCAGTTTCTCGCATTTTGAGACATCCTCGACTTGTCGCGGGTACAAACCTCTTCCTTTAAAAGCCTTTAGGTTAGTCTAATGTATAAATGTGTTTTCTTTCTATATTCTAATTAAGATTCTGGTCACGTGACTCTAGTGTTGTACGTAAGATTTCCTTTGACTTCATTATTTAATGTAAATACCAAAAACAAAAAAGTTAGTTCAATAACCTTTTAAATATGGTTTATGACTGTATCGTCAATCTATTAAAAATAATCATGACGGTATTATATGCTGAAACATCATCGGCCGACGGCTCAAACACTATGGACTTAAGCCTTTAGGTTTTTATTTGTTAGCTTACTAGTCCAGTAAAACAGTTGTTTCTACAGTCAAGTTTTCCTATTGTTTCCAAGTTGTCCTACCACCATCTGCCAAACCAACTCAGGAGGCCTTTTGTCAAAAACCAATAAACAAAAAATATTTAAAAAATAGACAAATAAAAAAAGAAGTGAGCCGTTCAACAATGGAAGACTATCTTAGTGTATAATGAAGTGTTACGCACCAGTGCAAATAAGAAATATTGCAATAGGAATTATTGAGTTGACCTTGCAGTTTTGCAACACCATAGTTAACTATAGATCAAATATGAACCTTAAGTAAACCGGTGTGTAGAACTTAAGTGGCCACCTTATTGCCAAGAGATCGATTTATAGAGAAGGGTTAGCTTTGAAAATCGTAAACAAAATTAACGTAAGTTTTGATTATAGATTATCTAAACAGTTTTGTAACGTCAGCATGACTTCTCAGTGGTACCTAGTATAATTCTTATGTTGAGGTCGCGTCGGAGGGTGGCACTACACACCTTCCTATTTTACCCACCATAATAACCTCATTGACATGACTGGAACAAATCAAACGCCAACTTAGGCCTACGTCGGCAACGCATCATTGTATGATAATAAAAATAACAATCATTAATGATTGATTAATGAAGTATATGAGCACGGATGCCACTTACCATCACGTGGATCTTTGACAAAGTTAAAAAAGACTTTACTAGACCTCAATCGTAAAAAGATTTTGTAAAATGATGATAATTTGGTTCAATATTTAAATCAGCGTCTGGTTTAATATGGAAAGTATTTATAAAGTTGAATCTGAATTCCTTCAACTGTGAATCCCTACTAACATTTAAATCTGATAAGCGTCGTTTTTACTTTACAAAAATATCTTACATTTTTGTTACAAGACTATTTGTACCAACAAAAATAATGTAAATAGATAGTAAAATGCTTGATCAAGCTAATAATAAAAGCTTTCATTTTAAATAATTCACTAGCTGAAAACCCTTGACTTCAACGACACTGCAGCTCTGTTAGCAAAATAAATAGTATCAGACTTTTATATACCTATATAGTTCTTTTTCTTTAATAACCTGTATCTTCACGCACATATACACTTACACACACACACGCAGTGAGACATATTTTCTTTCTGTGTATTCTCAGACCTAAATATAATAATTATAGTAACCTAAAATTATCAAATTTATATATTTCCATGTAAATTTATTTTAATCTTTCATATCTGTGTTACTGGACTGTATTAGTTTGTAGCCCTATTTGTAACATTCATCAAATCCCTAGTCGTGTCATGTAAATTTAGAAACTAGCTTCTGTAGCACAGGTATTCCTATTTCAGAAGCTAAGTGATGCCTCAACTTATGTACCAAAGTGTTTGTTGCAATAAAGATTTAGTTTTATTATTTTACAAGGTTGTTAGAGTATATTGGTAATCTGGGGTGAGGGTGTTCATAGTCTCTTCAGTGAAACTTCTAAACGATTGGTGCGTGAAACTTGTGACTCTAAGCCTGGAACTTATTTTAGATCCAATGTGGCAATTCTGTCAGCCTTTTGGACACTACGCCTATGTATATAGTAATTGGTGCTTCGTCTCTGTCGATCTATCCTTAATTCTTTTTCTTTTCTTGTTTTTCTATTTCCTATCTAAAAAATGTTTAAAGTAGATGCTTGTAATATGAAATGAAATGAAATATTTATTTTCTCAACATTGACAATTACTCGTTCTTATTGACGTCAAATCAAACATGACTCTACCACCAGTTCGGAAAAACCCTCGTGAAGAAGCACTGCTAAGTATACTGTAGAGTATTCTGACTCAAACATAGAGTATGTTAGTACTGCATAAGGGGCACTACTGCATGTTCAGGCTGCCATCAAGCGGCAATGCCGGCGGCAATGTCGAATCTATGTAAACGAACGCCGCCCGTCCAAGGTCGTTTGGGATTTGGAACACAAGCTAAATGAGTAGGCCTGTATTAAACCCGAACGGCCTCCCCGATCCATTCGGCCATTGCCGATCGACATGTACCTACTGATGTTCCGAACGTGCCAGCCCGAACGTGTAGGTTTAAAAATATTTTAAATGGACTCTGTGGCGGCAGCTCTTATTGATAACGAAAAAAAAACGTTCCTCTATATAGTTATATTAAAGGTGGTTAAAGGTGTCATGGTTTTCGAACCAAGTCTTTATTAATAAAAAAAAGCTATTCCTTTGTTCTGTGACAATCAATTAAAAACGATCTTATTGCAGAGAGCAGAAACAGTCGCGTGTCGGTTCAAGGTCCCCGGCAATGTATCATTGACATCGAACTTTTCAAAAGTATAACAAACCTTGCAGATACAACGGTATATCTACCATGCGTTTTTTGCGTCCTCGCATGCAGGTCAAACACAATGTTTTGAGAAAAAGCGTGGGATCAACAAAACTACCTATGTCAGTTTTTTGCGATAACTGCAATGCTAGTAGATGCCGTTACTTTTATTCAATTGTGTTTTTAATGTAAACAGTTAGACTGATTTAAAGCATAGAAAAATGTTGGAGCCGTTTAAATGTAGGTATGTAAACTATAATAAAGAATTAATACATACCAAGCTTAGATGGGTTTAGGTACCTAAAACAATTATTCACATATTTTTTACTCTATATGGTAGATTAAGATTGCTAGTATTGCCTAACTTGAATTGGCATTAAATAATTAATAACTGACAGAAGCACATCATATATAAGCCAAGAAAAGAGAATATACTACAACATAACACAAAAATAATACAAAAGTTTCTAAGGCTTACGTCGAACATTAATTGCAATAAAACAATTGCAATAAAACAACAATGATAAACACAAACTGTACAATCAACATTAGAACTCGTTGTGTATATGTAGGTAACGGTGACCACATTTAATGTAGATTTGATGTAGTTTTCTCTTTCTATTGACCTACCAAATTTCACCGTCATACTTGACGGATCTAGATTTCAAAATAATGTTCGAAAAAGAGATACTTTTATTTTCGGTACATTCTTGTCCCACGGTAACAATCAAAATTTTAACCCTATCTTTGTGAATGGCGTTTTACACTGTGGGTGCGTGATATTGTCTATTTTGAATATGTTTAGAACACAATAGCTTTATTTGGCAAATATATACAGTAAAAATGATTTCATATCTCATTTTTATAAAGTCTTTCATGTACCTACAAACACTTAGTACAAAGGTATTGACATCAAAGGTCTAAACTGAGTTTTGTATAGGACTGTCAGATTATGTGTAATTTAATATATCTGATTCACGTTTGTTATTTCATTTTGTAAAAATAGATAAGTAGGTGCCTACGTGAACTTGATTTTATAAAATCTTACTTAAATTTGTATCTTTTCCAGGCTTTAGAAAGAACTCAGCCACGCAGTCAATTAATCAGAACCACTAAAGAGCAAAATGGAGAAGTGAGGAAGCCTCCCGACTCGAAGATATCCAGCATCCAGAACACCGAGGTCTCAGCCCTTAACATGGAGGTCGAAACTCTACGATGGCAGCTGGCTCAGGTAAATTACATTTCGTCTACATGAATTTGGTGCACCAAAAACTTACAAATTTTTTCTTTCGGCTGTGCGTACTCTTTATGAACTATATCTGCTATATTTGCGAATGTACAACGCTATAGTATGCGATTTTACGTCTCTTCCTATCATACAATGTAAAAGATCTGCAAAAATGATTCTTATTCTTTACAGACAGAAGGAAACCGCCAAATGCACATAGCTCTATTAACACAATTAGTAACCTTTTTGAACAGAGTTAAAGAACATATTGAACAAAAAGCTGATCTTGAGAACAGTAGTGAGAGTCCCCCAGTGCTGCTGTCCCCGATGTTGAACTTCTCTGACCTTCCACGATCCAAATCTGTTTTACACGTCAATAAAAATGTAGATTTTACTTTAAGTACACAGAAGAAAATAAGTACAAGAAAAATTTGTAAATCGATAAGCAATGTGAATGGATATAAAGAATGTGCCGGTTTATGGTGAGCCTTTTCAAATGTATCTTCTAGAGTTTAATTAATTAATTGCAGGTTGCTCGTAAATAATTTAGTTTTTGAGCAACAGAGCATTCAAAGCTTTTTTATGACCTTGCAGTAAATTAGTTGGCTACCAAGAGAATGCTACGTAATATATATTATATAATGTACAATACCTATTTAGTTATTTATCTACAATACATATTCTTGCTCTTACAACAAACCCTAATTCTAGGCAGTTAGCTTAGGAAAACTGATCTCTGAAATAGATCTCTTCCAACTCAACCATGGTTGTAGACAAGAAGTACATAAGTTAAGAAGTAGATTAGAAAACAAAGTAAAATTAAATTTACGAACTAACTACAGGCAAAACGATTTTTCTTTTGCTTTTCTCGTATGTCTTTCTTGGTTACGTGTTTTAGATATGTATTTGCTGTTCACAAATCTTAATACAATAAGGAAAACTAATTTTTTTATATAATTTTTGCAGGAAACAATCAAAAGTATCTTTAAACTCCGAAAATGAAACGGGATATAAAATAATGGAAGAAATATCTAGACTCATCACTCTTGCCAACACTGTGCTCAGTACAAAGATTCCTGACCTCGCATGTCCCAAAATTGAATGTACCAATGAAGAGAAGCTACCTGACCTGGACAAGCCAGCCAACGAAAGCGCCAGCAACTCATTCATGTCATTGAACTCCATTATAGAAAATACTTCTGATGATCTGCAATCCAACTGTAATGAAGGCAACATAAGCAATGTTAGTATAATAGACGTGTCGGATCTAAAATCCAACACTAGCCCGCCCGTTAAAGAGTTCAATGAATGTTCAAGTTTAAAAGAAACCGCTGTAGACGATTGTGATCAGACCAAAGTAAAGCACAAGGTGCAAGATCGAGTTACAAAAACAACAAGAAGTCACTCTTTCACGTGCAACAGAACAAAAATTTCAGTTGTCAAAAAGAATGATTATAATAATGTCATTAATTTCATGGAAGATGAAAGTGGCTTTTCGTCGATGAGCTCGTTTCAGGAGATCGGTATACCGGTGATCAGCATTATCCCGCCGTCGCCTTGTAAGGACCTCGGCTTGGGCGACGATGCACCCAGCGTATTGGACGACACTTCAAGATGGAAAACCGAGGCCTTGGGTCTTGATAATCAGTCTGTCAAAGTTTTCTGGGTTTGACTTTTCTTCCTAGCTATTGTTACCGATAATCAATAGTTATTGGAATGAAATTATAAACAGTGCTGTTTCCTTTACTTTCCAGTTGTTGTAATTATTTTGAAAGTAAAATTAAATGAAAAATCTTAACATTTATCTTCTAAGGCTCAATACACTGAAGATAAATGACTGGATTCTTTCTTATTTATCACTTAAGTTTAAGTTTTAAGTACTAACTCTGCGATGCCGTAATTATTTTAAGTTTTGATTAACTTATTCAAGAACAAAATAAATTCTGTCTGTTTTTGCACCGTTCAATTTTATTATTCAGCTTTCCTAAGTACAATATTATTTATAAATAGCCGGGCAGTCGAACTGTGAGATCCTTTGATAAGCCTGTGTCCAGCTTGGGACAAAACAGTTTAAAGCTGTAGACGTGCTTTCAAGTTCTTACGAAAACCTACGACATATTTAAAGAAATCTACAAAACTTTCCTAAGCAGTAGTTTTCTGCTTTTTTAAGTCAGCGCTGTGATAAGTGCTAATGAGTGCTAAATAGCTTCTATGGTAATAGGTGTCTAAAGCTTTTAACCTTCCAATCTTATAATTATTATGAATCTAGTACATACAAAAGTATAATACTGAACTAAAACTACATTCCAAAAGTTTGTAGTTATACCTACGATTTTAAAAACGAAAAGTCACGGGCTAAAGTTAGTTCAGTAAGTTTTTAGTCGACAAGAACATGATTGTGGTTCTTACGATTGTTGCCAATTACGATGATAGAAAGCTAAAAGGCTGAATACACTAGAAATAATCAGATCACTGCCTTTTTAATATTAAACAAAGTTTTTTATGCGAATTATCGTGGAAACATCTGCATATACTTGAGGAATGAGCGATCTACTTCATCATCCTGGGGATATGGGGACTTTGAATCCTCTCTACAACTGATCACTAAGCATATCTCTCATTCCATCTAGAATTGTATCGGTTATATAAGTTTTTTACGGATTCGATTTCCACATAGTCATATGATATGTAAATAAATGTAACATGTATTTAATCATACGTATGTTTTTTATACTTAACGTCACTGGTTCTTGTCAGTGATATTATTTACATCATCATCAAAGCTGGCAAAAAATCAGACAATGCACCTCATGATAAGTGGTAACCGTGTCCATAGTCCATGCTTCAATTGTCAGTTTTCACAGCACTCTAGAGAGGTGGTATTCTTTGATGCTGTGCCGGCCACAGGCTTCAGTAAGAGTTCTTACTTAGACTTAACTTGGTCTGCCGATCTCAATAACTGATCCTTTCCTTTAATCGGAACACTAGCAAGTAAACATGGTTATTATGACCACTACATAATTAAGTATATGTGGAGTCTTAAGTTATATACGATGATTATGAATTGACACAGTTATCACCTAATAATACTTTTATAAACAATTTCTTCTACATTTTTTTAATATCTACAACTTAGCGAATTTAACTAAAATCCTCTTCTTATATTAGTTGGGTTATTCAGAAAGCCATATTTGCGTGTATTTCAGAGAGCCTGTAAGTCATCGACTTATCGAGTTTCCATAATACATAATTGGCAGCATCGTACCACCAATGAGGCGCAGAAGCATTAATTCTATCATTATGACACTGATTTTGCAGTTCTAAAATGCAAATTAAGAAGATGTGACGAAATATCTTCTGTCAAAGAGGTTTCAGGCTTATGAAGCTATTGCATAGGTACTACGCATGGAATGAATACAAACTACTAAAAGGTCCACTTCTGTTCGGAACGCGAGCCAAAAGAGCGGGCGTCTCTCTTGATTATTACTTTCAACCAAAGACAGCTAAACATTCTCGGCAAACTTCCATAAGTCATCAAAAATTCAAACACGTGACAAGTCATTTATGATTTTTTTTTATAATTCGACAAAATAATCTATTGCATTATTGTACTTAAGTGGCGAATAAAACAATATAATTTCATATAAAACAATATATTAAGAAAAGAGAGATCGAAAGCAAGGTTCATACGTTGCTAAACAAAATATTAACTGTTTCAAATGGTGTAATATCTTGTACAGACAACTAAAAAGCCAAGAGAAAAAGCGGATAAATTTGATTGATACAATGTTTACCCTAGACTTACTAACGATTAGCTCGATTAACAAAGTACATACCTTTTCAGTATTACGTTGCAACAATGTAAGCTATGCTGTCTACCAGATAACGTTATGTTTAAGCTAATTTGCATAATTTTCTGATATCCTCCATAACATAGTATAAACACCATTGTACCCCACAGATTACTTAAACTAAGTTGGTTCCCGCCAAATTGAAGCATCTTGTTGTTGCCAGATAAAGCAATATAATTAAGTATCTAATCATCACTTTCCACTAAGTAAGAAGTAAAACAAACGCATGCCAATCTAAAATAAAAAACTTATGTATATATGAACATGGTAACACTACACATTGACTCACAGAGCTAATATACATTTCTTTATTAAAACAGTTTTGTATGGTTTACACCCAATGAGCCCAAGCTAAGTTTATTTGAAAACTCTAAGAAAAACTTTACAAGACTAAAATATAAATTAAAGTTATTGGATGAATTTCATACGTAATTTCAAGAACCATGATTTTTAAGAGAGAAAATGTTTATATAATCTTATCTTCGTAAGTTCGCGTATTCGTCTTATTCATCCTAATAGGATGATATGAAAGAGCTAATAACCGAGTGGAGCTCAAATGGAGATGTCAAATGGAGATGGAGTGGAGCTCCTTGGGGGCGGCTTTTGTCCTGCAGTGGACGTCTTTCGGCTGAAAGAAGGAAGGAAGTAGCTCAATGCATCGCATATTCTCACGGACAAGATGAATACACAAGTTTTCGTGGCGTGAATGTTTGGCATATTTGCTGTTTATGCGATGTGTTTACGGTCATATTATTCAGACTTCATTCAATACGAAAGTATGCTATACAAAGCCGGATAAAAAATGTCTTGAAGTCCGAATAAGATGAACGTACCGTACCCACACTCCCTGATGGATACAGGCTGTGTGCGTCAAGACTTTTTACTACAATGTATTGTTAACTCTTTGACTTGAAACTACGAAAAAAGATTTTTTAAATGTCAAAAATAACTGTCAATATAGTTTTATAAAAAAAAACTTTTAGTTCTTTTAAATCTAAAATGCTAACATAAATAAAGTAATAAACAAACATAAAATAAAATTTTTGGCCTCACGTTAAAAAAATTCGCAGTTTACTTTATATTTAGAAAACAAATTATCTAGTTGAAATGGCTGATGAAACAAATGATGGTAAGGCAAGCGGTGATGTACATCCAGAAAGAAAGGCGAGCGTGGATAAAGCAGCTGCGGAGAAGCCACCAGATGTAGAGCTCATAGTGGACGGTTTTGGTTTTATGCCAAAAGAACACCCACAAGCTAGAAGACCATCCACAAAACTTGGCGTCAAAACAGCCTTTTCCACAAAACTGGAGGAAGAAGAAAAACACAGTCCATGTGCATCGAGCACCAACATAGACGTTGTCAGAAGGTATACATGGAGAACTAAAAACAGGATGACCGTAAAGGTAAATTTTCACATTAGCCTAATATACTAAGTTGTGTCATATCTACATACCATTGTGAGTTTATGCATTTCAAATTTGTAGCATTTTTTGTTTCTTGAAGAGTGCGGTTTCTATGAGCCATAGCGGAGACAAAATATTGTAACGATGTCAGCAATAGTAATAAAGTGAAACCTGGTTAAGTGGGACCTGGATCAGTGAGAAACCTCTATTATTGAGAGTTGCAATGAGGTCCCGGTTCTTTTTTATTAAATTACCTCTGTTAATAGGACTTTTTAAACCTGGTTACATGAGATTTGAATTCTGAGACTTTTTCGATGTTTACCTCCATGATTGAGCCTCTGTAGCTCAATTACCTGTATAAGTGTGACAAATTAATCAGGTTTTAACACGTTTTGACATGTTTGTTTACATACATTTCGCGTCGTCTCAGTCAGTACTATCCCAGGTTTTGACCTAAAAACAAGGGAATAAAAGTGTACAAAATGTCAAAACGTAAATATAAAACGTTATCAGTATCTGAAAAATTAAAACTTCTATCAGATTATGATTGTGGAATGTCGCGTGATGAACTGTGTAGGGAGAGTAACATACCAAAGTCAACAACAATTAAAACCGAGAAAATTCGGTCTCAGTGTATTGATGAAAAAGGAAAACTCAAACGAATACGAGCAGCAGAGTATCCTGAAGTTGAAAAGTGTCTCTGTACATGGATAAAGCAGGCACGGAATAATAACATTCCAATAAGCTGTCCATTGATTAAAGAGAAAGCTCAAGAATTTGCAAGTTAGCTCTATATTGATAATTTTTCTGGCAGTTATGAGTGGTTGGAGGGATTTTAGAAAAGAAACGATGTCGCATTTAAAAATGTTTGTGGCGACAGCAATTCTGAGGAATATAACGAATGTAATGAGTGGATTAAAAACCTTCCAGCTTTATTACACGATTATTCCCCTGATGACGTATTCAACTCCAATGAAGCGGGCTTATTCTACAAGTGTCTACCGGATTAAACATTTACGTTCAAAGGTCAGCCTTGCCATGGTGGTAAAGTGATAAAGATTGAGTTAAGTGACCCGCGCTGTACTTGTAAGTGAGAATATGTCTGGAATTGAAAAACTACCACTTTTTTAAATGGAAAATCTGAGAGCCCAAGATGCTTCAAATGTATTAAAACGTTGCCTGTTAGTTATCAAAATAATAAAAAGGCTTGGAGGACTTCTAAATTGTTTGCAGATTGGTTGAACGCCGATATGAGGGCCCAAAAACGAAAAATCATTATGTTTGTCGACAACAGCACAGCTCACAACAATATGCCCAAATTAGACCCAGAAATCAACATCCTCCAGGCCATGAGATTTGCGAGAAAAGCTTCGTTTTCTGTTAGCGATACCACAATTAGTAATTGATTCAAAAAAGCTGTAGTCATAGTTCAGGATAGATTAGGATTCACGAATGTAGCTGAACCTGAGAGCCTACAAGAGGAGCTAGAGATCTATGCAACGTTTCCATAATGGGATAGAATATTTACCACATGTAGGAATGACTTAAATGAGCAGCAGGCGACTTTTCAGGATTGATGTCGAATGGATGATAATGTACTCATTTCAGAGGAGCTCAATAATGATGACATAGTTGCTATGAATTCTTCTTTGAACACAGAAGAAGAAGAAAAAGAAGATTACTGTGAAGAGACTCCAGTAAAAACTTCAAAGCGTGAGGCAATGGAAGCTTTAGAAACTTTACACAAGTATGTCGAAATTTAAATTTAAAAAAATAAAATTCTAATTCTAATACTTTTGATCAAATTTATACTATCCAGAAACAGGTTTCAGCAACTAGCAAACATAAGTACAAACAAACATAACCGATTACTTTAAGTCATAAACTTTACCGTATTGTTTTTTTTTTCGACGCAATACATTATGTATGTACATTCATACCTACATTAAATTCATAACACCAAAAATACGCATTCTTATTAACATTTCCACCTCTAAAACTGGAATAACAAAATGAGACAACTATAAAGTTAAACCAGCTTAATCGGAAAACTGGATTATTGGAAACCCTCAATAATTGGTACATATGTCTTGGTCACTTGAGATCCCAATTAACCAGGTTACACTGTAGTAATAAAAACTGAAATAGGTAGTTAAATTACAATTTCGTGGCAACACTTAGCAGATATGGATATTTTGAGGGCTTTTTAAATTTGATAACTACAATACTAGACAAATTCATATTTGATATTTTGTTGAAATGTTTGTTCTAGGTAATAACTTATGGCGCAACAATAACAGTAATCAGCGTACCAGACAGGAAAGGAGTGCCTGATGACGTTCTAGCAGGTTTCGATACACTTGAAGGTATATTCTCATCACCAAATAGGTGAAAGTTGGTTTCGGTAGCATAAATAGTTTCTAAAATAGTCATTTATCGTTCACAGAATATTTACAAACGGGCAACCCATATTTCGGAGCTACAATAGGACGGTATGCCAATGTTGTTCGTGGCGGAACAGTTGTTGTGAGACCGTCAGGAAGAACATACATGCTTTCTTTAAACAGACGCCATGACCATTACAACGGTGGTTATATTGGTTTCGACAAGGTACTACCTAATGAGTTTAACTAAAACATCTTTTACCAGCTTTGTCGGCACGACAGTCATAAAGTTTTCGTGATATTCAGGTGAACTGGAGGTCATATGTTACGGGGAACAAAGTCATCATGAGCCATGTATCTGAGAGGTTCAACGAGGGATACCCCGGCACGATCATGGCGCAAGTTTCCTTCGAAGTTACCTGTGACAACACTATCAAAATTGCCATGAAGTGTACAACGAGCGAACCAACTATCATCAATCTTAGTAACTCTCTCTTTTTTAATCTTGCGGGGCATGTGAGTACCAGTGAAACCTCCTTTCCTTTCTTAGATTACCTGAGTTTGAATAAACTTACTTAAAATGAGCTCAATACATTTACTTTTTTCTGACATATTTCTTCGTGTGTACACTTTAAAGGCTAGTTGTTTGCGTAGAAATAGTCGATATGTCACTGTAGTAAAGTGTAAGTGTAATAAATAGGTTAGGGTTTCGTTATAAGTTTAGTTGACCAAAAAGTTGTTTATTTATCAAAATCTTAAAAAAACTAAAATTGAATTTGGATTATTTTCAGCACACTGGCAGTGAATCACTATGCGATCACATATTTACCATCAACGCTGACAAATACACGTCACTCAGTGAAGACGGATACGTCACAGGTAATATTAATTTATGTATTTTTACGGTGAGATGTTCTACAAACTTTTTATTGTAGAATTTTTATATGACATTCGATCATCTATTTGGCATTACACCTGGCTCGTGAGAGGTTGAGGCGTCCTTATTTCTGAGAACTTACTTTATCGATTTTTATTTTTATAAATATATTATCAGAATCATTAGCGAGAAGCCCGACTGCCCAATACTGCGACACTGGGTGCACACTCATGTACGCTTACCCGGTACAAGCACTCTGGGTAGATTCCTAAGTTAAGCTTTTGTTTTGTTCTGTTCTTTTATTATTTATTTTATTTTGTTTTATTAAAATAGGCACTAAGATTCTGTACTTACTTACACAATATGGACTTTGTCTGAAATAAACACATTTTATTAAACCTTCTTATTGAAAGAATCTTAGTTTTTGAAGTTTGTGCCTTATTTTTTGAGTAAACCTAATTTTGAACACCATATGTTTCTAATTTCAGGAGAAAAGAAGGTAGTGGGTGGTACACCGTATGACTTCAGGATACCGAGGATGCTCAAGACCATGCTTCCAAAAATACCCATGGGCGGATACGATTTGAATTATTGCGTTACTCAGGGAACAGAACAGGAGCTGACATTCCAAGCCAGGTATACTAACTAAATGCAATAAAATAAAAACAATTTACTATTCTTTAATTGTAGATGAATTACCTAATTGGACGTAACCTAACATAAATTATTCCTGAAACAATATTTTAGATCTCATCGGCCATGACTTTGATTTTTATATTGAACTTAAATCATATTTTAGTTCAATCTATACAAACTTTGGCGTTAAAACAAATGGACGGTGGGTCTAACACAAAATTAACAGTATGAAGTGTACAGAAATAAAAATAAATTATACCACTTGAAATTGGACCTCATTTCACTGAATAGTAAAATTTTGTATAATTAAATAGTAAAATCTTGTATCTTTTTTACCTTATGCAAGCAAAATGCCATTTTGGAAGTATGTCGGGCGGTCGAGCAAACCAGGACTGGTATGATATTCATACCATTTTTGCTTTTTCATTACATTTTTCTCCAGCGCTATTGTTAGCAGAACCGAAGTCCATTTGTTTGACATAAATGTTTATAAAGGTTATAAAATTTATATCTTTACATCTGTGCACAAAGCTATGTGTCAAATAAATGGGACTTAAATACATTATTGTGTGTCAACTTTGATTCTGTACTTAAACCAATAAGGAATTTGATGTTTCCAGAGCTGTGCACCCGTTCAGCGGCAGAGTGTTGGAAGTCTACAGCAATCAACCGGGCGTGCAGTTCTACACTGGCAACAAATTACCAGATCCTGACAAAATAGTGGAGGTGGGTCGTCGTTTTTATATTTGGATGTTCTCATGACATAACAAATAATAGTGGCCTTACTCCTTTATCAGAACGGTCATAAGATCCTAGGAAATACAGACTTTTTGTGAGTTGAGCTAATATTTTTTACGGCAAGTAGCTATTAGGTATTATGGTTTCATCCAGCCGTATGTATATTCGTCTACAACAAGACTGCAGTGTTCTTTCCACAGAACTTTATAAGAGAGAAATAGAAATGCCATTGTTTGAATTTAATTGCGGTGCTACTGATGCCACATTGCTTCCTACTTCTTGCCAATAGCTAACACGCACAAATAATTTGAACCAATCACACAATTTTTAACACGTGCTCCACATTGTATTCTTGATGACGATTCTTTGCGGACTGGGGGACAGGACCTTGCATGGCTTGCGCTACCGGCTCGCATACTATTTGTATTTCTCTCTATTACAAGTCCTGTGGTTCTTTACCCAAGGTATACGGTGAAGACAATTCTAAAGGGTTGATAAAATTCTATTATACATACATAGAATAATGATGTGTACTTATACAAAGCAGCACTACCCAAAGGTTACTAAAGTTTACAATATGACTGCTTTAAATTATTAATAAACCTAAGCATACACACATGATAAAAGAAATTAGCAATTGTTTATAAAGGATCAATTCTAACGCATGTAATTGTACAGAATTTTGAGGTTGGAGACAGTCAGGAGCAAGAGCATGAGCAAGAAGAAAAGAGTATGCAAGGTGAGGCGTCCGAGGAGCAGAGTGCCGAGTCGATAGAGGAAGCGAGCCAGGTGATGCGAATGTTTTTTATCTCTTTCTATAAATTGCCTGTTTGATTAGAATGTATAAGAAGGAACCTTGCATGCCCACTTTCCAATTTTTGCTGCTTGATCATTAGTTTTAGTTTGTTCTTTATGATAGTGTTTATCGAAAATTAACAAAATTGTTTTACTTGAAACGTTTATTTAAGATGGTTTAATGACGAAAAGCGCTGTTTTGTGAAGTTCTTCATCACTCGCCACCTTGTTTATTTGTATTAATCTGTTTTATTTGGATATAATGTGAAGGTACATTATATAGGTTGATAGATACTTAACATGCAAAACATCAGTTATAGGTTCAGTAAATTTTATTAATAGTACAAAATCCACGGCCCTGTATTGTTGTGAGAATTAAATATACGGTTCCTGGATACCAAGAAAATAACCATGAATAAATAAGTTAAAAAACTCGGCAAATAAGAGCTATGAAGGCATTGCTGTAGATATCTATGGTAGGTACTGTAATTCCACTACTAAGTACTGTTTATTTTCGCAGCTTTTTCTTTTGTATAATTGCATTACAAATGTGTATTTTTTTATTCCAGGGTGAAGTAGGCTATGGTTACGTCCCGCTCATGGGGAAGAATGGCACGTATTACAAGAAACACGGTCTCTTCAGTTTTATGCCACAAAACTTTCCTGACGCGGTCAATCATGTACGTTTCTACTTTACTTCTTGAACAGGTTCATTGAATACTGAATAAACTCAGGGTTCATTAAGGCGCTCTTAACTATGCATTTTGGTTAGGAAATATTGATCTGTATGAAGCGTAGATAGCTGTTTGACACTTGTGAGTGCTGTCGTTAATTCGTAAAGCTAAACATTTAATAAGCTACGTAGAAATTGATCCTTTTGACTTTTGACATTATGATGATGCATTTTAAATTAAAATAGGATATTGGTTTACGAAATATACCAACTAAATGCGTTTTTAACGAGTGGGTAAATTTAACTTCTTTATTTTTCAATTTGAAACGGTGAAGTATTATACTATATTCACTTGCGAGCTTTAAATTGGAATCACTTCATCACGGGTTGCTCAAGACAAAGTTTTACCATTTAAATGCCATAAACCATATCTTGTGTTACATCATTTGAAAGGGAATTTTAATAGCTTTCTATCTCTTTCAATAGAATATTGTAGAGAAAATATAATAGAGAAAAAAAATTCATTCTATGTAATAAAACGTTAAAACAAAAGACATCAATTTTCATAACAAAAAACTATATCGTTCAAGAGTCCTAAAACCCTATAAAAAGCGATCTTTTACGATATTGGTATTCAGTCCTAAATTTCACCTCACTGTGGAAATACTGAAACTCTAAGAAAATGGAAACCACACCTGCAGAAGCCGCTCCAATCGTTGTCCTTATCCGGCAAGGCTTGTCCTAGCGTGCCATCGCTCAACAACTTCATTTGAGCCAGTCTTGTGTCTCCAAGGTGTACAAGAGGTTCAGACAGGCAGGTAACTTAGTCAGAAGACCAGGATCAGGACGACAACGATGCACTTCGGTGCGAGATGACTGATTTATTGTCACCACTTCTCTGCGCAATCGACACTTGACTGGTGTGGACGCCTAGAAACAGCTCAGAAAAATTCGAGGGAGGGCTGTTAGCGAGTGGACTTTGAGACGAAGACTTAAGTCTTAAGAAGCAAACTTGACCCCAAAAAGGGCCAGCCACTGGATCTAAATTGTCCCCAGCTCTCCGACAAGCCCGGTTACAGTTTGCTCGCGACCACATAAGTTGAGATATGGAGCAATGGGGCCAAATCTTGTTCTCGGACGAAACCAGAATGTGCCTGTATGGTAGCGATCTTCGACGGAGAGTCTACAGAAGACCGGGGGAGCAATTTGCACAACGTTATATTACAGAAAACAGTGGCATACGGGTTGGGTCCTGTATGATGTGGGCGAGTATTTCTATTGCAGCTAAAACGGAGCTGGTATTCATACCTTGTGGAGGTGGGAGAGGGGTCTAACCACAGAAAGATACATCAACGACATTCAGCTAACCCATGTGCCCCCCTACGTTACATGCACTAGTTATTGCATGATAATGCTCGCTGCCTTACCGCTGCCGTCACTACATTATACAAGTTGGGATTGCCACAATAAACTGGCCAGCCCACAGTTCTGACTTGAATCCTGTAGAACATTTGTGGGCCGAGCTGAAAAGGCGGGTACGTTTACAAGCAGTAATGAGGGCTCACAAAATACACAAAATACTGAAGGAAATATTGTAAAGAAATTTTTATTATTTCTTTGATTTTCGTTTTATTTACACGTCATACATTCGTCCTATTGCAGTTAATTCTAGATAGGAAAGTGACGTCAATTTTAAATTATTTTATATCATTGGAAAGATAACAAAATTACCTTTCAAATGATGTAACACAAGCTATAGTTTATTGCATTTAAATGGTAAAACTTTGTTTTGAGCCACCCGCGATGAATTGATTCCAATTAAGAGCTCGCAAGTGTAGACGACACATTTCAAAAAATTACTAAATTCAAATAAAACCAACTAATAGAGAAACTGATGCCGGCGAGAAGATTGCTTCTTGATTTATGCAGGCGCATCAACGAACTAATACTCTCTTTACTTACCAACGAATTAATTCGCAGTTCAGGTAAATTGTAGCCACATACAATAATTCAGTATTCAGCGGTTTTATCTGTTTCCATAGGGTTAGCATTGTTTTCCTATGAAAATAGATAAAACTTTACCATTCAACGATTACCGGTTGGCTAGTCCCAAGCAGCTTGGTAAATCTAACCTGCGTAACCCCATGTAGCTGACTGTTTTACCAGATGTTAATGATAAATTGTATTGTTTATTGATTATAGATTAATGATGCGTTCCTGACCGCACGATAAAGTTGGAATTGCCCTTGTACCGGTAATTACACTGGCTGTTCGTTCCCTTTATTCGTAACACAACCACGTTGATTATTATGGCCGTTAAAAAAGGAAGGACTGTCCACACAAGATGTTAACATAAGGAGCTCTGCTACCACTAAAAATGTCTGTATGACAGTCGACGTACTTGAGCGCGCTAAATAGCTACAGGCCGCTGGGTGACCAGTACCAGTGGTGCCGTATCACGCCCGCGTTTAAGTTCATTTTTGCATGCAGTAGTTAGCGTGGGGTGTTAGCTGGCTTTGTTAAAACGCGGGAACGTCATTTTTTATACTGAGTGATTATTGAAGTAACTTTAGTAATCCGTGGTTTACAGTCCTGGGCTGCGTTTCTACTAAAGTAAGATTAATTTAAGAAGTGCGATTTGACAGTTGCTGTTTAGGGTTGAGGTGTCTACAAAAGAGTCGTCAAAAAATCGATTCATAGGAATGAAATAGTTTCAATTACTCAATTCTAATAAAATGCGTAGATTTTGTTATAAGAGGAATGGATGATAACCGATGCATTAAACCATAGAATAAACTATCATTTCAACTTGCCATACAAATATTTCAACTATTTTGATAAAGTTTTGGCTTTATTCAACGCCATCTAGTATCGAATGAAATATCTTTAAAAGAAAAGAAACGAAAAGCCCTCACTAGGTCTTCTGTCTGACTATACATATATAAATATATATAAATACTAAACGTCGAAATAGGTATTAATAATATTTATTCACTTTTTGGAATTTGTTAATATACGATAATGTATAGTTCTTGTCTATATGAATGCCGTAAAAGAAACTTTCTAAACAAACGGATGTAAAAATCTATTGGATAAATATGCACTTAGTAATTTCCTTGCTAAGCGACGTTTTCTGAATTTAAATCGATTTGTCTCTACCTCAGTAACGATTATAAAGTAGCAACACTACATTTAATCAACAATTTTTCTGATTTATTGTAGGACGTAAATGCTTTACGTCATGTTCTACGGTTAGCTGTCAAATCGCACTTCTTAAATTAATATCTGTGCCAGAGTGATACTTTTCACCGAATGTGCGGGGAAACTCTCAGATCTATCGCTCACCTCTCACTGAATTCATTTTGTTTGTAGTTGAATCTCGCTGTGCTCTAATGAATTTCCAGTATAACTAATTCCTTTTTTCAATTTTTCAGAAAAACTTCCCGAATTCCATTTTGAATCCTGGAGAAGAATACGTACATCACATTCAATATAAATTCGGTCTGCTGCTTGGCAGATACGTCTAGACCCTGCAGCGCGCTTGTGTTTATAAATCATGTGGATCGTCATTGATAAAACCATGTTATTTTGTTAAACTTTTGCCTTCTGAATAATATTTACAATATTTTAGATATTTGTTTGATTTATAAATATATAATAAATATTTCTAAAAATCACACCACATCATCTAGCCCGGATACTATATAACGGATAAATAAACTTAAGAAATATATAAACTATATATATTTTTGATATATAGATATAAGAAATAATCTTAAATAAACATACATACACATCCATGACTAGAAAGCAAATATACTAAAATATCTGCCCCTACCAGGATTCGAACCCGGGACCTCTGGCATGAGGCAAGGCTACTTACCTCCACACCAAACAGGCCGTTATAAATGCTAACACTCCTTGTAAAACAATAAGCTTAACGAAAAAGAAACTTTTTCTTAGCATTTCTCCTTTGGTCTACACTTGACAGATTCTACTTTTGACATCATATTCTATTTTGGACAGATTCTATTTTGTACAGATTCTATTTTGGATAGATTCTATTTTGGACAGATTCTATTTTGGACAGATTCTATTTTGGACAGATTCTATTTTGTACAGATTCTATTTTGGACAGATTCTATTTTGGACAGATTCTATTTTGGATAGATTCTATTACTGACAGATTCTACTTTGGACATCGGTCTTGTTATTATTCATCATTTGTCAAATTTCGGAAGAAAGCAAAGGTGTGTGATATTGATGAAGTTGGTGTCTAGACGCTACTTTGACACGACGACGAAGACGATGCTATTACAATAAGGAACGCCGGCGTTCCGTGAATATCAGAATTACGGGTGTACGTATAAAAATAGTGATTCTATACACATGAAAGCAATGTTCTAGCAATGTGAGGAATGTGCGTAAAATTTGAAGCAATGTTCTTTTAAAAAAACAAGGGTTATTTCAGAAACTTAATGAGCCGCCAGCCTGATATCAGTATGACGGGTGTATTTTCAATACGAGCAAATTACTTACTAATTACCATAGCAACGTTCCGATGCTATAACGATAATGCTCGAACATACCAAAAGCAAAATCGGATGCGGTGAAAGGTTTAAAAGTAATTATGATATTAAAAATTATAAATTGAGGAATGCGTTTATTCGGTAGTCTGAAATTGAAGCCCGTATACCTAATCAGTCTACTTCAAAAGAGTTATCAAATTATTCTCTATCGAACAATAAATTAAGTTTATTAACAACTATTGCCAAAATTATAATTATTGTAACAATTAATTAAAAATCAGGTAATATATGGTTAGAAAAAAATATCTTTAATAGTTAACCTACGTTGCTGATATCTAAATTAAAAAAAATATTTTTGTCCATACACAAGGCAATGCGGTATCATATTTTTCTGACTTCTCTTTGTTGTATTGCTTAAGTCATCAAAACATATCCATTTGTTTTTCCTAAAGCAGTGTGCCCTGTAGTGACCAATACTGTTAAGGTCATCTTTTGGACCCGAAGGCAAATATTCGATAATTCCTATTATATCATATTCTTTTGATTCTAAGTTAACTTTTAGTGGAATCTTATCTAAACATTTTGCTTCAGATTGACTTAACTCAAAGCTTATGATATTATGTAGAACATAAGTGAAAGTTCTTATTCCGCTGCAGTTATTGCGACGGCACGTGACCATGTTATTTTCTTGTAGCATAGACGCCGCAGCTTCAAATAAGTCGGTCCTATTGGTATCTAGAGGTAGAAAAGCAATCTTTCTTTCTACATTATTTATAGGGCAAAAATTATTTGTGCAACTTTCTTTGACATCTGCACTATAAATGGCCTCGTTCACTATATTCTCAAATATGTATGTAGCACTGCAATGACAAGATAATTCGGTAATGCCTTTATTTTGTATTTTTTTTCAAAGTTATAAGTTTGTAATAGCCGAGCTCGGTTTTTGTAAAGATCTAATTTTGGCTTCTGGTCATCAAGCATGTCTTTTATGAAGTTACGAAAATTATTGCTAGTCTTACTGAAAACAGTCGTGCTCACAGTGAATCCATCCGCGCAAGCAGCTGCCAAAACTTGAGCTACAGAATCGAAGGCACAGGTGTTCGTTAATATAAAATTGTCTATACCGGTTCTCGTTCGAATACCATTTTGTAACAAGGGAACGTATTTAATTTCCTTTTTTTCCTTTTTAGTTTTGCAGTCGTTTCCAAAACCTCCCCAATTTTCAATGTAAGACTGATTTTCTGCGAATATTGAATCATCAGAGATTTCTTTTTTCTTCCCAATCTTTCTGTACTTTCTTTCTATCCTTTTTTAATTTCTTAACTATGGACTGTTCTTTAATTATTGCCGTTTTAATTTCTCCAGCAATAAAGTCAGAATGCTTCATAATGAATTTATCGACACGCAGGCGATTACTTTTTATCGACACGGGGAACAGAAATCTTTTTAAAGTTTTAAAACTACTTTCCACATTTAAAGAGGACGGGTTTCTAATATTAGATTCATATATAGGTATCATTATATTAGACTACAAAGGCACTTGGGAAATCAACCTTGACAGATTTGGTATCAGAGACGGCAAAAAGTGCAAATTTTCATGACTACCCATCTCATTGTGATCATTTAAAGTCACCATTAAATTTTCTTTATCAATTAGGCGAGTGTACCATGATGGAACATTGGATTTAGTGTTTATTTCACCAACTTTTATACAAGCTGAATCATTGACTTCCGGTTTTTGACAATTTTCATCTATTTGGCTTACTTCCATGTTTGTTAATAACCTTTTAAGACGCGAATTGGCTTCTGCACATCTGGTTCCACTGCCATCGTATTCATTCAGGCAGACTGTTATCAAATCAGAAATTACTTCTTTTAAAATGTCATAATTTTCTACGGACCTAACAAACACGAGACAACGGAAATAAAATATTTTAACTCTCTTATCGATGTTTTTAAAGCATGATAAATTGTATAGTATTTTTATCAAGTGACTAACGTCAATACGAATAAATGTGTCATCTGGCGTGCAATTACGTGCTTCTAGTTTATCAAAAGAGTTAGCTACATATTCCGCTGTAGATTTGGAGGAAGTGAAAGCCTTAACAGCTGTTCCGACTAGCGCTGGTGAATGATCCAGAACAACTTCATTGGGACGTTTCTTATTATCTTTCCATGTTTGTATCCATCGAAATATAGTGTCCATATTATGTATTTCAGACAACATTTGGGTTATTGGTATACTTCTACCATTATTTTCATCATACATGACACCGGAATACAAAAATATATGATTTGTGCTTGTCATATCTTTTGTAGGACCAACTTCCTTTAATAGACTTCCGGTAGCATCTAAACTAATAAAAACCCTGTTTTGACGAGAATATTCTTTATAATGTTGATCTTGAGCAGATGACCAATAATAAACATAAAATGGAAATGGAGATATATGCCTTATAATATCATCGAATGGACTAATTTTGGACATAGACCATAATGCCAAAACAGGGTTTTCATGATAA
This sequence comes from Marasmarcha lunaedactyla, assembly GCA_923062675.1. NCBI lineage: Eukaryota > Metazoa > Arthropoda > Insecta > Lepidoptera > Pterophoridae > Marasmarcha > Marasmarcha lunaedactyla. The sequence goes on along the minus strand of OV281339.1, from coordinate 39,373,826 downwards.
TGTTCGCTGCACTGCCGCTCATATTTTATTTGCCTCAAACAAGCAGTTGTTGGTATGTGTGAAGGCTCTGCGTCACCAACATTCATAGCGGAATCTATCAATTCGTTACATACCACTATCGGCGATTTAAACTTCAACTCGCAGGCAAGTTCATTTCTTTTTAATGGTGATATTTTGATTTTCTTATGAGGGTTGTGAGTAAATTTTGGATCATAACCCATAATGATGCCCTTACAATGAGCAATATTGTCCGTGAGCCACTTGATCAAAATTTTTATTTCAGCACTGCATTCAGTACACTGTCCAAAGCACGTTACTTGTTCTCCATATTTTATGGAATGAGTTTGGAATGCAAAACTACAAGGAATTTTTGTTTTGCTCCAAGTTTCCTCTCGCAATAAGTGTGCCCATTCATGCTTTGGAAGTACATATTTTTTCTGGTATTTATTCCTAGATGTTAATTGTTGTATTCGTTTCCATTTGTATACGTCTAAAATAAAATGAAATACTTCATGATGAGTAGACTCTTCATCTTCTTCAGAACTCTCAACAGCGTTGGGTTCATCTTGACTCGATAGTTCAGTATCACAATTGTCTGAGTTGTCAATGTCAAAAAAATAGCTATAGTTTCTTTTCAGTGATATACAAAGGGCTTTTTCGGACATTTTGAGATGATGTTAAAAATTTGTTCGGATGCCGAAGGTAAGTTATGTAAGTTTTTAAAATATTCTTTATAATTAATAAACACATCTTTTTGATCACTTAACTGAACGACGCTCTGTTTACCACCTCTTCTTTTCATTTTCATTTATTTAACACGGTGTACTTATGAGAACAGTATAAAAAATAAGTGTAACAAATGTCGCAAACTATTATACAACTATCCACATTTCAATTATACATGGTATTTAATAATATAAGGAAAATAAGGAAATTGTTATCTCATTTGCATTGTAGGTAACTTCTGTGGCTTAAATGTGTTGCTAAGCTTAACCTGATATAGCAGAGAGCGTTTATATTTTCCGTTTAGTTAAGTGACATGACTATCAACAACACTGTTGCTAAGCTACAACAAAATGTTTCTTTACACTATACGTTGGATTGCGTGTATAAAATCAGCAGGCGTTGAAATTTATAATTTTTAATATCATAATTACTTTTAAACCTTTCACCGCATCCGATTGTGCTTTGGGTATGTTCGAGCACATTGTCGGAACTTTGCTATGGTAATGTTTTCATCCTTAGATAGTAAGTAATTTGCTCGTATTAAAAATACACCCGTCATACTGATATCAGGCTGGTGGCTCATTAAGTTTCTGAAATAACCCTTGCTTTTTTAAAAGCACATGATTCAAATTTTACGCACATTCCTCACATTGCTAGAACATTGTTTTTATGTGTATAGAATCACTATTTTTATACGTACACCCGTCATTCTGATATTCACGGTGTTCCAGTTAGAAATAGGACAACACGGCATTCGAATTCTAACCAACCGGTGAGCCAGGCTAACGCGTCGTACGCACTGCTACTGAGTTTCTTGCTGGTTCTTTGGAGGTAGATGACCCTTCCGAACCAGTGGTAGCTTCAATATACGACGTCCTAAGCCGAGATCCGTGCCCTCTCGGGTGCCCTTAGGCGTATAATAAATAAATCCGGTATAAAGTCCGGGAAATTTGAAAAATAAACTGCCCATTTCGAAAAAAATAGGTACAAAAAAAAAAGGTTTGTTATGGTAGAGGGATCAAAAATCAAAACTGCCAGTAATCTTAAACCATTCATTATTTATTAAAAAAGTAAACAAAAAAAAATAAACACTCGTTTTACGTTGGCAATGAAAAAAATGAAAAAGTTATTTCTTTACTAAATTACATGGTTAAATTTATATAAATTAATTTCTTAAAAAAATCATCGACCGATATTTCGTGGTTTTTAAGTTTAATCACAACTTTTTTGTATTTTTTGTCAAAATTAACGTCACGGGATCGACGTTTTCGTGAATTATGAAAGAGGCTATTTTTGAGACTTGAATCACTGTGTCGGGCTTCTTTACGCAACTTTTGGATGAAGTAGAACAGGCTTGGTCGCCATGGTATTAGAACGTTAAGGTTTGTGATGCTATCCTTCCAAAGCGTTGTTCGCGCGGTGACGTTGATTGGCACAACTTAAAATTGAAGGACTCAATCGGAACCATTGCCGCTCATAATAATTTTTAAAATTTTTCATACTATCAATACGAATATATTTCATTTTTTCCATAACCAAATGACGCCCCTCTGGAATAAACTGTGCTGGCAGTAAAGGTAAAATGGCAGCCTTTCTAACAATTTGTCTTTCTTCACTACTTCTGTTGACTTTCAATTCTTTCGCTTTCTTCCACACAGCTCTGGTAGTGGTAGTAGCACATATTTACATTTGATTCAGGGAAAACTGATTGAACAGCGTTCATAATGCCTACTTCGTAGTCGCATTTGAAGTGACGGATTTTTATAGCTAATTTTTTTAGAACTTCAAATAGTCTAATATACGTAGCTTGGGATTTATTTGGTAGTAAAGCGTATAACACGGGTACTATTTTTACGGATACTATTATATTTGTTGAGTTCGTGTCAGAATTCAGGACTATATGGATGGTGAACAGTTGATAAAATGGTCTGGGAGCACTTTTAAATGTTCCATCACCAAAACCCAATTTAGCCTTGCGCAGAAATCTTTTTGATACTTTAGTCATAAAGACTAATATTTTCTCTTCTGTTCCTTCTTCAGCAACAAGAAAATTTTTGCCCAGGGCCTCAGGGATAGATACCTCTTCCATTTTATAAAATGCCAATTAATTCGGTCCTGGCAGAGTTGGTCTTGTCGAAAACGTTTTCGAACATTCTTTTTACTGGACCCAGGTCTTGGCAAACTTTTTTTTCAACGTGTTTTTATAAATATTTCATTTCCGAGATGATCAGCGTCATATGTATGCCGAGATTTACGCAGAATTGTCATTAAATTAACATGCACCGTTATAGATGCACTGCATTTATTTTTTCTCACACACTACCAACAAGTACTTTGATCTTTATTCACTCGTTTGATTTTGTTGAAGCGGTATCCTTCGTACAGAATTGTATCAAATCCTCTTTGGTAGTTTTCTACAGCAAAGTCCCTTTCTTCTTCCATTTTGTCATTAACCTAGAGGAAACAACATTAACCAATCCAGATAAACTAAAACAGACAGATCAACAGCAATGACTATTAAAATTTCTACAAGTACCCACCTTTTTTTAATATTTTTGTTTGGTTGTTTGTTCGTTACGACAAGAAGGCAAAGTTAGCAAACAGCCTAATATTATAAAAAAATATTTTTAGAAACGTTTAATTTTGTATAAAGCTTTGTTTGTTTGTATTGAATATCTTTATTTTATAGAGGCTCAGATCATGATCACGATCATGACATGATGATTTTGACAAGAACTATAAAAAGGTCGTGAGTAAACTTAAAAACTCCTTCGATTCCCGCCACATACAAATAAGGAATGATTTGAAAGATTACTGGCTGTTTTTGATTCTAGATCGCTTTAACATAACAAGAATGTACCACACACCTTTGCTTTCTTCAGAAATTTGACAAATAAAGAAGTTATTCTCAAACAATATCATTTCCAACTTTTATTTTTAATTTTATCGCATCTCCGATTCCTTAATACAAAATTGTATAATATAACGAGAGCTGGAAAAGCCACATGACAAAAAATAAATCAGCAGAAAAAATTTAAGGCCAAGCTATTCGACGTTTTTCACTAAGTGAAAATGGGGATTGAAAATAACCTCCTCAAACGATGCAGAATAATAACAAGACCGATGTCCAAAGTAGAATCTGTCCATAATAGAATCTGTCCAAAATAGAATCTGTCAAAAATAGAATCTGTCCAATATAGAATCTGTCCAAAGTAGAATATGATGCCTAAAGTAGAATCTGTCAAGTGTAGACCAAAGGGCATTTCTTTCCGTTGTTGATGTCGCAAAATTTATTTTCTTTAGTTTTTAAGTTATAGGAAAAAAAACCGGTTTCACGAAAAACATGCACTTTTTTGAGATATTTTTGAAATAAAAAAAAATTTTTAAGACATAAAATGAACTAATATTAAATTAAAACAATAAAATTAAAGTAAGCTTACTTTTCTAATAACAAAATCAATATTTTTCTAGCAAAAGGAAACGATATTTAAACAAACTTAGCAAGTTCAACGATTCAGGTTGTTTATAAAAACTGCTTGTCTTTTCCTCTTTGATGAAATGAAATCGTGTATGACACGACAAGATTTTTTGTGTCGTTTCCTTGAATTAGAAAATGATTGTTTTTGATATTAGAACAGTAAGATCACTTTAATTTTATTGTAGGTAATGTGTTCATTGCGGAAAAATAAAAAAATGGATTATTATCTTAAATTATGTTTTTTATATCAACCGTACAACTTAAAAACTAAAGGGTATCAGACCATGGACCTGCAAAATAATAATAATAATAATAATAATAATATTTCTAACAATCACACCACATTATCTAGCCCAAATTAAGTATCATTAAGAACTTGTGTTATGGATACCAGATAACGGATAAATAAACTTAAGAAATATATAAGCACAGATAGATATTTTTTTTTTCATGTATAAATATTAGAAATAAACTTAAATAAACATACATACACATCCATGACTAGAAAGCAAACATAGTAAAATAGCTGCCTCTACCAGGATTCGAACCCGGGACCTGTGGCATGAAAGGCAAGGGTACTTACCTCCACACCAAACAGGCCGTCGTATAAATATCTACATCCTTGCCGATAACACCCTGTATATTATACGTGCCCCAATGCAAAAGTGTCAGGTGCCAAATATTACAACTGTCTAATATTCGAAGTATAATTTAGATAAATAAATTTAACTTTATTAGTTCAATAAATACACAGTGGTTTTGAACAATTAATGAAGTTTATTTACGTATATTTTGGGTACCTTTGAATTGAGGTCTATCTTTGAATAAAGTTCTGAAAATGATTTGTAATTTTTTTAACATGGAAACGTTTTGATGTTTCATTATCGGGACTGCGTAAATCGAATGTCCAAAATGTATTGTAGCAAATGCGAAGTAAAAAAATAAACTCTCAATTTCATAATTTTGTAAAATACCCACCATTCCTTAGTAAAGTTGTTCGAGGTGTTTAGTGCTTGAAATCGTGATTAAAAATATAAAAATTACTGTAAATAGGATGTTTTTGTGTTTTTCTGTAAAATGTAGTTTATATATTATCATTGTGAATTCGTTATCCGTTTTTTGTTAAATATAGTGTGAAACTGATAAAGTTTTGAGTACGTTCAAAATCGATGTTATTGGATAATATTGAATGGTTCAAAGTTACCTGTATCCTAAAAATAATATGTTGCCTAACTTTAAATATATGCATAATGTTGCTCAGTTCTCATAACGATATTTTTACCACTCAATCGGTCTACTTTGATTTATATAGGAAGACAGAGCGATCTATCACATTTATACATCAGTGTAGATGTAATTTTCATTTTCAATTCATTAGGTTTCCATAATAATAAGACATCATTTAATCATACCCAAACCTTACAATATTCCAATATTAAAGGTTTTTACACCACATAAAAAATATATTCAAAGTTACCAAAAACTCATGCTAACTTTGAATTTGACTTGGGGAAAATTGTGGGTAATTCTATTATTTTTTCCGGAAATTCATCATGTTATATAAAATAAACCAATTCAAAAGAACATTGTTCATTCAATAAAATAATGGTGTAATAAATGTAATGTAGATGTATCTCAAATACTATAAAACATGTTCAAAGTTACCCAAATTGACTGTAAATAAAATACAATAAATTCTTTGGGTGATGATGATCTACGCAATAAACTTCGTCCATTGCATTCAACGGCACAAAATAGTTCGTCTACCACTCAGTGGCGTCACATTTAACATCGATCACGGCCTTTATTCTTCGTGGTATCGTTGCTATCAATTCTTCACTTTGTTGTGTAGTTATTGAGTCCTAGACAGATAATGTTTTCCCCTTTAGATTGCTTTTAGACCTTGCTGGATACTTGCGCAGCGAGCGCACCACTATCGGTGACAAATCTACTCGACAGACTACTCGACGGCCATTCCATTGTAGAGATCTGACTCCAGTTAAACCAAGTTCAAATCGGACTTTACTAATTTTTCATATTAAACAGGTAGAATTGAGACATGAATGAATTCTTTGGCATCGCTTAAGAACTAGACGAACTAATTTGAGTTAGTCGTAGCAAGTTAAAGTGCCCATAATTAGTTTTTATTTTAAACGTGCCTGATTAACAACAATAAGATGGAGAATTACTTTACACTATTTTTTTCAAAGGCCTGATTTATGAAAATGAAGTAAAGTAATTAAAACAGGCAACCTTCGAAATATATGACCGGACGAACTCTTTTGCATTCGTATATGCCATATATTAACGAAATATTGCACTCATAACTATATAGCTTTATGTACCGTGAAACCTTCTATGACTTATAACAAAACTGCCCTTAAAAAATCTGCTTAATTTGATCAGTCAAATGGAATATGATAAAACTGAACTATAACTAAAATAAAACAAGAGCCAAGATCCTTAAAAGCTTTCCTCTCTTAAATCCTTAAAACAGGTTTAAACTCATACCACACACATATAGACTATCCATCCACACATTCCACATCACTCACATAATAGTCCGTTGAAATGTTACAATTTATAGGCCTAAATTTACATTTCTTTGAGGACGCAATTTTATTTTTGGGACATGTAGGGGGCGTCCGTAGAAGCTTTAACCCCAAGTTTGTGGGTTTGCCACCTTTGTCCCCCGGCCGCCATCTTGGAAAAAGGCGTGAGAACGCTTTTTTCGCTATATCCGCTAAAGTATTAATCGTACAAAAAATAAGTAAACACATAATTTATAGAAAATTGTTTTGTCTACAAATTTTGTTTATATAACTTTTTATCGTAGTCAAAAACAAAGAAGTTATAAGCAAAAAAATGCAAAAATTTCTCAAAAAATTTTCCTTTTTGCTTTATAACTTTTTTTTTACATTTTAAAAGAAAATCACTTCAGATCATTCATGTAGATGGTCTTTTGAGGAATATTTTATATATTTTTTTAATTTTTATTATTTTATAACGCTTTTACAGCGCTCTAAAGTTGACCGGGTTCGTCAATACTCAGGAGAATCCGATCAAAACGAAATGATTACCGTCATTTTATGTTATTTTTTTCTTACACCTACCATCAAACATTTTTTGTTACATCCCTATAATTTAACTTATGCATTATTGACCCTTTTCCTATAAAACCTATAAAATTATTGTTTCGTACAATCATTTCTAAGAGGGGTGTACATTTTCGAGAATGTTAAGCATTGACAGATAATTCCAGACAGTGGAGCTGATACAGATTCAGAAATTAAAGAATTAACTTCTTTTAAAAATGATCTGGAGGTGGATACTGATTCGTTTCGTAGCCCAGCTGAAGGGTTGTCTTCCAAAATAATTGCAGCTGCATCTATGACTTTCTGCAATCTTCCTCTTGATGATAATATTTTTTATATGAGAGGATTTTTTCGATACTATTAGGTCTTTACCTATGAAATTGCCGTTTTTCACGAAATAAATGAAGCGTAATTTTTTTATATATTTTTTATTTCTATTAATAAAAAAAAATCACCCATGCAATCAATGCATCTTTGCCAACGCATTGGTAGCTTATTGATGCCTTTCTTGAAGAAATCAGCTGGACGGGAGGCAACAAATTCTTCAAAGGCATTTTGTACTGCCTCTCGGGTATTGAATTTTTTTCCCGCCAAGAAGTTATCCAAATTCTGGAAAAAGTAGAAGTCTGTAGGCGCAAGGTCTGGTGAGTACGGCGGATGACGGAGAACTTCCAATCCCAACTCTTGTAGCTTGGAGACCGTCTGCTGTGCAGTATGAGGTCGCGCGTTGTCGTGCAGGAGCAGTGGAGCCGAACGATTGACCAAAGCTGGTTGGAGACGTGCGAGCTTCTTCATCATTGTGTTCAGTTCTTCACAGTACACACCTGCAGTAATGCTTGTCCCGTTTGGCAAGAAGCTGTGATGAATTACACCCGCGTTAGACCACCAAACAGTGACCATCACTTTTCTAGGGGTAAGTTTTCGTTTAGGGCTTTGTTTGGGTGCTGAACTAGGGTCCAACCAACTTGCTGAGCGCTTACGATTGTCAAACAGGATCCATTTCTCGTCACAAGTAACAATGCGGTTCAGAATTCCTTCATTTGTATGCCTGATGGGCAGTGCAAGGCACGTCTCCACGCGTACTTCGCGCTGGCGGTCATTGAGTTCGTGGGGTACCCATTTGTCAAGCTTTTTTACCTTGCCAATTTGACGCAAATGGACCAACATTGTTTTGATGCTAACGTCGAAAGCTGCTGCTAATTCAGCCGTGGATTAAGTTTCATCAGCTTCCACAATTGCCTTTAATTCGTCATTGTCGACCAAAGTTTTCGGACGACCACGGGGTTCATTTTTCAGGTCAAAATTTCCAGAACGGAAGCGGGTAAACCAATATCGGGTGGTGCGTTCGTTTGTAGTGTTCGCTTCGTAAACGTCGTTGATGTTGCGTGCCGCTTGTGCCGCTTTGCTGCCACGACGGTACTCATACTCCATAATTACTCGAATTTTTAACTTATCCATGATGACGAAAAATGTTCGAATGCGTTGAAAACAAAACACTAACTATTAAACAAATGACGATTTTAGAAAAAGAATTCCATGTTTGTTTAATAAAATGAATTTGAAATTAGAATTATCAGTCAAAAAAAAAATATTTTCATTTGAAATGGCCAGTACGGCAAAACGGCAGTTTCATAGGTAAAGACCTATTATTTTATGGGAAATTATAAGTTAAGCCACAAATTTCTTTATTGGCCACGTGATCAAACTTCTGAGATGATGAGATAGCCTCTAATACACTATCTTCAACTTTTTTTTGAAACGCCTACTAAATATTTTATAGAAAGCGTAGTAGTAAAATTTGGGTTCGGTTAATATTAGGCTGCATTTGCTGCAGGCTGCATCGAAATTGGATGATAATTCAAAATTTTATAGCAAAAACATCATGTAACAACATATTTTTAGTGACTAAGATAGTATCGTTCAGCCACTTGTAAATTGTGGCTGACTTAGTAATTTAAAAGACAATGTAGATTTTTAGAGGCGAATAACGCTATTAGAAAGAAGTCTGTTTAATTATCACTCTTATTTTATATACAAAACCTTTACAGCAGACAGTGCTGTTTTGTTTATTTTCATTAAAGATTACAATGTCATTCTTATACTTCGCCTTCAATCGTTCTATGGCCGTACGCTTCTCAGGAATGTAATCTTTCATTAAATCCGTAATTAGGAATTGGCACTTATTTGTTTTTGATTCTACGATAAAAGTTATATAAACAAAATTGTAGACAAAACAATTTGCTACAAATTATGTGTTTACTTATTTTTTGTACAATTAATACTTTAGCGGATATAGAGAAAAATAGCGTTCTCACCCCTTTTTCCAAGATGGTGGCCGCGGGACAAGGGTGGCAACCCCACAAACTTGGGGTAAAAGCTTCTACGGACGCCCCCCACATGTCCCAAAAATATAATTGCGTCCTCAAAGAAATGTAAGTGTTATGTAACATTTCAGTGGACTATAAACACAACATACACACAGCATTTTCTCTACGCTGTAAACTTAAACATCTAGTTTGAATTGCTTTGTAATTAGATATAGGATGGATTAGATAAGGTGGAACCCGTTTCCTATAACACAAGACAATCTAATGTAGGAGCGGTGAACCAAGCAAAAGATGTATAATTTTTTTAAATTGTATAACATAAAGTAACGTCCTAATATTGTATTCCTGAAGTGGGCGTAAACGACTACGATACAGTCTTCACATGTGACACTGTTTTCATACCCGTTCCGAATGCCTGTGAGCGCGTTCACAGCGTTATCGACACGTCAACAATGACGTCATAAGTAAACGCATCCATCTTCTCACTCACAGTGCCCAAGCTACGGAGCATGGTCGCTCTGAGCGGCCTGTCAAAACTGACACATGACGTTACTTTGTTGATGTTTTTGTTTGTTTTGTTGACTTTCTTGCTTATTAATTTTCTTTTGTAAAAAATGGCTCTTCTTTCATTCAGGGTCAAATTTTATTTTTATTTTATTTTATTATTTTATTATTTCAGGAAAACTTACTTAAAACTTACTCATTAAACTTAGTTACTTATCTTGGTACTTTTGTAAGAAGTGTTTGTAATCAAATAATAAAAAAATAAGATTTACCGCCCATTCTGATGCGCCCTGGCCTTCAGTGGCGCGTCATAAATGTGAAGTAGATGTGCTGGGGAACTAACAGATTACCATCACTTATTGTAATATGCACATATATTACACATATGCGTATATATTAGAATATAAGTAGTTATTAAAGTTAGTTATTAACAGTGGCTTTTAGAAATACATAGGAGTATGGGATGAATGAAATGATGATGAATGAATGGATGAGTGAATGGATGAGATATAAAAATATAGACATATTTCAATAAAATAATTATTCTAGCCGCTCATTGTCAATTTGGTCATGATTCGATTTATGACTCATTGACTTGGTTTATTTAACTAATGTAAGATGAAAATGGATTGACCAATAGTGATACTGGAACATTTTTAAAAGAATTTGAATTTTGTCTTCAAAATAGCGACCACGAAACGTAGCTCTCATAAATTATAGTTCGATACGAACGATAGTTCACATTAAAACAAACTTAAAGGTTTGATGACAAAACCTCCTAAAGCGATACGTTTTCTAGTTATGAGCTGTACAAATGGGGCCACATATTTATTTTTCGTATTTTAATACTTTGTTTAAGAATATTAATTCCTCAGGTACTATTTGTAACTTACCTACCGTAAAACCGTAACAGACATACTTCATATTGAGATACAGAACTGATTTGAACGTTTTCTACGAGCTGTAGTGGGTCTAAAGTACAGTTTTTGACCTTATTCAAGCCTTCCAAAACATAAGTCACTATGCTCTATAGTGTCAGATTTCAGAGTTATATGCAGGGTAACCATTGTCTTATACAGAATAATTAGTATTATAGTATGTATATAAATAGTGTATATTTTTATATATGTTTAAGTATTCGTAATCGATTTTTACGTGTTTTACTGTGCGCCGTAAGTTAAATCATTAAAAAGTAAATTAAAAGTATTATTTTAAATATGTTCACTAACTTTTTTTTTATTGAAAAAGGATTAGTCGTTTGTCTTATATCTCACCTGATGGAAAGTGACGATGAAGACGAAGGTGTTATACGTCTATCCACGAGATACCTCATTCACTCGACGCTTGAAAGAACTAGGACTATGGTTTTCTGGAAAAACAGACGCAGGCTGTTCATTCCACCTTGGCGACCCGCACCAAAAAGGAACTATCGAAGCGTTTGGTTCGACTTCTTGGGATATCTACCATGAAGGGATGGAAGGTCTGTCTGCAAGTCCGATGCAAGAAGGCTGTGGGTTCAACCTGATCAAAAAGTGCATTCGCGCACTCTCCAAAATGTAATCTGTAGAAGACTGCTAAACTGGCAACTGTCGAGGCTTTGCAGTTTTTTGGTGGTGAGGTCAAAGTTGTTAATAATTTTTCGGGCTCTTCGGTCAACTGCGTCCATCGCTTCTAGTTGGTACTTTGCAGAACCATCCCAAAGGTGGCTACAGTTCTCCATACAAGATCGAACTTGAGCTGTATACAAATTAAGTAGCTGTTCAGGGCTGAAGTACCGTCAGGCCTTCGAGATGATTCCCAACTTCTTTGAAGCTGTTTGAGCCATGGACACAATTTGTTGCCCGAAGTTTAGTTGGGACGATATAGTTACGCCCAGAAGCCCTAGGTGGTCGGTTAAGGGTACAGAAACATTTTGGAAAGTGGGCGTTAGGTCGAAACTGCTCTTTTTCGCGGAGAATAAACATGCCTGTGTTTTCGACGGGTTAAATTTGACCAAGTTGGACTCACCCCAATTGGACACTTTCTTTAAGGCCAAATCCACCCGCTCAATCATGGGCTTTCTCAAAGCCCGGATTTCTTGAGGACTCGCTCGCGCAATGTACATGTGTCTCTCTACAACGGTGCTGTCATCAGCGTAACCAATAATGCCTGGGGTTAGCAGGTTATCAAGATCAAGAATCAAGAATAACGTTGCAGAGAGAACAGATCCCTGAGGTACCCCGGCATTAATTGCCATTAGGTCATACAGGCGCGTTAGTATGGTAGACAACTCGGCTGCGCAGTGTTTTAAAACAACTGCAGGTATGCCATTGGGGCCGCTGGCCTTGTTCACGTGTAAATTCTGCAAGCATTTAAGAACCTCCTTTTGGCGAATCTGAACGGCACCCATTTCGGGTCCGAACTGAGGTAACTGGGGTGGGACTTTACCTTGACTATTAAGACGTGAATAGTCTGCAAAAGGATTAGCAAAGAGGTCTGCTTTCTCTTTTGCAGTGTGGGCCAGTGAACCGTCAGGCTTCCTCAGAGGTGGCAGCGATGGGCGACAGAAGTTCGACTCAACCGACTTGGCCAAAGACCAGAAAGCTTTGTTTCCTGAAGGATATGACGCTATCTTGTCTCCGATGTGGCCAATGTTGTCAAAACGAGCTTTTTTGATCACCTTTTGCAAGACTTGGCGGCAGCATTACATTTTTTCTTCAGTTCATGCGAATCCACGGTTTTGCTTCTGCGAGCGTCAGCCCAGGCTTTGTACGCTTCTTGCTTAAGCTTTTCAGCTGTGAGGTAAGCAGCATTAAACCATGGGCGATCTTTGGTTTCAAGGGATAGGTCAGCGTAAGGGATGAAATACTCCACTGCTTGGCCTATCACACTTGATACAGCATCAGCGCAGCACGATGGATTGGTTGATGTAAAACAAGTCTGCCGCCGAGGATAAGACGCGAAAAAGTGCCGCATCTCATCCCAATCTGCTGACTTGTATCGCCATACTCGCCTAGCGCCTTTTGGTCTGGTGTCAGGCGGCGAGTACTGCGACACAGATATAACCACGCAGTGGTTGGATGTCCCTAAAGGTGCAGTTACGGACACCGAGCACCTGTCAGGATCAGTTGTCAGCAGAAGGTCTAAGGTCTAAGGGATGCGCGTGGGCTCGTGCACAAGCCGTGAGAGGCCTTGAGTCACGGAAAACTTAAAAGCCTCTCTTCCAGCGTGGTCAGTGTCCTGATAAGGGTATAGCTATTGCCCGTGATGAGCTTTTAAATCCGCCGGAAACACCAACTGCGCTGAGGGAAAACGTTGCCGAACCTTATCTGCTGCATCGCTGTGATACTCCATGAGCCTCGTTGTCTCCCGAACTCCGCTATGTGACCGGTATATACTGGCGTAGACCAATTCAAGGTCAAGGCCGGTATCAATGTGAACCCACACAATGGAAAAGTCTAGATCTTTCAAGTAACGGAGACGCTGACAACAGATCTCGTCACTGGCATACATGCACACCCCGGCGTTCGGGCGGAAATTGGACTCCAGTATGTACCCTGGGTAACAAAGGTATCCCGAGTCTGACGAATTACAGATCTGCGTCTCCGTTAAGAAGAGTAAGTGAGGCCTCTCTGTCTCAAGATGGTGGTGGACATCGTTAATATTTGAATGCATTCCTCTGATGTTGCAGAAGTGCAATTCAAGAGAGAGGAAGTGCAACCGCTGTAGAACCTTACTCTTCTTGTGACTTTTCATATTAGTTGTGTCAGTGAATAGGGAGGAGGACAGAAGTTGAGTGAAGCCCTGCAAATGGAACCAAGCAGCTCGCAATAAACAACGCACCGATGGGGAACTGGCTTGGAGACTGCGGGGATGCCAGAACCCCCCGGGGATTGTCATTGGGTCCTTTGTTACCAGTCGCCAGCTGGCGCGATGAAGCCTCCCGAGATTTTTCGCGAGGTGGCGGGGCAGCCTTTCGCATGTGGCTAGCACACTACTTGGGCCCCCTACTACCTGCGGTTGGCCAGCGGTGCACCGTTATTGGATCCCGCTACCCTCCAAAACCAGTTACCCGGCGAGTCAATAAATTAGGAGCTAAAGACAGTTCTCTGATGCAGCACGATTACTCAGACCTACCCTCCTCGATGGCTACATTAAACATCATGCCAGAACGCGACCATGTCACTTCTTAAATGCCTAATTAATGTCAATACCTACTATTAGGTGATCACATATGAAATTGGAGTGTTATCGTACTGGCCACTTTGATCTGTATTATCTCCCCTTTGGTTAAGAATTCCAATTTCAAATTTATACAGCTATTTACACACGCATTTGTGTTTCAAAAACCGCAATTAATTTTTTATTCCTCTTATGGTGTTTTCTTTGCGTCACCTAGTTTACAAAAATGGAAAACTTAAAATATCGTGTTATTTACGAGTACGAGTTCCACCGTGGCACCAGTGCTGCAGAAACGGCTCGAAGTATTAATGTTGTGTATGACGGTGGTGTCGAAAAAGAAAACACTGTTGGTTTTTGGTTCCAACGTTTTCGTTCTGGAAATTTCGACCTGCAGAACAAGCCCCGTGGACGGCCGGAGACCAAAGTTGATAATGAAGAATTGAAAGCCATTGTAAAAGCAGATCCATCGCAAACCTCGTCCGAGATAGCTGCAGGCTGCGGTGTTAGTGACAAAACTGTTTTAATCCACTTGAAACAAATTGGGATGGTGTGGGTACCTCATGAATTGAGTGCAGCAAACCGACAAATGCGCGTCGACTGCTGCGTTACATTACTCAACCAACACAATAATGAAAGGATTTTAAATCGAATCATTACCTGTGACGAAAAGTGGATCCTGTACGACAATCAGAAACGCTCATCGCAAAAATAACCCAAAAAAAGTTACTTGTGAGCGTTTGGTGCACTATAGTTCCGGTGTCGTTCACTACAGCTTTCTTAAATCTGGCTAGACGATTACGGCAGATAAATAATAAAATAATAAAGAAATCCCCAGACAAACACAACAACTGTATGACCCCAGAGCTTGTGTTATGGATGACCATACAGCGAACTGGGGGGAACACAGAATAAACATACATATATAAATAAATTCAAACAACCATTACCCGAGAACAAACATCTGTGTTCATGCCCCGGCCAGGACTCGAACCTAGTACCTTCGGCGTATGAGGCAATGCTACTTACCACTACACCACTCGGTCGTCGATGTCTATTGTCAGCAACTGCAAACCATGATGGAAAAGCTAGCTGCTAAACAACCGAGGCTGGTCAATCGCTCTAGGCCACTGCTGCTTCAGGACAACGCTAGACCACACACTGCACAACAGACGGCTTTCAAATTAGAGCAGCTTCAATTGGAATGCCTAAGACATCCCCCGTACTCCTCGGACCTTGCTTCTTCCTTCTTCCTTCTTGCGAGGGAAAAAATTCAACTCCGATGGGGCAGTCCAAAAATTTTATTGAATCCCGTCCGAATGGTTTTTTTAGTAAAAGGATCAATGAACTACCTATGAGATGGCAAAGGTGTATAGATAGCAATGGTACATACTTGAATTAAAAAAAAAATATAATATTAGGTCTTTACCTATGAAATTGCCGTTTTTCACGAAATAAATGAAGCGTAATTTTTTTATATATTTTTTATTTCTATTAATAAAAAAAAATCACCCATGCAATCAATGCATCTTTGCCAACGCATTGGTAGCTTATTGATGCCTTTCTTGAAGAAATCAGTTGGACGGAGGCAACAAATTCTTCAAAGGCATTTTGTACTGCCTCTCGGGTATTGAATTTTTTTCCCGCCAAGAAGTTATCCAAATTCTGGAAAAAGTAGAAGTCTGTAGGCGCAAGGTCTGGTGAGTACGGCGGATGACGGAGAACTTCCAACCCCAACTCTTGTAGCTTGGAGACCGTCTGCTGTGCAGTATGAGGTCACGCATTATCGTGCAGGAGCAGTGGAGCCGAACGATTAACCAAAGCTGGTTGGAGACGTGCGAGCTTCTCCATCATTGTGTTCAGTTCTTCACAGTACACATCTGCAGTAATGCTTGTCCCGTTTGGCAAGAAGCTGTGATGAATTACACCCGCATTAGACCACCAAACAGTGACCATCACTTTTCTAGGGGTAAGTTTTCGTTTAGGGCATTGTTTGGGTGCTGAACCAGGGTCCAACCAACTTGCTGAGCGCTTACGATTGTCAAACAGGATCCATTTCTCGTCACAAGTAACAATGCGGTTCAAAATTCCTTCATTTGTTTGCCTGCTGAGCAGTGAAAGGCACGTCTCCACGCGTACTTCGCGCTGGCGGTCATTGAGTACGTGGGGTACCTATTTGTCAAGCTTTTTTACCTTGCCAATTTGACGCAAATGGACCAATATTGTTTTGATGCTAACGTCGAAAGCTGCTGCTAATTCAGCCGTGGATTGAGTTTCATCAGCTTCCACAATTGCCTTTAATTCGTCATTGTCGACCAAAGTTTTCGGACGACCACGGGGTTCATTTTTCAGGTCAAAATTTCCAGAACGGAAGCGGGTAAACCAGTAACGGGTGGTGCGTTCGTTTGTAGTGTTCGCTCCGTATACGTCGTTGATGTTGCGTGCCGCTTGTGCCGCTTTGCTGCCACGACGGTACTCATACTCCATAATTACTCAAATTTTTAACTTATCCATGATGACGAAAAATGTTCGAATGCGTTGAAAACAAAACACTAACTATTAAACAAATGACGATTTTAGAAAAAGAATTCTATGTTTGTCAAATAAAATTAATTTGAAATTAGAATTATCAGTCAAAAAAAAAAATATTTTCATTTGAAATGGCCAGTACGGCGAAACGGCAGTTTCATAGGTAAAGACCTATTATTTAAAAAAAATTGACTTTATGTTCCGCCCTTGCAAAACGCCAATTTCATATGTTATGCGTAGATAACTCACTGTAGTGCGTAATGCGTAAATAACTCACTGTAGTGCGTAGAAAGTATTGTTTATAGGGTCATATAATTATGTTACATTACAATATTTTTTCGTATAACTCTGAAATGTGACACTGCGTGTAGAGTAATGTGACATATTTTTGTGTTTCTTAAAGTTATCCAAATCGATATGCATAGGTTTTAGTTGGAACTGCGATTTAAAACAAAATAGGTACAAAAAAAATAAAGCCAAGGCCCAAACAAAAATCTTCGAACCCCTTTTTCCAATGAATGTAAAGAAAAATTTAACTTCAATGAAATAATACGAATCACGACACTCAAAATAACCTTTGAATAAAAATATTTTTACATTTCTATGCTCTCTGGCATCAAAAATAGAGATGTCATGACTGTTATATTATTTTACAGAATTTTATTTTAAAGGGTAGCGTTGGATTCAGCCCAGAAAATGTTTACAACATCAAACTATGTGACTATCTAATAAAGTCGCAGATTTAACCTTAATTCAAAACAGATCTTTCTCGTTCGAACGAAAAAATCAAGAAATTATTAGTAGAGTTTCCGTTGTTACGTCTTGTCTGGGGCGGTACTACAGTCCTTCCTATTTTAACCGCCATAATACCTGCGTTTTTGAAGGGAAGGAGCAATCAGTGTAATTAAAGAAAGAAGATAGATCCAATATAAGGCAACGGTCGCATCATTAATCATCAAGTAACAATTATCAATTATTATTATCAATAACATCCACGTTTAACGATGTGTATGGGCACGGATGCCACTTACCAGGAGATGGATTGCGAGTCGTTTGCCGGGTATGACAAAATGAAAAAAATAGCAACTTGTCTTGGTGCGGTTTTGCCCGCAAAATTCCTGACCCAGTGGAGATTTTGAGATAAAATATAGCATATGGTTCATCAGAATAATGTATGGTGAAATCATTTTTTTATGTAATCTATAGTTCTAGAGTTTTTTGATTACAAATAAAAAAGACAATCAAATATTCTCTATATTATAGTACGTACATTGAAGTAAAAACCAAGGGACGGCGGGTCAAACTAAAAATTGACGTAAACAGTGTGCCGAGTTTACAGAATTATGAACAAATTAAATCACTTGAAATTAAAATTGTTTATCGTTGCATTACAGCTGATTATTGCTTGCCACGATTTTTCATCTTTTGTAGTTAGCTGCATCTAGGAAGTTGACAATTCCTGCGAATGATACTGCAAATCAGCTACAATGTAAAGTTAGGTCTTGTCTAGCAGATCTCCAATGAACGATCTCATGGAGAATAGCTCCCCGTCCTATCTAGTATACTATAGGATGGCGCAAGCCTTACGCTTATGCACGCACTCATACTCCTCCTCTCACTCATCCCAACGGCACTACCGCCTTCGAAGACGAAAAGCAAGCCGAATGCTTCGCTGACAGCATTGCCTCACAACGCTCGCCCAGCTGATGCTTTTGAGCGGACGACTCTGCACTCAGTAGTTGTCTCGTCAGGTAACGAGAACGATACGAGCGAAAACGTCCTGGAGAGAGTAAGGGAGGCGGTGAAGGCGAGGGATGGCTGGATCCGGGTAGAGAGAGTGAGGAAAGCAAAAGATCAAAAAGTGATCAAGAGCTGTAGGACGACCGAAGAGAGGGCAATGGTCAGGCGGAGAATTGAAGAGGCCGGTAAGAACCTCCAATGTGAGGAGGTAGTAAACAAGGATCCCCTCCTACAGCTCTGGAACGTACTCTCTGTGCACACGGACGACGAAATCGTAGAGGCGCTAAGGAACCAGAACCAGAACATCTTTGCGGTACTTGGCAAGGAAGAAGATAGGGTGATTGTCAAGTTCCGTTCACGTCAATCACGTGGTCCTGAGCGTCTCTCCGAAAATCTGGAATAAGACACTCGAAATAGGCGTGTTGCACATAGACCTGCAGAGGGTCAGGGTCGAGGATCATTCGCCCAGGTGTACAAACTGCGTTGCAGCTAATGCACATCGTCATGAAGTGTCCCACAACGCGTTTAGCCATTCATGCCCGGTCCGGAAACGGTGGGACGAATTGGCTCGCGCGTCGGTCGCTTACTGCTGAGGTGGTCCTCGCGGAAACCACCTGCTTGGCGGCACTCTGCCTTTTGTATGTTATGTATTTATTATAATATCTACACGAATAGGGCAGGGATTGGAAGCTGGTTGGGTACCTTCGCTATTTTAATAGATAGTGAAACCGGAACCTAGTTTCTAGATTTAGTCCAAGACACCACAAACTCACCAAGCATAAATACACCGTTTGAAATAGACCTGGTTTAGTCAATGATACCCCTCCAGCGTGCATTGGGCGTAGTTATTCAGATAAACTTCGACAATGGCAACCAACATCCACCTTTGTAGTTTTGCCAACAATACTAAAATAGGGCAAACAATATAATATTAGGAAACATAAATCAGAAGCGTAAATAGAAATATGTTGACAAAACATTTTGTTAAATACTTTTGGGGCAGCATATAAATCAAATAGGAAATGTAATAGAAAATAAGTATAAATAGACCTAAATAAATAGATATAAGTGAGTGATATTATGTAAACCAAAGAAATAGCTTTTAATAAATAGTTAACTTACAATTAAGAACTAAATGTAGAGCTACAACTCTACAATTTTAATAATAAAAACTATGTATAACAGTGGCTATAAAACATACTAGACAGAAATGTAAAGTATAAAAATAGTATGAATCAAATTGTATAATAATAAATAGATAATATGAAAAGAAATTAAAAATAAATGTATTTAATTTAATAAACATGGAAAATAGCACGTGATAAAAATGTAATTAAACAGGAAATTAAAAACAAATTAAAAGTTAGTATAAGTAAGCAGCAACTGTATACTTCAAGGTAGGAATAAAAACATATGAGAATGTAAAAATTATTAAAAAACCAAATTGTAAAGAAATGAAAATGTAAAATTAAAAAGCTTATAATTAAGTCCATAAAATAAATAAAAAAGTCAACGTGTTACCCCATCCTCCACCCTGTTGTTAGACCATAAGCTGAAAAGTAGTTAGTGATTAGAGTACGATAGTCGGGAATCCCACCCGTAAGAGTGTAAAAGAGATGAATGAGAGAAAGATAAAGTATGAAGTATGAAAGTGCGAGAAGAATAAATGATAGAACTGGAATGAGAGGAATCAGCGCATAATAAAGTTAGCTTCCCTTTATGAAGCTAGTATTCGTAAAAAAAAACGCTCGCCCAGCACCCGACTCTCCCACATCCAGGTGGTGGAGGACGAAGTCCTCCATAGGGACTCTCTCTCCATCACAGCCGACTCCGTTTCAGTGTCTAATGATGAAATCCTTCTTCTTATTAGGAGATAAAAGTCCAAAAAGGCTTCGGGTGTGGATGGATTTCACATAAGCACCTGCCTCAGAAGGTGTTTACCTTGCTATCATCTTCAATGCCTGTTTCGACCTTAGTTACTTTTCAAAAGCTTGGAAAAAAGCTACAGTCATAGGTATTCCCAAGCCGGGTAAACCTCTGAATATCCCGGCAACCACAGACCCATAAGGCCTCCTCAAGGCCCTCTGCAAGTCCATCGCATCGTCGAGTACATACTGTGCGGCTTATATCCGAGGCGAGATACAATTGTTCGCAGTATTCTACGACGTAGCCAAGGCTTTCGAAAAAGTCTGGCACAGCAGTCTCATTTATAAACTTTATAAAATAGGCTTCCCACCTAAAGGCGTCAAACTCGCTCTCTTTGCCGATGACACCGCCCTTTACACAAAGGTCGCAGTATCCCGGGTCTCAGAACCATTAAATTAGCACTATATATAAACATTACCTTAACAATTAATTTGCTATATCGCATTGCGTTGATACTTCAATTTTAATACAAAGTAATCCATCTGATTGTTGTACTAGCCTAAAATACTCCACAAAGAAATATTTCTTACAGAAAATAATGAACACAAAAAGCCTTACCACATGCGAGTCGGACTTGCAAACGAATTATTCTTGATTGGATATTTTTCTATATTTTATTAAATTTATTTATTTATGTATTTGATTTACCAACAATAGATTACACTGTTACTTATATACTAGATTGACAAATAATCTAAAGGCTGCTTAGTGTTATTTAAAGGTAAACACCACATGCAATTTAAACAAAAACATTGTAATCACATTAAATCCACAATTTTTTTAAACAAGGTATGAAAGTTATCGTTTCAATCTTTGAGGGTGTTGTGAGTTACATTGAAAAATTTTGAGAACAGGTCAAATTTCAAATCTACGTCGGGGCTACATAAATTAAGTATTTTACTTAGTCTACTAATTGGCGAGTTGGAACCTAGAACAGTTTTTCTAAATGGTAAAGAAAAAAGTAGAACTGGATGACGAGGAATTCGTCTCGGAACTCGTATATTAAAGAGTTGATGTTATAGAGAATTGAAGAAACAACCAGTGCAATTACTGGAACAAAAGAATTTCCAACTGAAGCCTACAACCGGGAACGCATCATTAGTCTGTATTATACATATATTACAAGCAATATTAATAATGAACACATGTACGATGAATGTTGTCAATGGGTGCGGATGCCGCTTACCACCAAGTGGACCGCTTGCTCGTTTGCCGGATACGAAAGTAGTAAAAAAACTAAAACCTTAATATCTTTTATTATTATACAGCTGTGAGGCTTCCTGTTACAATAAATTGTTATTAAGTTATTAGTTGTTGTAAGTGGAGATGGGCGAGGCTGGCACGATACGGGCAGGGTTGTCATCATAGATATAGGTTTCCTGGAAATTTGGAACTTCTAAGATAGTTCTAAGAGGTAAGTATCCTAAAAAAATTGGGTTACAAAAAAATATTTTTTCTCTCCTCCTCCAATTCTATGCTGGGATGCAGGAATCCTGCTGGGCATGCCACCCTAAATTAGATTTTTGCATTTATTTCTTTCAAAGTGGTAGAAATCATGCAAATAATGTAGCCACATATTTGGAGGCATAGTTTTTAACAAATTCGTTTTCGCTAAGAACGATTCAATTAAAAAATATAGGTACAACACTTAAAGTGCCTGCACCTAGTTTAAAAATAATTGAACTAAATATAGCTGTCATATGAAGGAGGTTGGGATTTTATGTCATATTTTTTTCGATAAAAATAGGTGTACTGCTAGATCCTGAAGTATGTACAGTCGTCGCCCAAACATTGTGTGTATAAAGTGTTATTGATTTATATTTAAATTCTATATTTTTAAGTAGATAATCAAAAAAGAAAAAGAAATTCTATTGTCACAAAAAAGATTTCGATTTTGCAAACCGACAGCAAACATTTTTTGATGGGTATACAGAAAATTACTGTTGTCAGACCGACTGGCAATTAAGTCTAGGAAGGCGAAGTTTAGCAGCAGGGTTCGCCAACATTTAACTGGGATCCGTTGTGGTGACTACAATGGTAACCACTCGGTTCTAGCTAAGTATTTGCTACGGTTCCTGAACAAATAATCTTATTGCGTTGATTTATACTAAAGTGCTAGATTATTTTCATTATTATTTATTAATAGCATGATAGTATTTTTACAGAAATTTTCAAAATTTATAAACATGAGCATAGTAATGTATTTGCTATTTTAATTTTATTATTACTAAGAAGTATATTTTTTACTTTCCATTGTACGTTTCAGATTTTGGGGAGGGTTTCTCGCCGCCCTTGAAGTCAGGTACACCAACAGCGCAGGTAAGCACAGTTTGTATTTTCCTTGAAGATTGTCGAATTGAGTGAAAACCCAGACTTTAGTATTTTAGTCTTGTAGGCCGCAGTTTAAAATTTAATCTTATCTGAAAAAATTTGAAAGATTTTTTTTTAATCTCACAAACACCCAGTGGCGGTCGAGTTTTTTTTGTTAAATCTCATTTGGAGCAGTAATATTCTTTTTTTTTTTTTTTTTTTATTAATAATTAGCAGGCGTTTGTCTTCCATCTCACCTGATGGAAAGTGACGATGAAGACGAGGATCGTACACGCCTGTCTAAGAGGTACCTATTCACTCTACACTTGAAAGCTCCAGGGTTATATTTGTCTGGAAAAACAGACGCAGGCAAATCGTTCCACTCTTTGGCAACACGAACCAAAAATGAGCTATCAAACCGTTTAGTTCGGCTCATCGGCACGCTAACCACAAACGGGTGAAACTTCTGTCTGCGCCTGGTTGACCGGTGGAGAAAGGGGGAAGGTTCGATCAACTGAAAAAGAGCATTCGCACACTCTCCAAAGTGCAATCTGTAAAAAACCGATAGACTAGCAACTTTTCGACGATGCTCGAGACTTTTTTATTCTCCTTTCTGTTTCAGCAACCAACCAATCACGTTTAGGTGTTTGTGTCCCGGGTAAAGGGAAGGAAAGCCTACGGTCACATTTATTTATTTACATATAAGGGAAACAAACAGCATAACAATATTTCTTAAACATTAAACAAATAAATATTACATAAACCAGTAAAGTTTCCACTGTTAAATTAGAAATGCTTCATTTCATTCTTGGCTTTCAGCTGCCCAGGTTAGGAATAAAATAATGTTATTGTTAAAATTGATAGTATTTTTTTCTTAATTTAATGATTAGGTCATTGTAGTGGAACAAATTAATAAAAGATTATAACCTTTTTTAATAGTCTTCAATTCCAAACGTATCATGAGCTTACAAAATCAAACTTGATTATTCCAATAAATAATGCTTAATATCATAATTCCAGTACCTTGTTTTACCTAGACAATATAAAATTTTATGTTAAACATGTTGGGCACTCTTAAGCCAGACCATGTATGGAAAGTGAAATGAAGCCTTTAAGAGCAGGTTTTATTCTTGTTACAAATGACAGAAAAATTAAATGGTATTCTATATAACTACAACAAACTCAAACTTAAAATATATAATATAAAAAGAGGAATACCTAAGTCAAGTGGATTAATTAAACTGTTTTAAGGTTTCAATTATTTTTTTGTTTAATTGGGGGAGAGTTAATGCAAAAATATCATTATTTTCACAAAGTCGGTTATAGCTATTACAGGACCTGGGAATAAACGAGTTCATGGCATATTTTGTTTTGTAAGGAGGGCACACGAAAATCTTCTGCTCACGAGAGCTAAGGCGAGGACAACCGATACTTATTTTACTCAACAAATATGATGATTCAACATAGCTATTAATTGTTTTGTACAGAAATATTTGGTCTTTTACATCGCGGCGGAATTGGAGGGAATTCATATTCTCTAAATTATAGTGCGGCCATCTGAAGCCAATATATTTAATAAATTTATTTTGAATACTTTCAATATTGTTCTTGTAAATTTGGTATTGAGGGTTCCACAAAGTTGACGCGTATTCTAATTTGGGACGGACAAAACTATTTTACAGAATTAAGATGGTTTGATATTTAATAAAATTACTTCCCGTGCGTCTTACAAAACCCAACATACGAAAGGCTTTATTCACTATGTAGTCAATATGCAGAGTAAAGTTTAGTTGATTGTCACATATAACGCCGAGATCTTTCACTTGATTTTTCCGTGGGGTCTTATTGTTGTTAAGCACGTGATTGAAATTTATTGCTGTCCTTTTCCGCGAGAACGTAATAATTTACATTTATCGGTGTTAATGTACAGGCCTTTTCTTTTACAATACTCTTGCAGAGCAACGAGATCGTCCTGAAGAAGTAGACAATCAGAGGCAGACTTGATTTCTGAAAGATTTTATTATCATCGGCGTATAGTAGAAAATTTGAATTTTTAAAAACAGTTACTATATCATTTATAAATATATTAAACAATAGCGGTCCTAAATGAGAACCTTGAGGTACCCCAGAGGTGACAGGGATGAAGGTGGAACAGTATCCTCTATTAGAGACCGCCTGGTTCCGATCTCGCAAGTAAGGCTCAAGCCAGCGCAATAGATCGCCGAGTATACCGATTGCCTCAAATTTTCTTATCAATAAGCAATGTGGAACTTTGTCAAAACATTTGGAGTAATTAATGTACACGGCGTCTACTTGAAGACCCTGATCCAGAGCTCGCACGACTCTATCTGTGAACATTATTCCACATAGATTAGTTTCAGTGTACTTTTTAGACACAAAACCATGCTGCTGCTCTGTAAGATCGGTTTAATTACTGGAAAAATATCGTTATAATAAAAGTTTTGAATGAAAGACATAACTTCTTAATTGAAGAGAATATTACCTAAATTTAAAATAATAAAAGTTTTGAATGAAAGACATCCCCTCTTACTTGAAGAGAATATTACCTAAATTTAAAATGAAAGTTTTGAATGAAAGACATCTCTTTTTAATTGAAGAAAATATTACCTAAATTTGAAATAATAAAATTTTCGAATGAAAGACATCCCTTCTTAATTGAAGAGAATATTACCTAAATTTAAAATAATAAAAGTTCTGAATGAAAGACATCCCCTCTTACTTGAAGAGAATATTACCTAAATTTAAAATAATAAAAGTTTTGAATGAAAGACATCCCCTCTTACTTGAAAAGAATATTACCTAAATTTAAAATAATGAAAGTTTTGAATGAAAGATATCTCCTTTTAATTGAAGAAAATATTACCTAAATTTGAAATAATAAAAGTTTTGAATGAAAGACATACCTTCTTAATTAAAGAGAATATTACCTAAATTTGAAAAAATAAAAGTTTCGAATGAAAGACATCTCTTTTTAATTGAAGAAAATATTACCTTCAATCAAGTAAATGTTTATTTGATTTACAAGAAAATATTGATTTAAAGTGACATTATTCCATTTTATTCATATAAGCACAATTAATCTTATTTTAAAGAAAATTAACCAAGATTATCCCTAATTTTATTTTAAGAAAATATTTTTTTCCCTATATATGAGTGAATTGTTTTCTTGGACTTATGAAATTTGCTTTAACTGGAGTAAATTTTCTTTATTTTAAGAAATCCTTTTTTACCGTGTATCGTTTTAATTTCTGGAAAAATATCGTCATATACGATTTTCTCTAATAATTTAGGTAATACATTCAGTTTCGAAATGCCTCTGTAATTTTGAATGTCATATTTATTACTAGATTTTAAAATAGGGACAATAAATGATTGCTTCCAGGCACACGGCATTACACCTGACATAAACAGACTACAGAGTATAAATGGTAAGCCATCTGGACCCGCTCCCTTAGTTACATCTAAACATTTTAAGTAGTTCTTAAAATTTTCAAGGTGTAATAACGCAACATTTATCGATATTACAATACAACAATTACAACAAAACAATCTTTAACGGAATAATGGTGGCCATGGGCACATATGACACTTTATATTCCTTCTATCTTGGCAGTTATGAACATGGTAAAAAAAATTTAGCACGCAAATTCTTCTTCAAATAATTATGTCAATTTGAAATATAACATCTTTTTATTGAAAAAAATGTTTTGTCTTCTTTCTCACCTGATGGAAAGTGACGATGAAGACGAAGGTGTTACACGTCTATCCACGAGATACCTATTTACTCGACGCTTGAAAGAACTAGGACTATAGTTTTCTGGAAAAACAGACGCAGGCAGTTCATTACACACACTACATAACCTAAATTTAAACTTTTTAAACTCTCTGTTAGCAGTCTTAGCATATTTACAAGTTTAAACAGACTAGAGCGTGGGTAGTGCATTCTTTAAGCTTCTGGCCTCTCGATTTTGAGGCCTTGGGTTTGATCCCTGTGGCTGCCAAATGTATGAATGAGTTTTCTAAAACTTAAGTACATAAAGCCGACCGCTCTAAAGGTGAAGGAAAACATCGTATGTAACCCACATAGCTAATTATTTCGAAGGTATGTGTAAAAGTCTACCAACCTGCGGTAGGCAAGTGTGGTGGAGTATAAACTGCCTAATACCAACCCGTGGTTGGGTGAGAGGGACATCCCTGCAGTAGGTTTATTAAGGCTGTCTCTTAAGTGGTAGAGTCATGCTTTATTTGACATCAATAGGAACAAGTAATTGTCAATGTTGAGAAATAAATATTTAATTTAATTTCATTTTATTCTGTCGTCGTAAACAGACAAAATCATTGAATCGAAAACAAACTTCTCGGCAGGATTCGAACCCCAACCTTCGGAGTTAAGGGCTGGGCTATTACCAATTAAGCAAGGCAAAATTGGCCATTAAAAAAGGTTATCAAACACAAATAAATACCTATATTTAAATTTAAGAGCTTCCTAGTTTACTTGTAGATTTATAATGGTCACATAAATTGAACCAAAATATCTTCTTTTACATGAAGAATGGAGTTTACAGTCTATCATTGTGCTGTGATTGTATCTACTCAGCCGTCATGCAAAAACATTGCTCCAGTCTGCCTTGTTTGGTCTGCGTGTTTTTTGGTAGACAGTGCCTGTCTGCCGACCCAAATGCAGCCTTATGGCGTAGTAACATTTGGAGACTTTTGTTAACCTCCAAAATATGCACTTTAGTGTAGTTCATTTGGGCTTCGTATTCTCATTAGTTGAGAAAGATTCCTCGGAGAGTACAAAAGTGCTGGTTTGATTTTATACTCTTAAACGGGCTCAGTTGCCGAATTAAGTTATTAACTAGATTTCAATGTATTATTTAAATATACTTTCATGAAAGCAGTCTAGGTGTAACATATTTTTAAGTAGGCAGAATACACTGTAAAGATATCGCTCGTTGTATCGTACTTTACATTATTTTCTGATTTGTTTCTTACTAGTATAGGCATAAGGAACCATTTACAGAGTGATGGTGAGCTGTAGTTATTACGTTTCATTTATAGAATCCGCCAAAGTGATAAGCGCAGGAGTGGGGTCAAGGAACTGTGACATGTCCGCTTGGCTCAGGCTTCGCTGTAAGAGCGAGACAGCGTGCACCATATCCTGATTATAACCTCACCTTCGTGCGCAGACATGCACAAAAGCAAAAAGTCCAAATACTGACGTTATTTCTCTGAATCAGGCACTGGAGGGTCTCCTATTTCGCAACGGAATTGAAACCGGCGCCGGCGGATTAAGTTTTTCTGGTTTGAAATTTCGTGTTACAAGCGAAGCGCATTCCGAGGATTTGTAGGCAGAAGTGCAAGTTTCTGTCGATGCCCCTGAACATATAGACAGGAGGCGATACCGGAGGAGCGGTGGCGGCGGCGGCTGCAGCGCGGCCGCGGTTCATTCGCGGCTCGGCATTTGCACCGCGCGGACCTGGCGCGACCCTCGCTTGCGCCTTTACTCCGCCGCCATGAAGCCCCGAGGGCTCCTGCCACCTCTGCTGCTCCTCGCCATCATCCTCACCCCACAGGTAAAGTGACAACTCTTAAAACCTAACGCAACGCCACTTTAAAAACTTTCGTGCAAATTTTTGCAAGGTTTTCTAAAAGTTTGGTATTGTATTGTTGAAGCAACAGTTGACCAATATAAATTTATTAATAACTTTCAGCGAATAAGGGAAAAAGTTCTTCTAGTAATTTGCTTTGTGATGTTTTAACTTAAAGATTTCATACGCTGATGTTATTAAGTTACGCCGGCACTCATCGTGCGATCGTATTGTACGTCGTCTAAAACTGAATAAGTGTTAGTTATTCGGTTATTAGAAAAAAATGTGCATTAAAAACTCATTGAAGTTTAGATGTTTGTTTCTGTTACAAATTAATAAACTTTCAACATAGCTATGCTTTAATTATCCTTAATTTTTTAACACACATTCTGAAATTTGTATAATTTTAAGACACTGTCAAAACAAGTTTTGTGCTCATTTATTTCGGACCAGGTTTTCGCACCAGGATATACAATACATAGGCGTTATATAACGCGTTATATTAATAATCACTTCAGAATAGAATAAATTAAATGAGTAACAGAGTTAGGCTATATTTGAATAAAAATATGTCCCATTAAATATTTCAAAGAATTAATAATATTAACTCAACAAACAAGAATTTGTATTTTGTATTTATGAGGTGAAGGCCGAAGTAACTAAAAAAAAAACACTAGGTATTTACTTGTGTGTTCACAATTTATTATATGTGTAACGTCACATTTAAATGACAATGACAATATGATCATTTCTATTCTTGAGATGACAGTTACGTCATTTCACTTAGATGGGGCATATTCTGCCTTTACTATTTTACTCTTCGTTATCATAGTATCTACAAAAAATTTTTGTTGTACGTTAGACGTAAGTATAGAAAATCCTGGAGTTCAGGTAAGCCGCAAAACATTAAATGAAAAATGGAACGTATTTTTTACATAGGTAATTTTCACGTAATTTTGCTTTATAATTTGGTGACCGCGCGTAAACAAGCCTTACCACACGAACTAGTCAATGTATAAAACAAGGCAAGATTAGTTTAGATGAGAAAAGAATACCTAAAAAATAACGTGGATTAGATATTTGCAAAATAATTTGGTTTGTTTGTACCAAGCAAAACGTTAAGAGGATAACTATTATTTTTTAATCGTGTAGACTAGGCTAGGCGAAAATATATTTTTAATAAATATTTTTTTTATTGTATATTTTTTAATAAAATTTCCCTTACCATCATCAGCCTACCTTCATCCATTGAGGATATGTTTATCATAGTAATCAGAGAATAGATTATCGATAAGTTTGAACAAAATGACATTATAAATATTTTTGATTATATTATAATGTCAATGCTTAGAAAAACCCCGCTAAGAAATATGTACACATACGTATTAAAAGGTAAAACAAATTCTTTTCTGGTAAATTACATTATGCATTTTATTTTAAAGTTAGCTGTCCTGCTGTACGCTGAAATCATGAAATTTGAAAACAAAGGTATAATAACAGGAAAAGAAGCGTTTTAGTAACAATTTTTTTATCTGACCTAAAAGTTTCTTCAATTTAGGCTTCTGTTGTTACGAAATTAATTAGCTATACGGATATCAACGCGAACGAAGTTGCCGGCTAAATTATAGATAGAATAAACAAAGATATACATATAATGTATTAAATATTTATGGTTGTTTATTCTGCGTCCCCCCAGATCACGGTATGGTTATTCACAGTTCAAGAATCGCTTACTTTGGAGGTTAACCTGCAGTTGATTATATTTATTTAACCATAAACTTTGTTCAAAAGTTTTAAGGCATCGCATTTTTAACAAGGGTTCAACAGAAAGTCAACTGCCTGAGTCGCCCAACAAATACTTCATTAGGTGAACTTGTAATGTAGAAGCAATAAATAATAATTTATTTCACTGTTTACCTTATACTGATTACAGAGAATTCATTTTCCTTTAGCAAAGAGTAAAGTTCAGTAGTATCCAAACGACATCTTTTGTTCAAGTGTTTTGCGATATTTTTACATTGCTTCTATATTTAATCAAAGGTATTAAATTATTTACCTTGACGATGTAATACCTCTGCATTTAGTTTTTACTATATGTGGAGGTTTGTTATTAGCCTTAAGCGATTAAATTGTTAGTTTATTTTGTGTAAACGGCTATAAAACCCCCAAATAAAAGTAAAAGTAAAGGTCTGCTGGAAAAAATTTCCTAGGAAATAAGCAGTACCATTGTACATATAGTTGTGTTTTTTCTTCTTTCCTTTATTGTTACTTATATGTTTGCATTTGCATGTTAAAAAAATAAATAATTATTAAATAAATTATAATTATAAATAAATAATTCCAGGGCTAGAAAATATAATATGTATGCGCGCAGAGTAAAAATATCCTTTAGGTCCATAAAACACTCTTTTATTTAAAAACATAACCAATTTTTAGTACTTAAATTTTCGTCTTAATCAGGTTTATTGCTCTGTAGTTGTCTAGACTGCGCCTAACTAGCATCACAGAGATGGACTGCATTGCTCATGATAAAATTCAGTTAAAATTTTATTAAATTTAAATAAATTTAGTCCTTATTATCAAGTCAGATAATACATAAACTATGAAATTACCATTCAGTCTTTGTCTGTTACTTTGTTTATATCCATATTCGTGTTAAAACCAAAAAACTGGCTCTAGTCCTAGTGAACATTCTTCAATAATTGTTGATAATTTGGAATTTTTTTACATTTGCCGCATGGATGCTGACTCTGAGAATATTTAGGTATGGTTATAGTAAAGGTATTTTTTGAGTTAAGTAGTCATCTAACCGTGAATGAATCAACATAATTAGTAACTTTACAATATATCTATTACCAACAGCAAATAAGCAAGTCTTCTCTGAGTATGATTATAGTTTAAATTAAAACGAGGGCGGCGGTCACACGTAATGCAAGCGTACATATACGTATATTAACGCTGATCGTAAAACTACCTCCTAATTTAGGAACACTTAACTTTCTGATCAGAAAGTAAACAATATACTGAGATGCGCCAAGTCAATGACCACCTTTCACTTCTGGGTACCCTTAGCTTTTCGGAGGATTATGATAAAATTACATCTGCGTAAAATTTAAAAGTCGGTTAGGATCTTTCAAAAATTTTGAACTGATACGGTTCAAATATTTGAAGACTTTTGTCACATATCTGGCAACATATTCGAAATTCGTATCTTATTTATGAATCCGCGACACTCGGTCTTTCTTTATCAGGGTTATCACGGCGCTTCCTGGTAACTAGATAGTACAACTATCGGCTCACAATACAACAAACGGCTAAATTTAGCTATCTCACTTTTTGCATATTTAGGTGAGTTATCAAAACCAAGTTTAAAAAAGCATTTGTGATTTTCAATGTGATAAAACACCACAAAAAATTCTAACAATGCAATTAACACTAGGCAATTTCGGCCACAAGTAGTTATTTAGGTTCTAAAGCAAAATCTACTCATTTATACTTATCAACAGAACACATTTTCAAACATTTTCGATTTGTTTGTTATTTAGAGTCTATGTAAGTTTATTGAGAATCGTGTATGAGATAAATACCTTCTTCTTTTGTTTATATTTCGAACCAAGGTGAGTCTATTTAGATATAGGGCAATAGGTAACGTGAGCGATACCACACATTATCGATAAATCGGCCAGCTATCAGCCCAACACGTGTAATCCTTTTAAAAAAAAATAAAACTCTTTAAAACGAATATCGTAATTTTTGAAACTTCTAAAGTATAGCACAAGAAAATATACAGAATTACAAGTATGACGGACTTTGCGTGTGCCTAAAACACAATGTTTCTAAGGTTATCCTGGATGTTATCAAAAGTGTAACTTATTTCTTGTAATATGCGTAAATTTGTAGAAATATAATTATTTTTGTGATTTTTTGGGACAGTTATCTGTTTGGTTTATCGCGGAGTGACCCAACTACGACTTGCACAATGTAAATAGGTACCTATAATTTTTGATAACGTTACCAATTTGTTTCTTTTAATTCGTAAAGTTGAAAGATCTATGTTTGGTCTCAATGGCCTTACACAACAATTTCCAACCATTTGCGTATACTTGCGAACTTGGTGGTTGGATCAAATTGATACTACACAAATGAGTATTGAACATATCAGCTAGTTTTACAGTTCACAAGAATTATCATAGAATAGGGTTTATTTAAATAAATAAGATTTTAATTATTGACATAACACATTAATTAACATTTAACAAACAAAAACAAACACACAATAATAAATAAAACGCAATTGTTGTATACTAGCAAGAAATTATTATTGAATTTTTAAGAATTTGTTCAATGCTCAGCATAGTTCAAACTTTGAAAAATATATTTTAAGTGGCTCATAATTAACTTTTGATTTATTCTCGGTTATAAATCGAAGCTGTTTTATGGGAGGCGACCTATCAGCCGGCGCCATCTTGTTTCTTTAAATCCCTGCAGACCTACATTGAAACTTTTGTTAGTCACTTCAGGTCAGTGTGATGATCACTAAATAGAGCATTTTTAAATTTACGCTTTAAGTTGAGGATTTATTTCAAGTAAAGTTATTTTCCCTTTTAATAAAGTTAATAGCTTTTTCATGCGAGCCCTGTCGGCTCGTATACCTATAGAATAAATATATAGAATAAAAATATAAGTGAAAAATATAAAGCTTGAGGTAACCCATGCTTGGCTTACGAGCCAATAGGCCTCATAGTCCTATAGGCCTCATACTCGAATATTGCAACGAATCGTCCTCAAGCGTACATCTTGGTACGCGTGTTAAAAATGGTACGATTAGTGGGAACTATTTGCACGTGTTAGCTATTGGCAAGAAGTTGGGAGCGATGTGACCTCAATGGCACTGCAAGTATAATAAAGTAAGCTTTCAAACGAAGGCACTTCTATTTCTCTCTATTATAAGTTCTGTGGTGGACCCCAATTGTGGTCTAATACTACCAAATTCTTACATTTGGATGTCGACGTACGTTTGTAAAAAAATGTAGATAGATTCTCATTGGAATTAATCTACATTTATTCAACCCAGGATATTTATTAAAGTATAACAATTTGAAGAGGTTAAATAAAGCGCAACAACTTCCGCTGTAGATAATGCGATCCACCTACATACACGTCTTGGTGCGCAAAGCTTCGCAACGTGTTGACACAATATACATAGATGGGGTGCTGTAATGCTAATGTGTAGAAATATGAAGAGGGATTATTTGATTTGTATTGTTCCAAAAACTAAACTCAGCGAGCCCAGTTCTGTTACTCAATGACAGTTACTGAATTTTTCGTTCCTCAGAGTTTGAGATTCAGATAATATTTAGGTTCTGTGTACCACTCTTTGCAGGGGAAGCTGGAACGGGAAGAAGTAAATACTGTACGAGTATAAGTCACAGGTTTATAATAATCAAGATGACACTTATATGTTAAATAAATTTAAGTCACGAAAAGAAACACACAAAGTTATAAATAAGTTATGTACTTAGTAATTCAGAAATGTTGATAAATCTTAAAGGATCATATTCGACACAGTTAGCTCATGCCGTCAAATAAGTTAAAATTCTTAAATCATCATATTTGATAGTAATCCGATAATTAACGCAATTGTTATAAATTAATTATACATAAATATATGTCCGAAGGTCCCAGGTTCGAGTCCTGGCCGGGGCATTAATTTGTGTTATGAACACAGATATTTGTTCTCGGGTCATGGTTGTTTGTATATATATATATATATATATATATATATATATATATATATGTATGTTTTTTCTGGGTCCCCCCAGTTCGCTGTATGGTCATACAGTTGGTGTGTTTGACTGGGGATTTATTATTATTTATTTATTTAACTTGACAAGCTAGGATTGCACACAGTAGAAACGCTTTAAGAAAGAACAAGTCGTAGAAAAATAAATATAATTACTAAAACAACACTGATTTGAAATAAATGATACATCATGTGAAACAACTTTAAAATAGAGGTTGCATGTCGCAGTGTCACATAACCATTCTATGGCTAGTACCTATCGTTTAAATAATCCTGCGTGGACAGACAATACACAATGTTAAGTTAGAATACCTCGTGCACTAACCCAGTGCTATGTCTGTTAGGTTTTCAAATAACTCAAAAACATAAACAAGATAATTGATACCTACTAGCTTATGACAATAAAACATAAATTGCCAATTCTAATGAAAATTGTATAAAGGACTTATATTCTTGTGTATTTAAGTGTACGGTTAGCTTATGCAATAATCTGTACAAAGGATTATTGCAGTGATATATTCTATATAATGGGTTAGGTTTAAATAGTTTCCAAAGTAAAGTTAGGATTTACGTATAGTTTCGAGATGAGATCAGTTACAGATATTATGTTCTGACCTGATTTTGACTAACGCTGCATAAAGACAAACACGACACGTGGACTAATTGTTGACCGAAATTGTAATTCTGTAGATTTTTCTTGAGTCATTGCAAATAACTTAGTAAAAATTACTAAATAAAATAATTTCAATAACATTCAAACAAAAATCTGTTAGTTTACACCTTTTAACCTATTCGTAACATTTTTTGTATCTTACCAGAAGTTTATTTGCACAGTAATGTGTACATAAACTAGATAATCCGATAGATTCATAGCGCGCAATACCTTGTTTATAAGATCAAATTTCACTCAGAAATGGCAGTTGGATTTGCTCCTAGATTTCGAGTTGTCATCAAATTAGCACTTACGTAAGACTTCATATTTAAAGTAGGTACTTTTGTAAGTAGAAAATATTACGAAGGCCTCCCACGTGTTAAATTTCGTGTCAGGCGTAGAATATTAGTAAAGTAAATAATATTAAACATACCTAACAATGACTCGCATCATAGTGTGACTTTAGGTCATATAAAATTATTGATAAAACCCTTGTGGCCACAAAAGGATGATGTTCCTGATCGGACGGTGAAGCATTATTTAGACATGTAACTTAGGTTCCACATCACACAATTTAGTTTAAATTACACTCTTATATTATAGTTTTAAACCAAAAATTCAGCTATTCGGTATCCTGTTTTTACAGATGGCTAGCGTGGAGTATTGATTTGTGCGACTTGTGTATCTTTCTGCAGCTTCACTGGAATATGAAAATGACATACAAGAGGCGCTAGATTGAGCATACGTGCAAGATACATTTAAAATTAACAGTATCTGAGACTCAAGTAGAAGATAGATACGCATACCAGGATTCACACTTGATATTCAAAACAGCGCTCTACGTTATCCGTGGTTTCGAAATTAATAAGTTCTGTATAAAGTTTCTTAAACAGGACCATTGATTGAATGTCTGTTACTCAGAATCAGATGAAAATATTTCGTTTGCTTTTGAAACGTACTGTTTACAAATCTAGAGCAAAATATAGCAACTTTGATATAAGAGTTGTCACACGAGAAAATCATAGAGACAAGTATGTCAGTAATTATGAATTTATAATACAGAGGATGAACAATCTCATAGTGAAGCAAATGACGACAATTGTTTATAGATTACAGTGTAGAAAGGGGTAATTCATTATTCACATGGTAATAAACCGAAAGGTTAAACTTGCCAACAGTTGTCCTTGGAAGGTTCTAATCATTTTGTAACTGTTCCTTTATTGTAAGACATCAATTACTTTTGTTCGTTGGTTTCCTATGATATAATTATAACATTAAAATTCGTAACATTTATTAGTATTTGTTCTTTTTTCAGCTTTTTCATAATATTATTCGTTTGCTTATCTAAAAAATGGACCCTTTTTACGATTCTGCTAGCTTCGAAAGAAAGATAAATTATCTGCAAGGCCCTGAGCCTGGTAACTAACTATTCAGTACTTTACTATCAGAACACTCATAAATCTTATACGACGAGTGTGCCCAATTCAGAAATATAATTGTGTACTAACAATATTACTAATTGATAAATGGTACATTTCTTTATTGTTACATTTCCGTTTATTACTCACGATTATACGAATAACATAATAAATAAATAAGAAAAGAGGACGTCGATACTGAAGTACAAAAATTTATTGATATTGTAATTAGGTCGGCTTGCAATTGCAACATTTTTATTTGTTCATTGAGAGAAACCTTCTCGTGGCGTGTTGGAACTTTTGAAGATTAGAGTAAATAGGTTTAAAAATGTGCGATGACAATTAATTTAGTCATAGCTATCGCATTTCGTGATAAATAAAGACGATTAATTCAAATGATGACAAGCTTTTAATGGGGGATTTTCATTAAAATAGCTTGAAATTTGTATTATATTTTTAAAGAATATTCGATGACATTATGTATGAAAAATAATTACAGTCAAATGACCGCCATGAGTCCGCTGTAGATTCTGGTAGACCAATTTTGACCGACATTTTCACGAAGAACGCGAGTTACGTTGGCCTTTAGGACAGCAATTGACTATGATCTGCATAGATTAGAGATTTCGTGTATCCCTACGGAAAGTAATCGAGCGGTTTTAAGTCATACGATCTCGCTGGCCAGTTGATGTCCCCACCACGCGAGATGAAGAAGCCCTCAACCTTTTTATTCAATAAATTTTATGTTTCCCGTGGTGTATGGCAATTCTGGCCGTCCTGTTGGAACCACATGTTTGAAAGATCCATACCACTTATCCTAGGCCACAAAAACATTGTTATCATCGTCCAATATCGGTCGGCATTGACAGTCAACGCGGCTCCTTGCGCATCTTCGAAAAAATGAGGGCCGATAATACCGTCGGACCAAAATCCACACCAAACAGTGATTTCTGGAAGTGTTAAGGGACCTGATGAATCTCCCACGGATTTTCATCACTCCAAATCCGGCAATTTTGTTTTTTAACAAAACCGCTTAACCAGAAATGAGCCTTATCAGTGAAGATGATTTTTTTCCAAAAGCAGGATCACTGCCAAGTGCTCTAACGCCCGATCAGCGAATACGGCGCTGTCTGTGGTCGTTGGGTTTAAGCTCTTGAGTTGATTGAACTTTACATTTGACGGCCTGTTTGGTTTGGAGGTGCCTTCCATGCTAGAACTCCCGGGTTCGAATCCTGGTAGGGGCAGATATTTTATCATATTTGCTTTCTAGTCATGGATGTGTATGTTGTGTAGTCATGTATGTTTATTTAGGTTTATTTCTAATATTTATATATGAAAAAAAAAGATCTATCGGTATGTGTTTATATATTTTTTAAGTTTATTTATCCGTTATCTAGTATCCATAACACAAGTTCTTAGTGATACTTAAATTGGGCTAGATAATGTGGTGTGGTTGTTAGAAATATTTAATTATTTATTTAATTTATTTATATGAATAAAAAACCAAGTACTGGCGCAAAATTCGCCATGTTGACGTTGCAGAAAGACCCAGTTCTTGCGCACCACGTAGAATGGACAGTCTGGGGTTTTCTCGCACAGTGTCCAGAACGGCAACAAATTCTCCAACGATCTTGCGTTTCTTTGACGTACAGGAATGGAATCATTGATCACCGATCCGGTTGTCTCAAATTTTTGTATTAAACGACGGATTGTAGACTCTTCGGGCCAGCAATGAACGCCATAAATTGGACGCAACGAACGGACGCTATCACTTTATCAAGATGGCCGCTACGGGCTGTCAAAGTTCGAGCGTACCTATTGAAAAGTCCTTTACTATTGTTACTAAAATAAGGATATTAAAATGAAAACACTAAGCATAAATTGGATTATGAATTTTCTGTGAACCTACATATGTGTTGGTGATCCAAACTTTTTATATAAGTATATCCAGAATTTACTTAGCCATGCGAAACATATTGTCAGAAACGAGCAAATAAAGTAAAAATTGTTTGCAAAATAAATTCATGTGACGGGTTAGTTGCACGCATAGTACTAGGACATGATGAATGTATGGAAGGATTTTGCATAGATAGTGAGTTCAGAATGTAAAGAAAAAATATCAGATTCTAATTCCAAAGCCATTAATATTTACGATATACCGTTTTAGTAACACATTTTGTTGGTAAAAGCACGCAGGTGATAGCGATAAGCCTTATTTTAACGCAAATGAGTTAAATAATTTTTCTTACATTCAACCTCTATATGATGTCATAAAGTAGCATCGTTTTCTAATTTCTTTTGGTTAAACTGTCATGTAATTGTTTTCAAAAAACATCTGTCATCAAGAATCAATATAAAATTGTAGAGTTGTGCATTCCAGGTAAAATAACTAACTTAGCGATGCGATTTTTTTATTGATATCTACTCCGTGACCATACGAACTGATTTAAATACTGCAAATTAAAAAAAAAAGTAAAAAAATACACACCTTAAAATTACGTCACATACCGAATTGAATAGACATTTCTGGCAACGAACATAAAAACGTAGTGAATGTTTGTTTATTGTGTTGTAGTTTGTAGTATTGTAGTTTTTAATGGGAAACTGGCCTAGCACTTTATTTAATAAAAGCTCTTCCGGTTCTCTTCCTCTTCATAGAACAATTGCAGACAAGTTTAATTAGTCTAGCGTTGAACCTATGGCAGTACTTTAAATAGGTCAAATTAGTTAAATACAATTTATGCATTTTTGTGTCTTTTTATAAAGCTTTTGATATTGACATCTGA
Source organism: Marasmarcha lunaedactyla (assembly GCA_923062675.1). Classification (NCBI taxonomy): domain Eukaryota; kingdom Metazoa; phylum Arthropoda; class Insecta; order Lepidoptera; family Pterophoridae; genus Marasmarcha; species Marasmarcha lunaedactyla. The sequence goes on along the minus strand of OV281339.1, from coordinate 39,334,762 downwards.
ATTGACGTAAACTTTAGTTTATCTTAAAATGATCGACGCTACAATAGCTCAAATACACCTTTATGGAAACAAGCTTAACAAATATTTTCCGAAATTCAATGTTGGATTTAACTAACAACCGAATGTGAATATTGGTTAGGCAATGATTGTTTGTTACTATTGTCCGTTGATACATGGACCTATACGAATTTTCGGACACAAGAGCGTATTCGATCACTGTTGAGTTTCAGCTTCGTGATTTAGGCATGTTTTTAATTATAATATAATATTTCTTAGAACCGAGTGACTAAGAACAATTTAAATTATAACGTGTTTGTAAACTACCAAAATTTTAAGGTTAAAATAGTTTTTACGTAATTAATAAATCAAAAACTCGTCGCTAGAGTGGACGATAAACATCTGCCTAGTTGTACTGTTGCCCTCTATTACGACAGGTGCTATAACGAAAGAGGCCTTTTGTACGTATGGTAATTTTTATAAAATAATTAAGTTCACTTTTGCCGGGGCAATAAAGCTCTATTATAAGAAAACAAAGAACAATTTCAGATACACGACACATACAATTATTTACAGCTATTATTTACTTAACAATTAGCAAATGTTCATTCTGATTTCAACCATCAGTTTTCCAATCAAAACAACAAGAACATACATTTTTAGAACACTATGCAAGAAAACAGGGTCGGCAAAGAAACAGTCACTTCGAACATAATATAGTGGTTTAAAGAAACCCCTAATGGGGCTTACAACCCGGCCAACTTGCTCCTTCATTGCGATACTTAAATCTGGGGGCTTACATGAAAAATATGACGATAATTTGGTATGCGGTGAAGTGTCGAGGCATCAGAGGCCAGACAAAACCCGGATCGGGCCTTAATTGAGCGAGGAATGGTCGGCGAGGCTGTTAGTATTCTGTGCTGGTCGCAGTACGGTTCGTTTCTAACATCAATCTCAATATGTAAGATGACGGAGCGACGGAAAGCGTTGTTTTGGACAAGGATATCCTCTTAGCCTGCGGACCGCGCCAGCCACGACCCGTTATAATTGATCTATCATAATTGTTGACGTTAAGCAAACTGCTCTGAGTATGAAGTTTGCTGCTTAAAAGAGACCGTGTTAGCCGCTCGTCGCGATGCTGACACGGAATACCTCACTATTGTGCTCTAACTATGAAGACTTTATATTTAGGCAAACGTTTTAAATTGTTTCTTTAAATAAGCTTTTGACACGAAAACTTGCTTGTTTTCTATTGAAAATTAATATAATAAAAATTCTATAGATTTTAGAAATTCTATGGATATATGATTTACCAATAAAAAAGTAATGAGAATATTTTTATGTGAATCTTCCCAGGCTTGATCCTACTTTTTGGCTTCGAATAACAATAGACGGGACATGGTTTGAATTCGTCGGTAGCGACATGGTCACGCCATTATAATATGAATATATGTATGGGTAGAATTATGGATAATGTGTATCTTTGAGTTTTGTTATTGCATTAAATGTAGAGTATATTTTTAAATTTCGGGTCTTGAGACTATCAAATCAAAGTTTGCGAAAATTATTCATGCAGTTAAGTTGAAATATATTAAGTTGTGTATGCTGCCGTTTAAATAATGGTAGCATATTCTAATTGTTTGTCCTTTGCAAACGTTCCGAACGGCAGATTTCTAAGAATCAGTAGGAATGACGCCAATTCACAAAGTTTGACCTGTTTAAGACCTTCACACGTTCAGGTTTGAAACTAAGGTATTCGAATTGGTGTCGAGACAGTATTGAATAAAAATAGAAATAATTTAGTTTCTTTCTATAATATAATTATTTTATTTATATTATATATTTAATTTAATACAGTTTAATTTATTTTAATTTTGTTTTGTGTAGTAGTTTTTGCCAACTATGATGACAGATTATTGTAAAACTTAAATCAACTCATGATGAAATTAGAAATTCCGTTAAAACCGGTTTCAGTATAAAAGCGTAATCCTAATGATTTCTTAGATAATTGTATCCCTAACGCGACGGGCGCTATGCAATTTTTTTTAAAACTTATACGTGTGGTAACTAATGGTTTTATGATCAATGTTTGCTTAAAATCCTTACTAAAGTTTAAATGGGAAAATGTGTTTGTTTGCTTATCCTTTATTTACAGGACTTGAGATTAACAAACTGACATTAGAATTTCTATAAGTGTTCTCACTGTATATAGTAAATTTTTCATAAGTAAACAACTTTTCAAAGGAGTAGAAGGCATACAATGTATTTATTATCTTAAATGACCAGAGTGTTATTTTCAAATTGAAATCATGCGCCAAACTCAATAAGATGAGTTTTATTGAATCACGTCTAATAAAGATTCATAAATCGTAATGCATTATATTTTGTTAGATTAGTTTATGCGCATGGGCAATTGTAGTTGACATCCAGCTCACTCACGTAATAACGTACATCCACTGACCCAGGCAGAACGAAGTAGTTAAAATAATTGTTCTTTTATTCAATCAATACCAATTTCTAACATTTATCCAATACAATAAGGGAAAATATTGAGTGTTCAAGTAAATTGCTTTAAAGATTTCATAGCGTGCTTTGATGATTTGGTCAATCATTGCTAAAGTACGGTATTTTGGAGTCGCCACAAAAGTTCGTAAAGTTTTGTAGCTTTTCGTCTTAAATAAGTTTTGTTATGATAGCTTAAAATCGGTTATGTTTTTGTTTTACTTAATACTGGTAACTGACGTAAAGTATTCTCATAGTTAATATACATATGATAACAATTTGTTTAATTTTAAACCAATGAAAGTAACAATAATTAGCAATACAGAATGTGCGAGGAAACCCCAAAAATAAAATCATTCCTAATTTGTAATACGAAGTGATTTGATTTATGAAACAGTTTATTTATATTAAACCTTTATTTTACTGGAATTTGTTAACACGTGTGCTCTTAATATTGAAGAATCCTTGAGCCGCGTTGATGGGCATGTAACGAAGTATTTTGCCGTAAAGCTATTTTGCACGTGAGATAAAAATGGTTGCTGGTTTGTAGGTTACCAACCCGATAAACAAACAGTCTGCCATTCGGTTCGATCTGGATTTATGGTGTTCCAGTAATAGGGTGTAATTTACAAGTGGATTTTGAAGTGATTTAAAGAAAATTAGAATTTCGCTGATGGCCGGAAGAGATTTAAAAGTAAGATTTGATATTGAAATAAGTTAGGTTTTTCGTAAGAAGGTAGCAATTTTGGAATGTAACAGACTCCTCTCGTCTAAAAAATTCAGTTCATACAGTTCTGAAAGACTTGGAAGTGCAATGGAAGAAGAGCTAAAATAAATAATAGGTTAATGGGATGCGACAGGATTATGGAATCAAATATTCATATCGTTTTCGTACAAATTTCCTGGAATGACATTCACTGAGCCTTGTATGGTTTTGCATTTTTGTGTGTCATATATTCTGCGCCCACTCATCGCTGATGTCATTGAATTCTCAAAAAAAAACCTAATTAACTTTATTTACAGCAATCGTAAATATTGAAATCAAATTAAGCACTTGCTTGGTTAGATATCAAAACTTCAGACTAAGAGCCGAAACCGAAATATTAAGATATAATAGTCAATGGTTACCCTTTTAAAACGATTAATTTTCATTTGATATTGTTTACTTGGTAAATATGAGTTAGGCAAACCACTTGACTTTTAAACATTTTAATATTGTGTTGCTAGGTCTGCTTGTTATTTCTTCTAATTAGGTCAAATGTACAATTCTTGCGCGTGTGTAAAGAAAACCAAAATACATTTTTCATCTTTATCTTTCTTAAAAGGGGTTGTGATGTTAGAATCATGTTCAGTCTTGAATTCAGTAAAATCTTCTTCAGTCTTGAAGTCACCAAAAGACCCACAAAATTAAGTGTGAGTTTATTTTTCATTTTAAAATCGATGCAATTTTGAATCTTCGAACATAGATTGATTAAACCATATGGGCTCTTGACTCTCGCAGTTTATTGTTGCAGTGACTTCATATGTTGCAGTTCCTTAAAAAAAGGAACGTATCTTTAAAAAAAAAACAAGACGTCTCATTCTTGACATTTCCGTGTAAAAATTTTAATTAACAGAAAATCTTTCCTAAATTGAAAGTCGATACTATTTAATACATTAACTTAAAGTAACATATTTAACATAATTTTTTGAACAAATCCACATAGTCGGCTGCGAGATCAAAGAGAGAGCTTTTGTCAAATTAGGTAATAATTATAAAATTTGAAAACCTTTCACAGACCTTATAACGCGTTATTACAATTAAAAATAGCTTCGATCGGTAAGTCTCGTAATTGCTAGGTATCACCACCACCAGCTCCTGTCAACTCGAGTATTCTGACTAGGAAGTTAACAAAATAAACAATCTGGTTCTACTAATTCTAAGATGACAATGCGACTTAGATAACCCGAACTGTCCACGATTACTGGGAAATGATTAACTTAATAATCATTTGAACAGTGGTTTATTCAGAATTCTAAACAAGCATTTCATTTAAATATAACATAAGTTAAGACTTTAAGTTCAAGACACTCGATTTGATTGATTGATTGATTGGTGTATCTGCCAATGTACTTGAAGTCAAATTATTATTGAAGGTAAATAAAAATATAACTACACGGTGCGCATTACATTAAAATTGTACAGTCACTCTGCGCCTAAACCCTTAGGAATATTGAGTGTGTATTTTCCGATAGCAGTATATAGTAAATAGTTCCGACCTCGACTAGTTCGTCATACGAGGAAATACTATTCTACGTTACCATGTTTCTAAATCCGCATACAGGGTTTTGCCGCGGTAAGCAGCACGGTGTCTCTGTAAGGGTGCTTTGTCAGTCTCCCTGCTAAGAACAATTGCTAAAGACCGGTCTGCTACATTTGTGCAGGGAACAAGCTTCAATAGAAATGCCTACAGTTTTAGCAGGGAAATTAAAATGTTTTAGTCTAGAACTATGACTATTTCGTGTTTGCTTGCCTCCGATTTATTTTTATTGCTTAAATTCCACTTTTAGTCGTTTACGATTTTAAGAAGATTACTTAATGGTAAGTGATGTCAGAACAAGGTTGACGTAGACGACAGTATTTAGGACACACTCGAGTTAGTGTTCTTTATTTACTAGCAGATTTGAAATCAAATTTTAAACTGTTGTAAATACCTTAATTTTTATCTCGGATACATACAAGTTTTGCAATGTAAGTCTTTTTTGTTAAATGACAAGATATTCATTAAAGCTTCTTAAATTTGGAATCGCTGCCCTGCATTTTTTTTAATGTTAACACAAAAAAAAAACAAAGTACAAGGAGATTTTAAATTCAAGCTGTAAGTAATTATATATGTATGTAGTAATAATATGTAAATGTAGAAACATGCTCTAAATTGTACTTACGTTTTAGGTATTTTGAATAGATTGACAACTATTAAGTTGTGTGAATGCATCGTTCTTTCTTTCTTTCTATTTCTTTTGTTCTCTACTACACCTGTTTCAAACGCAGGAAAGGAATCAGGAAATAGTGGTAAACATATTTCAGACCTTACTAGTGATTCAAAAAATAACCCGGGATTATATGTTCTTTATATTATATTTTAAATGCCCATATTGTTCCATTATCTACGGCTTTAAAATACACACTTTATGATATTTAGCCATCTAGTTTGACTCGTAATTAATTATTATATTTTTTGCAAGATATCAAATGTTGTAGGTTGAAAAAATAAAAAGCCAAATTTAGTTCAAGACAGTCAACAATATTCCTTAAAATCTAACCAATTTCTTAAATATTTATTTGTTCATTAAAATCAATTTATGTATAAGTCCACAAAACTGATTTAAATTTACCGAATAATCTTTCGTATCAGTTTAAGAATATCGTGAAATCATATTTGTGTAATGTATTCGCTACAGACAAGGGTGCCGAGTAATAGCTCGTGAAATATATGTAAGTGAGGTGGCGAATCAAGCTCTCAAGGAAAGCTTTCTACAATTGTGGCACTTACAACCCATAGTTAGAAGGGCGAAAATTGAATAAAATCTATGTTGTAAACAACCTTGACTCGTATTTTTAATACTTTCTGTGATTTTCGAGTGTCCGTGTTTGAGGAGTGTTTAGAGTTCCTTGCACTAGACCCTACTTTGACACCTATATTTGATTGTCGAATCGTTTACTATGTATTTTTGAAATTTAAAACTCGCATATAAATATTGTATTGAATAATAATTGAAAACTATTCAATAAAGTTCAGTGAAAGAAAAACCTCATCAGGCAAAGTAAGTAAGCATTAAAATGTTTATCTCAATTAACTTTGAAATTTGTTAGATTACATATTTGTCTCGAAAACAGCAGAATGTTTAAGGTTCGATTGAACCATCTGAATTTAAACCTATTAATCCGTTAGTGCAGCCTACTCAAAGCCTGAAAATTTCTTTTTATTGCGTTTCTTTGAAATATCCATGGAATGTGACTCTATCGAGCAAAAAATCAGGAAAGTACTTAAAAAAGAGAGATTTTATAAAGCAGCTATCATTTTCAGGAAATCAATTAAACCAATTAAGCTCAAAGTTCAAAGCATAGCACAACAATTATCAAAATTTCCTGTGAATTAACACAACCTTCACGACTCACCCTTGACGGCATCATTCGCGGCATGGTAATGATGGCTTCCAACGACATTGTTTCCTAATCGCTCCTCCTCTCCAGACAGATTATCAAAAGTCCCCTTAGCACTGAGAAAGGATGTCCTTTTCTCATTCAGTCTTCCAGAAGATTTGTAGATATTCCCTTGCTCGGGGAGAAAGTAATATAACAATACTTACTTACAACATGTACGTAAGGTATTTATAAGAGTTTGTAGAAAAACAGATTCATGATGATGATGATGATGATGAGAAAAACAGATTAACATTAAATTCTTTTAATTGTACCCTATTTTCATGTAGGTAAGACTAGATTGATATTTACGCATATTCAATAAGTTCCAATCATTAAACTTAGAATTAATAGCGTACATCGTGTAATGATTCCGCCCAGTAGGGTAATTACTGCCAGAATTGGGTAGATGACACAATTTAAAAATGCAAGTTTTTATAATTTATTTATAAAATATTAGTTATTTTGACAGGTACAATGTTTTGAAATATATAGTTTTGCATTTAATATCGAAATTATATAGATTTGAAAACTTAAAAAAAGAAGCAAAAACTTTTTATAGTATATGTAAAATTTTTAAATATCATTAGCTTACTGACATTAAATATAACAATTTTTACTATGACGGTATGCATGTAAACGCATTATCTACGTAGCTATTATATATTTTATCCAAACGCCCATACAATTTTAGTACGATTCACAAGTCGTGACGTCACAGCTCAGTACCGTTTTGTATGGAGCGTTTTTCGGCGACTCGCAGCGGCTCCTCGAACACATCGCTGTATCTAGAAAACTATTGATTGTAAACATACTGTTACTTTTGCAATATTTATTTACTGTGATAAACTATTTAAATATGAAATAAAAAAAAATTGTCATGTACCCAATTTTGCCACAATTTGAAACACGTTAATAACTTTGATTTTGGCAAATACTGTTACTTTCCTTGGTGCGGTTTTCGTGGCATTTCTATAATGTTTGCTTTTCGCGAAGTATTTTCGATACACTCATTTGAAATTTATCTTTAAAAGTTTCTCAATCTTTTGTGATCTTACATTTTATAACGTCTACAGGGTCAAATTTATTGGAGAGCTCGTACGTTAGCACAATTTCAAACAAGCACACCCACACTTAGCAAAATTCTAGGAAATTTTATCATGGCTCATGACTGTATTTGTAAATGACATATGAGATGCTTAGACGCATAATCTGAACTGATTTTAGGATAATAGGTGCATCTTATAAATAAAGAGAATAAAATCATTACAAGATAATTTCAAATAATAACATGAAATGCTTTTGGCAGATATTTTCAAACGTTTTAAATAAAGTGTTATGAATTTTGTTTAGACACAAAAATGGGATACACTGGTCTGTGGCTAAATATTGTATACAGAATTTTTTTTCAACAGCAGAAGTTATAGCTATTGCTGTGGTCTTACTGTCTAGGTAATACTTCTATTTCGTGTGTTTTCATTAGTTTGAGATTTTCAACATTTCAGTGAAACAAAAAAAATATATACATAGGTGTATATTGTAACAGTATATGCTAACTGTACCTTTGTACTGCACTAAGCATTCATTAATTTAAGTTTAAATTTAAAATCTTTCAGTTTTGTAGGCATACAAATGCTTTTATATATTTTGGGTCGAACAAAGTCAGGATTTGAAACTTTCAATTCCGGCTTTATAACTGTGTTATAGATACATCGAGAGGGAAAAAATTGTTACTCTAGTTACACTAGAGTAGTTTTCTAGTTACTAGTTACTAGACTAGTTTTCTCTACACACATGTTATCTTCATAATAGAGTTCCACTCTGTCAACTTTGACCATTGAGCAAGGTGACAGATTTCAAAGCCTATCAATCGTTTCCTAATCTATTAACGTTGAAAAAGAGTAACACTATAGTCTAGAGGAATGCCATCATAAGTGCCCGCCTTAGTATTTATGCAATATCTAGCTTTCCGGCGATTTTCTTTATATCCCTGTTTTTAATCTAGACCATATATTCTCTGGAACTGTCTATAATTTGGGCAAACTGTACAAAGCCGAGGTATCGGGAGCAGTTTGGAAGCGACGTGCTCGCGACGTGGAATTAACATAATATAAAACTATATTTGCTGTCTTAATGACATAATTTTTTTTTAGCATTGAGTCAATAAACTCGTGGCCTAGTAATAAAGGAAACCATTTTTCCTGTCCGTTTGTAAACCCAGCGTATGAAAAAAGTCTCATACGATATCGCAAAAAATAGTTAATCCGATCTACTACCGGGCGATATTATGTAAGTTAAGAGTTTGAACCAAAACAAGGATTTTAAATTAAATTTCATTAGCAATATGCTGGAGCGGGATGCGGTGAAAGAAAATTGCGGTTGTTAAGCTCAGAATTATCGTGCTACAAAGATCAATCAATTTAACTTATCACTTGGATATGTATTTATTGGTTTTTTCTGTAGGATTATAGTGTTTTTAATTATATTACGGATCAAGGGTTTTAAAATCCAAATATTTTATTTCATCATAGGTATAAACATAATTTTTCTTTTCTTTACCTTGATCATTATCTTCATCGTCAAAGCGAAAATTATATGTTACGTTAGTTTGGTTCTATTAATAAGTTTTAAAATACTTTACAAATAGGATTTTAAATCATAGATGGTATTGAATATTAAGCAGTAGTACCTGTATACTACAGTAAAATCTATCAATAATTTCATTAAATAGCCTTGTTAGGTTTGCGTATAAACATACAAAAAGCAGCAAGAAATAACCAGACATTTTAACAAACTTTCTCGGTGCCATCGGGAACCCCGGAGATTTCCTTTTGAGTATTGAGTACCGATGTCAAAATTATTCTAATATCCATTAACGTGATATATTTCAATGGATCCCATCACAGAATTGATGAAGAAATATTATGCGGTAGAACGACGTGCCCGAATCGCGGCAAGGGTTTCCAAACTCTCAGTAATTATAAAGGGTTCCCGCATTTTGTCAAAATATTTTTTTTAAGATGTACATTGTGTGAATTTCTGTATAAAGGAAAAAATAAGGCAGTTTTTAAGTTTTGACAAAAAAATGCATATTAAATAAATACAAGGACAAAACAATGGCGCTGATGATGTAACTATATTTATTAAGCAGTTCTTTCATTCACAAACATTTTCGCTGCCTAGATTCTCACCACCACGTCTAACGCTACGATAATAATAAATATTTCCCTCTATTTATTGGTACAAAAGTATGTTTCTGTCAACGGTACTTAACCTTGTTACAGTCCATTTTACGTCGCAGACCCATTGTATAGTAGCTACTACTAGTCAATATTCAACAATAACTTTATATTCATATTTAAACTATTAACGATACATTTATTTATTTATACAAATAAAATCAAAATACATCATTTAGGTGCAATTTTTTTTCTAACCATCAAGTGGCAGGTGATAAATTGTCTATGCGATATTGAACAAACTCTGAATCGACCCCGGGCCCTCTGCGCCTCCAGCACCAAGTTTAATGGACCATTAATTAGGTTTGTTACTCACGTTTTATTCAGGGCTGTCAACCATACGATAGATCTTATGAAACTAACATACTTACATTATGAAGGCAGAAAATTGCAAGATATTTGTAAAAATAATATTGCTTCTTTTACTTTGAATTTTCTAAACGTAAGGGGCGCTTCCTATTAAATGTAAAATTTTGGCTGGCACATCCGGTTCGGCAGTATTTGTTTGTTTGTCTCAGAGCTGCCCCACTGTACACTCATATTGTAAATGCGAAAGTTTGTGTGTATATCTGTAACTTCTTGATACTTAAACATATGAACAGATTAGTTGAAATTTCCTAAAGTAGATAGCTTGTTACATTGTTGATTACCAAAAAGGAAGAGCTAGTACACTACAGGGCGGCATTTCATTTAATGTGTAAAAATGTTTTACTAACTTGATTTAATACTAAAGTTTGGTCAGTATTACAAACGTTGACTCTAGGTCTAACTTGACATAAGGTTGCATTTTTTTAGCATATTTTAGCCAAAGTCGTACCCGTTTTACTTTTTATTTTTAAAATTAGAGAAAACTGTTGTTAAATATATTTATATATATTTATATAATAGTTGTTAGTTATATTAAACCTCTATAATTTTTAAAATCTGTAGATTTTACAATCACAACATTCAATGTTTCAATATTATGTTATCGAATGCTTCCAAAATCGACCTCCCCAACTCACGTAGAAGTTAGAATGTCGCGACGACGACAAAAGGTCAACAAAGCATCTTTACCGGGACGCACCCGTATGTTTTTTCCTAATTTTGTACCATACATGAATTCATTCACTAATTGAGAAAGCAATTAGAGGGAAGCGGCTTCATTATAGTGTATCCATATTAATGAGGTAATATCATACCCGCACCTTTAACCGGAAAACTTCTACGCGGTTTGCTCACATGAAACTGTAAATCTATAATACGTGGTAGACTAATTATTAGGCACTGCATATTTAGATCGGTTTATTTTTGGTGTAATCGGTTTTGAAAATCTTAATTAATATTTTCAAACGTAAGTCAAGTCCTTTTTGCAGTGAAACTAAAAGTAGAATTTTGAATAAGAACTAACTCAGTTTTGTACTACACTCAGATTTTTTTAACCCTCTTAAAAGCCTATTAGCAGCTTAACGAAACCTTAGCTTTTGTTGGGAACGTCTTTTCAAGACGAGTGTACCTCAGAAGCTTAATTTCCTACTCTTTTGTAGTTAGGTTGTGCTATATTGCGTGTTGTGTAATAAGAATTTCTTAGTTACACTTACGTGTCTTTTTTTTTAATACAGCTATCTACTTTGTTTTTTTTTTATTTATTTATTTAATTATAGTGATTCTAAATTACAGGATAACATTTTTTACTTAAACTGTACTTAATATCATAACGCGTGTTGCTATAGGTATAGTAAATCCTCATATTATTGTATTTTAATAACAATATGACAGCATATGCGAAGTAAATTTATTATACTTTACTTATGTGATTTGATGTAACGATTATAGTAACATTTATGTACTATAGATGCAACAAAGATTCAAGATATTTCGTGTACAATTTCATGACCTAATACCGAAAGGCATTTGTCATACTAATTAGGATTCGCCACTCTATAACAATGCTGGTAATTAAAGAAACACGCTTCATAAATACCTACCTTTACAAACTAACGTGAATAATCAAGGTTGCCATGGCTTAATAAAATCTATATTTATCGTGTTTACAACAGTAAACCACATTTGACGCTAACTAGAACATTTGGTACTGAAATTACGCTAACTAGAACATTTGATAATGAAAAAAACCACAATAATCCCGAGAACGTTCAGTATAGTATGTAATTCGTCGCAAACATGAACCTAACTTTAAACAAGATATTTCTGCTATCGACAACCCACATTTGTTTTTTTCTACTAATACACATCTTATTGTTAAGATCCAACGAAATTATTGATAGGTTTTTTAATAAATAGTACAAAAATGTTTTGCGTTCTTTATAGAAAATACTTTTTACTCAAATGAAATGAAATCAAAAGAAGACTACCATTATTTTGTCAAAACTTCAGTGATTTAAAATTTTCATTTACTCGCCACGAACCAACTTACTTACCTACAGGTGATGTAGTTTGTTTGTTTTTGATATGGCATACACTTTTCAGACTTTTTGACTTTTCTTTACAAAATGCACTACTTATTTTCTGTAATTCCGTCTATTAGTGAATTATTCTTCTTATGAATTGCTCATTGAAACTAATTTAATGCCCATAGAGACCAGACAAATAGTCATCGCGAATTTAAGTGGCATACTTCTGAACCAATACGCCCATGTGCGTATATAAACGCAATAATGGGAGCTCAATTTCATCCTCTTTTCTTCAATATTTTCCCAAAATAACGCATATTTATTGAGAAAAAAATATTGGAACTGTTCCTGAAATTCAAATAAAAGCAAAATGATATGAATCTTTCCCACGCTGTCTACGGCATATTGTCAAAAATTTTGGACCGCTAAAATGATCACTATTATTAAGCTAAGTAAATGTTTTTTTGCGTTTGATTTGTTTCGATCAGACAATTAATTCTTAGGAAGAAACCGATGTCGTCTAATTACAAAAGAACAGAAGGCAACATGTCATGGCTCGATGAGGTTCTTGCGTGTTCAACAAGTCATTCAATAAAGCTATTGCTGTAGGATCATCATTACAATTATTTTCCAAACAAATACTTTATGGAAACTGATAAACCAAAGTGGTTAAGGTTAAAAATATGTGCCCTGAGAAGGGGAACTGTTTCGTAATGCATTAGATTTATGAGCACTCAAATATTGGTGTTTGTGGTTTGAATAATTTATTACCTCAATAAAAGATGATGTTGAGCTTATTGCTGTCCACACAAAGTGGTTTCAATTGGCAGTCGAGAGAACGGGACTCTTGTGAACGAGGCCTGGTGACACAATTGGTTTGTGGACTTATACGCTTTGTAGGTTGTATGAATCTATTATGGTAATTATTTATAAATTTATCAACAATGTTTAGTATTCTTAATCTCAAAAATAATGAAAGTTTATTATTTTAGCATCTAGTTTGTAACATTTACTTAATTTGTTGAATTTATTACCAATTTACGATTATTGTTGTGTGACTGACATAAAATATTATGAACCAAAATTATTTAAACAAGTGCCTACCTCAGCTCAGCTTTGATTTAGGATAATAATATGTCCCCCAATGAAAGTTTATTTAAGCATCTAGTTAGTAACATTTACTTAATTTGTTGAATTTATTACCAATTTACGATTATTGTTGTGTGACTGACATAAAATATTATGAACCAAAATTATTTAAACAAGTGCCTACCTCAGCTCAGCTTTGATTTAGGATAATAATATGTCCCCCAATGAAAGTTTATTTAAGCATCTAGTTAGTAACATTTACTTAATTTGTTGAATTTATTACCAATTTACGATTATTGTTGTGTGACTGACATAAAATATTATGAACCAAAATTATTTAGACAAGTGCCTACCTCAGCTCAGCTTTGATTTAGGATAATAATATGTCCCCCAAAAGTAACGCTAAAAATAAAAATTGTCACTAAAATTACAGCTTTTTCAATTTGTAGATAACAAGGGTAATTTTTATGGTGTAGTCGTAAGAACACGCAGCGCAGAATAATTAATGGAAGTTATTTCAACCAATTTAAAATATTCTCCATAACATGTTAAAAATAGTTGATATTAATTCTACTATTTTCAATTCCAATAATATTTAGGTTGAATAGAAATAATGGGACTGCGTATTTGTGTCAATACAGAAAATAACTCTTATTGTTATCTAAACGCTCTAATAACCTCATAATAATGAGGATGAACTTAACTTCAATTTAGTTTTTACTACCACATAAACTATATACATTTTTTTAATCAACCCTTATTTTAAGTGCTAATTCCAATTCGTGGTTTTATTTCGAAATGACGCTATGAAAACCATCATTGCTGATCTTATTTTACCTATTTTTGTGAACTATTAAATAAGTCTAAATCGAACTATATCCATTAATATTAGAATAAACAAGAAGCTCCATTCTTATTTAAAAAAAATTGTAACCTAAAATAAGTAAAGACCTGAAAAAAACTCCATATTAATCTCTCGAACATCGTAAGCATTCTCGAAGAGTGGCACTCAGATCATTAGCTTGCAGGAGACACGTCCGCACTCCATAACGGATCAAGTTGGACTAACAGAAATTGCGCGGGAATCCCGCTCGGGAACATCCCGCTACCCTCTAATTCCTTCGAAAGATTTGTTTCCGAAACGCAGGGTGTTTGCTGCGGCGTGCGGTCAATTACTTCACAACTCTCGTTTTATTTATGATTTTGGAGATACGTGATCTTGTTTTCTCTTTTTTTGTCTTGTATTTAAGTTGAGCTAGTTTGAAATGCGATCATGTTATTGGATCAAAATAATTGGAAAACAGATGTATTGTATATTTTTGGGTGTACTGTCATCTACTGTCTACTGTTTAACCATTTGCTGAATCACTCAGAAGCAACCAATCGAGTGCCCTGTTCTAGGCTGCAAGTTTTCTTCGATATATAAAATAATAATCAGGAAGAGCTTCAACTATTTATATTCAAGGGTTAAGTAATCCTTTTTGCAAATTAATTTTTCCACTGCAAGTTGAATTCGTGAAAATTTATATGCGAGCTTTTTTAGTTACGGAAGGTAATATTCTCCACGTTCTCATACAGTACTAGAATTAGACTGAGACTAGAATTTCCTTTTTATAATTTGTTTAAGCCGTCCATAGAGCACGCGTTCCACCTGATCAGGATCAGAAGCATCTTTTCTTGTACCTTTCATCTTTAACTTCCAATATTTCTTTTCCCAAGTTTACCTTTGCCTGATTTTTTGTGGAATAACCAATCTCAATTAAAATATCTTCCTTCAAATAAATTGTGACTGCCTAATAATAACTTAAAGTAAATAATATCCAATACACGAGACTGCATTATCAACAATTGCCTTCTTATAAATTAAGGCCAACGAGACGAGATAAAGCATGTAAACACTCTTACAAAATATTAAGCGCCTTATGAACAGGTTGGTAATTTCTGTACTGACAGCTTTCCTACGAAACACGCAACACGACGACAACCGTCGTCGACCAACTGACAACTTTATTGCGTACGAGAGATAAGGACAGATATAATCATCGCTCTCTATCGCACTGTAACTCAGTAATAGTTACCTAGTTTGTTTACGTATTTTATCTCGTTTCGTTGGCCTAACTTTAGTAGGAATTATGAAGAAATGTTTGAATAGCCAAATGCCTTTATTTCGAGGCAAAGCAATGTTTATTTCCTTCAACTATTTTTTAAATATTTATTTTAGTAAAATATTTTTACAAATAATTAAACAAATTTCAAGCCTAATTAAAAACAAAACTTTACAGGTACCTTAACTTAGCTAAAAAACTTAACTGCTTTTAATGGAGGTCAACTTTTCATTAGCTTAAAAAAAATGTGAAGTTTATGTTATAAACAATTTGTGTATTGAAAATAACCTGAAAAGTTTCATCTAACGAAGAAAATTACGTTAAACTTATCGATTCAAGAGTATATTTGGGCCATCCCCGTAATGCGCATTGGACAGCCAAAATAAAATCGTTACGAAGGCGGAGTCTGTTCCGAAGTGACCAATCGGGACATTTTATACTTTACTGAATGGGTATGTTTAACAATATTTATGAGTACTCATTTCACTACACGCCTCTTGGTACATAATTTATTGAAGAAACCATACTCTCTTTTTTGTTCTTAACATAATAATGTATATATATATATATTCGGGTGCCCCTAGTTAGCCATGTAGTAGCTCTAACAAGTAGTACCTCAAAGCTGTTATTATTCGTGTGGTGAATCCATATGAAATCTAAAAGATGTCTATATAACATTTCAAGACGACCAAGACGACCGAGTGGTGTAGTGTATTGGCCTTGCCTCATACGCCGCAGGTCCCAGGTTCGAGTCCTGGCCGGGGCATTCATTTGTGTAATGAACACAGATGTTGGTTCTCGGGTCATGGTTGTTTGTATTTATATATGTATGTTTATTCTGGGTTCCCCCCCACTTCGCTATATGGCCATCCATAACACAAGCTCTGCTTACTTTGGGGTCATACAGTTGGTGTGTTTGTCTGGGGATTTATTTATGATTTATTTATTTATTTTCAGGTTTCTTCAGTAGAAGACATATACTGGGAAGGCGAAGAAGATAATGCCAACGAATTCCTAGAAGTCAAAGATTCTAGTATTTTAAGTCACATGGATAGGATAAAGCGCGGATTATTGGATTTTAGCTTTTTTACTGGTAAGTGACCTTTTTATAACCGTAATATGAATTGAAGTTTTTATTAAAGGTATATACTAAAGGGGGTAGTAAATAATGTAGCATTTCGTTTGTTGGTTTTCATAAATTTTTAAATTAATAATATCATCATGTCATACAAACTTAAAGGAAAAGTCGTAACATTCGTCTCATGTTCCATTTATTCATAATTTTAATATGAGATTCGTGGAGTTTGCATAATAAAGAATAGTATCAGTGAGTAGTGCATGCGTGGTCCCTCGCGTTAACACATTCCTTGTTCATGTTCACATGCCACGAGTACAAGCTTCTGCGAGGAATTAAGATAGGTGGGATATTGGATTTCTTGCACGTACTGCAAGATTAAAATGATTGTATTATTTTTCTGCGGGGAATGATATCTTTGAAGGCAAAATTTGATTTGATTTGGTATGCCATGATTGAAAGTGTTATATGTTCTTAAGAATTGCATCTTATGGTTTTGATAGTTTTGGGTTCGATTTCGCGATACAGTTTCGCTTGGTACATGCGAAATGATGAAATAATACTTGATGAAATAATATGAAACTACTCATCAATAGATTTTGTAACAATAAAGATGTTTAGATGCGCATGAAATTAAAATTTCTATGAACTGAAACTGTTATATCGCACAGTAGAAATAAATATTATGTAGTTTTGGTATTTTAGAATACTTCATAGACCAGTAAGGATGGTGTGAATATAAATTTGGTACATCGAAAAACTTGCGCTCGCCGCGTACTACGCGATACGCTGTGATTTTTTGCGACTTATTTCACTTTTTGCTCTAAAATTCTTAAAGGAAAAAGTGGAAAATAATAGATAAAATTCAGTACTTCTATAATGTTAATTAGATTTACAACAATTTAAGCTCCATAAACTTTACAAGAGCAAGCTATGGCCTTTTAAAGATTGTCAATTTTTAGAAAATTGTGTATTTTAAGGTTTGCGGAGTGAAATATTGGTCAAATTGCTCGTCCTATGAGAGAGATCTTTTAAAAAAAAGTTTTATATATAAAATTATCTTTCATTAAAGAACAGAACGAAGTTTGTGATACTAATAGTTTACTCATAGTCTCCAAAAAAGCCAAATTAAGTGATTTCTATCGTACAATTGTTCCGGAGGTTCAGCGGGCCCGAAGTTCTTGAAGTCGATGGGGTTCTGGAATTTAATCGCCTTTGCGTCAACATTATGTCGAGTGGTGTGTACCTATCTTTCTGCAAGCATCGTGAACCAATGATCACGTAGTGCTGTATCCAGGTTATTCAAAACTTTTCATTCTCCTAATACTAACTTTAAGTCCGCGAGCATTATTGGACAGTAAATGGAAGTTTTAGTAAGTTAGGCTGTTAAACCCATCACCGCCTGAAGGTACTCCCAGGTTAAATATTTATTTATTTCCAAAACTTCAACTATTCGTTCCAGGAAGACCTAATGATACGACATATACCTAAAGCACAAATTATTCACACACGATCACAGTTAAAACATATAACTTTAACTTTAAAAAATACTTAAATTACATTTCCTATAAAACATTTTATTATAAAAAATTGATGCGTGAAAACTGAGCCTTGAGAATTTCAAAATTACTCGTACACCAGAGTCATGGTAGGAACAGAAATTCGTGATGAAATAGAAATTTGTCCCAGAGTGCCGTCCGCCATTTTGAATATTTTTCAAAATGGTTATCACGCGTGTTACCTTCATAGATCGATAGTTCACATCGATACAAACTAGTAAAATTAATAAAAATCTCGTAATAAATTTGAAAAAAAAAAACATCGTCCGGAAGTTTTATTATTAATTGTCTTCGCTAAAATTACCAGTTGAAAATTTCAGATACATCGACGTCCACTACCACCGAGTCTCCGGACACCACCGATGACGCGGAACCATTAGGAAATGATTTCCCGTAAGTATTCATATTCCTTTACTTCGATTTCCAAACTAAATATTCACTTACCGACTGACTACATAATAGATATGACACATCACTAGAGTGCGTGTGAGCCTCAACACTACACTCAATAATTTATACGAAATTAGAGTTCAGTAAAATTTAAGGACCAAAAAAAATTTACCCGACCACTTAAAATGGTTATCATTAACCTAGCCAGCGATCTGTAAACAATCCAAAATCCATTCATATTTGAATACCAGCTGCCATTTTTTATAAATGGCTCTACCAACAACTTCTTCTAAAGTTTCAGTTTTGTAAATGGTATGTGTGTTGACAAATTATCTATTATTTGGAATATGAAAAGGACTTTTGGTTTTACTTAAGTAATAAAATAACATGTATGCTAACCTTTATCCTGTAATCTAGAGCGATCTAGACGACATCTTTCTTGGTTTTACATTTTCATAGCTGTCAAGTACTCGATCTAAATTCAAATTCAAATATTTATTTGATGTTATTTAAAGCATTACTCTACCATCAGTTCGGAGGAAAAATTGGCAATTAAATTCACCCTATAATTTTTTCAAAATAAATTCACAATATCTCTTGATGTCTATACAAAGTCATTCTTATCTGCATCTGTTAGCTCGGCAAACCCTCTCTCCCGCCAACTATCTAAACTAAACGACGCACATCCTTAAACGACACCTAGGCTGTCACAAGGTTAACGCGAGATCCAGCCATCTTTCATGGTTATTATGACTTTTACAAATGAAATCCAGTCGCTTTAAAGTTAAGATAACTTTCTAAACTTTCATAAAATTCTCTAGATTCTAAAATGTTGCATCAAAATCGGATAGTTTCATATAGAAGCCGTTAATTTAATTATATTTCAGTGTTCTTTTAATCACTATTCCAGGGACGACAACGACGCGGACTTCGACAACGGTGGGACTTCTGGCGCTGCGCCGGAACAACACGAGCCCGATCAGGAACCTAAAGAAAGTAAGATTCAAAGAAATAAATAAACAGTATGTAAATGACGAAAACAACTACAACCTAAACATCGTAATTCCACTTGCAAATACTCCCTCGCTCTGACTTGTTACCTACAAACTTATGGATCCCATCCACCATAAGATCTAAACAGACAGATTCAGATAAGTCATAGATATGTCGTAGACATAGACATGTGGACCAGATGGTCTACATGCTAATAAAAAAATATCGAAGTTGAGGTTAGGTAAAGATTTAAAAAATGTACAGCTCACTTTAGAAGCTCCTTATTTTTTGAAGTCGATTATAAGGATAAACAAAATAATATATTTATACCTAAGTTCTCAAATAACTTGTAATATATTTATTTATATCATAATATCTAAAATAAATAAATATGTTGAGAAAATAGTTTGGCTTTTGAGTTATTTCGAAAAAAAAAAACAACAGAAATATTCTGGTATAATAACAAGATAGTTTGAACAAGAAACTACCATTCCTTAGTTTGTGATACCCACAATCAAGTAAATATATTTGCAAACAAGAATGCTTACAGATTACCAATAAGAAATTAAAACAAGGGAAGAAATAAGATTATTACATGATTAGTACATGAGGAAAAGTGACCAAAAAACTGGCAGTTCGAGCCATCGTTTAGAAGTTTTACTGAAGATTCGATGCGAACTCTTCACTCACCCACAGTCCCCACAGTCTCAACGCCAAAAACCTCAAAAATATAACCATTGCCAAAATGTCGACATAGGCTATGCTTCACACTTTCCACGACGTCAGTACGTCGGCATCCGAGCCAGCTTGGAAACTTCTTGTAGGAATTGTCTTGTTGGACACTTGTTGTCTGCGCGGGTTGCAGACACTCTCGTGACCCAACTTCGTTCTCGAACGTCTGCTATTGTTAAATGGTAGTTTTAAATGTTGTCAATGTTGCTATTTTGTACGACTTGACGTCACAAAATCCGTCATCAAAATGTAAAAAAATACATGTCTTCTTTTTCTTCAACTTATCTTGATTATGTTAACACACCTTAACTTCTGCTGTATAAAAATATTGAGAGGACGAGACTATACTGAGAGGAAAAATGTCAGTGGAAAAAACCTCTTGGCACTCCTATATAGCACGAAGTTTGTTTATTATTAAAACGAATAAAAAAAATCTTTAAATCCATTTCAGAAACTCTTCGAGTAACATTCGTCGTTATGGAACCATACCAGGCTGAGTACTCCAATCGTGACTCCCAGATGTTCCGGAATTTTTCAGGATCTTTGGCAGATGCCGTCAACGTCCTGTTTGAGTCCCTACCAGGAACCCAGAGAGCTAGCCTCGTTAGGATACAGTGAGTAATAGTAATAAATAATAATGCCCTAGAAAAACACCAATTGTACGCCCCAAAGTACGCAGAGCTTGTGTTAGGGATACAGCCAACTGGGGGATCCCAAAATAAACACACATATATAAATATTAAACTCGAGGACAAAAAACCGTGTGTATCAAACAAACTAATGCCCTGACCAGGACTCGATCCTGGGACTTTCAGCGTCTGGTTGGTCTACTACCAACAACGTCTCAAATAATAATTAAATAGTTAGACGGCCAAGCAGCGTGGCGGTTAGTAGCCTTGTCTCAAATACTGGAGGTCCCAGGTACGAGTCCTGGCCGTGGCATTCACTTGTGTGATGAACACAGATGTTTGTTCTCGGGTCATGGTTTTTATTTATATATGTTTTAATTCTGGGTCACAAAATCGCTCACCCAGTTCGCTGTATGGTCATCCATAACACAAACTTTGCTTATTTTGGGGCCATACAGTTGGTGTGATCATCTGGGGATATTAGTGGTAGATAGTACTCGTGGGTAATGCCGGGTCATGTCTATTAGCCTTAGCAAGACGTAAAATATGTTACTTGATATTTATTATATGAATGTAAAGAAAGTAATAAAAGGGATATGACGCAATTTTTGACCTAAGAATAAGAATTATTCAAATATAACTAAACCGATCAACAAATGGGTCCTTTACTTCGGTTTACATGGTTCCGTGTATATATCGTTGGCATACGAGTATCGTAGAATTGCCCACATCATGAAAGTTTGATCATTTCAAGAATTGGTTGCGTTTCATGAATTGATCAACCGTCGTTTGGCCACATCATGTGGCTTGGCCAGATCAAATGATAAGAAACCGTTTGTCGCGATGGCCAACCAATGCGTGGAACTTCATGTAAAGGCCAAGTTTATTTAATCTTATCGTAAAATGGTTTCTTTAAATTCCAATAGAGGCGCTGGAAACTATTGCACGTGGATAATATAATTAGCTGATTTATCAAACAACATGTGGTGTTGTTAAAAGTGTTTTGCCTTTTTTAAACTTTTTATTAATTTAATGTTCATTATTGCGCGTCACCGGATGCTGTCGCACGAAGTTCACTTCGTTCGCTTGGCTCGCGCAAATAGATTGCTGCATTCATGAACTTGGCGTCTGGGAGCCACAATGCTCCCCACCATCCCAACCCAGTGGTCAGCTGATTACGCAGCCAACCCAGACGCGGCGGTTCGTTACAGGCGTCCGCATAATGTCTTAATATCTATTAATCTCGGGATAATCGGGATCTCCCGACGACATATTCCAACAAGGAACGCCGGCGTTCCAGTCAGGAATACACAGCATTCGAGTCACCTTACCCACCGGTGGGCCAGGCTGACGCGTTGTACGCATTCCTACTGAATTCATTTGGCAGTAGATGAACCTTCCGAAACAGTGGTAGTTCCAATATACGACGGCTTAGGCGTATCGTATGTAAGATTATTTTGAGTTCCGGCTATGCACCCTCAGCGCTAAGCCAAAAAGCCCGGTGTAATTCAAAAGGCCAATATAAGTAAAAAGTTACTATATGGCCAGTCGTCATAGTTAATACATCATGGAATGCTCGAGCATTTCATGAATTGAGAAATTGTATAATTTACACAACGCAGTGTTGAGTGGGACAGGCACTACAATAATAACGTGCACTTTCAAATCCACTTTGACTAGTTGCAAAATAATTTATCTTTATCTTAATTAAATTTGCTGTATCGTATTAGTAGGCGATTAAACGGTTCTATCTATATGAAGCGGTTATTACACTTAAGTCAGAATTAAGAAACCAACCCGCCTCTTGCTCAGTGCTATTGGGGATTTCAACTATTTTTTAATTATGATTATACTATTTTTAAATATTTTCTTTAATGCAGTCTTTGAGAATGATCGGTACTTTTAATAAACTTATAATCTTTTCACAACTGAGTTATAAATTTAATATTTTTTGTATTAAACGAAAATGACCTACAAAATTATTAATGTACTGTCGAAGATATGATATGCAAAACATGATCTACAGCTAGTAGGTATTATTTAAAATTAAATCTTTTCACAATACTTTACAAAGAAACAGGTATAATATCATTTATTTTCTAAATTAGAATATATGTGGTCGTGCTATAATCTAAGCATTTTAATTCAGGTCCTTTTAAACAACCACATCGTAAGACATAGCCTGTGATGGATGATTTCTATGATTATTATACAATTACACAATTCTACAGTAAAAAAATTATGATTATTATTTCATACTAGATTAAGTAATATATGAAAGTATTTAAAAACAATACCTCCTTTTACAATCCCTTGGTGGCGATGGCTCGTCTATGAAACAAAATCGCCAAGAATAACCCGGCATTTGACATTCTATTACGGAAACAAGTTCTGTTTGTTAAAACTCTTAAAAATATCGTTTATCAGATTAATATGGCCTTGATTTAATGGAATTTTACGTTTATTTCACCATTTTTTATTTTGTAAGCACGTTGTGTATGGTCAAAATTATAATGAGGGCTAAGGTACTTTTCAAATTAATTTTAAAATGCGATTTTGTCTATATCAGTGTTACTTGATGTATTATTTTTCTTGTGGAATGCAACCTAGACTTAAGTATGTTTAAAGTTTTGTTTTCATTAATTTTATTACGGTTGTATTCTTGTTGTGTGCACTAAATAAAATATGTTAAATAAATTGAGACCAATTGATTTCTTGAATGAATAAAAATAACTGAAATGTCGAATGTTATTCTGATTAGGGTAATTTTTCCAAGTTTTCTCTACTGGTGAACAGTCTGGTCAGAGGCCCGGAAAAGAATTTAAATCCTTCTAGAATTTGTTTATACCGTTACCTACTCTATTCGTCCAGTTCATAATCATCATCATCAATCAGTTCATCATCTTAACTTGGCGATATAGGTCCTTTTTCATTACATTACATTCATTACCTTTCACATTACATTAAAAATACAGGTTTACATATACAGCTGGTTATAATGAGATCTTTGAAGCATCAATGAACCCTCCCCCTTTTAAATCCATCCTTTGAAGTTATACAGTTATGGTATGGAAATAACGCTGGATTTATATAGGCACCTCAAGGAAATATTATATTAAGGTGGAGGATTGTTTTTGCAACGCGGGCCAAGGTTAATCATAATAAGTCTTCATCGTTATATCAATTATCAACATTTTACGTTAAAACTCTATAAGACACAAATACCTACTAATTCTACTTCTCAAGGTCCCGAATCTCGGACGAGTTCTCCTGCAAGGTGACTCTGGACATCGTGACGACGGGCTACGACGACACCGACAGGATTACGTCTATCCTACGGGACCACATCCGCAACAGACGCCAGCTGGGCCCCGTGACCGTCAGCGAAACAGACTTCAAGGCTGCTGTTATTGATCCTGGTTGGTTTTCTAATATTAATTATTGGTATGGTATGATATATAGGTGTCTATCTTCTGGACGGTAACTTTCTGGTTATAGAACTGCTATGGATCATTGGACAGTTGTACCTAATTGAACGTTCGTTGAACCTTAATCTAACCTCACCCAGTCCCATTATTATTGAAGGTATTACAGTTTTTACTAACTACATATAGAGGAAATTTATATTAAAAACCACTGACAAAATACTTATTTCCTAGTTATCTTTATTCGACGTTATAATTTTCCACAATGTAAGGTAACCTTTTTTTCCTTCTTAATTATCTTTTGACTGACCAATTCAAAATTTAACATAAATTAATAACTATAAAATAACATAAAATTATGCTACATATAAAAAAACTAAAATTAAACTTGAATCTATTAAAGGCAACGTAGCCAAAAGGCTGGCCAAATTACCATGCTGGATCACAATAGAAACTCGTACTAGGTAGGTGCCAGCCTTAGGGTCACGAGTTTCACTCACCAATGGCCTCGCTAGGTCCGAAAAGGCGATGAGCCCCTGGTCCTCAGGACCCCATGATTTCAACGCCAAAAGCCTCAAAAATATACTCACTACCCAAATTCTGATATTTTCTACGTTTGAGGCTTTCAGCGTTATTAGCAGCAGAACCAGAACATATTGCTGGCATCCACTTGAGTAAAAAAAATCTAGGTACTTGGTTAATAAATAAATACATGATTATTTTTATGCAGAACTAGGCACAGGTTTACTAATTAACAAACAAACACAATAGAATCTTTAAGTTCAGCAAGTTTACTAAATTTCGAAATAATAATAATAATATGATCAATACTTCTTATGTTATTCATTAAACAGATTGCATGCAAGTGCCAAAATCTTTTTAATTCAAGCGTATTTAATGAAAATCTAACCGTTCTTAATATATCTGTGTTCTGTAGGCATTTACTATCACTGCGTAGCATAACCTACTTATTTGTACTAAACACATTTGGCAGCATTCCACAAAGATCCAGGTATTGTATTTCCTACTGTGTCGATCCCGAAATAACTTGCAATGGTCTCCCATTGAGCAATATGTCGTTGAGCAGTTAAACGCAATCATAAAACTGCCTGTTACTGCAATATGGAATAACTTTAATATGTTTGTGCTAATTTATTGCTACTTCTACCTGGTAGAAAATGTGCCTGTTGAAATCCTGATAGTCATACATCAACAAGTATTGATAGATTATTAAGAATGCTAGAAACATAAATAATATAAAAAAGAGGGAAAACTAAAGTATAAAATGTCTAAATTATATTAAAAACAAAAATATGGCAAAAAGAGCTGGTAGGCTATCGATAAATGTTGTGCGAGATTAATTCCATCCATATTAAAGGTAATTACTAAATCAAGTGTTGTAAGTTATAGGTAGTTGTTTATTCCGTGACTAAATGTAACAATTGACATTATTGAATGATAATATCGATATTGGTACCACAGACGAGATTTACAACGGAGTCGAGACCTGCTCCCCGCAACAGATCGCCTGCGACAACGGACAGTGCGTCCCGGACTTTGCGCGCTGCAATGGCCAACATGAATGTGACGATCAGTCCGACGAGGCTGGCTGCCCCGGTATTTTTTTTATTTTGTTTCCTTTTGTTATTATACTTATTTCTTTATCCGTTATTTCTGTTGACATAATTAAACTGAATGACAAAAAAATATGTATTTGGTTTTTCGTCTCTGTAGAGTCATGGGATACCAACACTAGGCAAGCACAAGAGAATGAGCCGCCCAGGGGAAGAGGTGATCTTGGTGTAGTCGATTTGGGATGTAATTTGTTTAATTGTTCCGATGGTACATCCATATGTGAGGAACAGCTCTGTGACGGCTATGAACATTGCAGTAACGGTGAAGACGAAAGATTTTGTAACAGTGATCTTTCTACCACGCAACCCACTTTTACTAGTAGAGGTAAAAATGATGAGCATTTGAATTTTTTTAGTTTTATTTCTGTTTTTGTCTTTATGTTCAATTTTTTTTTGTTTTGTTTTGTTTTAGCTGATGTAACCGATATCTATGAAGAAGAGAGAACTACAAGTTCGCCTGAATCTCGACCTAAGACCGAAAGTGAGACGCTTTTAATTGAGTTTGAAAAATATATTTTGGACACGCCGTTCTGGCAAATCGGATTCCTTCCGGACGGAACGAAAAACGTCTAATATTTTCTTTTCTCTTGCGTTTTTGGGTATTTAAGACATTAAAGCTTTAAACTGGTAAAAAGAGGAAGTTTGCTAGTTGGGTAAATTTAGCATTTATTATTGAATATTTAGCATCAATATTTAGCATTGACTTCATAAATAATTTACGATAATATTTAGAATTGCGCAAAAATCGTCTTAGTATAAATAGTAAATAGCCTCAACTTGACCTTATCGTTTATCAAACTGACAATAATGACATAATCAAATCAATTTAATTATACAGTGGATAGACCCCGAGATGTTCGTCATTCCCGGGTAGCGTTCCAGCTTATGTCACATTCTTGAAAGTTCTGTAGAAGTAATTAATATGATAAGCATACATTGATTTTGATTTACTCAGTAAGTAAACATTTCTAATAAATGAAACCGTTGGTAGTTGATTGTATGTGTACAATGAGTGTATCGAAGATGGTTTATATAGTGCAACCCATTTGTACGTGTGGTCCAGTATCCAGCGCAGGCCGACCATCTATTTTTCGGTCCAGTAACAGGCAGCCCGTGCCAGTGGCGCTGGATCCGTATTTACACTACATGCTATACGGACAGCCGCTAGCGCATACTTGTAGAGTGACCACGCGTTTCGTGTTTTTTGGTAATGACATCGTAAAAATGGTCTGATGAAGAGCTGAATAGGTTTGTCCAACTACACAGATTAGATAAATGCCTCTGCACCGTAAAATCCCAAGATTACATACCGTGATAATAATATGCAGCATTATAGAATATTTGCGTTGGAATGAATGTTGAGCACCTAACTATAGAGGAAACTAAAAGTAAAACGAAATCATTGAAAAGTAACTATTACTTGAAGTTTGTTATTTTATCTTGAGTCATTTTTATGAAGTCATCTCAATGATTTGGCAATTGTTTCTGGACGCGTGTAAACGACGGAATCCAGTGATGCTGCATCCAATTACTGTCTCAATGTACATCGGCCTTTAATTTTGTATGGCTGCTGTCATGTCACAAGCTTAATGCATACAGAGGACCGCGCTTACAAGTTACTTGAACCATCTACACCTACTGTAGCATATGCTATCGAGCCTATGATATCGACAGTTGTGTATATTGTTGTGTGTATGTCGTTAAACTTGTGTGTGTGTTTAGATAATGACTATGGTTTTGTAGGTATTCTTCGTACGTGGTTTATTTGAACTATTTACTTGAAGTTATTATAAAAAAAGGAAAGCTTGACTGGCTTCAAGTATTATGTATTTTAGTTAAGGATAAGAGAATAAGGAAGAAGAGTTTGCCTTGTAAAAAGTATGACGCGAGGTCTTTTGTGACAATAAATATAAATAAATAAATTTCATATTACGTCATATATTTGTAGATTAATAATGTGTAGACCTACAGTAAAATTTTAAGCGTTTGTTTTAGCCTCGATATTATTTAATACATCAGCCTTTGAATGTACGCTTTTAAGTTTTATATGTTTTAGATTTCTTAAGTGATATAAAGTTTTGCAATGACCACAATAAAATATTTGTATTTTGGTTTAGCCAGCCTAAGTACAAGTCAACATTGTTGTGTTACTCGGACACTATTAATTGTATTGTTTAAATCGTTCTATTGTTATTTGTGTCGATACAGACAATAACACTTGATAATGGATGGGCTTGAAACGGAGGACTTGCGCGCTTGTAATGTAGTATAATATAAATAATACACATAGCAACTTAAACAATAATTTAAGATATTCTCGGGATTGAAAATCAAGGTTCAAAAAATTAGTATCGTTAATTAATTAGTTAATAACAACGGCTACGGGTTGCACGAAATCGAGTGGTCTAAGGATCCTTGGAGAGCTTATCCCTGTACTGGGCGTCTTCCAGCTGCAAGAAAGAAAAAGTACCTATTTTTACGGAGTACCCTATTATTATAAAGCCACGTTTTTTGACAGGCTGTTACAATGACGAGTTCAACTGCGACGTGACGCGGTGTGTGCCGCTGACCGCGCGCTGCAACGGCTACGACGATTGCGATGATGGCACCGATGAGAAAGGATGTGAGCCTGGTAAGTCATTTATGAATAATCAAATGTCGAATATGAATACGCCATATTTGTTCACTGCCACTTGAAAGACGTGCTACTATCTTACTGCATTCAAAAGTTATTACTCTATTCTACTAAGCGGTATTGTAGCATTAATCGAATCTCCGTTATACGTGAGTCAATTAAACGGTAAAACGGTTCCTAACTATAACTCACTAATAAGGGATATCCTATATTTTAATTTGTGGTTACGATGCCGAACTCCATATTGTATGTTGTTTTTTGAAATATTGTACATCTCTGAGAAATTTATGCTCTTCTAAAAATACATTGGTTGAGTTGACAAGGATAGAAATTTTGAGGTTTTGATACAAGGAAAAAAGAGGAAGTTAAGTAACAAACTTCCAGGGCGCGGACCTCAAAACTTTGGTCCTCGGTCGCTTAATTTTATTTGAAAAATGATTTGGTCACTACGCAAACCGAACCGATACGATACGACATGAATGCAAACGATACTAATCGTTTATAAAATATTCTGTGTTGCTCGCAAGCCCATGTTTTGCATCATTCTAATTTTTTTATGTAGGGGAGCAATATAATTGAGTTTGTGCGAATGAATGTACCTGAGGTAGTGTCAGAGCCATTTTGCAGGTAGGTACGTAACGACGGAACGACGCCCATTTTATTTTCTTCAGCTATTTAATTTCATAAAACTGCAAATGCAAAATGTACGTCAGTTGGTATTCATGCAACGATTCTTATTCAGGTAGGATCTATAATAATAATTGTTGTTAAATTTGTTTTTCGTTCATTTAAGTATATTGTTAAAAATATTCTTGTTTTATTTCAAATTTCAATTGGTAAGTCAAATACGGATTATTTGTAAAAATAAAACGATTCAATAAATATCGATTGTGTTCTTAAACTTTGTAAAGTTTCTTGCCAGATCTTCTCCACGAAGGTTTTTCCAAACCGATGGTAGCCATGATTTATATAACATCAACAGGAATTGGCAGTTGTGAATGTCGTTCCTTTATCGTTCTCAACTTTTTTAGGATGTCTGACTATTTGCCAACATAACTAACTTATTTACACGTGAGGAATACCCAAGAAAAGACCAGTAACAAACGCAAGCTTATGTTTTTTGAATGATTATATACCGATATATTTTTTACTATTCTCACTGCCGGCAGACAAGCACGTTACACGAGCATTGTAACTCGTACAGTAGGTAAATACGCTCCTGTTTAATCCACTTGAAATAAATAAACGCCCGTCAATTCTCATTTGAATCGGTGATATTTTATGAAAATTAGTATTCATTTACTCATTATTCTGAATTTATACTACAATGCACACTCACGTACAAAAGCTGATCCAAATAAAAATAAGTCAGAACAAATGACGTAGTTAGAAAGTAGCCTACATTAAAATGTACATTGCCACGTTACTATTAACCGCCCAGTTCTACCTAAAGTCATCTATTAATAGCGTTTACCATCAATAGCGGTTCCTCTGAAGATTTGCTGCACTACTCTAATTAATATTAATGACAGTTCCATGACTACTTGAGTTCAATTTTGGTGACTTCCATACCATTAAACTGGAATGTATGTGATATGTATTGGATATTGGTATGTCGAGTGTGTTATGTGGGCTAAAGGTCAACGCATCGTCGCCGGCGCATCAGAACTAATCTAAGTGGGTGCCATTGAATCATTATTTGCTTTGAGTCGATTGGAACGGGTGTGTTTTGAGGCCATTACTCAGCAGGCTGTTAGAATCGTTTGGATATAAACTCAATGTAAATGAATAAAGGCACTTTTTACATTTTTATTTTCATTTATAATCTTTGGTATTGGTATCTTATATAGCACTACTGCTAGTAGAGTTTCTTTCTCAAGATCTGAAGTGGTTCTACAGTCCTTCCTGTTTTGACACCCATAATAATTACGGTTTCCGGTGTGTGTTCCGGATAAAGTGAACGAACAGCTAGTGATTACTAAAATAAAGGCAATTTCAAGTAAAGTTTAACGCAACCGGCAACGCATCATTTGTCGGTATAATTGATCACTATGATATAATTATGACCAATGATGTCCATAGCTGCGAATGACACTTACCATCGAGCGCGTCCTCGTTTGCCGGCCTTGAATAAACAAAAAAAAAAACAAATTTTAAGCGGTTTTCTCTTATCTTAAATAAAACAAATATCGTCAATTATATAAATAATTTGGTTTCGTCATCCAAATTTAGTTATTGTAATGTCGTTGTAAACATTATTTGAGGACGCAAAGGGTTGCCTAGAAGAGATCGCTCTTTTAGTGATAAAGCCGCCCAAATTGTCATTCTCTTTTTTTGTAGTTTTAATCTAAGTGTATTTTAATTTTGTAACTGGTTAGGCAGTAGAGTGTTTTATTATTACTAGGCAGAAATTGTGGAATTTCGTTATCCATTTCTGCAAATTTCAGTATCGAAAGATTACTTGTTTAAAAAAACGTAGATATTCAGATGAGTTTAATACAGACGTAACGTATGACGTTTGAGGGTGTTCGTCAGTTGGATACTTGGGGGGAGGGAGACTTACCGAGCTAACAGATGCAGATAAGAATAATTTTGTATAGACATAAAGAGACTGTAAATGTATTTTGAAAAAAAATATACCCGTGAAGTTTCTTGCCAGTTCTTCTTCACGAAGGTTTTTCCGAACTGGTGGTAGAGTCATGATTTATTTGACGTTAATAAGAACAAGTAGTTGTCAATGTTGAGAAATAAATATTTCATTTCATTTCATAACCCAACCATTTGAGCGCACTATGCTTAAGTGTAAATCTAAGGGTCGTTGTGCTACACTACAGGAAACTGAAGAAAAGCCCTTTCATTGGACTCAGTTAGGCTTGAAATTGGACACTTACTTATATTGATCTCAGTCGGCATATTAGCAGCTGAACGAGTTTTCTGTGCTTACCTCGAGTAATGCATCTGTTGTGAGCCAAATCAGCTCAGACTGGGCCTAGTCGCATTTGCTTAATATCTATAGATTTTTTTTATTTACTTGATTGAATGTTGACATCCTGATGTAAACAATATTGTATGGCAAATCTCATTTATCAAGATAATGTCGAAATTAAAGAATAATTGCGAGAGATGAGATTTTTCGATCAATATTAATAATGTGTTGTTCTGGGGATGTCAAAGTCATGTCACACTCAGCATTTTACGATGTTTACCGCAGTGACTGTCGCGAGTGCTTGTCTGTGATAGAGATGGGAATATCTATAAACTTGATTCTCGAAATTCTCGAATTCGAGAGACAATGATAATTGTGTACTCAGACTAATATAATGAACTAATAAATAACGTAAATATATAATTATGGATTTTAGTATGACTCAAACATGCGTATATGAAATTAATCCAAAACAAGCAGGCCTCGTGCAGAGAGTATTGTATTTTTATATATTATGTATGTTTAAAATAGGTCTCTAAAAAAATCGATCATTTACTCGTTTTTAAAACAAGTTATCTTAAACATCTCACTTCAATCGGTATGAGTTGTATTAAAGTATTAGGACTTCCTTGAAATTCGATTAAAATAAATATGAATGAACTCCTAATGAACTACTTTCAGGTATGTTTTTTAACAATCTTGTCGCAATTCGTAGGAAGAAATCTTAAGTACCTACCATCGTTGTTTAAATATGTCTGAGTCCACCGTTTTGAACATCGGTTGGGCAAGGAACGTAACAAATGCATCCGTTATGAGTTTATTATGATGAGCTCAGCACATGGATCGGATGTCATGGCTATTACAGTGTAAGGGAATGATAATAATATATGTTTACGTTTAATATATTGTGGCCTGCGTTATCAAAACTGACTCAGTGGTTTATAAATATGGTCTTAGTATGATTCCTTGTATTAGGTTTGGGTATACTTTGGCTTCTGGTTAGGTATGATCTTCTGGGGTTATTATTTCCATTATTTTAAATAAATTGGAGTTTCGTATATAAAGTTAATCTTCGTAGATAAAAAGTTCCTTGTCTTTTTACTCATGCTCCAAAATACCACAAAATAATGTACCCCGACCTAAGTAAGTTAATTAAGATTATTTTAAGATTTTCTTATATTATAACAAAATTAATAAACTAGTGCCATATAAAATAAAGCTCACCCTCGATAAAATACAGCCTCAAGGGAGAGGTTACGAACCAACCGGTCAGCCTCAGATAAAACCGGGCGTCACCTAATAAACTTTCTTATTTGTTCATTAATAGTGAATAATCATTAATGACACACCGGGACTGCTTCACATTACGGAGGTTTGAACTTAATCTTTCCCATTTAAAAGTCTAGTTTGCATTTTCTTAACCTAACCCAGTGGATAAATCTAACCACAGGCCAGTGTTACTGGTAAAATCGTAAAAAAAAAACGTGGATGTACTGTCGCCGACTTCGATATTTTCTATAAATGTTGTGATGTTTACAAAAAAATATAAGTAAGTGTATTTGCAATAAATTTACTTAAGGTACGAATTTCAACATTTATTTTAAAACTTTTAAGAACCGTATGTTATTTTTGGTAACATTTAAAATGGCTTTGAGTTGCTCGTAACTCATAAATATATCTCCATAAAAAATGCTTAGCAAAAGTAAAAAATACGGCAAATCTCTAGTGTCATTTTATTTTAAAAATGAAAAGGTACATCTTAAAAAAATTAAAGACCAAAAAAAGTTATTAAGATTTATTTTATGCTTCTAATATTTAATCACTACCTCACATCAGCAGCTTGTAAAGTAATTAAGAGAGATTCCTAACGTAACATAAGTTTGATTCTCGCCCCTCCAGACTTCATACTCGACGTTTGAAAACGTCTCCAATATGGAGGCACTTGACATCTTCGACGTGCCTCCGGTGTCGATGATGTCGAAAAGAGGCGTCAAATATCAAACGCCCGCTGCGAAATAGTTAAAAGACGTGGGACTTCAAATACCCTTGTGTTAAGTTGATTTATAACGTATTCTTAGATCTGGGTAATGGATACCACGGTCGATGGAACTTTCTACTCTTTTTTTGTTTTGCAAAAGCACCTGGTATAAATTGTATCAATGTGTTAGGTATTTTGTAAGGAGACAATAAATTGTCGACGTATGGGGGTTTTAATGCTTTTTAAAAATTATGAAAGTTTCACAATTTCATATTATCAAATCAAAGATTATTTAAAAGAACGTAAGTGAGTATTTATAATAAGTAAGTTATTAGATAGAGCATAATATCAAATGTGATTGTATAACTCATTGCTAGATTAAAAAAATATACTTATATTCCTATTTTCCCAGGAGTAGTCAAATTGACTCCATAGTGTCTATCTGCACCGTCGATGCTAAAAGTTTGTCTGGAGGACTGTCAAATGACTTAATTTTCAATTTATTTATAGTTGTATTAGAACATTGAAAATTAAATGAATGAATATATGAAGGTATGAAAGTCAATCGTTGTTTTAATAAACAGTGTGATATAATGTACGAAATGAAGATACAGTTTAGTAAAAAAAGTTTATTTATAAAAATGTTAAGTTTGCACTTATTGTGCAAACTTAACCAGCAAGAGTCTTGTGATCTATAAAAATACTTAAAAAACGAGGTAAGAGTTACATTATATAAAAAATCGTTAAATTTACCGGAATACTACGTTCAATTGCATCTAAATTAGTATTCATCTTCACGCTATCCATGACAACTGTGCTGGAGTATGCAAATCGATTCATTTTCATCAACTCGCGAAGGCCTAGCTTATTACTGTGAAATAATATTCAATTTAATATTTGACATTCCTTTCTGGACCTGTCAAATCAGTTTGACCTTACGACGGAGTGGACAATCAGCCAGTGCTGTATTCACTGCACTAGTAAATAATTCGTAAGTTTAGTTAATTTTATTGATTGATAAACTTTATATTCCACTCATTTTGTCTTAAGGTAATACTTAAAATATAATTATCACTTAAGCAATGTATTAAAATAACTTAATTTGTTTTGTAGACTTTACATTCACCCAAGTTTATCCTTTTTATCATATCGTAACAAACCAACAAGTATCACGCGGAAAACCGAAATAAAAAATTGTCTCGGCATTTTTCGAAAAGTATTTCTACGTTTGCAGTATTTACAAAAACTAATGAAAATTG
This sequence comes from Marasmarcha lunaedactyla, assembly GCA_923062675.1. NCBI lineage: Eukaryota > Metazoa > Arthropoda > Insecta > Lepidoptera > Pterophoridae > Marasmarcha > Marasmarcha lunaedactyla. The sequence continues at coordinate 39,300,019 of OV281339.1, read as the reverse complement.
TCCAAACCGAATATTGTCGTATCAACATTTCAGAATCAAGATGAGAAAATTATTCAGTCAAGAATAATGTTATAAAAATACGTTATATTGCGTAGTTCAACGTGTCAGAGGAGTAGACGTTCAATATCATAAGTTTGTAAAGACTTATTAAACAAAAAATAAATTTTTGTTTGTTTTTCTAGAACCAAATAAAGACCGTAAACTGAACTACTCAATAGAAAAGTAGATTTAGTAGTAATCGAAGATTGTAACAATTTGCCTGCGCAGAAACGATTTTATAAGTTATTAATACCGAAAGTTCCACAAAAGATTACGCTGAAAATAATTTCCATAATAAGACTATTTTACTTGTGGGTGCATCGTTTAGGGGAACTAACTACGTAAAAACTAGAGTTGTGGTTGCCAAGTATCGATAGTTCCAGCAACAGTCCTCAATTGAACTGCTTTATTTAGCTAGGCTTACACAAAAATTATAAATGAATATTATGATACCAACAGACATATTTTATATCACGCAATTTAGTTTGGCACCGTGTTTTGTTTTTTCATATATGATTCTTAAAACTAATTAAGTATTTTAGGTAATTTTATTTACAATTTTCAGACCTTATTTGTCAAACGTAAATGCCTTTGTTGTAGTTTTCACAGGTATCTTTTTTTATTTTACTGCAGATTTTTTTTCTTTTCTAGCAGTAATCTAATTTTAACCAAGGGTTCATTTAATAAAAAAAAATTCATAGGAAATTTTATCAGTATTATATTTATTTTAGAGTATTTAGTTAATCATTATTATAGCGGGCAACAATAAGTTATAAGTAGTACAAAATAACTTAAAATAAAAAGTACCAAAAATATTAACGTGCATGACATTTTTATCTAACAAAAACTTAGCAATTGATGGAGGGTTTATTGACAAAAATGTTTTTATTATTTTTATTTCTGTATAATCTCGGTGTTCTCTGGTATTCTAATACTGGCCTAAGCGAAGTGTACTTAATTCTCATGAACGAACTCTTAGTAACAGTTCTTCGAGATGACAGGTTGAATGTGTTGGTTGGTTTGTTTTTTTCAAGCTAGTCTGTATGTAGTGGGGATGGCAGGAAGGTTTGAGTGTAACATTGTGAAGCTGCCAAATTCGAGGAATTTCGTCTTTTTATTTCAAGTATTTTTTAAATTTCGTGGCTATTGTACGTACGTACGGTACGTAAATCAATTTATTTGTACAAATATGGGTAATATTTATTTGTACAAATTAATATTATAATATAATATGAGGTATGGTGCAACCCATATCTAATCTAGAAGGTATGTACAATACTTATAAAAAATGTTCCACATATATAAAAATTAAAAAATTAATTTAGCGAATAAATGTCATTTACATTTTACAATAAGATTTCCTCTTAAATTAATACAATTATAATTACACGGATACTAACTATTCATTGAAATAGTCAAAAATAGTAGTAAGACTTATCAGTTAAAAACATTTTTAGTTTATTTTTACCTTAGTAACGTTATTTACATTTTTAATACAATTCGCCAATTTATTAAAAATTTGGGAGCCATACCAAAGAAACTTTCAGAATATAGAGCAATTTTACTAAGTTGAGACCGAATTTTGCTTTTAAGCCTTTGACTTTGTAGGTAACTAGTGTTTTGTACAGCGATATCTATGGCGAATCCAGCTTGGTAATCGTTTCAATAATAAGTGTAATAAATGAACTGTCAGCTGGGCTCTGCCAAAGTAAATGTTCCGTTTACATATTAAATGGGTTCGGGATTATATTTGTAATATAGCAGTGTGTAGTGAGCTAAATTATATCGATGGGTAAATGTTTGGTGGATGAACGTTATCTAATCGAACTGTGGCACATCACTACAGATGTCTCATTGCGTGCTTATGTCAATCGATATCCATTATAATTGCATGCTATAGTCGTGGTTAAAAATTATTTTCGTCGACTATTACGCTATGCACCAAGCCATATCAATTGACTATCTGCAACACCATTTAACTTTTGTGGAAACAAATGTAAACGACAACTCCATTTGTGTTCATGGAGTGACCTTGGTTAGGGTCAGTAAACAATCAGATTTTTAATGCCTTTTACATTATTTATTTATTAACATTTTATGGTATTTAATTATTTTATAACTAAAGTTGTCCCTTTATTAATAAATAAGTTTTTTTTGAAGTTGATACGTTTTTCAGGATAACGTGCGGCTAGCCTATATGTTTTACCAGATTAATTTAGCTACATAACCTCTAGCGTGAAGAAGGTACAAACTTCACGATCACTCAAACTTTCACTTTTATTATAATAATAGTGATCTTATAACCTAAAAAGTAACAGTTGTAAACAAGTTGGATCATGGTTGTTTATATTTATATATGTATGTTTATTTTGGGTTCGCTTATTTATTTATTTATTAGTTCACCAACATAATAGTTACCAAAACATTGTCAAGTTACATTTAATAATGGATACAAACTAAGTAGTGTTATAATTATAGGCGAATACAGCGTGATAAAAGAAGTAACAAGTAAATAATTATTATACAACATTAACAGGTTCCCCAGTTCGCTGTATGGTCATCGATAACACCTTTCGGGCCATACAGTTGGAATTAAAAAAGAAATGTGAAATACTTTAAGCTTATGCTTAACAAAATTCGTACATATAAATCAAAAAGTTTATAGTGAGACAACCTTAGGTATTTTGTATACCGTAATTGCTATTAAAATATGCAGCGGCGTTCGTAAGATTAGGATATCAATTTAAATGCTATACATTTCGACATTACTTAGCGCCAACGGCAAAATTAAAATATTAACTAATCCTCCTTTTGTGGTTCAGATCCGGATGATAAATATTTTCTGCTAGATAATAAATTCGAGGCTTTTCGTGTGTAAGTAAACCTTGTTGACATAAACAGAGTTACTATACAAAATTCAATATACCGCGCTCGCGTGCTTCTATTCATTTTCCGAGTTACCCCTAGACGATGTCTTTCTCTACCCTAATACGAATATTTTGAGAGTCTTCGGTATTTATAAAATTATTGTTACACATCTAATTATGATTTTTCATTTTATGTATCGAAAATTTTAAATGACTACATTTAAGGACGCGTTAAGGTAACCTATAATAACAGAATTATTGTAAAAAAAATTATTTCAAAAAATATATGAAAAATTTTTAAATCCAGCTAGAGGAATGACTGTGGTTGCAAGATGTGCCATGTTGACAAAAAATTTAGGTTTTACTGAAACGCTTCACTCTACTAGGTATAATGTTTTGGATTATGTATTTGTCTTAATAATTTTATCTTTTCTCTTTTTTTTACCAATGTGATAAAAGTAATTTGGTGATTAATTATATATGCCATAAGAACGAAATCAAGACTAGAATACAAGCGCTTTAAAGCATGACGCGGGCCGTCGTGGCTCTTCAGAAGGTCTATCATTAGCCGTTTAGTAGCTCAATTTCATTCATAACACTTATTACATACGTACTGGCCTGTTTTAAGCATATGATAAATAAATGCTAATAAATGTTTTGACGAACCTAGATAACCCTGCGTGGAGGACAAATATTGTTATGAAATGTTGATAAATTTACACAAAAATAATACGTGTTTAAGTAATAATAAATATTCATAAAAATACCTCAATACAAGGATAAAATATACTTTTTTTTCTTAAACACTGCGTTTTTTAACGTTTTAAATAGATTGGCTATAATAAAATGCTTTGGACATGACTTAAGTAGATTCCTCAGAAATATCATAAGTGAGCATAGTTTTGCGAGATCAAACCAACACTAGTTTAAATAAAAAGGGGTTCAGATATATTTATCTATACACATCTTTGAATTCAAAACTGTACACATATTTTCAATAACATCTAAACTTTTAGTATAAATGGATGGAATTATAAATATTACAATAAAACGTAACTAAGTTTTCAATTCATTAACAATTTAAAGCGTAGAACATCTTCAATCTGTTATCCCTGTCACCGCCGTACGTCGCGTCGGACACAGCGCGACGTCGCTTCCGTCCCGTCGCGAAACTGTACGCTAAACTTTACTCTCAACCTTTCGACCCAACGTAAACCTTATCCCAATGAAATAAGGAACTGATAGGATGCACTGTAACTTGGCTGTGTGTGGATGTCGCATTCCGATCGCGACGTTATCGCTCTCGTGTCGCATGCGCACCTGATTTATTTCTACGACAATAAACTTTAAACTTTGTTTTTACTTACTAATTTTAGACAAACTATCTTTTTTTTAAATGATGTGGTAAACCAATAAAACCTACTTGCTATAATTATTAAGTAGAGACTATCTAGGTACAAATCGCATATCAAGATTTTAAACTTTAGTAACTCATGGCATATTTACCTACGTATAAGTGTCGACAACACTACAACATATTTTAAAGTAGGAGGTCAGTCAAACCACATTATTTAAAAAAAAAATCTATCTCAAATAATACAGACTAATAATTGATAAATTATATTTGAAAAGCGGCGCACGCACAATAATAATGTTAATTTTAACAGGCGATGACTTCACCAAAGCGTGACGCAACTAATGTATCATGCAGCTTGGTTACTCCCTAGCGATAAATCAGTTAAACAAGAGCAAATTATGGGGCATCTTCATCAGGCATAGCAATTGACACCTATTGAAACGAATACTGCAAGAAGTATATTTGTCAAGTGCGAATTGGAGTCATAAAAGGGTTCCGTGTTCCGGGAGTACTACGTAGTTTTGATCTACAGTACACGTCTTTCAATTTTGTGTAGGAAACCCTAAACGCAAGATTAACTAGTAGGGTACTTGATTTTTTGTTTAACATTACAGGGTTAGCTTCAAATCGAATCAAATCACATGAAGTGTTGTGTGAAACAATGTGTACGCAACACTTCGCTTAAAAAATAAATGGTATAGTATGTTACCATGATGGCTTTTATACTCGGTATTTTAATATTTGGAAAACTTTTAACAACGACACAATTGTTGTTACCTATTGAATTGAAAAACAATTAAATTATTAATGCACTGCTGGATTTAAAACTTAACAAAAAGAAACCTAAAACTTTGTCTAGTCCAGTTTACAGTTAGTATTATTGAGAATGAGACCCTAAAATAAAATCCGACCAGTTAAATAAAGTTTACAAGTTAGTTAAAACTTGCAAAGAACTACAATCACGACGTTTTAGATCATCAGTATGTATAGGTTAAGGTTGTTTGTCAACTCGGGCAGGGTTGCGTGTTGGGTCCTCGTTTGCCCTGCTCTATAACACGGTTCCTAGCCACTATTTTACTTTTTGTTTAAACCGCGTTTAAACGGAGGTTAAACCATGTCTGTTGGCATACGTTGCTAATCACCTCGTCATACCTGGGTTGTTTTAATATGTATAGTTAAATTAAAGTGAAAATGTAACTTTACAATGTTACTTATGTAAACGTCACGATACGGTTAATTTTTATTTGTAAATCGCTTTTATTAACTTAACTTGTAACTAACAATGTAAACAAATATTTGCAGGCAAATGAAGCCAAGTTATGATTGACGTATCAGTTTGAAACATTGCAAATGTATGTGATACTAGCGCCCGGTTTTGCACAGGTACGGAGATAGTAAGATAAATTCGTATTCTAAATAAGTACTTTATTTGTACAAATAGAAGATAACAAAAATTTCTGACAAAAAAATTTCTAGCAATCACCTCACCGACGGCTCTGACTTTTTGTAACAAAGACGGTTATTGTGACTTAAGTATAATTGCCACGGATTTTGCTGCAGGTAATGTCGGATGCTAGTACTATAAACATGTAGTACATTAATTTACGTATCTTTCAGCGAACTTCAAGTTATGACTTTTATAAGCAAAATTTTGATAGGTACCTGTGGTTACGTTATTGGTATTTATGTATGGATTTCTATTTTTTTTAAATTAAATACAGCTATATTTGAAAGGAAATTTACATATCAGTTAAGTAGTTTTTGAGTTAATTCGTTACAAACCAACGTACAAAAATATCAAATCTTTCCTCTTCATAATATGAGTATAGACTGGTGACAATTGTTTTGTTCCTACGAGCCTGATCTGGTAATTTTTATAGTTAGTAGCTTTCAGCAAACCCCTCGAATTTGGGTGCAATTGATTTATTTTAACAAGTCGAATTAACTATTAGTGGTGAGTGGTATACGAGTTTAATTTTAAGTACATACCATTTGCCATTAACAGGACGCTGGATATATTTACATGTATTTACATGGCAAACCTGCATAGCGAATTTGACGTTAGTAAGCACTTATGAATGATATTTTAGCCAATAAGCTGACTCTGAGTTTTATTAATTTGATGAAGTGTCACGACCTTATTTGTTCATTACAATAAATATCATAATACACATATACTGGTACTTTACACAATATTTTTCTCAATACATTCATGACGTTGGAGCAGTTGCGTTTTCTGTAATGTTTTACTACTTTCAATAGATAATTTAGAATCATATTCTTATACTTAAATTTTAGTAGTATATATAAAAATTATGTAATTTTTAAATTATTATCGAACATTCTGAGGGTATAGGTAAATATAACTGTTCCATGCTCAAGATTTGAAATTATCTTGAAGATTTTAATATTTATGTTAGGTTCCGTGTATGGAACACCTATGTTACACAACATTTTGTGATATCCTTGATCATAGGATGAAAGTATGTGCGTTTTTGGTATACAAGACGATTTATATTTATAAAGTGTTATAGATGAAATGAAAACATAACTGCAACTAAATTAATAATTCTTAATATTCATAATAATAAGATAGTAAGGCGTAGACAAGACAAAAAATAACCATAACTGTTTATAATATCTCGTGATATTGTTTTTTTAAACGGTTTTTATCATATGTCAAGCGGTTTTTTTGTAATGTAAATTTTAGGTATTACATTTTATATTTAAAAGCATCTTGAACCAAGTCAATGTTAAATTTACACGCCGACGTGACTAAAAAATAATGCTTGACTTCAACGAATTATAAAATATGTATATTGCCGTTAGCTCGGCGAGCATGTTTATCATCGTAATAAATAATCATAAATACTAACTATTTTCACTATAATTTAATGAATTTACGGGATTCTTACCAAGATTTTCAATTTTTATTTCGCGCGTCCGATATTTCGACGGTGTTGCCAGCACCAGCAGTCCGCGATCATGGTGCTTGCAATAGCATCGAAGAACCGGACACGCGAAATAAAAATCGAAAATCGTGGTAAGAATCCTAAGTTCATAAAATTATAATCATAAATACTTTCGAAAAATCATGAGTGATTTATAAATGCTCGAATTTGTGATCAGTTTAATAAAATACCGATAAATTCTTAGGAAGAAACTGTGAGTAAATATCTTACAGGAGAAACAAGCAAATGTAAACCTGACGCGTGTCACATTGTCCACACAAAAGATCATAAAACTAAAACGGTGTGCAACTGGAGTACATACGGCGAGCAAGTGACACACTTCACCTCTTTGACCAGCTACTTGAGTTACGACATTTCATGAAATTGCTTTCAGGAATCATTGTGGATTTATACCTGAACTTCCTAGTTGAGCCAGGTGTATAAAATATTGGGCTATGTTAATAACCTCGCAGTATCAGGCGTGGTTAATTTTCGGGTATAAATAATTGACCAAGTATGTAAGAGCGATTTCATCCTTGTGATTGACCCCAACGATCGATGCAATAAAATTACAGGGTGTAATTTTTACAGATTTTAGTCGCTTTGATTCCCGGGTGAAGCATAGGAACTTTTGAAAATCTTTGAATGCGGTTTTGTTTCTTTTCAAAAATAAAGGTATGTTTCTTTGGAGTAAAATTTGCTATCTCTATTATTTAGAGTACTTTCCCTCCAGGTGGCGTTTGAAAATTCCATCCCGTATACACAATTGCGTAAATTTTAATGGATCCGTAGGGAACGACAAGCACATATACACACGTCATCACGTTTTTCGAGATGAAATTAATGAATGACATTACGAATAATAAATTAAATGTATCTAATAACTTTTGCTAAAAACTATATCGTGACTGTACTTTGCAAACTTGGTAGCACCAGATGAAAAAAATACTGGTGTACTATTTCAACGCTGACAATAATTAAGCTCATTAAATTATGAAACTATAATTTTATTCGTCATTGTCATTAAGGTTTTGATTGGCGATTGTTAAGCTCATTGGATAGTTAAAGCTATTGTTAAATATATTTTTGAGGCTTTTGGCGTTGAAACCATGGGGTTCTGGGCTAATCGTATTTATTTGGACCTAGCGAAGCGATTCTCACAAAACGAATTTATATTGTGATCCAGCATGGTAATTCGGCCAGCCCTTGGGCTACGTTGCCTGCAACAGATTCTAGTTCAGGTGCAGTCTTTTATTTAGAGCGTATTTTATCTTTCTTATAATTATAAATTTAATACACTTACGTGTAATTTCTGGAACTGTTAATATTTTTAATAGTTTTCAAATGAATAATTGATACATATTTTTGGAGAAAAGTAGTAAAAATATTTCAAACGATTTGGCTTTGATTCGGTTAGTAGGAGCAGTGCAAATTGTTTATCTTTCGAAATTCAATGTGCTTTTTATTTTTATTATATTTTTTTAAAGGACTTTTGATAATTTCTTTTTATTTTAGATAAAAAGGAAGACTACAGATCAGAGTTTACTGATTTATCGTAATTAATTATTCAGAACTTTATTGTTTGAGTAGAAAATATTTTCTTTTTTTAGATGTTATTAATATGCAATGGCTTTAAAAACTTTAGCCCGAAATGAAAGTTTCAAAAACAGAAACAACAGAAAACTGCCTTAACACATGTCTTCCAGTAAGTCATTTTACGTACACATGCATCACTGGAATGCTTTCAGATCGTAGTCTCGCGGCGTAAAATTAAGTAAGCTTTTTAGACACTCATTCCTTTTAATGAAACCCTCAAGTGGCGCATAGTGCAGCCCTGGGCTGAAACTGAATACCTGCTACGAATTTTTAAGCTTGAGCATAAGAGAGACTTAATTACCCTTATTAAGACTAAATTAAATTTAAGTGTAACAGAAAAGATACTGGAAAATTAATTGCTGAAGTGTGACTTATAAAAAAGAGAATAAATATAATAATTATTTTTTGTAAATTTTTTGCTATAAATTCCATCCGATCGTCATTAATTTTGATATGCAAGTTTTCACGGATACGGAAAGGGTATAAGTTTTATATCATCCAGAAAAAAATGCTGTTCCCGAGGGACACGCTAGCGAATATTCGCAGGAAACTAAGTGTATAAGTAGGTATGAAATCAATAAACCCGTATATAGTAAAATTAACACATTCTCTGCATTCCCGTCTTGTTTGTAGACTCTACCTAAATCTTTTTAATACGATTTAAACATTTCTTACTTATAAATATTATTAAAGACAGGTAGTTTTCCAGTAAAAGAATTTAGTTAAACTTCATTTCATGGTTTATTAGGGAAGTCGGCTTACGACGTGCAGCGGAATCTTCTTACCTCATTCGCCATACTTTTTGTTTCATTTAAAATTTTTGTGAAGGACGATGATTTTGTGCTGTGTGTTGAGAGTGACAGGATTGAAAATTGGTTGAGGTTTTAGTGGTGGTTAAGTCTTTTTTTGTTAAGGGTAGTGGACGCGTGAACACTGTGAAGCCCGATTAATGTTACTTAAAGAGCGATCGTGGCGCGACTCAAGGTACACATCTTCGTACTTTAGAAACTTATGTTTGTAATGGCGGCATAGCCGAACGAAATTTGTTTTCATAATACTGTCCCTAGCTGAGAGTTTTTGCAATCGTTTGTTGTGAAATGAAGAATATTTCTCTATAAATTTTCTTAAATTTGGTAATTTTTTTTCTCAAACTCAAAACAGTTGTTTGTCAATCTTTATTACATATGGCTAAATGCTAACTTTTAATGCTCAGATAAGGTTTTTCGGTAAAATTAATTTGAGAAGTTGACATAATTTTTATGGAAAGTCTTGTCGGAAAGAAATTCTCCAGAAATTATTATCGGACGATTAAAAAACCAGCCCAAAAATTATTTATATGTAGTCACATTAAATAAACCTTTATAAATAGACCTTTATATCTCAATGGTTGCAGCTTATGCTATTTGATACCATGTTAGTTGGAAACTTAGCTAAATCTTGGAGAAACCCGTCCAGTAGGAACACATTAGTTGAGAGACAGTTTCTCTGACACTTATCTGCTAAGCTCTCGCAGGAGTATATGCTATGTTCAAGAACGTTCGCTCTTTTAATTTATAATATACGGGTAATTTTTGAGTGCCCACTTCATCATGCATATATATCAATCGCTTAATGTTTCAAACTTAATGAACTAGTTGGAGTACTTAAAAAGAAGACATAAACTGTGTAACCAAATGTAGAGGATTGATAAGTCATCGGATTATCTGCGAAGTAACATGACTACCTCAAGACAATAATAATAGGTCTTGTGAAGTTCTGACAAAAAAAAATTTAAATAATATAAATAAGTATTATTATTAAAATTATGTCCTTGAAACTGTGAATGGTAAAAAGACTGATGGATTTAGGGAAAAGTTGAAATGTAGTTGTAAATGTAGTAGTCGTAGGTAAATGTAAATAATTATAGAGTTACTTGTTCTATTCACATAAATATTATACTGCACAGTACGCATAACGTGGAAATATCAATAATAAATAATATTATTTTGATCACTAAGTTATTAGAAAAGGGAAAAACTTATACAAACATATTTGGCATTTTTGTAAAAACTGATTTTATGAAAACGAATAATTGAAAACTTTATATTACATTTGTAACTTTGTTGAAAAAGTTATATTACATTATATTAAACTGCCCGTCTGAAATGCCAGTGAAAGCGAAATGTAATTTTTTTTAAATCATAATTATCCAAGTGGCAAAGAAATGTGTCTTTTCAAAGAAATCAAACATATTGAATTATACATATAAGTCAAAACATTTTAAATTATAATCATGTAGATTCCGTTTTATAAATGGGCCTAACCAATAATAATGAAATGCAATATTTAATATCGCAACAAATTACAAAAATCGAGAAGCCTTTCGTAGTTTGGCATTGTGCAAACAGTTGAAGTCCAGGGCGCTTTAATCTTTCATTTATTATTTACCTGGCTTTAACGGAGATTCATTACCACCTTAACTTAGAACTAAGTCCCACTTAAACTTGAACAGGTTTAAAATTCCACGGTTCTATATGAATCTATTGTATGTTTCGTTTGAAAAATAAATAGGCTTATGAACTTTGAAAATGGTCTTTGAGTTTCGTTATGTATATTAAATGTAAAATTGAAACAACATAAAAATCTAGTAAATGTCTAGTAAAAATCTCAATTCGTATTTATCATATTATTATATTATACTTATAACTTATAACATACGAGCATTAATACGAAAGACACCGGTCCCGATTTGTGATTTCGTTGAAGTTGATTATAGCATCGCGGTTGCTGGTATGATAATCTCTTCAAAAAGGCCCTGGCTGAGGAATGATGGGGTTCGAAGCAGCTGGAACGCCAGTTCTGAGGCATAGTTAGTTGTGCAGCGACCGCGAACGCGAGCGCACGCCGACACGTCGCGTATCCTCCGTCCCTCCGATAAAGAATCTTGGTACATCTGCAACATCAACGTAAGCTTTCGACGACAAACTTTTTCTGCCATTCCCTCCACACAGATTAGCCACTAAAACGTAAAATGGCTACATTTAAAGGTTGAGAAGTTCGACTTAAAAAATACGCGGTATCTTTTAATTTGTGTGCGAAAAAGTTTTCTAAAGTCGCGTAAAAGTTTTTAAATTCGTTTTATTTTAGTAATTTTAATGTATATGTGAGATATATTATGTATATTATAGTAAGAATTTTTCAAGAGGTTATCTCGTTATCTCGTTTATCTAAGCAAACAAAAGACTCATTAGATTGATGACATCCTTCTACAATTTGGTGTCTCATGAAACTATGAAACCTTCTGTTTAAAACAGTAATGTTTTAATTTTATTATTTATTTTTTTTTCATTGCAAGCAAAGGTTTTTCAAATATATTTTAAAGGATATATTTAAACGATTACATTTCATTGAAATCTATATCTTATATCAATTCATTTATATCTATAATACCATTGCTATTTAATTGGCACTCAGCTCCATCATTGAAATTTTGAATCACAAAATTTATATTTGGTACAAAGCGATTGCGAAGGCATTTCTAGTATATATGAAAATAGTGGTTACAAAGCCACCCCACCGCGTCATTTAATAACTATACGTGATTTAAAGCAGTTATTTATTTATTTAGTTTATTTAAATCTGTAAAAAATCCTCGAACTTGTGGGTTATTTTTAAGGGAGCTTTTAGCATTACTAAATTAGTTATTTTACGGGTGATTCTTAAATGGACTTTCTGTGCAGTTTTATATGAATGCTTTTGTATTAACGTCCGGTTTCGTTTGCCAGTGTTAAATTTTTTATTGATATTTTTTTGGCATCTTATATGCTTTGTGGTACTTGGGTTTCAGTCTGTCTATGCGCAGTAACCTTATATCTGCCTGCACCGGAGGGATCTTGGGTCGACCATCTAACGGTACGACACGGGGCGGGTGAAAGACCCTATACGTTGGTATTCACGACATTCACGACTTGCAATATGATAAACCATTCATAACGCTTATCGTGAAAGAATCGGGTATTTATTTTAGTATTCATTAAAACGAAGATCTTTAAACGTTTTGTAAATCATGAAATAGAAAATTATATTTATCTAGAAGATAACATTTCAATCAAAATATTATCTCGAAATACCTTTCCTCCTTTATTTTATTCAATATTTCGATAATAGTGCCAGTAGAGAATTAATACTATATTTAAAACTAACATGATAAAACAAACTAAACATTAAATAATTGTTTTTAAATCGAATCTAATCGGCCGTATAGACATCAAAGTATGTATATTTTCCTCTGAGCGTTCATCTAACAATACGTGTAACAATTGAACATACACACCTAGCACGAAATTTAACAAAAACAAAGGAGGTGACGCAAACATCTATTGGCCCTTTACAGAGGATAAGTAATTTATTTCGCACTATGTGTTTATTTATACGAATTAAAATTTACTGTCTTGTTGGATGTATCAGTCATTATATTTTTTCGATCTTATTTAATTAATATCATTAAATAAGGACTTGAAATTATGTTATATTCATTCATTTAGTTAAAATTAATAACTTTTGCCTCAAAGCAGTGATACTAATATTTTTCAAACAAGTAACGAGGTTTCCATCGGCAACTCTGATAGAAGCGTCTTAATTTTAGGGAAAAGTCTTTAAAATTGTTTCAACCCTTAAAGTGTGTATCAATAAGATACCTTACAATATTTCTTGAAAATTACCTAAAATTTTTATTGAACCAAGGCAATTTTTGTTTAATATTTCATAATCCATAGCTAAACTAAACTAAAATAAGTCAAGCAACGGTTTAGTCATAGTATGTGGATTAAAAGTATTAATGATGATAAATGATACACAATGGTTTTTTCAGCCGGCCTTTGTTCCTCTTTTTCTTGCTTTAGTATTATTTAAAAGAACAGGCAGCATGGGCTAGATCCCTTTGCCTTCCCCTAAGGGTAAAGAATTAAAAAAAAATCATTTAAAAGAAAAAAAGATCGAGTTCCATGTGAAAGCTGCAGAGATATAGAAAAATATGTGTTTTTGAAATATGCACAGAAACTTGTCAGTTATTTAAGTATTTAATGTACAATAATTACCAAAAATAGAATTTATTAGAAAATGTTTCTAAATTATTAAGTATCATTCTCACGTTTATAAAGCAAGATCCAATTTAATAGATTTCTTATTTTAATAAAATGCTATCTTAAATGGGGATGTATCGTGTTCTAGATAACATATATCCCGTTTTCGTATATATATAGAAGGCACCTTATTTTAAATGATTACACATGTTTATATACGGTGTTCTCATATTTAGGTAAAATTATTACCTATTTTGAAGTAATTTACAGTCTTTTTTATCAGAGAGATGTTGAAAACTGAAGCCAGAGCTACTTAAAGGTAGTTTAAAGCATCTTATATTTGTAAGGTTATATTTTGAGCAAATGAAAATACAAAAGTATGCAAAGATACGTATTCCTTTGCATGTACAAGAAGAATATAGCTCCAATAAAACAGCCTCAATAAAATTTACACTAACAAGGTTACATTAAAAACTGTATCTTTTCGTTTGATATCCCGTGACCTACAATGTGACATTACTTATATACGTATAAATGTTATTTACTGAAGTCACAGTAAACTATGATGTAGTCTTACCACCTAAGCGGTAGATAACTTATTTTGTTGCTATAGTAACTTTATTCTTTATCAACTTGGCCCTCCGAACCCTTCTGTGATAAACAGCCGGTCAAGACAAAACATGAGAGGAACACAAGTAATCTTATCACCTAGTCGACACACTTTAAGGCACGATAATTACTGAATATTTAAGAATGGCAATTCTTATTTTTTGAAATAATATTAAAGTATAAGAAAAAGCTCGAATTTAGGTTTTTCGATCGAGATATAAATTTGATATTCTGGGGATGTCATACTCGACATAGGTACCGATCGACATGCAGCGAGTGTTTTTTGTAAGCGGTATAGATGGAAATGTTATAGACTTGCATCTCAAATTGGAGATATAATATCACTGAATGAGAACTAATGCGAAGTGCTAATGAGTTAGTTATTGCACTTTTTATAGTATATACCATGTACTCGTATAGTAAATATAATTTCGGAAATGCTCCACCAAACGTAAAAAAGTAATTATAAATGTGCTGTTAGTAGTTAGTAGTATAGGTAATTAAATTATTAAATAATCATAAATATGCATAAGTCTAACTTGTATAGAAATATTAGCTTGTCAAATTCTTTGTAATTTAATATAAATAATAATATAACGATTTAGTATAATGTAAATTTAGGTATCTATGTTATAACTTTTGGTATAAACATCAAAATGGGCGTTTGTAAAAATATAATTGTTATTAGAAAAAATTAATAATGAATCTCCTGTCTTATATATGAAAAGCGTTTATTTTCTATTTAACAAAAATATTAATATGGTTTTTTAAAAACTGTAAGTAATTATAGAGCTGCTTTTATATTTAAATATTAATAAACATATTTTGCATTATTATTTTAACTAATTTAAATAATTTTAACTGTAATCTTGGTTTTAGCTTATTAGTTTGAAAAATGCTACACCATGTACTTAGAGTGATTGCTAACAGTTACTCGTCCTAAGAGAGTAGAATATAAGTGCAATAGCGACGTGTACTTGAAATTTTCGGACGAGCTTCTGTAAAAGCGGTAAAGTATAAATTTGATCCTATGATACAACATTTTTTCTTTAACTGTCTTACAAATATTTAAACGGTAAAATTTCAAAATATTAACTTATGAGTAAAAAAACTTTCTTGTTGTCATTGAGAGCTCATTAAATAACGTAAACAGGTACCTTTGTTACTTATTCAAATCTTTTAGTATTTCTTAACATGAAAAGTAATTTATGTCCGAACCAAATCTTCCACCACTGACAGCTTAGAAAAGTGATCGTAAAAACCTTTAATAAGTGGCGTTCCCACCTCGTTACAAAGGCTGTGTGGGATAAACAAAATATTGATCTAAATCTCTTGCGTGGGAGACGGCTCGAAATGTAACTATTTACACAACTTAAAGTGTACAACGAATTGTCTGTGATTCAAGCTGTCGCTTGACAAGATGAAGTGCTGAATAATATTGGTACTTCATCTTAATCGACATAGCTTCTTAGGAAACTTTAAACTTCGGGATAACTCGCGAAAATAACGCCAATTTAAATTCTCTCCACAAAAATGTACCACTTCCACAATTCAAAGATGTCACTTTTAGAATTTTATTTGTTTTGCGTTTCCGTTTAGTTAACTCATGTGCAGTTATTAAATGCGGCGTCTGTAACTTCTGCGCAGACCAAGCTGCCAAAAGTTTGAAGTTAGTTCACTTGTAGAACTTGCTTTTACATACTAATTTGACACACGACTTCAAACGTTAATGCATCAAAAACAAACCCGAGTTGTGAAGTCTTTCATTGCAGCAGCCCATTGAGAAGAATCGTATTAATGCAAACTTGGATTGATTTTCTTACACTGCGAGACTAGTCCAGAAAGTTAAACTCAACTAGTGCGGACACCTTTGTCTTGTCGTTAAGTTGGCATTAAGTTGGTGGTCTTTACTATGTGCATGCTTATTTAGCGTGAATAAGTTGAATTGGCAGCTCTTTATAGCGTTTTTTTTATAAACTTAGCCGGATTTATTATAGTTTCATATATTAATACAATAAGTAGTTGAGATATAGGTTTAAACAAGCACAACTAACATATTATTTAGGTTGTTCTAATAAATATTCAAATAAAGTTTAGTTTATTCAAATTACAATTATCCAATAAGTTATTAACAAAACAGTGATCGTATTTTTACGATGACTACAGGAAGATATGTCACTTCTCATATCGTCACACTATACAACTGTGAGACAGATATTTTACGATTACAAGGCATTCAAAACAAAGGGTCCATTTGTCATCTACACTGATTACCGCATGCTCTCTGGGGCGGAGAATTCGTAGGAACCTACTAAAAGGGACTGACACACTTTCTTTTACCAGCATCTTTCACGATTGCTTAGACATTTTAGGTGAACCTAAAGTTCTTGAAGCCATATGAAACTCTAAATTTTATAGATGACCAATACAGATACAATTTCGAATATCTTGTTCTTATATCTTATTCTTATAAATATGTCTGCAACGACACAAAGAGTTAATAGTAATCCATGTTTACAATTTCAATGCAAGCACATAATCTCTCTGTTCAATTTAATAATAAATTAAATTTCAATAGTTCTAAAATGGTTAATTGAATAAGTATGAAGCATAACTGAAACATTTGGCTTGAAGATACAAGTGCAGTAATTGTAGTTTAAGTGAGTTATACTCGTAGAGCGATATATTTGCAAAGGGTTTATGTCTCGCAAACTATGGGAACCGAGTGACAGGCTGGGCGCATGACGCTGGCAGTCCTGCGCGAACTGACGTGATCAACACCAGATGTTTGCAATTTCAAGGGCCCATTTAAATATAACTTTCGATCTTCTCATGAAATATATTTTCTTCTTGTTGTCCGTATTTTATTCCAATGTACATACACACGTATTTCATTTAAGACGATTGTATTTGAATAACCCAGTGACTCTACAGTTACTCGATATAAACGTGATATTTACGCATTCTGGTTCTGAACTTTCCGAAAAATAAGATAGAAAATGAAACTGCACATCGTCAAGAGTACCGTAACTGGTATTTTATCAGTGTGACAACAAAATAATCCACAATGGCCTCGAGGAAACAGCTGACGTCATTAAAATAATTTTTATCCAAAGTGATGTTGTCAGTGAATGTGATCTTGTTTCTCTCGGATCAAATGGCAACATGATTTAGTGCTCAACTATTTCCAGCTTATTTCCAGCAACTTTTAAAACGTGTGGCAACGTAAATAGTAGATAAAACGGGAGTGTCAATATCAAATTACCGAAAAAAATGCGTAGACTAGGCGATATAAAAGTTATTGATTCATAGCCAGCCACGATTGACGCGTTTCTGAATCGGCAGATAGTATTGAATAACGGATGCTAATTTAAGAGTTTTCTTATATTTGATTTATTCATCAAAGTCGTCCAATTATATAAAAAGTTGCACAGCAATTCACTTGGTTAAAAATAATAATCAACATAATTTACGCTCCAAAGATCTTGTCCGTTTACGAGAGTAAATTAATTCCTTGTAATCGTTTCATTCATAAATTGTGATATTAGTTGAGATCGGCGCCGGAGTGGACAGTTTCAATCGGGATGTCAAAGATGAATGGCGTTCGTTGAACAACTGCAATTAGCGGCTCCCACTAACAGTTTTAAAATTGACTCGCACATTCCAACTCGCTTTCGTGTGAGCTTTGATTAGTACACCCATTAATATTGTCATGCCATCTAGGTATAGTAAATAATTTAAACCTAAAACTTGTTTCATAGTTAAAGTTGACTGTCATAAACATTGATCACGAATACTCGCAGAATGAAATTACAACTTCTATAAAACGGACAATAAAAACCGGATACGAAAAGTTCACTGAGTCTCCATTACAAATTACGCGCAATAGCTTAAAAACAAATCATGCATTAGAATTCTAAACGAAATTGAATCTTAAGGGTTGTTTGTAAAAGTTTTACAGAGTTTAGTTTTGTTTTCCTACGATTTTTGCGCACATTTGAGTTCCCTGAGTTGTTGTCACATGCACACAAATTACCTCGATACTCACGTCAATTAATTCGGACTCCAAGTTCGGTCTTTGTGCGCTGTTCTGTGTGGAGTGGTTGAATCGCAGATGACAGACAAAAAGTTCACCCATTATATTCCATGATTTGTAGCGTAGAAGCAACTTCGAAATAAATGAAAATTTCAAGAGACTGCTAAGATGAGTCCTTTAGGGACTTATGGACTCCTGCTAGTCATATGTTGGATTTTAGCGGTGGTACGATCTCAAAATTACGAGTACATCGAACGTAAGTATCTTTTTATATAAAATTGATTTATTTTAAAATTTAGTGTCACTTAATGTTTTATATTAAAATAGCTTAATAACAATAAATACTAATCAATAAATGAAACTGGTTCTGTTTCTTGGCCTGATTTTTTAAAATGTGAATACTAACACTATTTCTAGTTAACGAGGGTATATTGCGCTGAACAAATTTGGGTCAAAGATTCCAGTAAAAACTGAAAATTTCAGATAAAGGGGTCATAGCTCTTGCATAATTAGGACTAGTTTGATCTTTAACGATCATTTTATGTTCTTTGTTCCATCGCATCGCATGACTCAACAGCAATAAAAATATTATTTTCGAATTAGGCGGGAAAATCCTGTTACAGATTTAAGTTGGGTCAAAAAATTTTCAATTGTATGAATATTAAATTAAATTATTTTTCGGAAACGCTGTACACAAACGTGTAAGTTTCAAGAAACATTTAAACGATAAGTGTTCTTCTACTTTGTCATCCCACACTGTAGTTAATTACGCTATGCTATGTAATTAATTATTAAAATTTTTGTAATAAGACAGCTTTGTCTTGTTATATAACCTTTATAGGATACCACAATATAATATGTACAAAGTATACTTATAAATGAGTAAAACATAAAGTGGCGTTTTATTTGTCACATCCAAGCTTGACATGCTTCTGGGTGTGGGTACAAAGTATCAGTTTTTTGGGATAACCGCTAGAGGGGCGGTGTGTAATCAAGCCGAGAGATGCGACTCCAATCTGGTGACAAAACACAATAATTGTTTTATTCCGACTCGCTCGGCGTCCTGCTGCGGTCCAGTTATCAAATTAAGAATTTTATTATTTTTACGATTATGTTTTTGCGCATCCATTTTTTTGGAATTCATAGACCCAACATTAATATAGAGGATATTCATTTTTTCTTTGACGAATATGAAATTGTTATCTTTTGTTGTGTGAGTGACTTTATCATTTAAATTAAGATGGCTATAACGTCACAAAGGAGGTCTCTAGGTAGAAATTTTTTTATTTCAAATAACAACAGACAAAGACATGTTTTACCCAATTAAATATTTATTTAAAAAATATATCCAAATAAAGCAGGATATATTATTGTATATTCTGGACACTTACATTCAAAATATTATATTTTTGAATGCATTGCGTGCATGTATCTATTTATTTATTTATTTGTTTATAGCAAAATTAGCAAAATCCACAGCTCTCAATAAAACAGTTATAAAGTAAAGAGATAAGCCATTTATGGACTTGCATACATTTTTTTTGATCGGAAAGGCAGTCTTGAATATTTTAATTTATTTTTTTTTATTACTGCATAAATTGAATGAAAATTAACATATAAAAAAATACAAATGTACGTCAAAAAGTCAAAATTTAGTTAAATTAATATTTCAAACACTTATAATACATAATCAAAAATTTAAATATATGTTTAAAAATTAGAATTTTAAAAGATTGTAATAAACAGTAATAAATCATAAGGACCAGTTTATGAACATTTGTGTCCAAATAAGTAAATTAAAAAATAGTGATTTGTAGTTATGTCCAAAAATTCAGTCTTTCAACTCAGTAAAAAAATAAAAATTTAAACAAATTTTGAATGTCAAAGGGTTTATAATTTATATCAAGTCAAGTTAAGTTTATGTCAAACGGTTAATTAAGGTGTAATTAAGAAATTATGTACAAATAAAATGTAGAAAGAGTAAAAAACCAGAAATAACAGAAAAAATCAAAGCAATGCTCAACGTTTGAAAAATAAGTGCGTGTATGTAAATGTGAGTGTGTGTCTGTGTCCGTGCAATATTAAATTTATTACATAAAATTTCATTAAATTAAATTGCAGCAATTAATTATTGGTGCTTGATAGCTTTAGTAACGTGCAACGTAAAACTCCTTTTAGAGTCATGAAACAACTCTCTGAAGTGAGCAAACGTGGTATAATTTTTTGCATTCCGTTTGTAACAGAATTCTGCATAAAATTTGTTTCCAGTGCTGTAAGTTAATCAAATTGGTGTGTCTAGTTCTTTTTATAAGCTAAGAGTTGGCGAGATCGATGCTATCAACTTAACCACTGCATGTATTGTGGATTTAGCACAAGCTAGCAGAAGCTTTTAATAATAACAATAATAAATCCCCCTGAACAAACAAACCACCATGGCTCCGAAGTAAGCAGAGCTTGTGTTATGGACAACCGCATAGCAAAAGTTGTGTAAAAATAATATTTGTAACAAGGTATCAAGTAAGTAACTGCAACCAATATATTTTTGTTTAAGTGAACACCTTGAAAAAATACTTCAGATATATAGATGCATATATAACTGGGATCTGTAATTGAAACTGTAGGTAGACTAGCTTTATCCCAACAATACTCACTCTGATTTCGAAATCTGCCAGAATATAAAATTAAGCGGCTGGCTACATATTTGGAGAAGCGCAAGGGTTGTATTACTTTCGTGTGAAGTTCTGAAGGCTTCTGCTGCAAAATGATGTGTGTTTATTCAAAATTCACAAAATACCGCTCTTTAACTTTAAATATTGTTTTTGTGTTTACTTTAGGCCCACTACTTAAGGATGTTGAGCATTGTAAATATTTTAATATACTTGTTATAATTATTAATATTTAAGTGTCATTTAAAAGTGGACATGTTTAGTTTAGTATCAAACAAATTATAATTTCAGTGAGGATTAAGGTACGGTGATGTTATCGGGGTTAATAAGGTCTACCCAATCAATTTTAAAACCGTAATTATCTACAAAAACAATCTAAAGTGTTATTAAGTAAATTTTTAAACAAACTTCTTCCGAGCAATGGTTTAAGAACTACATGATTTCATATTTCATATAAATTTTCTACATCTTGATGGATAGTTTCTTGTTTTAAGTAATTGACAACTTTAAAACTAGGGTCCCGATTATAAATATTGTATAACATTAAAAAGATATATTTGAGATCTGCTTAGTATTACATCTGTTTAATAAAGTTTAGTGTGATACATAGAATATAAATGTGCGTAAATTACAATTTGCAAAAATTTTTATGATTATATCTAAGCAGTGGAATTTGGTATTCCGGATTGATTTCCGACGTTTCGATAGTGATAAGATAGACATAGACTTCAACTGTGAAACTAGTACAGGTTAAAATGTAAACATATACAACAAAAGTTACATCTTTAAAAATATTAGGTCCATACATATGAAATTGGCGTTTTGTCGTATTGGCCACTTTGATCTGGTATTCTCTCCTATTGGTTAAGAAGTCCAATTTCAAATTTATACAGCTATTTACTGACGCATTTTTGTTTCGAAATCCGTAATTCATTTGTTTTTTCCTCTTTTGGTTTTTTCTTTCCGTCACTTAGTTTACAAAATGGAAAACTTGAAATATTGCGTTATTTACGAGTACGAGTTCCACCGTGGCACCAGTGCTGCAGAAACGGCTCGAAGTATTAATGTTGTGTATGGCGGTGGTGTCAAAAAAGAAAACACTGTTCGTTTTTGGTTCCAACGTTTTCGTTCTGGAAATTTCGACCTGCAGAACAAGCCCCGTGGACGGCCGGAAACCAAAGTTGATAATGAAGAATTGAAGGCTATTGTGGAAGCAGATCCATCGCAAACCACGTCCGAGTTAGCTGCAGGCTGCGGTGTTAGTGACAAAACTGTTTTAATCCACTTGTAGCAAATTGGGAAGGTGAAAAAGCTTGAGAGGTGGGTACCTCATGAATTGAGTGCAGCAAACCGACAAATGCGCGTCGACCTCTGCGTTACATTACTCAACCAGCACAATAATGTAAGGATTTTAAATTGAATCATTATCTGTGATGGAAGGTAGATCCTGTACGACAATCGGAACTGCTCATCGTAATGGTTGAACCCTGGTAAACCAGCCAAATCCTGCCCCAAGCGGAAACTGACTCAAAAAAATTTACTTGTGAGCGTTTGGTGGACTAGTGCCGGTGTCGTTCACTACAGCTTTCTTAAATCTGGCCAGACGATTACGGCAGATGTCTATGGTAAGCAAGGGCAAACCATGATGGAAAAGCTAGCTGCTAAACAATCGAGGCTGGTCAATTGCTCTAGGCCACTGATGCCTCAGGACAACGCTAGACCACACACTGCACAACAGACGGCTACCAAATTAGAGGAGCTTCAATCGGAATGTCTAAGACATCCACCGTACTCCCCGGACCTTGCTCCAACAGATGTCCGTTTTTTTCTTCTTCTTGCAAGGGAAAAGTTCAACTCCGATAGAATGGTTTTTTTAGTGAAGGGATCAATGAACTACTATGAGATAGCAAAAGTGCATAGATAGCAATGGTTCATACTTTAATTAAATAAATATACCTATTATATTTTTTTTTAATTTGACTTTATGTTCCTCCCTTACGAAATGCCAATTTCATATGTAATGATCTAATATACAAAAAACGTTTAAAATTGCTTTATAAAATTTCTTAAAATCTCTTCTTCAGCTTTATCATTAAAAAAGTTACGTTTAACTTTTATTTATGACTTATTCAGATTAGCGGACAATTTACATTTTGGTCTTAGTACTTAAAAAACAAAAAACTCTACTTGGTGGTTTCAGAGAGTATGCTGCCCATTGTAACAATTAGATTGACAACCACGTGTATTAAATTTTTCCTGTCAGTAATTTTTAGTTTGTCTAATAGATAAAAGCTTTAATTCTATTTCGGTGCTTGTACACTGTTACCGTGTCTCAGGTCGCCAAGTGGCTAGAGAGTCTCCGTAATAGAGCTTGCGAGCAGCTTTTCAATATTCAAGCAGCCTTTGTAACACACTTAGCAAGTGGGAAGCAGATTTTTCTGCAGTTTTAGAAGGAAGTGATCGAATTAATACTGGATGCTAACTTTGCCGGTAATTGGTTTAGGATCAATTATGTTTATTTTTTTTCTTGATTACATTAAATAAAGTTACTTTTGATGAAGTAAGTAGTAAACTTACCGACTTAAGTCTTAGCTTAGGTATATTTCTGCATCATATCTTAGGTACGCACAGGATATTCCAGGAAAGTTGTTATATTTTTAATTTGCATCAATGTTCGATGTTGCAAAATCTGAGGCGTGGACGAAATACTATGCAGAGCTAAAAACATTTGAAGACATAAAATTTTGTTAGTTTGAAAATACTCACAATCTTACATACTATTTACCCTTAACCTCAAAATAAAATAAAAATACACTTTTTATTTTATTTACCTACTCATAATGAAATAATCTACATAGGAAAAAGTTGTGGATTCAGAAAAGGAGCAGTAAAAATTTTGAATAAACAGCCGTATTACCTAATAGCTAATGTCGTTATTATGATGGAAATGTAAGTGCATTTTGGCTATTCTAATTTTTGTGAAACGACCCGTTGGGAGTCACGATAGATTACCCTCGGAGCGTTGACTTTATTAACATGATTGGTCGTGTACTGGAATACTTAGTACTATAGAATGCTATTAAAATGTTTAATGCTATGAACAAAATACCTTAAGGCAAAAAAAAAATTACAATTCCTAAATATCGAAAATGGTCGATCTTCTTTGCATCAACGTCATTTATAAATTCAGCTTAGTTTTAACAAAATATGATAAATATATGAGATTGGTAATTTGAGAACAAGTTCGTCTGATCAAAAAAACAAAAACACCATGAATTCAACTAGATTAATTTCCGTAGTAAGTTTTTGTTGAGCGGATTGTTACCACGTCATATATTAATAAAAGGATCAATATTATTATTCTTTTGAAACCACTAATAGGATTACTGGCATTTTAGGCTTGTTTTGCATATTCTAGCGTCTCCATTGTCGTATGTGGCTGCTAACGATATACAAATAATAAGCGCGGACACGGTCGCTTTAATAAATCCCCTTCCTTCCTTTGATGGGTCTTTGCCTTTATGAATTCGAATCAACTTGTTTAGCTGCGGGTATTGCAAATTATTTACCTTTTTAAGAAGTTACCTTAAAATAATGTTCCATTTATTTTAAACATCCTCAGACGGATGCATCAGCCGAGTAGGTTCATTGTAAAGAAGTCTTACATTAACAATTACTATATTTTACTCAATTGATCTATTCCATCTCTCAAAACAATCACTTCCAAATTATGTTATTGCCTAACTCTCTGAAGTTTAAATGTGACATTTAATAGCAACCAGTTAGTAATAGTACCAGTGTTAGACTTGAACGTAAACTAAACATACATACATATATTAGTTTCATACCTCGTAAACCCTCCTCATATTCTACTATATAAGATAATTTAAAAAATTGTGAGTCTGTTATTGGCAGTCTGTTTCAGCAATTAAGTACAACACGATTGTAAATTAGACCTAAATGCCGTTGGATCTGTGAAAATAAAGTAAATAAATATACTTTACCGAGTGGCAAGCTATATTGATTTACATATATATAAATACGCAAACTAGAATATATATTAATATATTGATGAAAAACAAAATTAACTTGAAATAAGTATCTTATCTCATGAAACTAACGTCTTTCCCACCAGTATTCGATCTTGGCGGTCGTATTGCTAAAGCTATTACTATTTTCTTATCATCTTATTCCTGTTCCTAGCTTAACTACACTGTTTGTGTATACCTGTTTGACTTTTGGCAATGTAAACTTAACACATTTAGTTTCTTTTTCATTGAGGAGCAAATTATTAGCTGAGAACCACTTCTCTGTGTTGGAGATGCATTGGTTTACTGCTCGATAGCCAGTTTCTGGTCTTTTGATTATAAATAAGAAGGAAGTATCGCCAGCAAACAATATGACTTCGCATTGATTCTTAACGACCGATGGCAGATCATTGGTATACAGTAATACCCCGGACTTACGCGATAGGTGGGACCAAGAGATAGCCGTTAAAGTCGAATTCGCGTAAGTCGGGGTCCAACTTTGCATATAAATACATTAAAAGTTTGTGTAATCGGGAACAAAGTCTAAGTGTTTATGAAAATACTTTATTTATTAAAATTTGTTGACAGAGTGTACTTGACAATCTAATATAACTTAATGTAAAAAAAATCATATTATTTCTCAACAATATCCAAAACCAAAACAACATTGCATTCATATCCTAGCCTAGAGTATATAAGTTTCTAGATTCCGAAAAATATTGAAAGGTTTATAGTTAATCATATGAAACACGAACACGTTCTCTTATTTTGCTCGTGAATCTTCCCATATATCTGTCACAAATGTCAAGTTTAAGCAAAGTTGGACTTAGCGAGAGACATAACATGTGTTTTTACGGATATTTCAACAAGAGAATAGTGAACAGAAGGCGGTTCCCGATATAGGTATCGAATAGAAACATTTTGGATAAAATAAGATTATAATTGTTTCAAACTATAAGTCTATTTTATTTTTATATGTCTATTTTGTTTTAATGTGACCTAAACTGCCCTTCGAATTCACCAATAGAGTTAAAGAATATATTCAACTACATATGTTTTTTTCAATTCAATTCAATTTTCAACTTAAAATTTATAGGTATAATTTCTTCATTTCTTAATAGCTTCAGAGAATCCGTTAGACCCTAAGCTTTCATAATAATAATAATAAAGTAGAACTTCGTAGGCTATTAATCGCTGAAATCAGCAATCAAAGACAGCGAGGTGGCAAATTTGAATAAATTCCTTTTTTTATCATTTGTAAGATTGATTAATTTGTTAACTAACCAAAAATAACTCTAGAAAAGCCGTTCTCGTAATAAACGCTCTAGCCGCGAGGACGGGCAAACTATAAAGTTTTTAGGAAAAATCTATTCATTAAGAATTTATCAGGCAATCGCTGGGTACTCCGTCAAAACTCCCGGTGCGCTAAAAAGGTTTGCATGTAAATTCCCGCATTGATAGCATACATTAATGAATTTTTAATTTTTTTATATTTCCATTTGTTGCTAAAAATCTACCAGAATAAATTATTTGCATATGAATTTAATAAGGTAATTGCATAAGGTATTAATATAATTTTATTTTGACAATCTGTTTGATCTCATTTTAGTTTAGTTTATTATTAATTTTTAAAAGGTAGGAAACTTAATTATGCAACTTGGTTGACCAATATTTTAATAGACTGCATGAAAATGTGGTTATTGATTAATTTGTTTAAATAACCAATTGTCCAATGTTCGATATAAAGTGTTGTATAAATAATTGAGTAAGTAAATAGCTTCGCCCACAAACTTACGTGGGATTACGTGGTATTCTTGCCTAGTCAAATAGTTCACAATTCTCTTAAAAATCATGTACGCAATACTTCCACTTAAAGCTCCTGCTACCTATTTGCATTATCATGTAAGTTTAGCATTTAGATTTGTAATAAATGGAGAAGCCGCGATAAAGACCAGCGCCGGTGGCGTGTCATTATACAAATTACTTACCTTGAGTAATAAACATGCCGACTATCCTACTAAATTATTAATATATACAGTTATTTCTAAAACTCCTTAATTTACTTTAAATACAGTTAAACTTTCAAAATAATGGAGCGCTTTAAATTTTTCTACTTGTACCTATACAAATGTTACATAATGTAACTTATTTAGTGGTCATTACTGGAAAGCATTGTTTGAGTAACTCCGATTGACATTACTCGTTTAAGCGTTTTCTTTTCCGGACTAAATATACGACAGCACTAAATATACCACATTTTATAAGTCAAATGTCATTTCATTTGAAGAACAGTTCCATCAGTGAAATGTCCACCACATAAATAGTTCAGTCAAAATAGACATTTTAGTTTGCATAAATTCGCATCGAGCTGAATTTAGAAATTTTCACGTTTGGGACTTTATTACAAATCAAATAAGACCAACTTGTAGCTCATAAAATTATCTACATAAAATTTTTGTACTTTTTCCTAGGAAGCGCTATTTCTCAGATATCGCGTTCTTAAGTTGGAGAAGTCGTTTAATACCTAAATACCCTACATTGCTCCACCACCTGTCATAGGCAGGTGTACACTACCTATACAGTGTACTGAGCGAATGTTTTAACGTGGGATCTCCGGTAGGCTAAGATCAGTCTATTGTTATGTATAAGTGTTAATAAAAATATTGTATTAAATAAAGAAAATAGATTTTTTGTTGGTTTCGGGAAGACGTTCTCGTCGACTGATAACATTCAGAAGCCACTTAATTAGTTCGTCTTCTTCTTGTCAACCTTTGTAGATATCTAGGTCGAGTCTTATCTCGGTATCTAAAAAAAACACATCAGTCGTTTTTTCCTTATTGTCCTAAACATCTTAGTCTATTGAAATTAATAAACAGTTGGACCAAACTGACCTTGCAATCGGAAAACACTGACAAACAAAATAATCCGACTTACTCCAGCCAAGTTTTGCACTACATATCATTTTGCGACTGAAAAGATGTTGTTGAGATGGTTTTCCGAGGCAGGTGGATAATTACAGGTTATTGCAAACGGTACAAATTTTTTTGTGATTAAAAATCACAGCAGACCATAACTTTTAAGAAAAATATCGATTAGAAAACAAAAAAAAATATGCCTAAATGATTGAATGGTCTTTTAATTGATTCTTTACTAAAGTTAAAAAGTCCTTTTCTGCTTCGACAGCCAATAACTCAGAAAATAATGGTTGCCCACGAGAAGAAACTCCGGTTTTTTATAAACTTCAAAACATTCTGTTTTAGAAACACCTTTTTGATGCGACAATAGTGACTGAAAACGAGGTTAAAATTCGGATATGGAAATCATTTGAAAGTGCTTTGACATTTAATAACGCGTCTTCGCCAACTTTTGAAATCAAAATATCTCGGGTGCAGGAATTTTTAGGAAAACTATGTGAGTTTTTTTTCTTAGATAGTTTTATGGTAAACGACTTTGTCGATAAAACTTATAGTTTATCTCGGAACTTGAAAAATCCGATAATTTTGACTTTTCACATTCGACCTTAACCTTTAAAAAAAAAGTTATTTTGGTGTAGTTTATTTGCAGTCAAAATAAAATCTAGTATATACCAAATTCAGCACTTCGCGAATTTATGTACTTATATATAATGAAATATATGAAAGCATTAGGAATCGTCTATTTCTTAAATAAGTTTGTCATAAAAATCGAAGCCTCTTCTGTCACCAAAAAATACTCCAGTCGAAAACATAGTATAACCATGAAATAAGTGGTTTATACAGACACAGTCGGAGACAATTTCGTAATGAGGGTTCGGCAGGTCCGTGCCAGGAGCGGACTTGACCCAACTTATTACAAGCTTTAATTTATTTGCCGGTTTCACTACGTCTGCGACCTATTAAAAACTTAGCATTGAAATAGTGGATACGGCATTTTATGTATCTTTGTCCGATGCAGCATAATACTACTTTTCAATAATACAGGTTCAAATAAGACAATATATAAAAAAATATTTTGTCTATTACGATTCAGTTTAAACCCACGGGGTATAAATAGAGCTTTAGATGATTCCTAAGGAAAACATTTTTTTACGGATAAACAAAAAAATAGTTCGTCAAACAGTAAATTTACCTATTTTAATGTTTTTGTCCATAACCAAATGGATAATTCACAATTTGAATTATCCATTTTACTTTTGAACTAAACGCGAATGTTCTTTTGTTAAAACTTGACTAACCTTGGTAATAGAGTCATTGTTTATTTTATCGACGTTTTTTAAATAGAAGACGACGTTTTTATTTGCTTGAATAACCGGGTATATTTTTAGATATGATATGAATTTTGATTCAATTAATATCAAACAAAAGAATTTCATTTTAACTAAACATTTACAAGTTCCTCTTATGGTGGCTTCTTAGGTGAATATAAAAAACACAATAATTCAACCCTGTTAAGATCTGAAAAGCCTTTAATAAAATATTTTTACCGTACATTACGATGGCAAAACTTAATTTACGTTGCGCTACGAGGACTCGGGCGGCTGGTGTGCGCTCTACTCTACATACCTAAATATCAGATTTATGAACCAAATTTGTTTACGTTTAGCATGCGTTTAGCCGAATTATTTCGTTCGAAAAACCAAATTGGAATTATGGCTACAAAAACTTATTAATGACCTACTTCAAAGAAAATCATAAGAACCATCTTATTATAATAATAATAATAAATCACCAGACAAACACACCTACTGTATGGGCCCAAAGTAAGCAGAGCTTGTGTTATGGATGACCATACAGCGAACTGGGGCGGTACCCAGAAAAAACATACATTAATAAATACAAACAACCATGACCCGAGAACAAACATTTATGTTCATCACACAAATATATGCCCCGGCCAGGACTCGAACCTGGGGCCTTCGGTGTATGAGGCAAGGCTACTTACCACTACACCACTCGGTCGTCGGTGTTTTGATTACGTTTAAACCTTTTTAATGATAAGTTGGAAAAAGTTCGAATCGTATTAACAAAGACGTGGTTTAAAAGCTTAATGCAGGTAGAGACTGGAACATAGCATTCTTGGGTACCAATACTTGGCAGTGCATTGCAAAGGGTCAGCAAATAAATTCAAATATATCTGATTTGCATGAATTCCTGTCGCGCCGTGCGCGGCCTAAATTCATTCAACGTAACGTCATTGTAACCTTGGTAACTCGATTCGGTAATTTAAAATTAATTGAGCAAGTTATAGTACATACAGACATTAAATCAAAGAGCTGTAACTAAAGATTTGTTAAACAATTCCTGATTTTAAACTTAATTGCGAATAGAAGTTCTATAGAGACTTGGTGAAGGTAAAGCTCCCTAGTTTTTAGACAGAGCATCGTGCTAACAATACGTGTTGAATTTAAACATGAAAAGTTCGGCACCGAAATCCCTGGTCTTAATAGCGTGCGAAGAATACCCGGTTTCTTTTAAAACTTCCGGCGACCCCGACAAGAAAGACTATTAAATACTCCATGCGATTGAAGTTAGTGGTCGTATGCGCAAACTTCACACATAATTTTTAGCTATTTAGTATACAGAAATAAGTATATCACGTACTAGGCTCGACAACGAGGGAATTTTAAATTCGCGAGCACCTTCTGTTTATCTTCAGTCGGTGAAAAAGGTGTCAAGAATTTTTCCGCGTATAAATGGCAAGTTTTTCTTTATTCGCGATTTATGCAAACCCACTGCAGCAGGAATACGTGATCACATTCATGTAAACGATTCTGTAATATCGTATTATCTAAATAATGCGTGCAAAAATCTCTGGAGCGGCTGGTGGTTGTTTGGATGGTTTTCGAAGTAAAGTTTTATTTTACTTAGCTTCTTTTTTATGTTATTTGAAAGAAAGAAAAAGATATAACTGTGTTATATGAATCTTATACTTCAATGAACATTTCCTTAAAAGGATGCGGCAATCTCCTAGTACAATTAATTTTTGACAAAAACCAGTTTAATTGGATTATCATTTTTTAGCCTGTTTATGTAAGAGGTGTTTCTGCCCTAGTGTTGTTTCAACTAAGCCTCCTTGTACCGCTACACTTAAAAGATAGGGTGAACTGAGGTATATGTGAAAGATAATTTCAAAAATATGAAATCTACCATATCTACACAATGTCCGAATTTCGGGACCGAAACCTACGTTGCTACTACCTCTAGGTACTAAATATTTTCGCACAGTTCTCTACTCTGTGTTTTTCTTTCATAGTATTTTAAAGAACGCCATCTGTTAACATTCTTAGTGACTATGAGTTTTCCGGTGCTCTTAATTTTTAACCTCGAGTCCCATACAAGCATTGTACGGCGTCCGTTGATAGTACTTTAAACTTCAGATAGATGGCAGGTATCAAAAACTGAAATGATAGGTGAACACATACGGAAAACATTGATGAACTAATAGGTACACGTGCAGTGCCACTTACTTGTACATACATATAAGTAGCAGTAGCGAAGCTGGAATATAGCATTTATATATACGGAACAGATAACCTGGCCGGCTAGTATCTAATCTACCATACGGTACTGTGCCAAACAGGTGCACTATCTACTATCTCTATTTCTATATTTTTATTGTTGTTTGAAAATTCTTAATTCTCAAGAAAGAGTACAGTATTTTTGGTGCTACTCTGGTGCTACGTACAAAGACTAGTGCTAGCAAAACTACCAAAATGGTGTTTGAAGTACAGTTTTGGTTTTAAATTAAGAAAAAAAAAAATCATATAAAAACTGTCCACATTCATATTATACATTACATAGCATAGTTTACCATATCTAACTAAATTGAATACTTACCATTTATTGTTTATGAGAATTATGAATATATCGAATATATTTATTTTCTTCAGAATCATGCGGCTCAGACGACTTCCGCTGTAATAATGGGAAGTGCATAGCGCAGTCACAGCGCTGTAACCGCGTTGTGGACTGTCCCTCGGAGGAAGACGAGCAAGACTGCGGTAAGTGTCAGAATGTGTACGTTTTTGATTCTGTAACAAAAATGTATTTATTAGGCTCACTCTTTCAGCATAAATTAACTTAACTAATTTAACAGCAAGGGTGTTACCACACCTCTCTGGTAACTCCTTTATACTATATTGTAATAGTGATACAAATATTTTTGTAAGTCAAAATCCTAATAAGCTAAAACTAATCTTAAACAAAGTTAAAATAAAATTTATGAAAGGTTGCGAAATTGTGGCCAAAGTTTAATAGAATAGAACACAATTTAAACCTAGTCAAGCTTTTTATTCTATATTGCAAACAATATCAGATTGATTTGCAGTAAACACAAAAAACACTTAAAATGATATTGTAAATATTTTAGAATGCCGTACCGATGAGTTCAGATGTGCAATCGATGGATCTTGCATAGAATTGAGGAAACGGTGCGACGGCACCAACAACTGCCGAGATGGGTCTGACGAACAAGAGTGTCGTAAGTTATTAATAAACATATCAAAAGTTTCAACAAATACTGTTGTTTACTGCACCCACATGATTATCGAGACGTGCCTTTTTCACCCACAATAACAGCAATGGAGTAGAGCTCGTAACGTCAATCTGCGTTTTAAGGCACAGAGTGACAAAATGATGTATGTGGGTTCAGTTTATAACTTAGGTATTTTTAGTCATTAACAAAATTAACGTTATAAAATTTCTCACTCACGCTGCCTCCTATATTACAATGGTAAGTGTCTCGTATTCTCGATTGGTCGGGATATCATGTCTGTAATGACAGCGGAAAGTTTAGATGCCGAGATGGAAGTTGTATTTCAATTTTATTACGATGTGATGGCTTTCGAGACTGTGCTAAAGATGGTTTTGATGAAATTGGATGTCGTAAGTAATAAAAGTTACAAAACTAACTGGGTGTTTAAAAATATTGAGCTAACAAAATTGTTTCCCTAAAGCGTGCAGATCAGATCAGTGGCAATGTGACTATGGTAATTGCATAAAACGCAGTAAGAGATGTGACGGTCGGGTAGACTGTCCAACAGATCGCTCGGATGAGAGAAATTGTATTAGTAAGTCATTCGAACTCCATTTTACTCACGTTTATGAACCTAGTAATTACTCATGGAAATGTCACTTTCATTACACGTTCAGTAAACGTAAATAGAACTGGATTTCAGTGAAGCATGAGTTTAAGAACGCTTGCACGAACATATTTAGCATAAATAGAAAAAAATACAATAAGATCACCACCCATCATACCGAAAAATAAAATACGTTGAGTGTATTAGACAAAGGTCATGCACTGAGCACTAAAACTCAGATCATACAAATAAAGAGATATGCCTTCTGCGTTAATTTGTTCGAGCCCCGATGTCCAGTATTCCCCACTAATTTTACTAATACAAAAGATAAAGTAATCACTTACGCATACTAATAATTTGACTGCAACACAAATAAATCAACCGATGGTACACATGCAAAAAGAAGGCGGCGCAGCATGTAGCATTGCAAAATTAGTTGTCGGTGAAATTTCGTTGATATGCTGTTTTTAACAATTTTTCAATATTTATACGTTTTTTTATTTTTTGAATATTTTGTTTGAAATAAGTAATTTAGTAATGAACAATTTATCACTGGCCAGTAAATTGCAAATATTTATTTAAAACTTCTCGCTTGATACATTTAAATTATATATTTATTTTTATAAGCATTACTTAGGGATTACGCATGGGTAAGAGATAAAATTGGTGAAAGTTGATTTTCTCAAAATATTGATCATTACACTAATCACACACTGCCCTAAACCACGAACGGAAGCAGCGGCTGAAATAAAGTCGGAATGAATGAGCTTCTGCATAGGAACATTTATCCATTGCGCAGGTAGAATAGTAGACTCATACATTTGTTTATGTTAAGCAA
Organism: Marasmarcha lunaedactyla; assembly: GCA_923062675.1. Classification (NCBI taxonomy): domain Eukaryota; kingdom Metazoa; phylum Arthropoda; class Insecta; order Lepidoptera; family Pterophoridae; genus Marasmarcha; species Marasmarcha lunaedactyla. Next base: position 39,265,913 of record OV281339.1, on the reverse strand, counting down.
GCCGTAGTGTTTTTTCGAAACATAAGTAGTTGATCTGTTATTTGTTAAAATTTTATAACCACAAAGTTACATTATATTTTACTTTTTTTTGTGTAAAATGAGATTCTATTTTTAATGTAAAGTTACATTGAAACTGGGAAAATAAGCGCTGTTGCGAGTTGACATAAGATAGCAAGCCCAAACTTGCGTCAAGCCAATTTTTGGCTTAATGCGGTCGCGCACGGCACGCCCCTGTGCCATATCTCTTTGTTTGATCTGAGACTAGAATCGTATTGAAAATAAGTTTTCCTGTTGAGAATTTTTTCTTGTGCACATTTTAGCCTCAATGACAAAATATTGTCTTTAGTGAAAAAGTTTCTTTTGAAAGATAATACTCGTGTCAGAGCATCTTTTTGCGTTCATACAATGTGGCACTGCTTTATTAGATGTTGTGCCGTTTTCAGTAGTTAGGTTCACTTTTTTTGTATATTTTTTGTGAAAATATTTTTGTATTGCTGTGAGACTTTTTCAATGTTGCCATGTATTCAGTGTAAGCTTTGCATGTTTTCAGCGTCTGACTTCTTTAGATGTCGAAACGGCAAGTTGATTCCCGAATATCAGAGATGTAATCGCCGTTACGATTGTTTGCCCGGAGATTATTCAGACGAGCAACATTGTCGTAAGTCAAGATATCTTGCCGCACATTTTGCTGCTTCTTTAACTTCTTTGTTTATATTCTACTGTCTTATCCTTCAAAGAAGCAATCAATGTTTAATTCTTCGCCTTGTGTCTGTTTTCTTGTTGCTAGTAGTTCTTTTACGCACCAGCTTCTTCCTTCTTTCACTACCCTATCCGCAGAAAAACCTTTGATCTTCCAGTATAGTGTAAAATAAAGTGAAGAAATAGTTTTTTATTCATTTTATTTATCAGCATGTGGTGATGGAGATTTCCGCTGTGACAATGGATACTGCATCCCTACAAGCAAGCACTGTGACAGAACGCATGATTGCCAAGATGGTTCGGATGAACGAGATTGCACTTATGGTTTGCATACTAAACTCTAATAATTTGATTGGTGAATTCAAACAAAATCTGTTCTGTAGAAATCATAATTACGGTATTTAGAAAAACTGCTATTATCACCTTTTTTGAATTCGACAATTTTGTAACGGTGCTGGTGCTCGGACTGCCTGATATTGTAAAACTTAAATATCTGAACCAGCTACCTTAAAAACGCTTTTTATAATTTGCAAGTAATCGCAGAAAATAACGCATAATTGACATGTCTAAATAATAGGTCTTTACCTATGAAACTGCCGTTTTGTCGTACTGCCATTTCAAATGAAAATATTTTTTTTTTGACTGATAATGCTAATTTCAAATTAATTTTATTTGACAAACATGGAATTCTTTTTCTAAAATCGTCATTTGTTTTATAGTTAGTGTTTTGTTTTCAACGCATTCGAAAATTTTTCGTCATCATGGATAAGTTAAAAATTCGAGTAATTATGGAGTATGAGTACCGTCGTGGCAGCAAAGCGGCACAAGCGGCACGCAACATCAACGACGTTTACGGAGCGAACACTACAAACGAACGCACCACCCGTTATTGGTTTACCCGCTTCCGTTTTGGAAATTTTGACCTGAAAAATGAACCCCGTGGTTGTCCGAAAACTTTGGTCGACAATGACGAATTAAAGGCAATTGTGGAAGCTGATGAAACTCAATCCACGGCTGAATTAGCAGCAGCTTTCGACGTTAGCATCAAAACAATATTGGTCCATTTGCGTCAAATTGGCAAGGTAAAAAAGCTTGACAAATGGGTACCCCACGAACTCAATGAACGCCAGCGCGAAGTACGCGTGGAGACGTGCCTTGCACTGCTCAGCAGGCATACAAATGAAGAAATTCTGAACCGCATTGTTACTTGTGACGAGAAATGGATCCTGTTTGACAATCGTAAGCGCTCAGCAAGTTGGTTGGACCCTGGTTCAGCACCCAAACAATGCCCTAAACGAAAACTTACCCCTAGAAAATTGATGGTCACTGTTTAGTGGTCTAACGCGGGTGTAATTCATCACAGCTTCTTGCCAAACGGGACAAGCATTACTGCAGAAGTGTACTGTGAAGAACTGAACACAATGATGGAGAAGCTCGCACGTCTCCAACCAGCTTTGGTCAATCGTTCGGCTCCATTGATTGGATTGAGTTTCATCAGCTTCCACAATTGCCTTTAATTCGTCATTGTCGACCAAAGTTTTCGGATGACCACGGGGTTCATTTTTCAGGTCAAAATTTCCAGAACGGAAGCGGGTAAACCAATAACGGGTGGTGCGTTCGTTTGTAGTGTTCGCTCCGTAAACGTCGTTGATGTTGCGTGCCGCTTGTGCCGCTTTGCTGCCACGACGGTACTCATACTCCATAATTACTCGAATTTTTAACTTATCCATGATGACGAAAAATGTTCGAATGCGTTGAAAACAAAACACTAACTATTAAACAAATGACGGTTTTAGAAAAAGAATTCCATGTTTGTCAAATAAAATTAATTTGAAATTAGAATTATCAGTCAAAAAAAAAATATTTTCATTTGAAATGGCCAGTACGGCAAAACGGCAGTTTCATAGGTAAAGACCTATTATTAAATTAAATCTGACAAGACTACACACTACATATATCAACAAGTATTATATTTTTTTTATTTAATCACTTCAAAAACAGTTATTGCTGGACTTCAACTTGTTACAGCTAAAAGTGTGAGGCCACTCTTTGATGAAACCCTACTGATTACATAAATGCATTTTTTTGAATAATCAAGCCTGCCAATATATTCCAAAGTACTGCATTTATTACTAGCACGTTTTAACCATAACGTATGTTAATTTTATAAAGAAGTACATACTTACGAAAGCGAATCTTGACATAACGTTTCCTGTTTTAGTAGACATACTTTTGAATACATATGTTATGGTAATGGAGAAATTATTTTAACTTTTGCATATGTTGTGGTTATGGTTTTGATTTTAACACAGGCACAATATGCATGGCTTTTGAATATAAATGCACAAGCGGACAATGTATAAAAGCTGAAGCCTGGTGCAACGGGACTATGGAATGCAATGACGGTACTGATGAGACGAAATGCCCTTGCAAAAGGGACGAATTTGAATGCCGAGATGGTACTTGTATTAATTTATCTCTAAGATGTAACGGCCAGAAAGATTGCCTCCCAAATGGAGAAGACGAACGAAATTGTGGTAAGTATTAAAGATATTAAACAACTGAAGACTGCGTGGGAAGAACAAGGAATGTCAGTTAGAAGAGTTTTCGAGTAAATAATTTCTTTTAAGTTTGCAATTCTATATAATTTCACATAAATGTCTGGAAAATATTTATCTCAGTATATTATTAGTAGAAACTATTTTGTTTTACATTTTCGTTAATAAAATTACAAATAATGGTTGAAAAGCTTGCAAAATTACTAAATAAAACAGTAAATTGTTATTATTATGTTATTGCAGAGAACAAGGAATGTCAGTGACTATTCCACTTTTTGTTTATTATAATTTTATTATGAATAAGGTATTTTTGAATAAAATAATAGAATTAAAATCAGATATTCATTTTTCATGAGAAATTATTCATGACGTAGATTTTCATATAAAATTTGGGCTTCAGCAGAGCAAAATGTCCTCAAAACTTGAAGGTCTGCATATTTAGCACTAGTTATCTTGAGCTTCATCACTATCCGAAGTTTTCAATGTTTATTTTCTTTTAACAAAACGTAAGTTAATCAAAAAGACCTGCAAAACAGGATTACAGTATGCAAATAAACATCACACAATACACACACGTTACAAATGATTGATTTTTGAGTAACGTGCGCGCTTGCACTGACTGACGTTCCGTGTTTTTGTCGACTACGCTCGGATATTCCTTGTTTTAACCAGCCTATTCAAATAAAAAATGCGAACTGTCATGGACTAGTCGTGTTCTAGCGTTAAATGAAATATCAGAATAAAAAGTGTTGCCGAACTACCACTAGATGGCATTAATAGTGTAATTCTTTAAAAATACTGACATTCCTTGTTTTTCCCGCGTGGTCTTCAACTTTGTGTTTGGGATAGATTGTCAGATCTTCTTTCCTGTCTAGTAGAATTTTCATATGGTACGTCCAATTTGATTTCGTCCTGAGAAAATGTACGAAGTAAGTATGTAATGAAATGTATTTGTTGAATGGTCTGCATGAAATAATATTCAAGTTGAAAATTATGATTTATCTAATTAGTAAAGTAATGTAGAATTATATATTACATTATTTAGACACAATTATAATTCTTAATTGTTATGAGCATGAGCATGTTAATAAGTAAGTCATTGTAGATATAATTAATAAAAACCTTGAGTCGAGTCGTATGAGTCGTGTTCTTCAAAAACCTTTTGTAAATAACCTTGGAATGACTATGACGGGTTCGTCTTTCGCAGTCTTCTTGTAGTTATTTTTGTTTTCTAATTTCTATAACTTTTAGGTGTCAGATTTTAAGAGTGATTCGATTTTAGGACGTGAGCCAGCTTCTTGCCCCAGCGACTACATAACGTGCGACCCCTCGTCGACGCGCGCCTGCGGCAAGCGCTGCGACGGCCACATCGACTGCGACAACGGCGAAGACGAAGAAAACTGCGAGGGTACTATTTACTATTACATCATTTATATTTATAATTCTTTCAATTTAAATATTCTTTTTGTTTTCGTTTGTGTCTTCTTGAAAATAAATTCATCTTTTAAATTTATGTTAACAATGTGTATTTTTGTCGTGTACTTTTCTAATTAACTTTTTAAAATATTTAAACATTAACTTTTGTAGTAATCGTCCTTCAGTAATAATAACATAGAATAAGTAATAATTTTACAAATGACTTTAGGTATAGATATGCATATTCTATTTAGTGATTAGTGATTTATGCTGTAAGCGAGAGTATGCTAATTGCGAAATAACAAATTTGTTTAATGAATTTTGAAATATGTCTGTGAAAATTGATATGATAACCGTTTTTTCTTTATCTTTAAAGAGTGCAGTCACACGTGCGACGGAGATCGCTGCTTGGATGAGAACCTCATTTGTAACGGAGAGTTTGACTGCGCCGATCGAACCGACGAACTCGACTGTGACGAATGTAATACCCCGTATGATTTCAGGTAACCCTTGCAATGATACCGTTCCGATACTTTGCAATATTCGAAAATAAACATTATTGTGTAACTAATAACAAGTTTATATGCAACTTTGAGTGTATCGCGTCTGAGATTATTCTTAATTCATTGCATTATGATTTGTTAATGTCATGTGTCATGCGTTTTGTGTTTATTTTATAGATATTGGCTATGTATTTTAAGCGTATTTAATGATATGCTATGCGAGTTCAGCAGCGATCTTTTACAATGCTCGGCGAGATTTCTTTGACTTTGCGAAAATGATGTGAAAAATGCATTACTATATATTACTTCACGTTTTACTGTTTTCAGTTGTTATTTTTTAAACTGGAGTACTTAATTGTTATAGATGTGCAGATGGATATTGCATTCGTGCAGAGCTCCGCTGCAATTCAGTGCCAGATTGTGCCGATCAATCGGACGAGTTGAACTGCAATCAGACTATAACGGCTTCTTCTCGTAAGTTAAATACAATATTGATCTTACCTTTACTTCTTGGGTATCAAAGGTGAATTGAAACTGGACGTACGTATCTTGTTTCAGCAAATTATTGCTCCGATAGACAGTTCCAGTGCAGAAATGGGATCTGTATCAATAGTGAGTTCCGTTGCGATCAGCACCGTGACTGTGATGACGGGTCAGATGAAGAAAACTGCAGTAAGTATTTTGTTAGTTTAAATAAAACACTTTTTACCGGATATTATCGCGTATATTTTAGTTAATTTTAAAATTTATTTCGACGTTTCGGCATCTTTGCAGTTGCCGTGGTCACGATAGACTAAGGTGTTGTTCATCTATTGCCAGTAATAAAAACTACATGATTGTAGTTTTTAAATATACGCGATAATATCCGGTAAAAAGTGTTTTATTTAAAGTATGAATCGTGAAAATTTAAGACAATATATATTTTGTTAGTTCATACTATTGATTTCTAAAATACTTTCATATAAATGTCTAAGAAAAAAATTCTCAAAATCCACTGCTACTTGAATTTAGGAAACACAACATACACCGATAGCACAAAAGCACACAGTAGATGCTTTAGCTAGATTATCATTGAAGCACCAGCTAAATTACACCAAATAAATTTAATATACACTTTCTAATTGGCACCATAATTACTTTCGTCTATTAGCACTTTTACGTTAATTATAGGCAAGCCACAAGCATCGGAATCCCTGTTACGCTTTCGTTTTGACTATTGACCAAAAGCAACCCACTTTAAGCGAGTTATTTAAAGGAAGAATGAATACAGAAGAGTTAGTTCTGAATTTGAAATATAAATCCTGATACATTCCTTCCGATTAGCAGAAGCAAGTTCCCCCGAAGCTTGCCATGAGTCCGAGTTCACTTGTTACGACGGCCGTTGCATTCCGCATATGCTGCGCTGCGACAATGTGTATGACTGTCTGGACTTCTCCGACGAACAAAAGTGTTACAACTCTGGTACTCAATTTGGGAATGTGGAATGTTTTTGCGATATCCCAAACATTTTGGTTCTATTGAGTTGATGTCTGCACATTATGATTTTTATTTTTTTATCTTATGGATTGTGTCTTTTAGATGTTTAGGTTTTTAATGAAGAAAACTGAAAGAACAGCGAGGTTTTCAATTTTACAATACGTAGTTAGAGTATCTATTAGAATGCTATGCATGACATATTTTTTATGCAATATATTGCAAGTAGTATTTTCTCTTCTTCTTGATGATCCCTACAAATAATCTAGCATGAGCTTTGATTTTTACTTCCACTGCCTATATATTTGAAACCCTTCTTAGAGATGTATAAATTTCTAAATTATGAAGGAAGTTAAAGAGATAATGCCTTTCAGGTTGTGACGATGGCTGGACTTGTTTGTCAGGGCAATGTATTGGATATCACGAAGTGTGTGATGGCAAAAATGACTGTTTCGATCAAAGTGACGAATACAACTGTCCTACATACGGGCCTCCCGTGCTGTCGACCACTCAGTGGCCCCTGCGGCCAGCCCCGTCGGAACCAGTGGCGACCACACAGCGGCCTTTACCGCCCACGCCAAGACCCTACCCCCCAACACAAAGACCGTACCTCCCAACTGTACAACCCACCTTTGCTCCAGATAGTCAAGGTAAATCAGCAATTGAATAGGTTTGTTTTCCAAAAATTATACAATACAATTTTAAAAGAATAATTAAAATATTATTTAGTTTACCATATTTCGTTCAGATAGTCTCTTTTTTATTAGATTTTAGTAGCAATTAACTAGACAGATTATTGATTAAACAACCGTAATAGATGAGTGCGACAGAAACCAATGGCGTTGCGAGAACGGGCCTTGCATTGACTCGTACCGACGTTGCGACGGCCACGTTGACTGCCCCAAGGATTCCAGCGATGAGTTTGACTGTCCGGCAGGCAGTAAGATACCAAGAAATAACCAGCACTGTCTTCTTCCTGGCACCTTAACATATTAATACCTGATGATTTACAACTACTTATATGTACATAATAGATAACGCATAACTTTATAGTGTACACCTGGTGTAGTACAGCGAGTACAGCGTACAACACGGCAAAAGGACAAAAATATAAGTCTATTCAATAGCCCAATGTGTATTATTGTGTTCTAAAATGTGTAGCTCCTATTGTCTAAACTAAAAAAATATAGCAAACTACAATAAACAACTAATATGTTTCTTAACAATACTACAATATCTATTACAACTAACGTGACAATATTTCCTGTCTCTTAATTCTTAAATTGATGGCGGTTTACTTCTTAAAAAACTTCTCAAAACACAAAATAACAAAATAATTGAATTTTTTGAACACTCAACTTGGTGAAGAGTTATATAACATAAAATAAAATAACAAACTTAATATAAAATAACAATATAAATCGAAAGTTGAATAACCTTATCTAATTATCCACCTTGATTGCCAGGTCCGATAGCGCTAAGCCTGAGAACTTTCCCGGATGAACAAACTATGAGACACGGTGAGTAATATATTGTATTTTCTCTTATCGTCAACATTGTTGTGATTAATCTTATTTTATATTATTCTATGTGTGGCTACATTACGAAATCATTCAGATAAGAGGTAAGCTAGGTGTCAAATATGAAATTAATTACACGATTGCCACTGTGGATGTACAGGTTTGTACTTTTACATAAATACTACCAAATAATTGAAGATGTGGACGCAACTGTGTTTTTTTGCAGAACAGGATATAAATAATACTTCTTGAAAGTATTTTAATGACGTGAAATCTATTAACATTTGTTTTTTACTCTTATTGCAAAATCTTATAGACAATTATTATGACTATTATATTCAAAATTATTTTTTCCTCTACCGATCCTAAAACATGATTAAGTCTTTTCGTTATATTTTTCTTTACTAATTTTATTTCTGTCGATGTTGTAAGGATTATTTGTCTTCAGGATTCATTAGGATTCTTTACCAACAGTTTCAAAATTATCGCTCTTAGTAATTTTTCTTTTTATTTCTTTCATGGTGGTGGTTCAGCCAAATATCTTTCTGGTGAGTCAGAGTGCCTAAAATAATAATGGGTACTTTGGAAGTACATTTTTCATAACGATTTAATATCTAGGAATGTTTCACAGTGGGTTCATCTTTATAATGTATTACCAACGTTATTTTTACTGACGGTTTATATAACAGTTTAGTAACTTTTAGCCGTGATTGTAGTGGTATTGATTTAAACCTGCATGCTTCATACACAAATCATTTATGGGTTTATATTTTTGCAATAACTATATACAACATAATATATTAATCGATTCATATCATCGTGTTTATAAGCAATTAAAACCTAGAGTATCTTTTCGCAAAACTCATGAAAATGTAATTCAAATATTTTATATTACATATTTCTCTATACTTATTTTTCTTTACTTTACGTATTTCTTGTTTTTCCCTTCATTGTATCAGTGATGAGTGTTACAACGGTAAGTATGCATAGGCGATAAAAAAATGTACCTAGTACTCTTTAAAAAATTACGTAGTGCCTAATAATTTATCATGCGTATCGTGATAATATATTTAAATTATAATTTATTAAAGGTCATATTAACTGTCATTTATGTGAATAAAAAAGCTAATAAGAAAGTAAGAGGTTTTAACTCATATGTATGCATGTGGCCTTCATTGCATCCGTATGGGTTTCCAGAGTAAGATAATTTGAGTGATTAAACTAATATTATGTGTAATGAATAAGGTGGAGACGTCGTATTCCAATGTCGTGACGAAGGACCACTCAGAGCTCCTGTAAGATGGATCAGAGACGGTGGACGACCCCTGAAAGTTGGCTCTATCGACAGAAACGGTCGCCTTGAGATGAACAGAGTTACCGTTAGTAAAATCACCTATTTATTTCGATACCTTACCTTACAAACAAATCACGTTGAGCAATATAAAATGTCCGTTTATAGAGCGCTGATAGTGGAGTCTACATCTGCCAAGCTGCAAGGTACTTAGGTCAACCAGGATCAGAACTGCGAGTCACTCTTACGGTCGAAAATTCACGTAAGTAAATGAAGATGCTTTATCTGAAATAATATTAATCTTGATTAGAATTGAAGTATATTCTAATACCATCGACTTTTTAGCGGTAGAAACAAGGCCTTCGTACACGGCATGCCAAGCATACCAAGCTACCTGTGGGAACGGCGACTGTATTCCGAAGTCAGCCGTGTGTGATGGAAAGGCAGACTGCTCCGACGGCTCTGATGAAGAAGCTTGTTGTAAGTAATTTAATATACTTTCAATTTTTTACCTGATCACGTAAGATTGTACGTAATTATTCACTTCTTTGATTTGATAGGCATACTTTTAGAATGATTTAAAATACTTTTTCTTAATACTAAGTTGTCATTAAACAAAAATCATACTTACATAATTAACTAAATAAGAAGCTGAACAAACTAATGTTATATAATAAATTATAACTCCTTATTTCTTTTTCCATTTACCGGGTTTTTTTCCTTTTCGGTTTTTTTACTCTCAAAATTGAGTTTCGTTACAAATTTTACAGATTCAAATGGAAGGTGTGAACCCAACGAGTTTCAGTGCGCTAATAAGAAATGTATCCTAAAGACATGGCGATGCGATAACGACGTCGATTGCCTCGACGGATCTGACGAGCAAAACTGCCCTGCAGTTAATGAAATCAACCAGCAATGTCTGTCCGTAGAGTTCGCTTGTCATTCCGGCGACCAGTGTGTCCCAAAGAGTTTCCATTGTGACGGCCAAAGTGACTGTCTCGACAGATCTGATGAAATAGGCTGTGGTTAGTATTATTTTCGATTAATATTGCTTCAATTGAGGTTTAAATAAATTTCAACTAAACCAAATAATGATATTTTAGCTCCTGTTCATGTGACGAAACCGCCCTATCCATCAAATCTGAAGATAAATCCTGGAGACACGTTGACTCTGGATTGTGAAGCCGTAGGTGTGCCCACTCCTCTCATATCATGGCGTTTGAATTGGGGCCACGTCCCTGCTAAATGCAGGGCCACCAGCGTAAACGGTATTGGAAAGTTGACTTGCCCTGACATGCAGGTAAATATTCATGATGGTTATTATTGCTGTTGATAAGGACATTGTTTGCCGTACGATTTGACTTCGAAACAAAACATACTTACTTTCTGGACACAACGTCTGAGAAAAGTGCCCCTCAACCATCACTTTCGTTAAAAAAATTTTTTTTGTTATTATTAAAAGATACTAATTTGGGACACAAAATTGATTTAAAATTTGTCGAAAGAAATGTGATTGCTATGATTATAAATTAGATAATCACTTTAATTAACAAAAAGCCATTAACAAGTGTCCACAGTTAACCATTCATTAATAACTTCTTCTTTTGTAATCAACTTATTAGATAATTTTACCTTGAAATGTATCTTAAAAAATATTTTAAGATACCCTATAAAACTTTTGACAAAATTTTGTAATTTGGGATTATGCTCCAGGGTTAAATAACAGTAAAAATAAATTAACATATCCTTATTCTACTAATTATAGTAAATTAGAACTCAACAAAATATTAACTAAACTAAAAAATTTACTAAAATATACGCGATAATATCCGGTAAAAAGTGTTTTATTTAAAGTATGTATCGTGAAAACTTAAGAAAAGATTTAAAATATTAACTACTGATATTTAGCTGCTTGTAAATAACTAAAAAAAATTGGGATCCTACTTTAACAAGTACTTATTCAAGACTTGGTTATCTGATTTTCAATTTTTAAGTCATTTTTAGAGAATCCAATGTTTTTTTCTTGTTCCAAAAAATAATAAATCAATCTCAACGATACTATCTAAACGAAACTGCTTGTGAAAACATGATGGATGAACTCAGTTCTTCGCAGATAATTTTATATTTGTATCAACACTGAGGGGCCGCCCCCGCAACGGTCCCGCAGGCTGCAGCTGAAAATCAGCGATTTGCTCCCTGAGCGAATACCGACGCTGAGCTGAGGCCTTTTGCACTGGTATACCACACATACCATGATTGTGTAATTGTAACGTTGTTTTAAATATTGACATTATAAGTGATGGATGTGTCTATTCAAGCAATAAAGATTATTATTATTATTTAGACCATAACGCAAAGATAAAAATTGTACTACAATATTTAGTTTGATTTTTTTTACTGTTCAGTGCGGTAAATTTTGTAATTTATTTTTGTAATATTTTTAAATTGCATAATATTTGTGTAAATAAAATTTCGAAAAAAGAAACGGTTTACACAATGATGTTATGATTGCGGCTTGTGGCAGTACTTGCGTTGTTTTTTCGTACGCCGTAACCATGGCAACTTTGACAAATTTTGTAATACGTCTTGTAAAAAGTATAGACACACATATTATCAGTCTGGCCACTTGCAACAAAATAATTTATTACCGTGTATGAATTTATTCAAAATGAAAGTATTTCATTATTATCTCTTAAAAACATAGAAGGAAAAACACCGCTTCGATATTGTTAAATAGTGTAAACAATGTATTTTTCCTTCCAGACTGGGAAGATGGGGACAATTGGTACCGTCGTAAAGTCGCAAAATTACTGGAGAATTGGTTTTTTTTCGGTCTGGTCGATTATTGATAACATCTTATGTAAATAAAATTACGAAAAATTCAACTGATACACGAGTAATTTTGGCTCAGATAATAAAAAAAGTGAATAATATAGATTCACAGAAAATCTATATTATCTTAATTTACAGAGTTAATAATATAAAAGAAATTCATTAGAATTTCTACTCTAAGTCATAACATCACTTATAAAATCACAGCAAATTCAGTTTTCTTCAGAAAATCAATATTCAGTAAATCAAAATTGTATTTGATGACGGTGACGGATACGAAAATTTAATTTTTAGTAATAAATTATCTCAAAGAGTAAAAAATAATAAGTATTTAAAAATTAATCTAATAACAGTGAAGATATGATAAAAAGTGGATTACAAGGTTAGTATTATAAAGTTAGAATGACCTTCTAGATATAATAATTTATATTAAAAAAGTTAACATAAATATTGTCGCAACCACTGGTAGTCTGGTCAAAAGAGACATTTCAACTTGTAAAATTTTACGTAAAGCTGAATCCTGTAAGTTTCCTTAATGGTCATAAAATAAAATGATAACGACTTGTAGCATTATTACTAATAAAATACTAAAAGTCCGAATTGAATTCCCACATGTTCAAAAAAAGTTATTCAAAATTCAAAAATATAAATTTTACTGATAAACCATAAGTTTACTTAATATAGGTAAATAGGTTAAAAAAAATGGTTGATCATAAAATTGTACACAAATAATGGATCTGCACTTTTTCTTAAAAACGGAAGTTCTGAGATATTGCGATTTTGCAAAGAAGGCGAAATATATTTTATCAGAAATTTCAAGGCTTGTGGCACTGAGGAAAACAAATTGCAGTGCTCTAAGACGTTAGTGTCCCTTGGTCCAAAATTTTAATTTGGTTATTAAAATTCACTAGTATATCCGTAACTACCAAAAAGCAAATAACCAAATAAAGAATATTAACGAATCCTTATTTAAGTAGACAGTGAGCGTTTAGAAAAGTAACCAATACTTTTATTTTTTTTAAAATGTGAATTTCCATAATATTAGCTTCATGTGTAGAAGTCTCCAAAAAAATAGTTGATATATAAAGCTTGATTTGACTTGATCAGTTTGTTTTAGCTCCTGTAATTTTTTATTACGATACATAGGATTGATTTTGACCAAGCACAAGTTTAAATATAGGAAATTATAGTCACTTCAGAATGTAAGGACTCATTTTTATGTAAGAATATTTTATTTTGTATTCCTCATACTTTGGAAGATGCGTCATGCATACCTCCGCAGGCACAAACCGACCACTGCGGGGGTGATGTGGGACTCACCAGAATGGCACCTACTCACTAAAAACCACCTTGTTGGCTGTGGCAAAATTGTACCGTTAGCGGAAGCGACACCCGTTAAGAGGTGGGTGCGCTGGCGGAGACCCGCTAACCAGTCGTCCGACGGATGTGAAAGTTGCACTGAAGGTGCTCAAAGGGTGAGTTGGGGCCGTTCTGGGCACCCACCGGTGAAGCCGAAGCTGCGCAGAGTCGACCGAAGCTTGACTGAGGGATCAATTCATTAAAATGAACGTATAACGAACTATGCTCCGCCAGAGCTTGCAGTCGCAAGTCACTTGCTAATACGTTTAATGGCATTGCAGACGATACGCATATCGTCAGATAGCGAGGGTTGGGATGTAGAATTGAATAGGCGAGGAGCCTTGGTGGGATTCGGGCGTGCGGCGGGGTGCAGTCTCCAGTTCTCTGGAGCAGGCTTGGGCTGCGTAGACTTTGCAGGTGCCCGGCTACGAAGCGGTGGAACGTTAGCCTGAGTAAGGGGTGGGGCCTGTTTGGGTGCCGCCCTCTTAGATTTTGATCGGATGGATTGGGGTTCACGAGGGCAGCCCCTGTAATTTGCGGTGTGGCCGGACTGGCCACAAAGCACGCAACCAGGAGGGGAAGGAGTTTCAGGAATGGCCGGGGTGACCGCGGCGATGAGGCGTCTCGATCGAGATCCCAGAGAGGCCACATATGGTGCTAACCTCTTTTAAGATCTCCTTGGACTTGGAGACGTTGGCCACAGGGTGACGCCTTCCGTAATTGCTGTGCATTTTATGTACCACGAGTGGCGGGAAGCTTTGGGACTGCAGATCCCCTAGTATAGCCTTGTTCGATCAATCGGACGGGACTCCCATGAGTACCGCTCTGAACTTACGCTCTTCTGGGAGAGCGTAAATGTGGTAAGCATATTGCTTACCGGTGAGGAGCTTAGTTAGGGCTCGGAAATCGTCTAACGACGAGACGGTAATTTTGATGGATTCACCCGAGTTGGCCGCTCGGGTGTAATGGATCTTGTGCTCTTTGCACAATGTCGAAACCTCGCTTCTTAGAGCGCTTCTTAACAAGGACTTGGACTTTTTGGACTTGTCACTTGTTGTGTGTGAGTTCCTTGGTTTTGTTATGACGATTTGCGATTCTTTTAGTTATTTTACACAACGTGAAGGATTCCGACAGATTGCTAGGATTTTTAGACTAGTTAATTAAGTTAAAGATATTGATGAACATTTATGTGTCATTATTATCATGGTTGGTTGGTGATAGTAGTAATTACCTATGTAAATGTAGGTAATTTGAAATCGTAATCTCAAAATTAGTACTTATTGAAAATGCAATTAATATTGTTCCTAGACATACTCCATTATTTTCTTTTTACTAGTAGATCCGGAATTTATGTCCCATAGTTTTAGATATTTTTGACTTCTAAACTCTCTACTTTAACCCTAACTAAAACCAGGTATGGCGATCAGCCAATGTTCTTTATAAAGATAAAAAAGTTATTGAGCGTACCAGGTACTCCCTTTTATAAAGTCGGAAGAAGTGTGAAGTCAGTTAAAAAAATGAAATCAATACAATTCTTCGATGGTACTTTTATTTTGAGTATGATTCATAGCCTATACATTTCTTCCATACTTCGTTTTTTATAAATAATTGCACCCAAACATGCAAAACTACATGTATAACTTAGAAAACTAATAAAAAATTTATAAATTATAAAAATTTCTTTATTCATTCATTCAAAATTTATCAAAAAAAAATAAACAATTTCTTTGTTATTATGATTAAGGTAACATGAAGGTAAGTATGATACATTACTATCATATATAAGTATCATACCAATAAATAATTATTATAATTTTTATACTGTGGCTCGTAAAAGGTGTCATGCGAGTTTCCTTTCGTAGCGGCTTTTGTGATGTTTGTTAGGCGGATTAAGTATAGAGGATAAGAGGCCCTTAAAAAGTTTGCATGAGTTGGATAAATAAATGTACATAGATATTATCAAGCGAAAATATAGGTTAACTAGTCGAGTATTAGTAATTCCTGATACCTCCAAAAGGATCGATTATTCATTGAATATCGTAGAATAAAGTGATAATTAAATATTATTTCAGGCGGAAGACAGTGGTGCTTATTCTTGTGAGGCCATTAATAATAAAGGAACAGTTTTCGCTACCCCTGACGCAATCGTTTACGTGAGCAGGACGCCTTGTCCAAGCGGCTTTTTCAACAGGTAGGCAAATAACTTATATTCAGGCATTCAAATGAGAGTAACTTCATTTGATTTGGGGCTATAAATGGTTATTTTGTCATGTTTAAATACATAGCAAATTATTTTGTACTTGAGTTTCAATTGTTAATATGTTTAATTACAGCGAGGCTCACAACCCTACTGAATGCATACGTTGCTTCTGCTTTGGACATTCTAACCAGTGCCGTAGTGCTGATCTGTTCACTTTCACTATGGCTACTCCTCTTGGAGAAGGTGGCACTAGACTGCTTGGCATCAAACAGTCTTACAATGGAGAAATTCAAGTTGACAATGAAACTATCACTCAACAGTATTACTTACAACCTCTTCGAAATGGCGCAACGGTAAGAACCTTGTAATTTTAATACTTATCGTCAAAATATATATTAAACAGTTCACTACAGGGTCTATTTTAAATTTTCAGGTAACAAAACTGCAGAATTTCGGTTCGAACTGGCCATCCAACACTGGTGCACACCCATACCTGACATTACCAGAGAGCTACAACGGTAACCAACTTGCATCTTATGGAGGTCACATTAGATACGTTGTATCACCTCATTCCCCAAGACCAGGAAATGACAACTCTATGCCAGATATTATAATTAAGGTAAAATATATTTATCTCTTCTAAATTGCAACAACTACCAGAATTTTAATTTCAATAATATTTATTGGGTGTTTGATTTAAGGGTCAATATGAAACATTGGTGCACCACTCTCGGGCTGACAAAACTAGAGAAGCTCGCATTGAAGCACGGTTGACTCCTGAAAATTGGAAGAAATCTGGACCTCGAGGACTTGTTCAGGCGACTAGAGAAGATATTATGATGGCGTTAGTGGAATTTCTAGTTTGTTGGCGTAAGAAAGTTTTTAAGTTTAAACTCTTTAACTAATTTTATATTTTGCAGTTTGGATAACATCGAAGTGGTGCTTCTCAGAGCAGACTTCCAGAAAGCCGGAGTAGATATAACTGACTTTGTAATGGAATCGGCAGATAAAATTAACGTTGGGTTGGGGGCGGCCAGCTTAGTAGAGGAATGTACTTGCCAAGAAGGGTATGAAGGACGTTCTTGTGAGGTTAGCATAAAAATTCTACTGCTTAACTCGAATACATTTTGTGTGAACCATTGCTTAAAGTAAATAAGAAAAGATAGGTGACAATTTCCTGACGCACGTGCATTATTAATCTTATCAATCAAAATTTCATTGTAGTATTCTGTCCCTTTTTCAGTTTCATTAACTTAAAGCTTCATTATAGACCTATTTATTTATTAACTATCTCATTTAAATGCAATTTTACTTATAATTTTAGAAATGTGCCAATGGCTACAGTCGCAGTCAATCTGGACCTTGGCTTGGCGATTGTGTGCCTAAACGCGAATGCCCAGCTGGCACATACGGAGACCCTAACAGCGGCTACGGATGCAGACCTTGTCCTTGCCCATTAACAAACAGAGAGAACCAATTTGCCGGAACTTGTTCTTTGGGACCATCTGGAAATGTTATCTGCGATTGTGACATTGGGTACGCTGCAGCTGAAGTATTATTTTAAAAAGTATTTAGAGTTTTTGCAAATCAACAACACTGTGTGCTTACTCATTATATTTGCTTTTCTAGAGCAAAAGCAAATTAGTCAAATTACTTATATACACCATTCCTTTGTCAACTGTTTTAATAGTAAACTTTGTTACAGCTATGAAGGGGATAATTGCGAATACTGTGCCCCAGGTTACGTTGGTAATCCTCTGATTCCTGGTGATTACTGCAAGAAACCACAGCCAAGCAACTGCAATCCTGTTGGAACTGAACAAATTAGAGGACTTGATGAATGTGTATGCAAAGAACAAGTGCAGGGACGTTATTGTGACCAGTGCGTGAATGGGTCGTTCTATTTATCCCAAGACTTTAGGTAATTGAATGTGAATACTAAGTCAATAATATGTTAAGCGATATGAATATGTGCCAGTGTAATATTATATGTTTTATTCCAGACACGGATGTGCGTTGTGTTTCTGTACGGGAGTGTCCCAAGAGTGTAGGAGCAGTGACCTACGACGTAAGACTACCACGGTTGTTTTCAATGTCCCACAAATAGTCGATCAAGTGCGCCTTTACAGCAGTTCAATATCGGGAATACGGCCTACTGAGACTAACTTGCAAACGGTGTTGACACGGGGAGAGCTGAGCGTTAAAGCGCTAGAAAGAACTAACAAACCTGTTATTTATTATTGGAGTCTGCCTGCGGTGTAAGTATAATATTAAATATGCTTTATTACATTAATATATATTTATTTATTTTTACTGTGGTACAAAAACACATACTTTCTTTTAGGTTTGCTGGCGATAAAGTTACATCTTATGGCGGTTACCTACGCTATACTCTTGGATATGTTCCCTCCAGTGACACCAGGAGTACTGCCGCGGATGTGCAGCTCATCAGTGTAAGTAAACCGTACAATATAAATCTTGAAACGATTTCATGTATAGTAAATTTATACTAAATCCTCTTTTTTATTTTAGGACAACAGCCTCATATTCCACTACAATGGAAACTTTACACCACTGAGTGACGGAACTCTTAATGCAACTGTTGAATTGTTAGAAAGGGGTTGGACAAGGTGAGTGAAATTTTAATTGCTGCATTTATATACCTTTGATTGCCTTTGTTTTTTTAATTAAATCCTGAGTATAATTTGATCTCAATCAACTTTTTTTATAGAGCTGATGGTAAAGGAGTATCTCGTGAACATTTCTTGCTTGCTCTCGCTGATGTGAAGACCTTCTTGATAAAAGCAACGTATGCGAACACTGAAGTGGCAACCCTAGTCAGCGCCAGTATTGACACTGCTGAACCCAATGGCAACGGCCCAGCAGCACAACACGTGGAACAGTGCGTGTGTCCAGCAGGATACGTAGGAACCTCATGTGAAGATTGCGCTCCTGGTTACACAAGGCAATAATCATTACATTTTACAAGCCTTTTTACTAGCTTTTTATGAAAAAAATCTGTAGTTTTAGAACACTGTAATTAGTTTTGAACAATTATCATATTAATTAACGTTTATTTTTTTTAAAAGGAGCGACAGTGGATTGTATTTGGAACACTGCGAGCCTTGCGACTGTTCTGGCCATTCAAACATGTGCCACCCTGAAACTGGTGAATGTTATGTAAGTATGTGCAATATATTTTTAAAGAAACTCTTTAAAAACATTTTTTGAAATATAAGTCAGTTGGTACGCAGTTTTCTGGGATAGATACTAATCTGTCAATACCAATCAATCAAAACTGATATGAATAACGACACTTACATAAGTTGATCTATAAATAAAAAGGCTTAGGAAAACAATCCAAAAAGTTACGGCTTTTCAGTGTTCCTCAAAATTTTCAGAACTGTGCCGATAATACCGATGGACCAAACTGCGAGAATTGTAGACCTGGATATGTTAAAGATGCTCGCCAAAATTGCGTAAATGAAGGACCTGTCACAACACCTGGTGTTTGCAAGTAAGTGCTTATCTATAAGTTTTATGGATCTGTACTTTAAAAAAAGACGTTATATCATATTGTACTTTACTATTAAAAACTGAAAAGGAAACGTTGTTTAGAGAAGTAAATCACGTTGAAATTTATATTTTGATCCGTTAATTACGTTTATATTTTTATATATTAGAGCTGTTTCACAAGTTATAGCTTTATTACTACACCTTGATCAGGTATATTTTTCGTAGCCGTATAGCATGATAGAAATAAAATAATCTGATATTAGGAGTGATCAGTGCATATTTGGATTTTTGTATGAGATGATGCATACGTTTAAATTAAATGGCTTCTTAAAAATATGTTTTATTTCACTAATTATAATGAATTCGATTTATTCGAAACTCAAAACTTAAGGTTGTCTAAAAAACCTTACTTAAAGCTAGGTTTGCACATGTCGTCGTGTTAAATTTTTTGTCAACACCAATCAAGAGATTTAATTTATTTTTGAGCTGAGTAGTTGTAAGTTTATTTTATGAATATGTAATGTATGTATTACTATTTTATTCCAGCTGCGATCCACGTGGTATTGATGCTCCTTGTGAGCAGTACGGCTACTGTGCCTGTAAGCAAAACGTAGAGGGCGAGCGTTGCGATAGGTGCAGATCAGGCACTTTCGGACTTGACTATAACAACACTGATGGCTGCATCAACTGTTTCTGCGCAGGAGTTACAACCGAGTGTCATGAGGTTTGCTTATTTTTGCTTAATAAACAAGCCTTTACTAAATATAAATTCACTGGTTCCACAGTTTTAATGCGAACCATATATGTCATTTCAATTTTAGGCTACTCACTACATCAGAGTACCCTTGCCTGCCCCGATTATTGGAGAAAACTACGGGGGCTACACCCTTATGGATCTTAATGCAGAAGAAGTTATCAATGACCAGTATGTCCCAGAACCTAATGAAAGCGAGTTGTCGTATGCATTCTCATACACACCAAGTACTGAACTGTACTGGTCTCTCCCGGTATTCCCAGGTTAGTCACAAGTTTTGATTTTCGATTATCCACAGTCAAAATTCCTTGGCTGCTGTTTTGCGTTTTGGAGACTCTTGTTCTTGATAGGTTACTTGAAAACATAAAAAGAATTAAATAAATACTGGATTAAATAAGCAGTCAATAAAATTATTAATTTTCCAAAAATATTCGAATACTACTAAGACTATAGAATTCAGCAAAAGAAAAGAATGTTTCTGTATAAAATTTAAAGAATAAAAATAAATTTATTTTTCAATACTTATGAAAATACATATTGCTAAGTTGGTAAAATATATATTAAATGAATATTATTTTTTCATTCTCATCTCAGTAAATACACATATTTTTAATTTACTTCAGGTAACAGAGTTCTGTCATACGGAGGCTACTTACATCTGAAACAAAAATTCCAAACAAGTGGAGGCATTTCGGAAGCTGCCGAACCTGGTTACGATGTAGTCTTAGCTGGAGATGGCTTGTCTGTTTACTGGGTCAATCCACATGTTCTGACATCAAACGTTCCAAGAGTACGTATTTTTAAACATTATTAAATAAGAATTGCTTTTTGTAAATCCTTTCTCAGTCCCTAGAGTTCAGTTTCTACTGTACCAAAGGAACCCATGTAAAATTTCCTATTAAGTCGATAAAAGTTTCCAATAAGTTATTTGTTTATTTTCAGGCCAGCTACAAAGTACCACTCCGTGAACAAGGATGGTACATTCTAAACTCTGGAAATCCAGCAACTCGACAGGACTTCATGAGGATTTTGGCCAATTTGCGTAGGGTTCTTGTCAGAGCAACTTTGAGACGAAACATAATTTCTACTGCTATTGCTGATGTTTCCATGGACTACGCTGTAGAAGACGCGGGATCTTCACCAGCTAAAGGAATTGAGGTAAGATAGAAATAAAATTACGATCATCAAATCTTTAGCAATTTCTCTCTAGTATAAACTATTGAAAATGTTCTAAATTTCTAGGTGTGCATGTGTCCGGCTGGATACGTCGGGACGAGCTGTGAAAATTGTGCTCCAAAATACTTTAAAGACCAAGACAACAAATGTCGCCCATGCAACTGTAATGGACATGAATGTGAATTAGGACGGTATAGGGAAGTGCAGTGTAAATGCAGGCCTCCTTATACAGGCCCAGATTGCTCCATTGTTGGTCAGTAACTAAATAAATTTAACTTAAATTTTGGTTCTGAATATTTTTGTTTTATAGTAAGATATTTAATATATTTTTTTAACTTTATTAGGAGTTATCATGGAATTATACCCGATAATTTATGAACGGTCCAGCCCTGACTCCCCGTTCAGAGCAATTTCCTTAATCTGTAAATATCGGGCTCCCTTGCCGCTTACGATACAGTTTTTCTATGAAAAACAACCCATGTTTCCTCCGAAATTTTCAAATAAATCCGAATTTCACACCGATGGCTGGCATGGAGAATACAAATGGTCAACGGTTTGGGACACCAGACATGTTGGGCCAATATTTGAGTGTCGTACAATCACAGATACAGGAGAAACTCTAGGCGTTTTGTATACAATCCCAAGACAACCAGGTAGAATAACGAAGATCCTTGTGCATCTGCACTGTGTCCATGTTTAGCTAATGTTATTCGATTTGTGCAAATATTCATGGACCGGTTGTTGTCAGACTTTGAATATGATGCACGCCCATTTTATGTGAATAATCTTCATTCACAATGCTAACAATTTTTCAGGAAATGTGTCATTGTTATCGGTAGAGGGTTTTTGAGTATAGCATACATATTGCTCGATTGTTATAAGTTTTTCGTAACATATACTAAGTGTGTGTATAGTAAAAAAATATTGTTTTCAAATTTTCGGCAACATGCATTACATATGAATGAGGTTTATGTATGTTTATATGTATAAATAATGTTATCATTTGGTTTCTCATTTCAGGTTATTGTATATAATTGTCGTTTCTGTGTCGTTGTCGTATCTATATGGTGTACCTATTTTAAACTAAGTGTTGTATTTATACGGAGTTTTCTATTTATGTTACATATATTTAATTTATGATTGTTCTTTACAAAGTCTTAATGTATTAATGGTATACGTTTAAAAATACATACTTGAATAGGCGATTGCTGTTTCAGCCGGAGATTCAAGCACCGACGTGACAACAAGGCCACCTCCTCCTCCAGTTACAGTGACTGTGAAAATTACTAGTCCAACAATTAAGATACAAAAAATAGGAGAAAGCGTCGAGTTCGTATGTCAGGCTCAAAGCAGGCTTTCACAAAACCCGCTTTCAGTTAAATGGACTAAGGCTGATGGTTATCTACCACAAGACAGAAGCCAGGTAGACCACAGGAGAGGACTTTTAAGAATAACAAATCTACAAGAGACTGACAGTGGCGTTTACATCTGTGAAACAACCGATGGAGTCTCCACTGCTCAAGCTAAAGCAACATTACGCGTGCCTGGTGAGTAGTAATTTTATATTTCAAAATAGTTTTGTAAATAAATTTAATTAGGCCGATTCAGACTATTTTAACTATAACGACAACAGCCGTTGATTATATTTCTGAAATGATATGAGATTATTTTTGCTTAAATAATACAATCCACTTTGTATTCATGCATCCTCCTATGGAATAGTTGTACCAATATGGGTATTTTACGCAAAGAGTAAGTGTTAAAATTTTTATACATTCTGTTTGGTTTTCTTTTGAAAAAGCGACTAACTGACTAAAACATATGTCACCTAGGCAATGATATGACCCTTCCCACTGTTGAAATCCAACCGAGCAAGGGTGACTATTATGAAGGCGACAGGATAGTACTTCAGTGTATTGCTTCTGGCAACCCGGCTCCAAAAATTTCCTGGCAGAGGGTTTCACATCGCGCGCTGCCATACTCTAGAGAACAGACTGACTCTTACTTCATAATTGAAAGTGCTAGAGAAGAAGATTCTGGAGACTACAGGTATGTTACATTTTAGTTAGATACAGTTAATTAAACTTTAATACCCTTCGTTTTAAAAATCGATTATTGACAGGTACATGCCACGCGTATGTCCCAACACAAATTTACGAGCATTACGAATATCCTCTTTTTTTCAACAGGTGTATCGCATCAAACTCAGCTGGCTCTGTCGATCGGGTGGCGGTAGTAAACGTCCGCTCTGCATCTCCGAGACCCTCTCGTGAAAGACTCACAATTTCTCCAAGTACCCCGTCCGTAAGGGAGGGACAAAGTACCAAGGTGGTTTGCACGGGAACTACCGGAGTTCCAGCTGGATCGATCGCGTGGAACAGGTATAAACTTTGTACTTTATGATTATTTACAATATGTACGATATATGAATTTTTTTTTTCAAATTTATTATTATTTGTAATATTTCTCTTCGACCCATTACAGACAAGACGGAGATGCCTTTACCGATAATATTCGCGCAATAAACGGAGTGCTTTCTATTGATTTAGCTCGAATTGAAAACCAAGGTCTGTACATCTGTCAAAGCACATACTCTGGTGTTCCACCAGTGTCTGTGGTGATCTCCGTAATCCCACAAAGTAACCCACGCCCAGAGTCCAACATCACTGTGTCGGTCAACTATGTGAAGATCCCAACTGGTGGAACCGGCTCGGTCGAATGTAGTCCATCTGGATATCCTACGCCTTTGATTAAATGGAGAAAGGTAATTAAAATTTTACCTACACAACTCTGAACTTCTTACTATAGGAGTTTTTACAATTTTAATGATGTGATTGTCGATTAATCGATGAAATTTTGTACGATTTTTGAAAGTAAATTCCATTATAAGTACATTTTTTCATGTAGGTACCTAATCGAAATTTCTCCTTACTGCTCTAATCTTAAAATAGTTAATAACCGTATGCTTGGGAACTTATATGTAACTCAGGGCGTATTATGTTCAATCAATTTGAAATAATGTAAAATATGACTTTAATTTTACAGTACGGTGGCGAATTCGGGCCGAACGTGAGCCAAAGAGAAAACAGCCTCATCATTAATAATGCGCAAGACAGTGATGCCGGCTACTATCAGTGTGAAGGAATAGTTGACAATAACCTTGTTGCTAGTATCTTCGTCAATGTTGACATTGAAAGTGAGTATATAAAGAGCATTCTGAAAAATTATGACGTATAAACAAACCGCATGTATACCTTTTGGCAAACAAGTAGATGGTACGCTTTACTTTATGAAATTATAAAATTGTTTGTAGAATGTGATTACTTTGTTGACTTGACTTGACTTTACTTGACTATGGTAACATAACATTTTTGTCTAGCCGAAGTAAAAACGAGAAGCGCCAGAAGTTTTAGTCAAAAATTTTTTACAGAGCGTGAACCTCCAAGGGAAGTACAAATCTGGCCACCGGGTGAGCACCCAGTGGCTCTTGGATCTCAGTACCAGCTGCAGTGCCGTGTCATCGGAGGCTTCCCGGAGCCAACCGTCACATGGAATAGGAACGATGGCAGACCATTATCCAGCCTCGTCCAGATACTACCACAGAATGTCCTACAGTAAGACATTCGCAAAAATTGTCATTCCCAAATTGTCTTTATTATTTCAATCCAGAAGGAAATATGCTTCATTATAAAATGGTTTAAACTACAATATTCATTAAATGTGACAAAATAATTTTGTAACTTATATTTTCGTTCCATCAGGTTCGAACAAGTGGATGTGAATGACGAAGGTCAATATACTTGCACGGCTTCCAACGTAGCAGGAACAAAAAGTGCTAGTGCTGTCTTAAAAGTTAGGTCACCTCCTACAATCTTCATTAATCCCAACAACTATATTCAAGCTATCGTTGGTGATCCTCTGAAGGTAGAATGTAGAGCGACCGGATATCCTGAGCCTACAGTCTCCATAAGAAGTAAGTTTTTTCTTAAAATATAAATCTCAAACTTTTTCCAAAAGCAAAGCCTAAATCATAACTAAAAACTTAATAAATTCTTAATAAAACTCTTTATTAATATAGCAAGCAGCGATGGTCGAGTGGTGGTTGCACCCTCACAAGGGTCTGCAGTCCTTGACATCCCAGAAGTGAATGACAGAGATGATGGCAATTACATCTGCACGGCGACATCACCTGCAGGCTCCATCGACGAAGAGTTCGCCATTAGGGTCGACAGAGGCGATGGCGGCTTAGGAGGTACCTATCCAGATTTCATGCGCTATTGAACATAATTACTTTCAGTGTTCCAAAGTACAATTCACAACAGCTTTAATATAGGAAGGATATCAGCTTCATCCAAATAAGTGGCGGTGTCAGGCAACCCTCACCTTCTGCTAAGTAGTCGCAGGGTAGTAGCCCTACATCAAACGCCGGAGGTCCCAGGTTCGAGGCCTGGTCGGGGCATTAAACTGTGCGATGAACCCAGATGTTTGTCTCGGGTCATGGTTGTTGATATTTATATATGTATGTTTATTCTGGGTCCCCCCCTAGTTCGCTCTATGGTCATCCATAGCACAAGTTCTGCTTACTTTGTGTCCATACATTTTGATTAATTTCTAATCATAACAATTAACCTAAAATAAATTCCAGGAGGAAGCGGAGAAGGTGAAATCGGAATAGACAACCCTAATAACTATTACGAACAACCCACAAGTCTAATAGCCATTGAAGGACAGCAAACAAGACTAACGTAAGTAGAACCTTTCATAAATTAGTAACTCTTTAGATACGAGTATCCGGTCGTTTGTGCAATGTTTTGTACTTTATTTTGTGTTTTTAGATGCAATGCGTCATCAGAATATGAAGTGAGGTGGGGCCGAGGTGATCGTAGACCACTCCAGCCAAATGCCGAACAAATAGGATCCGAACTCATTATCAGTCATGTAAGCCGTCCAATAATCCTTTAGTAATTCGGAGCTTTTATTAAATTTTTACGTTAGTAAGACCAATACTGTATTAGTCATACAGCTATTTATCTATACAATAAATATCGATCAAAAGTCTTGGAATAAAAGTTACTATGAATATTATTCCAGGTCAAAATAAATTTATGTCGAATTACGTTCAGCTTTTTTAAGGGTGAATTTGTAACAAATATCTTACCACACCAATTTTACATGTATTACTAAGATTAAATGTTATTTAATCCATCAGGTTTTACCACAAGTTTATTTGGCGATCCATACAACTCTTTATTTATTTGAACAGGCGTCAAAAGCAGATGCCGGGCAATACGAATGCTCTCTCATTAACCGTTACACCAACCAAGTGCAACAGTCTGCGTACACTAGCCTGGTGGTGATGGCGCCCCCGAGGATCATCCTCAGGCCAGCCACGCAGGAAGTCCGGCCCGGACAGAGCCCCACCGTCGAGTGCGTCGTCGAAGGCGACGAAATCGCTGATATTTCGTGGCAGCCCATGGATCATGCTTTATCCAAGTTAGTACTTTTGGTCCAGCGAGTCAAATAAGAACAGCGAATCGACTCCGATAAAAGTGTTTTTATTTATTTAAAGATATTACATGAACACAGAGCTACGTCTCAAGGGCGATAGGAATGTAAAAAAAACAATCTTGTATCACCTAACTTGTAAAATAATCCTATTTGACAATATTGTCTTAATGTCCGTAAAATAGGTCGGACGCTGCTACAGTTACCGTCGTTTTGGTAACATTAATGTGTAGTACAACAATTCTATGAAAATATACATATAATGATAATACTACAATACAAAGTTTCATTGATTAATTTTATTTATAATAATATTCCATATAATCCTCTTAGATTAGGATTGATTTACTGATTTGTTGCCATAAACGACGCTGTGAACCTATTATGAGATCTAATTTGTCTACGTCTAACGTATCTCAATCGGTGCGATTCATTGTCCTTTAACGCTCTCGCTTGCGACCTTTAAGTAAACAATTCTAGCTGCATATAAACTGTTTGAAATAGATTTCATACTGATGGACAAGCGCTTAGTCATACATTTTTTCATTTCAGAGCACACAATGAGAGATCACTTGTAACGCTTAACTAAAATAAACTTACTTACCTGTTTACAGCCGCGCGGAAGTACGAGATGCTACATTAATATTCCACCAAATAGAAGTGGAAGACGCTGGCCGTTATAGATGTATCGCCAGAAACCGTGTTTCTACAGCTGAGGCGGTCGCTGAAGTAATTGTCAACGGTATGTATTGTAATATTTATTGAACGCAGCATGTAGCACTCGATTCTCGAACAAAATTTAAGGCACTTAAAATTCACGCAACTTCACTCACGTACAGGCTGCACAATATGATAAAGCACCTGCTAGGATTTTTGTTTGCTGGTTGCAATACTCATATTTATCATCAATTGAAAGACGTAACTATTTTTCATTGACAAGAAATGATGCTTGATTTTGTTAATTTGATCATTTGATTGAGCGTTGTTATATTTACAATCATATTCACTATACATTAAACTTTTTCATTTGAATTATGACTTAAAGGGTTCCATGTCTTGCATGTAATATAATAACAATCCATAGAAGAATCCGATCGGCCTCCATTGGAATCGCACGAGAATGAACAATTCGGGCATGTGGGGGCAGCCGTGCATCTGAGCTGCAACGTGTCACAGCTTAACCTGCGCATACGCTGGACCAAGGACGGGCGACCAGTCCCCAGAACCGTTAGCACAAAGAGGGATGGATCACTCTTCATAAGAAGAGCTCAAAAATCAGATAGTGGTCGCTACGATTGCATAATAAGCGATGAATATGGCAGACAAACTAGCAATTATATCAATCTTCACATCGAGGGTCAGTCACTAGAACAATACATAGTTGCTTAAACATAAATCTGTCGCTTCGATTCTTTCATAAATTTAACAAATGCATGCTCAGTACAATTTTAATTATTAACTCTTTTTATTAATATTTAAATTTAATATAAAGGTCTTGAATGCTTGAAAAGCCAATTTCTATGTACCGATGCCAGCGCTTGCATTGAAGAGTATCTCCTATGTGATGGCTATAGTGATTGTCGAGACAATAGTGATGAAGAAAATTGTCTTTTGAGAGACAAACGTCTATCTGAGACAATTTTGGATGATTATTCGGACTTAAATTATTACGGTAATTTAAATGGTAAAAAGGAGTTGGGCCGTTGTGCTCGGTGTCGTGTTTTGTCCTGGGATGTCAAGTTTTATCAGAGTCTACTCAGTCCCACCTCGTGGAAACTTTGTGGAGGGCTAATTGGTTTTGTGAATTTGGTCCTGGTTAACGAGTGTTCATTTTAAAGTTTCATGTCGGATGTCCTACACCAGATAAAATTCATTGTACTGAATTTAGGTATATGTGCCATTTCCTCCTTTGTCCTTGCTAACTTTGTTGACTTGTTTTATAAAATACAAAACTAATTTCGCATGTTAAATTGTTTTAATTTTTGTTGACATGTTTTCAACATTTTCCATTGCTATTGGTTACTTGACTCATTAACTTTTAACCATAAGCCATAGTGCATGCAAAAACAATACCAAGATATTTTCAGAAACGTAATAAGAGACCGTTTTTACTAACACATTGATACAGAATTTCACAATCACTATTATTATTATTAATTGCAGTAACATTAAAATTATTCAATTATTTGGTCAATTTTATTTTACGGAATTTTTGAAAAAGACTATGTTAATTTCAAGTATCCAGTTTACGTGCTTGTGTTTTGCATGTTATAATACCGAGCCTCTATTTTATCTAATGTTTTGTTCTTTCGTTTCATTCATCCTTTAATTCTCTGTTATGGTGTTGGTAATTAGTATTGCGTGTATAAAATATCAGTAATATTTGACAGGTGATTGAGATGAGTACCTACATAGTTGCAGGTTTAAAAATTAATTCAAGGCGCATATATATTCTTAATCGATATCATTTTTTCTTGTCAAATTATTAGATTACTAACATAGAAATATATCAACCAAAGTAAATAAGTTAAATAGACAAAGAGGTTTCTTACCATCCATATCGATTTTTTATTATTTTCGCATATTTTCAATACAATTTTTTTATACTTTTCGTTATACTTTAACCTGATTCACCTTGTGAAATATGACAGATATAGTGATTTACACCCAGTTTTTATGAAAACTTTTAATAAGATGGTACTGTTGTAATTAAACAACTTTTTTAGGGCCACGTGTTGAAGGTCCGTCTCTTGTTTCCATCGACCAACCTCGAAGGCGATTCCGAGTTGATGAATACGTTGAAGTCACCTGCAGACCCAGATCAAGAGACACTGTACTCAACTGGGAAAGATTGGGCACCAACCAATTTGTGGACACCAAGGTAGCAAAAAAATATCATGAATCATAATTATGAAGAGAAAATCTGCTTGTGATTAAACCAGCTCAATACATGTTTGACTTGCTTGTATTAATATCATATTTTTAAATGTTTTGTACTTATAAATACTTATAAATGTTTTATTCTTTTACTTGAGATGACGAATAGTGAAGCAGTGATGATGATAAATGACGTCCAAGAATCAGATGCTGGAGTATACAGATGTACTGGTATGGACCCTTACGGAAGAACATCTTACGAAGACGTGACTATCGAAGTTGAACCTGGTAATGCATCTCAGCACTTTTATTTGCGCTTTGTGCAATTTTGTTCCAATCAGATTTGGCTTGCAATGTAACTGTTTTTAACTATTTTTGTTACCAGCTCCAGCCCCTCAATACCCCCAACAACGAGACAACATCTTCACCGCTCGTCTAGGAGAGTCAGTAGACTTGGCTTGTCAGCATTCATTGGAGGCACCTGTCAATTACGAATGGAGGCGTGATTATATCCGCCTCCCAGCCGATACAAGAATCAATGAGGTTACAATTCAATCTTTTATTAATTATTTTAGGGGTTTTTTATATATCTATATCTACTATAACTATTATAAAAATTTTTTTTACGTATTCTTAATAAAATAATAACTGTTTCATTTTATTTTTATTAATCTGTTTTAAGTCCTTCCTGCGCATCGATCGTGTCTTGGAATCTGACGCTGGCGCATACATCTGTCGGGCTAGCAACGCCCGCTCGGCGGTCGAGTCTAGAGCCATTTTGAAAGTTATTGGAGTTGTGCCGAGGTTCGACGGACAGAGCTGGATCTCTCTGCCCCCCTTGAAGGACTCGTATAGACAGTTTGATATTGAAATTTCTTTCAAACCTAATGGTAAGAACTTGTTTTGGATAAATGAAATAATTCCATAGTTTATTTTTAATAATTTCTAAATGCATAAATTTCCTGAAAATGCTTTGAATTAGCGCAATGTTATTTCATTTAATATCAGTTCTCATACTATTTAAAAATTTTCAGATGACAATGGCCTCATCCTGTTTAGCAGCCAGTATAGAGACGGCGGTGGTGATTTCATTGCTCTTAAATTGGTGAATGGAGTTCCTCAATTTGCTATTGACACCGGTTCTGGACCAATTCTGGTATCAGCAGACCGACCATTGCAGTTGCAAACTTGGCATACAATCCGACTTAACAGATTCAGTTCTAAAGGTAAGTTAAATTAATTGCAGCTGAAAGTTTAAGTTCGAAACGCAAATTCACTTTTTGCCAATGAAAAAAATGTTTTGTCGGATCTTACAGTGACCATGGATGTAGATGATTTGGGCCCATTCACGGCTGAATTCTCTAACCAATACGAAATATTGGAGCTTGCGGAGCCTTTGTATATTGGAGGAGTACCAAACGAAGTGAGACTGCCTACTGACGCTGCTTCTTCAGGGTAAAATTGTTGTAAATTTATAAATCAAACACATAATAATGAATTTTAATGGGCCCTCATTCTTATCTCTTTTGTAATTGATGGATAATACTGTTTCTATTTCTTTCGTTAAAAATTTAATAAATAAATTTAAAGTAAGTCTAAGCCATCTAATTTGAATTGTAGGGTGAACCTACAACCTTTTCCAAACTAGTGGTAGGGTCATGTTTTATTTGACATCAATAAGAACAAATAATTGTCAATGTTGAGAAGTAAATATTTGAAATTTGAATTTGAACTTTACAATTGATAAGAGGTGCTTAGAGATTAATAAATATTAATTGAATTTTCTAGCTTGATCGGTTGCGTCAGCATGTTAATCCTAGGACGCGAAGAAAAGAACATCATGGTGGACAGTATCAATAAATTCATGGTTAAAGAATGTGACTCTTGTTCTCCCAATCTTTGTCTGAACAATGGGGTTTGTCAGGTTAGTGTTTTATATCACCTTATTTTTTCAGGTTACACTTTATTTTTCCTAATATCTTCTTATTGTCATAAGTATTAGGCAAAAATCTTAATAAGGCAGCCCAAATAAATTATGCTAACGATTAATTCCACAGGAGGCGCGCAATGAACGTGGCTTTATGTGTCTTTGCACTTCCGGATTCGCTGGACTGAACTGCAATCGAAGCGGCGACGCTTGCAGGCCCGGACTTTGCGGGCCTGGTAAATGTACTGACACCCAGGACGGATACCGTTGCACTTGCCCAGTCACCTTCACCGGCAAAAAGTGAGTTTACTATATACTTCAGTGTTACAATATACTTACATTTTAAAGCAAAGGATCCACCTTTTGATTAATAGCTTTTAGAGTAATGAAGATTGTGTAATACAATACCCCGAAACCAAAGTTAGAATCTACTAAGTCAACGCTGTGTATATCGTGAACATTTCTTTACAGCTGTGACGTGAAACAACCAATTGAATACCCTGCTTTCACGGGCTCAGCTTATTTGGCGATCAAAGTGCAACCATCTCGCTTGTTCGTGATGTCAATGAAATTGAAGGCTACCTCACCAGTGACTGACGGAATCATCATGTATGTCGCAGAATCTTCTAGAGGCTATGGTGGATTCACAGCTTTGACTGTTCACAACGGAAAACTAGAGTTCATATATGATCTTGGAGATGGTAAGTTTTGTTGCTAACAATAAGTTCGTTAAAAAGATTAAAATTGAACTTGGTGTAAAATTTTTCTTAATTCTATTCAAGGGTCAGCACCTGTAATTCTTACCAGCAACAGAACATTGCAAGCAAACGAATGGACTGATGTCAATATTGCTCGTATTGGAGCTGAGGTTTCTCTCAAGATAAACAAAGTGCATACATACGTGAAGAGCTTAGAGGAAGGAAAAAAGAAGAAAGACCTTACATTGGAAACTCCAATGTTCGTTGGAGGCGTCGATGATGACATCATCTTAAATAACAATACTGGTGTTACTGGCGGTTTCAGCGGATGCATCAAAGACGTATGTATTCCAAACATAACACTATTGTTTGTTCATTTCTAATAAAATAAAACAAATAATATAGTAATATACATTAATAACAACGCTATTGGTAATAAATTTAATTAATTCACTGTTTTCAGGTGTCTGTGCCTGGAGGAGGCCAAGTGGACATTGTCAACTCTTCTATCCAATCAGCAAACGTCCAGGAATGCAGCAATTACGATCGAGGTGACATTCCAGAGGTACAACTTTAATTATCTTTTTCTCAATTTGCCTCAAAAATCTTTTTCTTATGTGTATTTTGAATACTACAAATAAACATGCACCAATTTCATACAGATTGAGAGCGTATGCAATCAATGTCGCAACGGAGGTCACTGCATCACCCCTGACGATACCGCTTGCACCTGTCCTCCTGGTTTCACCGGCCAGGTCTGTGAGAACCGAGTGGCCCCCTCCATGTACAACCGACCAGTGTTCGACCCCTGCGCTGCATCTCCATGCCTTAATGGAGGCACTTGCAAGCCCGTCAGGTCGCTCAGATCAAACTACACTTGTGACTGCCCACTGGGTTTCGCGGGAGCTATTTGTCAGATGCGTAAGTGAATTCTAGATTTATGGACGTCTTCCTGCAAAGCTAAGTTTTTTTCGTAATTCATACATGGGAATTATATACATTCGTGTATTATATTTATATTATTTATAATAACTATCCAGTTCGATCAATTAAATCTATTTTAAATTAATGCAGCCCTGAACCTGCTCCAAAGCGTCGGTTTCAACGGTAATGGGTACTTGGAGTTACCGTCAATGTACCTGCATTATGACCAGTTGGACGCTGAACCCGCAGTCATCGCCGTCGCCATCAACACGCAACAGGATGGAGTCATATTGTTCCAAAACGAAGCCTTGGCCTCACCTTATAAGGGAGATTTTATTTTATTGAGAAGTGAGTAAAGACATATACATTAAATTTGGTATTTAGAGATTGTACATGTACAACAAACGTAACATGTGTTACATTGTTTCAACATTAGATATGACATCTTTGTTATTTTTGTACACCTATTATAAATGAATTGAGAGGCAACATCGAGAGAATGCTGCTGAAAATAATATAAGCTACTAATAATTTCGTCACTTGATGTATCTTCACTGCATAATTCTGCCAGAAAATGAGGCAAGACCCTACGCATATACCTAACCCATAAGATCAATAATTTACTGAGCTTATTACCTTACCATAAAATTATTATTAAATGTCTGAATTATCTGTAATTTTTCAGTTCACAACGGACGAGTTAGTTTCTCTTGGGACCTCGGTAGTGGAGCTGCAAGCATAACAATTGACGAAATATATGCTATTAACGGTGAAAGACATCAGGTAAACAAGATTGCCTTGAAGGGTATTACCAAAAACAAATACTTATATTGCCGCATACACTGGTATGCTCTTGAGTACTGATTTTATTTAAAATTAATATTTAATATTCAGAATACTTTTACATTACTTTATATATTGCCTACAGATCATAGTGACGATATACAAGGATCATGTAGTCTTATCAGTTGACGGAGTCTGGAAACAATCAATCAATAAGGGCATCTCAGGAATTTTGAACGCAGACTCCAATGTATACATTGGTAAGTAAAATAGATTGTAATTGTATTACTGACACAAAAGTCAACGTGTGAAAAGCTGAGAAAGTATGAAAAAGGACATCGTTATTTATTACTGCAAACCATAATCTCTTATACACCTACTATTTCATGCAAATCAAGTGAATCAATTTGACAAAATTTTTCTTTTGTTTCTTAGGTGGAATCCCGAAACATCTGAACGTACACGGGTACCCTGGGCTGATTGGCTGCATCGAGCAGATCGAGCTGATGCACACCAACCGCGGCTTGAACTTGGGACAGGTGGCCGTCGCCGGCAGGAACACCCAGCGCTGCAAGGAGTGAGTGTCATAGGTTTTCCTTCTTTATCATGTGTGGGATGGTGTATTTTCATTTCATACAAGGCCAGAATGCAGCGGTGAAACTAATTACATTCTTATTATGGCATTCCAAACTACACCACAGTAGGCACTTCTCGCGTATACTTCGTAATAACCAAAGTGGAATAGTAAGTTCTATAATATACAGTGCCACTACCAATCAAAGAAGAAGAAATCGAAGACCAATCGAGTATAGTTCGAAAGAAGAGTTTAAATACCGAAAGCGTTTGAAACATCTACATTTAAAACACCTTATTCAGTCACAAACTATTCAGTCATTGCGAACTTATTTATTAAGACTAATTGTTCAACTATACTATTAAAAAAACCAATGAAATAAAATTTAGTTCAAACAACTGTGACACAAACTTGTCAAAGAAGCGTGGAGGGACAGCACCGGGCGAACCAACAATGAATTGTTTATTATTAAATATGAGAAATCCCAAAAACGTAA
This sequence comes from Marasmarcha lunaedactyla, assembly GCA_923062675.1. Taxonomy (NCBI): domain Eukaryota; kingdom Metazoa; phylum Arthropoda; class Insecta; order Lepidoptera; family Pterophoridae; genus Marasmarcha; species Marasmarcha lunaedactyla. Next base: position 39,230,832 of record OV281339.1, on the reverse strand, counting down.
ATTTTTTGATGCAAATAAAATCGTGTAGAACAATGAACGTTAATTTCAAAGAACCTGAACTATTAATATATATATGCATAAAAATTGTCACGCACTGATCTACCAATCAATTCAACAAGCAATATTTTTAATATTCTTGCTGGGTGTAACTAACAAGTATTCTTATAAATCTAAACTTGGGCATGCTTATTGCAAACTATACACGAATTATTTTACCTTACGAGAGTTACCTATTGCTGCGTTCTGGCCTTCTGCAGAATGGAAATACGCTGTGGGATATCAACAATTTTTCCGAAACCATCATAGTCCGTCCTAAATCCTAAACTAAACAACATCGGTAAATGCTTTTAGTATTTCTATTTTAACATTATAAAGAACTGAATTTGAATGAAAAGAAATGAATGTTTTTACGTGTCTATTTACTTACACAAAATATTAAAAAAATGTAAGTAATTTTAATTGCTTTCACGTGTGGGTAATTGATTTTTTCAGTAATTCTATTGGCAAACTTATTATTAGTTTTATAATATCACATGAAAAAGTAGGCAGTCAAGACGTCGGCGTACAGTTATGATAATGACCGTGTAAAACAAATTTATTGATATTTTCACATAAGAAGTATTTAGTGGAAGTGTTTGTAATACGCTTTTGAAGTAGTTTGAAGTAGGTGAGAAACATGAACACGTGCGCTAGCCGTGTCTATAGAACACACATTTATTTTTATTAATATATATTTGATACTGCTGTAAAACCGAGTGTTCTAACCGTATATTCCATAAGTTTTAATAAAAATTATAATATTAATACTAATTTCCATGCTGCCTGGAATCCAATCAGTTCAATGTTTCCGGATGTGTATCCTTACTTCGAAGAGGTTGATGTTTTTGAATCTCCCCCTCCAAGGTTCAATTGCGTCACGGTCCTTCAAGGCGGCTACTCATTACTCTTAGTGTTCATGCCATCCTTTTTTAACTTTATTCTTGACGAACTGGAAACAATGGACTGTTATAGCTACTAATATTATAGAATATAAAGGTTTGTATTTCATATATTTACCAAGAGCAATAAAGTCGGTACGTAGGCATAACTCTGTTTGGATTGACAAAATAATCGAAATCACAAGTTACAAGATTTATTAATTTTAATTGATTGCAAATATGTATGCATGGTAATTCAATACATTCCTCTCGGGAGGTTAAAATAGAGCTTATTTACGTTAGAATTTGTTATTTCGTGCCAGCCGGAAATGGCGTTGGCGAATAGGTTTTGGTTTTTAAAAAAAGCTCTTATTTTTGTCAAAAAGGATTTGCAATTGGAATTATTTTTTATTTCGTATTTTCAAGACATTCTCGGTTTAAAATTCTCGCAAAACAAATATATTGAATGTATTGTGTAAAATAATTGAATATATTCCTCATTTCTGTAGCTAATGCAAGTAATAAAAATAAGAACCTAGTCAAAGTTAACTAGAAACAACTAATACCCAGCCTAAATAATATTTACAAAAACCAAAGGAGCTTTTTGGACGCAAGCTTTTTTGCCAAAAATTAAAACATCTTAGAAACTAGCCATTTTCTGTTAGCATGTTACATAACAAAAACTATCACGAATTACCTCTACTTTTACATCCCGAAAGGAATGTATCGAATTACCAGCAACCTGTATTCATGAAAATATAGAAATATCGTGTATGTAGTGACACATATTAGGTCTTTACCTATGAAATTGCCGTTTTTCACGAAATAAATGAAGCGTAATTTTTTTATATATTTTTTATTTCTATTAATTAAAATAATCACCCATGCAATCAATGCATCTTTGCCAACGCATTGGTAGCTTATTGATGCCTTTCTTTAAGAAATCAGCTGGACGGGAGGCAACAAATTCTTCAAAGGCATTTTGTACTGCCTCTCAGGTATTGAAATTTTTTTCCCGCCAAGAAGTTATCCAAATTCTGGAAAAAGTAGAAGTCTGTAGGCGCAAGGTCTGGTGAGTACGGCGGATGACGGAGAACTTCCAACCCCAACTCTTGTAGCTTGGAGACCGTCTGCTGTGCAGTATGAGGTCGCGCGTTGTCGTGCAGTAGCAGTGGAGCCGAACGATTGACCAAAGCTGGTTGGAGACGTGCGAGCTTCTCCATCATTGTGTTCAGTTCTTCACAGTACACATCTGCAGTAATGCTTGTCCCGTTTGGCAAGAAGCTGTGATGAATTACACCCGCCGACCACCAAACAGTGACCATCACTTTTCTAGGGGTAAGTTTTCGTTTAGGGCATTGTTTGGGTGCTGAACCAGGGTCCAACCAACTTGCTGAGCGCTTACGATTGTCAAACAGGATCCATTTCTCGTCACAAGTAACAATGCGGTTCAGAATTCCTTGATTTGTATGCCGGCTGAGCAGTGCAAGGCACGTCTCCACGCGTACTTCGCGCTGGCGGTCATTGAGTTCGTGGGGTACCCATTTGTCAAGCTTTTTTACCTTGCCAATTTGACGCAAATGGACCAATATTGTTTTGATGCTAACGTCGAAAGCTGCTGCTAATTCAGCCGTGGATTGAGTTTCATCAGCTTCCACAATTGCCTTTAATTCGTCATTGTCGACCAAAGTTTTCGGACGACCAAGGGGTTTATTTTTCAGGTCAAAATTTCCAAAACGGAAGCGGGTAAACGTCGTTGATGTTGCGTGTAAACGTCGTTGATGTTGCGTGCCGCTTGTGCCGCTTTGCTACCACGACGGTACTCATACTCCATAATTAAGCGAATTTTTAACTTATCCATGATTACGAAAAATGTTCGAATGCGTTGAAAACAAAACACTTACTATTAAACAAATGACGATTTTAGAAAAAGAATTCCATGTCACATAAAGTTAATTTGAAATTAGAATTATCAGTCCAAAAAAAAATATTTTCATTTGAAATGGCCAGTACGGCAAAACGGCAGTTTCATAGGTAAAGACCTATTATAAGTATGTATATCTTTCTTTGAGCTCGTCTAAGAACTTAAATTGACGTAAGTGCACGAACGAGATAAGTTAAGAGATTTTATTAAAAACTGATTGAATTGATAAATATCTTGGAAGTTTCTACCCCATTCCTAAGTCATTGAATTTTAATAGCTAGACTATTGATTTTAGTGCATGACAGGATTTAAGAGTTTTGTTTGACTTTCAGCTCAATATACTGAGAAGATACACTCCGAAGGCTGTCATGAGACACGAATGTGACTTTATATATTCATAGGACCCATCCGTGTTTGTATCCACTAGAATAGCTGTCAGTTTTTCATTTGAAACTTTAATTAGGTGCAGAGTTCAACTTTATTTTTCATTTAAGAAGTACAAGAAATATATCATTTTGTAAACGTTTTTGACAGTTTAATTTTTTTTGTTATTTAATTTGTGTTTAAGATGCTCTGCACTTATTTATTTGGATTATATTGTTTACTTCCAGTTGTAAGTTATAGAATAAGGATGAATTTTACAACTCAGGACAATACTAATATAATTTATAAAAGTCTATAGTTACTCTGATTACTTGATTTTATATTGGGTGTACTAATACTACAGTTTATAAAGTAAAGTCAGATTCGGATTGACGTGTGCTCTGGCACAGCCTTATTTTGGTGCCATAAAAACATTGCGTCGGTGGTAACTAATTTTAATTCTAGTTAAGTATTTTATTTTGGTAAGCATTTCTTTTCTGCATTTTTGTATTTCGCCTATAACTTTTCATTACTCGAGCATTCCCTTTATAATTTGTATCAGTGATGATTCTTACTCTCTATTTAAGATAAGATTTTTTTTACTCGCGAAAGTTTCATAAAGACCTATGTCATTTATTTGATGTGCCAAAAGTATACGCGTAAAGCTTTTGATTTGACCACTGCCATGTGTTGCTTTTTATTATTATTTTATCAAATGTATAATGTAACAGATTTTTTTATAAGTACTTAGATGAAATAAAAAGTGAATTGTACATTGTTTTAGTCTATCTGCGGTGGCATTTAAACTTAATTTCTTACGAAATAAGGTAAATATTACAGATTTAAAATTTTACCCATAGTTTGTTAACTAAATGTTATTTTTTGAAGAATTGATCGAAGATTTATGTCCATAAAATGTATCTGTTATATGACTTAGATTAAGATTATTGTAACACTATAGTATATTCAAACTAAATAAGCTTAAAATAAAGCACTGATGGAATGTAGCTGCGAATGATACGAACATATTTTAATGTTTTCCTGTAATGAGAATTATCTATTGCTGTAACGAACAATGCAACTAACAATAAAGTTGCTCTTTCTGTGAACCTTTATCGGCGTTTTATTTGTATTTTCACTACAAAGAGTATTGAGTTTGCAAATTCTAAAAAACAATTAGGGCATTTTGATTACTGCGCCATTCTCATATCAGAAACTCAAAGAAGGATCATACATCGAGTCCAATCTTGGGTGCGTTCCAATTACCACTCTCAGCGCTATTAGCGCTAAAACTGCTTAAAAACGGTCCAATTCGTTTTAGCGCGCTAAAAGTAATATTTTCGATATGTCAATCGGAGCGGAAAATAGCGCGATACAATACTAATTGTTTCTCCCTTAAACCTAAAGTTATATCATCATTAAGATCTTTGACCCTGATTGTAACAGCAGACTCTTTTTATATTATTACAAAAGAAAATTAATAATCAAGCTTATAAAATCTTAAATCGCCTAATAAAACATCCACAAACTTCATGAGTCAGGTTTGACAGGCCGCTCAGAGCGACCGTGCTCCGTAGCTGGAGCACTACTCTAATGCTGCGTTCCGTTTGCCGATTACAGCGCTCACAGCGATATCGATACGTCATCAATGACGTCATTAACGCCGCCATCTTCCCGCTCACAGTGCCCAAGCTACGGAGCATGGTCACTGTGAGCAGCCTGTCAATACTGACACATGACGTTACTTTGTTGATGTTTTTATTAGTCGATTAAAGATTTTAAAAGCTTGCTTATTAATTTTCTTTTGTAATAATATGAAAAAATGGCTCCTGCTTCATTCAGGGTCACAGATCTTAATGAAATTGTAACTTTAGACTTAAGCGACGAACAATCAGAATGTTAGCGCGATATTTACCGTTCCGATTGCAATAGCACTAATAACACTTTTAGCGCGCTCAAACGAATCGGAACGATTTTGAGCACTTTTAGCGCTGTAATCGGCAAACGGAACGCAGCATAAGTGGGAAGATAGCGGGGTTTATGACGTCATTGATGACGTATTAATACCACTGTGAGCGCGCTCACGGGCATTCGGAACAGGTATATGAGCGCTCTGAGCGATATAATCGGCAATCGGGAAGCTCCACTAGTCTCGCATGTATATAATAGTGTGTCTACAATAAAATTATTGGTAAAATTTTAAATAAGATATAAGGTAAAATATTGAAAGATAGGTTGTATAAGTACCGACCGTATAAACAAATGGTTCGTACGGTAAGTACTAATCATTCGTCCCTCTTATTTTTCACAAGTTGTTACTTCAAAGGACCATGAATTTAAAAGAAATTTAAAGAAATTTTTCCGAGAGGAAAACAAACCTTTTAAAGAAATGAACTTGAAACCAAATAACATTATTTTATTTATTTATTTACCCAATACAAAAAAAAATATACAGATTTTCTTATTACTATCTTAAAATCTAAATAATAACATGGAAGTTACAAAGTAAATATAGTCTTAACAATGTTAATAATTAAAATTATAACAACGTCCAATCTTTTATAAGGATTCTGCGCAAAGTATTAGAAAATGCAAAATTGTAAGGGAAACCTTACATGATTTCGTGACCTTTAAGCTAAATGTTGTTCGCAATTTTTTTAACTCGGTAAAATCGACAAGAAATTTGTTTAGCACCCTTAAGGTTGAAATTAATTTGTACATCATAAATAATAAGGTCTATTTTGGCTTACTTGCTGGTCGACCAAACCTAACGTGAACACCAGGAAGAGCTCGTCCATTGTGAAAACGCCCCGATGACTGTTGATGGAGGTGACTACTCATTGAGAAGGTATGAACTACTTTAACTAAGTCTTTAGCAGCATTTCAGAAATACTTCGGTTTTAAAGTACCATTATGTGATAATTAAATTAAGGTTAGATTGAACTTATTTTATTTTTGTATGTCTCTTTTACCAGATTAAAGAGCTACTTAACACTTTTTATTTGAAATTCGACTATTTCATTCAAGTTTAAAACCTATAACTGAACCCATCGTATTTGAAAACTCTTTTGAAGTACTGTATTATATATCCGTCAGTCGTTTGGATACTTGGAGGGAGGGAGACTTGCCGATCTAACAGATGCAGATAAGAAAAACTTTGTATAGACATGAAGAGACTCTGTAAATTTATTTAGAAAAAATATACCCGTGAAGTTTCTTGCCAGTTCTTCTTCACGAAGGTTTTTTCGAACTGGTGTTAGAGTCATGTTTTATTTGACATCAATAAGAACAAGTAATTGTCAATGTTGAGAAATAAATATTTCATTTCATTTCATCCAAGAATTATGAAATAAATAAATAATATTAAAAATGAGAAATAATGCCTTTAGCAATCAATATTTAAAACAGTCTCCTTGAGTATAACATACCCTTACTTGGCGAAGCTGGTACTCATATTTGTACATAAACCCGAGTCGAACATGTGGGCGGACTATCCCTCTGAAGCTATTTACTGAAATCTAGTTCTACTACGCAAAAATATCACGGCGTACAGGCAGTGAAAGACCATCTACACGGTTAATTCCTTTTCTGAACATTAAATTAAATGCTAAACTTGTCGATAAATACCTAAACTTTGTTGACGTCCATAAGAGTCCTGATGGAATACACCCAATATTCATAAAAAAGTGCTCCGATCTTTTAGCGTTACCTATCACCTTACTATTTAAAAATCTCTCCAAGAAGGCCATGTACCTGATGTCTGGAAGCATGCATGTGCCGAAAGGAAAAATAAGCACTGACATAGAGAAATATAGACCAATTTCTAAACTGTGCCAATTCGGAACAGTTTTGGAGAAGATTGTAACAGATCAGCTTTCAGAGGTGGTACGGTGCCACGTTACTCCCAATCAACATGGATTTTTTAGAGGTCGTTCTGCTTGTATTTACAGAAGGTTTATTACATGCCATGGAGGACGGTTGCCAGGTGGATGCCGTTTACACTGATTTTGCCAAATGTTTTGACAAAATTTGCCACAACACACTATTAGCAAAGCTCTGGCGACTTGGTGTACACGGCGATCTGTTCAGATGCCTAAAGTCTTATGTTGAGAGAAGAAGTCAATCGTTAGTCCTGTGTGGTTATACATCATCGCCAAAACTAGTCTGTTCTGGGCTACCCCACGGGTCACATCTAGGGCCCTTGTTATTCAAATTGTTCAAAAATGACATTACAAAACACCTAAAACACTGCAGCACGCTACTTTACGCTGATGACACCAAGATTTACAGAGTTATACGCGATATTAGGGTCTGTGAATTGTTACAACGTGATTTATTCAGTTTCGAAACTTATTGTACAGAAAATAAATTACGTTTAAACTTAGATAAATGTAAATTAATCAGTTTTTCAAAAAATATAGTTATTATAGATTACAGTTACACCCTATATAATCATAAAATTGAAAAGTTACTTAATTTAGAGATCTCATGGATCATGGATAATAAATTGACCTTTATACCGCACATTGGCTCCATTATATCTAAATCGTACCAGCAATTAGGACTAATTGTAAGGATAGGTAAAGCATTAAAGAACCCCTTCACTTACAAAACAATTTATAACAGCTTTGTTACAAGTCATCTTGAGTTTGCTTGTGCGGTATGGAACCCCTACTATTATATTAACCCCCTATGTCATATTAACCGCTTAGAAAGAATACAACGAAAATTAGTAAAATCTTTGGACTTCAGAACTGGTTTTAATTACGTTGACTACACCGAATCACTAAAACGTCACAAGTTTCAGTCATTAGAATGCCGCCGTGATTGTGTTGATTCCGTCCTATTAGACAAAATAGGAAATAACTATCTTGATGTCCCCATCACTACTAAATAGAATAATTATATTTTAGAGTACCTCGCATCCGTGAACGTCAATGTCCTACTAAACATTGGTTTTATATACCGCGTAGTACAACACTTTATAATATTAACGAAAAATTACTTGACAAAGATACATTCTTTGACAAATTATCGAACTTAAAAAAATGTTTCAAATAGATTTTTTCTTAATTGTTTCTTAACGTAATGTTGAAATAATCGAATTATGTCTTTTTTATTCTCTGTCTCTGTATATATATTTATTATACTATTTCATTTCTATATTGAATATTGCTTTTTGTTTGGAGTACTGTGTAGTGCAAATCTAGTTGTGTGTGTAAAAAAATCTTAAATATGAGTTGTCAAAAATCTTTTATAAACGTTTGTGTATAAATAAATAGACATAACTAAGGTGACATAACTTTCATCTGTTTAATGACCTATACGTAATTGATTGAAAAAATTCAGTTATTCCCTTAAGTCAATTATTAAAGTAGCTTACGCACTATTCCGGGCAAGGGCGATTTCCTCCTCCGTAATTTGTGGCTGATTTGTACTCACTCTATCATAAGATCACTCTGAGTAAAAATCAGCCACATGACATATCACTTTTTTACTTTCCAAAATCATGTATCTTAATAATCTCATAATTAGACTAACTCAGACGTCAATTGGTTACTAATTATACATTTTGTTTACCGAAATTATACTCTATCCATACTTCATCTAAGTATAGATTTTCTGAGTAATATCTATAATTAGAAATCTGTAGGACTTCGCGGCCTGAGGCCGGTAATGCGGCGGCTTCAGAAAAAGGTAAAATATACAAATAATTTAATCGTATTTTATAAACCAGGTACATATTTTAACAAGAGTATAATTTGTATTCGTGTGTAAAGACAGGTGTCACACAGTACGATGTTGTAATACAATAAGTACGTGGCCCCATCGTACCTTGCTATGATCTAAAAGTTACTAAGAACCAGTTGTTATTTACCCACAAACATAGTATACAAATTCTAGCAATATTTGTCTTAAAATCAAGTTGTTATCTTTAAGAAAAATATTTTTAGTTGTTTTTGGGTTGAGCATACCACTCATCCGATGCTCACAGGGCTCGGCCCTTTGTTAGGGAGTAGTAAAGTCAGTATATTCTGACGAAAAATGTAAATTAGAAATTTAACTGTTTCTGAATACTATTACTGTATTTATTTGTGTTCTGAAATAAACGATGTAGGTATTATTTATTATTATATCACTAAATTAGGTAGGTTAGGTAAATCACTAAGTTAGGTTGTCACTAAATTTACGTCTCTCGGCGTTACTCTACTTCTCGATTAGAAAGTCGTAAAAAATCTTATGAAAGCAATTTAATTCACTGTATAACCTATATTTTCGTTCTGGTTTAAGTAAAACACTTTCATTTATCTATACGGCGACTTGTATCGCTGCAGCAGCTTCGAGCGGATGCCCTGCAGGCTGCAGTCGTCGAGCCAGTTCACACAGGTCTTCTCATAGGTGTAGAAAATGTCATTAGGGATGACGGTCACGTGTGTGTCCGTGATACCGTTCTTAATGACCAAGAAGTCGTTTCTTCCTTGATTTTCGATAAAGGGGTTGTCCATGAGAGCCGATGGCTGCCCAGCTATCATGCTGACCAGCTCGTTCTCGATAAGTCTCGCGAACTCTTGCTGTCTCTCTCGGTGAATCCTTTGTTGTCTCGTCATTCTTCTCAAATCCACTACTGATTTTAGCTTCTCCATGAAATCCTTAACTAGCATATTGTTAGTCCCACTTTGCGGGGCATTCCGTAATTCCTTCAGCGAAGATACTTCCGTAATTGAATAAAACAGTAAAATAAATTTCAGAAGTATTAAATTTAAGTCGAACATGGCCAATGCAGTCGAAATTATAAAAAGAAATATGCCTTTGAAAAACTAATTGATCCGCCCTGAGACTTCAAATAACTGTGAAATCAGTTTTCGGTAAAGATTATTTTTAATTTTAGTGGCATTCCGAAATGTCGTTTGAACAAATGAAATGTTTTCTTCGTAAACGTTCAGTGATATTTAGTAAGCAGATTATCTGGTATATTACTAAACTGCACTTTTTGTTTTCTATAAAGCCAAGTTCTTTACATACATATTATCTACTGCAGTAAGACGTAATGGACAAAAAATAATAATGTTTAAAGGAGAAACTCAAGGCGAAGTTTAAAAATCACGGCATACAAAGTATGCTTTATTTTGTTCATTTTGTTAAGATTGTTAAGATTGTTCTCGTTTATTTATGTTGGGAAAATTATTAGCGGAAAGATTCATGGTGTTTCCTTTTCTCGGAAAGGTCTTCGGAAGTGTAGGCAGGTTGTGTATTGCATAGACGTAATACCGTGACATGTATCCTATGTTGAACATTTTATTTCTTTCGACCGAGTAGTGTAGTGGTTGGTAGCCCTGACTCATGCGCCGGAGTCCCAGGTTCGAGTCCTCGCCGCGATATTCATTTGTTTGATGATCGAAGTGTTTGTTGTCGGGTCATGGTTGTTGATATTTATGTATGTATGTTATTTCAAGGCTTCCCCTCAGTTCGCTGTTTGGTCATCCATAACACAAACTCTACTACGTTGGGGCTACTTTGGGGCCATACAGTTGGTGTGTATGTCTAAAAATAGTTTAAAAAATATATTGTTAACCGAGGAATATTGTTAACCAGTGTTCTCGGATTTTTTATATGTGTGTTTATGTTGTTCTCAAAATAAGCAGAGCGTTCAGCGCGCAGACTATTTTTAACAAGGGCCTTTAGGTCTTTGTAATTTTTTTTTCCTCTTTATTTTGGCAGGGCTTTTGTTTCATGACATGTCAGCCCTATTGTAAAATACACTAGGTGTTTATAAAAACTAAAAGAAAGTTTTAATACTAATGAGCACTCGCCACCATGTCGTAGAGCATTTGGGCAGCAAGAGATGTTGGTTCTGCTAAGGTCTTTGTAATTTGTGTGGTGTTCAATTTTGCCACTAGTTTTATAATGCTTCTGCGCTTGGTCACGGAAAACCGAAACCGGTACCGAAGAAAAGAAGTTTGAACAGGTGCATCTAAATCTACTAATTCAAGTACAATACTATTAAAGCGAGATACCATATCTTCTACGCTATTCATGTGAGCTATTTGTTGCATGTCGTATGTATTAAGATCGGCCAGAAAGCGAGATTGGTCAATATTTTTTAAAGGGCGGTACGTAATTCTACTTTGCGGAGTTCTAGATTTTCTGATTTTAGGAGTAGCCGTAACGAATGAGTGCTTTCCAAGTTCGTGGATGTAGTCAATATTTATATTTGATAAAGAAACGTTACTGCATATCAAATCTAAACAGGTTGCACTGTGTGTGGTGAAGTGTGTAGGTTCATTTATTTGTTTATTTACATGTTACAATTATATTATATGTTGTTTGACTTCCCAAAACCACGGCTGGTTTGTCTGGAAGTTGCAATTCCTCTAATACTAACTTATTCTAAAGGTAGGTAAATATTCTTTTTCTATTCTGTTCTAATTTATTTGTACAAAATCACAATTATGAATGCGCGAGTGCGCTATGTTCAATTTGTGTATTAGTCATAAATTTCAAAAATAAGCAATAACCTCAACTAGCAAGATATTGGAGTATTTGAAAAGTTCTATATCATTATTTTTTTATTTTATTTTGGATTTACGTGGAACAATTAACTTTAGTAATCTTAGTTGAAGATAATAAATTTCATTTAAATATGTTTACATGTACGTCCACAACTGCTAAGACCGTATGCAATTGTACTCTCAGCCAATGCATTGTGCAGGTGGAGCAGAATATAAATGGTATTTTTTTTTATTACTTTAAAATTTGTCATATTAGCACTTAGTTTAGCACACGTGGCTTCTATCTAAGGGCTTCCAACAAAACCGATGATCTATGACTAGGCTTAGATATGTAGAGCGATACACTTTCTCAATTGATTTACATCCGTTCATGACACAGTTTGACGCATGTGAACATTGATGGCTATGAGCTGTTAATTCAAGTGATTGCGTAGTTTCAGTATGGCTGGAATGACATGCATGAATTTAGTTTTTTTATGGGTTTAGAACTAGACAAACATCATGAAACCATTTACATAAGATTTCAAACTCCTCTTGCAATATATGAATTGCGTCGATTACATTCTTATCACTAGAAATAAGGCACTTATCATCTGCGAATTGGAAGATTTTGCATTTTTTTTATTAAGTTATTGCATTTATTTACATAAGAAATGTAATGCAGGAGCCCGAGCACAGAGCTTTGTGCAGTACCACTCTTTACATATACCTCGTCACTATACTCTTCCGATATTTTTACAGAGTAAGTTCTTTCTTGTATGTAACTGGAACACCAATTTAGTACAGGCCCGCGTATCCCATTGTTATTCAACTTTTCAATTAATATGCTATGTCTAAGCGTATCAAAAGTGCTACTGTAGTCTATAAAAGCTACTAATACGTGCTCTGTGTTATTAAGACAATTGTCAACAAAACGGGTAAAATTTGACAATAAACCTGTGGTACTTTTATGAATTATCTTCACACAACTCAATATTCCATTTCCTTCCAGCGATTTTATACCAGAGTGTAAGCAAATGTAAATTCAAGAACTATACTTTATTCTTAAAACGATCAATATGTTCATTTAATAATTAGAAAAACATAACTTTTGTAATATGAATATTTTAAGTGTAGGTTTTGTATTTTGGTTGTTGGCAACTATGGTTTAAAAATAAAAGAGTTGACGCTGATGACTGTTATATAATTCTTTTGTCGACTTCATTGAGTATACGATTTTATTTTTTTTCATTCTTTATAGTTTAAGGGATTTTTGTCCAGTTGAATATGTCAATCCTATTAAACTCTCCTTAAATTATACAAAAACAAAAATAAATAATTATTACATCATATTTTAACAATGATATGCGATGACCATGTCGTATATGAGCCTCGCAGCGTCCGAAGTGGGCTCAGATAAAATACTGTTAAACAATCCGACACTCATCAGACATGTTCATCGCACTCAGCAAAGACTGTCGCTCTGTCTGATTCTTTGCACACTCGACCAGCAAGTGTTGCACAACGTCAACTACACCGTATCGATCCCAGTTCAGCGAATCAAGCAAAACTTTTTGGTCGGATAATGTCCAGAACGAAGTCTTACCGCTATCTTTAAATGCTTTCGAAAGAATCGAATATATAAATTTTGTAGCAGATCTGTATTTATTTGGATATCCATGAAGGTGTTTTGTTTTCAAGAGCTGCTAGCCAATCTATGATTGCTAACGCTATAGAAAATGCTTAAACGGTGTGGACCATATCACGTGACTACGTTTTGTCACGTGATGCTCCCTACAGTTTAATCGTCTTCGATAGCGTTAGCGACTGTAGATTACAAGTTGACTAGACCCCCAGATAGTCAGTCCACCCTGCCAATACTGCGTAGTTCGAGTTAGATGCCACTTCAGTCATGTAAGCCTTCAGGATGGGTCGACGAATTTCGAAATTTAGGCCAAAGTAATCTCTTTGGATTCCAATAGATTCTACAATTTTGAAGGTTATCGCACTGAATCATATTAACACTGAACTTTAAATGTACTATAATAAGAAAAATAAATATCATTGTTTTGTCCTTTAAAAATATGTAGATGTCTAATGCGGCTTCTTGCACATATTGCAGCAGGCAGAACGAATCCATTTGTAACAACCCTCAGACCTTATTTGCGCACCCAAATCTGTTAACATTACTAGAAACACAAGAAATATTATACAACGAATTGTAACGTTCAGAATATGACCTACATTTTACCTGTTTGTTATTTATTAATTTGGCAGTTTTCATCAATTTTTTTCATCCCTGTATTCAATTCCACAAAACTTTTGTCAACAGAATATGTAAAATATGAAATACAGTTTCACTTATAGTAAACAACAACAATATGTTTATCACTCGCGGCAAACGTAGGTAGCTACTAATCTAAATATACACATTCAATAAAATTTAATTCGGAAAGCAATTATATTACGTCCCAATTTTACAATACCCCCCAAAAATTAGGCAAACCTTCTATTTTTACCTTTTTAGTTCCAAATTTTACAATACCTCCTAAAAATGAGGATAAAATGAATTTCAATGAGTTCAAGGAATTCAAGGATACTGAAAAGTTGCTCTTGATAGGGCTGAAGGGCGTTGAGTCGGCACTTTGTTGTAGCGGCTCTCCCGACGCACACGTCCTTTGGGAACACCTCCGCCATGTTAACGCACCTCCTTGTGCTCGAATAATCGCGCTCGCGTTTCTTTAAACTATAGTGTTCCTGAAACTAACTGAACTTGTGCTGCCGTAATCTACGCTCGACCCGTAAGTATGTTATAAAAGTTTGCAAAGTACGAAGCATTGTCTTTTCCCAGATTTTTTATTTGTTTTTGTAATATTTAAAATTGGTTAAAACTATGTGCCTATTATTAATAAAATAAATTTTTGACAACAACTTTCTATTTGTTTGTTGTTTGACCCAAAAATAAACTATTGGGAATGGAAAAATGTCCATATATTTTCATAATGTATCTGTTTGAATGAGAAAGTTTACTAGGTTCTACATAAGTGCTACAAGCACTTAACTTAAACAAAAGTTAGTGTATCTGTATGTGCCCTGAATGAAACTAAGTCCTTAACTTGGTCATAGGTACTTATTTAGTTCGGATATATTAATTTCCAGCGTTTATGAAGGTACGTAGAAGTACATATTATTTGTCGCAATAATTTACTTTAAATGTGTGCTTAACTATATAATGTACCTACTATTCCTTCTTTAAGATAAATATATTTCAAGTGATAGAACTAAAAACTACCCAGACATGGTGGAAAATTCCTTGTCTATTTTAGGCGATAAATCGATACGTTTCCTAAAATCACAGCCCAAGTCAATCGACCATAAAATTCTGAGACCACTTTTGTAAATAAGCCAAGTACAACATGATGTAAGCGTTCCATCCTAAGGACCGGGATTAGTTATACCGTACAGAAAAATTTTATATAATAATTTAAAAAAATTGTTTAAACCATTAAACGATTCAACATCTTGGTTGGATCTTGAAGTCAAATCGTTGCACGAAAATGTCCCCGCGCCAAACCATTTTTCTATGACACACAATAGTTTCATTATGCTGGTAAAAAAATTTTGATGCATTTTAAATTTGCAACAAAAATATTTTTACTTTTTAAGAATCGAAACTCGCCAGCTTTCCAAACATAAAAACCTTTTTTTGCAAAACTTTCTGAGTGGCCTGGTACGGTGTCGCTAAGTGTATAATTTGAAGCCACACTAATTTGATATTTGTTGAAGCTAAATGTTTTCAAAATTTCACGAAATGTTTAAACAAATAGGAGTCGGCTTGCCAAATACGATAAAAAGTGCTTCTTATCGCCTTCTTAAACTTAACTATTTTCTTCAAACATGGCTAGGAATGCTCTCTATTAATTAAGTTACAAAAAGGAAAAAGTACAAGAATTGGTTCATTCATATGGGAGGTACAGATACATACACACATATACACTCGTTTAATTGTAAAACACTCCTCTTTTTTGCGTCCGGGGGTTTCTAAACTGAGCTTCTAAACTGGAACAACTTATATATCAAAAGAACCTGGACTAGCTCAGTAATGATATTTTATTTATAATCAAAATGAAATAAATTAAGTACCTTTGAACTAGGATATGTGAATGGTAAAACCAGTGTTGGATTGTATATATAATTAATAACTAACGCTACTACGCTGGCAGTTACCTAAAGGTTGAAAAAGGTCAGAAGTAAAAAAGTGATTGGACACCTGTCATATCGCTTCCTAATTAATAGAACTTCCTACTTATAAATAGTCTCTGTACACAGCTAAATTTTTTTATGCTAGCTAGATTGAAACTTTTATGAGAGACCTCCGTATATTATACAACCCCTTTTTTCGCTACGGTATACATCCATCGACTGTCTTAGAGATATTTTTTGTAAGAATCAACTTAACAGAAATTCCCTTCAAGAATACAAAACTAAGTTATTTTTTAGAAAATATATTGGTAACGATAACTGTATGTGCAATATATCGTTATAATAAGAAAAAGTATAACATTGTCGAGTAGGTATCTAAAAAACATGATGTTAACTTATTATTTTAGAGAGTCTTACATATTTTTCCATGAACGCATTATTTTCATTCACTTGCGGCACGAGTACTTAGGGTGTTCCACACCAATTGATCGACGTCGGTCGATGGCGTCAATCGACGAGCGATCGACGTCGATCGATGGTAGAATGGAACAGGTGACGTCGTTCGGCGTCGATCCATTGGTGTTTTACACCCTTACAATATTCAATATTATCCACGTTTTTATAGATATGTTTTTCTTCACATGATTTGAAGGTTTTGTGAGGGAATAAAAGGGAGGCATGTCTGGGAGCTATCTCATTATGGAACAATCGCCATAGGTAACAATAAAAATATAAATATAAGAAATACAGTCATTAAATAAGTGTATTTGTTATATTTTTATTGTGTAATATACCTATGGCAATTTTTGCATAATGAGATACGTTTGATCATTGCATAGAAACCATAGCAGGTAGTCTTCATACAAAAAAATCAAGGAATTATGTCTATGGTTAGAACTTTTTGATGCTGACATCTCTTGCTACTTTTGAGCGAACAATTGTCATACGTCACTTCAATGTGAATGATGAATGATAACACTATGTTCAATCAATGATGTACGGTTTTAGGTTATGTTTCAATGTTTTAATTATGTTAAAACTACTTTTATTATATTAATACTTGATATTGGCAGAAATAGTTATTGTGTAGTAACTACAGCTGATTGCCATAAAACGCAAAATTTTATTTTATTTTCAATCAATCAGCTCGATCTGCCATTACGGTTTCAATGTTTGACGAGTGAAGAGTTTGCATTGATCAATTTCCGAAACATAACCTCCCATTTACCAAATATAGTAATTAATATGCGTTTATTCGGTGCTTCACAATGTACAACAAGTGCTGTGTAGTGAATGAGGAAGTAGCCGAAAGGACTTTATTTTCCATCACTTTCCAAGAACTGAGATAGGACTTAACAATGGTTACCGTGTCTTTGTGCTAATAGTGCTTTGTGCTTACAAGGTTTAAGTGTAGTAAACCTTTGTATATTGTTTGTGAGCCACACAAGAAATGTTTTCTGGGTTACTCAATATAAATAACGGTGTTTAATTGGTGTAACATAATTAACAGAATATAAATAAAAGGCACTGATGTCTCGCTTCTAGAAAATAAAAATTTGCCTCCCGTGCAATACAAACAAAGCATATAAAAATATAAAACAAAATTTAGAAATTAAAAAAAATCATAAATGTACAAGTATTTTATTTATTTTACCTTCTTTATCTTTTAGAGGGGCTTTCGCCTGCCACAATAGCATTACGCCAAAATCCAATGCCGTCATTTTAAAATTAAGAAACGAAGGACAATCTAATTTAAAAAAAAAATAGTTGTCAAATTGAAAAGTTCTTCAAGTTCCTAGTTCCTAGTGTTGTAGTTAGGAAGACGTTCGTCTGATGCATAGCATCACTAGTTAGTTTGTGATACAAACTTAAGTTGTGATCGAAGACTGAGGTAGTAAAATATTCAACGTTTCGATAATTTTATTTTTGTTTTTAATTGTTTTATGTGGTGAATAGCTTAAAAGCTTTATGTCACATTTGTAATTTTTGTTATGTCTTTTCTTGCTATTTAAATGTAACTTCATGCTCGCCGCAACAGTCTGATTCGACACTACGACAGAAAATATATTTGCCCTGTTACCTGTGTGAAGGCCATAAAAAAGAAACATCTTAAAATTTGTAATAAAGCAGTATGAAAACAGATGTCTCATAAATTCATATGATGGTACTCATGTTTAAGTATACTCAAATTGAACAAGCATGAAATTACACGGCACGTGCTTCTTTATTAAACGTATTCAGAGCAGATAATTTATACTGAATGCAATGAGCCGATATAGATGCAAAGCCGTGTGCGATTTGCGTGGATTTCTCCCATAAATTTCAATCCTAATTAATATCGTGATGACAAGCTTTTCATATCATCTGAGCCGAACATTACTTGCTCTGAACACGGTTCAGCACATCCATGCAAAACTTAAATTTTGCAAATGCTAGTATTTGCAAATGGTATAGTAAATATTTCATAGTATATTTTATTTTTGTGGGAAGCGTGTTAGTCCAAGTAATAGTGGTACTAGTCAGATTGATTGGATAGAGTTTTTTTAGAAATTCAACCATAATAATATTTATGAAAAGCTAACCTCAATGTAAAATAAAACAGATCTAAAGTTAGTGAAAAAATATTGTCACTACACTATTTGCGCTATAGCATGGTGCGGGTGACAAATTCAGTAACGTTTTGTTTCACTCTTGAAAGCTGCCGTGATTTACAAATTATGACTTAGTATTTCAGCTGTATCATATTTGTAATATATTCAATAATTAATAACTGTAGTAAATTAAATTAAACCCAACCAGAATATTTTGGTCGAAAAAACTAATTGAAAGAAAAATTAAGCAGTTTTATCCGTATAACGTAACGCCATAGGCGTATTTAGTGATGGCATATACTGCCACTACGTATAGTCGATGTCTTTTTAAATAAAAATCGGATATTGTGCGTAGTTCAATTTTATTGTTAAGTCTTTAATTATATTAATGAAACAGCAGAACATATATAGGGTAAGATCGCCTAAAAGGTTGCTATTTTATATAAGCACAAAGATATGTAACCAAAAACTATTTATATTGACATGTTTATACACGTAGTTACACTGCACAACTAATTTTCATAACAATATTAAAGAGAACTAGATTTATGCTGCTAGTATCGCAAGCGATAAATATGATTGCATAACGTCACATCCCTAGTAATGTGGTACTGACAGATGTCAACGTCATATAGACAACTTTCACCCGCACCATGCTACAGCGCAAATAGTATAAAAAAATTGTTCTAATAAGGTATATATCTAGAAAATTTGGGATGTCATTTGACTTCGTTATTGGAGTTGGCGATAGCGAATTCGTTTTAGGGATTTCGTTTTAAAAACACCACACTGGTAAATCTTTTGGGTCATATTCCTTACCTCCCTGATTTTAACCCATGTGACTTTTTCTGGTTCCCTAAAATTAAAACCCAGCTCAAGGGGAGAGAACTTTAAAAAGATGTAATAAAAAAATATAGCCTAAGTATAGACATTTTTATTTTATTTTTCTCAAAACTGTCTGTGTCCCACGTATGTTTACTTTGGGACCACACAATTAAAAAATAAATAAATATTTCTAACAATCACACCACATTATCTAGCCCAAATTAAGTATAATTAAAGAACTTGTGTTATGAATACTAGATAACGGATAAATAAACTTAAGAAATATATAAACACACATAGATATATTTTTTATATATAAATATTAGAAATAAACTTAAATAAACGTAAACACACATCCATGACTAGAAAGCAAATATAATAATATATCTGCCCCTACCATTCGAACCCGAGACCTCTGTCACCTCTGAAACCAGCCGTCAAATTGCTTTAAAAAAAAATTAAGTGCTTTAACCATTTGACGTCTCTGAATAAGACCTGGATACCGGTATT
Organism: Marasmarcha lunaedactyla; assembly: GCA_923062675.1. Classification (NCBI taxonomy): domain Eukaryota; kingdom Metazoa; phylum Arthropoda; class Insecta; order Lepidoptera; family Pterophoridae; genus Marasmarcha; species Marasmarcha lunaedactyla. The sequence continues at coordinate 39,211,010 of OV281339.1, read as the reverse complement.
TGGTATTACCATAAACAAGTTATTTAACGGAGTCCTTAAATAATCTTAAATTTGTAGATTAACTAGCGACCCAACCTGGATCCGCACGGTTCTGTGTCCCTGCATTTTAAATCTGTAATATCCTCGAAAATATTAATTTAAATTACATGCTGTAAAGGGCATTATTGATCTTTATTACACGCACAATGTATTTAAGGTACTTAAGGATAAGGATTAATGCTGTGTTGCTCAAAATCGCTTCGTAAATAAGCCATTATTTCTCGTAAAGAGTAAAGGAAAAAAATGGTTCTTGTGGGTTATCCGAAAGATATAGACTTATACCATCGCTGACTTCTTTGTAAACCTTTTTAAGGGGTACAATACTGTAGTAAATTATTTTGAGCTATTTCGAGTTCAGCCAGCGTTTGCAATTTAACCGCAAAAAAAATGATCATTTACGACATCCTATTAGAAAAATTACCAGTGTTTCTCTACTATATTATGTACGTATTATACATATAAACCCTCCCTTTGAATAACTCTATATATTAAAAAACCGCATCAAAATCCGTTGCGTAGTTTTAAAGATCTAAGCGTACATAGGTCCCTATGTACAGACAGCAGGAAGCGACTATGAAGTGATACCTCCCGGAAAAACACAACAAAAGCTTTTACGAATACCATTAATTAATTTTTGTTACTTCGAGGAACAAAGTTTGTTTCTTAGATATTCGATCTGTGTATTTCAGGCTAATTTATTTATTTATTTATTAGAAAACCAACAGCGATATACATATCAATGACAATACATGAGTTATTTACTTAGAGCATGGCTTATAATAGGTTTTCCTTAGTAAACAATAGGTATAAGCTTGTTGACACGTTTACATAAAACAAAAAAGTTACATAAATTAGAAAATGTTCAAATTTAAAAAAAAAATCGATAAAACAATTAATTTGTCCAAGTAATTAAGAAACGTTGAGCCAACTATAAATTTTATATTTCAGCCTTAAATTTTTATGAATCCAATGTGTTGAATTGCGAATCCAGATTAAAGAAGAAAAAAGAACAAATTGAACTAAACATAAAATTAAACCTAATATTCCATTATCTTTAACTTTAAATTTCATTAACTTCAACTTTAAAATTTTAAATTATGGACTCAATTACCAGTCATCTCCATTAGTGCACTCACGACATCTGCTTTGAACCTAAACTTAGAGCATATAAACGGATCAATATGATCAAAGTATTTATTGTATGTGCTTGTGATTCGAGTGATTACAGCGTTACTGGCGTAGTTGGTGTAGTGTGAAGGCACATGGAATAGTGAGGTGTGACGTGTGCGGGTGGAGGGTGTTTGGTATCCGATTTGCGCGACTAGTTCTAGGGAGTCTACCTTTCCATTAACTATGTCGTATAATGTGCACATGTCTACTAGTATGCGTCTTTTTTCTAACGTCAAGAGACCATAGTTATTGCAGCTATCCTCGTCGTCAGTTTTATAATTTCTGAAATCTAAATGTTTGAATAAAGATTTTCTGAATACGTTCCAGGTTGTGTTTATATATGTTATATTGCGGAGACCATATAGGGCAAGCATATTCTAAAATACTTCTAACTAACGCTAAATAAACTATTTTTATTGGAGTGATATCTTTAAAAGTCCTACAATCCCGCAACACAAAACCAAGTTTCTGAAATGCCTTGTTAATGACGAGGCCAATATGATCCGATAAAAAACATTTTGCTATCAAAGTGTACTCCCAGGTCCCTAACTAGACTGGTTCTGGAAATCTTAACACTATCGAATGAATAATAAAAAAATTTGGGTTTTATTGTACGAGAGAATGTGATACATTTTTTTTTTTATATTTACAGTTATATTATTCTTGGTGTAATATCTATGTAGTCGAGCGAGATCTTGTTGCATTAGAATACAGTCGTTTTGGGTTTTTACATTGGTGTAAATCTTCGTATCATCAGCATACATAAGAAATTTGGAATTTTTGAAACACGTGACTATATCGTGCAGATATATATACCTTATCGTTAGCACGATATAGAACACAATTTATAAGAATCTAATTATTCTGAGTTCTGATTAGTTTTATTTTCATATTGAAACCAAAAGTTGAATACGCATTGTAAAATATCGATTTGGGCTAACGTGTCATTAGGGTACAAGCAAATCAAATTAAAAAAGGCAAATTGTGTTCTAAATTTTGATTATCAGATGAAAATGAATTTAGAATAATTAAAGTAATTTTATATTAGTATATCCCGTAGTAATCTTTTGTTTTTATAACAAAGGGAGCTCATTAAGACATCGTAAACCTTCGTAAACTTGGTTTACCCAAGTTAAACCTTGGGTAAATTCCACAATAACAAATATTGAACTTTCTACGGAATCCTCCTCTAAAACTTAGGTAGAAAATAATAAGAACCAATGATGCCATTAAGGTTCATTTTATCATCCTTCTAGATATTCCGGTGGTTTAAGAGTTGATTTTGCTTCCTTTTGGAAATGTTGGGCGTTACGGTGGTTATTGCTTCTCGTTTGTAGCTATAAGACGCACTACAGGTATAAATTACCACTTAAAGTAGCAATTCACACTCACACTGTAGCTTAGAGTGGTACAACAGTGGTAAGGTGCTCAATTTTAACCCTGTAGGTGGTATTAATAGAAAACTTTGAACCCATAGTCCATTTTATAGACTTTATTTATATTTATCACTCCTATGAAGTAAGAAGTTGTAATATTTACCCAAATAGCACCGATGTAGAACTTTGAGTGATAAACTTAGCTGCAATTATTACTAATGTGCTAGTTGGGTGTTAGACAAGCTTCGGATCCTGAGCATAAATGTAATTGTATTGAAGTTGTGAAGAGTTAGACCACATCCGAAATGCATTTTCAGGCTTCTTATTAAGCCCTCAGTGAAATAAGCTGTTTCCTCCGAATTTATTGCAATCAGGAACGAAAAATAAAAGATTAATTGTCGTTTGTAAACTCGGAGTTCGAAGGTATGAAAAAGAAGATTACTGCTTTGGAAAACCACTTGAAAGTCATATCATCAACATCAGCTGATCTCACAGAAATTAGACAGTAAGTAAAAAATGTGATAACTGAAAACAATGGGCAAGACGCTCTAACACGGAAATTTATGACATCCGGGAAAGTAAAGTTTATTTCGCATGATTCAGAAAATTGCAGATCGAACTGGGTTTCAGCTTTAATACATCCGGATGTCGATTTTGTGACCATAGTCGTACCGAAAAGTAAAGATGACAATAAGCGAGTTAATCTAGTACAGCTAAGCTAAAATTTGATACTAAATTTACTGCTGTATGTCTATTAGTGTAAGACTTATTACTGTTAGACAAGCGCGTATGCGCAAGCACAAAGGGCTTTAGTAATGGAAGTTCACGAGGGCTGGCATTACAAACTACCGAAATGTACCTACATCTCTGGTGCTCTGTAAACCCGAATGCGGTGCGCCCAAGTTCATTTCAACATGAATTTTAAGTGAACGGGCAGCTATAATCAACGATTGTTTGATAGGACTTTTCAAACAACAAGTACTTCAAAAGTAATGGTCATACAACAGTAAATTTAGTATTGAATTATAGCTTAATTCAAAATCTATTATTCTAGTACAAAAAAAGAAGGGGTCATGAGAGCTGTTTTTACAATAATTTACTAAATTGCAATTTTGTTGAGCATTTTTTGAGATATTTTTATTTCTTCAGACAGTTTCGTTAAAGTTAAACTTTTTTATACAGTTAAGCGACAGACAATATTATTGCCCTTGTAATAAGCCTATTTTTATCTCAGTGAGATCAACATTATCAGATATATGTTGATTTTTGTACGCACAAAGAAATTATTAACAAAAAACAAAATTGCTCTATTAGAAGTGTACTGTGTATAAAGATAATGGTAGAGAAGGCTGTAACGTAAATACTTATAAATATAAATATACTTATAAATATAGCAATTAAAATTGTTATAACATGTTTACATTTTAAGATTAAGCTTTGGTAAATTCATTTAGATAATGTCACTGACTCTGTAATATTTAATGTTTTATGTTTTGTTTTTATGTATTCAATTTATGTATTAAATAACAGTGTAAACTTTACTGATAAGTACGTGAATTTAATTCTATAACCATGCCCAACTGTGCTATTATTATATTGCATGCTTCCCAAATAATAATTAAGAAATGTGGATAACAGCTATATGTTCTTATATAACAAAAAAAAACGCATAATATTTCATTCCACTTACCAATAAACTATATGCTCAATATGCATGACTTTTTACTATAGAGATAAAAAATACTTTTTGTTTAAATGTGGCGTTTACTGTATAACTTGCAAACGACATTTTGATGGTATCAAAGCATTTTGTCAACTAAAAATTCAAAAAAATGTACTTCAAAGGTTCACAAACCAAACTCGCGATATATTCTGAATGAAAATGAAATGAATACTGTAGAAGTATATTCAACGTGTCGCATTCAACATTCAAGGACCATGATGTTACTTCTGAAATAAAAAATATTTGATTTTATAAGACCGCATAAAAATATTCACTGAATTATACACGAGGGAAGCTTTTGCTTACGTTCGTTTTCTTGCATATTGTTACATCCCTTGCAATGACAATATACATTTTTCATATCCAAGTATTCTGATAAATTTAGTTTTGTTTTATCACGAAAATGTTATATAGGGGTCGAGTTACAAAGCACCACTTTATTTTGAAACAATTTTTGGCACGAGCAGAGACGTGGGCAAAGCTAGATAGGCTGAATCTACTGCAGGGACAGCCTAAACAATTAATGTTTAGTTTCAGGTTATTTATAGTCATCAAGCTTGCCGACTGCGCGCTGGTAGCCCAAACACATACGTTTGGAATAAATTATTAGATATATCGAGTTTACCTACAAATGTTTTCCTTCACGGTAGAGCGGTCAGCTAAATGAACTTAAGTCCTAGAAACTCAATACATAGAAGACCTCAGCGCCACTGACGCTCTGTTTCTTTTTGACTTATTATCTCTTTAGATATACTTTTTAAAAATATGTTCATAATAAATTTTAATTTTTCATGTGTGGTTTACACGATAATCGAATGTTTCAGGAAAAATATGTGGAGCTGGATAGTTTACTGACCGGCATTTATGTAGTTGTTTCTATAGTAAGTAAAATAAGCGATATTCATACAAGTATGTACCTATAATATTTGATAGGGCACCACTAGCATCGACACAAGAATAAAATAAAAAATCACAAAATACTCTTTTGCAAGATTTTCTTACTTTTAATTGTGTTTTATGGCGATTATGAAAATGAGGGTTGAGGAATGTCACTGACAGGACTCAGACAGTGGGTCGTCACGACCTGCTTCGTCCCCAAGCTTTGTTTTATGTAGAAATAAATACACTTTGCAACTACTACAAGGCTAACAGTTTACACAGAAGGTAAAAGACCTATTAATTAATTTATAAATACTGTAAATATAAGTGATGAAGTGAATGAAGTCTGTAAGTAGTAGGATTTTTTATACATTTAAATTGGTCAAGGTAGATGTTTTAAACGTGTCTCAACGAACGGTAACAAAGTCACCCGGTTTAATTGAGTCACCTATTAGTTTTTATGCGGACTTTTACAAGTCGCTGCGAAGGTTCTGACGGCGAGGAAGCTCAGGCGCCAACTGGCGTTCAGGCGCAGGCAGCATCAGTTGCAGGCAGCATCAGCAACAGCTTGATGACTTCTTTCTAGATTGGATGCTTGCAGTAGACTTGTTTAAGTGTTTATACCTTTTGGGGCTTAACAAGTTTATTAACAATGTCCAATGTACCTCAACCATTTAGATAGAAATTACGATAAATCGCCTCATCCATCCAGCGGGACCCTCGCTTGTATTACGCTCAAGATAAATAAAAATAATACTGATCATAGCTTGTCCCATTTTAATTTGAATTAATACGTGCAGAAAATGCACAGCATTCTTATGTAATACTAATGTACCTATGAATATACAAGTCGTCATTGTGTATGAGCATTGGGTGCGCACCCTCTAAAAATGAAAAATAAAGTATTCATTATTTAGTAAAAGGTCTAAAACAATTGTAAATAGAATCTTGCTATTTGTAAACCGATATAAACAAAGATATTTAATTAAATGTGTGCTCACCCAGTTCTCACAAAGTATCAGCCATATCTCCGTATGCAATAACTTTACAAATACCAATAGTGTAATTAATTTTAGTAAAAATCTATATAACTAGTGTTTCAAATTTCAGTTTCTAAAGATCCGCAATAAAAAATTTACAAATGATTTCCTGTGCTCACCAAATCTTCACATTATTAAAAGGGTCAATATTCTTGCGAACTAGCAATTTAATCGCATTCATAATTTATCTCATTTTATTGAATAGGCATAGGATTTTGTAAAACATAAAACAAACAATAATAAGAACGCATCTTAATTAATAAGTTTTTGAAAGTGCTCACCCAAACCTCTGATTTTCGTAAAGTGAAAAACGTTTATATCTCTTTGTAATTACACGTTAAAGAAAGAGTAAATATGTCAAGTTTTAGTAAAAAAATTTACTAAATGCTCATATATGTACGTTTTGATTATTTTTATTTACTTAAGAGATATTCGTAATTCATTGTTTGTATGAAATTGTATAGAGAAGGGTGTCCACCCGTTACAAAATAAAGAGACAATATTGATTAATTTTTTTTATTTATCGCAAATTTCTGATTTATACCTACTAACAAAAACATTTTTTTTTCATTGTTTTATTACATATAGAATGAATAAATATACTTAACTTATTTACTCTTCTGAAGAAACATAATAACACACTGAATTGTAAAATATAAAATAAGCAAAAATATATTTACATAAAGTGAATCAAAGACGCCTAATATCTATGTAATTAATGTGTGTTTGGCGCAGGTCAGTGTCTGTAAGCAGTGCAGCATTACGATTGTTTCAACTGTCAGTGTGAATATAGCTTAAGGCGTGTAATAAGATGTCTTTATCAATACTTTCGTGAATTTTGGTGGTGTTGTCGTCGTAGCAGTCAAAATTTCATTTGATATGTAATGACCCTTATAATGGCCGATGCCTGTTGAATCTGCAGGCGCTACAAATTCAATCGCTCCTATGATTCGGTATATTGTATTTCTAATTAATATTGTTCGGGGCAGTTTATTTAGTGGCAAAGCATCGGTTCCGTTTAAATCAAATGAAATGAAATTGGAAATATCATAGTAACCAATTGCTACCCCTTCACATGATGAACATTTTGATTCTCCTTCCGTTAATGAAATCGCTTCTTCCAAAATATTCACCATATCTATATTTAACGACAAAAATATATTTCTTCTAAGAATTATTTTAGAGGAACATAAATCGTTGCTACACACTTTTGTAAAAAGGGAACTAGTAAACAGACGCAGCAAAAAATATTCATAGATATGTGCAACATTACATGCAACATCATAAACTCGTGTTTGTAAAGTTTCTGTTGTTGGCTTATTTGTATACTGTGCAATGATTTTTGCCCGTAGTATAAATATGTCGTCATCTTTACGGTTTGAATCACTGAAAAATTTTATATACTGAACAATCGAGTCATCAAAATCATTGATAATATTTCTCATATTGACATTGCCACTATACTCGTTCGCCATTAAATATAGGACTGAATCGAAAGCACAGGTGTTGAAAACTTTTACATGCTTGCAATTGTCGTAAACAGACGGACATAAATTTCCATTTCTAATTAATAGTATCGAGTTGTTTTTTTTAAATGTTGCAACTTTACCCTGCCCTGTCCAGTTTTCAACATTCGAAGGTGGGTCAGAAAAAACTGAGTCTATAGTTATTGAATTATTTACCATGTTACAAAGTCTCTGTTTTTTTTTCGATATGATTGTTTAGTGGAATTCCGAATATTTTTTCTTTTTCTAGATGTCTCAGTTGTGGCTTTATTAGTAATATTAAGACCAAGATTGCATAAATTAGATTTCAATTTACCTTCTAGATATTCAGCATATAGTTTATAAAACTCATTTATACGATATCTTTTGTATCTTGTTTGAAATAAAAGATGTTTTAATGTTTTGAAAAAACTTTCAACACCTGATGATGATGGTGCTTTAGTTTCAGATACTAACAAAGGCCTACACAAATTTGACCATAAAGGGAGTTTCAAGCGTTTCCTTTTAAAAGACGGAATAAAATTAGACAGTAATATGCGTTTTGGTTTTGTTTAACAATTGAATTTTGTTTTTTAGTGTCCTCTACAATATGGTGAACCTATTCAATAAAATCTTCATAGTTTATATCGTCATCGCATGGCACATCTTCTTCATCAGGGTCGGTTCTATGTTCGAAAGTAAGTTCATCTAGCAAAACATTGTGTATTATTTGATCCAATTTAGATTTTGCCGCCGGAACATCACTTTTATTTTTTTTTTCTTTGCGAACTCGTAATTTTCACATTGTTTCAAAAATATTATACAACGTATATAAAAGTAGTTTACTTTGGAATCGACTTTAGTTTTGAAGCAAGCTAAATTGTGTAATGTTTTAACAAAATGACTCGTGTCAAGTCGGATATATGATTTGGGCTTTTCAGAACTACTACCTTCTAAGATTGAAAGCAAACGTGATACATAGTGTTTAGTCATACAAAATATCGTGAAAGCTTGAACACATGCTGAGACCAAAGCCGATGAATCATCGGTTATAATTTCGCTGGGTGGAATATCTACATACGATAACCACTTCCTCAACCACATCAATATCGACAAATCGGAATGAGAGTCGGTCACCATTTGAAAAATAGGAACTGATTTAAATTTATCGTTGCCTGTTAGTACCCCTATATACAAAAAAAAATCTTTTTGTAGCACTAGTACGATCCGGCAAAAATATTTTTTCAAAAAATGATCAATTTGCATTAATTGTTAAAGTGGCCATATTAAATTTTTTAAAGTAGTTATTGTAGTAATGAATTTGCTGGTCACTCCAAAAATAGAAACTAAAATCAGGAAACAAACTGATATTACGAATGGTATGTACATTTTCGCGAGATAAAGTTTTAGCCATAGTGCGTAACGAAAAACGGGATTAGCATGTGGTAAATTTTCATGACGAGCCTCAGACTTAATTTTTCTTAGGGAAGAAATAGAAGGTAGAACAAGTGGAACCTTAAGTGCAGTATCACTCATTAAAGTGGAAGCTATTTCGGTATGTAATTATATAGCACTTTTATGTCGGAGCTCTTTAGCTATTTGTTTTCTTTTGTAAGGGGTTAGTCTTGATCTTTTTTTTTTTTGGATTATGCCTAAACACCTTATCAAAGTTCTGAATTCTACAGACGAACTCCTGAAAGTGATCAGTCTTTTTTGTACTAGATAAACGACATTCAGCACTGCACTGTGAACACTTTCCTCGTAAGTAATTAAATCATCGCTAATTTTTTGCTTAGTAAATGTCCAAGTGCAGGGTAGATTGGTATGCATCCACATTTTTTCTTTTATTAAACTGCTCCATTTAAATTTAGGCAAAGCATGGTAATGAAAATGACATGAATTACTACTTCTTTTTCTATATTTACTCAATGGGGTAATTTTTCTTATGTCTTAAACATCAAGGAAGAAAGAAAATGTTTGAAAGTTATCTTTTTTTGACTTTTGTGATTCTGGAGAAGTGTACCCAGTAGTAATTAGGTTTTCCACATCTTGCTGTTTAGGCATATCCAGATTTAAAATATTTTTTCGCTGCCACTTAAGTGACAAATACAAAGCCATCGGTGACATCAAATAATAAAGTTCTTCAGACATTTTTGAAAAAATGGGATTATTATATTTAATATCAGAGTTTTGTAAGATATGATCATACTGAAGAAATATTCTTTTCTGATTTTCAAACTGACTTTCGATTTACTGCCTCTACTAATGGAGACCCTGACTATTAATAAAAGGGCCCTATTGAGTAAGCTACAATGACGGTGTACCTACTAAATACAATGTACTAAAATAATGCTTACACGTTACATACTTTTATGAGCATTTGTTGTAAGCATTATTTAGTTATCATCCAGCATTTTAGATAAACTATACTATACTTACGTCATTGTTGTAGTCAACAGGAAACACAGAAATATTGCCAAAAAATTCATTTTAACACGCTTTAAATGAAATGCCTATGTAGTGGGTAGTTTTATTTAAACAGTCAAATTAACTTGCGTTCGCCGTTATAAAATTATGGTATTATATGTTATAGTAAGATTAATTTAAGAAGTGCGATTTGACTGTTGCTGTTTAGAGTTGAGGTTTCTACAAAAGAGTTGTCGAAAAATCGATTCATAGGAATGAAATAGTTTCGATTACTCAATTCTAATAAAAGGTATAGATTTTGTTATAAGAGGAATAAATGATAACCGATGCATTAAAGCATAGAATAAACGATCATTTCAACTTGTCAAACAAATATTTCAAATATTTTGATAGAGTTTAAGCTGAGAGAAATAAATTAAGGTTGTGAAAAACGGTGACGATCTTATCACGTATTATTATTTGGCTACCGTTTTAGTGCGGAAATCAGAGACATGATCATATTTTCGTAGACCAAATATGAATCATATACAGAGATTTTGGAGGCGCTCAAGCCTATTTAATTGCTCCTCGGTCAAATAAAGATTATATTGCAGTAGTCCAGTAATGGGAGGATTAATGATTGTGACAGTGCAATTTTTGTCTTATGGGTACAAATTGCAAAGTCTTGTAAGAGATTTAATAGCTGCCAACACTTTCCTGCTGCTGAATTTATTTGTGGTGTCCAGGAGAGTGAGGAATCCATAAGAATGCCAAGATTTTTTATTTTAATGCTAAAAGGTATTATTACATTGTCAAACTTTACGTGTGGAAGTTGGCCAGGTAAATGTTGAGAAATCATATATGGACTTTCAATTGAGGTACTATGAAAAATGACGTCATTGTTCAACTCACCTGATAAACAAAATCCAAATGATTCATTTTCACAGCTAAGATCAGATTCGTGCATAAACTATCTAAATAAATACAATATAAATAATAATAATAAAATAAATATATAGATAAAGGTAAATACAATTTCTCTTATTTCGAAAAAAGCATAACCCACCAGCCTTTACAAAAAATCATTCAAAATAAAGTTAAAATAAAACATCACTTAAACATTAGGTATTAATAATATTTATTCACTTTTTGGCTTATTTTCTATGTTAATATACGATAATGTATAATTCTTGTCTATATGAATGCCGTAAAAGAAACTTTCTAAACAAACGGATGCAAAAATCAATTGGATAAATATGCATTTAGTAATTCCCTTGTTAAGCGACGATTTCTGAATTTAAATCGATTTGTCTCTACCTCAGTAACGATTATAAAGTAGCAACACTACATTCAATCAACAACTTTTCTGATTGATTGTAGGACGTAAATGCTTTACGTCACTGTTTTATGTTTAATAAAAAAATTTGCAAAGTTATGTTACGTTCTATGGTCAGCTGTCAAATCGCACTTCTTAAAATAATCTAACTATAATGATGTTTTGTGTTATTTTTATCTTTAAAAATAAAGTAGCATTTTTATAAAGTAGCCCCTGTTTAATTTAATAATAATAAAAAATAAAGTAAAATTTTTATAAATTAGCTCAACATAAAATTTTCATGTCCGTTTGGATTGAGTAGCCACTCCAGATGTTTAAGGGCAGCTATCACTCTTATTCAGTTGCCATGCAGCTAATTTTTAAGATCAAATTTTGGAATTTGTAGTAAAATACATCAAAAGTTATATCACTGCTAAGGTGGCTCCTCAATCTAAACATCTAGATTTAGGAGCCACCTAGAACTCGTAATGTATCGAATTTAGGTTACTGAAAATTATGCATCATTTTGTATCTATAATGTAGGATATCTACTACAATTTTGCCACTCATGGACACCCTTCTCTATACAATTTCATACAAACAATGAATTACGAATATCTCTTAAGTAAATAAAAATAATCAAAATGTACATACATGAGCATTTAGTAAATTTTTTTACTTAAACTTGACATATTTACTTTTTCTTTAACGTTTAATTACAAAGAGATATAAACGTTTTTCACTTTACGAAAATTAGAGGTTTGGGTGAGCACTTACAAAAAGTTATCTCTTAAGAACGCACAGTTATAGGTAATTGTTTGTTTTATGTTTTACTCTTGTTTTAATCTTGTTCATATTCTGTAAAACGAGACAAATTATGAATGCGATTAAATTGCTAGTTCGCAAGAATATTGGCCCTTTTAATAACGTGAGGATTGGGTGAGCACAGGAAATCATTTGTAATTTTTTTATTACGGATCTTTAGAAACTGAAATTTAAAATACTAGTTATATAGATTTTTACTAAAATTTAGTACACTATTGGTATTTGTAAAGTTATTGCATACGGAGATATGGCTGATACTTTGTGAGAACTGGGTAAGCACACATTTCATTAAATATCTTTGGTTATATCGGTTTACACATTGCAAGATTTTGACGACCGAGTGGTGTAGTGGTAAGTAGCCTTGCTTCATACGCCGGAGGTCCCAGGTTCGAGTCCTGGCCGGGGCATACATTTGTGTGATGAACACAGATGTTTGTTCTTGGGTCATGGTTGTATGTATTTATATATGTATGTTTATTCTGGGTTCCACCCGAGTTCGCTGTATATAACACAAGCTCTGCTTACTTTGGGGCCAAATAGTTGGTGTGTTTGTCTGGGGATTTATTATTATTATATTATTATTACTAAGATTCTATTTACAATTGTTTTAGACCTTTTACTAAATAGTGAATACTTTTTTATTAATTTTTACAGGGAGCTCACCCAATGCACATAAACACGTCATTGTGAACGTATTCATAATAATTAGCTGCCCACCTGCGGCTAAACCCTCAGATAGAAAGAAAGGAGAAACCCTAATATATTTTATAACATTTTAAAAGAATTGCCAAAATTCAAGTAGTAAAGTAAAGAAATAGAAATAAATAAATAGATATGATTACATGAAAAGTTTCGCAGTTCACCAACACAGTGCAATCACAAAAGTATGGTCAGCAAATTCAAATTTTATTATTTTGTATCGGTAGTAACGGTATATAATAAAAACAACTGTTTTGTTATTAGGAACATGACGTATTTATTATTTCGGAACATGTTATATAATATTAGAAAGAAAAAAGTAAGAATATCACAATAAAAAAAAATATAATCAACAAATTATTATGATAATCAATAAAATTAAACACATCATATTTACTGTAATTATTGCAATTATATTACATTTTTGTTCCATCAGTTATTGCCTCACATATATTATGCAATGCACTGATTTTCCCCGTTATAGCCAAATTTCCTACTGGCAAGCAATAGCAATAGTTTTATTATACAGTGAAGCTCTGCACCGTAAGGAGCATAGTTGAAACATTTATTTTAATAACTTATTTATTTTATTTTCATTCATTACATCTTACTCCGATGATGGAGCAAGTCAGAATCTGTTGTTTCTTTAATGTCTTTTATGTCATTCGATATATTCATATACACATTTTCTTCTTAATTTATATCGACCTGTTTACTAAAATATCGCGGCATTCGGAGGTGCTTGCATAGCGGAAAATAGTTGTTTTGTCGATCATACCTTACCAAAAGAGTTATTACCTACTACATTATTTTGTGTGTATATTATGTGTGTGTATTTTGTGGGTAGGAAAACTTCGAAAAATTTGGTAAATCGTGAATAACGGTGAGGTACATTGGTATTACATATGAATGGTGTGCATTTTCTGCACGTATTAATTTAACTTACAAAAGGTCCCGTTGGAAATCAAAACTTTCTTGCTGATTTTCTCCTGTTCTATTAAAGATGCCTTGGAGTTGATACATAAATCGAGAGGTACTTTGGGACAAGTTACGATCAGTATTATTTTTATTTATTCTGAGCGTAATACAAGCGAGCGCCCGCTGGCTGGATGAGGCGATTTATCGTAATTTCTGTCTAAGTGGTTGAGGTACATTGGACCTCATAAATAAATTCATGAGGTACATTGAACAAGCAAAGCATTGCCACTATTTTTTTTTGGTCTAGCTCGAGTGGCCCCACTACATATAAACACTTAACTTTTGCAGTATACTGATGTTCTGTGATTGGATGCTTGCAGTAGACTTGTTTGCAGTAGACGGGTTTGCAGTACAGTGATGTTCTGTGATTGGATGCTTGCAGTAGACTTGTTTGCAGTAGACGGGTTTGCAGTATACTGATGTTCTGTGATTGGATGCTTGCAGTAGACTTGTTTGCAGTAGACGGGTTTGCAGTATACTGATGTTCTGTGATTGGATGCTTGCAGTAGACTTGTTTGCAGTAGACGGGTTTGCAGTACAGTGATGTTCTGTGATTGGATGCTTGCAGTAGACTTGTTTGCAGTAGACGGGTTTGCAGTACAGTGATGTTCTGTGATTGGATGCTTGCAGTAGACTTGTTTGCAGTAGACGGGTTTGCAGTATACTGATGTTCTGTGATTGGATGCTTGCAGTAGACTTGTTTGCAGTAGACGGGTTTGCAGTACAGTGATGTTCTGTGATTGGATGCTTGCAGTAGACTTGTTTGCAGTAGACGGGTTTGCAGTATACTGATGTTCTGTGATTGGATGCTTGCAGTAGACTTGTTTGCAGTAGACGGGTTTGCAGTACAGTGATGTTCTGTGATTGGATGCTTGCAGTAGACTTGTTTGCAGTAGACGGGTTTGCAGTACAGTGATGTTCTGTGATTGGATGCTTGCAGTAGACTTGTTTGCAGTAGACGGGTTTGCAGTATACTGATGTTCTGTGATTGGATGCTTGCAGTAGACTTGTTTGCAGTAGACGGGTTTGCAGTATACTGATGTTCTGTGATTGGATGCTTGCAGTAGACTTGTTTGCAGTAGACGGGTTTGCAGTACACTGATGTTCTGTGATTGGATGCTTGCAGTAGACTTGTTTGCAGTAGACGGGTTTGCAGTATACTGATGTTCTGTGATTGGATGCTTGCAGTAGACTTGTTTGCAGTAGACGGATTTGCAGTACAGTGATGTTCTGTGATTGGATGCTTGCAGTAGACTTGTTTGCAGTAGACGGGTTTGCAGTATACTGATGTTCTGTGATTGGATGCTTGCAGTAGACTTGTTTGCAGTAGACGGGTTTGCAGTATACTGATGTTCTGTGATTGGATGCTTGCAGTAGACTTGTTTGCAGTAGACGGGTTTGCAGTACACTGATGTTCTGTGATTGGATGCTTGCAGTAGACTTGTTTGCAGTAGACGGGTTTGCAGTATACTGATGTTCTGTGATTGGATGCTTGCAGTAGACTTGTTTGCAGTAGACGGGTTTGCAGTACAGTGATGTTCTGTGATTGGATGCTTGCAGTAGACTTGTTTGCAGTAGACGGGTTTGCAGTATACTGATGTTCTGTGATTGGATGCTTGCAGTAGACTTGTTTGCAGTAGACGGGTTTGCAGTATACTGATGTTCTGTGATTGGATGCTTGCAGTAGACTTGTTTGCAGTAGACGGGTTTGCAGTACACTGATGTTCTGTGATTGGATGCTTGCAGTAGACTTGTTTGCAGTAGACGGGTTTGCAGTACAGTGATGTTCTGTGATTGGATGCTTGCAGTAGACTTGTTTGCAGTAGACGGGTTTGCAGTATACTGATGTTCTGTGATTGGATGCTTGCAGTAGACTTGTTTGCAGTAGACGGGTTTGCAGTACAGTGATGTTCTGTGATTGGATGCTTGCAGTAGACTTGTTTGCAGTAGACGGGTTTGCAGTATACTGATGTTCTGTGATTGGATGCTTGCAGTAGACTTGTTCGTAGGAGACAGTAGGCTGGTGTTCTAAGGCCCTCAGCCAGGCTCGCATTCTATTCAAACTACAATTTGGGCGGATACATTTCATACAAAAGTTAGCTAGGATACATACATACAAACAAGGTTGGGGTGTTCAAAGTTATCTGGAATACCTACCTGAGCGAGAATATATTTATACGAGGACTAGGAGGCTAGTGGCTGCCATCTCATCTTCGTTATAATTAACAATATGAAATAGAAAGTGTATAGAACATTGAAGTGTAAAATTGACACATCTATGCCAACACTTTTTCTTTATGAAAAGTAATAGTCGACGTCAAGCCGAATCTGGGTGGTAGGCTATGTCATGATAGTTATCAGTAAAATATGAAAAAAAAAATTAATTCATGTAATTTTAAAATTACAGTGCATTTTCATTTTTTCGAAAATGTAATTTTAACATTATTTTTTCATTTTTCATATATGGTATGCAATAAAGAGTTTTTGTATTGAAAGTATGTACACCCTGTGTCAGTCTTTTAACTGGTGTTGCTACAAATCTTTACTTTTTGCCAATTTTTCATTTCTTACGACCTTCTGAACAGTGCTTCTGTAATTTGTAATATTAAATCTTAAGCCAACTACTTCAGCTTGAAAGAGGATGTCATTTTATGCCGAACCAAGTATACAAAATTAATTTTTTGCGCTACTTTAACTGCCTGTACTGAAAAAAAATTTACTCTGCCATTTTAACAAGTATCTTGAAAAAGTAGCACATTTAATAACAATTGAATGTACATTATTTCTTAGATTTGGCGAAAAAAATGTTTTTTTAAGAAACGCATTTTCAAACAATTTTTCTTAACTTACTAAAAATGATTTTAGTGTACACAAAGGAACCGTAACTTTCAGATGCTGGTTTGAATGAGACAGTGTGAGTCATTAGATAAAGTGTGAGTAAAATCAGTACTGTGTAATTTTTTTCATAAAAACATAAATGCACTATAATATAAAAAATACATGACTTACATTTTTCTGATAACTGTTATGACGTAGCCTATTACCCAGTTTCGGCTTGACGTCGACCTTTGGGACACTCTGTATATGAATATCATCCTATGATCAAAAAGTTTGAGAGATATAAATTGTTACTTAATATAGATACCATATTGTTCCTCACTATAAAATATTAATCAGTTCTAATTTATATAACTATTCATATAGTCATTCCTTTGTTTAAAACCATAATTAAATAGTAAACTTTAATTAAAAAATGCTTTTTATTTATTATTACTCTGTTATTCGCCTTATGTTATAAAAACTAACAAAACTACATAAATATCAAAACAACATCAACTTTTTACTCTGAATAAACTGAAGGTTTTTGGAGAAGACCTTGCCTCGCTTCAATTAATCTTAGCGGTTATTAAATTTAGCAGTTTAGTATTAAATCATCGTATGGTTTCACTCTGCTGCAATCCGTTCGTTCGCTGTTCGTTAATTGAATAATCAACAAATGGCGTACTCGTAATAACATTTATAGATTTATTTAATTAATGTTCAGTTACTTATTTTTAGTTCACTGCGATTTTTTTCTTTCACACGTGCAGCTTGTTGTGCCAGTACTGTCGAGTGGACATCTGTTCTCTCTCCTTTTTTATTTCAGTTAATCAAATCACATTCGATTTCAAACGAGAAGAGTCCCTAAAGAGAACCCCTGTTTTGAAAGGATTAATGTAGGTACCTTATCGAATATTGAACAAATGTGGATCCGATTGAATGTTAATTCTAAACGAATAATTATAGGAACAGCATATCGCCCTACTACTTTTAACATTAATAATTTCTTTGACAATTTAACCAATACTATTTCTACATTTTCTGGACATAATAATATTATTTAACTTGTTGTTTTTAATATTGATACGCTTAATGGTGATATTAATAAAATTAAACAATTTACTTCTTTTTTGACATGTTTTGGCTTTAATCAGATAGTAAATGAACCAACACATTTTACGGACCATAGTGAGACCTTAATAGACGTAGTTTGTACAGATGCACCGGTTCGACATACATCAGTAATAAGTGTCTCAGGTTCTGGCCATGCATTGGTGCAGGTGGTTTTTAATTTCACAAAAGAAAAATACACTCCCAGATAGTTGACATATCGTCCTATCAGAGATCCAGCAACCTTTGATAAGGCAGTTAATAGTTATGAGTGGGAGAGTATTCTCGAAGAATCCTGTGTTGAGGCTATACCAGACTAAATAACAGCATACTGGAAATCTTTAATAAAATTTCACCTACGAAAAAGTTTCTTGCAAAGCAGGCTCCGAAACCATGGTTGACTAGCAACCTACGTTTCATTATGCAACTTCGTGATCGAGCTCTCAATAGATATCGTAGGACACGCAAGGAGGCCCATAAAATTTACTATCACGAACTGAAAAAATTAGCAAATAAAACGCTGCACCTCGAAAAACAGGCTTATTTTACTAATTATATTAATAAAAATATACGCGCACCGCAACACTCCTCTTCTTCTGCGGTCCCACATCCACGCACGTCCACAGCGGACTTCTTCAGCCCGCTGGGAGCGCCCTCCTCGGGCCAGCCGGCGGCCCAAACAGGCCGGCCCTGGTTGCTTCTTAGCTTCACCGTGGGTGACCAGTCCACGGTTACTAAGCCCCCCCGCCACGACAAGGCGGGCAACCATCGGGGGGGGGTATATATATATATAACCTACTTTAACCTGCTTTAACTACGAAAAGATAAATACTTTTATCGCTAATTTAATATATATATATTTTCACTTTACTTAGAATCAATACAATTTTTATTTCTAATACTATCGAGGCGGCTACCCGCAATAGAGTTCTAGAACATTCTTTATGTTTTATCTTTGTAAATCGGAATTCTAAGATGCCAGCAAGTTTGTTTGCGCGATAATGTCTTCTATTATATAGAGCAGGTTGCGATCGCCCCTCTTATTTAATTTATTTTGTCAGTGAAGCTGGTGACAACTTATTACTGCAAAATGTTTTTATGGCATCTTACATTATCTACTACCCCTATCAATAGAGCCTAAGCCATAAAACTTGATGAAAATCAGCCAAGATCCTGGCTAGTTAATTAATTCAAAATCAAATAGTTTAAATTAATATTATCTCTCATAAAATTCATGAATAATCGACAACTCCACATTGATTATTTATGTGATATATTCAACATAATTCAAATAATTAATATCAATAATAATCAAATATTTACCTACCTAAATCTTAAGATTCTACCTGCCTAACTATTACCGGATAAACCTATCTACGAATAGATTCTAAAATCGGATCCAGAGTATTTTTTTAACCGCAAACGATATCTATAAAATAATGATGTTGTATCCCAAAACGCAACGTAGAGAACTTTATCGATGAATATAAATACACCTGACAAAAATCCTATACCAATAACATGGAAAATGTATTTCCTATTCAGTCACAACCCCTATCCTATTTTACCCCACTGAGGATCTTATTCTCCGCATGTTGACCCACAGACAGCATTATCACATATACTTGTAAACTCTGGTCGCATAGCTAAATCGGCTATCACCTTCTCACTTATATTATTAGGTAGGATTACAAGTTAAACGTGTACATTTTGTATAGCGTTATTTTGCCTTTGAAAA
This sequence comes from Marasmarcha lunaedactyla, assembly GCA_923062675.1. Classification (NCBI taxonomy): domain Eukaryota; kingdom Metazoa; phylum Arthropoda; class Insecta; order Lepidoptera; family Pterophoridae; genus Marasmarcha; species Marasmarcha lunaedactyla. The sequence continues at coordinate 39,191,408 of OV281339.1, read as the reverse complement.
TTAACTTCTTTAGAGCATCGGCACCTCATGTATATCTATGACTCGTAAATAAAAATGAAACGCGGATAATACGTCCCGCGTGTACGTGCCACCTCTTAGAGGTTTCTCTCCGGGTAATTAGACAAATTTTATTAGATATATTGTAAATAGAGGCCCTTGTGTCATATTATATAGAAACCCCTTCTTTTTCTTATTAAGTTTCTTTTTGTCTGCATTGTCCGTCCACTGCATCCCCTTCGGCGATGCTACTTAGATCGGCTTTGCAGGATAGGTTACTCCGATGTGGAGCGTTGCGTTATGGTAAATACATAGAATTAAAAATCAATAATATCTTTGTATATTTCTCTGAAACCCCAACGAAATTATATCTACTAAATGGATGATATGCACTTGTACACCTAAATGTGTACTTTTACCCTATTAACTTTAATTATAAAGAAATCACAACGATATTAATTTATTTCAACCAACAAATTTATATACAAAACCTTTTTATTTATATACAAAGATATAATCTTATTATTTGATACATTTTATCTTATATTATATCGTGTTATTTACACACATGTTCAATTAATTCTTGGTTATTTTGTTTTTTTTTGTTACAAGGTAATTGTCACATCCTATGTATCGACATAATAAAAAACAGACCTTTATATGGTCGATTAAGTTTCGACAATAAAATCTTTATCTGATACTCTCTTCGGAAAATGTTATAAAACTATTTTCCCTACGCAAAGCTTTATACTGGAAGCTTTTTTATCATATGTTCTTTTTTGTACTAAAAGAGCTTTACTAAAATTTTCTCTCGTTTGATTTACTGCACTTGCACTAATATATGCGTCTTTTTTTTGTTAAGCGGTCATATTACAATTGGAATTTACCCTTTCATCAAATGGGACTTCGGGTCCTCAACCAAAAAGTAAATAATAAGGAGAAAATTTAGTCGAAGCTTGTTTCGAACAATTATATGTATTATAAAAGGTAAATTTCTACACCTTTGGCTTAGGTTTACATACTGAACTAGTGTATATGAAATGGTTCAATTTAATTTTTCTACTTAACCTAATATTTGATGGTAAATAGTGGTATTTAAGGAGTGTTTTATATTATATTGTCTTAATAATGACTCAATTAATCTACACCTAAACACGTCCACACATCATGTCCCAATTTTGTAAAAATTGTCATTTATTAAGAAATCATAATTATATAGTTTGCGTCGTCACTCGCGGGACTGCTTTGCAAACAGCGTATTTCGAAAAACATTCAATACATGCTATGACGTACAGACATCAAAAAACGTTTCAGAGTACTAGCTAAATATGGATTTTTTTTATTATAGTTTTTAAAAGACTTTTGTTTACGTAACATCTTTTTTTGAAAAAGTTAAACTTTTTGAAATTAAAAAAATAATTATTTTTTATTAACAAAAATTGAATTTAAAAGTCCTAATGCAATTTCAACTAATAAATAATTGAAAGAAAAAGAGTATTTAACTTAATATTATCAACATTTATTATGAAATTGTTTTTATTTAGTACAAGATAACTCCTCCCCTGGCTCGAACACATGCGGCAATTCTTCTAGGCATGCTGAGAATTAAGTTATCCATCACTTCTTGCGATAACCTGTACCATTCTTGGATAACGGCTTCCCTGATCTCTGGCACTGTCTGGGGAGGTGGTTGACGGTTCCAAACATCTCGCTTGACAGCATCCCACGCGTGTTTTATCGGGTTTAAGTCAGGCGAGCCGGCAGGCTAGTCTAACCTGGTAATGTCGTATTTACACAGAGCAGCGTTGATTCGTTGAGCTCGATGTGCGGGTGCATTATCGTCAACCAATAAGAATCGAGGGCCATGGTTTATTCTAAATGACCTGACAATTCCATCAATAGCAATGGTCCGGTACAAAGCTGCAGTCATCAAGCCACGATTAACGGCGTTCTAGCACCAATCTGGTTGCTGGACCATTGAAAATCTATCATGCAATTAAATATTGTAACATAACTTTTTTGACGGCCTGTTTGGTGTGGAGGTAAGTACCCTTGCCTTCCATGCCAGAATCCTGGTAGGGGCAGATATTTTATGATATTTGCTTTCTAGTCATGGAGGTGTATGTATGTTTATTTAAGTTTATTTCTAACATTTATAAATAAATAAAACAACTATGTGTGTTTATATATTTCTTAAGTTTATTTATCCGTTACCTAGTAACAATAACACAAGATCTTAATGATACTTAATTTGGGCTAGATAATGTGGTGTGATTGTTAGAAATATTATTGTCAGAAATATTACTTTAAAAATAAATTGAAAAGAAAATATAAATCAAATTTCATTGCATTAGTTTAACGTATTTATCTTCTACAGGAAGTTCTTCTAGTTTGGCCGGTGCCACCTGTGAGGAGGACACGCTGACGTCGACAACACATAGAGAAGCTGTTCTGCAGCACCACCAACAATGTTTGCAAAAATACCGCAGCTTTATCTACAACCCAGGTAATTTCTTCAAAATGTTTTTTTTCCTCTAATTGTGTCCTTTATCCATGGACAGGCGTTACTAGGTACCCACTTATTCGATGATTTGCTTTTGCTACCCATTTGAATGTTTAACACGTAGAGAGAAGTTTTGTTTAATGCGTGTATGGTTTATAGATTTTTTGCTTATGCATCTTAAAACACAAAAACTGGTGGCTCTAAAGGTAATCTGTTCAACGAGGAGCACCGAAATTCAACAAGAAATATATCTGAATGAAAATCATGGAGAGAGCCTAAGGGACTTCGTGGTAGTTTACGCCAGGCCTTCCAAAATCCTATTATTGATATTGAGACTGGCTATCGTAGTCAAACCTTATATTCCGTGTATTAAACACTTTTTTTATAAAAGGGTGCCGAGAGCTTTTTTCCGTCAGCTTTTTTCTCCTCAGTCTACCTATAAAAATTAAAGTTTGGAATAAAATGTTTGATTTTTTTAAAACTTTGATTTGCGCTTTGAGATATATTAATATTACTAGACTGGCTATTGTGTAATTATTTTGTGCGTGTTTGAATTTCATAATTTTGGTGCTGTAAGCAGCGGCAGGGTTCTCTGGCACTAATATTGACAAATAAAAATACTCATAGTAACACACCCAGTTTTCATACAAATTTGGGCCAGGCATTGCAAAGTTTAAATTAGACAACTAGTCAGAGCTCATAAAAAAAGCAATGGCAGTTTTTATTTTATTCTGAAATTAATAGGTCTTGATAGGTCCTATGAAACTGCCGTTTTGTCGTACTGGCCATTTCAAATGAAAATATTTTTTTTTTGACTGATAATTCTAATTTCAAATTAATTATATTTGACAAACATGGAATTCTTTTTCTAAAATAGTCATTTGTTTAATAGTTAGTGTTTTGTTTTCAACGCATTCGAACATTTTTCGTCATCATGGATAAGTTAAAAATTCGAGTAATTATGGAGTATGAGTACCGTCGTGGCAGCAAAGCGGCACAAGCGGCACGCAACATCAACGACGTTTACGGAGCGAACACTACAAACGAACGCACCACCCGTTATTGGTTTACCCGCTTCCGTTCTGGAAATTTTGACCTGAAAAATGAACCCCGTGGTCGTCCGAAAACTTTGGTCGACAATGACGAATTAAAGGCAATTGTAGAAGCTGATGAAACTCAATCCACGGCTGAATTAGCAGCAGCTTTCGACGTTAGCATCAAAACAATATTGGTCTATTTGCGTCAAATTGGCAAGGTAAAAAAGCTTGACAAATGGGTACCCCACGAACTCAATGACCGCCAGCGCGAAGTACGCGTGGAGACGTGCCTTGCACTGCTCAGCAGGCATACAAATGAAGGAATTCTGAACCGCATTGTTACTTGTGACGAGAAATGGATCCTGTTTGACAATCGTAAGCGCTCAGCAAGTTGGTTGGACCATGGTTCAGCACCCAAACAATGCCCTAAACGAAAACTTACCCCTAGAAAAGTGATGGTCACTGTTTGGTGGTCTAACGCGGGTGTAATTCATCATAGCTTCTTGCCAAACGGGACAAGCATTAAAAATAAATTCAATACTTAACTTTTGATATTAGTTGGGTGCTGTATCTAATCGCGTTTGTCCTTTAGAAGATGTCATGTCAAATGATATGCCAGTAATGGCAAGTTCCTAAGCAAACCTGTTTAAATGCGCTCAGGGGAGTTTTTCTGGCACATGTCTTGAAAGCAATTTTATAATTGCATTAATACTGTTATTATATTAATACTTGAAATTGGCAGAAATAGTTATTGTGTAGTAACAACAGCTGATTTCCATAAAAAACAAAATAATAATAATAAATTCGCTCAGCATTCGCCTTTGTGCTAGTAATGAGCATGTCTATCTGTATGTACCATTAGATTTAATATTGCCATGGTTACCACTGATTATCACCATGGCAACAATTCAAATCTGAATTAATTGTAAATATTAGGAATCGTAGTTCTAAAACTGTTTACTGAAAAGCTTCCTATTCTAAATTAAGCACAATCTAACAGTACTTTTATTTAATGGTGTCTAAATATTAAGTGCAAATTCGTTGAAGTAAATTTATAAAAATTTTATTTTGTTTCTACACCGCAAAATATAATTGAGCATAATAATTCTATAACTTCTGATTCTACTCAGTTTTGACCTCACTCGTCATATAATTTATGTGGTTTAGCTTATTACAAGAAGGCTTTTGAAATATCGACATATAATTCTCATGCGGAAGATAGTAGGCATAACCCATAGCTAAAGGACTGAAATAGGTTAGTATTTCCAGGTACCTATATAAATTATGATATCAAAGCAATATGATATCTTAATTTGTTAAGTAAAGATAGATATACTTTTATAGTTCCAACTAAGGCACGTTGTTCAATTTTCCTCTTTATTGTAGCTTTTCAGTTTCTTTGGAATATTAAATCTAAAACCATTTTCAGAAATAAAAAAAACACTATGGCCGATGAAGAACAAGCAACCCTAGATGGTCAATTCTATGAGTTTGCCAGAGTTTTTGACACAAAGCGAGATGGCCTTTTGATAAACTTGTATCGGTCTGACTACTGGATGCGACAAGCTAAAATTCTAGACGATAGGAAACTCACCATGACGGACACTGGAATATGCTTCAACAAATTTAGGTGGTTCTTGTATAAAATAACCAATATTTATCGTCGATAGAGGAGATGATGATAGTGGTATCTTGTATCTAGCGTTCGTCTTTATGCGAAACGCAACCTGCAAGGCATCACTTTTAATTGTTTTTGTTTCATCCCTTTCACTTACTTTTCAATTATTTTCACTAAAGTTAAGTATTTATTAGAGGTTATTAAAAAAATTACATTCCTATTAAAATTACAGTAAAAGCGAATTAAACTGGGATGAATGGAATGTTTTCCTTGAAGACGTTTGTCGCATAAGAGACTTGGACTTAGAAGCAGTACAGGATGCCCTGATCAACTGCGGCATCCCGGGTCAGAGTCCGGTAGAGGTCCCGCAGTACCGAGACTTCTTTGCCACGTTCAAGGCGGCCTCGGGAAAACCTAAGTTGTAACAAATAAAATGCAAGCAATGATCCCCGTTTTTCTTTGTGTTGTATTCATTCAAACATTCAAGTTTTAAGGAATAATAATAATAATTAGGGCTAGCTCTTTGTGCTTTCGGATACGCTATGTTTAGTATTTAGAGCAATTTTTTTATAATAATTGTTATATCCATGATTGTATATATTATATTGTATATCTCACCAAAAACATTCTGTAAAAAACTAGCCAAACCTCGATGGAGCTGCTTGTTTATACCTAAAAAGTAATGAAATCTAGACAAAGTCGTACCAAGTCTAAGGTTCCTTACTGCCATTTCTTTATTATTATAGTTAATGTTGTTTGACTTGGCCGGGGCCATTCTTTAAACGTTAGTGGGTACAAGTCAATTTTGTTTACACGTAATGTTATATCTGTTGTACTATTGTACGGAATGTTAATGGGTAGCGGTTCTGGCGACAGATTGGTGCAATAGTGTCATGGAGCACCTGGTTTTGTACCCTCGTGTACCCTTCAACGGCCAAGTCACACAACATTAACTATAATAATACAGAAATCGCAGTAAGGAACCTTAGACTTGGTACGACTTGTCTAGATTTCATTACATTTAACAGATAAACAAGCAGCTCCATCGAGGCTTGGCTAGTTTTTTACAGAACGTTTTTGGTGGGATTTTACTTCTTTTTGTAGAAACGTGGGCATATAGATATATATTATTGATATTGATTTATTTTATTAGATTTTCTTATTTGACACAGTTTTTTTTTCTTTCTCTTTTTGCCCATTCGCGTTCATTTTTTATTCTTTGAGACGGTTTAGACGGTTTAACTTCTGAAAGATCGGCGCGGTATTTACGCCTAACCTGGTTGTATTCCGTGATCGCTGAAGCTTGAGCTTTCATACTCTTGAAGTCAACATTTATGAGATGCACCCCATGAAGATTGGTTACTCGTGAAAGCGCCACGCAGGCTTGGCCACAAGAGAATATGAAGGTGCCAATGTCCATGAGGGCATTTTTTAGAAACGAAGTAATATCTTACTAAATATACTAAACCTAGAATACTAGAAAAGTACTTACTTATAAACATGAACGCGATTAAAGTATAAACTGTAAAGTATATAGGAGTAGTTTAAGTTCCGGCTAAGCGCCCTCAGCGCTAGGCCACAAAGTCCGGTGAAATTTAAAAGGCTAATAGGGCCATAAATAAACTGTCCATTTCGAAAAAAAAAAATGCCTAACTGTAAATTAAACCTAGAAAACTAAGAGTACTCAAATAAAGTATTCAATTAAAACTTCTTTTAAATCTAATAATTAAGTAACAATCAGTAATCCGTCACTAATCATAAAATTCCTAACCTATTCAAATCTTCGAATTGTTATAATAACAACCTGCTAATTAACCTAAGCAAACCTCACGAAATAATAAGCGAAATCAACGAAATGCAAATAATCCCTCCTAATCCCTAGCAAACGTTTTCAAGCGCAGTAGAAGAATGTCGTAAAGACTGTAATGCGGCCGGTTGCCACTTCGCCATATAAGGTTATCGGAAAAAAAAACGTAAGCGCGTTTTGAAATACAGTCAGCGCCATCTAGCGACGTGTGCGGCTATCACCGCCACTCTTAGCTCAATCAGAGACTAGTAAATAACTATAGACTAACCATGTGTAACAAAATTTTCTGACTTTAAAAATAGTTGTTTTTAAGATAGAGAGATGGCGTTAGTTGTATTAGAGTTACAAGTTATTTAAATTTAGTCAAAATAATGCGTAAAAAAACTTAAGATGGAGTTGTTTACAAAATCATTTGATATTTCATTGCAAGTACTATCCGCAGGTATCAGTCGACAACAGACGTTGCCAGCTAGTGCATTATATTATTTGATGCTATGTTGCCGCTCTTATAATTCAGTAATAGAAATCTTTACACCACCCCGGATATTATTTGTAGTGTTACTGGATTACTGTATTGCCAGTATATAATTTTTCCCACAAAAATATAGCATTCATCTCCACAGTTTGTTCTTATCTGCCTTAACATAATAAAACGAATTTCAGTGCATTTAATTAATAGGTTTTTTATATTTTAATTTATTTCTTGATATCGATAAAAATTATGTCTTAATAAGTGCATAATTTTTATTTATAATGCATATAACTCATAAATATTTTGCAGTAGTTAAAAAAATATTTTCTTGCTTGATGGATTTTGAAATATTTTGTAAATATTGTATTTAGACACTTATAACTTAAATCAACTTTTTTTGTTCTTTTTATGACAACATTTTATTAGTTTGACAATTTGAATTCTTTGTCGTTTATTGTTGTTGTTATGGGTGTGTGTTTGTTTTGGAACTTTTCCCTGCATTTCTTTGAATTCACAATTTTTCTGCTCGCCTACTGTGACTCGTGCCGATCAAAGAAAATAATTTCGCACATAAATCCAAACAAATAAAAAGCACAAAATAAAATATTTGACTATAAAGCTGACATAAATATATTTTTTCTGATATTATTTAATATGTTATGATTTTGACACTTTTTAAAGTAATTAATACAACTGAATATCTATGTCATCTATTTTAAATCATAAAGATTCCCTCAAGTATTTCTTTTTCCATAATGATTCACCTATAGTTCGAGAACCTTGTCTCTATCGGTAAAGATGCACGCAGTTACATATTCTTTGATTTGCTTTTATGTCTTTTATATATTTATATACCTAATTTGGTTCTGACTTTCTTTTTAGTAATTATTATAAAATGTTATAAAAATTAAGGTATAGTAATTTTTTGCGTAAAGTACTGAAATCAAAAGCTTATTGAGGGCCTGGAATGAACTCAACTATTTACCTGCTAAGGTTTCAGGTTATTTGACAACGCCATCTAGCAGTTTTAGTCCGTATTAATATACAAACAAATATTTTGCATTACGTTTCTCGTCAATAATTCATATAAAAATTAAAGACGACAAGGTTGGTCCAAGCTATTTGAGAGCGACATCTAGTAATACCTTGGATTTTGAGCTTTTTCCGAGTCACGAATTTTTGTATGGAGATGGTCAGTCTATAGTTATTTACTAGTCTCTGGTCCAAGGTAGCATTATATTAGGTCTTTACCTAAGAAATTGCCGTTTTTCACGAAATAAATGAAGCGTAATTTTTTTATATATTTTTTATTTCTATTAATCAAAATAATCACCCATGCAATCAATGCATCTTTGCCAACGCATTGGTAGCTTATTGATGCCTTTCTTGAAGAAATCAGCTGGACGGGAGGCAACAAATTCTTCAAAGGCATTTTGTACTGCCTCTCGGGTATTGAATTTTTTTCCCGCCAAGAAGTTATCCAAATTCTGGAAAAAGTAGAAGTCTGTAGGCGCAAGGTCTGGTGAGTACGGCGGATGACGGAGAACTTCCAACCCCAACTCTTGTAGCATGGAGACCGTCTGCTGTGCAGTATGAGGTTGCGCGTTGTCGTGCAGGAGCAGTGGAACCGAACGATTGACCAATGCTGGTTGGAGACGTGCGAGCTTCTCCATCATTGGGTTCAGTTCTTCACAGTACACATCTGCAGTAATGCTTGTCCCGTTTGGCAAGAAGCTGTGATGAATTACACCCGCGTTAGACCACCAAACAGTGACCATCACTTTTCTAGGGGTAAGTTTTCGTTTAGGGCATTGTTTGGGTGCTGAACCAGGGTCCAACCAACTTGCTGAGCGCTTACGATTGTCAAACAGGATCCATTTCTCGTCACAAGTAACAATGCGGTTCAGAATTCCTTCATTTGTATGCCTGCTGAGCAGTGTAAGTCACGTCTCCACGCGTACTTCGCGCTGGCGGTCATTGAGTTCGTGGGGTATCCATTTGTCAAGCTTTTTTACCTTGCCAATTTGACGCAAATGGGCCAATATTGTTTTGATGCTAACGTCGAAAGCTGCTGCTAATTCAGCCGTGGATTGAGTATCATCAGCTTCCACAATTGCCTTTAATTCGTCATTGTCGACCAAAGTTTTCGGATGACCACGGGGTTCATTTTTCAGGTCAAAATTTCCAGAACGGAAGCGGGTAAACCTTAAACGGGTGGTGCGTTCGTTTGTAGTGTTCGCTCCGTAAACGTCGTTGATGTTGCGTACCGCTTGTGCCGCTTTGCTGCCACGACGGTACTCATACTCCATAATTACTCGAATTTTTAACTTATCCATGATGATGAAAAATGTTTGAATGCGTTGAAAACAAAACAAACTATTAAACAAATGACGATTTTAGAAAAAGAATTCCATGTTTGTCAAATATAATTAATTTGAAATTAGAATTATCAGTCAAAAAAAAATATTTTCATTTGAAATGGCCAGTACGGCAAAACGGCAGTTTCATAGGTAAAGACCTATTATTTTGACTAAATTTTGAGCGAAATTAATATTTTTATTGTTTATTTAATTTGTGTAATGTTCGAGTAGAATAAAGTTAATCGTTCGACTATTTCTTCTTGTAAACTTGTAAGTATAAGTATAAAAGCCAGTCTTGTCTTATTCAGAGTTTTCCTTTAATTTTATTTATATGTGTATTCGCTCAGCAGTGGGACGCTATAGGCTAGATTAAATTAGAAGATGTGTCCCACTACGCTGGATTTTTGCAATGACAGTCGATTTTTTTATCTACCAATAGTAGAAGGGGGCATTACCATATCCCTAATACAGCTGAGACCAGCTGAGGGTTCTTCATCAGATACTTCAGACCTTCGATTTTTGACATCAAATTGAATATTTTTTGTAAAGGTGGTATGTGGGCTCTTGTGTTTTCTAATCAGGGTTACCAGGTACTCCAGATCTTCGATTATCCTAGTTTTTATAGTTTTCCCTTTATGTGGTCATTAAACCCTAACTCTGCACCAAATTTCAGCTCTCTGAGTTAATGGGAAGTACTAGTTCTATTCTGATGATTATGAGTGAGTGAGTGAGTGAGTGTCATTTATGCGAAACTTTGCTTTCGCTTAACTTCGGAACTAAATGACCTACAGACCTTAAATTTTGGATTTTAAGTATGTGATTATAGTTTACTGGATAACGAAAATTTCTCCGTTCTGGTCTTATCCAGCGGTTCTCAAATAGGGGCCTGAAAATGCGGCGAAATGGTTCCAGTAAAGGATGGTACGGCAGTGTTTGCTTCGCGCTCGACTTGGCGGGGGCACTGCCGTGCCCCCCGATTAGAATATGACACTAGAATAAGTGGGTACCTCGTGAATTTATAAATATACGTGAAGAGGTTGTTAACAATAATCCCATCTTTATAGATGAATAATCGAATGTACCAAATATTTATAGGAAATACTAAAACCGTATTTTCGAAGGAGTATATTAAGTTCACAAGAAAATTTATTTCATTTATTCTGGAAACAAACGGTCACAATACAAATAGATACCTATTTTATGATTGTTAATTTTATGAAATATATTTTATGAATGAATACAAATAAAGACCTTAATAACCTTAATAAGAAGAAAAGAAAGGTTATACTGAACTACCAACCAGTATTGTTTACAGATTTTCTGTTACGATCTTTTTTGCGCCTGACTCTGAAATGTGCCATTTTATAGCAAGGTGACCAGTTTTTTCCTGGTTTTTATATTTTTCATAAAAGCTTTAATCGGAAATAATGGTTGTCTGTATATGCAGGAAGACCCTACGATTAATCCAATTTGAGGCTACAGTTTAACGTCCGTAGTATTGAATAAAAAAATAATATCTACCTAAATGGCTACAACGAAATCTTACATATTTTTTTAGCAGGACCCTCCGCAGTTTGAAGTTCTTCAGACCAAGTGTATTTCCTTAACCTTCGTCTAGGTCTAGCCAGCAGGACCCTTTTTTGTTTCGAAGATTTCAGCCCAGATATCAACATTCTTATCAACATTTTATTAGTACTTTTCACATAACCTTACGTTTAATTCAAATAGTTTGTATTTTAGCCCTAATTTATTTTGTAACTGAGTATTTTTTCTGGTTTCAATAAATAAATAATCATACATTTTATGAATTTATTATTTAGAGAACCAACAGCTTTGTTACAAAGGAATGTACAATCGATTAACCATGGAGAGCATATTAAAGGTTCTCACATTTAAAAATATCTTAGAAAAACTAGGTAGCGTATACTAAAAGCAAGACAAGTTTACAATTCATCTTAAATAAATAGATAATTACACAATTAAATGTAAAAAATAAAAACATTATAGAAATTATATAGTATAATTATATAGTAATTATCTGTATCGAAAAATTATCTGCTTATCCGCCACCTTGCCACAGGAACGCTGGTACAAAAGACATACAGATCTGTGTGCTTGCACAGTTTATTGATATCGTTGCTTACTCGCCATAAGCATGAGTTCTGCCTATAATTGGTTGATACTATAGGAACGTTTATAAATGAGGCTTTTTTGTGGGACATTAAGTTTTATTTCGGATAGAAGGTTTGGACAGTCGACATGGCCTGACATTATTTGCAGAAGACATGTGAGGTCTGCTTTTTTGGAAAGTGGTAGAAGATGAAATTTTAGTTTTCAGATGAGTATGAGATTCGTAATCGAAAGCACAAATACATAATAAATTTGGATTGGATTCGTTCAATTCTTGAGATATGGTAACTGGGATTTCAAATTTGGGAAGCATAGTCAAGGTTGCTTCTGACTTCGCACAGAAGAGTACGTTAAACGTTTTTGCACGAATGAAATCTCACGACATTCGCAAAATAAAACTAAAGAGCTTTAGATGCTTTAGCAACGACGGATTCTATGTGTTCGTCAAAAATTAGTTTAGAATCATGGATAATCCCTAGATTTTTTACAACATTGCTTTTGTGGAGTTAATGGCGCCATAGAGTGTAAGATTTCTGAATTGGTAGATTTTTTGCGAGTAAACTTTACTACTGAACACTTGGAAAGATTCAGATCAAATTTTTTTTCTGTGCAGTGTAAGTCAAGTCGTAACAAGTCAGCTTGAAGGCTCAACATATCCATATGAGATCTGATAATACTAAATATTTTCATTTGCAAAGCATAGAAGTTTATAGGGATATGTTTCTTGTTTATTCAGTTGTTGATAGTAAACTTTACTTGTTTCTAGGACATTTCAGCTGGATTTGATGAAGCTTTATCTACAGTTAGCCCAAAAGCCCTGGAGAAGCTCCTAAAAAGCTTATAGATCGATCAAACTTAACTTTACCAAAAGTCAAAGAGAATTGCGTTAATAGAAGAGATTTGTAATCATAAACCTGTGAACCTTAAAGAACCTCATTTTTTGAGCTACTAAGGCTTCAGCTACGCGGTTCAACCTGTACAGCGATTTAAAAAAATTGACCTCGCGAAGTGACACCTCAGAACACCAGGCTCGGCCGGCACGGCTTTTCGACTCTATGATCTACTAATTGACCGTTAAACCAACTAAAAGGTTTCTTTTGGCTACTTCATTAATCGATGAGGTAAGTAATCGAGCAACAACAACAATCGACCCTGGATTAATTGGGTTAGTTTTTGCAAAAATGTAACATAATTTGCACATTTTGCATGAGGTTTAGTTGTTTTGAGTTTCACCTTTTTTATACAATTACGAACATTTGTATAATTTTTTTTGTAATGTAAAGCGATAAACAGTATTGTTGTCTGTCAAATAAGCATATTGTCTACATTACCTAAGTAAGACCAAACATTGAGAGATACAATTCTTTTTCACCCCCATTAAAAAAATTAAGATTTGCCTAAGTCCTGACACGTGCCACCACAGCGAGAGGTCATCGCCGCCGAGCCACTGCCGCCGCCGACGTTGCATCGACCTAGTTACTTTTGCATTAAACAGGAAATGCTGACGAAGACTCACATCGGTGAATTGTCACTTGTCTAGTAGTAATTTTGAATTTTGTAATTTTTAATTAATCTTAAATAAACGTATTTGCCAAATTAAACTTTTTAAAACTCTCCAAGTCCTGCGGCCTTCATAATTAGGGGGCATCAAATTACTTATTTCATGATTTTTGGCGTCCTCAAGCCTTAAACTGTTTTTATAAGGATATGTAAAAATCAAATGTATAAAAAAATATAATATTAAACTAAGTTAAGAGCCATTTTATAAGTTAAGAGCTAAAGTTTATAAAACAATTAAGGTTTTTCACCTCAACTCGCACTTTAATAAAAATGGATTCCCTAAAATAATTGTAAGCATGAAAATTGTTTTGTTGATTTGTTGCTTATAAGTTATTGCTTTCGAATCCAAAAAATTTAGAATGCATGTTTTTTTTTCATTAATAAAATAATCAAGAGGTGCTAGCCCCACCCTGTTTATGGCAGTGGGCTAGCTGCTTACGATTTTTTCGGCAATCCGCACTTCCACTTAAAACATTCCATTTAAGTCTAGTTTAATTTGATATAATAAAACCAAGAAAAAAGTTATTAATCAAGCAACCTTTGTTTAGAAACATCACTTAAATAGTATTGCCGAAATAATTGCGGGCCGGCGCAATTGTTTCGGCATTATGTGTTTTTGTACGACAAGACCGACCCGACCCAAACAATAACTACACAATCATATTCTTGTATTATTGTATTCGAGTGAGGGTCTGGTAGGCTATTTGGGATTATATTGTTGGTTGGTGTTATATAGTCACCGCGAAACTATCGCTTCTAAAACAAAAATCTGAAAACATTTTTAGGAAAAATATAATGTAACAATCATACAACAATTGCCTACAACAGTTTAAGTTAAGTAGGTATATTAGGTATATTCTTTACTCCGCTTTCTTACCAACTGCGGTTTTCAAAACCTTTCTAATAACATTGAAATATGCGCCTTGATATATATTTGTTCTTACAATACTTGCTTTTGTCATCAGACAAGGCGCTATAAATGAAATGAAAAGAATAATCGAAAACTAGTTCTTCAAATAAAATGATTTCTAGGTCACAAAAACCAACCAGTGATTTCGTTGCTTTTTGCATTACTTTACCGCAAACAGCAAGGGTCGTAGTCTATTTTTAAAGTTAAGCGGGAAAACGTGAAGATTAATCCGTTATAATTTGTCAATAATTCGTTAGCTGTTTTAATTGGCCAAACAAATTGACGTTTGGCCTTAAATTTCGAAGCTTAATTAATTATAAATAATTTAAATATTGAAATCATATAACATATGTACATTACATGAATAAATACATCAGTTGTAACCTACCTATAGAGTATACCATATTCAAAAAAAAAGTTTGTAAACAAACCATTGCCGGATATAAATTCGTCAATTTCATCAAGAATCCCACTTCCAAGACACTAAAATTGCAACTCAGAAAACACTGCTGCCCTTTTATTAAACAACTTTTAAGTACTACTTGGAGCTAAATGTTGTATTGTAATGTAAAAAAACTCTATATGTGAAAACTTATAATTGGCCTTTTTCTTCTATGTGTATACTTATACTACTTTTAGCTGTTAGTTTTCCGAAAATGTGAAAATAAATAAATAAATAAAACTTGCAAAACTAAAAAAACTACAATTAGATAAAAAAAATTGAGGTTATTTCGTTTTTTCAAACATTAGGGATAACCATCGACATAAAATGAAAATGAATGAATGACAGGTATCGATTCCCGATTCGTATCGACATTTTGATGTATCGATACAACAAGATCCGATAAGACTCAGATCAACTCACTCAGATAAACATGTTTATGTAATAATGAATGTTTTAACTTACAGTGTAATTTAGTAAAATTATAGTTTACAAAGACTTTTTGCCGTTGGAACAATATTGTGGTTGTTACTGATTCTTTTATTAGGTAAGTTTTGAGCATAATTCGTTCTGCTTATAGTTCCGTGAATTAATATACCACTAGAACGTATCGCTTTTTGGTCTAATAAGTCCTATCCGGGAGAAAAAATATCCTTTTTAAAATTAAATATGTTTAATTTTTTTTTATTCTAATTCATAAAACAACATTGTACATTAATATTAATTTCAAATGTTATTTTTTATGTGGCAATATTAAACTAGGTTTATGATGGCAAACCCATATCTGTAGCGCGTACGCATACCCCTCATTCACAGGGGAGGTCAGCTTTATTGCCTGATTGCAAACTACCTAGAAGGGCAAACTTTTAGAGCTATCGGAATAAGCTAATGTTGCAGATGACTAAAGTCGATTGTAACTTAAAGGGCAAAGATATTATCAGAATAGGAAGTATTTATTCCAGTAGAGGCACAAATGATAGAGCTACAATCGAAAGGCCAGGGCCAAGGCAACAGCCAGCAAAGAGAGTTTACAATGTTCACTGCCCTGAAGACATTCCGACTACAGAAAATTCAAAGAGGAATATTAAATACCTTAATTGCCTTATGTGCAGCAAAAAGAAAAAGCGCAAGGAAATGAGGTTTAGGTATAATATTTGCAAAAATCGTCTTTGCCCTGCTTGTTTTGAGGAATGTGATACTAATTATGTATTAAATGTGACTGATTCCGAGTAATACAAAGACTGGTTAAAGAGTAACTCTTGTATAATATGAATAAAAAATATAAATTGATTTTAGAAGTGCATTTAATTTGTTTTTTTGTTTTAATTGTGTAATCTGGAAAGACAACATAACATTTAGTTTATTTTTGTTTAGTCTGATTCTATTATTTTAAAAATATAAAGAAGACTGATTATTAATTCTATTACATTAATAAAAAGAAATTATATTTTTGATAAAAAAATAATTTTGTTGATTTGTTGATGTCGATTATCGCTTTGCCAAAGCCATTAGATTTAATAATTCAATAATCAGTATGGGTAACATCACTAAAATGCCAAAGGGACGTTTTATTGAAATTGACGTTTCATTGTTTACAAAGTTTTTTTCCAAATCTGGTAAAGATAATACCTATGTGTTTTCTCAGTTCTTTAAAAAGCTTTTTCAAGTAGGTACCCATTTGTCTCACAAGCATTCATATTTCAATAAAAATATAAGATACTATGTAGGTTTATAGTGATATGGATCAAGACCCTAGTCTTTAAATAAATGATTTTAATTGTCTCTCAGGCATGGTGTACTGCAACGCCATGTATGACGGGTACCTATGCTGGCCGCCCACGCCCGCCGCTGCCGTTGCCGAGCAGCACTGTCCTCCGGCGCGTCTCAGTGACACCTCACGTATGTCATACATCATATTTTATGGTGGTCACAGGTATAATTGTGCTCCCACACAGCAGTTATATGATAATATTAGGTTAGAGATTGTTAGAAAGCCTCCATAAAAACTAAAACATTGTAACCATCAATTTCGCTCTAAGTGTGGACCAAGTGGTTAAATTAAACAATTATAACCTTGAATTCTTTTCTTTTCTTTTTTAATCAAGTTAATTCTACCACATGTATGTAGAGGCAAGGTACATTTAATAATTCAAGTATATTTAATTTTGAGTTCGTTAAAAAAAGGAATAAACATGCCATAAAGTGTCGATTAGTTACACGGGCTTAGGTAGTTAGAGGTTGAAGCATTCCTATGTTACAGTCTGACAAACGTACAATAGATATTTTATACTCATTGAAACTGTTGGAGCGCTAGTGTATTATTAAAATCAGTAAAAATTTATAATTTTTTAAGAAGCAAAAGTTATTTCAAGGTGCCATTTTTAAAATGCATACTGATTAAGCGTCTTTAACGTCGTAGTCATAAGTAAGTAACGTCGATTTTTTTAACGTTGAAAGTTTAGATTTATTTCGTAAACGATCACTTATTGGCTTCTATTAGATAGACTACACAAATAAAATTTCGATAATACTACGGAAATGGCATACTGGATCCGTTTTCTTATCCCTTATCCAATTTAACCCTATAGCCTAAAACAAATCAAAAATAAATTGGTCTCGTATGGAAACAACAACATTCCATTAAAAGTGAAAATAAATAAACTTAGGGTTAGCGTACCGGCGCTGCGGTGAGCTGGGGCTGTGGCTCGGGCGGCGAATCAACGAGAGCAGCCAGCTCGGGTGGACCAACTACACGCTCTGCTTCCCGCTGGAAGTCCAGGCGCTCTTCGTCAAGGTCTCCAACGATGATACTGATGCCCGGGTAAGCAAGGAAAAGCAAATAATGAGTAGCTAGTTTTATTCAATTCCTAAGCTAATTCCTATCATCATTTTGTAGTTGGTTCGATAAATCTTAAAATACATGAGAATGTTGGCTTTTTTTAACATAGTAAATTTATTTTTTTACAACGAGAGCAATATATCAAGTTTTTCTGAGTTCCAGTTTAAAGGTCGCTTTAAATACATTTTAATCAAAAGATGTATTTCAGATTAAATTAGAAACAGCCCAGAAAACGAGATATATGGAGATTGTTGGATTCAGCATATCCCTTGCTGCTTTGCTCATCTCCCTTGTAATATTTTCATATTACAGGTAAGTAACATTCTTCTACTTTTGAAATTCCTTAATTTTAGTATTTAGTTGAATGGGTAATTCAACCATCCGCCTATGATACGTACGCCAAAACGACAGAATTCTTTCTTAAATTGTACAATAGTGAGGTATATTTCACCGCGACAAGCAATTTTTATAAAAGTTTAAAGTTACAAAATTTATAAAAGTTCTAAGAACCAATTTACAAAAATTTTATAAATTCAGTTTTAAAAAAAATTTAAAAATTTTGTGTTATTCAACTAACGTTAGTCTAACAGTCCATTGCTGCGCTTTTGTTGCGTTATATTTAATGCTTGCTTACTAGAAACGAGGATTTTGGTTGATCTACGCAATCAATTTACACGTCTTGCGTGCTTTCTATATTTTATACCGTTACATACAGTGAGTATTATTTTATTCTCTATTGCACTTAAAAACAAGTCTTAAAAACTAGCTATCGAAATAAGGTGATTAGCAAAGGTGTTCTGTACTAAGTAGGTATATAAGCCGCTTCACGTAAGTATATTTTTATTGACCTTGTCGACCCATGACGCCCGCGATATCGGTACTAATTAACGATTTTGTGACTAAAATGCTATCACATTGGAAAATTTAGCAAAAAACATCACTATTTAAAGTTATCTATATCTTTATAAATAAAATTAGCGGATATTGCCGAGGTTATTTTGACATACTCGTTTTGAAATTGTATCACTGACATTTAGGCAATCAATAGACCTACCAACTTATCTGTGAATTGACAAGCGTCACTTGTGTCGTTTAAACATCGCCATTTTATATGTATGTTTATTCTGGGTTCCTCCCCCAGTTTGCTGTATGGTCCATAACACGAGCTCTGCTTATTATTCACCGACTTATAAATGGAAGCAGACCTAAAGTAACTAAACATCTTGCGTGGCAATTACCAAACACGTTAAATTTTCTCACACACTGACAGACACAGGGTCGCATTTGATTCGGTTCAAGCAAAATGTTTGTTGTTGCGCTCGGTTGTTAAAACGATCACTGGGTGGGTTATAGGCTTGTGTCTTTGACCGCACAATTTTTAGGCATACTAGTGTAATTTTTTTGAGTCCAGGTTCAAGCTTACACGATAAAATATTTTTTAAGTAGTATATCAGTTCCGTTAAACAAGCAAGCTTTATACTTAAAGGTATGGTGGCATCCGTGTCCATGGAAATTATTAATCGAAGGTATTATTACTGAAATCCATAACTTGAGGACCGTGTAATTCCTGTAATTGTACTAGCTGCTCCCTCTATTTGACCAGAATGCACATGGTTATTATGGTGGTTCAATACGAAGCAGGTACTCTAGTGTGGGTCCAAAAAATAAAAATCATTTACTAGCCAAAAAACATAGTAAAATGTGATGTCACAATTGGATAGTTCTTTTTTTAATTTTCAAAAAGTGAAATTATAAGTATACGTATGTAATCTACTTGAACATAATCTTACTTGTATTGTATGGTTGATTACATAAATTAAGATTACATTAGTTAACAATTAAGATAGCTAAATAAAAGGAAGCAATTTTATACAATGCTGCTTGCTGCTAAATATTGCATTTTAACAGTTGCTTCCATAGCGATAGATACTAACTTCTGTGCATATTTTTGTATCCATTGGTCAGCAAAATGCTTGGAGCACAGCATACTCGTTGAATTAGGCTGTCAATCTTTTTTATTTATGTTTTTAATCCAGGCCTTTCTAAAATGTTAATTTTTTGACTAAATAACTGTAAAAACATTAAATTTGAAGTATTCGCTATCCAAGAACAGTACCTCTGAAATTCTTTAGTTTTCCGAGTCGTTTACAAGGGTGTAGTCTAAAATATAATTTGAATCTGGACAATTTCCCGAATGCAATTTGTGTTTGAAAATCAAGTTAATAGGCCAGTGGCTTTGGTATCATTAATGTTGAGAAATATACGTTCGCAAACCTCTCGCATCTATTATGTCAAATGGAAAACTTGTGACCAAAAAAAATTACATTTTACATCTTGAAATATTCTGTATGATACATTTATCTATCACATTTCGGAGCACAACACTGCACCATGATTGTATAGTATAAGCGCCTCGAAAACAATTGAAAAAAAATTAGCTACAACCAGGAAAACTACATGTTGTAAATATGTAAAACAAAAACACGCCATTTCGTTATTGCACAAAGTAGCATATTTAAGCTATGCCTTTTTTTAAATATTTGTGTATAAAATAAGCTATAATATTTTCATTAAAGAAATTGTTTTAATTGAAAAGGAAGATTTAAAAATGATTTTAGATGCAAAAATAATTGTTTTTTGTATATACTTCAACGACGATCAGCAGACCCTAGATACTCACTGGGGTTTCAAAGGTCTGTAGAGATTTTTACATGTAAGAGAAGAACAATTGTATATCCATGTCGCAAAGAAAGAAAGTGCTTTATTAACTAATATATAACTAGAACACTACATAAGTTGAAATGACAACAATTAAAACGAATAACAACATATAAGGAATTAAATAATACACATACTTGTTCATTGATTCCCATCAATAGTGGACAATAAAAATAATTTTAGTAGATTTTCTCAGAAGTTGGCGGCACCGGTAGCTTATCAGATTTGTGGCTGCCACGGTCAGGATTTACATAATTATATATGTGTCACTGTTGCAACACCAAGGAAAGAAAGGACTAGATATATACAATTCTAATTGGAGGAACAAGGGTAGTGACAATGATTAACACGTGCATATGTGTGTATGATATTATGTTATGTCTGCTTCCAATTATTAAGTCCAGTGTTACTTTGGGGCATTAGGTGGTGTGTTTTTCTGTGGATTAATTTTATTAAAATGTTTACCAGCTTATTTTGTAAAACTATAAAACCCCAAGCTTTTACATTACAAAAATGGCAAGCCAGTGCCAATCCAACCTGGCGGCGGAGTTTAAAAATACTGCCATTTCACAGAAAGCTCGGTAGGTCTATACCATGTTTTCAAAAAGATATTTAGCAGACGGTTTAGTAATAGCACATTAATTAAAGACATCTCCAACAGGTCTCTTCGTAACAACCGTACCAAGATCCACAAGAGCCTGTTTAGCGCCATGGTGATGCAGGTGCTCATCCGCTTAGTGGTCTACATTGACCAGGCCCTCATCAGAAATACGGTTGACGACCTGTCCGTCTACGATAATGTCACAGTCAGGGGCATTGATAATATGGTAAGATTGAACGAGTAAGGCAATCATTTTATTGCCTTAGTCGTTTTATTAGCCTTAGCCATAGTCATTTTATTTCTCTCTAAGTCGCGAAAATGTATGTGGGTAGGTACAAATTATTCATAGTGAGAACGGATTGAGGGAGGGGAAGCAAGCGTGCCGCGAGGGGGACTTGATCCCCGACCGGCGAAAGGTAAATAGCTGCCAATTGGTAAGTGATTTTATATTTCACTCTCAGCTTTATTTGATCATTTTATAATGTTGTGTTTATTATACTGTGTGTATTATGTGTGTGTAACCGGCGGCGTGCGGGACTGCTTGCGAGCAGTGATCAGCTCAGACCACAATGAGGTTTACTAGTATAAGAATCTAAGCGAGTCATGGGGTGGCTATAGGGGAGGTTGGAGGCCACTAGGGGTGCATCCCCAAATCGTATCAGCCCAGGTACCTATATCTTCAACCAGGAAGATTAGGTACAGGCTATAACCAGATAGCCAATACTTACATACTTAGAGATTCGTCCAATACCGTTTAGGATGTATTTGACGACAGCGTGTGTGTATCCATAAGATCAGATAACTGTCGTGTTAGTTAATGAGTAACAGATTCAAATCAGATTGTGTGAACAGGTGTGGCTAGAGATGTGCCACTGAAGGAGTGTAACTCCTATTCAGAACCACTTATTAGTGGTCACGACGAGTGTTTACTCGATTCAGATTCAGAGAGTTAAAATACGTGTGCACTAAGGTGCAGGTAGGTACGTATATTTGGTGTGTAATAATTCGCAACTACAGATATCAGGTGGTTGGCGACACAGTTACCAAATCAGTCAATTTCACAAACTCATACTTTAAACATTTCTGGTTCAAAGTAGCTTCAGATTTGATACGGCATCAACTGACAGAACGGCGCTCTTAATCTAACCTCGCCCTTCATCGCATCCTTGCAAAGCAAACAAGAATGCAAACGTCTAACGACTGACAAAATAGATGACGTCAACAGAAAGTAACTTCTGACTGAGTTTGTTGAAGATTTGCACTTGTAAACTTGCGAGACCAGGGAGCTTCCAGCAATATGAACCCTTCAAATCTTCAACCGGGAAACTATAGACACACGAAACCTTTGAATTCTTATTTAATTCAGACAATATACAATGCGATAGATTTGCTTCTCAAATAATTTTTATTATAACTAAATCGAAATATTTAATACTTTGACCAATTAGGTTTCTATTTTTTGTACAGTAAAATCCTCCAACAAAGACGTTTTTTTAACAATTTGTTGATTATAAAAAAATTTAAACAAGAAAGATCACGCGTCCCCTGTTCGGGTTAATAATATGGTTACAGAATAGAATGGAATGCTTCAAATTAAGTATTTGTGAGTAGTTATTCTAAAATTCCCAATTAAAGAGGTGGGAAAAGATAAGCCGGAATGTGCGCAATGTGAATATTCAAGCCATTTAAAGACTTACACCAATTGTTTTAAGAGTCAAGGTGCACACTGAAGCAAAGAAGCGAACTATATTTAAAAGAATCTCATCATTTGAACAAAATGTAGGTCAAAAATACTGTTTACATAAGAAAATTAAATCAGAATAAATAAATACCATTACCAATAAAACCACATGAAGTCAAAATAACTAAATAATATTTTTCCAAAATTTACGTATATAACATGACATATATACAGGGCGTCCCATGGCTATGCCTCATGAAGGACAAGCACCTTGAATATTATTTCAATAATATTCGTAGATAGAAAGAAGACATTATTTTAATTTAATAATCAATTTACAATGTAAGCATAGATTTTTTATTAATTACATGGTTGAATCGGGTATCGAACCCGCTACACGAGAAAAAAAATCACCCTGTAGTATTATCATACCGATCACAAGGATTAATTAATGCTAAATAACATGGTGTCAGAAATACAGTGAAGAC
Source organism: Marasmarcha lunaedactyla (assembly GCA_923062675.1). Classification (NCBI taxonomy): domain Eukaryota; kingdom Metazoa; phylum Arthropoda; class Insecta; order Lepidoptera; family Pterophoridae; genus Marasmarcha; species Marasmarcha lunaedactyla. Next base: position 39,168,245 of record OV281339.1, on the reverse strand, counting down.
CATGAATTTTAGCATTTTTTATACATATAAATTAATCAATAAATCAAATGCACAGAATGGGTCTAATTCTGTCGCATACAAAGTCGCACTCTTTTCATCACTCCCTGTCGATTTTTTGATCATGTTGTGGTGGATATTTATAATAATACATCTAAGGTCTGCTTGTAGCTCGTGAACACTTTCATACTGGTTCTTGTCAACAAAAATTTTTACATAACACGTTATAAAAATATAAAAAAATCTAACGGGGTTAGATCTGTGGACCTCGGCGGCCTTCTTGTTTGTCCATTTGTCCCGATCCAGGAAAGAAATTCTTTATTGAGATAGTCCCTTGTTCTGTGAATGTTATGAGCCAAGATGTGGTATCTTGCTGAAAAGTAAGGTTTTGTCGTTCGGCGACCGGAAGATTATATATCTCACTTCTTAAAACCTCAAGTATTTCTAAATACCATTCCGTATTCAGATGCCCTTCGTAAAAATTTACTAAGAGGATCCGGTTTTTTACAATCCCAAACCAACAGTTGAATGAAAAGCGCACTTGACTAATAGTCTCGCGGATACGTAAGGGATTCTCCCCGAACCAAATGCGATTATTGAGTCGGTTGTACATACCATTTTTGCTGAAGTTTGTCTCGTCTGACCAGATAATATTATTTCCCTCTCAATTTCATGGCAGAAAATAAGTCGTGTTTCAGCATCACCCGGCCCTAATTTTTGTACTAATCGCCCTTCAACGTAACTTTTGAATTTGTGCTTTTTCAGTACACGGTGTATTTTGCTTTTCTAAATTTCTTCTTCACCTTCCCTCACTGAACTATTAGGATTTGCCTCAAAGTATATCAAAATGTCGAGTTCATCGTCAGTGTTCGTCATTTGGTGCCGCGGTTGGGGTAAGCGATGAACGAAACTTCCCAAATTTATCAGATTATCCACCAACCGTTTCATAATAAATCGTGATGGTGTATTTCTGCCTAACAAGCTGTCTGTCTTTCGCGGTGCCATTGTTAGCCTTATGTTATGTTTTTGTAGTTCAAAAAGATGCTACCACTAAATCGAAATTATTTTGACACGCCATGGTTATGTAACAAATTCATAATACAAAGCAAAAATCCAAAAATTTTAATCACAAAAACATAAAAAATATAAGTTTGAAAATGGAACACATTTTTGAATTATTTTTTGTAATCAGCGACAAAACCATTTACACGTCTTTCGACAGATTCAGGGTGCGGCAGAAACTGGATAGGACAAGAACTCGACTTGTTGCATACAACCAGGTTCCTGTTAAGGTGTAGGGAAACAACTACTAAGTTACGTGTCTCTTTGTTATTTTATCATGCACTTAAATTATTCGTTATTAATTCGATTGATTCGTTAGTAATAGGGACTTTAAAATGATAATGTCAGTTGTATGTCCTTACAGCAATGTCAGCTTTTCATTTTTCTGAAAATTTGACATCAAATGTTAAAATCTTCCTTTTATTTATGACACTTTGCTATGTAGCAAAAATAATCTTTATGATAAAGCCGATTGGTATGATAAAACTACAGGGTAATTATTTTTCTCGTCAAGCGGGTTCGATTCCGGTTCAACGATGTAATTATTTAAAAATCTATGAATGCAGTTTAAATTGTCTTTTTTATTAAAATAATGTCTTCTTTCAGTAAAATGAATATTCTTTTAAAAGCAATATTTAACTTGTATACTTGTGGTACATGCTCTCCATGTGGCATAGCCGTGGGACGCCCCGTATATTCAAAAAGAAACACATTTTAATTCCTTTAGTTAAGCCTTAAAACTAAAAATACTCAAGTGTAATTAAACAAATTAAAATTGTTAAGATAAAGAAATCTTGTAAAAATCAAAATAGCTAAATAGCACATTTTTTAAAGTCATTATTATTTATCGTGACAACCCTAGTGCTTTTATACCAAATATCTCTTGAATCTAAATACCTGTTTGAAAAATTTATTTTGAATTTAATATTTGTCTTTGGGCAAACGAGGATTTGACGGTACCTTAGCATTGGGAAATATTTTTTTAGGTACATATTTCATTTGTTCTTGATTAACTAACGTTTTAGTTAATCTATATGGGTTAACTATGATTATATTTCGTCGCTTCATTCTTCAGATAGTATATAATTAAACAAGTAGTCCTTTAAAGTTTAATATTAAATATGCTGTAAAAGTGTACTAAAAGTTCGAAAATTAGAACTAACAATAAAGAATAAAAGATAGCGACTCGTTATTTCTTCCGATGAGGTAAGTAATTTTTTGTTTTTTTTTTCATAAGTGATCGCAAGTATCTTTAGACTATAATTTCGCTTTATTGGAAAGATGCAGAAAACACGTGTTATCTATAATAGATATATCACGTTATCCACATAAATTCCTGGTAGTCTTCTAACTGATGTTTTTTATTATAAACTAAAATTTCGCTTTATCGAAAAGATGCAGAAAACTTGTGTTGCCTATAATAAATATATCACCTTATCCGCATAAATTACTGGTAGTCTTCTAACTGATGTTTATTATTATAAACTATAATTTTTCGCTTTCTTAAAAAAGATGCAGAATATACCTGTAGGTATTCTATAATAGATATATCACGTTATCGGTAGTCCTTTACCTGATGTTTCTTATTCCGATTAATGCTGTATAGGACTCGTATTGTTATTTTTACCTTTTTTTTCAAAAATGTTTAAAAATTTTAATAAATACAGAAAATGCATGTAGTCTGAAGGGATTGAACACGGTATCTGTGTTACGTAATATTCTATTATTTCTATTTGTTTTTCAAATCAATATGAACTAAATAACTAAATAATTGTGAACCCAGTGGACGAATCTCTGGCTAGCCATTTCGGTTACCGCAATACCTGAGCCCCCTATGTAGACGCTCCCTAATCTGGAACCGAAGAAATTCTTTCTAACCTCGGGGCTTAAGGGGCTTCAGTTACGGAATAACCACTATAAATATGGGGATGAACTTACTTGTTGAAACCCCATCAGTTCGGCTTTCGCGCTAAACACTCCTGCCCTCAGCAAGTCCACCGAATCGTCGAGTATATACTTGACGGTTTCTATCCGCGTCGTTATAAAACAGTCGCGGTTTTCTTTGACGTAGCCAAGGCTTTCGATAAAGTCTGGCACAGCGGTCTCGTTTATAAACTCTACAAGATAGGCTTACCGGATCGCCTAGTCAGGATAATAGCGTCGTTTCTCAAAGACCGTACGTTTCGATTTAAACACGAAGGCACGCTTTCTGCACCTCGTCCCATAAAGGCTGGCGTCCCTCAAGGCTCAGTCCTCGCCCCTCTGCTGTACACCGTGTACACCAACGACATTCCCATCCCGCCGAAAGGCGTCGAACTCGCCCTCTTCGCTGACGACACCGCACTCTATACCAAAGGCCACGGTGTTCGGCGCCTTGTAACCAGACTCCAAAAGGCCGTAAACGCCCTTGGTACATGGTTTCAAGAATGGCGCATCGATGTGAACCCTGAAAAGAGTTCTGCGATGCGCTTCGACCACAAACGCCGTCGTCCCGATGGCGATCCCCACGTTCGAATGTTAGGCATTCCCATCCCCTGGAAGCGCAGTACTAAATACTTAGGCGTCACATTAGATCCGACGCTTTCTTTCAAGCCACACGTTGTAAGAGTTTCGAAACTCGCTCGTCACTATTTAGTCCGCCTAAATAGCATGTTAGGTAGAAAAAGTAAAATGTCCTTCAGAAACAAACGTACACTTTACAAGGTCTGCGTTAGACCCGTCATGACGTATGCCTCGCCAATCTTTGCCCACGCCAAACCCTCCCTCCTGTACAAACTGCAGGTAGTTCAAAACCTCTTTTGCCGCCGGGCCACAGGCGCACCGTGGTACGTGCGTAACGCGGACTTGCATAGAGATCTTGAACTGCCTACAGTACAACAATATCTCAAAACACTCTCTGAAGCGTTCTTCAAACGCTCCGAAACCCATCCCAATCCTCTAGTTCGTGATTCTGTCTCATATGCTGCTCCTGTGTTAGACTCGAAGTTCAAAGTCGCTAGGCCTAGAAATGCGCAAACGTACTCATCCACCAGACTGTCACGCGATCTCGAGGCCCTTCTGGCCGCAAATTCTAATTCTAACGTAAATTCTAATTCTAACGTAAATCCGAATTAATGCATATTTAATTTTTCAATTTTTAATGTTTTCACTATTTACTTTTCATTTTTAATGTTTTATTTTACTTTCAATTTTTGAGCACCTTCAGTGCTATGTAATCCCAGCGGGTGACCCCTTCTGGGCCCCGCTAGCGCGGCCTCTTTCTCCAATTGGCCGTCGCTCCGATGAAGGCTGAGTGGCAAAAATGCACGAGCCGACAGGGGGTTTTTAGTGGGTATGGTCCTGGTAGGCGTCGGGACGAGTCCCACATAACTTTGGAATCGCGCCAGAGTATGCGTCAGGGCATTTTTATCCTCCTGCCCTTCCCGCGGAGGGGAACAAAAAAAAAAAAAAAAAAAAAAAAACTTGTTGAAAAAGGAGATAATAAAATGTTTAAAAAAAGTAACAATAATAACTATAATAAAAAAGTAGACCGAAGCTGTCTAAGTACTCCCCAAACATCGGCAGGCAACCGGGAAACTGGTTGGGACCACCTCGTCAAACAGTGGGGGGGCGACGTTAATGGAAAGTGTCAGTGCTTCCACTTCTGGGTCCACATTTGAATTTGGCATTCAACGCAATTCAACCAGTACGGGACTTGTGCACCGAATCAACCATAATTTAGGTACAGGCAGGTCGAATCCATTACTTTTACGATATTTGGCCTTAAATAACAAATAATGAAACGATTTTTAAATGGATAAAATTCTGTTTTTCAATTCTATTTCATGATAAAATTACACCATTATTTACTTTCAAACATTTTTTGTCGCATAGTGAAATACGAAATATGATAATAGCAAGTAATAAATTGTTAGACTTAGATGCTATAAAACCTTGTTATACCTCAATTGACCAGTTTATATCAAACAAATAATAAATAAATACTTTAGCTCCGAAACTCAACGGCAAAAAAATGGTTCGTACAAAACAAAAAAATATTAAATTATACAATTTTGTTGAAAAAGTACACTACAAAATGGTATAAAACAGCTTCTAAATCAATTCCCCATCATGATTTTTTAGCTAACATAGATATAAAAGATCATACCTACTCGTACCTATTCATTAACAAAATTACAAAAATACCTACGTTTTGAATTTCAAGAAAACGATATGTTTGAGCCAATCATACGAGTTTACGGCCATGCCGTATGGATTTTCCGTTGCTCCGGAGGTATTAACAAAACTTATGCGCGAAGTTATGAGTCACTTGTTGTGAATTTGGACAAAAATCGACTAGTACAAAGTCAGTAACATTTTTAGGCTTTATGTTTAACATCAAACAGATGTCTATTTCTTTACCTGGCGATAAGCGTTATAATAATAAATAAAAATTATGAAACTTCAAATATGCTCGATGCGAGATTTTGCCAAACATATAGGTGTACTGGTCGCAGCCTGTTTAGCTACAAAATAAGTACAACTATGAGGCTAACATTAAACTCCCTAAATTACTGTTAGAAGATTTAATCTGGTAGAAAAGTATAAGTAAATATATCATTTCCTGTTCAATTACTTCACAACTTTATAAGATACATACAGATGCATTCAGAACAGGCCAAAACGATAAATTTCATGGTTCTTGGAAACATAGTAAAAGGAAATACCATATCAACTAACTAGAATAACAAGCGGTTTCCTTAGGCTTCAAAAGTTCAGCCGGGGAGAAAGAAATCGTGCAATATTATAACGTATTGAAAATACCACCGCTATTAACTACATCAATAGGATGGGTGGTATTCAATTTCCACATTTAAATACTCTAACTAGACACATTTGGCTAGGGCATTTGGCGAGGAACGTAATTTATGGATTTTTGCTTTAATGTTTGTTTGCAAATGTGACGTATTAGTAACTAGGTATCCTGAACCGGATGCAGTCGCAGTCGATGCGTTTACGATGAACTGGGCCTCTGCGTATTTTTAACCATTTCCTCCATTTTCCCTTGTCTTAAAATGTGTTAGAAAAATAATTGATTTGAATTGAAACAAAAGATTTAATTAACTCCCATAATAGCACCAAAGCAAAGCACAGCCTTAGCCTGGGTGCCGCGAGATGCTCCGGGCGGCGTCCGCGCGGCGCGGCTGTCCGCCAGAGATCCTGACGTTGATGCTCGCTTCTCTGGCTTTCATAACTGTTTGTCAATACAACATCACGTTGAGGTCATGATGGGAGTCTTACGTAATACTGATATGTTTAAAACCTGTTTTATTAGTTCTTTGTTTTTAAATGAGCAATTTAATAAGGGTTGTTCATTCGGTTCATTAAATTCAAACCGTTCAGCCTTGTCTCTTTTGTTAGGCGAAGATATGGGCCATGATGAGACAAATTTAAAAGAAACCCATAAAATGAAACCAACTAAATCGAAGTACACATTTTCTTGGGATCCAAATTTAGTTCTTAATCAGCTCTCTCTATGATGTAGATATATATTACTTTAACTTTAGAAAAAATTACAAAATGGTACCGTTACATCGTTGGGCATATTCGCCGGACATAGAGTCCAGACATTAAATTAGAAAATATAAGCATAATACCCTTCATTAAAACCAAAGCCCCAAATCGTAAACAACCTATGTTATCATTACCAATCTCTAAAAATAGCATAATGCTGTGTCCTGTATCGACTGTAAAAGATTATATTTTTTGTGACGAAAAATATTAATGCTTTGAACTTAATGGTTCTTGTTTGTAACATGAAAGGGCCATCACAGAGCCGCGTCGAGTCAGACGCTAAATCGGTGAATAAAGCAGACCCTAGGTACGAGCGGCGTTGACATGAGTGTGTTCAGCGCACTCAGCACGCGGCACGTGCTTAGTGTAGGCTATCCGAGAAACGGCTGGGTGGACCTAAAACTCTCCGGCCTTTACAAAATTTTACCACAAATTTATATAAGACCCACTAAACGAGTTTGTCTTGTCCGTACTTAATAAAGATACAAACCACCCAATATCTTGTGACTTAATTGGTTTATTGATTTAATTAGTTTGGTAATCAGCAAGTGTATAATAAATGCTTAAAGGTTACTGGATCTGGATTCTTAAATTATGTACTAAAGTAAGGAATTTAATGTATAAACGTATATAAATAAATTATTATTTGTAAAGACAAAAGAAAATAAAACTTAGTCTCTAAAAATCTACCTGTTTAACTATTTATTATCTGAAGAATGAAGCGACGAAATATAATAGATGATTAAACGAACTTTCAAGTGAATTTCTATAGCTATTATATGAGTCGCTTCATTCGTAGATATATAATAGATCCCTCGCGGAACCCATACAAAATTTTTGTTTTGATCTCTAAAAAATGACGACTTGCCGGGACCGGGGTTCATCAAGTAAACAGACGGACAGTTTTTTGAATAAGTCAAATGACATACTCTGCAAATTTACCTAGTACATTAAAATTACTACCTGTTTAATTATATACTATCTTCGAATGAAGCGACTTATATAATAGCGATAGAACTTCGCTTGGAAGTTAGTTTAATGTTTTCTTTATTTGTCTTCTTCAATTCTCTAAGTTATGATGTCATTATGGAAAGATCTATTAATTGTTTGTTCATGTATTAATCATTTGTTCTGTATCTCATATAATCAGTAACTGAAATGAAATGAAATATTTATTTTTCAACACTGACAATTACTTGTTCTTACTGATGTCAAATAAAACATGACCCTACCACCAGTTCGAAAAACAACTAAACAATACCTACACCCACTTGGACTTAAGTCGTAACAAGGCTATGTATCGACTTATTGATTTATTAGCAAGAAGCCCCGCAACTGATTTATTAAAACTCTGTATTGATACAAAATGTCTTAGAATGTATACGTTATCGCCATTTTATGAAATCTTGCAAATGACGATTTGATACTTAATGTTTCGTACTTAAATTGATTTTAATTCTAAAAACACAATAACGTTTAATTGTTACGAATTCATATATTGCGGATATATTAACTTGTATTACACTTTCTTCTTAACAGCAATGTCAGGTATATAATTAAATATATAGGTGACTGACTTATAATTGCTTGATTATACTTAGTAATATCAATCTGATCACAAAGTTCAGCAATTTAAGAACCTGCTTTGGTATAGGTCTTTACCTATGAAACTGCCGTTTTGCCGTACTGGCCATTTCGAATGAAATATTTTTTTTTTTGACTGATAATTCTAATTTCAAATTAATTTTACTTGACAAACATGGAATTCTTTTTCTAAAATCGTCATTTGTTTAATAGTTAGTGTTTTGTTTTCAACGCATTCGAACATTTTTCGTCATCATGGATAAGTTAAAAATTTGAGTAATTATGGAGTATGAGTACCGTCGTGGCAGCAAAGCGGCACAAGCGGCACGCAACATCAACGACGTATACGGAGCGAACACTACAAACGAACGCACCACCCGTTACTGGTTTACCCGCTTCCGTTCTGGAAATTTTGACCTGAAAAATGAACCCCGTGGTCGTCCGCAAACTTTGGTCGACAATGACGAATTAAAGGCAATTGTGGAAGCTGATGAAACTCAATCCACGGCTGAATTAGCAGCAGCTTTCGACGTTAACATCAAAACAATATTGGTCCATTTGCGTCAAATTGGCAAGGTAAAAAAGCTTGACAAATGGGTACCCCACGTACTCAATGACCGCCAGCGCGAAGTACGCGTGGAGACGTGTCTTTCACTGCTCAGCAGGCAAACAAATGAAGGAATTTTGAACCGCATTGTTACTTGTGACGAGAAATGGATCCTGTTTGACAATCGTAAGCGCTCAGCAAGTTGGTTGGACCCTGGTTCAGCACCCAAACAATGCCCTAAACGAAAACTTACCCCTAGAAAAGTGATGGTCACTGTTTGGTGGTCTAACGCGGGTGTACTTCATCACAGCTTCTTGCCAAACGGGACAAGCATTACTGCAGATGTGTACTGTGAAGAACTGAACACAATGATGGAGAACCTCGCACGTCTCCAACCAGCTTTGGTCAATCGTTCGGCTCCACTGCCCCTGCACGACAACGCGCGACCTCATACTGCACAGCAGACGGTCTCCAAGCTACGAGAGTTGGGGTTGGAAGTTCTCCGTCATCCGCCGTACTCACTAGACCTTGCGCCTACAGACTTCTACTTTTTCCAGAATTTGGATAACTTCTTGGCGGGAAAAAAATTCAATACCCGAGAGGCAGTACAAAATGCCTTTGAAGAATTTGTTGCCTCCCGTCCAGCTGATTTCTTCAAGAAAGGCATCAATAAGCTACCAATGCGTTGGCAAAGATGCATTGATTGCATGGGTGATTATTTTGATTAATAGAAATAAAAAATATATAAAAAAATTACGCTTCATTTATTTCGTGAAAAACGGCAATTTCATAGGTATAGACCTAATATTTGTTTTTTGAAACAAAATATAATTTAACTTTCCTTTTAAATAATATACAAGGTGAAATTTTTGCAATGCATCCTGAATATAACCTAAAAATTCAATTACAAATATCAATGATTCCTTTATTTTAAAAAATAAGAAAAACTGGTATTAAATATATTTGCAAATTAGCCTGCCACGCCCAGGAATCGATCCGGCTAAAGTCCGGAAAATAACACCCTGAACTACCATTTTGATATCAATCAATATGATGACTTGGCTTCGTCCTCGAGATTAGCAAAAGGCAGAATACTTGTAATAACGCATAGCGATGGCCGTTATTGCACTGTGTTGAGGGTATTTTTGGAATGTTTTTGTGTAGGTAGGTTTGAGGCTAGCCGTTTTCAACATTTAATGAGGTCGTCATTCGCGTTTTAGTACTGGGCCGTTACGTACTCTTGTTAATTTCTTAAAGTAATAATACATTTTTTTTATAAAATATTAAAATTCTAAAATGCCTAAAAGGAAAAGTAGTGATAAAATAAGTGAAGTAACGTAAGTGAGTATGAGAAATGTCAAAAAAAGTTAAAAATTATCGAAAAACAATTAAAAAATAGTCGTAAACTTATACGTGTCTTATCCAGTTCGTCATCGTCCTCGGAAGCCTCATCTGTCGGAGCGTTCATTATTTATTGTGAATTAAGTATAAGGCATTGTGGGCAGCTTGAGGGGCTGTCTCGTGCCGCTTATACAACGTGTAAATGAATTAACCCAAAACTTGATACACCTCATTTAAAAAAATAAGTAATAATAAGATTAAAATATAAATTGCGCCGAAATAAATAATATTTTAAAAGTTATTCAACATTAGATCGGAGGTGACCTTTCTATGAAGTTTCGAGCTCTACGGCGTAGGTACTGCGCGTCTCGTCGCACGCGGCCTCTGAGTCGCACAGCGCAGCGCCCGTACAGCTGACTACTATTCAGCAGTTTAACAGACGTTCACTTTACACCGGCCAAGTTATTTTGAGTGAACTGTAAGAACTAAACCTTGGCCTACCTATGGCCCGAAAAAAACTTCAAAAGCAATTTCAAAACTTTCCATCACACTTTCCCAGGCTTTGGACTGGCAACCTATTTGTAATAGTATGTCACATAATATCGATTGAAATTATTAGGTACTGCATACTCGGTCATATTAAACATGACACCTGGTTCAAATGACGCTTGTTGAGTGTGCTAAAAAGTTTTTTAGTATGTACCTAATTTATTTTAATTACGTAAATTTATAATTTTTACTGTTTAAAGCATGTTTAAAGTGATATTATTAAATCGGTTACATAATTGGTAGTTATTGAGTACCTCGTAACTGATAGGTATTTTTTTGCATATAGCTTTAAAATTCTCATTTTTCAAACCATTTTGTTAAATGTTAAAAAATCCAATAGTTTGAAGAAAACCTCTAAATGTAACAATAATAACAAGAACTCAAAAAAATCCAATAACCGTTTAACAACAACAACAACAGCCGCCGCTTACAAATCCAGGGGAGCCTTATGCATCGGCCGCCGCTGCGCCGCCGCAGCCGCCGCTTACAAATCCAGGGGACCCTAATACATCGGCCGCGGCATTATATCAAAACACCTTAACTCGAAAGTTTTAAAGGGCAGACACGCTATCGCTACTACGCAGGTGTCATGTTAATTTGACCAAGTAGTACGTTTGTAAAGAAACAAATGTTGAACTTGTAATAAAAAAAAATATTACAGGTACAACCTAGTTGGCGTATTTAAAAGTTTTGAATCAAATTATTTACACTGATTGTTATGTACACTTATAACTACTTACTTACAAAATTAATTATTAGAAGTCCAATTTTGGCGGCTATTTAAAAGTTGTTCAAAATGTCCACCACTTTTCTGCAAGCACAGTCTTGCGCGCTTTCTTTGCTGTCTTTTTAGTTTGTTTAGCACTGAAGTGTCTGTTTTCACTATTTCAAAAGCACTCACAATGGCCTCGCATAATTCACTAACGTTTCTGGCACTATGTCCACTGTCATAAACAATTGTTTTGACTCTACCCCACACAAAATAGTCTAGCGGAGTTTAATCCAGTGACCTGGCAGGCCACTGCACAGGTCCACCACGTCCGATCCAGTTTTCCCCGTATTCCGCGTCGAGGTACCTACGAACAGTCCACTGGAAGTGCGCTGGAGCTCCGTCGTGCTGAAACATCAGGTCTCGTAACAGATACAGAGGCACGTCGTCAAGTATCTGACTCAATGTTTCTCTGAGGAAACTTGAGTACGTTTCTCCGTTTAAACGTTCTAAGAATACGGGGCCGACTATGTATGGTCCCAGAACACCTGCCCATACATTTAGAGAAAACCTATGTTGGTAGGAATTCTCTACTGATGCGTAGGTGTTAACATGACTCCATATGTCCTGTTATGTTGATTGAACATACCGGCGCGCGTAAACGTGCACTCATCAGTAAAGAGAATGTTCTTATGTTCATTCGCTAAATACCACTCACAGAATGCAACACGTGGAGCCAGATCCTGAGAGTTCAATTCTTGACAGCGACGAAAGTGCTAAGGGTGCCGTCCGTCGTCTTGTAAAACTCTCCAAACGTAGGCGTGACTACAGCCGATAATTCTCGCTGCTTCACGTGTACTGGATTCTGGGTTCTCATGGAAATACTCCAATATCCTTTCTTGAATCCGTACGTCAAAGGGGTCGTCGCCTCTGTCCATTCCGGTAGGAGGAAAAAAAGTTCCACTGTCTCTAAGCCTTTGAGTGGCTGCTAACATTGTCTCGTTGGAGACGGAAACACCGAATTGCTCACGAAATTGTCGCACTGCCAAACTCACGTTGTCGTACATCGCGCGAGCGTTCTTACCATTTCAGTGTATTGTACACTTATGTGCCGAAAAGGCATTGTGAAAGCGGTGGCGCCTACAGCCGCGCGTCGATCGGAACCGAATGAACGATACCTTCCAAGACGAAGTTCGCGCGGAGACTGACCGGCGCTGGCGGCGCCTTGCTCTCGGAGGTGCGAACACAGGTGATCGGCGTGGGGTGCGCGGACGTGGGCGGCTTGTTCTTTAACTTTATAATAATAAGGTTTATTTTTAGCATGGTGGTCGGTAATCACTCGGTGCGTGCCGGATTGTTTTGTCGATCGGTGTCGTTCGTTCGATGCTAACTAGTTATGGGCGGCCGGGCGCTAGCAAGAAATGTTGTAGTATAAATAGTTTAGACATGGGCCAATAAATATGGAAAAATATAACCTATATTAAAACATGGTGCGATCGATTCGCAATACGACTCGGAGCAAACTACTTTCTGGTTTTGGGTTAATTCATTTACACGTTGTATAGTTTTGCGGTTCGCTTGTGGGGCTAATCCTTTACTATACAAGCGCCCTATTAAATTAAGGGTACTTACAAATTCACATTAAATAGCCTTTTTAATGATAAAAAATAAGTGTTGCGGACAGCTTGATGGGCTATTTCTTCACTGCCTATATTGTAAAAATAACGTTTTAATAAGTTTTTTTTACAGACGCCACTGTTGAACAACAAGAGGTAACCGATCTAGACCTGGATCAGTTGCTGGCATCACCTGACACGCCCAGCTAGGTCGGCCAGGTGACCTCTGAGCCAGCCAGCGTTGGACCCGCTATTGACGGCGGTATTCAAGATGAATATTCGTTTCTGGAATTATCTAAGACCACGGTGTCATATTTAGACGAGGCTATCCTCGAAATTCTTGGAGTAGACCCAACCAAAACCGTACAATATGGTAAGGACGTTCAAAAGGATGTGGCTATAAGGTTTGAACACGCAGTGACTTTAGGTTTAACCAAAGAGGAAAGAAAGGAACTTTCTGATAAACTTCTCGTACCAACGTAACTGTAAACTTCTTGGAGCACCATCTCTTAACCCTGATATTAAAGTCTCTTTGTCTGAAAGTGTAATTAAGCGTGACAAAGTCATTGCTTCTATTCAAGTTCTAATGGCGTCGGCGATTTCAGGCCTTGAAGATGGATGATTATTGATTTCAGGCAATAAGCTTGCTTCTTTCGTCCTCTGAAAAGAACAAAGACCGTTTAACGAATACTTATGAATACAGGACGCATGATGTGCGACTGTCAGCATAACGATTCAAACGCCACACGCAATTTTATTTTATACTCCAATTAAAAAGACATGAATGAATTCCTGCAAAACACAAAAATTGACGAATTCTTGTTTGGAAAAGATTTATCCGACATTCTAAAGACCGCCAAAGCTATAAATATATATGGCGCAGAATGAAAGCCCCCTGCACCAAATCCAGGCACCAGTAAGCAGCATACCTCAGTGAATTCCAGTAAATTCAAAAAACTGGCGAAGCTCGTACCCCCCGCGGAAACCACCACCGAAGATGATGCCGCCACCACCGAGGGCTGCCACGCAGACGAGCGGCGTGCGCGGCGAATCCTCCGTGCCGTCACGCAACCAGCACAGCGGCGGTATCGCGGTGTGCCCGCACGCAGTTATCGCTAGCGCCACCAACGCCCGCATTACTGGCGACCCTGTTGTGCTTTCATACATTCGAGGTTACAAAATACCCTTTTCGCGGCCTCTTTTTTCATGTATTACCGCCACCTATAAAAGATTTATTTATTTAATATTTATATTTAAAGATTTATTATTTATAAAATCAATTGATGAACTCTTAAAGTGTGGCGCCATTTCAAAATGCAAACCATGTCCATGTGCCAAAGCCGAGCGGAAAAATGAGATTCATACTTAATTTAAAAAGATTAAATAAATTCATTGACACTAAACATTTTAGGTTAGAAGATTTTCGAACAATAATAAAATTAATGTCTAAAATATTGCTTAATGGCGAAAATTGAATTAAATTTTTTGACGCATCTTTTTTTTGTAAGAATTCATCATAAGTTTAAAAAATACCTTCGATTCCTATGGAAAAATGAGTTGTATGAATTTAATGTTTTGCCGTTCGGTCTTAGCATAGCACCATATGTTTTCACGAAAATTATGAAGCCAGTAGCAAAGCTCCTTCGCTCTGCCGGATACATATCTACCCTATTTTTGGACGATTGGTGTTTAATAGGTTGTTCTTTCGAGCAATGCTTAGAAAATGTAAATCAGACTAATTTACTTCTAGTTTCTGAACTTAAAGGAAAATAGCTATGATAAGTTAATAAATATACTAGAATTACCTACACCAGACCTTCAGTGGTGGAAGCAAGCGATCAAACATTCTGTATGCAAAATAAAATACGACTATTATGACTTGGAGAATTTTCCAGATGCCTCAACTACGGGGTGGGGGGCAATGTGTGGTGACCGTAGGGCTAGTGGTCAGTGGAGTGAAGCGGAAAGCGCTATGCATATAAATTATTTAGAAATCTTAGCCGCTTTTTTCAGCTTAAAAATATTTACTAAGGATTTAAAGAACCAACAAATCCTATTAAGGACAACCGCCATCTCGTATGTAAACCGTATGGGAGGCATTCAGTTCCCACATCTTACGGAGGTAACGAGAAAACTTTGGCAGTAGTGCGAAGGTAAAGAATTATTTGTTTATGCTATAGTTCTGTAAAAAATTACGAAGTTGACGCAGAGTCTAGACGCATACACCCGGATATCGAATGGGAATTATCAGATAATGCTTTTAAAAATTTGTTACTCATTCAGGCAATCCGGAAATTGATCTCTTTGCAAATAGATTGAATAAGAAATGTTAAACTTATATATCTTGCCACCCTGACCCTGATGCCTATAAGGTTTGATTTGCAAGATTGCCTTTACGGTTACTTGGAAATCATCTAATTTCTATGCTTTCCCTCCATTCTCCATTATGCTTAAAAGTTTGCGTAAAATAATTTCAGATAGGGATGAAGGGATAGTTGTCGTGTCTTTATGGCCTACGCAGCCCTGGTCCCTATTTTCAAAAACCTAGCTGTCTCTGAAGTATTAATTTTTAAACCAGATAAAAAGGCTATTATTTCTTCATATTCCAGCCGTCCAAGCATACACAGCCAGTTTACCCTGGTTGCAGCCATATTATCCAGTCGGCGTTCTTAAAAAGGAACACACCACAAAAGCCTATACCCACATGAAACCTTATCGCTTCAAGTAATATCTAATAAGTTAATTACCTTGCTAAGTTTAATTACCGTGCATAGAGTTCAAACGTTGGCAAAAATTAATATTAAGAATATTTCAATTACTTGTACTCAGAAAATACTCATTGTACTCATATCAATTAAAATTACAGAATTCATAAAAACTTCACGCGTACATCCACAACCAAATTTAATTCTACCCTTTTTTGAAACACCAAGATTATTTAAAAGTCACCGTTGATCATTAGTCTAAAGAGGCCTTACATCGGAGTCTCCAGCCAGACATTAAGTCGTTGGATAAGGAACACGCTCAGCGCAGACGGCGTGCCGGTGGAGACGTTCGGAGCGCACAGAACTCGGCACACCTCCGACTCGGCGTGAGTCTGGACGTTATAAGAAATACGGCTGAATGGAGTACCACTTTTAATACCTTTTTTAGATATTATAATAGACCACTGATTTCAAATAAAAACGAATCATTTGCTCGTACCATTGTGAACAGCTTATAAAAATAATTATAATAAAAATAAATTCATTATGATAATCGGTTTTCTTTCTTCGTAACAATTAACAAATATTTCACGATGGATGCCCTAAATATTATATCTACAAGTATTCTACCTTTTGCTAATCTCGAGTACGAAGCCAAGTATCATTAGCGATTAAACGAACTTACCTGTAAGTGAAGTTCGATCGTAATTACACGAAGGCTTCGCCCGAAGAGATTAGCAAAATTTTCAAAATTAGATCTTTCAAAAACAGCCATGCCAAATTCAAAATTTCAAATATTTTATTTCATCGTAGTATAGGTACAAAACTGTTATGCTTAATGAAAGTAGTTATACATGTTTAACCTCATCTTCTTCGTCATAGCGTAAGCCAAAAAAGCCAGCGGATACAAAACTTCTCGACACTCTTTTGTAAAAATTGTTTAACACATGTTAATAAATGTAAGCATTTTGACTAGGACATAAAATTACCAATGTAACTGTTAATGAGTTAAAAACTAAGTTACTTATTCACACATGAATTTAATTAAATTTAAATAAAAATTCACCACAACTTAAATGTTATCGAAATGAATTCTTTAAATTAATAAAAGAAATGTCCCAAAATGCAAGGAGTCTGGGCCAGGTCTTTGTACACTTTATCAAAAAATAGTTTAAGATGCTCAGAACACTTTTTGATTGTTAAATTGTAAAACACTTTGTTTATTGGTAGGAAATGAAATTGTGCATTATTAATGTGCAACACAAACTAAAAACATAATGATGGAAAAAAATGTCATTTTGACAGCTTAGGTTTACTTACATCCTTTTGTTTTGTGTATCGAGTAGTATCAATGGCTGATTGCCATTAAGTCCAAAGAATTGAATTGAATTGTTATGTGTATTTTTAGCTTATGTATCAGTTGTAAAGTTAAAAAGAAACCGAAAGAAAGAACTCAAGCGCAAAGAAAAATTAAACACACATATAACTATGTGATGTGAGTGAAGTGTGCTGTGAGTGAAGTGGCTGTCCCGTCTGCTTAGTAAACTAACTTCACTTGACAACTCCCGCCATAGAAAAGACTCATTGTCAATGTTGCCCGCTAAAACGAACACAAATAATGTTGACTTTTTTATTTTCTTAGCATCTAACTACTGATTAAATCAAATTATTTGTATTTTTCCTATAATTACCATTTATTTGTAAATATTTTGAGATGGTGTACAAAACCTAGCCCAGGTTGTGACATTTTTTTTGCAACAAAATAAACCTCTTGTCAAGCAATCAATTTCTAGTTTGTTTGTTTCCTAGTTTTTCTGTCTAATCAGATTATGTTAGGTTTTATGGTTTCTCGTTTGTTTAATATATCAAGTTTGTTTGAGAGATTTGATCCTTATGGATATTTTATAATTCAGATAAAAAAAATACAGGATGTTATTTTTTCGTGTTCAAGTTGGTTCGGTTCCCGGGCGCGGATAGCTTATATTTACGTAAATGCTTTAATGCACTATTTCTTTAGTTTATAAACAAAGGAATTATTATATGGCGTAAAATTTGCTATCTTCAGTTTTTATACTAATTTCTCTCCAGATACAACTGCAAAATTGCACTCTGTGTAAGTAATTTGTATTTGGGAAGAACAGCAAAGAAAAATTCACCTCAATGAATTAAAGTTATAGTAATAATTGGGCAGTCATAATGGTTATTGCGTTCTACTTTAAGATCCTAAACCTATGGTAATACACTTTCATATTTCCTTTTCTAACCTGTGCATAACATTTGTATCCAAATTACTCGCAACTTTTTGTGCAGCCTTACATTTGTGAGACATCCTACATCTTGCTGGAGTACGCTGTCACCGCCATGTTCATGTGGATGTTCATCGAAGGGTTTTACCTCCACAAGTTCGTGACGGCGAGCGCGCTGCGGGATACACATTGTCACACCCTGTATTATATCACTGGCTGGGGCTTGCCCGTCGTGGTCACGGCGGTATGGGCGGCAGTCACCGGGATGCAATATGGAAAGGAGCCAGTCAGAACGTACGCTATTTAAATTTTTCTAAGACTCTTTGTAAAATGTGGTTACGCTGCTGAATTCATCTTGGAAATTCGATGGATGTAATAATAATGTGAATAAGATGTAACGAACGATGGATCGCACCGATAGCTATGACAAGAGTGGTAGCGGGTTAAAACGCTCATTAAGGTTGGATCGTATTGGGAAATTATCATTTAAGCAAAAAAATTATTAAGTAGGAAGGTAGTTGTGTAGATTGGTAATTTCCATTACATTAAAATATTTGATTACTCTGAGAGTAGAAACTAGTCTTGAAATGGTGAAATATTCATGAAAAGGGAACATTTGTCAGGATAATCTAGCTTTCAGTGTTATTTCAACAAGTATGTAGTTGTAGGTACTTGTATTTAGTACTCTTGAAACAGAAGTGAGCAATTTGTATTCTTATTTTAAACTCATACTTTCATTGACCTAATAGAAAAGAGTTGATTGAGTTCGATTGTAGATCTTCCTTCAATAAAAATTTTGTAACCGATCACCACGTTTTCAGTTTACGTCTACGAACGCTAACTTTGAATTTATAAAACTGTTTAATTAAAACAAACCTCGTCGTTTGCCACAGTTAGTCACGTTGTTAGTCACATGGGTGGGCACGGTCGAGTACTTACCTCCCTTGCAAAGTGACTTATGGCCGGTTTACACGCGTTAAGTAGTTAAATTGGTAACTAAATTTTAAGTTAAAAATAACTTGTAAACGGTCAGATAAAATTTAGTACGCAAATTATTAAGTAGATTAGGATTCGTTCTATTTTTCGTATAAGTAGGTGGGCGGGGCTTCTCACTTAACACGTTTGGACGTGATTTTTTAGTTAAGTGCATAAGTTGAGTATTTATTTTGAATTAACTCTTCTTTTTTTATGTCTAAGTGGAGTTTAGTTTCAACTTATTTGTTGAAGATATTTAAATAGGTGTGCTTGTAGAATAAACCAGGTAAAAAAATTAGAAAAATAGTATTCTTGTAAAGACTTTAATTTCCGAATCAAATTCTTCTCTGAATTTGTCCAAAATCACGTTTACCACATATCTAAGTACAGAATTGACGAATTCTTTGACAGTCATCACTGCTCATCTTCATTGAACTTATGAACTTAACTACTTAACCCGTTTGGACACACAAGTGACGTGCAGTAACTTAAAATTTAGTTACTGACTTAACTAATTAATACATGTAAACCGCGCATTACTTACACAGTTTTTGATCATCAATAAAAAAATATGGCGTAGGTGTTACTTCTAGGTCAAACTTAGAGATAATATATATATTCAATATGATGAATTCACTTTGATGTAAAGAAAAGTTTTGTTATTGAGAGAGGTAGGAGTGCTTTTTAACTTTGATGCGTATATTTTATCAAAAGGCAAATCCCACCCTTAGTAATTTTTCCGACACAAATAAGAGAAAATTGTACATGTATGTGATGATTGCGTGATTATTATTTATTGTTTTATAGTAAAAGATTAGACGTTTGTCTTCTATCTCACCTGGTGGAAAGTGACGATGAAGACGAAGGTGTTACAGGTCTATCCACGAGATACCTATTCCCTCAACGCTTGAAAGAACTAGGACTATAGTTTTCTGGAAAAACAGACGCAGGCAGTTCATTACCTTGGCGATCTGCACCAAAAAGGAACTATCGAAGCGTTTGGTTCGACTTCTTGGGATATCTACTATAAAGGGATGGAAGACGTGTCTGCATCTAGTAGTCCGATGTAAGAAGGGTGTGGGTTCAACCTGTTAAAATTTTTAAATCATATTCGTTCAAGTTCGTTTCAAGAATATTAAATTAACATACTTACGCTTTTACGATTTTCAAGAATTGGTAACAAGTACATAAACTGACAAATGAAATAAGGTCGTGTTTTGAATTTATAACAAAAATGCATTAATTTTAAAATATTTCAAACGAGCCAGCAAACTGCTTGTATATTTATAAATTTGGGAAATTTAGTACAAAAATTGTTCACAAAATAAACGTCTTACCAATTTCATTTTTTCAACGATATTTGAGAAAGATTGCGACATTAAAATATTATAATTTTCAGATGCTGGTACGGCTACAATTTCTTAAAGTTTTATTGGATTGTCCAAGGACCACGGCTTGCTGTTATTGTGGTAAACTCATTTCATTACATTTAGTAAAATCTTTGAGAAGTTATTACAAATGACGTGCTAGGTATTTATTAGAATTTGAAAACCTTACAATTACTTGTAGATTACGAAAGGATAGGAAGTAGGTTATTTTGTGTAAGAAAAATAGTTCCAGCTAATAAACAAACTACTCATCGCGGCTACTGCTTTAAAATGTAAAATTAATTGGTTGGCTTCATTAGTGTCTCGCTGATACCTCCAATAGACTAATCAAAAGGCAGCTCCTTAGCACGGAGACCGTGGTAGCGGGCTCTGTTTGAAAACTTTGCCCTGAGTTACCAAACACAGGCTGAATTTTGATTTCATTTTACTCTACAAAATTGAAATAGCCCAAATGTAATGGAGGTATTTATTTTAGTGAGCGCTGCTGATGAATAAAAAAGTTTGCAGAAACATTTTACAAAACTAATAAGTAGATTTTTTTGTCGTTGTAACAACTTGCAAAGCTTTGTTGTTCCGCTCCAAGTTGGTAGATATGATTCAAATAAATTGCAAGGTACACGGAAACAACTTTGACTGTCTCAGTTACTTTGATTTTTCTTATCTTTAAGACTCCTGCTACTTATTCAAACCCTAATGCCTGTGCAAGGTTTCAGCAACGAATTTTAATTCCTTTTCAGATAAATTTAGTATTTCTTCTAAACATCATGAGAGTTCTAATCATCAAATTACGTCGCAGCAAAAATTCCGAAATGGAAAAAGTCAGGTAGGTGCGATACCCTCTTTGGGGGAGGGAATGTTTGCAAAACAGACTTATAGCCATGGTTGTATAGCTACACTTTAACTTTACTTCGGACACACTTTGGGCGGAGTATACTTACTAATAGTAGTCCCTATAGTGATTAGTCGACTTACAAAATATTCATTGCAATGATGCCGCAGGCAGATTAATATACATAAATATATCACAGGTTAACAGACAGATGTAGGCCTGATTTTTCAATGTTCAGATAACTTTTATCGGTAAAATAATTTTGAGAATTTGACATAATTTATATAGAAGCCTTGTCAACTGACAAAGTTATTCTCGGAAAAATAGTTATCCGAAGATTGAAAAATCAGCCCTCATAGTGATTAATATGATAACTCAAAATAATGTAATCATTTTGAAATGAGTTAAAAATTTGTTAGTTTATGGGTATTAACATGTACAGATTAAACCATGTTTAATTTACGTCATTGATAAGTGGGTATATTTGAGTCAAATTGCAATAAATTACACGTTTTACCATTACTTTTTTTTATTTACCTAGTTTCGACCTAAATCATTCGACTGTCACAAAAGTTTAGTTACTTGCAGAACTCGCTCTATTGAGTGGGTGAGCACGTGCAAACTTATGGGACAAGTATTATATTTTCTTTTATTTTCAGGAAAGCCGTCAAAGCAGCCCTAGTGCTCCTTCCATTGCTGGGCATCACCAACGCTCTGAACATGATCGAGGGCCCACTGGAAGGCAATGTCTGGGAATTTGGAATCTGGAGCTACACCACACACTTCCTTAGGTCTTTTCAGGGATTCTTCATTGCCCTTATTTACTGCTTCCTGAATGGCGAGGTAAGTACCCGATTGTTTAGGTAAATTATTTAAATATTTGTTAATTTTTGTCCATATTGTTTTAACTTCGCAATATTGATTAATAAGGTAATTTCTTTAGGATACACCTTTTCTATGCATTTGGTTTTGGCGGGCAATTAATATTTTCACAGTGCGAAAGCATTCTGAATTAGGATCCATCAGTAATCAGTGTAGGTGACATTATAAGAAATCTATATTTCATATAATGCTGTTGAATTTTTTAATTCATTTAGGGTGGGAGTAATAAATGTGTGTATTTGATAGTCATTTGAGACAATTTCAAGATTTTGTTACGACTTTAACCAATCTGTTAGAATATTTTAACACTACACAAAACAATAAAATTCTTTTCAAATTTCGAATCGAATGAAAATAAAACAATTCACAATAAAAAACATCCACTCATGACCTACTTCTTCAAGGAAACCTGGAACAAGGAGATAAATTAAAATTTAAAACAATTGTGGTTAGCGATTGCATTTATGTAAACCAGTCATATATTTTTTTGGAAATATATAGTTTTCATTACTTTTGTTATACCAACAAGTCAACTGATGGCCTGACGAACTAATTACCTGCGAACATGGTTTTCATTCGAGGAACATGCACAACTGTCCCTCTTCTTATTTTTGTTTTAACATATTTATCTTACAGAAGCTTTTGTTTATTAAGAATATTCTGAATTTAGTAGTTCTCTTATCGATCTATAAAGACTGTTTTAATTTGACAGTTTTTCTGTTTTACTATTATATAATTGCTCGTTGCTCTCCTGGTACTCCTTTAACCTGCGCATATTTTTGTAATTTTGTTATTGCCGCTTATCCCACACCACGCCACATATTCTTTCAGGCAATCAAAGTGGATTGAACCTAGAGAGCGAGCGCTGTTTTAAATTGGTAATATTAAAAAAGCAATGAAATGGTTTTAAGTTATTTCTGGACGCAGTACAGTACATTCGGTACATTGTTTTCCTAATGTTAAGGAAGAGCTTATTTAAATGCCTTGTTTCTTATATATTTCACGTTTTAGGGTTTTTAAAAACAACATTTTGGACAAAAAAAGCTTACGACACGCCTATTTTTTTCAAGTGGAATAAATTTTTTGCAATTTTTTGGTATCTGACATTTCAGCACTTCCTCGAAACACGTAACACAGTTAAATTTGATTTAGAGAATCTGAGAACGCAAAATACTTACTCATAGAAAAAACTTAAATAATTACAAAAAAAAACGTCCGAGTCTACAATTCCATGCCCTATGGCTGTCGTCGACGCGACTTAACTTCTTTAACTTCACGCGAGCTAATAAATATACTTATCACTTATCGCAAAAAATTTAGTCCCCAGCGGGTATCAAATCTGCTTCTTCTAGAGCAACAGAATGGTTCCTACCATACTGAGCCATGTGATGTGGTAATCGAAGTATGTTGTTTTTATATTATTTATTATTTGGCACAGCTGCAGGTAAAATTGTAGTTAAACTGGTAAACTGTAGTTCCGGAGTTATAACAACATATATTATATCATCCGTTGTGTGCAAAGGGGTTATTAAATTCATAAAGCATATTTCTGGTTAATAAGGTTAATAAAGCAAAAGTTATATTTCGTCGCATAATTATATTAAACAGGTAGTCCTTTTAAGGTACTAGGTGTAACTTCGCACAGCTTTAGAGTATGTCATTTGACTTATTTAAAAAACTTTCCAACTGTATTTACTTGATCAACCCCGGTCCCGGCAAGTCTTCATTTTTTTTCATGCGTGGCAAAAAGCACACGTCTTGTACCAACGTGTAACTTAACAGTTTAATATGAAATATGCTGTAAAAGTTGTACTAAAAGTTTGAAAATTAAAACTTACTTAGATATATTATCCGCATAAATTCCTGGTAGTCTTCTACCCGATGTTTTTTATTATAAACTAAAATTTTGCTTTATTGAAAAGATGCAGAAAACACGTGTTATCTATAATAGATACATCACGTTATCCGCATAAATTACTGGTAGTCTTCTACCTGATGTTTATTTTTATAAACTATAATTTCGCTTTGTCGAAAAGATGCAGAAAATACGTGTTATCTATAAACAATATATCAAGTATCTGCAAAAATTTCTGGTAGTCTTATATCTGATGTTTATTATTATAAACTATAATTTCGCTTTGTCGAAAAGATGCAGAAAATACGTGTAATCTATAATAGATATATCACGCTATGTTCAATAATTCGTGATAGTAATAAGAACATTCATATTATTTCTGTACAATACCTCAGAATAAAGATTCGTATTGATAGAAAACTTAAAGCAACCTATTAACTAAAATATTTACTGCATGGAATATTTTTTAGCTCATCAAGGTCAAGAACTAATAAACAAATATCTAGAACGTCTCCTGCCCAAAAAAACCCTATTAGTTTATGGTTTTTTTTTGAATAAAATGGTCACAGGCTCATCTTCGTCTTAATACAAACAAATGGTCGCGTGGACCTAGAACTTATTACTTTTACTAACAGAAAAATATTTATATGCTGGCCATTCTATTTATGTAAATAATTATTATGCAAGCTATGATATGTATGGCCAACGAATTCTTCACTACATAGTATAAAACAAAGTCGCTTCCCGCTGCATGTCTGTCCCTATAATGTATGCTTAGATCTTTAAAATTACACAACGGATTTTGATGCGGTTTTTTAAATAAATAGAGTGATTCAAGAGAAAGGTTTATATGTATAATACATGCATAATATAGTAGAGGAACATTGATAATCTTAGAGGTTCCTAACGTAATGTCGTATATAAACACATTTTTTGCGCTTACATTGCAAACGCTGGCTGAACCCTACGAGATAGATGAAAATAATGTACTACAGTATTGTACACCTTAAAAAGCTCTACAAAAAATCTGCGGTGGTATATGTCTATCTCCAAGGGGTAACCCGCAATAACTATTTTGTATCCTTTACTACGAGAAATAATGGCTTATTGACGAATCGATTTTAAGCAGGATTAATCCTTATTCAATTAAGTACCTTAAATATTAGGTCTTTACCTAAGAAATTGCCGTTTTTCACGAAATAAATGAAGCGTAATTTTTTTATATATTTTTTATTTCTATTAATCAAAATAATCACCCATGCAATCAATGCATCTTTGCCAACGCATTGGTAGCTTATTGATGCCTTTCTTGAAGAAATCAGCTGGACGGGAGGCAACAAATTCTTCAAAGGCATTTTGTACTGCCTCTCGGTTATTGAATTTTTTTCCCGCCAAGAAGTTATCCAAATTCTGGAAAAAGTAGAAGTCTGTAGGCGCAAGGTCTGGTGAGTACGGCGGATGACGGAGAACTTCCAACCCCAACTCTTGTAACTTGGAGACCGTCTGCTGTGCAGTATGAGGTCGCGCGTTGTCGTTCAGGAGCAGTGGAGCCGAACGATTGACCAAAGCTGGTTGGAGACGTGCGAGCTTCTCCATCATTGTGTTCAGTTCTTCACAGTACATATCTGCAGTAATGCTTGTCCCGTTTGGCAAGAAGCTGTGATGAATTACACCCGCGTTTGACCACCAAACAGTGACCATCACTTTTCTAGGGGTAAGTTTTCATTTAGGGCATTGTTTGGGTGCTGAACCAGGGTCCAACCAACTTGCTGAGCGCTTACGATTGTCAAACAGGATCCATTTCTCGTCACAAGTAACAATGCGGTTCAGAATTCCTTCATTTGTATGCCTGCTGAGCAGTGCAAGGCACGTCTCCACGCGTACTTCGCGCTGGCGGTCATTGAGTTCGTGGGGTACCCATTTGTCAAGCTTTTTTACCTTGCCAATTTGACGCAAATGGACCAATATTGTTTTGATGCTAACGTCGAAAGCTGCTGCTAATTCAGCCGTGGATTGAGTTTCATTTTATTTATTTATTTAATCTTTAATATACACCTTAACAACAGGAAAACATGGTAGAAACAATTTTACTTACACTAAAAATAAGGCATAATTTGGCGGTCTTATCGCTACACAGCGATTTCTTCCAGACAACCATATTTGATGGAACATAACGATGAAGATTCAATTTAGTTAGGCATATAAAAAAAATATAAAAAAATAAAGTACATTTTTCATTAACACACATTTCAAACAAACTTACTTATATCTAAGGAATACAATATAAAGTAAAAATATATACTAACATAAATAAATACATATATATTTACTTCATTCAGTTATATACTTTCGCTAGAAGGTGTTTTTTCAATTTGATTTTAAATGAATTTATAGTTTGACAACGTTTGATTTCAATTGGCAATTTATTCCATAGAGATACAGCGCGTACTGAGAAGGATTGGTTGAAACAGTGCGTTTCATCAGCTTCCACAATTGCCTTTAATTCGTCATTGTCGACCAAAGTTTTCGGACGACCACGGGCTTCATTTTTCAGGTCAAAATTTCCAGAACGGAAGCGGGTAAACCAATAACGGGTGGTGCGTTCGTTTGTAGTGTTCGCTCCGTAAACGTCGTTGATGTTGCGTGCCGCTTGTGCCGCTTTGCTGCCACGACGGTACTCATACTCCATTATTACTCGAATTTTTAACTTATCCATGATGACGAAAAATGTTCGAATGCGTTGAAAACAAAACACTAACTATTAAACAAATGACGATTTTAGAAAAAGAATTCCATGTTTGTCAGATAAAATTAATTTGAAATTAGAATTATCACTCAAAAAAAAATATTTTCATTTGAAATGGCCAGTACGGCAAAACGGCAGTTTCATAGGTAACGACCTATTACATTGTGCATGTAATTTAGATAAATATGGCCCTTTACAGCTGTAATTTAAATGAATATTTTCGAAGATATTACCGATTTAAAATGCAATGACATAGACCCGTGCGAAGCGACCGGCACTTTAAGGGTCAAATAAGGATTGGTGTGGTAGAAACCGTCGATCGACGTCGACTGTTCTATTCTGCCATGGACGATCGATTGGTGTGGTTTATATAGTGATTGTAATACCCTTAATAATCACTGGAGGGATATCAGCCTCTCCTAACCCAGGGTGGTATCAGACAACTGTAGGCCGTCACGCCTACTGTGGGTTGGCAAACTACACATACCTTCATATAAATTTATAGGCGCATGGTATTATTTTACTACTATTACCAACTCAGGGGTGGCGCCAGACAATTACAGGCCATCACGCCTACTGCGGGTTGGCCGACTACACATACCTTCATACAAATTTATAAGGTGAATTATTGGACAACGAAATTACTTTAGTTATAGGTACCGAAGTTCAACTCGCAATTATTAACATGAATAAATGGACATGAATAAAACAGTGTTTATAATATTAAAGTATGTAAACTGCCTGTTCAACAGAAATGTTTTTACTACAAATTGGCTGGCGTATGGGTTTTACCACACCAATCGATTGTCCGTTGATCGACGTCGACTGTCCTATTCTGCCATCGATGGACGGACGATCGGCTGGTGTGGTAACACCCTAATATGTTACACTACCAGGTTCCAAGGACTGATAGTTCTGCGTTTTCTAATTCATTCTGGTTCAAAATTATAAAATATATATAGTTAACTAATTAATCCAGATTGATGCAAAATGATTCCTAAACAGTAATATCTATAGCTATTATACCACCCTATATCAACAATAGATTCAACAAAAAAAGTATAAAAGGTTTACGACTCCTGGTGGAAATCTATAACTTACCTTCCATTTCCTATAAAACGCGTAGATAGTCACTTTAAAACACACTCAACTAATAAATACAACATAATACACAGTAAAAGGTTTCACGTTGTATTATTATAGCTAAAACTGCTTAAAATAGCGTCAAAATATTACCGGGGGTCAACCACGCGCTAGGTGCGTTATCATTCAGGGAGGCCCATGACGCGACTCTCGCGTCATTGTGTTTTGTATAGGGCCGGGGCGGAAAGGCTCGAAAAATGATGGTGGTAAGGAACCGGTTAAATCTTGCAATCTAATTTACAAACAATTTAGTCATGTTGCGGAGTAAAAATGTAACAGGATTAAACTTTATTTTATGCTACTTATGATATGCTAAAAAGAAGAAGTAATTTACGTTTATATATACGTTTAATGTGAAAAGAAACAAATAATGAACCAAATTATTAAGTCATTGTAGCATAATTAATACAGTGAAGCTTATTTTCTCTTAATCTTACCTAATTACTCTGTAGGGAATCTATCATTTTTATTACCTTTACCAAGGCCCGCTCGTTCATTTCCAATCACATTAAGATATTTTTAAAGGTGAGGCAGGTGCTGAAGAAGCACTACAACAACTACATGGCTATGCGGATGTACACTCAACAGCCACGGCGAAACAATCCAGTTATGAACAACACATCCAGCAGCGACGAGTGCAGAGCACCAAAGAAGTAAGTACTTAGAGTAGATAATGCAATCGACAAGTGAATGTGGCAAAAAACTCGCCTTTTAAAGCTACACATGTATGTCGGGGACAAAAGGGTTGAAGGCGGTGACTTCTCTGTCTTAGTATATCATCATGGGTTCGAACGGGCTAAAAGTACCGATAAGTTTATACAACTTATGTACATAAAGGCATAAAATACGCGGCATTAACGGTGAAGAAACATGTTGTAAGGACACCAACATATCTAGACAGAATTTCTAAAGTATATCTATGTGGATTCTGGCAACCCAAAGAGAGCGTGGTGGATTATAACTTGCTTGAAGCTGAAAGCAGTCTTAGAAACTTGATGACTTACGCTTGAATCTTTTAACTGTAAACTATGACGTTATTATTTTGATAATGAATTTGTACCTACTGACTACTTATTATTTCGTAAGGACAGAAACTTAGTGAATTCAGCTAAAAAGGATGGTGGAGGCGTCCTCATAGCCGTTAGGAAATCATTACAATCTGTACGCAAATACGAATGGGAAACATCTGAAGTTGAGAGCATATTTATAACTTTAATCATTTCCGCTTGCCCAATTATTATTGGACTTGTCTATATTCCTCCTCATTCTCCAATAAATAAGTATAAAAATTTGTGGAATACTCTCGAACAAATCAATACAAATCAACCCAATTCCAAAATTTGTGTTTTCGGTGATTTCAATCTACCTAACATTGAATGGCGTAACCTTAATAGTGAATTATTTCTTATTACAAGTAATATAACGACTGAACACGAGCGGTCCCTCATAGAAATGATGTCTTATTTAAATTTACAACAATATAACTCCGTATCTAATGAAAATAAACGTATGCTAGACTTAATTTTAAGTAACGAAACTTGTGAAATTAAATTTGCCTAGTCAACCAATCTCAAAGATAGATCACCACTATCCCGCACTAGAATTTTCCTTTCAACTTGCACCTAAGACTGTAACAAAAATGAATACACCTAAATATAACTTCCATAAGGCCGATGTTGCAATATCTTATCTAAACTATCAGCCGTAGACTGGCATAACTAACTGGGCCCGGACCACATCCATCCGTCTGAAGCTGTCGACATATTTTATAATATTATCTACACTATTATTGACCAAGATGTTCCGTTAAAAGCGTGCGTAACAAATAAATACCCTAAATGGTTTTCCCCTCAACACAAAACAAGTTTACGGCGAAAAGAAAAGATTTGGAAAAAGTGGAGCACTTATAATAGTTTAGGCGATTATCGACAGTTTGGTTTACTTCGCTCCAGGTGTAAACTCCTACTGCGTGACTGTTTTCGTGATTATGTCAAAAACATAGAAATCGGCATAAAAGATAACGTCAAACAGTTTTGGTCGTACGTGCGCTCTTTAAAAACATCTAATAGTGACTATCCTGCTGCCATGACATTTGAGAACGAGACGGCCGAAACGCCTAGTGATGTGTGTGAGCTTTTTTCAAAATTCTTTAGATCTGTGTATGAAGCTAGGAGTGAAGTAAATATTGACGACATTGATAATAGCACATGTTCTCATACTGTACAAATTATAAGCAATATTTTCGTTACAGAACAAAACGTGCATAAAAAAATAAAAGCTTTAGACCCCAACAAGGGCCCTGGACCCGACAAAATCATTCCACTATTTTTAAAACAAAGAGGGTTCTATCCTAAAAGTTCCTCTCTGCATCTTATTTAATAAATGTTTGTTACATGGTGTCTTTCCTGATCGCTGGAAACTGGCGTAACCCCTATCCATAAATCTGGATCAAAATCTAATGTTTCCCACTGCAGACCTATAGCCATCCAATCTACTATACCATAACTCTTTGAATCTGTAGTTCACGAAATCCTTTATCCTATACTCGACAAAAACTTAATATCACAATTTTCTTTTTACAAAACCCTGTGGTTTTGTAAAAAGAAAATGTACAGTAACAAATCTTCTTTACTACATAGATTCACTTTTTAAAACAATGGATAAACGTATACAAATAGGCGCTATCTATACAGACTTCAGGAAGGCTTTTGACAAAGTGGAACATCTCCTGTTGCTAAAAAAAATTAGCATTCAACGGGATCAAAGGAAATCTCCTAAGATGGTTTGCTTCCTACCTAGAAAACCGGAATCAAAAGGTCATAATATGCGGGCATGAATCCAGTCAAGTCTATGTTCCTTCTGGAGTAATTCAAGGTTCTGTACTCGGACCGTTGCTGTATATCGAATTCATCAATGACATATTCAACTGTTTTCAACATTGTAATATCCTATTGTTTGCTGATGACCTTAAAATCTATAAAGCGGGTAAAAATCAAATCAACTTGATGGATCTTTAATTCAACAAGACTTAGATAGGTTTAATGCTTACTGTCTTGAAAATAAGCTCTACCTTGCCTATGACAAATGCCTTCACATAATATTTAGCAGAAAACGTAACTTAATTAATTTTAGCTTTAAAATAGGAGACGAACAAATCGCTAAATCTCAAAGCGTAAAAGTATTGGGAATATTAATTGATAACAAATTAATATTTAACCAACACATTGATAACATAATCAGTAAAGCATATAAAATGTCAGGATTTGTTCTCCGTTGTGCAAAAGCGTTTAAAAGTGCTTCTACATACCTCAAACTTTATAAAGCTCTCGTTCGTCCTTGCCTTAAGTATGCCTCTACCATCTGGAATCCTCACTGTGAAGTGTACAATAAAAAATAGAACTGCTCCAAAAAAAAAATGTGAGGGCTATGCACTATCGTCTGACGAAAAAGACTATCCTATGTTACACTACTAAGTAGATATAAACTTTTGTCACTTAAGAAGAGAAGAACAGCGGCTGATGCGTTCATACTTTTTAAAATTCTTAAAGATGAAGTAAACTGCCCTGAGTTGTTAGATCAAGTCTATTTTAATGTCCCAAAGCGCAGAACGCGGCGTACCCCCTTATTTTATTTAGACGTGCATAACTCTAATCAAGGTCACCGCGCCCCCTTATTCCGTGTTTGCTCTACATTCAATAAGAGGCTTAGTTCTGTAGACTTATTTAATTCAAATCTTCGACATGCTGTCTGGTTTGTCTGATAACAGTTTTTAAGTTAGGGTTAAAAAAATAAATAAAAAATTCTGGTTAATTATTGAAAAGGAATAATCCTTTATAATAACGGTATTGTACAATCAAAATATAACTGCATTCGTAAATTGTGATTCATGTTCCACCTATACTTTCTTTTGCTTTTTTTTGCATAATCAGTTTTGTGTTTGGCTGTAACGAAGCTGTAATTGTGAGATCAAAAGTAATTTTTTTTTCCATTACTTCTTAAAAGCAAACTGTGTCTGTGTCCATTTACCTGCATCTTTTATAAATATTGCATATAAAATTTTTATGTTTCTTAGTGAGAATGTTAAGGATGTATACTGTAACTAATGTTATATTGTCATTTATATGTAACCCCTTGTATGTATACCCCTGTTCTTGTCTCCAAAAATAAATAATTAGATTTATTGTGTTATAGGCATATGCGATTGATAATGTAATCGGTATAATGGGTAAACCACATGTTCTTTGTACAACTAGAATAAGTGAACTAAAACGATAAAATATTTATTTTCATTTAGATAGTTATTGAGAATATTATCCCGATCTATCACAATATAATTTATACCACAATACTATCACATGAGTAGATAAATAGAACAGAGACAAAGCTCCATACAACCGCATGAATCCGTTGCACTACTACAAGCACGCGGGGCATGTGTGCGTGGCCACTGGCCGCTTGTCACGTACGCGGCGAGACATGTCAAAAGGCACAGCCAGTTGACAACCTCAGGATCATTGCGACGCACGTTGTTTGTTTTGTCAGTTGCAAGTTTGATTATTTTAATGTAAAAACGTTTTATTTTTTATTAATAATGGTTGTTTATTGTACTGTGTGTATGAATAATTCTAGAAAAAATAAAATTGAATAGCTCGAGCGAAAGTTTCGCGAATATTTCGATCTTGAAATAAATATTGTCTATATTGGCAATGAAATACTTAAGCGTATTAAAGATTGTAAATTTGATATGCCATGTTAGTGTTTCCCGTTAGATTACTTGAAAAAACTATATTTTAAATTCTGAATTTACCACACCATCAAAAGAAACAATAAATTATTAAAAAAACAAAGTTATAAAATTATTAGAGTAAGTAATTTGTAAAGTATTCAATCATACTGAATAATGAAACCATTTAACAAATGTTTTGTTTATTTTTGTCTTAACCTATTATGACAACCCTACCAAAATAGGTCACAATTTTTCACGTTCTTCAGAAGCTTTGTGTCTGTTCCGTTTATCTACTCGTATGATACTATCTTAACTTCACTTAATTAGTGGAAGTTCTTGATTAAACCTTTCTGGTATTTTCAGATACACAATGGTTTTCGTCTTATTTATTATAAATTGTAAATAATACTGAAACAACTTGTAACGTGGGGTCTTGATAAATAAACAAGGCCTTGTTAAGTCGGAACAAGCGGCTTGTTTAAGACAAGTTTTATAATACAACAACTTAGTACAACAATTAAAACTTTTTGTGTAAGTTTGTAGATAAAACAGTCTTTGATCAAACATTTTTGAAATTTGCTGTTAGGTTAGGTTAGGTTAGGTACAGGATAGATCATAGTAATAATAATTTATTCATGATCGTAGATACGTTACATAGAATCATAGAAACAGGTCTTGCTATACTGAATATTATACTTGACGGATTTTGTATATCTGATACATATACAAAAATTATTGTTGGAAACACTGCTGTTTACAGGGTGTCTTTTTATTAGAGCATAATCCTTTAAGGGGTTATAGTACAGGTTATTTGAAGCATTATTTTTGTATGGACACTCATATGCGAAAGTGAACCGTTATTGAGATATTTTAATTTTAGTGTTTAATAATAACACAATACACACTGCTGAAGCAGTAGCAGTCTACATAACCAATTCGTGCTCCATTGCCATCACACATGATAACAATTGGTTCGTAGAACTATGATAATGTATTACATATATATGACTCTAGAGCTCAGATATACAGGGCGTCCCACGGCTATGCCACAGGGAGCGCAAGTACCTTGAATATTGTAGATGGAACATTTTACTGAAAGAAGACATTATTTAAATTAAAAAACCAATTTAAACTGCGTTCATAGATTTTTAAATAATTACATGGTTAAACGCATCATTTCCCTATTATAATTTAAGTGCATGATAAAATGAGAAAGATATACGTAACTTACTAGTAATTCCTTACTCCTTGTTTTATTGTATGCAACAAGTCGAGTTTCTGTCCAATCAAGTTTCTGCCGTATCCTGAATCTTCCGAAAGACGCGTAAATAATTTTGTCGCTCGCAATGCGGCTGGCTGATTATGAAGAAGTAATTCAAAAATGTGTTCCATTTTCAAACTTTTATTCTTTTGTTTTTGTGATTTTCATATTAGGATTTTTGCATTGTATTTCGAAAAGCAAAATACACCGTGTACTCTGAAAAATGCAAGTTCAAAGGTTGCGCTGAAAGACGACTTATTTTCTGCCATGAAATCGAGAGGCTCATCCTAGAGGATCAGTATTTTCTAAATATTATTATCTAGTCAGATACAAACCTCAGCAATAATGGTATGTACAACCGACACAAAAACCGCATATAATCCAGGGAGAATCCTTTACATATCCTTACATATCAGACTAATAGTCAAGTGCATTTTTCGTTCAACTGTTGGTTTGGGATTGTAAAAAACCGGGTCCCTCCTCTTAGTACATTTTTACGAAGGGCATCTGGAATGGTATTTAGAAATACTTGAGGTTTTAAGAAGTGATATATATAATCTTCCGGTCGCCGAACGACAAAACCTTACTTTTCAGCAAGATGGGGCTGCGACTCATAACAGTCACAGAACAAGGGACTATATCAATTGACACTTTCTTTCCTGGATCGGGACAAATGGACAAATTAGATAGGCCGCCGAGATCCCCAGATCTAAGCCCTAAAAATTATGTAAATAATGTAGTTTACAAAAACCAGTATGAAAGTATGTTGCATTTGATGGTGGTGGCACGAAACATGTAGGGGAAGCCCGGGCAAAGCGAATAACCCAGGTAAAGCGGATAAGCGATGTTTCTAGAAAACAATAAGAGATGGCTTTACAAATTACGGGTGCGTAGGCGAGTGCTCCCTCTGACTACGCCTTGACAGTTGATTCAGAGCAACTGACGCCGTTCTTTTTTTTTGTGACAATAAAATTGTTTTGAGTCTTTTTCTTACGATTTTCGACCAGGTTTGTTCTCATTTCATTTGTTTTTACTGTTAGCTAACCCAGGAACGATTTAGTTTTGCAGATTAACAATGTTGTCTAGTGTTATTTGTGATATTAATATTACATTGAGCCGTTGTTGAAATGTTAAGAAAAGTAGGTATGTTTAGAAATACATATTTTGGGCAAAGTGAATAGGGTAAATAGTGCTTCTGTGCAAAATACAATTCAAGGCTTTCGGAAACCCGGAATTTGGCCGCTCAGATTTAGATGCCAAGAAAAAGGGAAAAGGAAAGGTAAAAATGACAGAGAGAGGAAAAACAGGACAAGCCAAGGCTAAGAAAAAATACCTAATATCACCAAAAAAGTAAAAGGGAAGTATGCATGCCTGGTCTGCACCGAAGAGTATGTGGATCCACCTACAGAAGACTGGATCCAATGCTCAGAGTGCCACCGTTGGGCACATGAAATATGTACGTCGTATAGTGGATTTAGCAGCTATTTCTGCGATGACTGTCAGGAGTAACCACCTAATCCGCTTTACCCCACGTAGCTTTTCCACTTTACCCGACATGGTTGGGTAAAGCGGATAATGGAAGAGGTTTGAAAAAATATTTTTTTCAATATGAAGATATTATATTTTGTTGATTTTGATGTTACATTTGCAAAGGTGATTATATGTGCCATAAATGAAAAATAAACGATGTCCCTAAGTTGATTAATCCTGTGTTATTTTTTTGCCTTTCCTTAACTTATCCGCGCTGCCCGGGCTTCCCCTAATCTATCTTAATTGTTCAAGAATTTGGAGGCCTGAATTTGTTTAGGTCTTTTTTTATTAAGTATTTATTTACAGAAACAGCAGTAAAAATAGTTCCCGTTTCGTGCCCCTTCAATTGATCAGCAAGACCTCGCAGCCTAAGCAACTTACTTCTGAAACTCGTGCTGCAAACGCCGGCCAAGGGTAAGTTGGATACTTAATGTATATAATATAGTCCGTTCCCTGGAACAGGAACATGTATAAGGAAAAGTAGAAAATATATACACCCCTCTGTCAGTAAATTATTAAATCCTAGATATATGAAATCCATATAATAAGTATTATTATTATTTGTTTTATGGCAATCAGCTGTTGTTACTACACAATAACTATTTCTGCCAATTTCAAGTATTAGTATAATAAAAGTATTCATTAGGTACATTAAAACATTGCTTCCAAGACCGGTAAATGATTCACCAACTCCATACATATTATTATTATTATTTTGTGTTTAAAATAATAATAATTATAATAAATCCCCAGACAAACACACCAACTGCATGGCTCTAAAGTAAGCAGAGCTTGTAT
The DNA here is from genome assembly GCA_923062675.1 of Marasmarcha lunaedactyla. Classification (NCBI taxonomy): domain Eukaryota; kingdom Metazoa; phylum Arthropoda; class Insecta; order Lepidoptera; family Pterophoridae; genus Marasmarcha; species Marasmarcha lunaedactyla. Next base: position 39,132,203 of record OV281339.1, on the reverse strand, counting down.
TATGGATGACCATTCAGCGAACCGGGGGGAACCCAGAATAAACTTACATGTATAAATATCGACAACCATGACTCGAGAACCAACATTTGTGTTCTTCACACAAATAAATGCCCCGAACCTGGGACCGCCGGCGTATGACGCAAGGCCACTTACCACTACACCACTCGGCCGTGTTTATGGCAATAAGCTGTTGTTACTACACAATAACTATTTTTGCCAATTTCAAGTAATATTATATTAAAAGTATTAGTAAAAATAAAACCTTGCTTTCAAGCCCGATCAAAAATATAAATCACTATCCTCCGTCCATATACATGTTTGCTTGGATAATTTGACATGTCAATGTGTATTAGAATTTGTCATAAAGCTGTGTTACCGCAGTAAAAGCAAAAAAAACCGAAATATTTTTATGGTTTTTGTAAAGTAGGCACTGAAAATGTAATGATTTTTCGTGACCACAGTTTTTTTTTTAATTAAAAGGCATATTTTTTTCAATATTTATAATATTTTTCCGAAACCTAATTAATAACGTTAAAATCGGTACATTTGTCGGTTACCGGGATCAGACCGGGACCGAGAAACCAGCGCGTTAATCGCTGTGCCACCCACGCTCTAGAAGGCATCATGTGTATAATTTTGAAATTACTATTTCTCTGAACGATAAGACTTTGCCTATGTTTATGTGAAACTGTCTTCAGTTGAAGATGACGGCCGAGTGGAGTTGCCCTGCCTCAGATTCCCGAGGTTCCAAGTTCGTGTCAGGGCATTCATTTGTGTGATAAACACAGATTTTTGCTGTCGGGTAATGTATGTATATTCTGTATATTCTATGGTCATCAATAATACAAGCTCTGCTTACTTTGACGTAGAGGTGATCGTTTAAACGAAAAGCACTTAACAAAAGCATGCTTTTCAACAGCACTCAAGCACGCTTTTTATTTTCAGCTGATAACGTTCAATTGTACCAATAGTTTTATTGACAACTCATGCCATCTATTTGAAATGTATAGTACTATCGCAACATTTCGCGGCAATCTGCATTTGGCACGTGCTCCAACTCGATATGGAAGTTCGTTTAATCATCTAATATACACTATATCTACTTAATAAAAATAATAAAACAATATTTTTAAAAATTAACTAACTTTGAGTAGTCGTAGTATGTTTCACAAAATATTTTTTAGTATTTAAAAAAAGCAGGCCATATCTTTATTACGTCCCATTTGTTAACATAATTATTATTTCTAGGGAAAGCAGCCGACAACCACTTGAACCTGTTAAAGAAAAAAATTCCGTGGTTCAGGTAACTGTGCACGTGTCCACCGTTTAAAAACTTCGGCAGTCGAATAGAAGTGGGCAAAAGGTCTATGAGGAAAGGGTTTCAACTGATCGAAGAGAGATAAAGAGTTCTCTAATAAAATTCCTGAGAATACAAGGTCTTGACTTAAGCCGGACCATGAAATCGAATCTAAAATGACCTTAAAATATATAAGTATATTATATATGTAAGAATTCTGTCTAGTCCACTTGATGTTCTAGGAAAATATGGGCTTTTGTTAGTTTCTAAGTTTATGTATCTACTTTTACGGGGTGCAATTTTGTAATAACTAAATAATACCAGGAATGGAAGTACTTAAATAATAGGAAAACATTCCTTCTTTATCTTTGAAAAGAAGCAAAAATGCATTCAAATATATTTGAAAATACACTAGCCATGTCTGGGAATAGAACCGACTAAAATCGGAAAATGTAACACCCTATATTTGTATGGCATCGACCAAAAATCTATCTAGCAAACATGGTGATGGAAACGAAAGGTCATGAAATCTGAACTTATACATTGAATAACCACAACAATTCGTCGTATTTAAATAGTTAAATATGTAATTATTTCTCCCGTAAATTAAATTAAAATTACGAATTACTATTTATTTGCCGAAATTGAAATTATTATTAGACGTGTGTTACGCAGACTTTTATAAGAAGCCAGCGACCTAACTGCGTGAGTGATCAGTAATTTAAATAGCAGAATCTCTACAGCCTTAATCACTATTGCAATATCCTGGATTGGTACGAACGGCACAATCAGATGGCCTGCGCGATTACATGACTTATGATTATTTGTAAAAAGTCAATTTTACCAAGAAAACTTTGCAACTGTTAAAGATTTAATAAATAAGGTTTAGGTTTAAAGAACTTTATTTCTCATAAGAACAAATATACTGTTGACTTAAAACGAGATATGATTTTTACTTTTATCTAGATAAGATGAAAGTTTTTTTTTTCGTCTCGTACATCTTGTAGGTATTAAATCATAAAAATTTACAATTATTAACATGATTATGGACATGTTCTTTTAACTTTAGTTTATACGACTCAAAAGAGTCTATTTCTTTTAGGGAATTTGGTAATATTATATAATTAGTTGTGCTCCTTCAAATAAAACAGTAGTTTTTCTGTAATTTGTGAGAATTTTAGGTAAATGAATCTTGTTTTTATGTCTTAGAGTGTTTGTGACTAAACTTTTTATTAAATCGTATACCAGATAGGATTGAGTTAGTCATCATATTTCTTATAAAAATGAAAGTTTTAAAAATATATATAGCTGCTTTTAATTTGAATGTTTTGTATTTTGATATATCTGAACAGATGGAGTAAAATAATTATAGTGGATCAATACTTTAATGATTTCATTTTGTACCCTCTGCAGGGGGTTCACGGTCGCTTTCGCATCTGATCTCCAAATTTCGATAAGATATTCGATATGTGATTTTACCAATGAGTTATAAATAATGTAGCGAACTTTATTTGGAATGCAGTGGGAAACCTTTCGCAGCGCTGCTAAGAAGGATAATAGTTTTGATTTAATAGGTTTTATGTGTTGTCTCCAACTAAGTTTGGGAACGCTGTAATGTAAAGTTGTTAATTATAAGAGGTGTAAATTCCGGTATATATTTATTTTTAGCAGCAAAAATCATAAGATGATTTTGCCGCGTTGATTGTTATCAAATTGTATTTAACCCAATCATTAAGTATTCTAAGGTCTTTTTGGGCAGTGTTTATGATGTACTGAATTTCCAAAATAAAAAGGTTCATAATAACGTATTGAGTATTCACCACAACTCGCAAATAAAAGTTCTCAAAATGAATTCTATAAAAGAATAAATTTTTAGCAACTCGAGCTACAGCAACTAATTAGATAATTAGATTGTTACTATATTTGTCCTTCATTTCAAATAATGTTAGGTTTCATGGTATTTCCGTTCATATCATTGATCAAGTTTGTAAGAGATTTGATCATTAACCCACCATTATTGGAGTATCTATGTGTTTGTGTGACTGGGTGACTCGAAGGCGTTAAACGCTTGGCTCCCGCGAAAACATGGTTAGGTTTTTCATAAAAATTTTTGGTTTTTAACCAGTTCGATTCCTGGGTAAGGCAAGCATATTTTCAAAGATTTGCTCATTTCAAAAAATTACTGTATGATTTCTCAGAGTAAAACTTGCTATTTCTATTATGTAAAGTATTTGACGGCCTGTTTGGTGTGGAGATAAGTAGCCTTGCCTTCTATGCCAGAGGTCCCGGGTTCGAACCTAGTAGGGGCAGATGTATTATCATATTTGCTTTCTAGTCATGGATGTGTATTTACGTTTATTTTAGTTTATTTCTAATATATTTATATATAAAAAAAATATCTATGTGTGCTTATATATTTCTTAAGTTTATTTATCCGTTATCTAGTATCCAGAACACAAGTTCTTTAATGATACTTAATTTGGGCTAGATAATGTGGTGTGATTGTTAGAAATATTTATTTATTTATATTTATTTATTTTCCTTTCAGGTGGCGTTATAAAATTCCACCCTGAAAATAAGTTATAGATGTATTCATTTAAAGATTATTTAATTATATTTTGTCATATTATGTCATTTTAAAATTAATACTAGTTTCAAGCATTTTGTCAATAAAGTTTAATTTTAATTTATTAGGCCATGCTTTAGATAATATTTATTTAACAAATTCTTCTTTTAAAGAAACTTCTTATAAAAGTATGACAAATGGGTACGATAATATCGTTGCTAATGTAAATCACATGGGTTAATTATATAAAGAGAAAATATATTTATATTAACCGGATTCTATCGCCATTAATAACACTTTTACATTATAATTTTACACTACGATTATAATTACGATTGTAATTTAGACGCGATAAAATCTGGCTACAAAGTGTTTATTTAATGGAAAAGAAATTTTCACGCTACATTGTTATTGTTATTCATTGGTTTAAAATATGTTGCAACACCTACGCATCAGTAAATAATATTTTGTGTGTTATGACGACAAAGCTAATTTGAACATGGGCAAAGTGACCCGTGTTCGTACGTCGTGTAATTATTTAAGGGCGATTTTTTGGAAAAAAAATTATCGAAAGACTACCTGACGTCACAGTCCCGTTTTGATGGACATTGCTTATTCTTTGGAAAGATTGATCCATATGATGAAAATAGATCTAAGTTGATTAAAATGTACTCAATTATTAATAATTTTTTAAAACTGCTTATGTAGTTTAAGTAAGAATAGTTTCAACGTGGTTATCTTGTTTTTCCTAGGCAAACATATGAATTAAATTCGTAGATAAGCTAAATCTCGATGTGTATTCTTCGTTTTTATGTAATTAGTTACGTATCAGTGTTCCGAGTTCCGTGCTAAAGACAAGCATCGTTTGAAATTCTATTGATTGAATGGAACATCTGAGATATTCCTTCAGTCCTAAAATCCAGTTCTAAGTCTAGGATCTAAGTCCAGTTATTATAAAAAAAATATTTGTAGGTACTAAGGTATCCGTTAATATAAGATAAATATGAATGAATAAATTCTTCAAAATATAATTAGTATATAATATAGGCATAACGAGTAAGTGCTCGAATAGTTTTTCCCATGCTTTTCATTTATTAACCTTATTTTCTTGTAGCTATATATATAGGCATAGTTAGGAATTTATTAAACAAAAAGGGTATACAAAGCATGAAATGCTTCATATATTAGAATGTCCATAACTTAAGCATTTATCAATAGGAATTTCTAAGATAATAAACTGTTGTGAGTAACATATTTTCATTAAGTTTACCAGTAGACATATAGGTATTTGTTCAAATCTGAAGATCAAGAAATCGATGTTAAAGTTACCTAGAGAACTTTTAACTTGAATATGGTATAAAACTCTATTAATATTCAAGGCTAGATAAATGAAAGCTAAATATTTATTACAATATATCATTTATAAATATTATATAAATATTGTTAAGTAAATTTTTTGTACATGTAAGCGATTGTCTTATTTCATTATCCCTATAATACCTATCAACACACAGCTTTCTTCACTGTTCGGTGAGTTTATCCGCAAGGCTAAAGAACCGGATAGTACAGCCAGAGCTACTTCGAGGCTTCGACAAACACAAACTCTCGGGATTACCAACAACTACTGGTAATTGAAAAGAATGTTATAAATTTTTTAATTTAATTGTTTTTTTTTTCAATACATCTTGCTCATCTGACGGAGCAAGTCAGAATGCTTTCCTTCTTTTATTTCTGTTAATATTTAATTCATACTAACCTCTTTACTGAAATATCGCGGCATTCCTAAGGCTTAGCCGTGACGGTACCTATACGGAGTACATGACAAAACGGAGTATGTACGTCACATGATTTGTATAATTAGCGCTATTACATTCTGGCTAACCCTACATTTTACACGGGTACTTAACCGGGTGTTACCGTATAATCATAAATCACAGAATATCAAAGATTTTTAAGTAAAACATAAATTATTTGAAATTGAAATTAAATACCTTGCAAATTGTTAGTTTTTCAAAACTCGGACAAGTCAAAAAAACTTTGAACACTTAGAAATGGAACCGCGTTCCTTTACTTATTAATTCAATTAACCGAAACATTGTACCTAGACATCTTAGTAAAAAACAGTACGTTTTGTACTACTTTTATTGTAATATAGCTAATTATACGACTTCCCTACGACACATACAAACATACTGGGTAATGACAGATTGAGTTACATATAGTCCGTAATTCAACACAGACATGTCTTGAAGCTGAACAATTCTGTAATTGACTTCATCGTTACAACGTTAAACAGACGGCTAAGCATTTGATTAAACGTTTTTAGCTTTTTTTAGTGCTAAATTGATAAAATGGCTCTTTGCCGGGTGCTGCCGCATTACGTTCACTTTGTTCGATCAGCTTGCGTAAATTGATATCATCAGCTAATTTGTTAGATAATACCAAACAAACCAGATATTTGTTGCTTAATAATTAAATTCATATTAACCTCTTTACTGAAATATCGCGGCATTCCTAAGGCTTAGCCGTGACGGTACCTATACGGAGTACATGACAAAAGAAAAGAACAAGAAACAGCTATTTAGTAATATGTCAAGCTCAACCGCCTGTGACATATACCGGGTGAAACATAAGTCTTAAACAGAATTATGTTTCGTACTGTATAACTTTACTGTAAACATGAGGACGTGACAACCGGCATGCGTGACAAAATATGCAAAAGCTGTTTGATGATTCGTGAATTAAAAAAATTTACAGAGTCTCATGGTCACCCTGATTGCTATGTTAAACTGTCATTACTGTATTTGATAAGGGTGAACATAAGGTTGGTGTAATTGCTATTGTCAATAAAGTTTAATTATTTGCTTTTGGAGTTAATGCAATGAATTTGCCTTAAAATACTGCTATTAATTTCTGCTTACTAATTTATCTTTCATCCTGTATATGTACATACTTGCAAAATAAAACAGAAAACATCTTACTTCAATTCTTGCCATTTATTTCTGATATATAAAACGACAACACATATTAGACTAGGTATATTATAAATGTATAGATTAAGAATAAATTCATCGTGTATAGTCAACATGGGTAACTTTAAAATTTTTTTACAGTATTTGAGATATTACAATCTGATTTATATTTATTACACCTTTATTTTATTGAATGAACATGTCCTTTTGAATTGGTTTATTTTTAGAACATGATGAATTTTCGGAAATTAGATATATAAAAGAAAACACCCACAAGAAAAAACCCACAATTTTTCTCCAATAGTCAAATTTAAAGTTATCATGAGTTTTGGGTAACTAACCTTTAATATTTGGAATATTTTAAGGTTTGGGTATAATTAAGTGATGTCTTTTTAACCTAACATAACTTCGATTTTGAACATACTCAAAACTTTATCAGTTTCTTCTCGTTAATCTAAAAGTACGATATATAGACAGAATTTCTTTTGGTGTGTGGCTTAATTACTATACTATGTGTGGGAAATATTCTCATTTATCAATATACTTTTGTTGGTTTGTACGATTGTTGAAAGCTGTTCAAACAAACTTAGTTTCAACATTAGCTCATCACTACACATTAAACATCACTAGGTATACATGCGATCGCCGCATAACATTTATCTATTTAGTCTATTTCATCTACAATTATAACTTTTGGGACTGATTTTTCAATGCTCAGATATTAGTCTGGAAAATAACTTCGAAACTTGACAATAATTTCCACTGAAATTTTCTCAAACTTTCAATATTATTCTACAGATCAAAAGTTATCCGAGCATTGAAAAATCAGCCCTAAGTCAATACAAATACCTAATTAGATAAAAATAATGGAATGTTAGCCTTAGCATTAAATATAACACAAATAACTTCAAACATATAGATATATAATCAAAATAACTTTTACATAGGCAGTGTCAAATAGAAATTTAAAGTTCAACGAATAAAGCGGATAAAACGATTGCACATTTTATATTATGATAACAAAGAAAGCCTGCGGTGAAGTTGAGATCGTAATGGATTGCTTTGTCGGCATAAAAAAAAACAATCAAAGGAGGCTGAGTAGTCGTGGGCTAGACAGTTAACAGGTGGAAATTCGTGTCATAAAATAAGTTATATTAACCTTATTATAAACATAACAAATCGCGAATGATTTAATTTCTGGAAATGAAATAAACTCAAAATGTGTAAATTCACTGTAGTTTTTATGAGTGGAATTTAATTTTAACGTCGGCAATACAAATTTTTTCCCCCAATAAGGAGCGAAAATAACGAACGAAATGTACATGGTTGACGAGTCACTCACTGATCCATGCCGTCAAATAGCCACCATTCTGTTACTTGTTTGTTTGACTTTGTTCCATGCGCTTGAGTTGTATTATGGTTTTCCTATTTTCTTAGGACTTACGCTTGTTATACGGACTAAATACGATTCTTCTTTACTCGAATACTTTCTGCTTGCTTACTGGATCCCGGAACCCACCCTACACGACGAATATTGGTTTTATTCCCTTGGAAGCTCGATTTTGCATTTCGACATGGACGATGTGTTAACTGTGGTATTGCGTTTGGTCACTGTGCTACTGTTGGCAGACGAGTAGAGGTTTCAAGATAGATATCTGGATGTTAAAATTTTGAAAGTTGAAAGATGTTAAATGTTTTATACATACACGATTCGTTTTGGGACATCATTAAATATATTATATTTAAATAATTTATTGAAAAGTCCAAAGAAATAAGTTAAAATAACATTCTCATGACCTAACCAAACTTTAAATGACACTACTAAAGTATCTTATATCTTAACATCTAGAAGTACAAATGTTTTCAAATTTTAGGCGAACACTTGAATTGTATGTTTCTTATAGAAAACACAATTTTGAAGTTGTTAACACCATAGTCCAGAAATGTATGGGACGTGATCTGCCTTCTTTAGAGCCAAATCTCATCAACAACGCATATTAATTTGTCAATCCACTGAGCCATAAGCTGTACACCAGCACTGATATTACCAAAAAATAAAGCCAAGACAATTAACTAAAAGACCGGGAAAGGTGGCGCGCTTTAAGAGAGGCCTATGCCCGGCGGTGGATTGCGATAGGCTGATTGATTGACAGTGAAATAACATACATAATAGAATAAAAACTTATTGCTAATGTTAACTGTAGTACAAACTACAATGAAAACAAATAATAAAAAAATAATAATAACAAAAAATAACAAATAATATAAATAGTTATAACTAAGGAAAATATGGTGTAAAATAAAATAGTAAAAAGTTCAATATTCAAAAAAGTTCTTCTTACACAAACTTTACTCTCACAGAAACTGTCTTCGCTTGAGCATCATCCTCCGAAAGTGCTGGAACCAATTTTTTTTTTCGAAATGGACAGATTATTTATGGCCCTACGAGCCTTTTAAATTTTTGTAGCTTAGCGCTGAGGGCGCTTAGCCGGAACTTAACTACTCCTACATACGATACGCTTAAGGCCACCCGAGACGGGCACGGACCTCGGCTTAGAACGTCGTATATTGAAACTACCACTGGTTCGGAAGGGTCATCTACTGCCAAAAACCCGGCAAGAAACTCAGTAGGGATGCGTACGACGCGTCAGCCAGGCCCAACGGTGGGTTAAGCGACTCGAATGCCGTGTTGTTCTATTTCTAACTGGAACACCGGCGTTCCTTGTTGTAAATCTGGAACCAGTATTGTATGAAACGAGTTTGTAATGTTAGTTGCAACAAGTGTTCTCGCCGACGGCAATGAAAGAAATAGCTCTAAACTATTACTATAAATAGATATATTTAACAGACACGAGGTTTACATTCATTATGCATATATATGGAGAGAGAATAATTGGTGACCCTTCCTAAGAAACGACGCTAAGCTTTCTTCTGTGGACATTAAATTTAATCGTTGATTGGTCCGATATAAATGACATGTTAATTAATTTCCTAAAACAAAGTATACTTATTGTTATACCCCTATTATTACAAATAACTTCAGAACGGATGGATCCTTAAAAATGTATCCTAAATGGAAGGGTAAATGGATTATTCTGAAACTGCTTCATTTGTTTTTCTTTTTTAAATATGAAAATAATATTCTTTAAGCCGAAATAAGTATGTGTCGTAACAATGGCTATGTATGTCGCCGTAAAATTGTAAAAAGAGCAATTTTATAATATCACTTGAAATTTCATCGGCAAATTGTAATCGAACGGTCGTTATAGCAGAAACTAACCTAACCTAGATTGTAATATTACTGTTTTGACTATTTTACGGCAACATTAATTAGAATAATTACAAAAAATCTGAGAGCGTATTTTGCAATTACGCGATACGAGTAAACATTTTTACTACAATATACTTGAAATTTTACAGTTGTTATTTTAATTCATAAAACCTAATTATTAACACATTGAACTCTGGTATCATAACATTTCACTTTATAATATTTTAAGAAGATTTGCAAACAGAAAGGAAGACATTTTGAAGAATCAGCAAGAAAGAAGCACATTCCGCGATATTGTCATTATAATACTAAATCTGAAAAGGTTTATTAAATAATAAATGCGCGGCTATATAGCAACTGTTCACTGCTAGAAGTACTGACACTGCGCTACAATTCAGAATCGCTTTTTATATTATAAGATCAAAATTTGCAATTGCCTATTTCCTCTTGAAAACAATTCCGATGGATCGACAATCCAATTTTAATATTTCGTTGTCCTGATTGCGATATTTATTTCGTTATTCTACGGCCATTTTGTAGAACTATTGAGATTGAAATTGACACTGGCTGACACAATCCGGCCAATCGCTGGTCTTGACTTTGTGTGGATAGCTGACTTTGGTTTATTTTCAAAATACCCTGACGTAACCATTTACAAATATATTATAGGTATATAAAATGCTTCCAAATGTTATTTTCTAGGTTTTAATATTACACATTGTCTAATAAGAATATAACTGAGATTAGTTAATGTTTAGGATAAAACGGTAGGTAAAAATCTGGTAAAATAAAAAACAAGAAACCGCAACAAACAACAAAAGGCGACATAATAATTCCTAGCTGAATAAAATTAAGACAATGAGATTTTTGATGATTTTTTAGATTTTGATTTTTGAAGGGTTAATGTTGTTTATCCAGCTACAAATTATAATTATATAATATTTTTCTCTATCTTTTTGTAACTGTGAAACATAGTAGGTTTACTTTTGTCAATTTTATGTTAGCCTTCAATAACTCATTTTTATTTTATTATTTTAAAAATATTTAATACTTCAAATATTTCTCAGAATAAAATAGGATATTACTCTAAGACTATACGAGGGGAGGTCAAAAAGTTCGCGGAATGGGGCGGTGGAGGGTTAAATGTAACAAAATAGTATTTTTATGTTTCAATATATTATTCCTTAACCCTAATACACATTTCAGCTCCTTCAAATAATTTATTTGATTCATCGGGAAAAAAATGATCCTTGTCGTCGAAATAGGCCAAAATTGCTGACTTTACTTCTTTGTTGTCGTAATCTTTTTTCCACGTAGGTTTTTTCATCTTTGGGAATAAATAATAGTCACTGGGGGCCAGGTCTGGACTGTAGGGGGGATGTTGCAACAATTCGAAGTCGCACCGGTGAATGGCAGCCGTCACAACATGAATTGTGTGCACAGGTGCGTTGTCCTGCACAAGGATCATACCCTTTGTCAGTTTTCCTCTTATTTTTTCCTTTATGGCCTCCTTTAATCGCTCCAGTATAGAAGTTTTATACTGTCCCGTTATAGAACGCCACGTTCGTGGAAACAATTACCAAAATGATCTCTGTGTCTCAAAAGACAGTCCCTTGATTTTTCCCGCCGGTTGGAATGTTTTCTCGGAGGGGGTGTTCCTTTTTTATGCCAGGGCATCGATTCTTGTTTTCGACTCAGTTCATAGTGATTAACCCAACTTTCGAATTATTCCATTAATCCTACAATCCGATAATCCTAAAATAATGAATTGGAAATCCAGATGAATTAACGTCGATAACTCAAAAATTAAAGATCCAATTAAGTAATAATTTGGTGTGAAAGCATATAATGATTGCTCAACTAGTGCCTACCTGGTCGAATATATCTACCCCCACCAACCCCTCCGTTTTGCGAACTTTTTAATCTCCACTCGTAACATGACACATAGCCTGGAGTTTGTCAGTTTTAAGCTTTAACCAAAGTAAAACTGCGGTAGATAGGTGGCAAGCTCCTACCCAAGGATCTAAGGTACCTGTTTGTTGTTTGAGCGTACTTTGTGCAAGTGCCAGAACCCTTGCCAAAGTACGTCATGTAAGGACGTTGCGTGTATTTCGCTGTTTATTTTACTCAATGGTTTTAAGGTCAAATTATCCTGTCATGTCACAAGAAAATATACTTATCTGAATGTATTATCTGCATTGTTTAATTCTAATTATTATCAATTATTATCATACCTTTTGCATGTAATGTTATTAAAAATTAAAAAATGCATGTGTTTAATGCACATTTTTCTTTTTTATATAATTTAAATAAGTTACAAATAATGAAGATAACTGTGCTTCACTATGAAATGAAGAATAATTTCAAATCACATCTGAAACTATCCACCATATTGTAAGTTTTCAGAGTTTTTTTAAATTTAGCCCTAATATAATCTCGTTTAAGATTATCTGCATATATTACACAATTACCAAAGTCTGAAGATGTGAAAACTTACTTATGACTAAAACACAAGCTATTTTTCACTATTGTGAATTTTCTTGTGACTTTACTCAGTTTATAAGCTGTTGTTTTCTGTTTAATATAATAATCTGAGTCATCAGTTCTTGGTACGATGGCCGTATATCTTGTTTATGATACATCATCATTTGGTGGAGACGCGCCGCTGGGACGCAGACGCGACGGATTTGCTATAGAACATGTCCAGGAACAACCCTGGAAATCCAAATTATTTTCATATTAATAAATAAAAAAATATATAGCAAAAGTTTTACAGATTGCTTACCGCCAGTATTGTCTGTGTTTATCTGTCTTGTAATTCTATATTTGAACTAACCAAAAAATATATTACCTTGTTATGTAAAAGCATTTTTTATTTCTCTGAATGTAAACAAGGGTGTGTTCCAACTTGAAGTCTTATAGGCTTTATTATTAATATTTCTTTGTAGTTAATTGTATTGGGAGAATCTCCATTTTTAAGTAACATTTTTGATTTGGCCCGCTATGCTAGTCAGATGCTAAGATGCGAGGTAAAATTTAGTAAGAATATTGTAAATAAGGTCTACAGGCGTTATGGCCCCAAAGAAAGCAAAGCTTGTATTTTGGATTGCGATACAGTGTATTAAGAGTAGTGACAGAATAAAAGCACATAGAAAATATCCATGACTAACACAAATCTTTCCTATACAGGATTTATATTTTTCCTCTGAGTTTTTATACAGGGCCAGAACCACGTTTTTATCATTCGAACCATATCAAATATTTCAAACAGACAGTAATACTATTAGGAATAAAAACCTACGCACAACCCAGGATTTTGTCAGTATAGTTTGATACAATTCTGAATACTCTCTGAATAGTCTCTAGAATTGTAGAAGGATTTTGTCAATACAATTTTTCAATTTAAGTAAACCATGTCAGCCAGCGTGTTATAGTCACATTTGAGCTTAGCAATACGAGGGTCACAATTTGCTTATTTTTATTATTTATCAAGTATTGAATTCAAAGTTCAATTGTCTTCCTGGGTCATTCTGTCCCAGGTGCCTAGGTAATAAAATAAATGAACTTTTTCTGGCTCTTTTATGCTTTACGTAATAACATAATAAAAATAAAACATATATGAAAAACTAGCTGCCTACATTTTAAAAATCAATCAATACAATTTAAAATCAGTATATGGATCATAAGATTTATAATAAAACTAAAATGTCATTACCAATGGGTATGTAATCCAGGTTTCGCATCTCAAAGGGTTCTTTACTTTCTAACTGAATTTTTAGCTAGCCAGCCATCTTTGTTGCAGAGACCTTCGAATATGGGTTTGCTCTGATTTCTTAATGACTAAGTATCAAAAAAAAATCAGTATGTGCGCCACGAGAATTCCTTTAAGCTAAAGGAAAGGGTCTTGATTTTTATGCATCGGTAGATGTTAATATGTGCTGTTGGATTTTATCCTATTATTACCAATGTAAAAGAGAGATCTTCAATTTGTTGGTTTGCAAACAAAAACTGTGATTTTTATTATAAATTTTGCATACATTCGTTTTCAGATGCCGGTCGTCAGCACTACAAAATAACGAGCATAATGAATCAGTTTAAAAGCGTAGGTCAACAAAGAATTTTACCTAAGTTATCGTATGTATCGACATAGTATGTGGAGGGCAAAACGGTTGGAATGTAACATCAAGCGTGCATGGAACAACCATACAATTTTTTGAAAAATGTGAAAATTGAAAAGGACTCTACTTCATAACTACATTGTCATTGTTGCGAGTTGCACAGTTGCAAGTATTTTAACGGACCCATTGACACTTTTCATTGAGAGAACAAAAAATTGTTATATTATATTTGTCACTTACCAGAGAACACTAGAACAGCACCTAACCATTGCCGAGCCGCCAGTACATTCCCAAAAACTATAACGGATGCTAAAACTGTGAAGAACTTTCTAGTAGTAGTAACTACAGAGCATGACAGGGGTCCGAATTCTGCAACCTGGAAGAAGTAATAAAATAAATTAAGAAAGAAACCTTTGTTACTGTATATTATTATAATAAAAATGACATCAGTAAAAGCACTAAAAGTGCATTCAGTGCTATACAGAAGCTGAGGCGTGAGACAAAATTTACTAAGAATAATAATAACATAAATAAGCTCCCCAAAGAATTAAACCAGCTCAACAACAAACCAGTACAACTCAAAGAAAGCTAAGCAAGTGTTTTGGATGGCAATACATTGTGAATTGTTAGATTTTAAATTTTTTACTACAATAACACCATTAAACTAAGATCAACTTAAATATAACAGGCTGTTTTATTTTCTGCTGTTAATAATATTTTAAATATTGTTTTCCATGTTATAAGCAAGCTAATTATAAATTTATTTATAAACACACAAAAACAAAATAAAATTGTACTGTATGAATTTCTAACCATTGTTATGCAAAAAATGATCAACCCCAAATTTTACAAAAATATGGTAAATATACATTTTTATTTTATTAATTAATCTATTTAAATTTTTTAAACAATATCCCGCTACACATTAAAATGTTTGGCTCATCTCTTCATTGGTTTATATAATAGCATCCAATGTGACAAATAAAAATAAAGCTCAAATTTATTGTCAAAAGCAGCTAACTTACTCGAATTAGTCTATTGTATCCATTAAAAGTGTTTTGAAGTCTTTATTTGGAATACCTACTTGGTTTCTACCTAATTAGTTTAATTATGTTTTTCTCTAAAATAAAAATATTTATTTGTGTTTTGCTGGACGCAGCCAATTTTTACTGTTCTAACACAATGTTAGATTAAATGAACGTTTTCATTTTATTACACCAGTTATAAAAATGTTTATTCTGCTGATTTTAATAAGCAAACAGTTGAGGTTTGTTCATAAATGTCATATTTTGTAGTTGGCTTTCTAAATTAATTTTTAAATAATTACCATAGGGTTGTATTTACAAAATATAGGTTGTATCAATTGTCATTTCTTCACAAACTTCTAAACCACTGTGGTAAATTCAAAGTTTCATATTTATATGAAACAGTGATTCTAGTTTTTATAAAATAAATTTCTCCAACAATTATACAATTATCTAAACAAGTATGGACCCTTTTGCCCCAAGTAAACAGTGTAACTGATAGCGAAAATAATGTAGCTGTTAAATACCACCACTGTGTTTATTACAAGTGCAAATCAAAGCATAAATTACCAAGTGTATTCCTTGAGCTAAGATAATATATATAAAATGCTAATAACCTTACCATATAAAATATGAACAGCTGCCCAAGGGCCCCCATCAATGCAAATCCAATTATATATATTATTATTTCTGGATACTTTTGAATAAATTCAGTGAATTTGGAAACTTCACCACTAAACAAAACTGCAATTGACAGAATTATTGCAGACCTGAAAATACAACACAAAATTGCATCCAACACTAAAACTCTTAATTATTCGCAAAGCTAAATCTAAATCAAAGCTAAAACTAAATCAAAGCTAAATCGCAAAGATAAACAGAATAATTCATAAAAAGACACTCGCCCTGCAAAAGATGATATATAACAAGGTGATTACATACCATGCATTGGTATTTAACATCATGGAGTATGCAGAAGGTGATGATTCAAGCTTAATTCTCTCCTGAAAATAGTAATAGATTGTTCTGTTATTATTTTCATAAAACAGCATGCATGTACATAAATACAAGAAACATTATTATGACCACTGGACATTTCTAAGAATTTATGAACCATACCAATTTTGGTAGGCTTATCTAAAAAGTTAGTAAAAAATCTACTTTACAATTTTGGCAATCATGGTTTTTGATTGTTGATGATTCATCATTAATGGAATTTTTTTGTAGATGTTAGTGACTATCTGTTGCTCTAGTAAAATAAATAAATAATAGTTACAGTTTTGTAGATAGTAATATATTACCTGTACGGCTCCTGTGAGACCATCCATTGTTAGTGACAGTAACAGTAACACTTCACCAATTCCAAAAGACTGACTTTCAGTGGTCATACCTTTTTTATCTTTGTACATAAAAAGAATTACACCAAGAACTATCAGACAAATGAAGAAATACTTTTTCAAAGGATAGGTCTTCCGGGCAATAAGTACTCCAAGAATCATGACTGGAATAGGCTTTGCTGCTTTGCCAACAACCTGTAAAAATAGTGAAATTATAGATTATGCAGTAGAAATGCAATTATAATAAATCTGGAAAATCTATAAAGAGTTATACAAAGTAAGAGAACAACTTAATATAATTATTAAGTATAAATACGCATTAACTAATTAATTTGGATCTGTAACCAGTGATAATAAAAATTGGCATGCACCAGTGAAAGTAAATACTAAAACAATAATATGTCTGATTCTCAAATTTTGAAATATATACATAATTACACCATGTTCATAACAATATATGCAACCAATATTTTATCCTGTTGGTATTTTATTGGACACAACTTCAGACTTCTAATCATACCTATTTTGCACAGTAAAGACACTAACCTGAGTAGGGTAATTTATCCACTGAAGAGCCAAATATGAGCATATCATTGCTAATAAGTAGGTCAACGCTGAACAGAAATAGTAAATTTTCCTTGTGTTGTCCTTCTCGTGCTTCCATGAAAGCTATATACGTATTTATTTAATAAGAGTAATTTACGATACATAATAAAATTGATTGCATGTTATAAAAAGAATTCAAATAATAAAAAATGAATGAACAGCATCTCGAAGAAACGTACCATTAATATTTGGGAAAAAACGTAATTAACGACACACTGCACAAGAACTAAAGACAGTGTGCAAGTAAACCTTTCATTGCCGAATTGTCCTCTGGTGATTTTTTCTTGCAGTAGGCCGAATATAAAGTAACACACGAAAATCGAAACAGAATAGAAAATAAATCTAACATCGCTTTTATGGGCCGGCATTCTGTCTACGTGTTTACACTAGCCAGAATCAGTATTTAATGCACTATGCTGAATGGAAGTAGCTACTGAACCTGTATCTTATTGAACTTAGATCGATCTAGTAAGTATTTCTGTCACTATATTTGTACACGTAATTAATATAACCCCTTTTGATAAAATCGCAAAAAAATTTACAAATGAGGCAGCAACACGTACACTAAAAAGGCCCGGTTAACCTGTTGTATGCGCAGATCTGCGCGTACCCCTTTGAGCGCTTTAATGTATAGCTAGCACGAGAATTCGTGACACCAAATTGCACTGCACGGCCCGGAATGTACGCCCAATAATTCATGTACCATGTCACGTTTTCCGTGTCGTACAATACGGGCTGTACTATATAGGAACGTGTCAATAATGCACAGCCCAGGAAAGCACAACACGATAATGTACAGCCCGACTTTCATGTCATAAATAAGTCCATACATTTTTATGTTGCGAATTATCAGACGTGCTTTATCATGCCGTACATTGAGGAGCGTGTGTTGCTTTGCCCGGGGCGGAAAGCAAGCACAACCTGACAATTGAAAGCACTCCGTCTGCTATTAGATGATAGCACGATGTTCTTATTGGTTGTTAGTTTTGCCTTCTGTCGAAACCATGCGTCGTTTACATGGTGTTAGTGTTTTAATTTTGGATTTGGATAATTTCATCGTTTTAAAATGTTTGAGAGTCTAAAGCACCTAATAAGTAAATGGGACTTCAAAGAAAATCTAGGAGGAATCTAACTATTTTGTTTCTGCAATTATTCGACCAGCTCTAAGATACAACTTGCAACTTTAAGCGTAATTTACCCGTGTGCACTGTATGATATGACAGGAGTACGTGACATTTTCCGAGATTTTAAGTATAACATTATGTACTCGACCTGGAATTTATTATATTAATGATGCTTTTAACAATTTTGGCATAAATATTTATCTGACTACATATATTATATTTTTTCATAGTACAATTACAATTTTATTGATAAGGGAGTTGTACCATGGTGGTGTGGCTGTTAATTAAGACCTACGATTACAGACTATAAAATACAAAAGTGAAACATCTCTACAATTAAAATTCAAATTTATGCTATTTCACATTCTTAGTATGCAGGGCCAGCAGCTATGAAGTGAAGAACAAGTGATTAAATTGCGTAGTTATGAGCTTGTGGTTTAAATAATTAGTTATTTTGGTAAGCAGAGTACATTGTTGTACATTGAATAAATTCTGACCTAATCAACACAAATTATGACCTAAATTTTAGTATTTTTATTATGATCGACCATTTAGGATTGTCCGCTCTCAGTTATTTGTCCAGTTTTTACAATAAGTAAATAAGACATAGGTGTTTCTATGTAACACCATCTTTCCTCGTCGTATTCCCCAGTATATCTCCATTATCTCAGGAATTATTGACATTTTGATTAAGCAATGTGGGTTCTGATTTGTTGCAGATGGCCTTACCGTTCTTCGCTTAAGGGGTTTTAATTACTAATATTCTGTATAATACAAAAAAACTTAGTGCAAAGCCTGTAAGTTAAAATTTAAACAAACAATGGAATGCAAATTATTTTATATCTTGCAGTTTTAAGTATGAGTGTAAATTCTGACTTAATATTTTTTTAAATAAATTTTGTATTAAATTTAAACAAAACCACAACTCTGTATTCTTTTAAGTTAAAAATGTAAATTGTAATATGTGGGTGGCAAACGATAATAAAGTTTTACTGTACAGTTAATAATTATTTTTTTATTTTGATAATATTCCATTACACCATTTATGTATGGGAACTTTCCTATGTGATGATGTTACTTGTTTTACTCAGGACAGGTGACATGATAGTAGTTGGATTGTTTGATAGCTGGTGCTGGGATAATTTTGTAATCAACTATGGCAGACGATGTTACTCTGAGTAATCAAACATTTAAATAAAACTCTCTGGAAGACCCAGACTGTTAATCAAAGTGAGGAAAAGTATTGGTCTATCTCCATCATTCATGGAGTAAAGTCAACATGGTACCTGCATGACTCTGACAATACTTGCATGAACGCTGCCATAAATTTCTACGTGTCAATAAATAATAATTATTACAAATTAAGCATTGGCCTTCATTCACTTCTAATCTCTTTGTGTTTTATTTGGCACCTTTCTTTACATTCGTGCAGATAGATAGTGTAACATTATGCCTTAATTGTGTGAGGTTGTTTTTTAATTTTTATTATTAAGATACCTAAGTAAGGTTTATACAAGGTTATAATTATTATTATGTATGCATACAATTTATTTTTTTGGGGATTGAACCCATGGGTGGTGTGGTCTTATGAGTGAGTTCATATTAAGAATCTTATATATCTAATAGTGTAATATTCCTTCCCCTGGAACATTAATCTATACAGATGATAAAAAAGTAGGTAATTACCAAACTTAATTATTATTATGTATGCATACATATGTGAATGTAACATGTTTATCTAGGTTAAACTAGAGTAGATTAGGCATAAAAGCGACCATAGTCTGATAGTCTAGTCAAAAACTGAAATTTTGATGAGGAGCATTAGTTCAGAGCTTAAGACATCTTGTTATTAATCATTAACTGGAGCTGAAAACAAGTAGAAGTGGGTGGTATTTTAAAATAATGTCATTGCACATGCATACACGACCTTGTGACCGAGTGGTGTAGTGGTATCATACGCCGAAGGCCCCAGGTTCGAGTCCTAGCCGTGGCATTCATTTGTGTGATGAACACAGATGTTTATTCTCGGGTCATGGTTGTTTATATTTATATATGTATGTTTATACTGGGTTTACCTCCAGTTCCCTGTAGGGGCATCCATAACACAAGCTCTGCTTACTTTGGGCCCATACAGTTGGTGTGTTTGTCTGGGGATCTATTTATTATATTATTATACACAACCACTGAACAGAAAACTTTTGCTTCAATTAAATATGGATTTAATTAAAATCTTAATACATACAAAAAAAATATATACTCTTCATTTAGTCAATTACAAGAAAAAAGTTTATCATTGAGATATTGTAGTTGTAGAAAAAAAATTAAATACATTTTTATTCCTCGAATCATATTGTACACAACACATTTTTTATACAACTTTGTGTAATTGAACGTATATATTGCTTATTGTATACTCAAATATATTCACTCTATCCACATTTTCAATTCAATCAATTCTTTAGGGCATTAAAGACCCCAGACCTAAAGCCAGAGCAACTTTGCGAGTGAGTTCCAAATAGGTTTCACTATATTACTGTCCAACTACTTTGGTAAGTAGAGTTTTTGTTGTTTCCACTCCACCGAAGCAAAGAGGAGCAACGCAGTTTTTTCATTTTAATGTCATACTCTCAAATGGAGTCGCTGTAAAAATTTCATTTAGGCCATGTTTATCAAAAGTTTGCTTTTCGTGAAGATTAAAATTATTTCGGTTGGAGTTTCGCAAACGAGGTGCTGAGATAAAAAGTTTTTTTCCTCTAGTTAACCCCTACTTTTTTGATTGCATGGGATAGACAAGCTATATAAACGCATTTTATGTCAGACAAACTTTTCTCTCAAATCAACACTTACGAAGTCCAAATCAACAGGGTGACTAACACACAGATGGATCTAGGAACATATAACTAGATGGCTGGATCCCGCGTAAATCGCGAACACGTTTGAGGGTGTTCGTCATTTGGATGCTTGGGAAGAGGGAGACTTGCCGAGCTAACAGATGCAGATAAGAATATACCAGATTTATTGTCAAACTCAGAGAAGCACAATCTTTCTCATATAACTAAGCTCTAGTTAATGCACCACACAATTCCAAGATGGAATTGTGTGATGGAGATGGAGAGAATGGAGATAGGACTATCTGCAGGGACCAATTGAGGTTCATTCAAGTTTTACTTTCTTTTATTTCATAATTAACTGTACTAATAAGTCCGGTACTCAGCACAGATTACATTAATAAGATAATCAAACGGTCAGTACATGCGGTCAAACCACGTGAATGCTAAACATATGAGAATGCATCGGGCCGGTGCTTTAAGACTGCCCCATAAATGTTTTCTCTCATATTAATTATTTGCCGACATAGTTTTTGTAGAGTCCCATGCCACCAAAATGATCTGGCATTTTGGCAATATTGCTAAAAAAAGCTCACGCTCTGAAAATTGGAGATTGAATACTTTAATAGAATATTAAAATATTTTTTAAATTTCTTCAACATGGTCTGGTTGTGTGTCACAACAGTAAAATGATATGATCTGTAGTTGTTGAATTAAATACTGAGATTAAATTTACTTTTTTTACACATATTTTTAGTTAGTTACATTCTGCAGTGTCTGTCTCATCCATGTATGCAAACTAAGCTAATCATTCCCTAAAACTAATATAAACACTGCATTTGAAGACTACGCGGGAATAACAAGGAATGTCATGGTGTACATTTTCATTGGTAAAATTACAATTAATGGTAGAAAAGCTTGCTAGGTTACTAAAACAGTAAATTTTTTTAATTATGTAATTGCAGAGAACAAGGAATGTCGATGACTATTCCACTTTTTGTAAATTATAACTTTTTTATTAATTAGCTATTTTTAAATAAAAACACAGAATTAAAATTAAAGATTAATTTTTCATGAGAAATGATTCATGAGGTAGATTTCATATAAAATTTGGGCTTCAGGAGAGAAAAATATTTTGGACATTTGAAGTTTTCATACTTAGCACTAGCTATCTTGAGCTTCATCACTTTCCAACATTTTCAATATTTGTTTTCTTTTCACAAAACGTAAAGTAATCAGAAAGACCTGGAAATTATTACATTACATTTACACAATACACACAGGTTATAAATGATTAATGTTTGACAGCTAACGAGGGCGCGTGCACTTACTGACTTTCCGTTTTTTTGTCGACTGTGCGCGGACATTCCTTGTTTTTAACCAGCCCATTCAAATTAAAAATGCGAATTATCATTGACTAGTCATGTTCTTGCTTTAAATGAAATCTCAGAATAAAAAGTGCTACCTCGTGGTCTTCATTTAAGCTATAAATGAAGCTACAAATTCTTTATCTAAATTTGTCACTGGCTTTTAAACTAGCTTATAAACTGGCTTACCGCCACACTCAGAGGCATTATACGGTTACCAAAGGTGTTCCTAATAAATACTACATTCTGGTGAGCAACTCTAAACTTCGATGCACTGTTGATAAATTATAAATTTTATAAGCAAAATCCATTCTTGCTCCATGTATACTTCTGAGTGCGGCAGTTAGTCAGTTGGTTAGTTAATTAAAATAAGGCAAACAACTGTTTCTGCATATATCACGAATTAAGAGAATCACAGTACAAAATAAAAGTTGTCACCAAGTTAATTTCGCCAAGCAGTAAGATACTTGCCCTAAAACAAAATAAACAGACTAAACTAAGAAATAATAGAAAATTAGCTCAAAACTACTTACAAAAATATACAATCAAAATTTGATTGTATAACCTATTTCATAGGTTAATATGTAGTTGGTGTGATAAAGCACCTCCTTACCGGATTTAATCCATTTGATTATATTTTTACATTGTCACTTAATATAATATAATATTATTATAAATAAATAATGAATCGAGAAAACTAAAAGAAATATTTAGTTGGAGAATTGATTAACACAAAATCTTTAAAATCTTCGGACTATAAGCAGAGAATTGGATGCATCTATCTTATTTAATCGATTGTTTTGTTACACTTTCCTAAATATAATCATCTACATGATTTAGTTACTAAATATAGATAATGTCATAGTATTTAGTCAGTTAGATTTCTTAATTTAGAAAAACGTATGGTTGCTAATTTAGAAAGCAATTTAGAATCGCATTTAGTCACTAAATTCAGTCACGAAATTTGTCTTGAACTGGTGTTCAATCTGGTTCAGCAGCCAATAAAGCTGAAATGCTTAAACACAGAAAATGTTTAATCAAGGTAATAAGTATATTTTTGAAGCTTTCGGCGCTAAACCCATGGGGGAGAAAAAGCTCATCACCTTTATTCATCCACAAATTTTTTTGGGTTCATGATAATAACATTTTTTTATTATTTTGTGGTACATTCATAAATTAAAGTTGAGGTTTGATTTCTTAACAGAGTTTACACTCATATTTATATATTTAATGCAATATACATATGAAGCATATTAAAGTCGTACTAGCCTTTACCTAAAGAATAAAAAAAAGAAAGCAAGTAAATGTAAACGGGGCTACTGATTGAAAAATGTTGGGGTGTGCAATACGGTGCTGTACATTAATGGCACGTTCCAATATTGCATGGCTTGATAAAGCACGAATCGTATTGTGCACCACGATAATTGATGTCACCAAGTAATTGTATCACCTGCGCCATCATAAAACGAATTTATCGTTTTGTACAAAATGGGTTGCCCACCAAAAACATTTTTCTTTCAGTTGCTTGGCTGACTGAATATTAGTGACTATGCCTGATAACGTCTATTCAATCAGTGATTGCAACTTACCTACTCCAACACGTTCTTGACTGATACATGAATACAAAGGTATTTTAAAATGTTTGAACACGATCACTTCTTCCAATAGGCTTAAAAATTCAAGTTTCAAACATTATGAAAAACAACAAACGTTTGATTATGATGCATGTATTAAGCATCTTGACTGCGTTCCGATTTAGGCAAATCTGCTGTGTTGAACATTTGTAGTTTTTTATGTACTCTTATCCATAGCCTTGCAATTACTTACAGATTCACAAAATAATCGTTAATTTTTACTTAGTACACAAAAAACACTCACCTAAATCTCTAGAAAATACCTACTCTTGCCTGTTTTCTGAGTCAAGGAATTTAACAACTTTTACAAAAACTGTTCCTTACCTACAAAAAAGTGAGTAGGTAGAGAGCCCCAATGCAAAAGAGTTCGTCCAGTCCTATATTACAAAGGTAGCCTGACTTCAACTTAAGTACGTTTTCATAAAACAGGTGCCTAAAAAAATAATAGTATTGGGTAAAATTCTTCATCTTATAGATATAACAACAATAAGATGGAGAATTTTATACAGGTACTTTTAAAAAAAAACTTCTTTTATGAAAATAAGTATTTATGGGCACTTTTATTTAGCATATTTTATTTAGCGGACTTCGCCGCGAAGGATCCGACGGCGAGGGCGCATCTCACTTTGCTTCCGTTTATCTTACATATACAGAAGAAAAGTAAGTAGGTAACTAAAGTAACTCTAATTTAGTTATAGTGTCAATATTATCTGAAGTATTACTTCCATTAGACATTACAGCTGGATAACGAGTAGTGCCACCTCTCTTCATTGTAATATAATTCCAGAACATTTTGGAACTTAGTTTAATTTTGAACACTTATAAATTCAAAGTAGGACGTATAACAAGGTTGAATCAAATTTTCATTCAAAGAATCAAAATCAAAGGTAGGTGGTAATAATTAGAGTTTCAGATAATTTATTAGGTCGTCACATATGACATAATAACATAAAACATAAGTCAATTTTGAATAAATATAATAAATGTATTTAATCAAAGTGTATACATTTTTGCTATCTATACATTTTTGCCAGCTCATAGGTAGTTCATTAATCCCTTTACTAAAAAAACCATTCGGACGGGAATCAATAAAATCTTTGAAGGCGCTTTCGACTACCCCATCGGCGTTGAATTTTTTCTTGTAATGATTCGATTTAATAAAATCCTTTCATTATTGTGCTGGTTGAGTAATGTAACCCAACAGTCGATGCGCGTTTGTCGGTTACCCACCTGTCAAGCATTTTCACCTTCCCAATTTGCTTCTAGTGGATTAAAACAGTTTTGTGACTAACACCGCAGCCTACAGCTAATTCAGACGTGGTTTGCGATTGATCCGCTTCCACAATAGCCTTCAATTCTTCATTATCAACGTTGGTCTCCGGCCATCCATGGGGCTTGTTCTGCAGGTCGAAACTTCCAGAACGAAAACGTTTTTCTTTTGCAACACCGCCGCTATACACTGCATTAATAACACTTCGAGCCGTTTCAGCACTGGTGCCACGGTGGAACTCGTACTCGTCAATAACGCGATATTTCAAGTTTTCCATTTTGTAAACTAAGTGATTCAAAGAAAAAACAGAAAGAGGAAAATACGAATGAATTACAGTTTTCGAAACACATATGCGTGTAGGGTTGCCAGTTCGCCAAACCTAATATCCGGACAGACCAGCCAGTTTGGCCGGACATTTGGGTAGAAAGGCCGGACACCCTACATTATTGAGGATTTTGTCTCAGTATTAAAAGGTAGGTACGACAAAATGTTTTAATGTAAAATCAAGCTTTTTCACAGAGCGCAGGGGGGCGACTCTTGTCGTCTGCGCTCGGCCACGCTCGGTGCTCGCTCGTTTGCGAAATGTAAAAAAGCCTAACAAAAGCTGGACAAGCGTTTATTTTGGCCGGACACGCAATCAAAAAGCCTACCTATGCCCGGCTTTATCCGGACGCCTGGCAACGCTATATACGTGAGTAAGTAGCTGTATAAATTTGAAAGCGGAATTCTTAACCCAAGAGGAGATAATACAAATCAAAGTGGCCAGTACGACAAAACGCCAATTTCATATGTAAGGACCTAATACTTATGTTTCAAACTACCATATTTCTTTAACTCAAATTAGTTACGTATGGTTTTTTATTCATATTAAACGTCTAGACTGTTCTTTCCAGATCTTTAGCATTTACTTACGCCATATGTTCCAGCATTTATTTTCAGTTATAAACTACTTACTATAAAACGAAAAATAAAGAAAGTATTTCATTCTTACATCTAAAAACCATTAATCAAGTTTAATTGAAAACCGAGTTGGTAAAGTAGTAACGAATGTTAAACATAAAATGGAACGTAGCGTAACTTTCCCTAAGCTAAATAATGAAGTAAAATAAGCTTTATTACACAGATCCAACGTCAGCATATCCAATGCATACTAAACGTCAAGTACTGACTGGCCTTCAAGCAGAAAAAAAGTTATAGCAGACTAAGTTGAATGATATTATAACACTATAGGCTGAGTAACTAAACAGTAAAGGTATTTTAATGTTTTAATTCTGCTTAACAAAACTGTTTCGCTTGTAATTGCGAAGTTTGAATAGTCTCAAAACCTAATTCATTCTATATTCTAGAAGGAAATAATCTTAATTATTAAATCGAAAATGTTCAGTATAGTATTTAGCCAGTAAAACTTTTTTAGAATTTGTTTAGCTAAGGTTCCTGCTAGGAAATCTTTTTTCGGAGACACAACAGGAAACTGGACCAAATTGGTTCCGAGGTAAGTTGTTAAACACCATCATTTATTGTTACGTAGTAACTTTCGCTTAAGTAATTAGTCTTTCTGAGTTAAATATTTGAGGTTAAGTTGATGTCAATTTGATGACATAAGCGCGGTAAATTCAACAATAAGCGATTGTGTTTCCACTGTGGATTACAACGATATCTCGTAATGAGTGATTCATTCGATTATATTAGAACGTTAGCTTTATCGGTGACTTCTTACGAATTGACGAATTAATTCGTTGCGCAGATAGTAAGAATGTTGTAAAAATATCTTAGCTATTTCGAGAATGGTTTTTTTACGAGTACGCAAAGATGCAAGTAATTAACCATGTTTACGTGTGTACAGTATAAGGCATATGAAATACATTACCTAGCTTTTTTTCGTAGGGTATTAGGTAACATCACAAATTTAAGCGCTTTGCGCCGCTTTGGATAAGAATTTCGATTTGGTGTACATAGGTACTAGGAAAATAGGTACTTATGTAATATTGAAGTTGGTTTATTTACTAATATAGCGTATTTACCTATTAAAACAAGTAATTTAAAAAATACTGGGTAAACTGACGGTATATTTCGGTTCTTAAAAAAAATTGTGGAGATGACAAGATACTATTAAAATAGTTACGATACCTTAAAATAATTCGATACATAGTATTTTTATTGTTGGTAATACCTACCTACAGTACTAGTATACATGCTGTTTACATTGAATTTTTTACACACCTCATGAACATGTAGATATGATATACCTACACCTATCTACTGTGATTCTATTAAATGTATTTACTTTGAAAAATAAAAGATTTTCAAAAATGTTAATGTTCTCTACACATACAAAACTGCCGAGCATCTTTTGATTACTTGTACCTTCTTAGTAATTCCATTAAATGTAACTGAATGGAAACCAAACTTAGCCTTAAATTGACAACCAAAATTTTATAGATTTGAGAAGATAAATTTATTAATTGAATATACTCGCACAAGAAAAGTTTTGTAGTACCTACACGTTGCTATATATAGGTACATAAAGTTCAATCTACACACATTCTCTCACAAATGTTCCAAATTGCAAAAAAAATGTCGTCAGTGAGTTCTACTAACCGTCGTACTCGTATAAACGCCACCGACTTAATGTCAGAAGCTAATCTAATAGGAACAAGTTGGACGATTTGCTTAAGCTGGGATAATTCAGGAGAATCAACTTAAACCTTCGTTAGTCAACGCCTTGCCGTGTGATAGGTACCATACCTTATCAATATGCACTTTGAATAGGTTTTATAAGTTTAATAAAAAAAATTATATGATATATAACAAAACATAGAGATGTAATAAAATAATATTTTACTTTTCAGATAGAGCAATCGGTAATTTGTTACGGGGAGAACCAAAAACATGTCCGATCATAACAAGAAACGAACTGGAAGTTTTCGAAGGTTGTTTCCTTTCCTTTCTAAATCAAAAGATAAGTGTAGTTCGAAAGAGTCACGAGCAAGAATTAAACAGTCAACGGAAAACTCCTACATTAATAACCAATATCAAAACCCCCGTTCAGTATTGCACGGTGTCAGCGTCCAAAGTCAGAACAGTACCACTGAAGATAGAATTTATGAGAACTTGTCGACGGTGCGCAGTCATCAACATGAAAAAGAAAACGAAAGTAGCGTTGTCTCTAGCTACCACTCCTCAAGTAGTACTTTAGTATCTGAAAGCGTTAAAAATACAACGCTGAGTGTTAAATCTGATTCCGAATCTTACGTATCTAAGTATCAAGACCCTTATGCTGCCACACCTCAAGTTCCAAGGAAGCCTTTGCATGAGATTGCACCTACAGTAAAAGATAATGGCAAAACAGATGACAATGAAGGTTATCATTACCCAAGTGTTTATTATCATCCCATTGAAAAATTAAACAATAAGTTGTATTCAAGCGAAACTCCTCCCTTTGGTCCTTCAAAGAGCCCTGTAGATCTCCACTCTGTTGGAGCACAAATAAAGAAAGTCAGTACGAAATTTTTGATATCCCCTAAAAAAGAAGCTGAAGTGAGAACTATTCAGCCGACGAGAGCTAGAAGTTTATCTTTTAGCAGCAATAATGTGAAGCAAAAACATTACTACACCGAAGAAAATCTGAATAATACAAATCCAAAGAAAACCTACAACTATTCTGCACCGACTTCACCGATGCCAATAAATAATAGAGTTCCCTTTATTCCGAAAACAATTTCTCCTTACGAACATATCCGAAAAAAAATATCGGAACCTGAAAGAAACACGAAGTCGCCTACTAACGTATCTTTAGCGCATGGACCATTAAATACGCAAATCAAAAATAAACTAACTTCCACTGCCGATATCCATGAAGAAACCGTAGATAAAGAAAAGACCCGACAAAAAGTCGAAGCGTTTTACTGGAAATCTCTAAAGGAAATGAAAGAAAAAGAAGACGAATATTTCTTGAGACAAGCATTAAACTTTTCTGTGAATTATACACCAGTTCGATCCCAGCAATCAAACTATGTTCCTAACAATCCTCTTCCAGCTATAATGAAGAGTGGTAGTTTGCCTCCGAAAGACACCTGTCAGTACGGAAGACAACAACCGAAATATGCTGATTCACCCTTTCGTAGAATGGCACCTGAGAGGCGCACAGATAGTTGCATAGGCAGGCGAAACTATAGCAATGGCTCCGAATTTTTTTTCTGTAACCCTGAGAAGTTGAGGTTCCAAATGTCTCCAATGAACGGTCGATTGACGCCGACTTGTCAATCCCATAAGATTTTGAGTCAAAATCCAAAACATGTTAGTTTCGAGGAACAAATTGTGAGTCCTACTTACGATAAAAATGTGAAGAAAGACCCAAAAAGTGCTGATGTTAAGCAATGCGAAGTTGCGAAACGACTATTGAATTGTCCGCCGCGGCCTCCACAGAGAACCACGAGCGTGGCAGGCACTGAAAGATGTCGTCGTTTCATGAACAATACAGCGCGGCCACCCCCCGTGGGCCTGCCATCGTGCTCCGAATCCGAGAGTGGCTCGGAAGCTGGAGAAATACAAAGGATTTTGCAGGGCAACGTGTGTATGTTGTGTAAAGGTAGGTTTACTTTTTTAATGAGTTACTTATTACCTATTGTGAATTTGTTTTTATTATTAGAATTCGTTATTATTTTTTATCAGACGATGTTACATGCTAACGAGATCATTATGATGTAGATATAATATGCTTAAATAAATTCATTCGGTAGTGCTGACAGTAAGCAGCAATATTTATGTTATATTACAAAACTTGTATCTGTTCGTATTTAAGTAGGAATACGTTATTAAATCGAACATAGTACACGGTTGCAGATTACCCCACGCTGCATTGTGATATTGCAAACTACAGCGCCACAACGATCCACCCCGATGAGCTCGTAAATAATTAAACAAAGCGTAGACTTAGATGTGATATTTATAGGAAGGGAGCATGGAAAGCCAACTGGGTCACTCGGTAAATTTTTAACCACATGAAGCAGATATGACGATTTAAAATTCACCTTAATGTGTGATTTTGTTCATACGTAACCGTAAGCTATTAAGTCTGTCTTATTACTCAGAGGATTCTTAAATCATAATTCACATTTAAATAAGAAATTTAGTTAGTAGTTTGTATTATTATTGTTCCATTGTGAACATTCATCGTCCTAGCATTCGATTTAATGTAGATAAGTTGTACAATTCACTGATACTCTTGGCAGTCACCAGCGCCTTAACCACAGCGCTACCGACGCTTGCTTCTAAGTATGATTTTTATTGGTTTTTCCTAGCTAAAGTACATCAGTACTGATATTTTACTTCAAAGAAAAGTCCTACAAATTCTTCAAGCTTTTTCAAGGAAATCCCATCAGTGCCTTACAGTGTTATTTTGTTCTGTTCAAAATCAAGAAGGTAACTTAATACTCTAATTTTCAAGGACACTTAAGGTATCGCTCCTTTGTAATAATATCAAAGTAGCAAAATAAACTGGCGGTCTAAAAATAACTTCAAAACACTGTTGTATTGTTCGGGTAAAACGTTTTCATTAAAAGCTTTTTTTGTTCTTTGCGTGAGCTTTTCGTGTATCGTTATGCTTAGGATACACGCAGACAATGATACCTGACACAAGTGTCGTGACTAGTGTCTGATGCGTCCACACGCTAAGCAATTTTTAGTTCGACATTAGTGTACACATCGAGTGTCGCGGTTGCAGTGTATTGGCTGTCTCCACGGAGCGATGTGCAATTCAGTATCGGACATTCCATCACCATGAATCGACGTGCTGCTGCCGCGATTGTCACGATATGTGTTATGCTTAGGATACACGCAGACGTCGTAAAAAGATATCGATTTGGGTTAAGGATTGGATTAAGAGAAGAGCACAGCTCAGAGCGTTTAATCAGTTATTATCCGAACTGAAAAACGAAGATCCAGAATGCTATAAGAACTTTCTTTGGGTGACAGTAAAATCAAAATAACTTTTTACTGGATTTTATCGCGTACCTAAAATTTATTTTAACTTTTATAGATAATAATACTTAGTAAGATCGCACCGACCGGGATTGGAACCACTGGTCTCCCGCTTGCCGGGCGGGCGATCTAACCAACTAATGCAACTAAGCTACCGGGCCCTGGCTGATACCATGGACATTATTTAGTATCTATATAGGATTTTTTAGTATCTCCATCTTGTGTTAATTATAAATAATAACTTTGTGTTAATATACAATTAAAGGCTTGTTTCGTCTGCAGTCCACGTGCGTGACGTCATGTTGCTCTGGCTAGAAATTTGCGCAGGCTCGATAACCGCGACACTGGTGTCTGACGCTGCGCCCGTTGCTTTTCCACGGTAGCGACACCGACACTGAGCTAGAGACACATGCGGACACTTGGATGTATACTAGCTATATACGAACGTATAGTATACTTATGTATAGTAGCTATATACGAACAATGAAATAGGAATATCGCGTTCATATTTCGCGCAATTTACTTATATTCATTAAAAACATAGATACGACTTGGTACGTACCTACTTTTTTATTTTATTTTAAGCTAATATTTTTTCTTATTTAGGTTTGTATTTTTCAAAACGAATTCTTATAGATGATACGATTTACAGTTACATCTCTTTTTCACCAAACACAATACAAACTGTACTTCAAGAAATATAAAAAACAATATGCAGTAAATTGTTGACCTCATCAGTAACTGTGATATCTTCCGGGCAACCCTCATCAGAACATTAAAATATTCCAAGGGGAATGAACATTAAAATATACTTATTTACTACTTTTGCTACAAATTAGAACTATGACTTGGCTGGAACTCTTACTATTCCATTTAAAGTATTCCATCATAAGTAGTGGTCATATTTCATCATCAAAAATCGAGCTTAATTTAACGCAATAGAATTTTCAAAAAACTAATTGCAATTCTAGTAATTATTTCTATAATTTAAGATGATACCAAGCCATATGAAAATATCTGCAGTTTGTAGTAACCGTTTAAGCTAACAAATCCACAGTGTTGGAAATTAACGCCGTTACTGCATATTTGGGACACACTAAAATTTTAAGCAGTTTCACTAAAAGTTTGTTCTGGACTTTGCTATTTTAGTTTTTTCTTTGCTTTTTCTATTGGTACCGTAAGAAGAATTTAAATCAGTGTATGTAGTAGTTTATAGTTTCGATCGCCAACAAACAAACCCTTTTTTCACTATAATTTTAGTGTACATTGCTAAATCTTTATGGACGCGAGGACTTCTGTGATCTTTCCCTATGGCTACCACCTTTTTTGCATTGAGTTTAATGTAACATATAACCGATGGTAAATGTTTGTAATGTACCTATTTGATGGCGAAAGACTATTTTAATCTGGTATAGTTTACCAATCACAAATAAACAATCAAACAAATCTTTGAGATATAATATTTGTATAGACAACACAAAACTGACATGATATCCATACTCAGGAGGATAAATGTCAGGAATGTTTGATCCGTAATATTCCTCTTTGGTGTTTTAATATAAAATATCTATTTGTAGTAAAGCTTAGGAAAAATAGTAGTTATTAATAAAGCTTATTTTTATGTAATCAAGCCACTGCCAAAATTTATTAGAATATATAAAAACCCCGAATATCCAATTAAGAATATCCAAAGATATTCCCCCGTAATTCAAAAAATGCATTCTGGCTCTCAAAATAGCTTTTTACCTGAAGATGGAATGTCGAATATTTCTTTTAAAAACTCATTAATAATTTAATAAGATTTATGCCCATTTTCACCAACAGCCTCTTAACAGCAAGCTAACTAAGGTTCTCTTATCTCAGGGGCTCCCTCAAATTATCCCCTAACTTAAATTATGTTTCACCATCCTAAGAGCTACCTAAGTATCCTAAGGGCTACCTAAGTATCCTAAGGGCTGCCTAAGTATCCTAAGGGCTGCCTAAGTATCCTAAGAGCTCCCTAAGTATCCTAAGGGCTCCCTAAGTATCCTAAGGTCTGCCTAAGTATCCTAAGGGCTGCCTAAGTATCCTAAGGGCTGCCTAAGTATCCTAAGGGCTGCCTAAGTATCCTAAGGGCTGCCTAAGTATCCTAAGGGCTGCCTAAGTAAAAAGCCAAATAAAAAACTTAAATTAACGTTATTAACTCCGATTTATTTAAAAAAAACGAGGGTTTACGGTGTGTAAATATTATATAAATTTAAAAAAGTTGCAATATCGAGCTATTCTGTAAAATTCTTCTCTGGAAATCGTATAAACTCCCTTCGTAAACCGACTATAGCTTCAGACACTCTCGTTATAATTCGACTGCAAGTAGAAATATTAATGCCGTTTAGATCTGCTATAGATAATATTGAATTGCCTGTAACATCAAATCGAAGGGCAGACAGTTGGTTAATCGGTGGCACAGATTTATTTAGGGACAGCTGAATTTAAACGTGGACGAGAGAGCATCAATGATGACCCCCGCTCTGGACGGTCTTCTACAGCTACGACTTCGGAATACATCGAAAAATATGTGATCTCATCATGTGAGACAGAAGATTGAAGGTATCTGAGATAGCTGAAACTCTAGGAATTTCATATGAACGTACACAAAACATGATCGTTAACGAATTAAGGTTCCACAAGGTGTTTGCAAGATGGGTTTAGCATCTCCTTTCAGTTAAACAGAAACGAACTCGGCTCACGATTTCTAGAGACTGTTTAGAGATTTTTCAAGCTGATCCAAACGAATTTTTGGCAAGATTTGTTACTATGGATGAAACATGGGTTCATCACTATACTTCTGAATCCAAACAACATTCCAAACAGTGGAAGAAACCCAGATCTCCGACCCCCAAGAAAGCCAAAGTGTGTTTTTCAGTAAACAAGGTAATGGCATCGGTTTTCTGGGATTCTAAGGGTGTCATCTTGGTTGATTACTTAGAAAGAGGTCAAACTATAAACTTGCATACTACTGCACACTATTACGTCGTTTACGCGAAGAAATAAACTCTAAAAGACCAGGATTGTCGATCAAGAAAGTTTTGTTTCATCAGGACTATGTTCGTGTTCGCACATCTGCAGAATCGATGGCTCAAATAGTGAATTGTGGTTTCGAATTGCTTCCGCATCCCCCTTATTAACCTGACTTGGCATCTTCTGACTTCAACCTATTTCCTAAACTAAAAAAACACTTAGGTGGAATGAAATTTACTACCAATGAGGAGGTCAAAGTGGCCGTAGATGCCTTTTTTGAAGACCTTGACGAGACCTTCTACTTAAATGGGATCAAGGCTTTGGAGGACCGTTGAACTAAGTGCTGTGACCTAGGAGGAGAGTATGTAGAAAAATAAATATAAAAAATTGCATTATTCTTGTGTTTTCTTATTTAGGCCGCGATTATTTCAATCCACTCTCGTAGAAATAAAACTTATATAAAATTTTTACGTTTTTTTCTCAAAACTTTCCGAGTGTCACGTATAAAAAATTCTTAAGTCTTAAAAAGGTTATATGGCGTTAAATGAATGAGTAAAAAAAACCCTAGCCACTAAAATGAAAAAGCAACGAACAAACCAAACCCCATTTAGAATACTTTTTAATAAAACATATAATTTCTATATATGATCAAATATTGTATATTTTCCAGAAAAGTTTACGCGAAATAAACATGACATTTAATAATAAGGTTATTTTTAAGATTTTACCATAGTATAATAATAAGTACTGCGTACAGTACGACCACTCCCTGCCTCCCGCTGAATGCGTTCCCACCCGCGCTCAGTTACCTTACAGTTACCGAATGCCAAGGACGCGGCGCGCAGTAAATGATATCGAGACTGTTTTCAAATATTTTTGTATATGCTGTGCTTTTCTATTCAAATTTTGCTCACCCTTCTCCTATACCTGCTTAATACCTTCTGTTATTGCAAGTGATTTATTTTTGTTACATTCCAACTGCTATTATAAAAATAATGTCAGAAAGAGAGTTTAAAACGTTTTTGTTCATAATTAATTATAAGCACTCAAAATTAACTCGATGCTGCTATTACAAGGCTATCTCATATTGCCACCTCATGCGTTCCCGAACACACTACGATTAATACAAAATGGCGTCAACCCTAGCATGTCTTACCTCACTCACACAAACATGGTACGCGTTCACCTGCACGAGCTTATGACTGTGTGCGTAATAGGTTATTAGAACGCGTTTGTTTCATACATTTTGCCGCAAGTGACCGAGGTTTGATTTCACGCAGATTACATTGGGTTCGTGTCACTTGTCATTAGATATTGAATTTTGTCACGGGATGGGGAAATGAAATGAAATATTTTTTTCTCAACATTGACAATTACTTGTTCTTATTGACGTCAAATAAAAAATGACTCTACCACCAGTTCGAAAAAACCTTCGTGAAGAAGAACTGGCAAGAAACTTCACGGCTATATATTTTTTCCCCCCGAGTATCGATGAACGACGAACACCCTCAAACGGCACGCGTTCACGAGTTAACGCGGGATCCAGCCAGGGAAGTAAAGAGGTACTCATATGATTTTTATTTACTAGGTACCTCAACGTTTGGTTGTGCTTTATATAATACTAGACATTGTCGCACAAACAAACTTGCAGGAAACTTCGAATTCTGACGTAGTTTGACTCAAAGATAAAACAAAAATAATGTTCTAGCATTCTAATGTTGGCAGTGGCCTCGATAGCATGGCTTTAAATATAAATGTATTTCTAAATGTGTCTATCCTAATTGTATATCTTTAATTAATTTTAAGTTTTTATACTTTCGTAATTAGAAGTCCTACGATTTATAAAATTGGTCCCCAATTGTCCCAGTACATTGTGGTACCTATGAGGCGAGTAGAAGCTGCGCAGAAAAACGGATTTACCTGTTCATTTAAATGTAATAGATTAAATAAATAGATAGATGTTTCTTTATTTGCACCTATAATAGTTTCAGCATTAATGGAGATTAATATAAATTGTAATCTATCTCAAATGAAAAACCTATAAAAATCATAACATTACATTAAAGCACAGCTAAACAATACATTTAAACAACATGTTTTAGCAAGGAAAACACTAAACAATAATATCACAATAAATATAGGACACGACTAGGATAAAATTGTCAGGTAAACTTGCAAACTAAACCCTGATTTTTATTCCGTAGAATTCAGCTATCATTTTTTGAAATGTTTTACAAACCTTCTTGGCCGAGGACATTTTTTAATTTAAATAAGTACGAGTCTGTACATCTGAGTCTATACCTTTTATTCTTTAGTGAATGTATCATATTCAATAAATGCGGCGCTCCAAATTAAAAGTGGATTTACGGCAAGTGATAATTACGACTCTTTTCATCACAAACAGTACAAAAAGTACAAGTAAAGAAATCATATTTTTATTAAAATCTCTAATCATTATTAATACTAATATCAGTACCTTCACCATCATCATCATCGCTGACATGAATTATTGCAGATTCTGCGACTGTGTCCATCAAATAGTCGAGAGTGCACATCTTATCTTATTCTTTAATTGTAGGGCTCATACATTCTTGCCATTTATCAGGAGTAGCAGTACTTATACTTTCCAGTAATAGTTTTTTAACTTCCGCCATTTTAAAACTTCTGTTGTGTCTTGCGACATGCCCCTTCGCTTAAGCCCACACCAATTCAATAGGGTTGAGCTCACAATGATATGGGGTAGTCTAAGCACAGTAATGCCTTGTACTGAGGCCATCTCTTCCACGATACACTCTTGGTATTTGTATTTGTTCTGACCTAATTTAATAATATATTAATTTTTAGCACTTTTTATTCAAAATTTAAATTTGTTTAAATCAACCACGCTTGTATATTGCCTTTTCTCCATGTACTTGTAGTACTTTTACAATCTTCGTCGAATGATAGGGAGCATTATCCAACACTACTACTGAGTTTGGTTTAATTTTGCAAGTATTTTTGTGAATCGCCCCTCAAATTCTTCCCAAATCATCTCCTTGTGGTAAACTTCCAAGCCTTTTTTGCCTCGAAAACCAATAAGCCATCTTCCAAAAATCATTCTTCGCTCCCCATATGGCTAAGTATAAGTCGCCTCCCATTTCTGACTTAAGCCCTGCTGTCAAGCCATCGAGGCCGATCGAGCCATCTTGATATTTCACTTATACATGAGGACAGTTATATATGCAGATCTCTTTATTTATTAATTCATTTTTGGCAACAGAAAGTTAATCACATAGTTAATTTAAGTGTTACATAAGTATAAATTTGAGTGCGATATAACAGGCATGTCTAGATCACCAGCTATCTCTTGGTGAATCTGCCTAAGATAAGCGTTTACATTACAGTTAAAATGTAGACAAGCAACATAGGTGAAAGTAAAACAATGGGTGATGTCAGCATCGAGGGATTAAAGAATTAGCATAAACTTTACCTTTTCAATAGTTGGAATCTCGTTCCTGTAGAAAAACGCGTGAACCATTCGTTGAATTGTGGCGAAAGTAAATTCTTTAAAATCTTTGGTAATTTTATACACACTTGACTGACCCACGCCAGTCATTTCAGAAGTCTTTTTAACACATTCCCTTCCACTCAAATTAGTTGTACCCGGCCATTTATATTATTATAATTGTCAATATTTAGAAATATGGTCTTTTCCTCTGTCTGACTCTTGTACTCAATCAGATGGGGCTACTTCCCGGGAAGGCCCGTCGCATATTGTGGCTCCATAAAGTTTATTAAAATCAACAACCGATCACAACACTCAAAGTCAACAAGAAAAAACTTAACGGAATAACAGAAACTTAAGAAATATAACAAGATAATAACAACAAATAGCAGCAAACACCGAGAACACTGGAGCGCGTTCGAGCATTCAAAGACGTCGAATGAAAATCAATCAATGTTACAGACGCGACGTGACAGCTAACAGCGGCATACTTTGTTTTCCTATTAGAATATTACAAGAAGCAAAGATTTTATAAACAAAGAGATTTTCCTAAAAAAGGTTTGCAACCTATGGATTATCGGACAGGAATTCCAATGTTTAGATTCAGGGGAAAATAATATCCTTAATAATTATTGTAACTTCAAAAATATGCTATTTTTAAAGTCTTAATTTTTTTTTAGTGAAATCTCAAATTCAACAACGGTTTATTTTTTATTTTGCAAAAAAAATCTTTCCGCTTTTAGTGAGAAAGTTTCAATGTTGACAACACTTCTGAAATGTCATAATTCTATGGAATAAAAGACCAGGTTTAGAGGTTTTCAAACTTAAAAGGACTTTTGCATAATTCAAATTCAATTCATGTATGTCAAAAACATCACGAAAAAGCACAATTTTATTTTAATTAACTGCTGAACAGAAAAATATTTTCCCTTTTATGTAACACGGTCTTTAGCAAGGCATTGTTCCCCCTCAGCGCCCTCACAGTTTCAGAACCCAATTAGGTACTTTTTTTAATCAATTTACGGTACCGTTTGCTTGATTGTTGCTTGTCGTACTTTATTAGTTAAAATTTCAAGGCAAAAATAATTAAAACATCTCTTTTTCTTTTACTTGGCACGGTTTCGTTATCGTTTTTTTTTTTATATTTCTACCAATCACACCACATTATCTAGCCCAAATTAAGTATCATTAAAGAACTTGTGTTCTGGATACTAGTGTCCTGTATTTAGGATATTTATCAATGAAAATCACTTGAACACGTAACACCTTTATTGTCTCGGCAAACAGACTGACAAACTAACATTCCATTCAAAACTACCCTACCTAAAAATAGTACATTCCTCCCCCTTATTCTAAAAAGTTTCCTTTACCACTAACGTTTCATAAACTGTCTATAATTGAGGAGCCTTGCTTTTGTCGGGCGTACTGATCTCTGGGGCTGTTCCAGTAGCGATGTAGTCGCGGGGGCGGTGGTAGTGCCCGGGGGCGCTGTGTCGGCCGCGGCCAGCGCCTGCGCCGGCAGCACTGCGCCTGGTGCACACTCGACCTCGACGTCCACTCGATCGTCTTCCACCTCGGTAGCAGAGCCTTCACTATGCGCACTAGTTTGCTCGACTGCTGTGCCCTCTTCTCCCTGAACTGGGCCGAAAGATTCATCCGATTCCTCGTTGAGCAAAAGGTCCCCATCCTCTCTGTCTATCGGGGGCGGTCCAAGCCCTTCATTCTGCAATATGGCTTGTGAAGGTTCTGGTGGACGTGATATGTTATCCACGTCCAGGTTTTCTTCATTCGATGCAGTCAATCGTCCTTTGTAGGGTACCAGATGGTCCACATGCTTTTTAATTGAAATTCCCAAGTCCGGCACATAAACAATGTAAAGTCTTTTTCCTATAACTTTTTGAATTATCCCTTTTTTCCACAAATGTTTATTTCCATTATAATAAAAATGTTTCAAAAGTACTATGTCTCTAATTTTATAATGAATGTTTCTTACTCCGCCATATTGATTACACTGTAAGATCTGTTTATTTCGTACATTAATTTTGGCTGCGGACGACAACGACGACATATTTTCATCGTTAACAATCTCAGAGTTCGAGTTCCGCGGTGCTAATATGTCTAATCTGCAGCGCAAAGAACGACCTAGCATCAACTGCGCCGGCGAAAATCCAGTTGAACAATGTTTTGTATTCCGATAGTCAAATAAAAACTTATATAATTTGTTATTCATATCGTTGTGTGTTTTATTTTCTAACATTAATTTTAAACCTCTTTTAATTGTTTTCACTGTATTTTCCGCCTGGCCATTAGATGCGGGGTGGTACGGAGGGGTAGTGACGTGTTGAATTCCGTTTGCTAAACAAAAATTTTCAAATATCGTAGAGCAAAAATTACTAGCATTGTCTGTGACCAAAGTGCGTACTAATCCGAATCTGCTGAACATTTCTGAAAGTTTGCCAATCACTGCCCTGCTATCGGTATTTAACATATAAAAACACTCTATCCATTTTGAATGCGCATCGACGCGCATCCCATCCTCGTCGCCAGAATGTCCTGTATTTAGGATATTTATCAATGAAAATCACTTGAACACGTAACACCTTTATTGTCTCGGCAAACAGACTGACAAACTAACATTCCATTCAAAACTACCCTACCTAAAAATAGTACAACTAGATAACGGATAAATAAACTTAAGAAATATATAAACACACATAGATATTTTTTTATATATAAATATTAGAAATAAACTTACTTTTATTTTATTAAATAGGACAGTACTTTTATGGCATAAAACTAGTTTATTTTGGGCATTATGGGCTTAAGTCTGCAAAAGCTTACAAAAAAGTAAGTTAGCTTTGCCTTTAAATCACTTACTATGAAGACTGTTTAGAGATTATGAATGAGAATATGTAGCACGAAGTCAAATGACGCAGTTAACTGCATCAAAATATTCCGAGAAATCACAGGCAGGTGACAGCACTATAGTTGAGCCATTACAAACGTGCGAACTGAGTCATAAAACATTACGTCAAAGGGATGTGACAATGCCGCACAATTCTTTATCGACAAAGGGATGCCTTTTAATTCCTTAACCTTTCCCTGATTACCTGCTAATGACGATCGACAGATCCCTTCTTTGTTGTTAAACACACTAGAAGTGCGAGCGAGGTTCCGATATGCCTATAAGTATGAGCGAGAGCTGTGATAAAAATGATGGCTCAACTATATATAACCCCTGCTGATCATTTGAAATTCAAAATAGCCTTTGGAAGTGTATTTACGAGTAAATGATAATTGCCACTTTATTAAACCTAAAGCTCAGCTCTCAAACCTCTTTGACATCGTTTATTATGTGATAGCACATCGGATAGTAAACGAGGGCAACTCCGCAGTTGTTAATACGCATTATCTCGGATACGACGCATTTTGTTGAGGCACAGAAAATTGGTGTTGGCTTGGATTCGCATTCGAATACCGAACGGAGCGCTTACGAAATACCGAACAACGCGCAAGCGATTTTCGCCGTAATCTTGAGCTTCCGAAGACTTTCCCAACTGTACCTATCAGATATTAATTATTTTGATGTAGTGTCAAATATCTACATTATCATGTCGAATATCTGTAATAAAATCATACTTGTAGTCAAGGTTATTCTTTTTAATTTGCATTGGATTAGGAGAAAATATTAAAATAGAAAATATGAACGTATATCAAAGATAGGTCAAATGTAGTATTATTTTGTCACTCCTTTTCTCAGAGCACGAACATACCCCTTGTTCTGTTTTTAGAAAAGTGGGTGACAGTGATACAAACAAATAAGGGTGTATTCCGTAATATAACCAGCACGCTTATGACGTCATGAATCGACGCCATACTGTTGATTCATTCCGAAATACACTGTCCAGTGCGTTGACCTCTTCATTTATTTTTCTCTTGATGTATGGTAATATAACAATTTTGCCAGGTGGAAAAATGTTAATTTATAATATTACAAAAAATTCTTCAAACTTAAATTAATTTTTCATTGCTATGTTATCGTCGACGTATTTTTCGTTAATCCAATCAAAATAAGTTTAATTTATTTACAAATAGAAATTAATTAAGGGTTGTAATCCTTTACTCATAAGGTACTTATATTTATAGATAATCCCTCAGCAAATCCCTTTATTAATTTAAAAAAGTTATAAATCCCTTTATGATCATAAAAACATCTTGTTATTAAAAGAAAAAAGTATACCAGTAAATTAAATAAAATCTAAATCTGATTAAATAAATAATATAAATAAATAAATATTTCTAACAATCACACCACATTATCTAGCCCAAATTAAGTATCATTAAAGAACTTGTGTTATGGATACTAGATAACGGATAAATAAACTTAAGAAATATATAAACACACGTAAATATTTTTTTTTTTTATATATAAATATTAGAAATAAACTTAAATACACGTAAATACACATCCATGACTAGAAAGCAAATATAATAATATATCTGCCCCTACCAGGATTCGAACCCGGGACCTCTGGTATGGAAGGCAAGGCTACTTACCAACATACCAAACAGGCCGTCAAATTATAAAATCGTAATGTCTTTGTTATAGGGCTCATTTTTAAATCATCAAATAGTTATTATCCGGAGAATGACTTTGACAATTGACAAGAATTTCTGTAGAAATTACTTCAAAATTTCAAAATGAGTCTACTAATAAAAGTTATTGGATCTTGGAAAAAGCAGCTATGGATGGTAATTCATCCGTCAGCACTAGAACCAACATGGCTACAAACCAACCGCAATGCGCCTTCGAGCAGAATGTGCTCAAATACATGTTTCAATAATACTACCCTGGATGAATAGGTAATAGGTGAACGGATTGCATATCCTTTTAGTTACTCTTATTGTTCAATATTTGAAAGGTTTTAATAACTATAATTTTTTAAACATGACACTTATTATAATTTGAAGATATAAAAATCTTCAAAATCGATAAAAACTGTTCATAACTATATACTATTATATCAATCTGTGTCATTGATAAGTAGCATCATGCAGTTTATTATTATATAATTTATAATTGTGAAAAAATATGCAGCTTATGATACTTTTGTATGACCAAGCTTTCTAACTGATTTCGAAGTTTAGAAGAAATATAAAAATATTACATTTACTGTATGAATGTATTCATTTATAAACAAACGAACATACTTAACTTTCAACATAATAATTAGAATAAAGAAAATAATAAAAGTGCTTGGAGTGTCCGCTGCAATACAGGTATATCTGCAAGAATTAACAATCGTACATTTAAAAAAATATTTGTCTATTTAATAACGGTCATACTCAGAGACGATAAATGGTTACTTAAGGCGCTTCTAAGTATGGATTTTATAATTAATTTTTGTATACTTTTGTCTAGCTTGCCTAAGCATAGTCTATGAAAAAGAACACCCTAAGTAACAGTCCGTAACTCAGTTTTTGACCACGTTCCGCTCTGGTCGTGGTTCCATCTACCACATTTTTACTATAAACTAAGGAAATCAGGTGATTCTTAAAACGCTTTTATTTTTAAATTGGAGTTTCCGATACTTCGGCCTATTCAAATAAATACACCTTTTAAATTTAGTCAGCTTCGACACTCTACAGCCACATCGATTTTCAATTTGAAACACAGAAAATAGAATTATAGTGTGTAGTATGCATTTTAAACCTGTATATGTGATATATTATTTAAATCCGTTTATCAGTTTAAGAGTTATTGATAACAAACAAACAAACTAAAGCATGCTCTCTTACAAATCAACACGAGCACA
The DNA here is from genome assembly GCA_923062675.1 of Marasmarcha lunaedactyla. Lineage (NCBI taxonomy): Eukaryota > Metazoa > Arthropoda > Insecta > Lepidoptera > Pterophoridae > Marasmarcha > Marasmarcha lunaedactyla. Next base: position 39,088,512 of record OV281339.1, on the reverse strand, counting down.
TAATAAATACGTACATCATATAATATAGTATTGTTTTAATTATGTACTTGCTTTACTTTTGATAAAAACGTTGTACTGTAGGAATGACGGATGAAACCCAAAACACAGCGATGACATAACCAATTTCTCTGCCAAACGAAGACATCTTTCTACAATCACGTGACATGCCTTTTCTTACATACATAATACTTTAAGTCACTAGTCCTATCTCTATATCAGACAATTTTGTAAGATAAATAAGACTTTGTCTCCTTACCGTGACATGGGCAAAAAAGTAATTTGGATTTAATTTCTATCAAGAATATCAGTTGTTTGTCAAAGTTGGTTGACACATAGCCAAAGTATTACAAAATATAAAATAAGTCAAATTATTTAATTTAATTTATTTGGTGTAAGTGCAATTACGGAATGTAAGGCGAACATAAACAACTTAAACAAAATGTATTAAAGGTAGCCAGAGAAAATAAAAAAAATTATTAAATTATTTATAAAAAAAAATTATACATGGAGAGGTTTACAACTTGACTACGAAAATAATTTAAGCTTATTTTAAAAGATTGGTATTAATTATTGAAGTTTGTTCAAGTTATAAGTCAGTTTATACTATTGTTAGTACATTACAATTAATTATTTGAATGCTGAATTCACATTTTCGGAACATTTATTTGCCTTTGGCAATATAAACAAGAAAAAACACACGATCGACCACATGTTTACGGTAAACACTGTTTATGTCAGCAAAATTATACAAAATTATATAATGCAAAATTTTGTATTTATGATACCATAAGTAGCAGTCGATATTAAATAAATAAAATGAAAAGTTCTGTAACATTAACATGCGTGAATAGTACCTAAGTAAAATACAATACGTATTGACGTCTAGTCGTGACAAAGAGAGCATTTTCTATCCTCTAGTCCTGACAAAGAGAGCATTTTCTATCCTTTAAGTAGTATATTTAAAGAGCTCTTAAAGTAGGTGAAAGTAAATTTATTTTAACCAATATATTAACTGGCTTTCTCTGACCAGCCCTCTCTTTATCAGTTTAAAAGCCTTCTGACGTCATATTGACAGATATACGGGAAGAGGAACATAATAGACGCTGGTATTGTATTAAAATCTGCGATGTATAAAAAGTTAATTGTCTGTGTTCCGTGGGTGTTTTCAACCTGTCTTTGACTATCCGTTATATGTTTGTTATGAGGTTTTTAATTATATCTTCAATTTCCTATACAAGTTAGCTTCTATAAGATTGTATCCTTTTTTAAAACATTAATGGTGTTATAAAAATTCTTGAAAATTAGAAATGATTAACTATTTTTTTTGACACCTCAAAATCTATGCTTGTTCTCACATTTTTACAGTGACATGTAAACAGATCTGTGAAAATCTTTCACATGATTTTTTAGTTTTACCATAAAATAAGTTAATATATATTTTTCTGCCCTTTCTGCTTAACTCTTAATTTGTTTACAAAATAAAAGAAAAGCAAAGAAAACAATGTACCTATATAATGAGCACCTTTTCCGCGCTAGAGACATGTCTCTGATGCTACTCGGCTATTCTCAACACACGGTCTATAAGTCCGTATTGGACGGATCTACAATAAGGTAAACCACCCACCTGGTATGCCCATCATCGCAGAAAACCAACCACCTCACCAGGTCCCACTGGCGACAGCACCCCAAATGTGTCTTCTAGATAAATTGGCCACTTTAAAACAAAGTACCCCAGTGCTACAGTATATCCCCAAAGTGAACGCGAAATTTGATGGGAGATAAGCTATGTGAAATCTAGAGAAATGCATTGAGTGTTTTAACCTGCAAGACTGGAGCGCGTTATTCACTTCTGTTTTTACTGCACTAAAGTTAATAAGACAAAAACCCGGAAATATGACAGCAAAAGTGAAGAAAAACATCGAGTCCGGTAGGTCTTATTGCAACGTTAATGTATACGCCGCAAGATCCAGATAGACAGAGATAACTACGGATCTGCTGCCAGTTCAGACGGAATTCGCCCAGGGCTTCTTAAAGAACTAACGTCCAGCTCAGCATTATATAAATATATCTATTTGACTAAGTTTTTTTGACGGTCGATTTTCGTGTTTTTTACACCAAACGTTTGTTTTATTAGCGCCGACGTAATTAAAAGCTTCCGGTGCGATTTCCTTTTTGGAATTCGTGGAAATCCCTGAAAACTCGTTTTCTTTATATTGAATTAATAGACTGAACACCGTTTTGACCGGTCGTTATAAGAAATAGTTTACAGGGTGTTTGGTGCAGGGTTAGCCAAACCCTATGGGTGTGTAGGTGGTACTAATTGTAAAATACAAATTGAAGTAAAAGACCCTAACTGTTATAATTTTTTTTAAATGATAATTTTTTTGTATATTTTTAAGTTTTTCCGAAATCTTACCTTTCCAACCGTACAACTTTTTTTGGAACATGTTTTTAATACAATTTTTTATGTAAATTTGGCTCAGATGTACCCTTCGTCTGTCAAAGACGTTATTTGTTCAAAATAACGAGCAAAAATTTTTTCACAGGCTCTTAAAGTTAAAAAAATAAAAAACATTCGTTACAAAAGTCAACTTTATATCTTTAAAAAAAAAAACCATTAACGATCGAGGAGTTCAAGAACTTGTAAAAAATTCTTTAGTCATCCCTCTTTACATCGGTATACTACATGTAGCAAAAAAATTTATGAATTTGTCAAAAATACCACTTTAAGGGAAAACGGAGTAAAAACACAAAAGTAAATGTTTACATTTTTATTCTTTAAAACTACAAATTTTGTTCAAATACCCCTCCCCTACTTCTAATACACGCTCGATATCTTCGCCGAATTTCAACAGTAGTAGTACGGAGCGTCATCTCGACTTTCATTTTTGCAAATGCTGCGTCAATTCTTTCAATTAATTGTTGTTTTGTTTGTATTTCAACTTCATATACAAGCTCTTTTGCACGTCCCCATATACAGTAGTCAAGAGGGGTCAAATCTGGGGATCGTGGAGGCCATGAGATGGGGCCAAGTCGTCCAATCCACGCATTGGGGAACGAGTTATCTAGGAACTCTCGAACTGTTAGCCGATAGTGTGCCGGACAACCATCATTTTGAAATACTATCGGTCGATCTTCTCGCTATACCGGCACATTGCTCATCAGTTCAAGGAGATCATTTTCTAAAAATTCTAAATAATTATCCCCGTCAAGAGTGTCTGGTAAGTAGTAATGTCCAATCAGATGTTTGCCAATTATACCTGCCCAGACATTGACAGAAAATCGTGTTTGATGCGATGCCTGCCTTGTAACACGGGGTTTTGTCCTTTTTTTTTTGGTTGGAAAGGTAAGATTTCGGAAAAACTTAAAAAAATACAAAAAAAATCATTGAAAAAAAGAATATAACAGTTAGGGTCTTTTACTTCAATTTGTATTTTACAATTAGTACCACCTACACACCCATAGGGTTTGGCTAACCCTGCACCAAACACCCTGTATTGTTGTTTATTATTTATTTGCTTTTAGGTTTTTGCTAATTCGAGGTTGTTAAAAAATAGCTTTTGGTACATCGTAGTTGACGGCAAAATAGGAATTATCAATTATTTTTATTTGAAAATAGTCATATTTTGGTAGATTTTTAGATCCTAGATCTCCTAGACCCGAGATAAAAGTTTTTCAAACGCTTTTATTGCAAATTTTATTAGTTACACTGTGCCATCAGCTGCGTCGTGTCCTTGCACGTCTTTTAAGGTACCTTGGTCCCTTCTAAGTGGAAAAGGTGTGGAAAATTTTTGCAGTATTTGGTGAAAATTAGAGGTGGTCGATAAATAACGTCACGGTGACTGTGATCTGAGGTCTATGGATCTCACTGTGACTTTTTTCGAAGGAACTACGTTCCTAAGTAACAGTCGTTCTGAGTTCTATAGTGCATGCGTAGCTTGTACTCAGTCACTCTTTACACTGCAAAACGTGACAGAAAAAGTAATCGCGATACGAACGAACGGAACGTGATACTCTCGCTCGACTTCGGCCGTCCGCGTCGTGTCGGCTTGTGAGCGAGTGAGATACAGGAGGCAACGGTCATTTTCACCGGTCAGATAGACATAATTATAAATGTAAGAAAGTAACGGATGAAAAAATAAACATCAGCACTTACCTAAAATAAAATAAAATAGATGGATCTGAAACATATTTAGACTTCAAAGGTTTTAATATGAAATTAACACTAAATATACACACAATGAACCTGAAGAAATATTTTTGATAGTATAATGTAAGTATTTTTTTGTCATTAATGTCATTAATTTGTCAAAATGTTACTAGTCTATAATTCTATAATTTTAAACTGACGTTAAACTGTCAACTGTAAAGACAGCGTGCGTGGCGGCGCGCGGGGGAGTATAACGAACAGTTTTTTTTGAAATAACAGTCAGAGTACTGCTATCACGCACTTCGCACGCAATTCATTCTCATTTCTGTACCTTTGTTTCAAAAGTGAATATAGTCAAGTTTTTGTTTAAGTACATCTTTCTATTACTCGATCAAGTTCACCCCGATCCCCAACAATGGTTTTGCGATTAATTTAAATTTTATTTGTGGCATACTTACTAAAATAACATATTATAAATATCTACTTACTTCTAAAACACTTATTTGATTTAAGAAAGCGTAGAAAATAATTATTTACCTCATAATTTTAATGTAATAATATCCGACTGAACGCGATGCATCTATTTACGCGGTTTGTAACGATTATATATTCTACAGTGATTCATTAGACGCTAACATTCATATAGTTTCAGGAACGAATATTGAAATTAGTGATGTATGTGATCGACGTGACAAAGTCCCGGTAATTTATCACTGTGATTTTTTTGGAACTGGAACGTTAGTCACAGTGATACTAAAATAACTGTTTATCACTACTCTAAGTCTAGTGAAAATTCGGCATTTTTGATTGAAATTAGTGTTTTTTCATTTTATTTTCAAAATTTTTCTCCACGTAATTGTTTTTTGCTTTTAATAGGTTCCTATTGACTGTCCGCTTCGAGAGACATCAACCACCCCAATCGGACGGTAAAAACTTTGAGCGGAGTTGAGCTTTATTTTATTTACATTATCTATATTTTATATATATATTTTAAACAAAATAAGATAATAACTTACAAATATATACATAATTGACAAGTAAATTTACATATCTTTTAAAACTTATACAAACTTTTTAATAAGACTTGACGCTAACCTCCGAGATACCCGAGATGTATAGAACTCCAATTAAATCGACGGGTGGCGATGAAGAAAATCAAATATCCCCACCCAAAACCATTACCTTGGCCTCAAAAGAACGACGAGGCGGTGGGCTCAGAAGTGCAGCCTTCTTCTTCGTAACTACTAAAACAGTGTATAAGAATAGAACAACTGAGGCAAGGGTGTAGCTTAGTAAGGCGAAAAAACATCTAAGTGCTTCCAAGAACATTAAAACCGCAATTAAAGCTGGGATAACAGAGGCACTACATAAAATCTACAAAATTGTTAAAGGCTTGGAGTTAAAAATGAAAGGTTCAACAAAAACTATAGGAAGCTAAGAAGAAAGCAGTGGAAAGCCGGAAACAGAAACTCTTGGGGACGATACCGCCTGTCTGAACGAAGTCCTTTTGAACCAGCTCCGAGAAACGAAAAAATCTATAGCGGCAAATAACACAAGGATGGCGGAGTTGATGGATGAACTGAATAAACATAAGGAAATGACTGAAAACTCGAACCGTGCATCCTAGTCTAGCGTGGTACAAAATCATAAAAGCACACATAACACGAGAACAGCCCTACACTCAATTGTCATCGCGTCGGAGGATATAACTGAGACAGGAGAAAACGTGCTCAACAAACTTCGGGAAGCGGTTGACGCAAAGAAAGGATGGGTCCAAGTCGAGCGTGTAAGGATAGCTAAGGACAGTAAAATCATTGTTAGCTGTAGAACAGAGGAAGAGAGAGATAAAATTAAAGACAGACTGGCTAAATCGGGGAAGCACCTTACATGCGAAGACGTAAAAAACAAGAACCCACTCCTGTTTCTAAAAGACGTCTTACTAATACATGATGACTCTGCCATACTGAAAGCACTCAAGAACCAGAACAAAGAGCTATTCCATGGCATTGACCCCGCAGATGAGCGCATGATCATTAAGTATAGACGCAGAGCCAGGAATCCGCTGACTGGGCATATAATCCTGGCCACCTCGCATGTGATCTGGAGGAGAGCGACTGAATCTGCAATCTTGCACCTGGACCTCCAAACGATCAGTAGAGGACCAGTCGCCCTTAGTTCAGTGCACTCGGTGCCTGGGCCATGGGCACGGTAAGCGGTTCTGCAAGAGCACAGAAGATCTGTTCAGCCACTGCGGTAGCCCTCATCTCAGGTGAGAGTGTGCAGAATGGCTCGCCGGTGCACCGGCATCATGCAAGAACTGCTCAGTAGCAAAGTATGACCACAAGGAGCATAATGCCTTTAGCCAGGAATGCCCGGTCCGTAAGAGGTGGTACACACTGGCACGCTCCTCTGTGGCATACTGCTAAGGGCACCTCGGTGGACAATAACCCCCTCTGAATTCTCCAGGTAAATTAACAAAGAAAGAAGCTAGCCACCGATAAGTTGATCATTGAAGCTGGGAAAAACAGATCCTCCTTAGCACTCATACGGGAGCCATACTTGGCGGGGTTGGGAGTATGAAGAGTTACACACAAGAGGTTCCAATCCACTGGTATGGGAACTGTCAGGGCAGCTATCGTCGTCTTTGACCCTAATAATGATTTAACAGCTGACCACACCCAACATCGTCGTGGTAGGTCCCCATATCGGTGGTCGCAGGATAGTGTTAGTGTCCTTCTACTTCGAACCCGATCAGCTCATGGACTCGTATCTAAAACACCTCAGGAAAATTGGGGAGGTTCTGGGAACAAAGAGGCTTATGATTGGTGGCGACGCGAACGCTAAGAATACTTGGTGGGGGGGGGGGGTAAAAACAGACAAAAGGGGGGAAGAAATGATAGGAGCGCTTAACGAACTGGAGCTAGAATTGCTTAATCTTGGTAACAAACCAACGTTTGACACGGTAAGAGGCGGGGTGCGATACACCAGCAACGTAGATGTGTCAGCGTGCTCGGCTGAGCTGCTGGACCGGGTGGAGAACTGGACAGTTGACGAGAAATTAACAAGTTCTGACCACAATGGCATCTTGTTCACCCTGGGATTGCAAAAAACAAAGGCACATAGTATAAATAGGACCACGACAAAATTTCACACTAAAAAAGCAGATTGGCCGAAATTTCATGCGAAACTAGGCCAATTGCATCATCAGAACAAAGTAACGGCTGAAGTGGTAAATAATATCACCGAAGCCGATCAACTGGATCAAACCGTGGTCCTATATACTAACAACATACAAGACGCCTTTGCACATGCAATTCCCAGCATGAAAAACAACGTCGTACCCTTGGTGCCGTGGGAGTCCGAACATCTCGCACAGCTGAAAAAACAGATCTCCACTCACAAAAACCGAATTGGTCGTGCCGCACCCTGTCGACGTGACAGAGTTCTAGGAGCATACTTGCAGCTGAAAAAAGAGTATGAAAAAGCAACTAGGAAAGCACAAGTGCAAAGTTGGAAAGAGTTTTGTAGAAGGCAGGACAGAGAAAGCGTTTGGGACAGCATTTACAGGGTCATCGGAAGAACGAAAAAACGTGAGGAGGATCTTCCACTCGAGCAGAACGGCGTGACACTGAACACGAGGGACTCAGTCAGGCTTCTAGCGGAGACGATCTACCCGAGAGACACAGAGGAAGGTAAAAATCAGGAACATAAAAATATAAGAAAAAGGGCAGAGGAGGTGGATGCCGTGAGAGACGAGGATGAGCAAACCGAACCACCGTTCACACAAACGGAATTAAAATGGGTCATGAAAACACTAAACCCCAAAAAGACTCCTGGTGCGGATGGCTTCACATCGGATATTTGCGCTATAGCCATAAACAGCAACCCCGGTCTATTTCTGGCCATAATGAACAGATGTCTCGCCGTACACTAGTTCCCGAGAGTGTGGAAAGAGGCAACCGTGGTGGTACTCAGGAAGACGGGTAAAAGCGACTATAGTAAACCGAAGTCTTACCGTCCCATAGGCCTGCTACCGCTACTAGGAAAGATCCTAGAAAAGCTGCTAGTGACCCGACTCAAATATCATTTAGTCCCCAAAATTTGTACTCGCCAGTACGGATTCACGCCGCAACGCAGCACCGAGGACTCCCTCTATGACCTGATGACATATATAAGATCAAATTTACATCGGAAGAAAATGACTATGCTGGGTTCATTGGACTAAAGGGGGCCTTCGACAGTGCATGGTGGCCAATGATTAGGGTCCGTCTGGCTGAGGAAAAGTGCCCTGGCAATTTGAGAAGGCTCTTTGGCAGCTACCTAAAGGACAGAATGGTACGAGTATGGTACGGTGGCGAGGAAACCACGAAGGCTACGAACATGGGATGTGGGATGTGTTCAGGGATCGATAGGGGGCCCCATCCTCTGGAACCTTCTTCTGGACTCGCTACTGAAGGGCTTTGAGCAACGCAATGACTATGCCCAAGCCTTTGACATCTTCCTCCTTTTTACCGGTGATACGGCACTTGAAATAAAGCTTCAGGCAAATAGGACTCTTGAATATGTTCGGGCGTGGGGTGTCACTAATAAGTTCAGATTCGCACCGCATAAGACCTATTCTATGCTAATAACGAACAAAAATAAGTTTGACATCCCTCGCCTGAACATGGGGGGAACCGATATCGTGGTCGCAAACGAGATAAAACTGCTTGGTGTCACTATTGACAACAAACTGACCTTCAATACCCACGTACAAAACCAAAAAAAGCAGCTCACTAGAGCTGCCAAGATAAGCTGGGGCCTACAACCGGACATAATCCGGATGATATACACTGCTACTATTGAGCCCATAACCATGTATGCAGCTAGCGTCTACGTCCAGCTACGAAAAAGTCTGCATAAAGGTTAAACTGAATGCAATGCAGCGTAGGTTTTTGCAGAAAATCAGTAAAGCATATCGTACGGCGTCCCTAAATTCAGTTCTGCTGTTAACTGAGATTTTACCCTTGGACATACGTTTCCGTGAATCTGCCGCGGTGTATGAGGCAAAGAAGGATATAAATCAACTTGAGTTTGGCGACCGGGAGGTTGAGAGGAAAGCACACATCACTGATGACCTGCATGCCTCGAAGCATGTGAGCCTTAAGTTCCTCAACGTGGTAGACCAGGAACAGCTGGATAGAAACAGTAACTACGATGTAAGAATCTTCACGGATGGCAGTAAGATTGACGGCTGCTAAAAATAATAAGAGAAGTCCTGCGTACGATAAATGCCTCATTTCATTCGTCAAGCGATGCATCCCCATGCAGTCGCTTGACGAGTGGAAGGAACGATACATAAATGGCACAACCGCAAGCAACACCAAGCTTTTCTTCCCCGACGCCATTACTGCTTACAGGACCACAAGGAGGATGCCGATCGATCGTCTGACCACACAAGTCATAACAGGGCATGGTGGGTTCTCGGAGTACTTGCATCGTTTCAAGTGCTAAGAGAACTCATTATGTCCCTGCGAGGCTGAGAAACACGAAACAGACGCGCACATCTTAACTGAATGCCCTATTCACGCACTGCTAAGACTTGAAATAGAAATCGAAACTGGCTCCAAAATGACCCTGGAAAATATCCCAAGCCTAATTCAAGGAAAGAACAGGGATGCTTTCTTGAATTATTGCAAGAAAATAACTAATATAGTTATAAAGAGAAATAGCTGAAGAAAAGTATGTTGGCAAAATATGATAAGTATCTTTTAGCTCAACATACGATATGAAAGAATATTAATGTATTAAAAATGTGCCACAAAAATAGTTTAGGAAGGCAAGTAGTGAGCTTGAAAAAAAAAAAGAAATATGATTACGATAGGCTTGTTGACCAATATGCAAAGTAGGCCATGAGCTAAGAAGCGTTTAAAACCATTGTACTATGCAAAATTATATAGGTATTTGAGTTTGTGTGTCATTCCAATAAATGCACAAATTGGACATACAAGAAATAAAGAAAATAAATTAAATTATTGTTGAAGTAGACGGGAAACCCACCCGTGTAAAGTTAAAAATTTACTTATGATGACTTTTTTTTGAATAAAGGACAAAAAAAGAGATAGATGAAGTGGAAGAATAAAAAAATGAAAAAACTCTTAATAAATCAAAAACATGAAGGAAAAAGACTGCGGCCATATATGCCGGAGGTAAAAGAGAAAAAAACTCCAAAAAAAAAAACTTCCAGCTCATCAGGTAAAAACGGGACGCGTTTGTCGGAGTGCCTAACAAGGTTAAAAAAATTCGTCCTCAGAGGTAACTCGATGTAGAAGGTGTGCCCATAATTATACGATGCTGCGCTGTGGTAGAGTGAGACTGATTGAAGCTCGAGCAAATTTTGTGTATTTTAACATCCTTTTACCGGCTTAAACAGTTAATGCACAAACATTTGCAACTCCTTGGGTTCGCCTATTTTCCTAAACGATATGCCTGACGCAATCGAGTCTCGCATTCATCTTCTTCATAGTATTCGTGTACGCCCTTCCACACATGTTGGAATATTACTACTGCGAATGTGTTTTGGTTTACCCAAAATCATGTACCTTCTGCTTACAACCCCGTATTACAACCCCTTTGATTTAGCTCTGAACTTTGAACGTTTTGACTGAACTCTGAAAACTACCGTCGAATCTTTAGAAAAGTATCCTAAAGGTATCCAACGGTATCCATTGTTTGTCGATAAACTGTTGTAATACGGCTCCCACGCAAGTACTGGATGCATCGGTCATTAGAGCTAACTCTGAATCAGCAAACGGGTGCGACAACGTGACGACTTCCTTCCATGCCTTCCTTCCGGCCTTTGCTTAACGTGGACGTAAGTACATAGTGTGTCCCTACAACATATTTAAATACATATAAGAGCCGAGGCTTAAGTCCGCGCCAAGATTTCATTTCATTCAGTGATGGTGACCATACATTATCCACAGGTACGTACTCTGGTTACCGTCAGCTTAGAGAGAGATGTAGAGCCTATGTATTCCTGTTTTCATTTATAGCTCTTATTTTAGGCTGCGTGTCCATGAACGATTAGCGACAATGCTCGGTCGTGTGTTGAGAATCACACTCAACAATCACCTAATGAAAAAATATAAAAATAAATGAAGTAATTTTATTGGTTAGATTTTTTCTCACACACCGCTTTCTGTTATGTTGTAGTAAATTAAATATTACAAACAGCTAAACATTATACTTTAATTTCGGTGATAAAACGTTGAAGTTTTATATGCGAACAATTTGGTATTATTAGGCTGTACTTTTTGATTTCGCTGAATTACAACAATAAAATGGGATTGTTGTTTGCGCCTTTTCCTGCGTTCGTTTGTAATTTTATCCGGTAGTCCGACGATTAGGAACAATTCAAATTCGAGTAAACTCATTAAGTTTGTGAAAACATCGTATCTTTTTACATGGCAATTATGAAAATCACCTTGAGTAAGTACCTAAACAAGGAGAGGAAACGACTAATCAGGCATGGTCCGTGTAATCCAAACTTACGGGCCCTTTATGCGCGCGCAAAATATTTCTGCATTTCTTTTTAGACGATTTGAACAGGCTTCAGTATTCCAGTCTATTGAAGCTTGAAATTTGACCAACCAAATTTTCTCAATAAAAATAACGTAAATCTGCCGAGAAAAATCAAACTAAAGAAGATAATCTCACTAGTTTTAACAAGAAATAAAATACAATTATCTGAAACGCTCACGCAAACACCCACACATAATAAATTATCTTGAATGAACATATCCCTATTTGCTTTTCAAAAAAATTCTATGTGACGTTTATGGAGACAAAAATAATTTAATAGTATTCTACATCAGAACAGGAAAATGAGAAGGGTTATTTTTGAATCATTAATAATTAAGCAAGATAGTTGTGATGTTAGTCTTATTAGTGAAAACGTATAATATTGGATAATAGGTGACTATGGGTATACTAGGAGACTATTACTAAAAACAGGAAACAAATCATGGACTGGTTGGGGCTCGTTCGATAACGCTTCGTTTTGAAGTCCGTTGTCAAATTTTGTTGTGGGACAGAGACGGTGTCGGCGATAATTGCTATAGCGGTATGTTAGTCGCGCGAGGTCGATGGCCCATTGATCGGGGTTTACAGGCCGTGCGCCTGTGCGACGCCGCACATGCTGCGCAACAGGCCACCACTAACACTCTCTCTACATACTTAAAACATGGACCGGCTTCTTCAGTTTGAATGAGAGCGTCCAAGGACGAACACCTCCGTAGTAGCGCTGGTAGCGGCGCAAAATCTCTCGCGCGTGTTCATTTAGCCGATAAACTTTCCTCAAAACTGCAATAACTTTCTTCAAGTAATCTAAAGTAAGCTTTCCACGGAATGCAACGTCACGGTTTGGCGTAGAAAAAGTTTCAGAGAGTTTGTTTTGTGTGAAGATGGGTGTGGTGCCAATGCACTCTGCGTGATCAAGGGCGGGCCGCCACGTGATGAATTGCTATTCCACGCGCCCCGCGTAATCCGCCGGTACACTTGCCCCGTTTCTGCGCGTTGCATATTAATTAAACTTGCAATGGTGTTCCCTACTGACATGATGTTTCCAATTCAAATTCATTTTTATTCCAAAGAATTAAGGTTTAAAATTTATACCAAATTACCTCGATATACGACGTTTTGAATTGAGTATTTACGCGGTTGTAGTCACAGTGATTCTTAGAAATTACGGAATAGTTCATATCAAAAAGAAGACCACGTGCTCTTGCGGATATTTAAATGATCACTAACTTGTTTTTTGTTTTCATTTGGACAATAATTAAAATTTTGGATTAAATAGGAGCTAGAATACGAATTAGATGATGAAGTTCATTAAAATTACTAAACTAAGTTTATAAAAGAATTGTTTCGGAAAATACAGTATTGTTTTACAAAATCATCGCGAAATATAGCCTTATAAAGAGCTAAATAAGTAAACTTCACGTGCTATTCGACACAAAATATGATTTAGCACTATTAGCCCCACTGAATTAACTAACTGAACTAGCAAGGTTCATTTCCTTGTAACGATGCCTTGCTCTCGTACTTGTGAATATCCCGTTTCGAGGAGGGTCCCGTGAAGGCTTCGTGGGTCAGCCATTTTGTTTCAGTTAGTACCTATATACGTAGTAGTAGCTCTCTCACTATTACTGAAATGTATATACTGAATAGAAATAGAAATGAAAGGAGACACCCTTTTTGAGTAGATTCTTAATCAGATCTAATATTTGATTGGTGTTAATAATGTTTGTTGATATGAGAGGGCTGAGAGAGGCGGTTTCAAACCTTTCTATTCGGATTGCTAATAAAAATTCAGTTGATGTGTACCATCCTAGTCTTCATAATTATTTACCATCAAGTGAGATGTAAAACAAATGCCTGCCAACTTACAATAAAAAAATTAAACAGTTAAAGTTAAATAACGATAATTTTGCATAATTTTTTGGTTTATAGAATAAAACAAACCGTTCGCCAGGAAAAAAAAACCTCCGAATTAGCAAACCACATACGAATACGTATCTAATAGGTTCGGAAAGCAAGTGATCCAATTAATCAAATAAATTGCCTATGTGGTCGTGATACTCGAACATGTCATGCAAATAATGATAATTATCTGAAACGTTATTCACTAAGCTTTAGCCAAGGATAATCTTGTTGGATAGAATTTATGAATTTCTCTGATTTAAGTATAAATGAACATAACAAAAATTTGATAGTTCATCTTTTACTCAAATCCAGACCTTAATACTTTAACTCAGAGCTAACTAACTCCGTGTTTAAATATTGCCACATGTCACTCTCAGACCTATTCGGTATATTCGCCTAACTTATCTCTTATCCCACTTTGAAAGAAGCGATCGATAGCTTTGCTCATAAACTGCAACGGACAGAGAACTAACGACTGATAGACTTGAGTAGGTATGTGTTTGCCAACTTATCCCGCTTCGGAAACAACATTCGGCAGCTATCGGCAGCATTGTTCACTTTAATAATTCGACTGTCGGACTAGCCTCGTAATATAGTAACTAAAGGGCTTCAGTCAAATTCCTGCCTAACGATCTGAGAGATCCTCGAGGATTAGATAAGGGCCCAATTTCTGGATATTCTTATTCAGCTTTGCTATTTCATTCTAAATTCCTTTTGCGCGTACGAATTCTCGTAGGCAGAATTTTCATGTCACAATATCACTTTAATAGAAATTATACTGAGTAAAATAGCTTTGTAAATATCTTATTGTGTTGGAACTTGAAATTCACAAAATATTTTCTTTAGAAATAGCAAAGTCAATAACATTTTTTATTTTTTATTTATTATTTATTTTTTTAAATATTTATTAATGCTATGTGTCGGAAAATTTTAGGTAAACCGTCGCGTCGTTCCACTTTAAGCTGAAATATCGATTTAAAAATTATCTGTAGAGTACTTTACTATATTTTCTACCAGCTCATCACCACTTGTAAAGTACATTCGTCATATCTCATAGTAATAGTACCAAAACATTTATAATCATCATCATAATATTTATTCGATTCAGTTAGTAACAGTTCACTACAGTATACTACAATAGTTCACCTATACATTCACAGAAAATTTTATATTTTTCGTATCTCTTTATTTATTAAATACTTATATAAAATATAAAAACTTATAAAAAGCTTTAAAGCAGATTAATGATGACACGATGGAAGATCCTGGCGGCATGAATATTAAGATAATCGTAGTCTTTTGAGCTAAGTACAAAGTGTTCTAGTAACAATTTGAGCTTCCTGGTTCATTATTACCAGTAGTATTTTTGTCCAAAGAAATAAATTACGAAAACAGAAATTCAAACGTAAACATCAATAAATCGCCGAAAAATAATTTAATTCCAGATAAATATATCCAGTGTTACGTAGTCAGTTAAAGAAATATGAAGTATTATAACTATTACCTTTTTGGTACAAAACTGCACTAGTCACATGTACCTAAACATAGAATAATTTCACTTAGGTAACAAAAAACTTCAAAACCATTGAAGGATTTTAAACAGAAGTAAATATTTGCTTACATATCTATAGAAAATGATAATTGTAAATGTAGAGTGAATAAAATTGATTCCGAGAATTTGCAAATATATACTCTTCTTAGTACTTATTGATTCTAAGAAAATGTTTTAAGACCTTTGAAAATATCAGGTGAGATAGAAAACAAACAGTAACAATAAAAATAAATAAAAATCTTATTTATTTAATTTTATAAAGTTTTACGTCATAATTACATAATAAAAGCCTATTGGGTCACGACAATTGTGATTAACTTTATTTATTTTTATTTATTTTTTCACTAAACTTTTTATCTTAATCATAATGAAATGTTTTATATGCCGGTAGGTTCTTTTTAAAGCATGCCAATAACTAGCTGAATTTAAGTTTTGTACGGTAGTAAATATAGATAGTACGGTAGTAAAGTAGATACTTACATATAACGGGTGCCGTTTGAGGGTGTTCTCCGTGCGCTCAGACGGAAGCCGTAGGTTTTTAGGCGGTAGCGGTTCGCTATAACCCGACTACGGCCCCCGCTGGGTCGTGTATCCATGAGATTTTCCTGCGTGATAAAAAAGAGATACAACGTCATTCAGTTTTCATTAATAATATGAGAATATACCGTTGAGCAGAGGTTTCATGATCATTATGAGTCACCTACCAAAAATAACTATTTAAATAAAATTATCTCTATTTATGTAGATGGTTCATATCGGTGCACACGGCCCTATGTATACGTGTGCTTGTATGTGTATATGCTGTTTAACTTTTTGTCGCAGCCGCCATCTTGTCAAGCCCAGTTCTCGTCGCTTTGGTGTGCATGTACAATAAGATACCGAATACATTTCTGTTATGCACGCACAGTTACTGTAATAATACAGGGTGCAATTTTGCAATGCCAACTGGAGTAAAAGCGTTCTACATGCGGAGATTTCAATTTTTAACAGTGAGATATTTAAAAATAAGCTTGCCACGCTGAAAAAATAGCTCCAATCTTTAATAGAGTCAATCATAAGGGTCAAATCTCTCTCACAAATATGGCGATTGAAATGAAAGCAAACCCATGAAATATTTACATATAAATTCAATAACAAGATCAACATAAAGCACCTTTACTCAAGGGAGCATCAGATTAGCTATTTTATTAAGAACCATTACCTTTGCCGTAATTTATTCATTAAAATTTTATTATTTTATTAGAAGCAGCGTAACTGCGTGGGACAGTTTTTTAAAAATGAAATTTGCCATTTGAAAAGTTATTACACCATACAGCAGAATTCCCACAGCCTTTGTTTCTAACCATTTCAATTCCTGGATCGGTACTTACAAACGGTACTTATATCGCAAGACCTAATTCAAGCTTTTTTAAGGAGGACTTTTATTAATTCATATTTACCAAACACTAATGCACAATTCAAATTATTTCATCAAAGGTCAAAACTTTTACGCTTTTACTTAATAGTTTTTACCTATGATATAATGAAATATTTGACGATAGTGGATAATACACCTGTTTTACTTTACCTTCATCTTCATCATCATAGCGCAAATGCCTTTTTAAATTCGGCTTTCAAAAAAGTATTATAGGTATTAAATACGTATACCGAAAGGAAAAAACTGGCGGGAAAAAACCACGTGGTATTGTTTTGCCAAAATTGTTGATTACGTAAATAACAGGTATGCAATTTGACTAGGACATGAAAAAAACAATGCCAGTGGCATTGTTAGTAACTTAAAAACCAAGATTCATAGTGAAGTTGTAAATAACCACCACAACTCGCATTTAAACGTGTTACAAACCACGTGTAACGAAACAAATTCTTAAAAATTATAAAGTTGTGTTTGCTACAAAATGAAGCTCATTTCAAGCATCCGATTTCTTGTTTCCTATTACTTTTTCCTATTGATTCAAATAACGTTAGATTTGATGGTTTTCCGTTAATTTTATTAATAATGAGTGATATAGATTCGATTCTTATGAATGACTCTATTGGATTTTAGCTGGGGAGATTTCGGGGCGTGGCTAGTATATTTTTAAATATATTTTGAATGCAGTTTTTCCTCTTTTTTAAATAAAGAAATGTTTCTTAGAGTAAACAACTGCTATATCCAGTTGTATCCCTCCAGGAGCCTTGCAAAATTCCACCCTGTATACAAGCTTAACGCAAGGTTAGTGCCGCGTGCGCAAATTTCTTGAAATATGTATACAACATAGATAATATTTCAATTTCAATATATTATCTAGGTTACGGTATCCACCGTAGTCTCGGTATATGTCGTAATTTCCCAGCCGGCCTTATTAAATTATCCTATCCACACAATATGCAGCTCAAGCTTTTATTCTAGAGTTAGCGGGATAATTCGCTAGGTGGCTCAATGCACTTGTGCGCTGCTTGTGACCTTTCAAGGATACTGTACCGGAAGTAAACCGCCCATATTTACACAAAATATCTTTCTAACGACTCCCATGCAGGGTTTGCTAATTTTTTTTGGTAAATAACAATTGATAAATCTGTTCCTTAAAAAATCAAAAGTAAGGTCTCGCCGGCCAGCTGATTGTGCCGTTTGTAAGTACCGAGCCAGGTATTGAAATGGTTAGTAACTAAGGCTGTGGGATTCTGATGTGTGGAGTACTATCTTTTCAAGTTTTCATTTTTAAAATACAGTCTCACAATATTATGCCGCTTCTAATAAAATAACAAAATGTTAATGGATAAATAACTTCAAAAGGAGAATGCTAATTATTATATATACTTATTTAAAAGGCCCATAGGGCCATAAATAAACAGTCCAATTCCAGAAAAAGGAAAATCTTATATATATGCTTATTAATGACTTATGTAAATGCTCTCATCGATTTTAGCATGGACATCATTTTAAACCTTATGATTAGTAGAAAAAGTCTACTTCTATTAAATTTAAAACTAACATTTTGAACCCGTCGCACGATGGTAAAAGTAGTCGCTTAATTTAAGGGTAGGCTTTCTAATGACACGGTGGCATTCCGTTGGATGCCTAGGCGTAGTCTTTCGTCACATGTTTCACGAGTTCTCTAGTTGCGGCTGAATCAAATGTTATGGGGGCTACATTTTCGTATGCCATTTTTGTATTTATTAATTTGTGTAGCTTGAAGACTGTGAATTCAATTACAAATACAACTTTAATATATCTTCGAACAAGAACCTGATCACATAAAATTACAATAGTTTAATCTATAATAAGTGGAGGTCATTAAATAAGGCCTAATTGTTGTATAAAAAAAGATTGCGGTAAACCGGAGCTAAAATTACTTTGTGAGTAACAATAAAAGCGTTTGAGGCTACTTCACCAATCCAGCCGTTTGGCGTGCTGTTCGTAAGATCCAAGTGTCGAAACACCAAACCTTGAAATAAAAACCAAATACATTCAGACCGTCTCATTCCTTACACGACGACGTTATTCATTTACATGGTGTCTTTGGTGTTATTAGAACAGCTACGAATTTATCAAGCGACATCTACTGTTTGATTCGGTTAGTTCAAACTATACAGAGTTCTATGTAATTCGCGCACAATTAAGTTGAAACTTTCGGATTCAGTTAGTGCAGTTTCATAGACGGCGCGTCAACATATGGACACAGATGTGGTTAATTAAGTAGGTAGGTAGGTAACCTGACTTCTACTTAGAAACCTAGTCGATCAATTTACATTGAATAAAACACTGTAACTAGATTATTTCGCGTTTAATTCAATTTTTACATTAAGACTCGATAGTTTCGATATTGAAGTAATACTATGCTTAAATAAAGTATTTAAAAGATATTGCTAAGAAGGATCTAGGATCATAAATCTATTATTTATATTTATGTTATAATGTAATATACATAAATAGGTCATGTCTTTTTTGATCAAAAGTTTTTGGCGTTTGCTGTTAGACAGGATTATAAAAACAGGTCCAGCCATATTGAATATCTATAATAATTAAAATTTTTACATTTATTCTCATCTAAACTCAGTCAGGCAGTTAAGTATTGTATCGGTTTTATTCATGGATAAAATGTAAATACTACAAATTTTTTGGCATAAGTTCACATATGCTTAGTGGTATTCTAAAATTATTGTTGCCAACATTAGTTGCCAAAAGCAAAATAAAAAAAAAAAACAATTTATAAATCAGTATCTTTTAACGATAACACGCGCTAATGTAGTTGGTTATTTCATTAAGTAATGAAGAACTCATTTCTGTGGGTACAATTTATGCCATTTTCCTGCACGTTATGAAATTGTATGTTTTTTTGCGAATCGCGCTATTAATCTGCCCCAGCAAAGGGTGTAACTTTGCAGGTGTAAAATAGTGTAACTTGACTAAGTTGGACGTACTAGTACTTCGTGGGTAGCATCTCTCTTTAAATAGGTTGGTACCAATAGCTGTGACAAAAGTACCTACTATAAATTAGATATTTGTTTTCCACCAAAAAGAAATCATTTCTTCATTACATTGTGCATAAGAAAGTTAATACTTTAACTATAATTAAGTGAAGTTATTGGATTTTGTTATGTCAGTTTAGCTATGTACATAGAACAGTATGCGTCATTAAGTTCGTTTTTAGCTTTTAATCCTGCGACATTGTGATGCACCTTGAAAGCTTTAGAAGCCCCGGCTTAAAGCCAGTTCGGGACGGAATATGTTTGCCAGATAAAATAACAAATATTTATTCTGAATACGTAACCTAATACCACTAAGACCAGATGTTTTTTTTATTGTGTCTTGGTATTTCATTTTATGTCAATTGCTTTACAGCAATCTAGCCTTTGAAGTAGCTGAAAGATCTTTTAAGATTTCCTTAAGCCTTGGAACTCTTAATTAATTTTTCTCATTAAACTCCTTAAATAAAAAAAAACTTTTATTAAAATAATATGTAGTGCGCTCAAATAATTTGATTGTGGTTATATATTATAGAAACAGATCTAAGTTGCCAATTTCGTTATGTTAATCATTTATTATTTTGTTATTATACCTGAAACAAATAGCATGTTAAGTACATAAGATGATACTACACCTAAATTGGCTGCGATTACAGATTAAACCAATTCTTTATGTGAATCTCCAATCTATTTGGCTACCAACTACGGAAAACATAGTGCCCTATAGTCTATATTACAAGTCTAGGCTCTTATTAGGTCGCTAACGACCCATTTTTGTAACGCCGCATGCGTATTCTAATCCTACTTACTATAAAAAGGCTGTTGAGGTCTTAAATTAGGTGGTAGCTAGAAACTTATGTATGTAGGTATGGTTAATTCAACTCATGTTTGCACGTGGTGCTATGTGTGCGTGTGCTTGTAAGTATGCAAGTTTACTTTGTGTGGCAGTGACGCGGCAGCATCATGTGTCATGTCAACAAGAGTTCGTGTCGCTTAGGTGTGCGTGTAATATCAGTTCATTTTGTCACGAAATCACAGTTGGTATATGTCGCGGTTTATTATATCACTTAAATTTTTACTGGGGGTCTTTAATCTAACGTTAGTTAAATTACAATGTAACCAAACCTAGTTAAATTGTAATATTACGGTATTGACAATTTCTCGGCGACATGTACCTACAAGCATAACGCGCAGCTAGGGCCGCGCGCAAAGATGTATTGAATGATCTACATCTTCAGTAGGTACCTACCTACCTACCTATTTCGCTAAATATTTGTTGGTGCGCCATCTAGTAAATTGCAATCTGCAACAGCAAGGGTTAGAAAGTTGCGTTCTACATTTTCCGTATTAAAGGGTAGGTAGTAGCGAGTAAAGTTCGAGTTAATACGAAGTATAAAGGAATTACCTAATTCACGACCAAAAGAGACGGAATTATAGAACAAGGTTCTAAGAACAGCCCAAATACCAAATTGTAATACCAGGTTTTTTATA
The DNA here is from genome assembly GCA_923062675.1 of Marasmarcha lunaedactyla. NCBI lineage: Eukaryota > Metazoa > Arthropoda > Insecta > Lepidoptera > Pterophoridae > Marasmarcha > Marasmarcha lunaedactyla. The sequence continues at coordinate 39,067,408 of OV281339.1, read as the reverse complement.
ACATTAATATCTTGATGATAAGCATCCACACTAGCGCTAGTCCAAAATGCTTTGAATTCTTTTGATACAAACTTGTTCAAAGCGAGGATGTGATAGTACTCTACGTTTGTTTTTACAATATATTAAAGTGTGTATCATATCCTCTTTACTGTGCTTGCAAACTTTTGTGAATTAGGTACTTAAAGAGAAGCATGGGTCGCTCCTGGAAAAAAATTACATCTACGCCCTCTCTTGAAGAAACGGCAAACGATAGGTGTAACTGAACACGTTAAATTTCACTCATTGCAGTTTGCAACCCGGTGCATAGGTGTCGTTGTATCAAATTTATACAGTCATATAGTTGAGTAATTATACCACAGAGGGCGTTACGTTAAAGCAACTTATTTGTTACATCACCGTGGTCTTGTTAAATTGTTCCTACACCAGAACGGCAACATTAGAGGTAATGAGGAATTGGATTCCTTTTGTGAAAGCTACTCGTGGTGTATTTTACCTAATGGAAAGAATTGATGAGGATAGTTAATAATACCAACACAACCTATTCTAAAGAACGCTCACCGAAATCTTGAGACTATGGAAGATAACCAGATTTACTTGATTATTCCACTTTTTGGAAACCTCAATTACAGTTTTCAACTTGATGTGAATGTTTTTGAAGTTTTTCTGTAGTAGGTACGTACAAGAACAAAAATGAGTTATTCTAAAATTATCAGGATTAATAGGTATGTAGGTGTATGTAGGTCACCGCCATTGAATATATGATCTGTGTTGTATTAATAAAGGGAGTGAAAGGTCCTAAGGGTCATGTTTTTTGGGCTCCATTTTACATTGTTTCAAAATTCGGCAATGCGGTTAAACACTATAACTTAAATTAAATTAAGTAAATCTTTCTATTAATGAATCTTTTAAACACTATTTGCAAATGAGCAATAATTATAAGTACATTCGTGGAAGTCGGCAGAGGCTCAAGCTAAGGCGAAAATCGCTTGCGCGTTGTTCGGTCTTTTATTTGCGCTCCGCATACTAAGTGACGACAACACTGCAAGGGATTCGGGTGAATCTGAGCCTGCATAAAGCTCCCCAAGAGTACCTAAAGTTAATTAACCTTTAACTAGTGTGACAGTCGGGGTCTCATCCTTAAACATAAATCCAAATAATAAAGCTGATGTCAAAATATTATTTTGCATGTAACGCTTATTCAATTTGTTTCAGCGCGGTTCTACTCCGTTTTGTAGTTTGTAATAAAACATATATTAAGCGTAGAAATTCTACTCATCGTTTTTCTAGTATGTTTTGCGTTTTGTCCATTTGAATATTAGTAACAGTTCATGTACATGAATTGGCATGTAAATAGACTTGGTATCTCTGTCACAGATTGAAATCTATCGTGGATCGCTATTCACAAATAATAAATACATTTGGACTTACTGATTACAACATCATACTCAATTTTAAATTCAATATGGGTTAATTATTCAATCGTCTGATCAGTTTTATCTGGAGAATAACTTTGACACTTTACAAGACTTTTTATAATTTGGGCACTATTGCTCTATGAATAGTGATAAGTAATATAATGTTTACACATTGGGTTTTGTAACGTAAAAAGACCCTGTTTGTTGCCAAAATAAATGATATATCAAATACTCAAAATTATTCTACTGCCAAAGTTATCTGAGCATTGAAAAATCAATCAAAGTGCTATTGTGAATGATTACTGGTAATAATCTTCTGCATGTTATAAGTAATCCAAATAAAACATTCGGATTACTGAAATTACAAGGCAATTCATCGTAAATTCCAGGAAGGCATCATATGTCATTCATCTTAGATTGACGATGCAACAAAGTTTAGCACCGTTACTCCCTCAACTCGGTAAAGGGTGTCTATGCACGCTCAGTGTTGAAGCTAGGCAGTCTAACCATTTTATTAGCAATTATTTTTTAACAGCAATTGAACACAATAAGCAAAAATCTATTTCTGTTTAGTGGTGTGGACAAAGAAGGATTAGGAGTGCACATTCAAGGCGGGCCTTGTTGTAAGCGATGTTTAAAATCATACATTTCGTGCGTATTATCTTACGACCAAAACGCATTTAACCTAAATAGGTATATATCCCACCTTGTTCATACAAAGATGTTATTTTGAAAAGATCTCTTTATTTTAAAAACCTTATTTTCAGACACGCGACTCGGAAAGACTTTAGCATATAAAATAGAATAAATATGAAGTGATATTAACACTTAACAAAATTTAAAGTACAAAAGGCTGTCACGATTCCGTGATTATGGCATTAAATTAATGTAAGCTCTCAATGTTATATAAATCCAGGACAATTATTGTAAGGTAGACTACATTTCTAATTCTGCAGACAGAAACTGGGCTTTTATATAAACTCTCAATTTCTAAGGCAGGTTTTCAAAACTTATATCTGAATAAACCAACAAATAGTTTGAATTCTGTGAAGGATATTTCATACATAATCGTTGAATCTCGAGAGTTTCAATATTTTTCTCAGTACGATATGTAGGTAACATAACATTATTGGACTCTTGTCATTCCTTATACAATATAGTGAACTGGGTTCTTTTCAGATATCCATAACGATATGACAATTTTAGAATCTTGAAAGGCACGTATCTTGAAAATTCTGTTTCCATGTACAGTAAATATATTCTTTAAAATATTTAACTTAGTATTTTCATTCATTTGACAACAGTCATTCTTTAACCATGGATTTTTGCAAAACAGTCATTCAGAAATCATCTACGGATAGCATATCTAATTCTAGCGTTTACCTACGACTTTTTTCTGGTGTCTTTCGGCTTCCGTCGACATATCCGTCTCACCCACTAAAGGTTGAATTTATAAATTAATTTACATGCTCGCTTTCCAGGGCATCAAAACATATAAAGTAACGAACGTATAATAAAATTATACTAGAAAACGTGCGATTGTGCCCTTTTCTTACCGAACGTGCGATATGTAGAAACATAAATGATCTTCAAAACATAAAATATTAGCTTTTAAGATCGATTATCGAAGATTCTTTCAATAAGCGGACATTGTTTGGAGCTTTTTAATACTTTCCTACGTTTATGATAGTAAATAATACCAAAGCTTCGGGGTTTTCCCCAAAGTATTAAAATCTGTTGTTAATTGTGATTGTCAGATAAGAATCTGAAATATTTCTTAGCTCGTTTTTTTAAAAGCTCCAACATTTTCAGATCGAATTAGATATAAAAAAATTATCAGGATTAAAGAAATTTTGCAATTTAATAGCAAAAAAAAATTGCCTATGGTAAAAAGTCTGAAACAACAAAATTCAATAAAAACTAAATTAAGTGCTACAAAATGAAGTTTTATAAAGTGAACCTAACTTGAACTAACATAATATTTATGTAATGTGATGTGATGAATGCACTAGAAGTGATAATGTGTACGAGTGCTAGATATAAGAGGTGACTAAAATGTGCGGACCAAAATGTTAAGTCGTTGGAAAAGTAAAGACAAGGGAGATAAGTCCGGGAAGTCCTCCAGCTCCTCCGGCAAGAAGAAGAGGAAAGGGAGGGAAAATAATGGTAAGTTTTGCCCTCATTTAACACGTGAATGCGTGTAATATAAGTTAAGTGTTTTGTGAAATTCCTGCATTTGTTCCTGTAATTCCTGTATTGGGATAAACACAGATAAAAAAGAAGTATTAAGGCTTCACAAAATGTTCTTTTTTGTTGGTCTTTTTAACTGATGTTCAAATTGACAAACACGCATCCTAAATAATGCAACCCAATAGCTACTTTTAGGTTTTCAAATACAGCCCTAAAATTTGTTATTTAAATTGCAACTAATTAGTTTTCCATCGTGTAGCTAGCTTATAAAAGTTAACATAAGCGTATGCAACTTTTAAAATTTTTCACGACAAAATTGTTATCTGGATTAGTAGAACTTGGTGGAAAAGGATTTGTGTGTTATAAATACAATCGTCTTATTCAACTACATCTTATTATACATTAAGTAGTTTCGTATTATTAAAAAAAATTGTGCTTTTATTATTATTTACTACAAATGTTACATTTATTAACGTTATTTATTTATTATTACAAACGGTACATTCATTGAAATACAAAAAAAAACATATTTTAAAACGACAATTCGGATTTAATATAAGATTTTAATTTATATTTGGTATTTTTGTTCAGTAATAACATTGGGAATAAGGGTAGAAGAATTTTTTAATCTAGGAACGAGAAACGCACTCGTCCGTTTGGCCTAGAGTTTTTTGCGGGTAGCGTAATCAGTCTTTTCGTATATACAGGATTATAGATATGTTTTGAATAAAAGGTTTGTTTTCAAAGGAAGACGATATTAATTATAATTCAGTTTAGCTAAAAACGTACGCAGTTTTTCACATACAAATGTATTATGAGGACCCCAGTAAAATTGACTAACAATGATGAGCCTTAGGTACGCGTGAGTATCAACTTACAGTCACTTAATTGATTCCTGTGTAGACACGTGTGAGTATTTGCTACAAGTTTAGACTTGTGGGTATACTTAACATAAACTGACTTTAAATGCATTTACTTGGTTTTTTGAGGCCCCGTATAGTAGAGTTTATAGGCTTCGACGTAAACCTAAAGCCAGCCCCGATATTTTCGGAATATATTAACGAATGCATGATTCCAAAGAGAGTCGATACAGGCGCGTTAGAATGGGAGACAACTCGGCTGCGCAGTCTTTTAACACAACTGCAGGTATGCCATCGGGGCCGCTGGCCTTATTCACGTCTGTATTCTGCAAGCTTTTAAGAACCTCCTTTTGGCGAATATGAACGGTACCCCTTTTGGATCCGAACGGAGGTGACTGGGGTGGGAATTTATCTAGACTATTTATATGTGAACAATCTGCAAAACGATTAGCAAAAAGGTCAGCTTTCTGCTTTCAGGCCAGTGAACCGTCAGCCTTCCTCAGAGGTGGCAGCGATGGGCTACTTAAGTTCGACTCAAATAACTTGGCCAGAGACCAGAAAGCTTTGCTTCCTAAAGGATATGATGCTATCTTGTCTCCGATGTGGCCAATGTGGTCAAAGCCAGCTTTTCTGATGACCTTTTTGTAAGACTTGGCGGCAGCATTGTATCTTTTCTTCAGTTCATACGAATCCACGGCTTTGCTTCCGCAAGCATCAGCCCAGGCTTTGTACGCTTCTTGCTTAAGCTTTTCTGCTGTGAGGCAAGCAGCATTAAACCATGGGCGACCTTTGGTTTCGAGGGATAGGTCATCGTAAGGGATAAAATACTCCATTGCTTGGCCTATCACACTTGATACAGCATCAGCGCAGCACGGTGGATCGATTGATGTAAAACAACTCTGCCGCCGCGGATAAGGCGCGAAAAAATGCCGCATCTCATCTCAATCTGCTGACTTGTATCGCCATACTCGCCTAACGCATTTTAGGCAGGTGTCAGGCGGCGAGTACTGCAACACAGATTTTACCACGCAGTTGTGGGATGTCCCTAAATGTGCACTTACGGACACCGAGTACATGTCAGGATCAGTTGTAAGCAGAAGGTCCAAGCAATATGCAGTGTAGCCAGCAACGTCGGGGATGCGCGTGGGCTAGTACACAAGCTGTGAGAGGCCTTGAGTCACAGAAAACTTCAAAGCCTCTCTTCCAGCGTGGTCAGTGTCCTGATAGGGGTATAGCCATTGTCCGTGGTGAGTGTTAACACCAACTGCCCTGAGGGAAAACGTTGCCGAACCTATCTGCTGCATCGCTGAGATACTCCATGAGCCTCGTTGTCTCCCGATCTGTCTATGTGACCGGTATATACTGGCGTAGACCAAATGGTCAAAGCCGGTGTCAATGTGAAGCCACATGACGGAAAAGTCCAAATCTTCCAAGTATCTTCCAAGTGTTCGGGCGGAAATTGGCTCCAGGAGGTACCCTGGGTAACAAAGGTATGCCGAGTCTGACGGATTACGACGGATTTGCGTCTCCGTTAAGAAGAGTAGGTGAGGCCTTTCTGTCTCAAGGTGGTGGTAGATATCGTTGCGATTTGAGTGCATTCCTCGGATGTTGCAGAAGTGCACTCTAAGAGAAAGAAAGTGCAACCGCTGTAGAACCTTACTCTTCTTATGACTTTTCATATTAGTTGCGACAGTGAATAGGAAGGAGGACAGAAGTTGAGTAAAGCGCTGCAAATGGAACCAAGCAGCTCGCAATAAACAACGAACCGATGGGGAACTCGCTTGGAGACTGCGGGGACGCCCGAACCCCCCCCCCCCCCGGGGATTGTCATCGGGTCCTCTCTAACCAGTCGCCAGCTGGCACGATGAAGCCTCCCGGGATTTTTCGCGAGGTGGCGGGGCAGCCTTTCACATGTGGCTAGCACACCCAGGGCCCCTACTACCTGCGGTCGGCCAGTGGTGCACCGTTGCATCGGATCCCACTACCCTCCAAAACCAGTTACCCGACGAGCCAATAAATTACGAGCTGAAGGCAGTTCTCTAATGCAGTACGATTACTCAGACCTACCCTCCTCGATGGCTGCACTTTACATCATGCCGGAACGCGACCATGTCACTTGGCGGCAACGCTTTGTTTAGTAGGTGGTGACAAGCCACGGCCGAAGCCGCACCAGAAGATACTGCTCGTTTAGCACCACCCGGTCCACAGGTCCAATCCCTAAAAATGGTTAATGATATATTGAATGATATATTATAATATGTGAATACAACTGTGAGTTTATGTTAAACTCATCGATTAAAACTTACTTACGGTATCTTTGTTTTTTTTTTTATAATAGTCGAAATAATTGTGTCAATATTTATGACCATATAAATGCTGGTATATTAAGGACCGTAGGGTATACAAAAGAACAATGTTGGAGAAACCAACATTAAAAAAGCGGTGGGCGCTCAAAGCTTATCACAGAACAAAGAAAAGGTTAGAATGACCTTGTGGCCGTGACAGCGTCAAATCTTAACAACTGGGAGCAGACGCTAATGTGCCTCCTTTTACAACTATTACTTGGAGAGCAAGAAGTTAAGTGTCAAGTGTGGCCAAATTAACAATTTTGTTTTATCCTTAAGTACATTGTGCACTTGCTTTTCCGTTGAAATTTTAAAAAATGTAGCAAAGCTATAATTCACAAAAAATTGTTAAAAAAAAACCTAACATTTATATTTACCTATCCCTGCTATTTTAATACTTCATGTAAAGCGCGTAGTGTAAAGCACTTCACATTCTTCAACCGTTGCACTCTGTAGGTACTCAGTGACTGTAGTGTCGCATAGGCTAATAAATCATATCAATTAAATATAAAAATTTAGTTCTATGAGAAAGAACATTGGCAGATCGCCATACATGGTTTTAGTTAGAGTTAAAGTGGAGCGATTAGAAGTCAAAAATATCTAAAACTACAGCACATTAATTTCCGATCCACTTTAAAAAAAAAATTATGTCATGTAGTATGTCTAGGAACAATAATAATTGCATTTTCAATAAGTACTAATTTTGAGGTTATGATTTCAAGTTATCTACATTTACATATGTAATTACTACTATCACCAGCCAACCATGCACAGCAATAAGTCGTCATAAGAGCAATCTATCGGAATCTTTAGCTAAAAAGGCTTATAAAGTCACGTTATGAATTATGTGAGTCCAATAAACAGTCCAGATCGAATAAAATAACAAAAAGAATCTCAAATCATCGGAACAAAACCAAGGAACTCACACACACACTTACAAGTGAGAAGTCCAAAAGTAACGAAACTGTTTCGTTTACAAGTTATGTTTTTATCTCAAACTCGCCGTCAAAGGCAAAAGCTATACAGCCAAGGATATAAGCTATACTCCAGTGAGTAATAAATCATTTTCACTGTGAGGAATATAAAAAATATATATCCTTACATAAAAATGACTCCTTACATTCTGAAGTGATTATAATTTCCTATATTTAAAAATTATATTACAAAATACTTGTGCTTAGTCACGATCAATCCTATGTATCGTATTAAAAATGACAGGAGGTAAAACAAACTGATTAAGTCAAATCATCTATTTTATAGAGACTTCTACGCATGAAGCTAATATTATGGAAATTCACATTTAAAAAAAGAATAACTTACCAATTACTGTTTACTTAAATAAGAATCTGCCAATGTTCTTTCAATATGCAAAAATGCTGTCTCAATCACGTTCATGTGGTATTAGCGCATGATTTGTCTGAGTTATGCTGTGGTTGGCTATTTGTTTCTGTGCTGCGTAAGCTTGTATGTACAATATGCAATAGTACCGGTGACAAAAATTGGGCGAACCCCGGCAACATCGGTTCTTGTACAATATTAGATTATTATCCGTTCTTACCTTTTTGTAAAGTTCATATTTAATCCGAAAATAAAAACTTGTTATTACTTCCTATTTTATCAAATTGTTACGATTAAGAAGATTGGTTCCCTTTAAATTACAGTCGCACGGTTTCCAATTGTTTAAATGATATACCATTTCGTGATTAATACGTAAAACATGAATTGCCTGTGACGTATACTCCTATAAAATTATTTCATAGGTAAACTTAACTTTTCGTATTTCCCTTCGTAAATAAAAAATTTTGAACTGAAGTTTTAATACATAATCTTTATGATTAGGTACCTCTTGGAACTCTTCACGGTATAATTGGATTTGGGTGCCCTGAGCTGCTAGACAGTTTTAGATTCGACCTTCGATTTTGCACAGCACATCCTAATCAAATTTGACTTCAACCGGCAACTTGCCTTCGGATCAGTTACGTTCGCAAGCTGACAGTTTCTGAAAAGCAAATAACGAAACCTGTGATATTATGAATTTATTTTTTTTAATTTTCAAATATAAAATGCGAGACTTCTGAATAACATTGTCTTCATTGTTATTTGCATTCCGGTTTTACAAAACCTTGTCATTATATAATTTCGAAAAAATTTTTGTAAATTTAACAAACCTTAATATTTAATTTTTTTCATATATTAGCCACATCAAACACCCTTCCGTTCAAATACTGACGTTTAAATTTAATAAACAATGCACAAAAGATACATGTACCAATATAATTTTTCCACCTCCATCGGAAAACAGAAAAGTCATAATTAGGACGCTGCTAAAATGCCAACTGTTCGTTGCCATGACTACACCGAATGCTAAAAATCACTAATGACCACGAAAACGTTTTCTTAAGTTTACTTCATACATGCAACTTTAATACAGTAGTGATAGTACACATTGAAGAACACATGATACTTTGTGTTCATTCATTTTTCATTACTCTACACTAAACTAAACTTTTCAGTAGCAAAAACTGGAATTAAAGCTTTGGTTACGTGGCTTTGTGTTATACTTAATTTACGGGTAGAACGCAGCGGCACCCTAATAACATTGTTGTCAAATAAATCTATGTATTGATATTTTGGTTCTCAAGTGCTTTTTGTTAGCTAAGTAAGCTGCGAGTGGAAACGTGTTTTGACAGTATGAAATTTAATGTTCGAATTGTCAACGTGAGATATTCTACATGGGTGCGCTCAAGACGCACTTCAGAAGATCACTTGTGAAATAAAATATCCATACCTTTGTGAGTGAACTGAAAGGTGACTTAATTTTGTTAACTAAACTGCGTGTGAAAAATACCGAAATCCTAAATCAACGCGACTTCAAATCTGTATAATTTCGAACAATAATTTGTCTTAGGGTCTTAGCAGTCGCCGTCAAAAAATTGTTTTTATTTTAAACCAAAGGCGGCTAGCTGCCAGGTACAATTAAACTTTGTAAAGTTAGGCATCTCCAGCATACTTAAGGCCACGGTAGTTTCTAATAAGTTGTAGTTTTTGTAGTTATAGCTCAGGAGCTTGGTTTTATAAAATCTAGCCAGGATTTATATAATTATATAAATTGAGTTAGATTATAACCTAACTTTGTAACAGTACAAGTAGAGTACATGAACTTAAGGAAGACTTGGCAACACTTTTTTATATGAAATGTTATTATTGTGTAAGTATATTAATTCGCATATGTGGCAGCAGTGCATATATAATAACGTCAAATCTCAAATACGGTTTAGCAAAACAACTTGCCATCGTGTAATTCAAATTAATCTAAGGAGACATTTCATTATTTAAGGGGTACTTGGCTAGGTTTTGAACAGGTTTTCCCAGAGTTCTGTATAATAAATACAACGAGTATTAAATGGCAATATTTCATAATTTCGTTTAGAAATTAGGCCTGGCTATCTACTTGCGTACAAATATTCCATATAAAATTATTATGGAATATTTATTTATTGAAGTTACACTCAGACACTCTAAAATTCTTTTGGGAGTTATATACGTGTCATCAATGCACAACAGTTATTAGTTTTAATAATTTAATAATTAACTGTTAATATATTTTTAATTAATTAATTTGTTATAACTAATATGTAATTATTTAGTTTCCTTGGTTTGAGAAGCTTCTTGAATAACTCACCCCAAACTACCCGCACTCCATCGTAATGGGTGATTTCAATACTTGTCTGTTGAAAAATGATCAACGAGAAAAAAAACTCACATCAATCGTTGAATCCGGTAATTTGCACGTACCCAAACTAAATGCCACGCATTTCTTTCCGAAGTGTGCCCTTTCTCTGTTAGACCTTATGTTTGTCTCATCGCAAAATCATATTGATAACCACGTCCAGTGCAGTGCAGAAGCATTTTCGTATCACGATCTCATATTTCTATCGTACAAGGTACGTCCACCGAAAGCAAAGCCTAAAATTCTTCTGCGTCGTAATTTAGGTGGTATGGATGTAGACAAACTGCGCGCGGATGCAGCTAATATGAATTGGAACAGAATTGATGAAGCGAATGACGTTGACGAACATGTTGTACTCCTAAACAAATTACTGACTGAAATTTACGATCGCCACGCTCCAGTTCGTTCAATAAAAGTTAACCATCTTCCGGCCCCGTGGCTAACAGAAGACATTAAAAACTGTTGCATCAGAAAAACACTGCGAGATCCAAAATGAGAAGAATCCCGACTGATCTGAATAAGGAGTGTTACAGAATCATTATAAATCACTGCAATAAGGTGTGTAGTGACGCCATATTCATTCCTCTATAGAAAACGGTAACCCAGCCAAAGTCTGGAAGTTTCTTAAATCTCTAGGGATTGGTAAAATTGAATAGCTCTTTATCGCCTGATGTTGACACCCACAATGGGCTTTTTTCTTGTAAAAGCAACATGGATGGACATCTAAAAGACCATACCTTGCGATACCTTTCTACGTTGCCAAAACCTAACATCCCTCCTTTTACATTTCAGACATTCACTGATTGTGGTATTAGACAGAGTATTCTACATGTCACATCCAATACCGTAGGTTGTGATAAAATAAGCCGTAATATGATCATTCCTATCCTTGACATCCTTATACCAATGATAACCAAGATCCTTAATAACTACTTAACATCATCTACTTTTCCAAACTCCTCGAAAGATACTAATCTTATTCCCTTGCCTAAAAAATCCAATACCGATGATTTATGTTACTACTGTTCTATATCTATTCTGCCTTTCCTATCAAAAGTCCTCGACCGTCTTGTCCATCAGCAACTTTATAGCTTCCTGAATAAAAACAATCTCCTCAATCCCTTTCAATCTGGCTTTCAATCCGGTCACTGCTCTTGTCAAGATTACGGACGATGTGAGACATGGTATGGAAAATCAATAGCTGACCTTACTGACACTGCTATATTTTAGCCACGAATTTAACACCGTTGATTTTGACATACTATTAGGCAATTTAAGCTCTGTTGACATATCTCCCACAGTGATTGATTGGATTCGTAGTTATTTGCATGGCCGACGGCATCGTATTTGTGTTGAGAACGACGTGTCTACATGATGCAATACTACTGCCAGCGTGCCACAAGGCGGTGTGCTTTCTTCTCTACTACTTTCAATTTTCATTAACAGTATAACAAATTCTCTTTCTTCCTCCTAGCACTTTTATGCTGATGATCTTCAAATATACATGCAAGCTGATTTTGATGAGATTGATGAGGCTGTTGGTACTATGAATAAGGATCTTTCGTCCGTTCTTGAGTGGAATCCTAGTAAAACGCAAGTTATCCTTATCGGTAATACTAAATTACTCGCTATAATTGATATCTGTAACATAAGACCTATTATTTTTGATGGTATAAATATTCCTTATAGTTCCGTTGGTAAAAATCAAGGCATTCTCATAGATTCTACAATGTCATGGAAGCCACAATTAAAAGCAGTAAGTCTTTTCTGCGGTAGGCTCTCTTAGAAAACTTCGGAATTTTCTGCCCATACTCACCAGAATTGCTATGGCGCAATCACTTATACTTCCTATACTGGATTACGCCGACATTAGCTATCTCGATCTCACGGAAGAGCAAATAAATAAGCTTGAGCGCCTCCAAAATACTTGCATAAGATTTATATTTGGCTTGCGTAAATATGATCATGTTTCCGATTTCCGCACAAAGCTCAAGTGGATCCCAATTCGATTTCGAAGGAATGCTCACATACTTAATCTGTTATTCGGAATACTGTTCAACCCTATCCTGCCCCACTATTCAAAAGAACGATTTAGTTTTCGGCATCAACACCATGAACGTAACTTGCGATCAGCCAGTAACTTTCTGCTGGCTACTCCTAGTCACACATCCCGTTTTTATCAGCAGTCGTTCACAGTGAAAGCCACGTCTCTATGGAATTCGCTTCCTGACTCTTTACATGCTGCAAAAACGCTTGATACATTTAAAACTAATATAAAGAATTATTATCTCTCTCCATGATAATGAATTGATATAGGTGCTTTTGAATATATTTTATTTCAAAGATCTAAATATGTTATGTATGTATTATATATTCATTTATGTATTTATGTATATTTGTATGTATGTGTACCTATATTGGTAAATATATTTAGTTCCGATTCAATATTTTCAAATTATGAATTTCAAGGTTGCCTGGAAGAGATCACTCTTTTAGTAATAAGGCCGCCTATATTGTTATTCTCTGTTTGTTCGTTAATTTAATATTTTTTGTGTATTTTCATTGTAACTGGTTAAGCAATAAAGTGTATTTTCATTTCATTTCACTATTTAATGAAAACATGACGCTATCAGTCATGTTGATATTGTTTCTGTTGTTTCCAATTCATCGCTTGTTCAATTTACGAGCTCCTTTAGAGTATTTCGTTTGATTTTATTATTCTACTGTAATAAATCTTTATTATTATTGACCATTGATATAACAACTGCAAACATCTTGATTTATAATCGAGTAATTGGTAATGTGTAAAAGGATATTTTGATTATTTCTGGTTTCCAAAACGATTATAATCTTTGTAATCGATTATTGAAACCAAAGTCATTCAAGTGTTAGTTATACCTTCGTTTTAAATATTTTTGTACGTCGTTACGGTTAACATACTACGTCGTAACTCGTAGTCCCCATTGATTATTGAAACCATACAGTCAGCTTTTGTTCGTCATAAGAATCTGAATAAACCACAGATTAGAAAGACAAGAAATTGCCACAGATTCAATGGTACAAAGAAGCTGTTTCAGGTTTTGTTAGACAGTGCGGAGTACGGAAACGTCATCTCAGTGTGGCCATATGATATTTTGTTTTTGCATCATATCTTTTTCAATATTGTTTAGTGCGTTTACCACATTATTTCATACATTTCGAATTGGTGTACATCGCGCTAACCGGAAATGTAATGTCTCCTTTAATATTAAAATGATCAATAAATTCATAGGTGCGTTCGATTGTCGCGTTGTTCTGATCAGCAGGCAACATAAAAGCCAAAGCACCAGATAAGAAATCGCCCAGTCCGAGTTTTCGGATAAGACTTAGGTAGCACAGGTGCTAGCACCGCCTGACCTTGCTACATATTTTTCTGCTACGAGGTTGGCTTTGCTGGCCTAAAACTGAATGACTTTCGCAATAATTTTAATACTGTTAGTTCAGAGTATACACATTAGTGTTTTTATACGTAAATTTTGTAGGGCTTTGTAAATCAAAGATTGAGAGAATCACCGAAAGTTACATGGGCCATTTGAAGGCAGAAGTAAACGATGAGTCATAAAGATATGAAAATGAAAGCAAGCAATATATTAGAATGGCGAGTACTCCACTGAAAGGAGCAAAACATTTAATTAAAAAGAAGAATGTAAAGAGTATAAAGACAATAACTAATACCTACTAGTTCAAAAACTTTTTCAACGATGTTTATGTCATAGATTTATAAATAGAAGCGGATTCAACCCAGCTAATCAATCATATTGCGTTGCAATGATCCACACTGTATCAATTTTCATATTTCAGGGTTATCCCTGAGTTTTTTGAGTAAAATAATCATTGTTCCTCATTTCAATATAAGTTACAAAAAAATAGAATAATAATTGAAACTATATAATTAAGGTTTTAATGGAACTGAATGGAATTTTCAAGTGTGCCTTAGAAAGCTTAAAAATGAAAATTCAGTGCTCTTTTCAAGTTACAAAACTGTGCAGGAATCTAAGTGGCCGTAGTAAACACAAAAAAGTGCTACTTAAGAATACCTTTTTTGTTTGAATCGGGCTATAGATAGTACACCCTGTTATCTGGCATCAGATTGACAAATTATGGGAAACACTCTGTATAATATCTACGATTAATCATGTCTATGGGCACGGAAGCCGCTTACTATCGAGTGGATCGTGAACTCGTTTGCTTGCTATGACGAAGTTTAAAAAAACACATCACATTGTAGAACTCAATCGGAGTCGAAATTTGTATTGCGGTGTCTACTGTAGTACATTCAAAGCCAACCGGCTACAATTTGATTATTTGTCTTTAAGTCCTTGCAAATCTTATAATATATTTTAGAATTATTCTTATTATACAGGGTGCGATTTTGCGATGCCACGCAAGTGTTACCGTTAGGAAATATTCTCTTATTTAAAAAAAAAGTATAACTGCTTTCAAATATATTAGAAAATAAGCTTGCCACGCCTGGGTTCGCACCGGCTAATATCCGAAAATGTAGCAACCTGTATTTTTATTAAATCTATCAATAGTCATTCAAAACGATCACGAATCACTCTGATAATATGGTGATTTAAATGACAGAAAAACTATGAAATCTTGATTCATTCATGCAATAAAGAATAAAATAAAGTTCATAGATTTTCTTTCATTGGGATCGCCATTGTTAAAGAGATTTGCTCCACATAATTTTTATTAATGATATTAATCTCTATTGATTGATACTTTAATTGGTTTTAACCGGTTCGATTTCCGGGCGTACCTGGCGTATTTTTAACATATTTGAATACCGTTTTCTTCTCTTTAAAATTAAAGGAAGATTTCGTACGAGTAAAGCTTGCTATTTCCAGTATTTAAAGTATTTTCACTCCAGGTAGCATTGACAGGTTCCACCTTATATTTGTAAAAGCTTCAAAGCAGTAATTTGTTTGAAAATAACGGGAAATTTTATTATCTTTTGGAAGATCCGCTTTACGCAACTAATAAGATATAACTAAGAACGCCAAGCTGAACTAAAAATGAAATTTTAAGAAATAAAAATGATATGTATAAGTTTATTGTTTACATTCCACAAAGAATACATTAACTCCAAACGTACCAATTAAAATAAAACAGCCTCAGTGGTTTTACTTTTACTTTACATTCTAACTTTAAACACAGAATAATCTAAATTGATTAACTTTTTCATTGAACATCCCCCCAAAATCACTTCAGACCGTCAAATTATTGCTCACCATTGTAAAATAATGCCTGGCGTTACTTGTGACTGCCAAAAACTAGAATGCATTGAATCAATCAAATATTTAGGGATTATTATTGACCAAAATCTTAATTTCCATAAACACATTGACTGACTAAGTCTGAAACTAAGAAAATTCATGTTTATTTTGTAAAACCTCAGAAATGTCAAAGCACCCAATCGTCTAAAACAAATTTAGTTCGCTCTTGCGCAATCACTGATAAGTTACTATATTACCTGTTGGGGTGGAGCTCCGAAAACTGTTATTAAGAAAGATGAGATCGCGTAAAGAGCTATACTTAAGGTTTGCACATTCAAGCCATTACGGTTTCCCACGTCAGAGCTTAACCGTTTTTGTGAAGTACTAACCGTTAGACAACTGTACGTACTAAACGTAGTGTTAAGACAGCACTCATTGTTAGATTTCTCCTACTCATTCTCTCAGAAACGCAGAAAACAGCAGATGTGTAAATACAGTCATAAATTTAATACATCATTTATAAAAAGATTTTTATTTATTTATTTTATAATTTATGTACACACAAGAATAAAAATACAATAATGAGACTTAGAAACTAAAAATGTACAAAGGCCAGCTTATTTCTTTAGGAAATTTCTAATTTATAATTTTACACTAAATATACACCCTCCCCCATATGTACAACCACGATACATAAAAACACACGTACACACTCACGCACACACTTACACATTCATATAATAAATAAATAAATATAACAAATTAGTCCAAAATGTAACTACCTCATTACATGTGAAATATTTTCGCTGATACCCGGGGATACGACGCTAACTGTCGTAATACAAGGTAAAACCTAGCACGGCAGATATTACATTATTATCTTTAAGTCAAGTAAGTCAACGTAATTAAAATAAGATTCATTATTCAAACCAATTATTTATTTTTGGACTAATAAAGAATTTATTTTTATTATTACAAAGGCCAGGAACAGCTCCAGTCGTTACGGTAATTGATAACTAACTTTCGCTCGCGGCTTCACTCCCTCATCCTTCCAGAATAGTTCTGTTTTCTGAATGAACATATGTTTTTCTATGTTGTGACACTGTGTGAACAAATTTTATTATGATCGATTGTGAAGTGTAAACGCAACAAACAAAGAAACAAATAAGCAAACGTACGCACTTTTGCATAAAACATGAAAAGTAATTTTGAAATAAGGTTTCTGAATATTTTAAAATCAGTTTTTAAAGAAATTCATGCGCTGACTAGAAGTCTTTTCAAAATCGTATAGCAAAGTTCCTTGTATTGCCTGAACTGGACAACTCTACAGTTTTCTATGGGTTACTGACACGACGGTTTAATCAATAATGTCAAAAAATGATGCTACTGGATCTCGCCATAAAGAGTTTGACTTTGAGTCAAATTATTAATTTATGCATTTTCGTTAAAATAAGCTAAATCGCTTTTGTCTGCGAGCTGTTGCTAACAAAATATGAAATCATAAAAATTTTATATCTCGAAATGGCTTTTAGTTTTCTTTACGTACCGACTTAGAAGCCTTATCAAATCACTTCAATCAAAACTTACTTATTGGCTTAGGAAAATGTTTACGCCAACTTCTACTGAATGCAGTTTCTACTGAAATATACCCCTTTAATCAGAAGTATGAATCGTTATATGAAGCATGGTGGCATAACGAAGACTTATAAAGATTCCTGCACGGTTTAGTTTAAGCAATCGGAATTTGAATCACAAAGGTATCAGCCTTTATATTCGTCTTCAAAATACAAAGATACTATTAAGTCTGTTTGGAATGTACAAGCCGTATGAAATCTTCTTTTTAGATTTTCTTTGTGATAAAAATCAAATAAAAATATTTAGGTAAAATATTTAGGTCATTGTAAAATAAATAATCGGTCATTACATATGACTTGGCGTTTTTAAGGGAGGAACATAAAGCCAATTTAAAAAAAATGTAATATATTTATTTAATAAAAGTATGTGTACCATTATGTATGTATGTACTATCTACGCTTTTTTGCCATCTCATAGGTCGTTCATTGATACCTTTACAAAAAAAACCATTCGGACGGGAATGAATAAAATCTTTGAAGGTGCTTTGGACTACCCATCGGAGATGAATTTTTTTCCTTGCAAAAAGTTATCCAAATTTCGAAAAAAATGGTAATTTGTTGGAGCAAGGTCCAAGGACGGTGGATGTCTTAGACATTCCAATTCAAGCGCCTCTAATTTGGTAGCCAACTGTTGTGTAGTGTGTGGTGTAGCGCTGTCCTGAAGCAGCAGTGGCCTAGAGCGATTGACAAGCCTTGGTTGTTTAGCAGCTAGCTTTGCCATCATGATTTGCAGTTGCTAATAATATGCATCTGTCGTAATCGTGTGGCCAAATTTAAGAAAACTGTAGTGATCGACACCGGCACTAGTCCACCAAACGCTCACAAGTGACTTTTTTGAGTCAATTTTTGCTTGGGGCAGGATTTGGGCGGTTGAGTAATGTAACGAACAGTCGACGCGCATTTGTCGGTTTGCTGCACTCAATTCATGAGGTACCCACCTCTCAAGCTTTTTCACCTTCCCAATTTGCTACAAGTGGATTAAAACAGTTTTGTCACTAACACCGCAGCCTACAGCTAACTCTGACGTGGTTTGCGATGGATCCGCTTCCACAATAGCCTTCAATTCTTCATTATCAACGTTGGTCTCCGGCCATCCATGGGGCTTGTTCTGCAGGTCGAAACTTCCAGAACGAAAACGTTTTTCTTTTGCGACACCGCCGCTATACACTGCATTAATAACACTTCGAGCCGTTTCAGCACTGGTGCCACGGTGGAACTCGTACTCGTCAATAACGCGATATTTCAAGTTTTCCATTTTGTAAACTAAGTGACGCAAAAGAAAAAAACCAAAAGAGGAAAAAAAAATGAAGTGCGGTTTTCAAAACACAAATCCGTGAGTAAATAGCTGGATAAATTTGAAATTGCAATTCTTAACCAAAAAGAAGATAATACAGATCAAAGTGGCCAGTACGACAAAACGCCAATTTCATATGTAAGGACCTAATATATGAAATACGCTGCTGCAGCCAAAGACAAAGCTCCTTAAGAACGTTAAAATTGTTACATATTTTGGTAGGGTTGTCACAATAGGTTAAGACAAATTAAACAAAAGATGAAAGACCATTCCTGACCAGTCATCATTTTGACAACTCGTATTATGTATAGATAAGTAATATAGTACGAAAAATTACTAATTTTTAGCTGAACCATAAAACCTATTTCATGTCAAAAAGTACAATCCACAAAGAATGTATTGGGTTTTCTTTTTATAGTCATTTATTGACATTTGGTTTACCACGAACGCGCCCAGTAAATATATGGTCTATGACACGTTTCGTTCCAAATAAAGCTCGAACTTTACAATATTTCGAATTTGCTTATAAATTAGTAGAAATATATGACTTTTTAAATTAAATTAATATTCTTTTTGTTAATTTATTTAAATTAATGCACATCAAAATGAAATAATGAATTATTTTTCTTAAATGTACAATACAGCTTAAATTAACTATCATATTGACAATGTCAAAAATTACAACGTCAGATCAGATTTGAATTAAACGTTTGCATTCCTTCGTTTACATTTGCAGCATTTTGTACTGTGCGATACTACTCTGGATTATTCTAACTTTTGATCACCTTGGCATTCCTCCCGGTTAACGTTTCTGGCTTCTGCTTCAACGATTACTTGCGCTAGTTTTACACGGATCTCGGATTTTGCTGAACTATTGGGTAAACGTAGTCTGTTCCTGTTCGTTAAAACGTGGCTACATCTACGAGACTAGGGATGGCGCAACGTATGCTGTGTATTAACTGTAACATATGTGTTAATACTTGTAACACAAATCGTCATCATCTTGTTATCGGTTTGTATGTATATTCTAGGATCCTCGTAGTTCGCTACATGGTAACCCATATCACAAGCCTTTGCATACTTTGGGTCCATGTTGTCTGAGGACTTTTATTTTAAAATCCACACATACCTTCTTATCTGTGTAAAAATCAATAATCTAACTGGATAAAATGAACAGGTGTTTCACTATCTACATTACAATGCCGAGGCTTACTAAACATCAATGAACTCATTTGCAATCGACGTCTGTCATGTCATTTCATTACAGCGATAGAAGGACAGTCAAAATATAAGATACATTTTAACCAAATATGAGTTTTCATACACGAATTTCAACATAATTATTGAGAATACTTAGTAATTTGAGGTTTTGAAAGGCTTTTTACTTCTTTTGCTTGAAATAACTTATCCGTGAGAATCTGAGACCAAAATCCTGAAATGAGCTGCACTTCTGTTTTTCCAAGTTAAAAATTGCCATGATGTGCTATGAAAATTAATTGAGTTTGACATATAACCGCGAAATATATTTTTCAATGTAACTTTTTTTCTGAATTGCTAAATTGCATTAAGTTGTTACCTTAAGTTTAGGAATATAACAATATTTTTTCCGCATCGTTTTTATATTTATACATTAGATCAATAAAAAATAGGCTGACAGGTACATATATATACATACGATATATATACGATACATATATGAAACATGGGCATTGTTCTTTGGACGAAGAACTCGGGGCCTGGTAGGTCACGACATCAGAGTGTTGGTTGCAGTTAAATTAAACGGGAGTTCACATTAATACATATACTTTAATCACTTAGTTGGACAGTACAAAATACATTATCCTCGTCACAATTATTAACCTATCTTATGTATAAATCTAATTGTATCATTCTTATGATTGCTAGTTTGACAGTCTTAAGGCTACGTTCGTAACTATATACAATGTAATGCGTGTATACGCCACACCAACCCCCCCCCTACGGAGAGAGACAAGTCAGTTTCTAAAAACCTTAAATCTAACCCGTCGGCCAGACCGTGTGGTATAAGGCGGGACAATAGAAGTATCCGGAGGAAGAGAAGGAACAGATGGCGTACGCACTGGCTTAAGAGCTGACGTCGGCTGAGTGGCAGGCAGCGGCAAATCTGTAGTTTCGGGCCGTTCGATGAACGCAGGCTTTACTCGATCAACACTTACCGCAACTTTCCTGCCTCGCACGTCAACAGTCAAAGTCTTACCATCAGATGCCCTATCAACAATTTGGTGCGGGCCGGAGTACGGTGGTTGCAAAGGGCGGCGAACAGCATCTTCTCGCAGGTAAGCATGAGAACAGGTAGAAAGATCTTTAAAAACAAAAGTGGTTGGTTCGCTGTGTCGGGAAGCAGGGACAGGTCGTATATTCGAAATGTTGCCTCAGAGATACGACAAAATCAGCTGGGCTATTTATACTTGATAGAGGTGAAGAAACCAAACATTCGCCAGGGAGACGCAAGGTTTCATCATAAAGCATCTCAGCAACCGAAGATTTAAGATCTTCCTTAAATGAGGAACGCATACCCATTCGTGGCTTAGTGCTCTGCCTCTTGTGCAGCCACCATGGCACATAATGGATGCCTTTAGCTGGCGATGGACACGCTCTATCATGCCATTTGCTTGAGGATGGTAAGAGGTGGTTCTAATGCGCTTTGTGGTGAAACTCTGCATCAACCTTCGGAACAGGTCGGACTCAAATTGAGTACCCTGATCAGTAGTAATGATAGTGGGTACACCGAAACGAGAAATCCACTCTCTAACAAACGTCTCCGCAACTTCCTCGGCCGTAATAGTTTGCATGGGCCAAACTTCAGGCCATCTGGACGTCCGGTCAATTGCAGTCAAGCAGTACCGATATCCTTTACATGGAGGAAGGGGTCCAATGATGTCAATATGTACGTGCATGAAACGACCTGAGGGAGTAGAGAAATTGCCAAGCGCAGTGGTGTTATGTCTCGTGACCTTAGCGCGCTGACATGCGTCACAGGTACGAGCCCACTATCGGCAATCTTCGTTAATGCACGGCCAAACATAGCGTTCTGCTACGAGGCGCGTCGTGGCTTGAATGCCCGGGTGGCTCAAGTTAAGCAGCTTATTGAAGATAGCTCGTCGCAGATCAGATGGAACAAAAGGGATAAGGCTTGCCAGTTGAGAGATCGCAGAACAAGTATACGCTAGTACCAGGTACATTTACTTTGGAAAGGTTCAGGCTAGAAATGTCGCGCAATAATTGAGATAGTTCTTTGTCTGCCTCTTGAGACTTGACAAGAGCTTCGTATTCTTGCTCGAGCGAAATTGCGTCAACTCGAGACATTGCATCTACGACTACGTTGTCTTCGCCTTTGATGTATTTAACATCAGTGGTAAATTGGCTAATAAAAGATAATTGATTTAGCTGTGCTGGAAGAAGCTTTCACGGCGCTGTACGAAAGCGTAGAGCAACGGTTTATGATCTGTAAAGATTGTCGCATGTTGGACCTCAAGAATATATCGAAAATGTTGTACACTTTCGTACACTGCCAAGAGCTCTCTGTAGTATGTAGCCCACTCAGCCTGCTTAGTTACTAATTTTTTACTGAAAAATGCAATAGGAAACCATTTGCCATCGATGAACTGCTGAAGGCATGAGCCAATATGTACGATCGATGCGTCGGTAAACAAACCGAGGGGGACATCAGCGATAGCGTGGTGCAGCAATGTTGCATCGGACAAGCTTTCCTTGCATTCTTCGAATTTTTGTACGAGCTCAGGCGTCCATGGATATAGTTTCGAGCCTTTGCTATTCGTAGAGACCAAAGCGTCAATGCGAGGGGCCTGAAACTGGGTGGCATGGGGAATGAACCGGCGGTAATAGTTTAACATGCCAAGGAATCTCCTCATGCCTTGGACAGTTTCCGGGGGTGTAAAATCCAAAAGTACTTGGATACAGCCCTGAGGAGGGCACGTACCGTCAGCACTGATATGGTAACCCAGAAAGGTAACTTCACTAGCACCCAGGATGCATTTGGACGGGTTGATAACAACGCCATAATCCTGGAGGCGCTTGAAAAGGATTCGCAGGTGCTCCTTGTGAAGGGACTCGTTCTGTGAAAAAACTAAGATATCATCTATGTACGGAAAGCAGAAATCGAGGACCCCGTGTGACTTCATCGATAAAGCGCTGGAACGTTTGACCAGCATTGCGCAAACCGAAGGTCATGAAAGGAAATTCGAAGAGGCCAAACGGGTTAACGATGGCAGTCTTCGAGATATCGTCTTCAAAAACGGGTTTTTGATGATAGGCCTTCACAAAGTCCAGGTTGGAGAACACCTTCGCACCGGACAAGTTATTCGCGAAGTCATTAATTACAGACTGGATATTTGTCCGGTACAGTCCTGGCGTTCAGGGCGCGGTAGTCACCACAGGGACGCCAGGTGTTGTCTTTTTTGGGGGTCATGTGCAGCGGTGAGGAGACCATGCACTTTTAGAAGGTCTTGCAGTGCCACAACGAACCATGTCCTCGAACTCCTTCTTAGCAGAAGATAACTTCTGAGGGGCTAAGTGGTGTGCACGGCACGACACTGGGGGCCCGTCTGTAGTTTCAATATGGTGCACAGTATTATGCTTGATAACCTTGGGTAGGCCGGCTGGTCAGGTTGTTTCTGGGAACTCAGCTAGCACTGGCGCGTAGGTAGAGTTTCCAGCAACCATAGCCTTGACACTCAGTTGCTCAATCATTGCCGGAGTAGCAGCAGAGCATAGACTAGTTTTATTGTCTATTAGTTTTTTTTCTGGTGCAGTCAGGCAAGAGGTGATAATATGCCAGAAAGTCTGCTCCAATTATCATCTTCTGGACGTCGGCAACGACGAACTGCCAGACAAAATCACGGCGCAGCCCTAAATTGAGTCGCAGGTTTACAATTCCATATGTTTTTATCTTGCTTCCGTTAGCAGCACTGAGCTCGTAGTCGAAGAATTCTCGCCGACGAGGGAGCCAACTAGCAGGATAGCAGCATAAATCGGAACCGGTATCAACTAGGAATTGGCGTTTTGTCACTAAGTCAGTGACAAAAAGGCGGCGACTTACTACTGACTGTCCCTTGAGTTTTCCGCAGTCCAACTGCACGGTGGAATGCATTTCAAGGCGTGGGCTTGGAAACGCTTATGGTACCAGCAGTGCGTGCCAGTAGCTGGTGAAGATGCGCGCGAAGATTTTCTGGATGTGGAGCTTCTGTGTGAGTGACTGCGACCTCTAGCGGAAAGAGCATTTACTTGCCTGGTGAGTTCCGACATCTTTGCGACCAAATCGGCGATGGGATCTGGCGGAGACGCAGAAGTGTAGTAGACCGCGCGTGACCAGCCGGTAAGATCAATGACCTTATCCGCTAGGTTAGCCAACTTCTCTAAGCTAAGGTCATCCGCTTGTGAAACAAGGAGCACCTGTATTTCCTGTGGAAGGCGACTTATCCAGAGCTGCCGTAGAATAATTCGGTCCAATGGTGAGGCACCAGCCAAAGATTTTAGGTGGCGGAGAAACTGGGACGGTTTTCTGTCACCAAGTTCCTCATTACCAAGCATCTGATGGACCTTTTGCTCCTGGGGTACGGAAAATCTATTGATAAGGGCATTTTTGATAGTTAAATATTGCTTACCTTGTTCTAATGGTGAAGTTATTATATCTTCAATTTCACCAGCCAGCCGATAGTCTATCTGACCAACAACATAATTGTACTTGGTAGTGTCAGCTACAATCCCGGCAATTTGAAGTTGCGCTTTGACTTGGGCAAACCAAACTGCTGGTTTATCGGGCCAAAATGGGGGAAGTTTGACGGAGACCGCATTAACTTCGGTTTCCCGAGAAGGAAACAGGTTGAGTTTTTCCTCAAGTACAGCCTTCTCAGCCATGACCCGCTCTAACTGTTCCTCAACTTCAGCAAAAGCTTCAGCCATAGTAGAAACGAAATAAAAATTAAATATATACCACACAATCCGGCAGTGAAAACAGAAGGAATTAAAATTAATATGCACACAATATAACTATGCAAACACACACACACGAAACATTGAACACAATATTTAAGAAAACATGCAAACAAAAAAATATGGTAAATTTATCAACTAATTTTTTTTAGATATTATGTAATTGAAATTAAAATTAATAACATACATGCCCAGACATGCAAAACATCTTAACAACAATTAATATTAAGTTTCCAAATTTTGTATGGAGTGTAAAAACAAAGAAGAAAAATAAGTCAAATTCTTTAAATTCCTTTGATAAAATATTAAAAGCTTAAATGTAAAGTTACTTGTCAGTAGTTGACTAGACTTAAATACAGTACAGTTTAGGCTTTAGGCTAAAAATTGCACATTAACTTTTACTTTGAATCGCACAGTTTTGGTACCGAATTTGAAAACACTGAATTTATAAAATATTTGTCTGCGACATCCACATGCAGTTAAAAAATGGTAAGCACTAGGGTGTTATTTTGTATTACCACATACAGTTTATAACGAGAAAACTCTAAGAAACACAATGAGGCTTAGTAACACTGTGAACTGGTAGATACGGAAGTTGGCAAACACTAGAGCAGCAAACGTGCACAGAATGTTTAAAAAAAATCAATGTGAATCTCTCTGTGTGATGATCTGTGTTGATGCGTTTCCAGGGAGTCCATAGGGAGTTAGTAAACAGCGAGTACCTCGTTATGCGTAGCTCCACACCTCCGTAGCACACACATCTAACACGTGGCCGCCGGCAGGGTTAGGTTATGTTTAACACGCACAACACCAAAAGCAGATGAAAACGTACAAACATGCCATGCAGCAGCCCTTTTTACTCGGCGGCTCACCAACACTCATGCAGTCAATGCAATTCAACACCAGGGGCCCGACGGGAACACGTGGAATCACGTCGGGGTCACCAATTTGGACGAGGAACTCGGGGCTGGTTGGTCACGACATGAGAGTGTTGGGTGCAGTTAAATTAAGGGTTAAAGTACACTATATGGACCGTCGAATTTAGAGGGGGGAGGGGTAGGGGGTGTAGCGTAGTTTCAATAAAACACAAAATTCTCTTCTGTGTTTATTTTTTCGGTAAAATTAAAAATATACAAAAATGCCAACAATTTTGGCTACGCACACTCGTGAACGTAAAAAATAAATAAAGGTTTCTTAAAAAGAACTTAGATTATCGATAATAAAATATCTTAACTATGTAATTTGGAATAATAAACTCGGAAAATAATAAATAAATAGATTCAAGTTGCTTTGATGGATAATTTTTCGTGACTGACTTGTCAAATCAAAACATTGCCGTTCTCCGACACTACGTAATTCCTAGTTTAAAATTACGTCGGGAACAACAAAAAAATAAAATTTACTGACAAAAAGAGGTCGAAATAGACAACCGTCACAATACCCCGGGGGCCGGGAAAAAAAAAAATCTGAAAGATTTTTTTTAGTAAAATTTCAAATTCAAACCAAATCAAAATAAACCGCATATACATATCGAATTTTAATATTTAATCTGCTAAATGAAAGAACAATCAAAAAAAAATAATAATTAAAAGCAAAATGAAAATTAATATTAACATCCTATAGAAAAATTTTTCTGAAAAAACATCCTGTATATATGAAAAAAAAAATAATACTGATATATTGCATATCAACAAGTTATTTAATAGAAAAAGAAAACAAAACAGACGAGAGAGAGAAAAAAAAAAAAATCCTAAATAATTATCTTAAATTACATGGTTCATGAATGATAGAATTTTTAACATGTTCCTGGAATATACAATGTTAATATACATCGTTCAACTCCATCAACGTACATTATAATTACAACATACATTCTCTATCATACTAGTCTTATTCCAACTACTGGAAATAAAACGTCATGCAGTTAGAGTTGCTTATGAGGAATCGTATCCTAAATAAGTCAACTCAATAGAGTTGAACGCAACGGCAAAAGGCTTTAATAGTTGCCATCCGCTGAAAATATTAATAGCTTATGGCTTCTTTAACGTGTCGCTAACTCCCGCACGGTGATTACTATAAACAAGTTTCAGTTAAAGACTGAAATAAATATGCCGGAAAGAAAAGAAAATCATAGCCAGTCGTGAAACATTGACTTTTAAATAAAATCCAAGGGTCTTTTGTGAAGTAATTAAAATATTTATGTAATAAACATATGAAAATAATTCTCACAGGAAAGTGATTCAAGTGTATAAATAATACACATAGGTATGGTTTAGTTTAACGAGTTACCTTAATAAACGCTCGTGCAGAAGGCTTAATTTTACAAGTTGCAAACCGCTTGAAAAAAAAAAAAAAAAAAATTGAGAAGAAAAAATTAGAATTGCAAATATTAAATAAATTACACAAAAAGTTAACCTAATACTACGATGATGATAATTAATTATAAGTTTTGACCAACGTCAATGTTAATGGTATAGCCAAACGATAATGAGGTGCATAGAGAAAAAAAAATAAGACAAAAAGAATCGGCTTATGCTCGCCGTGAGATAATGAGCAATAATTATATATGAATTCATATAAAGTAATTGGTAACAACCAATCTAGTCACTCAAAGAAGAAGTTAAACGCGGTAGAGGTTTAATGTCTCTGATATGCCAACGACCTAATGGGTTATTATTCATATCCACTAAATCGTAAATTAATGGTGAAACTTTATTTGAAACTTTACATTTAATAAATTTGGGTGCAAACTTAGCACAAAAATGTTTTTTAGAGGAACTTATTACATGGTTTCGCCTCCAAACAATATCACCGTTATTAAATTCTAAATTCTGATGATGTTTGTTATAATAAGTTGCATTATATTGATGTGCATTAAATAACCGTTTCTGTACTTCGGAAAAGATAGGTATTAATTGTCCTATGTTTTCAGCATATACATCCCTAGGACTGAAAATTAGTTCATCTCTGGAATCTTTATTTTTGTAGATAGATCCACATGTAACAGCTTCTCTACCAAATACTAAAAATGATGGAGTGAATTTTGTGGTTTCATTAACCGCAGTATTAATAGCAAACTGTATTTTGTTTATATAGGTATCCCAAGTTCTGTGATCTTTATCTATAAAAGCTGCAATCGCCGTTACAATAGTTTTATTGTAACGCTCAACGGTGTTAACCTGTGGACAGTAACGTGGCGTGTAATGTATTTTTGGTATGTTGTAAAATTTAAATAATTCAGATAATTCTGTACTTATCATTTGAGGACCATTATCTAATATAATAGTTTCTGGAACTCCATAAACCATAAAAACTAAATTGTCCAATATATGGCGAATAATAGAAGCGGTTGCATGTTTTATTGGAAATAACAAACAATATTTGGAAAAACAACAAGTAACTACAAATAGAAATCTATTCTGCTTACGTGAAGTAGGAAGTGGACCTATCAAATCTATGGATAAACATTGGAAAGGGCGTGAACAATGTTTGGGTTTGCCCATTAAACCAATTAAGTTTTGATTTTGGTGCTTGGTAGCTAAACAAGTCTCGCACTTAGCAATAAACATGGCTACGTCTTTATACATGCCAGGCCAAAAATAGAGATTTTTAATTCTATGGTATGTTTTAAAAATACCAAAATGTGCTGTTTGGGGAGTAGAATGATTTTGTGTAATAACAGATTCCCTAAATTCTAATGGTATTACTTGTTTCCAATTAAATTCAGAGTTAAATAATGTGTTAGATCTACAAAATCTAAACAATTTATTATTATGAATCATGTAATCCGGAGTACTAGAAGGAAATGATAAACATTTATTATAAATTGCTAAATACCAAGTGTCTTTAGTTTGAGAAGTAGAAAAATTAATTAAATCAATTGGTTTTATACGTGATAAAGTATCTGGTACGACATGATCTGAGCCTTTTTTGTGTTTAATTACGAAATTAAACATAGATAAACGAATACTCCATCGAGCTAATCTGCCAGTAGGATTATTTAAATGCATAAACCATTGAAGGGCTGCGTGATCAGTATAAATTGTAAATTGTAATCCATTATCTAAATAACAACGCCAATGTTCTAGTGCCGTAATAACACTTAAAAGTTCACGTTCAGTGACTGAATAATTCTTTTGAGCGCCTGTAAGTGATTTACTCATATAAGCAATAGGTTTATCAATATTATCGACTTCCTGAGTTAACATTGCGCCAATGCCGTAGGAAGAGGCATCACAATGAACAGCAAATGGTTTAGAGAAATCTGGACATGCCAGAACTGGTGTACTAATTAAAGCTTGCTTAATAGCCTTGAAAGCAATTTCAGCTTCATCAGACCACTTAAATGGAGGTGATTTTTTGCTTGTAGAAGTTAATTTAGTTAACGGTGCTGCAAGAGTGCTTAAATTAGGTACAAAACGTCTGTACCAGCTGGCAGTACCCAAAAAACGTTTGACCTCCTTAGCAGATTTTGGAGTTTGTATATCAAGAATAGCTTGAACTTTTTTAGGATCCGTTTTTAAACCATTTTCATTAACTACATAGCCTAAGTACTTTAATTCTTTCCGGAAAAATGAACATTTTGGAAAATTGACTGTGAGATTGGCATCTGAAAGTTTTTTAAGAATTTTAGTAAGTATATCGACATGTTGTTCAAAGGTTTGAGAAATACAGACTATATCGTCGATAAAATAGAAAACATTATTATCATTTGTAAGATCATTTAGTAGATTTTCAATGAATCTTTGTTGAGTAGCAGGTGCATTAGTTAAACCAAATGGCATAACTTTAAATTGAAACATTCCTCGGCCTGGAACATGGAATGCAGTTTTGAGTTTATCCTCTTTTTTTAAGGGAATATTCCAAAACGCTTTAGCAATGTCAATAGATGATATAAATTTAGCATCTTTAAGGTTATCTAATATATCAGAAATGAAAGGAAGTTTGTAAGCATCTTTTTTTGTGATATCGTTTAATTTACGACTATCAATACAAAATCGCCAAGTACCATCTTTTTTAGGTGTAATAATAATTGGGTTCAGCCATGGGCTGTCACTGGGTTCAATGACATCTAATTGTAACATATCATCAACTTCTTTACAAAGAGCTTTTTGTTTCTCAGGAGAAAGTCTGTAACAGCGTTGACGAATAGGTGGATGGTCTCCAGTGTCGATGAAATGTTCGACTAAATGAGTACGACCTAAAGGTTTACATTCAGTTGAAATCAACCTAAACTTTTCCATAATTGCATCTGCAATAATTTTTTGTGTGTCTGTTAAAGAATGGTATTCATGTAAATGAAAGTTAAAATCTGTATTAATGAGAAAAGATGAGTTTAAATTTGAAGGTTGTAATGTGATATTACTAAGAATATCCGGAGCAAGATTAAAAGTTTTCCAAAAATCAATACCCAAAATGAGTGATTCAGTGATTTCTGGGATCACATGAGCTGTAATTAACGCAAATTTATTGTTATAAAAAGTAGGAAGAGTAATAATGCCGATAGAAGAAATAGTTTGTCCGTTTGCAACATTACCTTTTATTAAACAGCTTTTTTGCATAAAAAGACCATGTTGTGATAAAATTTTATGAGAATTATTACCCAATATAGTGATAGCACTACCACTATCTAAAAGACCATTTAAAATTAAATCGTTTACTTTTATATGTAAATAAGGACGTTCAAAATCTGATGTTTTATTAAAGAGGAGAGCACAAGTGTTATAAGATTTAAAAAAAATTGTTAAAGTTTTTAACCATGTATCCCAATCTTTTTTGTCAAAATTTGATGATTTAATACCATTATTTTTGTTTATGCACTCCTCGTAATTTAGTTTTTTGAAATTGACTTATTACAATTAGGACATTTACTAGTAATAAAGTCTTTTTTTCCACAACGAAAACACACTATATTAGTGTTAGTACAGTCTTTTAATAAATGTGTATTAGATCTACAACGTGGGCAAGTGAATTTATAAAAATTCTGATTTTTATTAATTGCAGCTACAGTATTAGGTAATGGATTAGCTACAGCTGCTATGGAATTATATGTACAAGCTTTAAAAGGAAATTCAGGAATATATGGTTGATTATGTGAAAGTAGAGTATTATTATACGATTTGTTATTAGAATTTGATGTAGAAGGAATAGGAAAAGAATGATAATGATCTGGTGGTGATGATGAAGAGTAGTAAGATGTATTATTAGAAACTTGGAGAATGCTTTCTGTAAATTTGCATGATTCCAAGAGGGAATTTACAGTATGTAAATCAGTAGGTGAAAGACGTAATGTAAATTCAGGTTTAAGATTTCTAACAAGAGTATTAATTTTTTCTTTTTCGGACATTGGTTCCAAGAGCTTTGAAAAAAGAGATTCCATTGTAGCAAAGTAGATGATAATTCTCTCATTATGTTTTTGTTTACGAGCATCGATTACTCTTTTTAGTTTATAATCGTAATCGGTAATTGCAAAATCATTCAACAATGCCGATCGGAAAGATGACCAGTCATTAATAGTCGACTTTCTAGCTCTAAACCAATCAAGAGCAGATCCAGATAAAATATTATAAATATGTGAGAATAAAGATTTTTCAGAAATATTTTTTATTTGTGAAAATTCTTCAAGTTTTTGAATAAAATCCTTTGGACAACCTTCACCTTTATAAATAAATTTTTTTAAATCATTGTTAGTTCGATTTTCTGTAATTTTACTGACCTTATCAGTTAATGCTTCGAAAAAAGAAAGGGGTTGTAGATTAATATTTTGTATAGATTCTGCGGAATGATATGTGGAATGTGTTGGTGATTTTTCCAAATTTTTAAAACGTGAGTCTAATTGAGTTAAATCATTCCAACATGAATTTATTAAATCTAACTGCTCTGAAGATAAATCTGATGTAATGTCAATGAGGCTTAATCTTGTTCTTATATGAGTTAAATAAGGTGAAATTTTTTGTTTCCTAATAGGATAAGAGTTTATACAAGCTTCAACAAGTTTTAAATTTTTTTTAATGGTATTAATATCTTCTGAAAATTCTTCAGGGCTATTTTGTAAAATTTCTGTTTCAGAATCTACATTAATATTTAATAATAATGATCGTAGTTCGTCTACAGATTGCGTCGAAGAAAAATTTATATTTCTGATTTTTAATTCATAAATTATTTCAGGTTTATTTAATTGTGAAAAATTCATTGCAAAATCAAAAAAAAATGTTAAAGTGAAACAAATTTGTTAATAGTCGTTATGCAGAATAGAGCCTTAAAAATATACGTATTTTCAAGTGATGAAAATGAATAGAAAATGTTATTTAAATAGTGAAATTACTGGGTTATAGAATGTTGTGTCTTCAGAAAATTTCTTCAAGGATATTATAACGAAAGAAACTAAAGAAACTTAAATGTCTGAATAATTTAGCAGTATTTTGATATATTATAGTAGATATATTATAGTAGATACATATATAAATATATTATAGTGAATGTTAATGATTGAAAATGGTAACAAATAAAGTTTTATACCTGACCTCAATAATAATTATAAAAAAATTATTTTTAATGTTGCAATTCTTCTGTTCCTTTTGTTCCTTCTGTTGCAATTTCTCCTCTCTTCTCCATAAACTACGTTTGAATATTCGGGCGCCAGTATGTAGCGTAGTTTCAATAAAACACAAAATTCTCTTCTGTGTTTATTTTTTCGGTAAAATTAAAAATATACAAAAATGCCAACAATTTTGGCTACGCACACTCGTGAACGTAAAAAATAAATATAGGTTTCTTAAAAAGAACTTAGATTATCGATAATAAAATATCTTAACTATGTAATTTGGAATAATAAACTCGGAAAATAATAAATAAATAGATTCAAGTTGCTTTGATGGATAATTTTTCGTGACTGACTTGTCAAATCAAAACATTGCCGTTCTCCGACACTACGTAATTCCTAGTTTAAAATTACGTCGGGAACAACAAAAAAATAAAATTTACTGACAAAAAGAGGTCGAAATAGACAACCGTCACAGGGGGAAGGAGAGATGGTAGGTGACCTCCCCCTCGAAGGGGGAGGTGCGGAGCCCTAAAGATTGTGAGAAAATTGAAGATAAAGTTTTGAGGTTAGAATGAATACATTTTGTAAGGATACTGGACTTTAGGGTTAAAGGTCACTTTTCGTGAAAAGCTGGAAATGGTACTTAATTTAGTCCTGGCGCTTCGCCGGGTGCTGCCGCACCACGCTCGCTACGCTCGCTCGACTCGTGCGTATATTAACTACATACAAACCTAACCTAATCCAATTGAACAGATGCGTCTTTGATTGAACGTCATTGAACAGACGATGACATGTTGACAAGTTTTATTTGACAACTCAAAATGGCGGCGTCGTAAATTACGTTTCGTTTTGCATGTTCATAATATGAACATTTCACTAGTACGCAATCCGTTACTTATAAATATTTTTTAAGATGTAATATTTATTAAATAGTAATACATTTAATTTACAAATATATATAAATGTGTTTTTTTTTTAAACTTTAAACTGTATTTTATGACTGTGAGGAAACGAAACGCAATGACAGGCTTCATTGATCAATTCATTCACTCTACACTCTATTGTTGTTTTTTTTTGCTTGAAATTAATTGAAATATTGGAATTTCAAAATTAAATTTTATAAAAACTACTTATCTTCGCAATGTGAAACTTTGCACAAAGACGCCTTAGACTATAACCTTTTAGCCGTAAAAATCCTATCGTCCAGTCTAGCGGTCCATATAGTGTACTTTATCCAAATTAAGCGGGAGTTCACATTAATACATATACTTTTATCACTTAGTTGGCCAGTACAAAATACATTATCCTCGTCACAATTATTAACCTGTCTTATGTATAAATCTAATTGTATCATTCTAATGATTGATAGTTTGACAGTCTTAAGGCTACGTTCGTAACTATATACAATGTAATGCGTGTATACGCCACAAAAACATTAAATAGTTTCAATATTCAGTATGATAGAATGCTTCACAAATTACTAACTCTAATCATTTTCTTTTTATAATTTTTGTTTTCTAATATTTTTTTGTTATTTTTGATGGTGTGGTAAATTCTAAATCTAACATATAGTTTTTTCAAGTAATCTAAAGGGAAACACTCACATGGCATATCAAAATTACAATCTATAATACGTTTAAGTATTTCATTGCAAATATTGACAATATTTATTTCAAGATCGAAAAATTCGCTAAACTTTTGCTCGAGCAATTCAATTTTATTTTTTCTAGTATTATTCATACACACAGTACAGTAAACAACCATTATAAATAATAAAATACCACGTTTTGACATTAAAATAATCAAACTTGCAACTAACAAAACAAACAACGTGCGTCGCAATGACCCTGAGATTGTCAACTGGCTGTGCCTTTTGACAATCTCTTTTGACCTGTCTCGCCGCGTACGCGACAAGCGGCCAGTGGTCTCGCACACATGCCCCGCGTGCTTGTAGTAGTGCAACCGATTCGTGCGGTTGTGTGAAGCTTTGTCTCTGTTCTGTTTATCTACTCATGTAGCTGCAGTGCCGTCGCTGATGCACACACGTCATATTTAGGCCTATAACTTCTGGTTGTTTATATTTATAATGAATGTTTATTCTAGGTTCCCCCCCAGTTTGCTGTGTGGTCATTCATAACATAAGCACCGCTTACTTTGGAGCCATACTGTTGGTTTGTTTGTCTGGGGATTTATTTATAACTATTGCGTCGCCAGAGCAAACGAGATTGTTCGTGTAGGAATATATGGTTCCGGCATGGTTATTGCATTTCAAATTAACCTTAGCGTTAAATGTCACACTTACCAGGAATACATTGAAATACAATAAACATTTTGGGATTATGTTCAGTTAATCTTCTCTTATGTAGAAATAAATGAAGCGCTCATGGCCGAACGGTTGTCATTGTCGCTTGACGATTGTCAAATTAAGCAACGTTTTATGTGGCAGGCTTAGGATGGGTGACCGCAGTGGCTTAAGAACTTGCTTTGCGTTTCCTTGTTTCGGAGGGCATGTTAGGCCGTCGGTCCCGGTAGTTGTTGCAAGACAACAGTAGTGAAGCCACGTCAGAGGCCTATGGAGTTTACAGAGGCAGCTTGATCAACTCTGACACCAGCGGATGCCACTTCCTCATACAATAAGAAAAAGAATCGTCACCTACCTAATTTTTAAGCATAAGTGGTCTACAGCAGCCAGTACAGACTGTTAAAGATCGAGTGTTTAGAGAAAAAAACTTTACACTATACCCAAAATAAAGATGCTTGGATAAGTAGATAGACTATTTAGCTAACTCACGGATTAGTCAAAATAAAGATAAATAAAACTATACAAACAGAAATGACTCGAGTGAGACCCAAATTGTTCATCACAATGATATCGGAACTTCCGGTGATAAGTACTTCCACTTTCCACAAAAATTTGAAGGTTTTTAACTGGTAAGTCATCTGCACCATCTGCATAAGCACCCCCGTAGATGACTTACCACTTGTCGGAACGTTGTGCAAAGGACGAAGCTGTCAGAACTAATTTGATTGCTACTCTGGGTTTTAGAATTTGATTGCGGGAGTTTTTCGAACCATACATTCACGAGTTATGCATTTCAAGCTGATATCATAAGAAATGCTTTGTGTATATATCACAGGGTGGTTGAATTAGCAATTGAACTAAACAGCTAGCCGTTTGGTTGAACGTTTTATGCTTTAATTAAAGTCTTACATTTTTATCATTTCATTATTTAATTATCTATCGCAGTTTTAGCATTATCGCATTCCATGCCTCATAATGAACTATTATATATTACGGTTAGCCGATTAGCTAAACAAATTCATTCAACAAAACGGCTAGCTGTTTAGTTGAATAGTTATAGTTATAACCATTGTTCACAATTCTTGTATATAGGTATTCTTCGCCTTATTAAAATTATTTTATTTTGATTTTGGTTTTGGTTTTTATATGCTTAAGGAAATGATAGGCCTGACATTACATAATAGTAAAACGATAACTTCGGCTTAACGTCAATAACGAAAGCGTTTTTAAATTCGTTTTTACGTTGCCGCTTTTCATTTTATTAACACTTGACCTTTGTTCCAGAAGAAGACTGGCACGGAGACGGCTCCAGACACGATGGTAAGTCGAACCACAAAAGATGTACTTGTAAGCTTAAATTAATTTATTTTAGACTAATATGTACATCAAAGTCATATTTCAAAGAGTTTTTTAATAAGATCGCTTATGTTTAGAGTTAAGTTACACATCTTTCAATAATACTTATACTGACGATCAGCATTTGATACTGCATCATATTCTTTTCTTGAAGAAGCTATGCGACTAAAAAAGTGGTTATCGAATTAATGGTAATTACATGTTAATCTGAGAAAAGCAGGCGAATTCCGACATAATTTTTGGCGATTTATCTTTATTGACTATTTTATTACCTACATGTTTAATTGATCGTTTTATAATATTGTGTAATAATTCTTGATTTCCAAACAGGAGCTAAGTATTTTTCTTTATATTTTAAACTTATTCCTAATTTATTGCTGACTCCACGCTGGCTTGTCAATAGCAATTGACCCGTAGAAACTGACTTAAACTTGATATAGTTTTGGTTCTTTCGTATACTACATGGACCAGTAGGGTCGTGCGAATCCAAATTTGTGTCTCCGAAAAGCTTGTGCTCGCTGCGCTGTGTAGCACACGATAAACTGAGAAATATTAGGACGTTTTTCACTTTTCATCCTAACAGTCATAAACTACCTATGCACTTTGCGACAGCCAATACTATACTTTAAAAAAATTATTAAATTTGCAAAACCATACTAGAACCCTTCAAATACGGTCCATTTTCCCTAAATTTGAGGTATTGGCAAAATTGCCTGTCCTATAAGTAAAGTTCATTAAAGCACCGACTGGAGAAATTAGTGATTTCCTCCCCACAAACCAAAAAATTGCTTTGGAGATTCATAGGGCGTGATGTAATTGAAGTCGATGTGTTGTGTTATAAAATCTTATCACCTCCTCGACGAGCTCATGCATGAACATTATGTCCTGCGGAGTATCTTTTTCTGCAAGCATCGTGAACACTGACTTCATCCAGATTTTTCAAAAACTTTTCATTCTCCTTTAGACCACGTTCCGCACTTGCAATAATTAGCGCTTAGATGCCACGTTTTTTTACGACTACCACTGTAGTGTCACCTTCCAAAAGCCAGCTGACACACAAAACAGACTCCTGGCTGAACGGACATTGTTTCATTCGTTGCTTAGTAATATAATAGCTAGTTGGCTGCTCCACTGTGTTACTCGTGCCTAATTTTTGCTAGTGCGTAAGTTACTATACAACTTAAGCCCGAAGGCGTAATTGGACAGTAAATGGGAGTTTGAGCCGTTTTTATCTTCTTTTCGTTTCTGTTTTTCGATATTGTGA
This sequence comes from Marasmarcha lunaedactyla, assembly GCA_923062675.1. Taxonomy (NCBI): domain Eukaryota; kingdom Metazoa; phylum Arthropoda; class Insecta; order Lepidoptera; family Pterophoridae; genus Marasmarcha; species Marasmarcha lunaedactyla. The sequence continues at coordinate 39,030,223 of OV281339.1, read as the reverse complement.
GTGTTTTTAACGATTTTACTCATATGATTAGCGATGTTGCCATTATGTTCGGAAGGGAGCAAAATTTAAAATTGACAATTTTTGCGAATCTTTGAAAGGATCATCTTTGAAGGGCCATAGCTTTATCCCAATGAAGTTTATAGAGGTGCGGTTGGCTTAAACTGTTGCAAATTTAATTATCCTTATAAAAATTACTGTATTTGTTTTGTCGTAAAATGCATAGTTTGTTGCTTTTAGAGCAAGTGAAAAAAGCCCCACAATGTCTCAGTTTATCGCGTAATGCGCAACGAGCAAAAGTTCTTCGAAGTCGCAAATTTGGATATAAACCACCGTAACAGGTTCATATGACATACTGAAAAACCAGAACTACAGCAGAACAGCTATGCGATTGTATCCTTTTTTTAGTGTCGATTTCTGCTGGCGTAATATGTAAGGAAGGGCTAATAGTTCTGTTTATCTGTAACACGTTGTGGGTTACACAATGGTTACAAATAAACTATTGCATATACATATACACTTGACGGCCTGTTTGGTGTGGAGTACAGGAGGTAGTGGTAGTGGAGGTAAGTACCCTTGCCTTCCATGCCAGAGGTCCTGGGTTCGAATCCTAGTAGAGGCAGATATTTTATTATATTTGCTTTCTAGTCAAGTAGTATGTATGTTTGTTTAACTTTATTTCTAATATTTATATTTGAAAAAAATATCTATTTCTTGAGTTTATTTCTCCGTCCATAACACAAGTGCTTAATGTTCTAGATAATGTGGTGTGATTGTTAGAAATATTTATTTATTTATACATATATAAACACGCAAAAAATTAAGCCTTTTTATTATTAAGTAGCGACCCACCCCGGGTTCACACGGGTAAGAGAGTATATATACCTAAATTACTTTTCTGTCGTAGTATCGCAACAGATAGTTGCGCGGAGCATGTAGATTATAATCACTAAATCAAAGCTATTTTAAAAACAATAAATTTCAATATGGGAATTAGGTAAGGCCCACCTATCAAACTCTATCAAACTAAAGACGAAACAAAACAAAAATGCACCTCAAACTTGAAAGTGATTCACTAAAATTTATAAACACTGTTTTAAAATGATCAAACAAATATGAATATTTCAAATGCACATCACGTTTTTATACATGATGGAAGACCTAAGTACCTAATCAGGCATCAATCGCCATAGATAACACTCAAAAATAAAACAAATTCAATCATTAAAGCCCTAACGGTGTTGATATTTAGCAACAGTGGGCGAATTTTTTTTTGTCGCGCAAATTTTATTTTTTTGATAAAGAAGGATTATTATAGTATCCGTCTAGATAGCTCTCCACTTATAACATGGTTCATTAAAGAAAGGAATTGAGAATGGCGGTGCATATCATGTTCTCTCGCTCGCACACTAGTGCCGTCTCTCGCGCGTACGGTAAGTAAAAAAATATTAGTCTTGATTTTGCTAGTATTCATAAATGAGTTAAAAATAATATTCATATTTTATTTTAACCAACATCATAATAAGGATTCTCCTGAAACTTTGTTATTTACTTTGTCAGGTGTACAGAAACGGACATAGGGTCCTTTCATCCCGAAAAAATCACTGTTTTCAATGAAAACAAAAATAACGTTCTAATAATAACGGATGGCGACGAAGCCACTGTCAGAAGCTACTTTGAAAATCCGCTCTGGTTTTTATTATATTTGATTTGAAAAAAATCTTTTGAAAATTTGTATGCTAACTGTACTATCTGTCAATGCAAGTACAAGCCGCCATTTATGATACCTTTCTTTAAATGCATCGGCTTATACCACATCGTATGTGACCATTTTTTTAAAACATTAAAATGGGTAGAGTAAGCTAATCGTAAAAGTTAGACAAATGCCATCACGAACTTTTTCTGTAGACCTTAGGAAAGGAATATTTTTCTCCGTACATTGTTGTGTTATAACCATGTTGTGTTATATAAAAGCTCCCATTTGGCTGAATTTCTTCCGATATCTTCCAAAATCATTATCACAGTTCAACCAATTTCACACAATGTCATGGAATTATGCACATAAACCTTCCTATTGAATCAAACCATCCATTCGTGAAAACTGTATTTTAGTTTAGGCAGTTTTTGAGTTTATCGCGTTCAGACAGGCAGACTGGCTAACGGACGTGGCCGGGGACTTTGTTTTACAATTTGTATTGATAATAAAGCTGTTTTTAAATAAATAAGAATAAAGTTTTGTGAAACATTATTTTCTTATTAATAGACAAAATCTTTTATGGATTGGAGCAACATCATTAAGAAACGAAACTATGATAGGCTTTGTCAAAATTTTGTACAACTGTGCAGAAATTTGACTTTAGCAGTGTGTCTCACTTATTCTTAGCGCTCATTTTCCACTTAGCGGCAGGCCGCCCGCGATCAGAAACATGTGTGTTTAGAAAGACTGCGCTAGTGAAGGCGGCTGTGTTTGCCGCTCATATTCGAACACCCAGACAGGCCCCGCCTCTTCTAGGTAACATGAACTTCCCGCCGCTGCGCCACCGGGATTCCCCGGCAGCAAAGCCCGCCCAGCCCACGCCCACTCCAGTGCTTGCCTGGAGACAGCGTCCGGCTGCACCCAGCCGCCCTGCTCCACAAGCAGGGCCCCAGATTTCTCCTCAGCCTTCTATGGCTGAGGATCTTAAACTAATCTTCAACACCATAAGAGGTGTTGATATGACCCAAGTAGCGCAGTGCGCTAGTAAACTACGCGCAGCCCGCGACTCGCACGAACGGTTACTCGTAATCGCAGAGTACCAAACCCTAATTAATTAATTATAGGTACATCTATAATGAATACTCCTCTAAGCACCACGACTGGTCGCACGAAACCCAGGGGTTTATCCCTGATCTCGTTTAACACCCGAGGTCTAATCGACCAACTTCCGGAGCTCAAACTGTTCATTAAGAACATACAGCCCGAGTTAATCCTTGTCCAAGAGACATTCTTAAAACCCCAGCACACCAGGGGTCTCAATATTCCTAGATACTCTCTTGTACGTGATGACAGGCCCGCTTCGGTCAGACTAGGCGGCACTGCTATATACTACAAGAGAAGTATTCACTGCACACCGATTCCCACGCCTCCACTCACCAACATGGAGGCCACAGTATGTAGACTGGCTATGACAGGTCACAGGACCATAGTCTTGGCCTTAGTCTACATACCTAGTGGTACAGCGCCCCTTCGTTGTGACTTCGAGGCCTTACTAGAACTGGGGCAATCCGTCATTATGTTCGGCGATTTTAATTGCAAACATACTGACTGGACTTGCTTGTCGACCAACACCAGTGGTGTTAAATTACTACACATCACGAAGTCACTCGATCTTGACGTCATTTCACCGGTCACACCGACACATTACCCGGACAACCCGCTTCATTCCCCTGATATCCTTGACTTTGCCATCGTCAAGGATATCAATCTCGACCTTAAGACCATACAGCTGCTAGACGACTTAGGCTCTGACCACCATCCGGTGTCTCTAATATTAGGACCCCAAAACGACCCTCCTGCTCCGAAAACCTATACCAATTGGGAAGGTTTCAAGCACACCCTGTCTTCGGCCTTGGAAGCCCCAGACTGCCCACTCGCGATTTCATCCGACTACCTCGATAGCACGGATAAAATCGACTCGATAGTCGATTCACTCACTACCGCCATCAACTCGGCTATTAGTGAAAATCTAAAGGTTGCTAAGCATGGCAAGCCCAAGCTTCCCTTGGACATTAGCAACCTAATCAAAGCTAAAAACGCCGCTCTCCGCAGAGCCAGAAAATACCCTACACCCGACTACAGACTAATCGCTAACCGGCTTCAACGTAAAGTCAAACGTACCGTCGCGGAATACAGAGACGTTCAAAGGAACGATCTCATGATTAATATTTCCCCGTCCCACACAGCGTACTATAGGATGGCGAAAGCCCTCCGACTAGACGCCCGTACCTACACCCCTCCGTTATCTCGCCCCGATGGCACTACCGCCTTCGAAGACGACGAAAAAGCTGAATGCTTCGCCGATAGCATTGCTTCACAATGCTCCCCGAGTACCCAACCCACAGACCCAGCTCACATCCAGGCGGTGGAAGACGAAGTCGATTGCAAAGACTCCCGTCCCGTCACCGCTGACCCCATCACAGTTTCTAACGATGAGATCCTACTCATCATTAGAAGACAGGAATCCAAGAAGGCCCCGGGTGCGGATGGAATTTCCAACCAAGCACTTAAGCCGCTGCCTCGGCAGGTGCTTACCTTACTTGCGATTATCTTCAATGCTTGCTTCGACCTAAGCTACTTTCCAAAAGCTTGGAAAGAAGCAATAGTCATAGGCATTCCCAAGCCGGGTAAACCTTTGAATAACCCGGCTAATCACAGACCCATCAGTCTACTCAAGGCAATGGCCAAACTTCTCGAGAGAGTCATACTCGCTCGAATGAAGGACCACCTGTTCCCAGCGGACGGTGACCCTCTCATTATCCCCCACCAATTCGGCTTTCGAGCCAAACACTCGTGCCCTCAGCAAGTCCATCGAATCGTCGAGTACATACTCGACGGCTTCTACCCCAGACGACTGAAAACAGTCGCGGTCTTCTTTGACGTAGCCAAGGCTTTTGACAAAGTCTGGCACGCAGGGCTCATATACAAGCTTCACAACACAGGCTTGCCCGACCGACTAGTCAAACTAGTCGGCTCCTACCTTAAAGATCGCACCTTTAGATTCAAACACGAAGGTACGCTCTCCACCCCCCGCCCCCTCAAGGCGGGCGTCCCTCAGGGCTCGGTACTCGCCCCGTTATTATACACAATATACACCAATGACATACCTATTCCGTCTAAAAGTGTTCAACTCTCCCTCTTTGCCGACGACACTGCCCTATACGTCAAGGGCGTGCACGTCGACACACTCATCACCAAACTCCAGAAGGCCGTAAATGACCTCGGAGCCTGGTTTAAAAAATGGCGTATCGATGTAAATCCAGAGAAAAGGTCTGCGATGCGCTTCGATCACAAACGCCGTCGTCCCTACGACCCCCATATCCGAATGCTAGGTACGCCCATCCCGTGGGCACGTACCACCAAGTACCTAGGCGTAACGCTCGATCGTACGCTTTCATTCCGACCACACATTCTCCGAGTTACCAAACTCGCCCGTCTGTACATGGGCCGACTTAACAGTATGTTAGGCCGGCGCAGTAAAATGTCTCTTAGGAACAAGCGAACGCTTTTTAAGGTTTGCGTGAGACCAGTCATGACGTACGCCTCCCCTATCTTTGCACATGCTAAACCCTCCGATATGTATAAACTACAGGTAGTTCAGAATCTCTTCTGCCGCCTGGCCACGGATGCTCCGTGGTACGTGCGAAACGCAGACCTGCACAGAGATCTCGAACTGCCTACTATACAACAACACCTTAGGACGCTCTCCACCGCTTTTTTCAAGCGATCCGAAGAGCACCCTAGCCCCCTTATACGAGAGTCAGTAGCTTATACTGCTCCGTCCATGCCGTCGAGGTACAAAGTCCGTAGACCGAGAAATGCACTCTCGGATCCCCCCGATCAACTTTCGGCTAATCTGGACCAGCTTAAGGCTGCCCAGGCCGTATAATTACCAATATATAAATGTCATTTGCACCTTAAGTGATTAAGTATTCTCAGCGGGTGACCCGCTAGCGGGTGCCTGCTTGCGCGCCCACCTCCCTACCCGGGTGTCGCTCCGATGAAGGCTGACAGCGTTCCCATGCTACAGCCATTTGGGTGGTTTTTAGTGGGTAGGTGCCACTTTGGTGAGTCCCACATAACCCCGCAGACGGCTGCGGAGGTATTCATGACGAATCTTCCACCTCCCTCCCGAGAGAGGGTGCTTCGGCAGCAAAAAAAAAAATCATATTCGAAATGGGCGTGGAAAATATAAAATGTTTTTACTTTAACGAAGTACATATTTTAGATTGAACAACTTTATTAAAGTAATATTATCAATAACTAGAGAAAAATCTCTTATGCTACCCAAATCAAATGCAAGAATTGGCCAGTTATTTGTTATTTAGTTATCGTTTTCCAAGTAAGAACTTTTTAACCTAACCATGGACCGGCAATATAAAAATAACACTCACAATAAAAAAAATAACACTGCTGAGCTATACTATGTGATTTAACCTTTACATAGTAATTACAAAGTATTTAATAAATTACATAGGACATATGTGTAAAATATATTAGTAAGTGAACGAAACCTACATGCTTTGAATAAACAACCTTAATTCAATTTAAATAGAGAAGCAAAGGTACATGTTAGGTGGCATGTACGTGAGAACGACGTAGGGGAATTGTTATTTGAGGAGACTATTGTTTTAGGCCTAGGTGGGCTTAGGCCCAGTTTCCCACAAAGCTTTTGAGCGAGCCGCCCATGCAAAGTAGTTCCTATGACGCTTTTCAGAGTTCCATCAGGTATTTCTGTTAAGCCTCCAGCAGCGCGTGTGAGTAATCCTTGCACATTGAATGCTTACGCAGTTTTAATAGTATCATAGCTACAGATTCCTAGAATATTGGGCCTTACAGAATATTGGTACCGTGGCGTTTTAATAAAATGTTGGTCTTGGTATAACTTTTATTTTATTTTTTATATAACTTTAATCTAGTACACCTTACTCCGATGATGGAGCAAGTCAGAATTCTTTTATGTCAAACGTATACTTAAATATATTTTTTTCTTAATTCATATCGACCTCTTTACTGAAACATCGCGACATTCTGACGAGCTTCCTAAGGCTTAGCTGTGACGATCGGCCGCCCGCATGAAATTTATTCACACAAACAAGGTTGGGCGGATAAATTTCTTACAAACATTATCTTAATTACCAACCTCAACGAGGATTTATTTGAACGATGGCATAACAACTAAACTCATGTCTGAGAAAGATAATGCTCTTACACTCTTTTTTTAAAAACTGGCATAGATTTCGACGTTCGAATTCTATGTGGTAAAGAGCTCCACAGCCTAACTACATGTACTGTGAAGGAGTATGAGTAGAGATCGGTTTTGTGTGGAGGCATTTGTAAAAGAAATCGTTTACTTGGCATTACCGAATCTTCACAGAACGAACAAATGTAAAGCGCTCACGTAGATAAGATGGAGAAGCCGAGGTATGCAAGACATTAAAAAGGAGGCAGAGTGTTCGTATCGTAGTGTTCCTGCGAAGGCGAATTGAGAGCCACTGAAGCTGCTTTCGAAATTGGGAGACATAGTCAAACTCTTTAAGACCGAATATGAAACGGATAGATAAATTTTGTAAGCGCTCCAGTTTATTTAATAGCTCCTCTGTGGCATCCAAATATCACGCGTCTCCGAAATCCATAATAAGTTGGATAAGGGATTGTGCAAGAATAATTTTTAGAAGACAAAGGTAAGAAATTATGTAGCTGTTTTAAAGAGTGAAAATAAAAATGTACTTTCCGACTGATTTCACTGATATGAGCATTCCATGACAGATTTGAGACTAAAGTAATGCCTAGATTTTTAGATGTATCAGTAAAGGCAATCGGGACGTCGTTAAGAAGCACAGGAGGAAGGTTGAGCAAATCCAGGAAACTACGCATTGGTCGACTTCCTATTAGCATGGCCTGAGATTTGGTAGGGTTTATACGCAGACCAAAGGACTTGGTCCATTCACTTATACGGCAGAGATCATCATTAATTGATGAAATTTTAATATGAATATTACATGGTAAGCAGTGAGTGTAGATTTGTAGATCGTCTGCATAAAAATGAAATTTGGAGGAAATTACTCTTGTGACAGAATTCATAAAAACTGGGAAAAGCAATGGAGATAGAACTCCACCCTTAGGGACGCCCGCAACAAGGTCACGCCAATCAGAGTAAGCCTCATTAAGGCGAACCCACTGCGAACGCCCTCGAAGATAAGAATTAAACCAAGTCAATGCAGAAGAGGAAATGTTAAGGGAGTTAAGGATACAAAGGAGGATGTGAAAATCTATGGAATTGAAGGCATTAGTGAAGTGGAGGAGTATAAGGATTGTTATAGACTTGTTTTCCCATCGGATGTCATCAGTAACATTAATTAGCGCAGAGACAGTACTATGACCTGAGCGGAAACCAGACTGATAGTCGCTAAGGAGGTTGTTGTTGTGAAGGAAAAAATAAAGTTACTTATGAACGATGTGTTCCAGAACTTTCGAAAGGAAAGGTAATATGGAAATGGGACGGAAATGGGATAAAGAAGAGGGATTTTGAATTTCGGGTAAGGCACTAATTTGTTGCGAGTTTCCAGGATGACGGGAAAGTAGAAGTGGATAGAGATTGGTTGAAAATGTGGGTAAGAACGGATAGCAATTGTGGGAGAATTAGAGTAATCATTCGTGAGCAGAGTTTGTCAATGCCTACTGCCGTTGAGGAGATTGATAGGATTGACTTTTTGACTTCATTCTCTGAAGTATCAGAGAAGTCGAAAGAAGAATGGGTGACAGGAAGGTTTGTTAGGTAATTCAATGTATCAGCTTTGATGTTAGGGTTTAAAGTGACAGGAGGTTCAGAAAAATATTGGTTTAGAGCACGTAAATCAAAGTTGATATGAGAACTGACAGTGGATTTACCAATGCCTACGGACTTGAGGAATTTTCATACTTTTGCAGACTTTTGGTTGACGAGGGAATTGTAAAAATGCCGTCTTTTAGCATCTCGGCATTTGCGGTTGCAAATGTTACGAAGGTTCTTATAAATTGTAAAGTTTTCTGTAGATGGGCAACGTTTCAGTGATCTCTTGGCCTTGTCTCTCATAGCCATAGCAACTTTGATAGAGTCTGTCAGCCAAGGGGCTGGATTTTGTTTTAATTTAACTTTTTTTTAATGGAGCGTGATGATCGTATAACTTTAAAAGTATGTTGTTAAAGTTATCCACTTTTTCATTAGTGCTAGAACTATTCATGACTGGAGACCAATTAATTAACTCGACGTCGTGTTTCAAAGCCCCAAGGTTGATTATTTGAAGCCACGAAGCAAATCAGTTTATGGACTCAATTTTAATCGCAACGTAAAAGGTTTCAGCCGATTGACATGGACAGTTATTTCTCGACCTCCATTCACCGCCTTTATTAAAAATTTTTGTTACTCAATCCTCTAAATATTCGATATAGACCTTTAAATGGTCGGCTAAGTTTTTTACTCAGTCCAGACACTCTTTTAGGGTTATGCAACAATACAAAATGACCTGTCTGAAGATTGATAGATGAGTTTTCTGTGCCAAATGAGCTTTACGAGAGTTTTCTCGTGTCAAATTTACATTATCTCCATATCTCTATTCCTCCTGACATCGAAACTTTCAATATCTAAGTTAGGATTTAACCTTTCATCGGATGGAATTTCAGGCTCCCTAGCGAACATTAAATAATGTGGTGAAAACTTAGTGGAAGCTTTTTTGGCACAGTTGGAAGCATACACTACTAATGGCAAAAATTGACACCAATTAGTGGCATATTTAGCTAAGGTGTGAGAAATTTTTTGATTAACTCTTTCTACAATACCTAACGTTTGATGGTGCATAGATCGCAAGACATTGTGGCACACTGAACTCTCTCAGCTTATTCTTAACTAATCTTGACGTAAAAATCGAGCCTCTATTGGGTAGCAATTCTCGCACCCTACCGAATGTTGAATTAATTTCCTGTACGAAAAATCGCTTATTGCTTGGGCCGTAGCTCTGGGATTTGTTCTACATACAGCGTATTTCGAAAAACATTCAACGCAAGCTATGACGTACCTGTTACCATTTTCCAAACGGTTAAACGGACCTAGAATATCAATTTCGGCCCTATCAATAAACGTTCGACGCAAACCGACGTAAACCGTCGTCCACGGGTTAGCGGATTCCGACTCAAAAATCAGCTACGACGTTCTGCTTTCCTGAGCAATGCATAAACTCAAAGTCATGCGCTTGTATTACTAAAGCCCACCTAGCTATCCTACTGGACATATCTTTCCGTTCTCCAAGCCAGCATAATGCCTTATGGTCGGTCACTATTTGAAATTTAACACCCCATAAATAATGTTGGAAATAATTCAAAGCCCATACTAACCCTAAACATTATTTTTCTGTTATAGCATATTTCTTTTCCGCATCGGTTTCGTTATGCTAAATATACCGGCAATATCTCATTATAATACCCCTGCATTAAACATGCACCTATTGCTAGATCACTTGCGTCAATATAAAGCCTAGTGCAAATACCTTCTTCGTTACTAAAATGACGTAAAAGTGGCGCCTTTTGAATTAATGATAAAATTTGTCAAAAACTTTTTGTTGACATTTATTCCAAACAAATTTTTCCGCCTTTTTTAAAAGTTTTGTTAACGGTAAGGCTAGTAATGAAAATATCTTTATAAATTTTCTATAGTAAGAGAATAAACCTAATACTGATTTTAACGTTTTAGCATTTTTGGGAATTTTCATATTCTTAATCTTTTCAATTTCATTTTGATCAGGCAATATGCCTTGACCTGAAATACGATAGTATGCCCCAATACATTTATTTGTTTATACCCAAAACTACACTTTGACGGTTTAAAAGTTAAATTTGCAACCCTTAGCCTTTCGAATCAAATCAAAATCGAAATCAATTTATTCTAGCACCTCTTTTTCTAGCACCATAGATAATCACATTGTCTACGAAAGGCCAGCCATCGTTCTTTGAAAAAGAGCCCCACTAGTCTTAAGATTAAAAGGTAATACATTAAATTCATATAACCATGATGGGGTAATAAACGCAGTTTTGTGTTTGTCCTGCTCCTTTAAAGCACATTGCCAGTAACCAGAATTCAAATCGAGGTCGGCATAATAATTTGCACCAAAGAAATTATATTTGAGAAATAATATCATCATATATTGGCAGTGACATCAGTAATAACTTTTTTATTGAGTTGTCCAAAGTCAACAAAAAATCTCCACGTGTCGTCGGGTTCCTTAACCAACACGACCGCGGATGCATATGGGCTTCTTGATTTTCGACTTATGTTATTCTGCAACATGTCTGACACTTGTTCGCGTATGATTCTATGTTGTTCAGCAAAAACCCTATATGGAGCTTTATGAACAGGAGCTTCATCCGTAGTTTCTATAGTTACTTCGACAATATTGCACCGACCTAAACTATTTTAACAAACGTAGACCTATATTTATTTAACAATAATGCCAGCAATAAATCGAAATCATCGTTTTGTCTTGCCACCACTACACTCCATAAGTTATCTTTAAAATTATCTACTATGATTACTAAAATAAACATATTCACTTTCACACAAATTCAAATTCAAATATTTATTTCTCAACATTGACAATTACTTGTTCTTATTGACGTCAAATAAAACATGATTCTACCACCAGTTCGAAAAAATCCTTCGTGAAGAAGAACTGGCAAGAAACTTCACGGGTATATTTTTTTTCAAAATAAATTTACAGAGTCTCTTTATGTCTATACAAAAATTATTCTTTTCTGCATCTGTTAGCTCGGCAAGTCTCCCTCCCCCCAAGTATCCAAACGACGAACACCCTCAAACGGCACCCGTTCACGAGTTAACGCGGGATCCAGCCATCGCCCTCCTCAACCATATTAGAGGGAAGTGAGCGACCCGTCACCCGACGCTACCATAAGAAGACGTACTTTAGTGACAATGACGCTTTAGATATTCATCGGGACGAAGAACTCATCGCACATACAGACACATTACACATGCTTTGTTACAAATACTAGTACAATCCTGTTAATGAGGGAATTATACCCAAGGGCTTTTATCATCCAAATAATAGGATAGTTTATAATATGCTCTAGCACACAACTTCTCCTTTATAGTTTCTTTGAATTTGTCAATAGGAAGACCTTGGATATCCTCAGGAACCTTATTATAAAAGCGTATACATTGACCCATGAATGAGTTAGTGACTTTATGAAGCCTGCTATTATGACCTGCCAGCATATTTCTTCCTCTTGTGTTAACATTGTGCAGATCTTTTTTTCTTTTGAGCAAGGTTATGTTCTTTTTAACATACATTAAATTTTCTAAAATATATTGTGAATGGAAGGTAAGAATATTTATTTCCTTAAATTTACTTCTAAGTGACACCCTTGGACCGAGCTGATAGATTGCGCGAACAGCCCTTTTCTGCAGAATAAATATAGCATCGATGTCGACAGCACTCCCCAACAACAGAATACCATATATCATGAGGCTGTGGAAGTAACCAAAATAGACTAATCGAGCAGTTGTTTCATTTGAAATTTGTCTAATTATTTTAACAGCATATGCGGCAGAACCAAGCCTTTTCGCTAAGCCATCAACATGAGGTCCCCACTGGAGTTTGGCGTCTAAGGTTATGCCCAGAAATACAGTTGAGTTTACAGGAATCAGTTCCCGGCTCTTAACTACAATGTTTGTGTTTACCTGTTTGACATTTGGCAATGTAAATTTAACACATTTCGTTTTTTTTTCATTGAGGAGGAAATTATTAGCTGAGAACCACTGCTCTGTGTTGGAGATGCATTTGTTCACCGCTCGATAGTCAATTTCTTGTCTTTTGATTTTAAACAAGAAGGAAGTATCGTCAGCAAACAATATGACCTCGCATTGATTCTTAACGACCGATGGCAGATCATTAATATAAACTAAAAATAGGAAAGGACCGAGAACTCAGCCCTGGGGCACACCCATTGTCACTGCCGATCCTGATGATTTTTCTCCATTTATTGCAACTTTCTGTTTTCTATTAGAAATATATGATTTAATCAAGGCAAGCGCTCGGTTTTTAATGCCGTAATGGTGCAGTTTCATGAGTAGAGTAGTATGATCCACACAGTCGAACGCCTTGGACAAGTCACAAAAGACACCAATAGCATCACACGACTCCTCCCAGGCGCTGAATACGTGTTTTATGAGCTCAACACCGGCATTGGTTGTTGAGCGACCCCGCGTGAAACCAAACTGCTTAAAATTCATTAAACTATTACCGTAAAAATGAGAGAGTAATTGATTTAAAATTATTTTTTCAAAAATCTTACTGAGCATTGGTAGTATAGATATAGGTCTAAAATTATTAGGGTCAGACATACTACCTGCTTTGAATATTGGAATGACCTTACTCAATTTCATTAAATCAGGAAAAACACCATTATCAACACAGTCATTAAATATACTGGCTAAGTACGGGGCTATACCATCAATGACAGATTCAATAATTTTAACAGAAATCCCATCTAAATCGGCAGTATTTTTTACTTTAATGCTTTTAAATGCATTTAAAACTTGTGGAACAGTAACATGTTTAAAAATAAAATCAATATCGCATGAATTTACATTTTCCGTTAGCAGTGACTGTGCAAGAGTGGAACATGAATTAATACTCGAAGTAGTTGACACAGGCATGGCAGTAAAAAAATTTTCAAATGCTTCAGCAACTTCTTTGTCAGTTGACAACACTTTATCATTAATTTTTAAATTATATTTGGTGTGTGGTTCTTTTGCTTTCCCAGTTTCCTGATTAATTATATTCCATGCAGTTTTTGAAATGTTAGTACTATATTTAAATTATAGTAAAATAAAAATTTAAAAATAATAAAAATTTTAGTAAAATTATTTTTTACATTTTTATTGCTTAAATTACTACTTAGAATACTGGTGCTAGATGTATTATCTATTGTCACTAACTTATGTTTAAATTATTTGTAATACTATGTTTTGGAATATTACATTCCAACGGGTCAAAAGTATAAAGTGACTGCTCAATAGAAGCAGCGGTTGTAGTCAACAAATTGACTGTTATGCATAAAATATATGATAGCGAGTATACTATATGTCGTAGGTCATTACTGTACAAATTGTACCTATCATTGGTCATATATGGCTTGTTAATAAATGTATTTAAATCAATAAACTGAAACTTTTCACTATGACGACATGTCATATTTTGTACATCTATATTTAGTCGATGCTTCATATTATTTTCTGAGGGGTTCTGGGTAAATGGAAATGCAAACAAAATAATTTTACTAATATTCTGCCTGCAATTCAATCTAGCAAAACATGCTGTCATTGTTTTCCTACTTAGTTGCTTACATCTGCCTACTAATATAATCAATATTGTATTAGGGTTAAATGTACGGGATGTAATTTTATCGACTATGTCATAATATGAAGCACCGGGGTAACAATAATTAGTTATTGGCCCCCCAACACACCGAGTAAGTTGCAATCCCATGTTCTTACCAAGTTCATCGCTATACATAATTATATTTAATTCACTTTTATTTGACTTATTATCTAAGCTACTACCTGAGTTTGATACTACATGCTCAGTGACATATGACTCCTCAGGTTGACTGGATATTGGCAGAGGGCAATCTGATGTAGTATTATTTGAATTACTTTCATAATAATTGATAAGGGGCTCAAAGCGGTCATGATTATATTTAGACAGTTCAATCAAATTGTCCATAGCTACAGTGTGTTCCTTAATTTCTTTTTGAGAAATTTCATACTTATTGGTTAGAATAAGTAGCTCTTCATGTAGTCTCTGTATTTCTACATTTAATTTCCGTATGTCACTTTCATAGGTTAACCTATTCTGCTCCAAGTTACTTTTACAGAATATCAGTTCATTCTTTAGTTTTAAACATTGATTTTTACTTGGAATAGTTTTAGATAAAATGCTTTGCTTTTTGATAAATTTAGAGCTACTCTGAATAGATTGATTGAGTTTGACAATTTTCTTACTCTTAGTTTTGCTCAATTTTATGTTACCAGTATGGTGAATTTTATTGTTTTTATTATGTACCGTTCCCAAAGATTCTAATGCAGGGTCTGCATACATTGAAAGGTCACTTGTTAAATCAATTATTAAAGAGGAATCTGAAGGAACTGTAGTGACCATGTCGGGGTCACTGCAGACAAGCTCATTGAACAATGATTGGGTCTGAATTACTGTCTCCTGATTTATTTTAGACTCCAAAAATGCTATTTTGTAATATGAATTGCAAAGTTGCTTTTTAAGGTCATTGTTATGATCAAGCGTATCTTGCAAGACATTACTATCCTTGTCAAACCCATTCACTATCCCCTGAAGTTGGTCCCGTTGTTCTGAGACTTCTAAAAGCTGTGTGTGTAAGTTCACTAACTCCTGTTTCATTGATTTATTTCTATTTAATATTACTGTCATTTCTTTTTCACTATCATTCCTTTCTTCCAACAACTGCTCATTTAAAGCTTTGAATTTTTGGAGTTCTTGAAGAGTAAGATTTAATTTTTCTTCTAGTTGACGAGTTGTTGTTTGGCGAGTCATCATTTTTAAGATATTAGTTTATATGTTGATATAGCAGAAATGAACAGCTGGTTGGAATCAAGGTTATGTCCAATAACAATGTAAACAAAGTCACTTCTAATACTTACAAGATGAAATTGAAAAGTTACCTCTAATGGTAGCCAACCTTTCTTGTTTAAACTAATAGTTTAAAACACTACTCAATACAATCGATGCCTATTTGATTTAAATCTTTGACTACAATGACACTGAATATAACGGTTCTCGTAACTTTGTTATGTTTTTTGCAAAGTCGGTCCGACACCATGATGCCCCTGTATCTAATAACACAATAGTGTCACAGTCGCGTATCTAAACGCAAATGAATAGAACGAACTTACTTGAGGTAGGGGGTTTTTTTCTTTTGTCGGCGTCTGTACAAACCCTATTACTGACGCCGATAGCTGTTTGGGTAATGCTTTTGTAGTGGTGTTCCCTGGCTCTGATTGGTAGCACGTTCGCTAAAATGATAACGGGGGGTATTAGGTCTTGTAGAGATGGTTTGTTTGAGTATGAATTTTACGTTTTCCCTGTGTATGGGACTCGGATCCATATCGCCTGCGTCCCTCGGAGCTGCAGTAGTACACGCCGCCCTCGACGTGACGCGTGTTGGTACTTCCATTTTATCTGGGGTGCGTCATGAAATATTTCATGCATTTGCATGATTGTTCAGTTCAGCGCTTCTTTGCTATTGAATACTTGTGAAGCTAATATGCATTTATTAGCATATGAACAGGTGCGCAGGAATTGTATAAATGTGCCCTCTGAAATCGCCGGACCAGCCTTGGCAGGAAGTTTTTTGACATCAATAAGAACAAGTAATTGTCAATGTTGAGAAATAAATATTTCATTTCAAGTGCGTCTAATTTAAATTAGACGCAAATTAAAATATCTTCTTCAGTCTTTCGCTTCCTTTCGTAAAACTTTGCCAAGTGATAAACATCTGTGTCAATTTCCTTGATCAATTCGTTTCTAAATTTTTCAAATGTATTACATTTATTGGAGAATTACGAGAAAAAATGTAGTGCTAGCCCTTCAAGATAAGCGGCGATAACTACATTTTTTTCTTATTCGCTGTAGCGATTCAACATTGCGACGATGTTAAAACTATTTAGAAATTCGTCTACGTTACCATGCTTTCCATTGTATTTCTGAATTTCCATTTCGTATTTCTTTTCTGAAAAAAATATCTGTCTTTTACGTGTCTCAGGTAGCCTTGGTTCTATTTGAACCCTGCCCGGCGACCACGTGGCGGTTTAATAAAATGTTGGTCTTGGTAGTCTAGTACATTTTACTCCGATGATGGAGCAAGTCAGAATGTATTGCTTCTTTTATGTCAAACGTATGTTTAAGTATCTTTTCTTCTTAATTCATTTCGACCTCTTTACTGAAACATCGCGGCATTCTGAAGTGCTTCCTAAAGGTGGTCCCACACAGCAGTTACATAACGTTATATAACATTGTGTAACACGATAACATTTTATAACAGCGTGTAACATACGCTCCAACATGTCAAGAAAAAATGTTTTATATGTTATAAACGCTCCCCCCACACTGGTTGAACTCGGTGTATAACATCGTACAACATTATGTTACAATCAGTTTGGGCTTTGGCAGTTTCCGCTAACGTCCCGCTGAGGCTCTGATGATGTTATACAACAAAAGTTATATTTTGTTATATCATGTTGTGGTCAGTTGTAAAACATTTTGTTAAATTAAGTTGTATAACATCAGTAACAATTTATAAGTTTTGTTATAATTTGTTAAAAACTTAGACAAAAAATGTTAAGCAACAGTCTTTAGGCTTAGCCGTGACTCTAACGTTATATAACTGATGTGTGGGAGTACCTTTAGGCCTTGCCGTGATGGTACCCATCACAAGAAACGGGACATTGTAATTTGTTTGATTGATTATGTTAAACTCGCATACTATGGCATGATTTATTTATTACCTATTTCGAGCTAAGTTTGATTTGTAATTAATCTAAAAGCATTAATTTGTAACTTGCATGAAAATAAATGGTGACCATATGCATTTTTGTACGAATCTGTTTTGTATTCGTAATTACTTATAACGACAGCTAAATATCGAAATATAAATTGTTTGCATTCTTCAAAATGTCTCAACGACTTGTTGATCGGGAAATAGATGGGGAGGATTCTGTTCAATAAAAAAAAAATTCTTGGTAAAATTAAGCGTGCGTAACTTTTATTGTATAGGTTAAAGCTTTTGTTTCGACGACCGAGTAGCGTAGTGGTTAGTAGCCCTGCCTCATACGCTGGAGGACCCAGGTTCGAGTCTGGCCGGGGCATTTATTTGTGTGATGAACATACATGTTAGTTCTCTGGTCATGGTTGTTTATATTTATACATTTATATTTATTCTGGGTTCCCCCCAGCTCTCTGTACGGTCATCCATAACACAAGCTCGTAAGCTTTCGTAAAGGTGATAGATTAATTACAATCAAATAAACATTTCGAAAGTAATCATACACCATAATTACATAATTTGTTTCTATATACAAAAAGATCCACACAAACATACAAACATCCATACATAATTAGCTGTCGCTTGAAACTGAACTAATTTTGAATATTCATTTGAATATGAAAAGGTGAAGATTGCCAGCAATTAATGAAAATACGTGTGAATCCAACCTGCCGCCGGCGCATTTCAAAGGCGGCGGGGTCTACAGTACCAGGCCACTCGGAAGTTTGCGAAAAAGTTTTTGTTTATGTAAAGCGGGCGAGTTATAATTTATTTTAAAAGTTCCATAATAAAAAAGAAAAAATACGTTCGTTTCAAATTAAAATTTCCCTCAAAATTTTTTACTATAGTCAGGCCATTTTAATAGGTAATATTTGACGTCTGTCAGTTTTATCTTCACAGTGAGGTGACCTGCTTAAAAACATCGATTAAAGTGAATGAATCGATACGGACTTGAAACATAAGTGAATTTTAAATTCATCAGGTGAATCCCTGTCCCATTATTATTTTTTCTTTCGTAAATTTAAGGACCAAAATAAGACAAGTACATAGTATAACAAAAAAATTGCATTTATTCAGTTGAACTATCAGAACTGTTATTAGTTTTGTTATCTTCGAATAACTTCGTGTCCATGCTCTAGGGCTAGTTCATCGATTACATAGCGGAGCTTGGACGGCTTAGTTGCTTTTACCAGATTTAACAACTGAACTTTTAATAAAGTTGGACTTGCATCCAAACCATTGGTTACCAGCCACGAGACAATTTCTTGCTTTTTATTTGCTTGAGTTGGTGGTTTATCAACTTGTACAGAATGATACGGTGCATTGTCAATTATAATTTTCGGAATTAAAAACCTCAAAGTTCATTTCATGGTAATCACTTGTAGTTTTAAAAGCGAATGCGAGGAGGCAGTCTGGAATAAAACCTTGCGAAGCTGATCCCGCGCGACATATAATAAGTCGGGCTCCTTTTCCCGATGGAACTTTTGAGGTGGAAGCCGCTGTATCATCGGTCCATGTTCGCGGAACCGTATGGTTTGCATTCAACCATGTTTCGTTAATAAACGCGACACTGTCCCAATCTGTCATTTTCTTTACTTGACGTAAGAATGTTACTCTCTTCAAATAATATCATAGCGTTCTAGCAGGATTTTCCGCTTGTCAGATTTTTTAAATCTAACGCCAATCGATTTCAAAACCTTTGCTAGAGACGATTTACCGCCAAAAAATAAGTCTGCGTCTTTTAACGAACTCATTACCTTCTCCCGTGTAGGATATTCTTTTCTCGATTGATTTCCATAATAAATAGTGTTTTGAATTTCAGCAGCATCAAAATTATCAACGCAAATCAAATTTTCTTGTCCGTCTTTTTTTTTTTCGGTGTACGTGAAGTATTATCGTCTGAGCCTGATGGTCCGTATTCCTCTTTCAGAATTTGAGTTACTGTCCTCTTCCCAATTCCCAATGCTTCGGCAACGAGTTCTCTCGGTTGTGTCAATGGTAAAAGAGGCCCATCGTTAACTTATTTACGTTCCAAATAATTGTACAATTTCACAACTAGTTCGCGAGATTGACTGTTTAGGGTTTTCCCCTGTTTCGACATGGTAAGACTGTAATGTTGTTCTTGTTTACTGATCGTTAAGCAATCGGAGTCCAATTTATAGCTAAGTAAACGTAGTCACTAAGACCAGTCAACAGCTGTTTCAAAACGAACCAACGCCTGCGAAAGTGAAACGATCGAGAAGTGCTGGAAACATTTAGATCTCTAGCTTTTTTCCCTTAACAGGGTATTTAGTATAAATTCCCTTAAAAACCCAAAGTAGCATCAATATAGAGTTGTACACTACCAAATGCTTGCTAGAAGTTTTTGCTGCTGCGAGCTACAATTGACGAACACGGGACTCCGGGGCATTTTCTTCCACCGCGACAACGCACCCGCGCACTCTGCGATCAAGACGAGGGAGTTCCTGAACAACTCACCGGTAAAGCTTTTGGGTCTTCCGAGTTACAGCCCTGATTTGGCTCCGTATGACATCTTCTTGCACCCTAAATTAAAAACCAGTTCAAAGAGATACAGTTTTCATCGCCAGAAGATGCACTCAAGTTGGGAATGAAAAATGTCAGACGAAAATTGGTTCAGACGCTTAATGCGCTTTGTATAGACGCTGGAGGAGAAGTTTTTGCAATAATAAGAATAATTTTGATGTACCTAATATAAAAATATAACCTATACAACATTTTTATTTTTTTTCTCAAAACTTTCTGAGTGTCCCACGTGCGATGTACCGCGCCCATGGTCCTGTTCAGTAAGAATGTTATCAACTAATGCGATATTGTCCGTCTGGGAGGAGGTTTTACCCTGCAGCGGGTCGACAATAAGCTGCTGATGCTTACTTTTTTACCGGGTACTTAAAAGTTCAGACTTTTAATTAATATACAGTGTAAACTATATGTGCCAAAATTGGAATATATACGCCTTCGTCACCTAAAGCTCATTATGTTACCTGAAGGGATACAACAGCGCAAAATAAAATTTTGGAATCGGGATGGTACCCTGAACTTGAATCATCACATCACATCACAAAAAAATCTGTTTGTCTTTTTGTGTAAAGATTTTTCTTTAAAAATATGATATATAGAAAGACACGAAGACTGCTGGAAGACAAAGACGGAGCCAAAACTTTTAAATTTTTACAATAAATTGCATTTTACCAGAAATCTTCGATTCGAGGAGGGCTCGTAGCATGGAACTGAGAAAGATCATGTTTAAAATTCTTTATAACCTTGATCGAAAGCGAACTTTAATTTGGAATTCAGTTCTTTGAAAGATTGTGAGAAAAAATCGGTAATTATCGTTTCATCTCAGTTGGTGAAACGGAGCATTTATCCCTATTCTTTGTCAGTGTGAAAAATATGTCAAAGTAATCAGTCGATTTAATAGCTCTAGTTATTTTCAGTTTGCTACAGGATATTGCACCTGAAGCGGTTCCCAAAATTAAAGTTTGTCACTGTATTGTATAATAATAAGTAATATTTTTTTCACCTAATTTTATTTATTTTTGTTAAGTAATCACTCTTATCTTAAATCATAACTACCATAACAAACCTGTATATATTAATTACAATGGCTATAAGCGTGCCTGCATCTCCAAATAGCTAATGGAGATATCAATTTTCGAAATATGTTAAGGCCCTACAGGTGTTTGTCTTGAGGTGTTAAAAGAAAACTCTTCTTACAATATAAAAACATGAACTGTATTAACATGTTGTTAGCGGCAATGGAGTGCGCTTGCGCTTCACTTTGTATTTGGATTAGTAAATTCAGCCAATTCCTCATAGCGCGTAGGTTCAATTTGTAAGTTTAAGCAACATTGGCGAGGATTGCGTCGCGGGTATCGCGGCGAGCGCACGTCTCACAAAACTGTAATTATTTTATTTATATACTTGTTATTGCAAAGTAAACCCTAACGTTTCGTCTTTAAAGTGTATTATTGTTTAAAACAAACAACCACGACTCCAGTCAAATACTGTTCGCTTGCACACAACTAGAGCGTGAACGGCGACGCGTCTTAATCAAGCTATAGTTCCAGCGTAAGCGATAATACATTACTAACTTTTGTGTATAATGTCGACCAAGGCAAAGTTGCAAGAGCGAAATTAAAAATTTGGATCATATGGAGTGTTGCGACTGCAATCAGTTCTACGATTTGTTATGTACTAACATCTCTGAAACCGACTTTAAAAACTTTACTACATCGTACAAATCAGCTTGGAGATGTCCCCAATGTAAGTCATCGCTTCCGAAACCCAACAATAGTAACACCCCAGTCCGAGGACAAACAAATATACTAGATGAGACTTTCACGCCAATTGGCAACATAAACACAAACACAAGAAGAGGTCGTTGCAAATCTTCTCCTGATACCTTGAGTTCTGACTACTCCCTCCTTGTACAAGAAATAAGAGCAATGAGGCAAGACATCAACAGTGTAAACGATAAAATTTCGCAAGTTAATGAAGCTCTCTCTCGTCTTCAACATTTGAAGCGTAAAGTAGCTGAAAAAGATAAGGAAATAATGAAATTAAAAGCTCACATCAATGTACTGGATAACGAAGTAGACAGACAAACACAATTCCTGATTCGCAACGAAACTGAAATAATAGGTATTCCGGAATATACAAACGAAAACCTATTCCATATAACATGTCTTGCAGTGAAAAAAGCGGGTATCAACCTAAAGGATGATGACATCGTCGTGTTGCCGAGGCTGGATCTAACGTTAAATCTCGACCAATAGTCCTACGGTTACTTCGAAGACAGAAACGCGACCAAATTTTAAAAGAGTTCAAAACTAGAAAACCTTTTACGACTGATCAGATTATTCCTGGACCTCAAAGGAACGTATATGTAAACGAGCGACTAACGAAGAAAACCAGATTGTTATTTCGAGAAGCAAGAATACGATAAAAACATTATGACTTTCGTTTCTGTTGGACCAAGGAGGTAATATCTTTGTCCGAAAAGCAGACCAAAAACCAGCTATCCAGATCAAAAACTACTCAGACATTGACCAGCAAGTTGGTCCCTCAGCAGCAGAACCCATTCAATAGGTCATGGAATAATATCAGTTTCTCGAACCTAATATCTTTTCATATTCTGTTGAACTTCGCAGCGCTACTGTATATAGGTAACAAAATATTTGTGTATTTTAATATAATATATAAATATCGACTTATTTGCAACGCATCATTAAATATGCTTTATTGCTATATATATTGCACATTAGTACTCCATTTTTTATGCTTTTTATGGAAATTTAACCGCTCAGTTTCGATGAAACATAGCTCTCACAATAATTTATTAGATAGCCTTTCTTCTGTATGCAACCGGCCATCTGATTATGGATAAACTTCAAATGTTAGAAGACATAGATAACAAGTTTGACATAAACTGTAAAATACTTAACTCGGTCGATAACAGTGAGAGCTTTCTGTCCAGTAAGTATAAATTAAAAGTACTTACCTACAATATAAGAAGCATTGACTGCAACTTTAATAATTTTTTAGTAACACTCTACCGGACCAAGTCTAAATTTGATGTTCTGGTGCTTACAGAGTGCTGGCTTAATCGGGATACCGTAATCCCAAGTATCGACGGTTATTCGTTTTTTAGATCAACAGTCAAAATTAATAAAGCAAGTGGAGTAGTTATTTATGTCAAATCAGATTGGGGTGCCTTATCTAGTGAACCACCTGTTCGGGAAGGAAACTGCCTAATCGTGGATATACCTAGTAAATTCACTATAATTGGTTTATACCGTTCCCCGTCTTTTAGAAATGCTAGCACTTTTATACAAGATCTCGACACAGTTCTCGATAACTTAAAAGCAAAAAATCAGATCATCTTGGTTGGAGACCTGAACATAAATATTCTTCCTACTGCAGATTCTTTGGAGAAAGATGGACCTTTGTCTTATGGCAATGCATGGACTTCACCAAATTGTCGACAAACCCACTCGTATGAACAATTGTCTTGAACACATATTTATAAGACCTTTCTGTGGTCACATCAGCCTCATTTGTAACCACTCATTAACTGACCACGACACAGTGATGGCGGGTTTGGTTAGCGAAAAATTTACATCCCAAAAACAAAAGAGGACAATAATAAATTTGAATCGGGCAGGTGTACAAGCTGATCTCGCAAAGACTGACTGGACACCTGTTCTGAAAGCTACCACTGCCTCGGAATCTGCAAAAATATTCTCAAATATGATCAATTCCATATTTGAAAGCAACCAGAGAGAAATAAGAATAACCCGTTCTAAGTTTAGTTTACAGCCATGGATAACACCCGGTCTTATCGAGTGTACGAGACATCGCGATGATCTGCATACAAAGGCAAAGAAGCACCCTAACGATATGATTACTCAATTAACCTACAAACGCTATAGGAACTTCTGTACCAACCTACTGCACAATCTTAAGAGAGAGTATCAAAGATCCCTAATTGAAGATACCAAAGACGACCCAAAGAAGCTATGGAGCTCAATTAAAACTATATGCCATTCTCAACAAGTTAAGCACACACACAGAGAATTATTAACAACCCAATCAATCACACAGGATTCTATTGACTCCTGCAACATGTATTTTTCAACAGTCGGTAGTAATTTGTGAGAAGTGATACTTACCAAACTAAAAGAGACAGAAAACTGCTTGGCCGCCAGAGCTTCTAATATGAAAAGTCTTACTCACAGCTTCTTTATGACACCGACCAATGAAAAGGAAATTGAATTCGTAATTACACAGCTAAGAAGTTCAAGTGCACCAGGGCTGGATGGAATAAACAATTTTATGATAAAGAGTATAAATAACCACATTAACTCCTTTACTTCACATATTTGATCTTAGTCTGTCATCTGGGGAGTTTCCTGAAGTGTGGAAGACTGCTGTCGTAACCCCTATCTATAAAAATGGTTCCAAGCAGGACCCTTCTAATTATAGACCGATTTCGTTACTGTCCTCTTTTTCGAAAATTCAGGAAAACTGGTTCTTTCGCGACTTATCCACTACTTAGAAGCAAATAATGTACTATTTAATCGACAGTTCGGGTTCCGACACAATTTATCCACAGAAGACGCTGTGATCGCAATTACGGAAAGAGTCGCAAATCTCCTAGACAAGGGTCACCGCTATATGGGTGTGTTTCTCGACCTTGCCAGGGCGTTTGACTCGGTGTCAATAAAGATTCTACTCCGCAAACCAGAATACACAGGGATTCGTGGAATAGCTCTTGATTGGTTTAAGTCTTACCTTACTAACCGTAAGCCATGTACCAAAATTGACGGCAAGGTAAGTGCTGAAAACGATCTTCATTATGGCGTGCCACAGGGAAGCATCCTTGGACCAACCTTAGTTTTAGTCTACATGAATGACATACAATTTCTATAATTGCGTAACGCAGAAATTTTCTGTTACGCTGACGATACCGCCGTCATCTTCCATGGCCAGTCTTGGGAAGAAGTTGAAACTATCGCTGAGCATGAACTGATCCGCCTTCATAATTATTTAATGCTAATCTTTTAACTTTAAATGCAAGCAAAACGAAGTACATCCCATTCTTTAAAACTATAACATCTGCACCTCCTAGTTTTCTTCAATTGCGTATCCACTTTTGCGGTATCAGTTCTAACTTACGTACCACATGTACTTGCCCTGACTTGGACCAAACTAGCCACATTAAATATCTTGGCGTATACTTGGACCAAAGACTGAACTTCAATGAACATATTAAGCATGTTTTGTATTAAGAAACTGCGTGCAGAGAAAACTATTAATAAAAATATATGTATCATTGTGTCAGTCCATACTTAATTATTGCATAACTGCATGGGGAGGCGTTGCCAAAACGCACATGCTGAAAGTTGAGAGAAGTCAACGTGCGGTTCTCAAAACAATGTTTGGTAAAAAATACAGGTACCCAACGGACACGCTATACAAGGCTATACAAGGCCCTATACAAGGACACGCTTTACATCTTGCGAAGTGTCACAAAATTCCATAAAGAATTTGTGAATTCTGCTAATTACGCATCAGCCTCCAAAAAAAGGGTTTATAAAGCGCCAGTTCCTTGTGTACAATCCACTTTTGCAAAAAAACATAGTTTGTTCTTGCATCCTTTCCTATACAACAGAATGGCAAAAAGTTGCAAAATTCGCGAACTTCCTTCTATAAAAATTACCAAGCACGTTCTAGAATGGCTTCTGAGTCTTGATTACGTGACTACTAAAGCTTTGGTCTCTGGAAATTAAGCAAATAAAGCATAATCGTCATATATTTGGGAGAGTGTAGATATAAAAGTATATATTGAGTATTATTATTATTCATTTATCATCATTGTTTTTTCTATTTTTATTCTAAATTAATAAATTATTTATTATTTATTTAATCATATATTTTCATCAGTGGAATATAAATACATTATTAATACAAATGTACGATGAAGAATTTAAATTACTTATAATTTACCTATTTACAAACATATATTAATATTATCTTGGTATTGAATAAGAGTATCTATAAAACTTTTATAAATTAAGCATCAAAATAATTTAAAAAAAAAAATTTTTTGTGTACCATTTTGAATTGCCTCGGCTACGCTTCCGCTATATTATAGCTTGTCGTGATAATCAGTCCTGGGACCCCGCGATACAGGTTTACCTAGTGCGGGGACCGCTATTACATATTGAAGCAGCAAACTACCCTCGATTGCCGATTTCTTAAATTTTGTGTTGATAAATTAAGATAATGTTTTTATAGTACTCCAAGTATTGTCTAACAACGTATTATTTTTATTTTTTTTTTGTATTTCTGAGCTGTATTGAAATATTTGTAAGTAATAAATTAATTTGAATTTTAAAATTGTGTTTCGCTGAACGAACAGCTGCTTCAGCAAGTGCAATGCGGTGAACAGGCCGGCGAAAAGGTAAAATCGATGCCTTCCTGCTCTGTGGCGAATGCAATGTTAGAATCCTGTAATAGTTCGTTAGATGCTCCAACAAAATGAGTTCTGTTGTCGGACAAGATAGAGCGAGGTTTATCGCGCCGAGCCACAAAACGATTAACCGCAGCCATAAAAGCCTCTTTGTAACTCCGTGACAAACTCCAAATTTACGGCTTTAACAACTTGGCAGACAAAAGGACACAGTCAGGCTTTTATTACTTTGCACCGTCGACCCCTACGTTCCGATATCAATTTCGGCCAGGCGTAATCTACTAAAGAATTCAAAAATGAAAACTGTAACAAGCTTCAAGATGATGAGATGGTAGCTGATCTATTACAGGTTGAATTATTGGAGGCCCTTTATTTGAAACATAATTTTTTTTTCAGTAGATATGTTTCCGCCTTCTAAAGGCCATTTTATTCGTTAATTTGCTCAGAGCAACTGAGGAACAGAATGTAGTAGCAATCTATGCTGCATTTTAAACAAGATTTTAGTAACATGATGCTTGCTGCTCAGCAAAATTGAGTGTTGTGTGTTATAATAATAAGGGTGATAACTATCGGGTGATTCATTTAGAGCTGTACTTTTTTGTCTACGGATTTATTGATTGGTGAAGCGTGAGCCGTGATAACATTTTATATTATTTTTGTTCTGTATAGTTTGACATTTCATTCTGGAAAGGCTTCAGAAAAGGCTTGTTTGGGTATCAAATCATACGAGCATATAATATCCATATCAATGATAGGATTTGAATACGCTGCTGTAGACTTGAGTTTGGTAAACGAAGAGCCACAAGATGATAATACTTTTAGATACTTATAAATATTGTATATTTCAGTAATATAATTACTTGAATTAGTAAATTGGCTGAATATGTCGAATGTCAAAAATGAAATAAAATGAGTCACAACCTTATTTTATACATTAAGTATTTTTTTTAAGTGTTATGTATGTCGTAGTATAATCGGAAAATGGATATCATTGCAAACGTACTGGAACTTTTGCGTGTCGAGTGTGTGAGTTAAGCAAAGGGCTGAAGTAGCTAGTCTTCTGGTGTAGCACATTCTGAACGACTTGTTTCCTTATATGGATGTATTCTTAGTTATGATGAACAATTTGGTTACATACTAAATTATGAGAAAAAATTTTATGAGGCAAAATAGACAACCGATCAGGGCTAATATTGCGCCTCAAAATATTCTTCATCTGTTGGCCAAACATACTTGAAAGAATATCCATAGTGACTATAAGCAGCAAAATTTATAAATATAACTCAAAATCGATTTTGGTTTTTTCGTGAAAATATTGAAAAGAGAATTGGAATGATTGCGAAATCGTCTTTATGTGTGTGCTGTGTTTCACTATCTTTTCAATGTCTGCAGTGGTTCCAGTAAGTTTACAATAATCAGTATTATCTGATCATACTGCAACATATACATCGACAAGGCGTTGATGGCAAGTTACATTATCATATTAATGAGAAAGTGGCAATTACGATATTGTTCCAACTTTGGCTCAGCATATTCACACTAAAAGACCGTGCAAGTTGTCACACGAGGTCGTTTTCATCACGTTTTACATAAAGTTTGATACCTGTTGATATTACTTAAATTATATCTGAGAGGTCTACGTTAATACGTAGACTTTGTCGCACTCCACCAGATGGTTAGTGGCATTTGTGCCTATGGACATAATTAATCGTAGAATTAATTGATTAGTTTATATTGTTATTTATTGAATATCAATTAATGATGCGTTGCCGACCGTTGGCTCAAGTTGGAATTGTCTTTGTTGGAACTATTCCAGTAGTTAAATCGGCTGCCCCCCCTCCTTGAACACAACCACGTAAACAAGGAGTTCCGCTCCAGACGAGATCATAGAAACAGTACTGCCTCTCTTTGAGGTTACGATTATTAAGTCCCAAGCGGGTATTTACGATATCCTGCAAAAATTTAGGAACACTCGCTGCCTAAATTATATAAGTTTTCTCTTAAAACTGCTGTACCGATTCAAATATTATTTGACTAGTTTGGGTTATAGACGACCACGATTGAAAGGTACCTCATAAGATAATAAGTCTTGTTTTGATATAAGGTATGTATTTTAAATTATTTTGATAGATGATCAACAAGTGAACGATCTCGTTAACTTCTAAAAACCCTTAGTATACCATCTACTCTTTTACAGTTAGTAAACGCAGAATTAGGGTATTTTCATTTTCAAAATTATTTTTTATTTATATTTTGAATACCAGCTATGGTTATTATTTGAGATTAATATTTGATTAGCATCAAACTATATATTATTCGTACTTCGAAAATGATATGAAATAAAATTGATATATTAGTTACTAAATTGCTTTGGACCCGATAAAAATATTACTGAAATATTAATAAGATTTAATAATGTCTTTCTCATATGTCTTTTTCTTCTATTCTTGAGCAGTAAGTAAAATCTATGATTTGTTTGTTTGCTGAATTACTTACAACACACCTATTTAGGGGCACCGAAAGATCCCAGAGCACGCATGCGCAAGCTATGCAACAGGTTTTGTTTTTAGATTTCTTGGCTGCACATACTTTATTTAACATTAATACTATCAGGTTTCTAAAAAAGCTTTGTATTACAAGCTATTGTACTATACAATATAATTAGTAAAAACGTTTTGCTAATGGCACAATGTGGTTTCTCCAACGTTTTAAGAAAATCTTTTTACTATAATATTTATATCCCTCTTTATATTCCGATGTGCAAACATTCGTCTTGTGTAAGTATAGATTACAATAATACTAGCTCCTCAAAAAAAAATTATCAATATAAAGTTATAGAAGGCATTTTTATTTACGCGTTTGAATAAACATCGTGAATAAATGAATACCATTTTAAAATTTCCTAACTTACTACTGTTATCATTTACGAGGTTACGCCTCCATGGGGGAGGGACACTTGAAGCTGCTTCCTGAATGCACCATGACTGACAGGTTGTTCAGATGGACCATTTGGGGATGGGTTATTAAAATGTATATGCGTCACATTTTATCCTAGTAGTTAGAAAGGGAAGGGTGTCCTGGGATACAGAGTACTTGCGCGGTATATAGCAGGAAGGTATTTAAGTGAGTGCATCGTTGGGAGCAGCATTGCAAGTGTCGGTTCTTGTGCAGTGCGGTCGAGTCCTCGATACTCAAACGATCTCGCTACTTAACAGCTAACTTACTAACTTCACTCCGGGCTTTTCAAATAGTTTCTCGCGTAAAATCATGGTAATATACAAAAAATATCTATCTTTTATTTTCAGTCGTACTTTTTTTTCAACTTAAAATTAAAATTTTCTTTCGAAAAAATGGCTATATTAAAGTTTTCAATAATCTCTTACGTCTTTAAAAAAAATAGTTAAAATAATGCGTGTTTTTCAGTGCTTCGACGTGGGTATGTGCATTATGCGTGTATGTGATTTGGTAAAGTGGTGCTGCTGTTGCGGCGGGGTAAGGCCAAATATTCGGGATCCGGAGTGGTTGTGGGACCTACAGCCCCGTCCGCTCTCGCTGGTGGGCGCGTCCGGGGACAACTCAGTGTCATTCCCCGACCTGGTGCCCGCCTGCACCCTGCCGCCCCGGCCGCCAACGCCAAAGAACCCATATCGGATTCAGATTATAGATCCGAAACTATGCGAATGTATGAAAAGACCTGAACAATTCAAACGTAAGATTGTCGTGTGTCTTCGCGAGTTTCAGCTCATCATCATGTAAATTGTTTTATCTAAAAGTATCATTAGTATAGTTCCCAATAAAACGAACTATACTTTAAATATTCTTTATCATCAAGCTTGTATTATGAATGTCTTAATTTTACTTTTTGCCGAATTTGCATACCGAATTTTTAATACTTACTAAAGAGCCATATTTTCTAGCTTAGCCCATTATTTTTTATACTTTCATTATTAAAAAATCATTCGAATCATACTCATAGTAAAATGACTTTGCTGTTGTGAACAAACAATCTGTTGCATGCAAATAAAACTATCCTACAAAATTATTCTAGCTCCAAATGTTATCGTACTGTTGTTATCGAATATTGCTTTAGATCACTCCAAATCACCAATTAAATTCAAATACCAAATTAACACGTTTCCAAATAAGACCGGATATAGAAATGAAATGCAGACTTCTAGTCAGCTCCTCAAATATAGGCCAGTACAAATTTTAAATAGAAGACGCGAAGATCTATTTTTATTTTAGTTCCTTACACACGGCCGCGGGTCGTATCATTTGTTGTGTACGCTTGTTTCGTGTCGGTTCACTAACCCAACCATCAAGTTTCTTGTGCGTTATTTAAATATCTAACTGTGACAAAAACAATTTTAGTGCCCCTAAGACACGTGTCAGCAACGCGACATCTAAAGCTCTTAGATACAAAGCAGTGCGAACAGTTTTATAATAAAAATGTACCTCCTTTAATGGCGATTTAAAACTTGTTACTATATTACTACTGAGTAAATTTAGCTAAATTTTCTACTAATGAAAAATAAGCAATCGTTTCTACAATTTTACCTAAATTTCTTACTAAGAAATATTAGCTCGAATTCTCGAATATTATCTTGATAGTATCTCGAAGCTCGGTAACCACTTTTTGAAGTCATAAACTATATAGTTCTCCAAGCTTACGTTCGTTCCTTTAAAGAAATCTAAGTTTAAATTTGTATTTTATATTTTAATAGTGCAGTATATTTGTGTTCGATATTCTAGTTGCTACAAAATTGTGTCTTGTGTAGGGGGGCTGTCAGACGGCGAGGCTTGCCGCGGGCCTTCCCGGGGTAAGCCGTCCCGGCGCGACGACCCTCGCCGCCACACCCTGGCTGGCAACCACCTGTACATCCATCCCCACCACATGATGGCGTCGCGTGAGATGGAGGTAGGTAGACTTTGACACAAAGCTAAGTCAGCTAAGATGAAGCACCTTTTATTCCTGCAAACACCAAGATAGCGTTTTTATTGTATACATACAAGGAATAAAACATTTTGCGCGCCATTGATTTCTACAAACGATTTGATTGTAAACGCGCCCGAGCTGTGTCTTATAATCAGCTAACAAATACGAGAGCGCCGAACAGATGTAAGTACGCGTAATAACATCTAAGAGATGCATTATATTGTACATTACTTTCAGCCGAAAAGGTGAAGCGAACCATAACTTAGAACTACGTATTTATTTGACGTTTATTTTCGACGCAATGCTCTGCATTATCCTTAAATTACAAAAATATTTTTTTATTATTTTGCTCCTTGGGCAAACACGTATAAAAAAATATTTATGAATTTGTTATAGAGCCCAAGCCAAGATCAGTATCCCGAATACGCCACCGTAGCTAAATATAAAGATGCCTCGAGCAGTATGTTCAAAAAGGTACAAATTGACATCTTTTCCAGCAAATATCACGTACGAACCAATCCTGTTGTTTTAACAACTAACAAACTAAAACAACGAATGATAAACACAAAGTTACTTGCATCATTTTATCTTCGTTGTTCTAACCCTAGGCGACTAGAGCATTTTTCTAACATGTTTTCTGAATATTGAGTTAATTAGGGATTTTCTCAGCCGCCTCAAGCGAGATGTTAGAATAGATTTTCCTACGGAAAACTTTTATTTAAAAGACTCAAGCTTTTATGTTATCTCAATTTCCTAGAAATAGTAGAGGAAAATAGTAAAAGGAAAACATACAATGAAATTAATGAAAGACTTTATTACAGAATTGAAATAAATAACCTTTGCCAACTAGCGATAAAACCTGAATAGTTGGGATTCCTTAAAGTCTGCAAAATATTTAAGCTAAGATTACGTTAACAACGCGGAAAACATTATATATATAAAAATAGTATATAATAGCATTTACTTAATTTGATAATTTACTTTTAGTAGCCAAAAAGATTATAATATTGAAAGAACTCGTATCGTAAAGAACTATGTACATATAAGATTGCAGTTAAATTAAAAAAAGAGGACATTAATTAAAATCTAGAAAAAAATACAGGCAAAGCAAAATAACATCGTGAAACAAGCCTAGTTGAAGCAACCAAATTTTACTCAATATTTTTTATAACATGGATATTAAGCTTTTCGACGAACTGAATTTTTAATATTTTTCTGTAAAACCTTTCCGTATATTGTATGGAATTACTTACTTGCTTATTAAGTATTGCGTAAAAATGCTTTATTAGAAATTAAAATCCTTTCCGAAATAAAAATTATTTTCAAAATATGTAGAGCTTTTAATATTGGTTGTGGATGGAACAGTGGCTTTTAATGTGGCTTTTGGGTGATGTATTGTATTAAAATATGGAGCTTGGTTTCAGTAACGTTTGATTAATGAATTTTGGCGTTGCAGCCGCCACTAGCGCACGGGTATCAGGGGGCCTCCAGCGCGTTGCTGTTCGACGAGGACCCGGGCATCATGTCGGAGGTGGAAACCTCATCCACGGGATTCCGCCGCGGTGGCAAACAGAGGTCCTCGCTCCCGGTCGTGCGTACTCCCAGCAAAACCCTTGAACGCCCATTGGGTAAATATTTCAAAATTTTATCGGTTAATATATAATAACATTTAAATAGGAGAGGCTTATGTTTAACTTTTCTAATATAATTGATATTCATTTTATCCTGTTAACTAATAAGCTTTATAATTGATTTTTAGCGTCCGTTTCAGGTTTGGTGTTTTTGCAGTATAGGAACGAAACCAAAAGGGCACTATTGCCAAATGAAATAACTTCCATAGATACTGTTAAAGCTTTATTTGTTCGAAGTTTCCCCAAACAGCTGACTATGCAGTATATGGACTCTCCGATGGTAAAAATCTATATACATGATTCGTCGAAGGATATGTTCTATGAGTTGGAAGATGTCAGGTTTGTGGTGATGATGTTTTTTGGAATGATGTTTATTCAGTCTTCCGTTTGGATTTGACGTATCTTACTTGCACCGTAGGGCCCACCTCCGTGACATCAGAGACAGGTCGGTGCTACGTCTCTTCGAAGCAACTGATATGGGGGGCGGCGTGTTTCCTGGCGCCGTCGGTGTGGGCTCCATCTCCATGCCCCCCGGCAGCAGCGGTGCGCCCTGCTCGGGACCCACCAGTTGGGATCAGGTATTCCATTTCAGTTATAAAAAAAGCCGCTACTGAATTCAGAAAGAGCAAATATTAATCATTGCCATGGTCAAGTCCAACACTCATTCAGATACTGTCTAATTTCATCTTCTAAAAGATAATGTACCAGCTAAAACTAATTAGTTCAATGGAAATAATATTATTTTTAATAAAAGCAAAAATTACAAGTACCTGTTTAATTAAAAAATAAATTGAGTTTATTTTGTCATATAGAACGCATCCCTTTGAAGCTGTCGTTTCATGTTCTCCATTATTGGAATGAAAATCGATTGCGTTAATCAAAGCCAAGCGAAACTGCACCGTGATGAAATCCTTTGATGAGGCTCGAATAC
Organism: Marasmarcha lunaedactyla; assembly: GCA_923062675.1. Lineage (NCBI taxonomy): Eukaryota > Metazoa > Arthropoda > Insecta > Lepidoptera > Pterophoridae > Marasmarcha > Marasmarcha lunaedactyla. The sequence continues at coordinate 38,996,350 of OV281339.1, read as the reverse complement.
AACAGGAAACATCCGAATGTTTCGTATTACTGCCACGGGCGATTGGAACAACTCATGAATGGACTATATTTAATCAGCTAACACTGGAATTGCACTACCCTTGTAATATAGTCTATTACATTCTTAGGCTGCAAAACTGGTTGCTGTATAAAGCGTAGGGACTTGGTTCATTTAATTAGAGAAAGATAGTGCGCTCTTTAAAGCAAGTGTTTGATCATTTCTTTGTATCACCACCGAGAAGTTTAAACTTTTTGAAAATATTTTAAAGAGAGTTTTTTTTGCACAGGATCAAAGTTACTTCAGTGAGCCTGAAATAGATTCTGAGTATCATCACCAACATGTCCACAAGACCAAGGTAAGTGCTGCCAATTGTATTTCGCAGTAGCCGACAATTGGTTTCTCGAACTAAAGTAAGCCGACTGGTGTACAGGGGAGCAACTTTCAACTATTCGAGATATTGTAACTTCTTTATTCGGAGAATAATAATTTAGCCGGCCGAGTGGTGTAGTGGTAAGTAGCCCTGCCAAATTCGCCGACGGTCCCAGGTTCTAGTCCTGGCCATGGCATCCACTTGTGTGATGAACGCAGATGTTTATTTTCGGGTCATGGTTGTTGATATTTATATACGTCAGTTTATTGTATGGTCATCGAATAACACAAACTCCGCTTACTTTAGGACCCTACATGTGGTGTGTTTGTCTGGGGATTACTATTATTAGCGCCGTGGTGCTGCTGAAGAATTATAACAGGTAGGAAATCTTCTTGTGAACTCACAATATATTTCAATAAATTGGATTTAGCACTCCTGATCAACGAAGCTACTGCAGCGGCTGGTTCTTAATCTTGTTAATAGAAATATGTTTCTTAAATTATACGATATATTTAACTTTGTGACGTCACAGGGAAATATGCGCGTACTCATATATATATAAATCATATATAATTAAAAAATTACTGATATAAGAAGTGTAATATTGTATTATGAAGAAAACTCGTTAATTACTTATATAAAATTGTATTAACAAAGTTAACAATTATAATTTATCATTCATTCATAGCAATTAAATAATAAAAAATATATATGTTGATTTTATTGATTGTAATTATTATTAAAACTTTCTGAGGTTTTCATACCCTCAAAACATGTAAAGAAAATTCATTTGCAGAAAATAAATGTTGGCTGATTCTATTCCAACACTATCACTTCATATAATACATACCTATTGTACAACAAAGTAATGGAAATAAATAAATATGTGTTGCTGTTATTGAATTATTACAATAAAATCTAAACGGTTTTCCTCTAGTGGTTTTACACCCTGAAAAATTACACAAGTGCCTTAAATAATAATGTAGAACTAGTGATAACAAAATACAACATTAGTTCCATTATTTTCAGATACTTTTAAAATGGAACTAGTGATTTAAAAAAAAAACATCAGTAGTTCCATTATAGAACTTTCAATGGTACTAGTGGCAACGAATCAAAGCGATTAAACCGCTGTACTCGTTGGGTTTCGGCTAATAATTAAACACATTTCAAATATCACATGAAAACATCCTCAAATGAACTCTAGTAAATATATCGGCGAGTTTTGAAACTGAAATAATGACTAAATAAGAATAATACATGATACATTCGGCACCTACCTAGTCCCTACCTATAGCACTTTACTTGTTTGAATACATCAATTTACTTAAAGGGTTTTAATTGATCACAGTCCTGTTTAATGAAGATCACTGATATTTGCTAATTCCTCAGAAGGCTCGGCAGATGGGCAGACCCCTGTAGTAGTGGGCCCCACTGTACAATTTCTTAGGTGTGCTCCTCCAGGACAGCACTAGCGCCTTCTTGAAGGGCTCGGGCGCGCAGCCGCTGCACACTTGCATCACGGCTTTTACCTCGGCTTCCGCAGGCTCCCGCTCGTCAACCTGGAACATAGGAAACCCTCAATAAAAACTTTTATCACTATCGCAACATGAACTTAAAGAACATTTTGCAATTTTTCTTATATTTGTGACAAAAGTTAAACGCAAGCCTCCCCTTGATCGTTTTACAAATTAATTTGTGGTGACTCTGCATTAAAACAGCTGGCACAGTACAGTTACAGGAATATAAACATTTTAAGTCTAAAAAAGATATTCAATGTCATAAACTGAATCACGTATAATTTTTATTTTACTTCAATGATTTTTGATACTGGATTGTTTTACATTGAGTATTATTATTTGTACGCAGGTTCGTCTGTCAGTGACGATGTACTGGTAGGTCAGCGCGTCTTGATGGCGTCTATTTTGCGACGGACACATTAAATTAGTTGTTTTAAAATCATGCATTCCTTAGAAATATTACATTGAGTAGTGTAACAAGGTTATCGATACGATAAGTTTATCTTCCTAATTTGTGTTGTATCTTAATTACCATATCGGCATCGATGCTTATATTATTTTAGCTTTTACATTTCCTGTAATCAATTCAACTTTTTATTGATTAAATATATTCAGCCTCAAAATCTAACTTGTAAAATATTGGATATTCCTTAAGGTTAAATTTTTTTTTGTGTTTGTCGGCAGCAATAAATGTGTCACTTGTTATTTCAGTTGTTATTTTATAGAATACATTAGCGCTGTTTTTCTTTTCTACTGATTCCTTACAAATAAACAATAATTTATCTATTAGAAAAATTCTTAAGGCACCTTAAGGACATCCATTATTGCAATCAGATTAATACTTTAACACATGAATATATTATTAATTTATACATTAACTAGTTAGTGTAAACGGATTAGTAAAACTTCACTTTACATTGATTAGCGACAAGTGCGAGAAAAAACTTTAAATAGCGAGACGCGCCTAATGTGGGCTTAGGTCAATAAACATAGAAAATGAAAAAGATTCGTGCACTTGTTGTTGATCAAGAGGAGAAAATTCTGATAGGAATTACAAAATAATGATTACCGTTTTCTTTTGCTGTGCTTGAACGGGCAAATTCCCAACTGCACCAGCGAGGCCATCCAGCAAGCTTTGTTGAAATCCAGCGTAATCAAAGTCTTCGTTTAGATTGGGACTCAGCAGCGCTTCGTCCACCACTGATCCATCAGAAAGAGAAACCAAACCTCTTTTGTCTTTTTTAGCTGTATCCAAAATTATGGAATCTCTAATACCTGGAAGATGTCAATCTTAATTATTGTAATTTTAATTATTTTCAAATACACATTTGTTATTTATGCAAATTAGATTCAAAATATATATTTCAAATCTATTATATTACCATATGAAATAAAGTAGATTATATTCCAAGATTATAAAACAATATTATAACTTTAGAGAGCTTTGTAGTATGTGATGGCAAAGATCATCTCAGTTCGCATAGTCAAGTGTATCATGTTATTACATTTAATCCAATATAGTGTAATAAATATTTAGAACAATTCATACTTATTTCATTACTAACCAATCAATCTTCATACTTAAATATATAGTTGCATGATAAGGACACTCACCCTTTTATATTAACGATTAACTTCTTTATCCAAATACCTTATTTAAAAAATATTTTAACTCCTTTAAAAATATATAGCCTAAACCGATAAAATCTCAATTTCTTATTATTATATAAGTTTTGAATAAAGGGGTTTGATCACCAGAAATATATAAACTAAATGAGTGAAAGTAGAAGAAAAGGAACCTTGAAGTAGGTTTGAATTGGATGCTCGATAAGTAAATGTAGTTGTGCACTAAACAGTAAGTTTTACAGAATTATATTATAATAATTAAAGTCATCGAGCATCTACTCCAAAATTTGTCTACAAAATATAAGGATTATCACATAAAAATGATGCCTATAATATATAGTTCTATTACAATGATGATATTAATTAAATACGAATCCTTATATTTTATTGTAAAGCATCAACAAATAATTACGCAAACTCTAAATCAAAATAAGAAGAGACCTGTTAAGTAGCCGATTATATGAACAAAATAAAAAGTTTACCTGATGGTAGCTCAGCTAGCTCCTCCTCAGGGTTGTCTCGCTTGTCGCGATTCTGAGAGTCCCTCTTGAACAAGGCGTGAGGCGCATCCTCCACGTACTGTACGTTAGCCGGGTGCAGCAGAGACCCTGACAGCATCACTGATGTCCCCTTGATCGGGAGCCTCGCAAATGGTCCTTTCGAACCAGATGCTGGCAACAGTTGAAACTGGGGAGAGTTCAAAGCATTTCCGTGTTGCTCATTTGGATTCTGAACGCTATTGAGGAGTTGTTCAGATACCATTCTGTTTCCTAGCTGACCGTTAACATATTCTAGTTGGTATTGAAGACCATTTGGTAGCTGAACAGGTACCATTTGTTGTTGCTCAGCGCCAGCTATGTTCAGATTCTGGGGACGTTGCAGTTGTCCTCCAATCAGGAAGTTTCCGTTGCCCAGTGGCGTGGCCACCGGCGGTGGTGGTTCGGTGACCGCCTCTGTGCTGGCCTCCATGGAGCTGCCGTCGTGGTTGAAGTGGTGCACGTGGTGGTGCTTGTGGTCCTTGTGAGCCTTCCCAGCGGTTAGGGCAACATGATACATTTGTAACATTGTAATCTCTCCAATAAAACCAGCTTGTTCTGAAACAATGATTTTACGTCAACAATTCATACTTTGCAATACAAAGCTAATAATACTCCAATAAAAACATATTGAACTTACTTATTACTGGTTCTAAACCCTCGGAACTTTGAATGAGGGACTGATCTTGTCCAGAAACCGCAATGCCTCCTCCTTTTATAACGTGACCAACTAACTGTAGATAAAAACACATACATTTTCATGAGATTCATAAGTATGAATTGACAGAGGTATTTTACGCGCTAAAACCACATTTACCACCCATCTACTCATCAAAAACCGCATTATATGTCATTATATGTAAAAACTAAATTAGAAAGAGAACCAATAATCGGTTATTGTGCTTCATTCAATAAGAAAATTAATTTAAAAACTAGTTATATCATATTGATATCTTAGAGCATTGCAAAAAGGGTATTTTAAGGTAAACTACTCTTTTATAAGATATTAGGTCTTTACCTATGAAATTGCCGTTTTTCACGAAATAAATGAAGCGTAATTTTTTTATATATTTTTTATTTCTATTAATCAAAATAATCACCCATGCAATCAATTCATCTTTGCCAACGCATTGGTAGCTTATTGATGCCTTTCTTGAAGAAATCAGCTGGACGGGAGGCAACAAATTCTTCAAAGGCATTTTGTACTGCCTCTCGGGTATTGAATTTTTTTCCCGCCAAGAAGTTATCCAAATTCTGGAAAAAGTAGAAGTCTGTACGCGCAAGGTCTGGTGAGTACGGCGGATGACGGAGAACTTCCAACCCTAACTATTGTAGCTTGGAGACCGTCTGCTGTGCAGTATGAGGTCGCGCGTTGTCGTGCAGGAGCAGTGGAGCCGAACGATTGACCAAAGCTGGTTGGAGACGTGCGAGCATCTCCATCATTGTGTTCAGTTCTTCACAGTACACATCTGCAGTAATGCTTGTCCCGTTTGGCAAGAAGCTGTGATGAATTACAACCGCGTTAGACCACCAAACAGTGACCATCACTTTTATAGGGGTAAGTTTTCGTTTAGGGCATTGTTTGGGTGCTGAACCAGGGTCCAACCAAGTTGCTGAGCGCTTACGATTGTCAAACAGGATCCATTTCTCGTCACAAGTAACAATGCGGTTCAGAATTCCTTCATTTGTATGCCTGCTGAGCAGTGCAAGGCACGTCTCCACGCGTACTTCGCGCTGGCGGTCATTGAGTTCGTGGGGTACCCATTTGTCAAGCTTTTTTACCTTGCCAATTTGACGCAAATGGACCAATATTGTTTTGATGCTAACCTCGAAAGCTTCTGCTAATTCAGCCGTGGATTGAGTTTCATCAGCTTCCACAATTGCCTTTAATTCGTCATTGTCGACCAAAGTTTTCGGACGACCACGGGGTTCATTTTTCAGGTCAAAATTTCCAGAACGGAAGCGGGTAAACCAATAACGGGTGGTGCGTTCGTTTGTAGTGTTCGCTCCGTAAACGTCGTTGATGTTGCGTGCCGCTTGTGCCGCTTTGCTGCCACGACGGTACTCATACTCCATAATTACTCGAATTTTCAACTTATCCATGATGACGAAAAATGTTCGAATGCGTTGAAAACAAAACACTAACTATTAAACAAATGACGATTTTAGAAAAAGAATTCCATGTTTGTCAAATAAAATTAATTTGAAATTAGAATTATCAGTCAAAAAAAAATATTTTCATTTGAAATGGCCAGTACGGCAAAACGGCAGTTTCATAGGTAAAGACCTATTATATAATAGACATTGGACAGCTTCCGAGAATGTCCTAGATTGTTTCAAGTTTAAATATTAAAATTATAATTTATAATTAATTAATATTGTAGCGGGAAACTACAATTTGTTCTTTTGAACACTTTGTTATAAGTAAATGAAAAGGGGTCTGTGTCTATAAAAATACAAAAGCAGAAACAAACTTTCCCTGAACTTTTTTTTTTACTTCACAAGAATTTAATTATTTCATATTTCAAAAGAAGCAAAACGTAGCCGCTTTAAGAAAACAACAAATTCAACAAATTTCTTCCCGGCTATCACAAATTAATACCTTTTTCATTTTTTGTGTTCATGTGTGCAAAAATTTATTTATTACCTTCGCTGCTCATAATTTTGGAGACACAAAAATTTGCTTTCAGTGCTTGGCGAAAAAATCAAATCATCTGTTTTTATCATTCTAAATTTAAATTTCATACATTATTCCTGGGATGAAGCCGGTTTGCCAGTGCATTTCTGTAGTTTTGAAAGTCGAAAATTTATTGTAATTAGGTTTATTAACAAAGATATTATCAGTACAACCCTATTCTAATTTACGGGCGAGATAAGATGTATCAAAAGCCGACATGCACTGGCATATTCTGTCAAACAGTCAAGCAGCTCCATAAAATCCTGCATCACACAGCTTTGAGCGGGACAAAGAGTTAAGTGTATTAACTAAACAGAGCGCAATCATCTACCAGAGGTGGGGTCTTGGGAGTCTGGGCTACGTGGCCTTCCATTGTTCCTAGTTTAGGTGTAGTTTTTTATTTGTAGTTTATTCTGATCCTTCTAATTATATACATATAAGTATATTATCATTTTAATATACTTATCGGTATATTATTATTTAACACCCTTATATGTACATTATGAAATTGTAAATATTTATGTACTTCGTTTCAGCTAATTGTATAGTTTTAGATTAGGTTCATTCCTTAAGGTTCTGGCTCCTGTACACGAAATGCTGAAACAAAATTTTAACATCCTCTAAAGTAGCAACACCTAAATATTTACTCTCAAAGAAGGATAAGAGAAATTGAGAGGTACCATGTCCACCTCAGAATAAGAGTACAAATTATTTCTGTGACAAGAATGTACAACCTGTAATATTTTAAAGGCCAGGAAAATAATTCGATAAAAAACCTTTCCGCCTTTGGGGTCATTAATTGATTTACTAGCGAGCGCTACACTAGGGAACTCACTCGATTATGGAATCCTCTACCGACGCGCTCAGCGTCCACCCACAGCTGCCATTCGCCGGTTTTTCCGTTCCAGGATTGACATGCGTGATACCAACTGAAAATAGTTCGCAAACCATCATTTTTTCAAATCTGTTTATTATTCTGTATCTATCTTAAAAATCCTTTTGCATGCAGTTTCAATATCGAAATAAACGTCCTAATATTATAAAAAGCATACATTTTAACTAGGTACATCAAAACATTGCCGTTATGCACAAATCAGCCGACTTCATTCCAATTTTAACACGGAACACGCCTTTTGGTTGTGCACCATTTTTTCGAAACTCCACAAACTGCATTACGTGCTACAAATTACTTGTTATTTGCGAAATTTGCTTGTAGATTCTAGATCGTACAATCACGTTTATGTAGGGCAGTCGTTACACATAACGTGGCATCGTGATATCATTTCGGTCTCTTTATTAATAAGGTGTTACACAGTGCATGTTGATCAATAAAACATTAACTAAGTGTTATGAATGAGGTGTTATAAAGTTATGTAAACCTGATTTAAAAAATACGAAGAAAACTGACTTTCACAGTGAATGGACATGTTTCGGAAGTGCGATGCGTGACAGAGTCGCAGAGCCTCGAAAGTGAACGTACGCGTTTGGTCAATTAGCCGCAAGTCGCTTCGATGCTATAATGATCAGATTCCTTTACCATATCGTATTACGTAACACATAATTGGTTGATATTATAAGACAGATTCCGGAAGGATTGTTTTATTTCAGAACACGCCTCACTTACTACTCCAATGCTGCGTTTAGCATCCAAACAATAACCTATTTTAATATATTCCAGGAGAGGCTTACGTGCACTACAAAGATTTTACCTATATTTGCACGAGACAAATATCAATATTACTTTGCATAAAATATTTGTAATATGATGCAAAATGCTTTACTTCGATCATATTTTACCCGTGACGTCACAAAGCTTTGAAACGAACCAAATTACCGAAAAATTTGCTTCATGGAAATGCAGCATTAATTTCCGTAGAATAACCCTTTGTCTCTGATAATCGATTAAAGTTGTTAATGCAGAAATGATTTTCCGTTCAGAAATTTACAAAGATTAATGGTAACAACCAAGATTATTTTATAAAGTGCTTTCTGCGTGTTATTTATTCTATGTAAAGGAATAGAACCGTGATCCCAGCCAAGTTTTTTTAATTAGGGCGTTTAATTAAAGACATTTAAAACTCAATGTTCCGCTTACATCTTAGTTTAACCGAATTAATTAATTATTAGTCAAAATTAATTTAATCAGTACGTACCTACAGACATTATTATGATACTTTCTAAACTTTCGTTTCAGCGCCATTTTAAATGCCATCGGCATAGATTGATATGAATAATTCATAATATTTATACTGAAGATTCACACTATTTACTTTATTGAAATTAACTACGATAGTTTTTGGAATAATATATATGTTTGCATTTATCGTAATTAAAACAAACATTAATTTGAGATGGCAAACTATTTTGGCAATTGATTTTGAAAGGCTCTGCAAATATTTAATGGTTACGAAATTATAAACTTTTATGTATCAATCCAAAGTTCAACCAATTATAAGCTCCTGGAATAGCTGGAACATATTCAATATTTGATTCGAAAACGTTCAGTTTTTTTATAATGTATACTGACTAAAAAAAAAACAAAATTTAGTGACTATATTTTTTTCCATTTTAACGAATTTTGCTTGTATATTTTTGGAATACTTAAAGTATTTGAAAATAAAATGTTAATCAGGCATACTTACGTGTTAAGCTTCAAGGGGTAATTGAGTCGGAAGAAAGTCTGTCCGTGGACAGCCATGCTGAAGTAACTCGCTTGGGCGGTGTTCGAGATCCAAGCTGATATCTCTTTCGGACTATTCGGTACTAGAAAAAAGACATGAAATACAAGAACACATAGTAGGTCTCAACTAATCAATGTCGTTATAAAATCAACAATTTGCAGAATCCAAACGTCACAAACAAATTCTTACTTTTTGAACATTTGAATATTTGTACAATACGAATTAAGCTACTGAATTTGTTAAAAATTAGCGTTTTAGTAAAGATAATATCAACATAAAATCAAATTTTCTGTGTACATCAATACCAAACCAGCCATTCCAATGTAATTGAATTATTAATTTCACTATTTGCATTAAAATCAAAATTGACCAAGGACTGTATAAACTAATCAAATCACTCTTCCGTATTAAACCTAATCAAATCATTTGACATCTCAAAGCACTGAGACAGATATTATTTGGAAAACTAAAATAATTGAAACAGTATAGCTATCTGGTTTTTACTCCCTATATCTGAAGATAGCACGCACTTAGATTTATTAATAGGGCGACTGCCAAAATAAAAAGCATGACAATCTTATTTGCGCAAATCTTACTTGAATATGAAAAGAGCGGATGGTCGTCCGAATGGTTATGGAACTTAGTCCACATGCAGAGAGTGAATTCTTTGAGGTCGGGTATATGGGCGTCGTAAACCATGAATTGGTAGAAGAGTTCCTGGTTCATGGACACCTTGTAGACGCTGCAGGCATCATTGCCTGACGGCGCTGCCGCCGGCTGGTATCCACTTGACAATTTGTTTGGGTATAGAACTGGACGGTGATTCAGGATTTTTAATCTGGAACTGCAATTAATATAATATCAACGGATGTTTTAAAACATGTTATATTTTGATGAAAAGATAGTTCTGTAGAATTAGGGTTATGGATGGTCAGTCAGTGTAAAATCAGTTAGTTTCACCTACGTAGCTTTTGACCCTGTAGTTATTTCTGGATGTTAAATGGTTAATGAGGCGCTCTTAAATATACATTTTGCTATGAATATCTCTAAACTTAGATGCATTACAGATAAATACCAGATTTGCTTAGCAAAATCTTTTACTTACGTTAGCTATCCTTAATAAAACATCTAAGGTCTCTTACTGGGGCCGTACGTTACTCCAGTATACCAACAAATAAAACGTGTTGTCAAATTAAATGTTACCTAAAGTGATAGAAAATCCAATCATATAACAAGTCACCTTGAATCTAAGGACCTCTCTATTGATGGAGCATATCCTACATCGGAAACTTCCAGGGGCTCCGGATCAATGGGGTGCCAATCCGATTCCACCGCGCAAGCGACGCTCATCACGGCAAATAGTGTAACCACCCTCATTTTCTGAAAATACATAAGATAATTTAGGGTAATTTTTTTTTATAAAATTTATGGATAGCTCACTGATAGATTGCCTGCAGCATGAAATAAGTTTATTACCAATTAGATATAAGCTTACGTTATACAATTTTTCAATTTCCGAAACATTTCCAGAACATATTTATTGCCTTTATTATTAGATCTTGATACATGTTCACTTTGTCAAAAGGGTTTATTGGTATTCGAGTCACGGAAAACAACAATTGTCCTTAAACAATATTATTAATTACTATAACAGGTTACAAAGTTCTAAGTGGCTTTAATTAAAGCCATTCTATGAAAATAACTATTAAGATATACTTAAAAATTTACTACAGCATTGATAATTATTAACCTTTCCATAAATTAACTATACAATAATTACTTTTTTCATTATTTTATTTGTTAAGGAAAAAAATATAATTTTACCTTATTTTCTTGAAACCGTTTCTAATTAAAAATGTACTGTAAATTAGGCCAATTTACGTTTATATACGCACTCAGAGGGTTACTTAGCAAATAAACTAGTTATCCTGGCACTAATTTATCAGCTAACGGGAAAACTTTTAAAAACTAAATTATATAAAGCAAGGATTAAATAAGATAATAAAGCTCAGTTTCAATAATATTTCCAGTTGCGCTTATATATACGCCTCAGCTAATCTATTAATTAATTTTCTCTGGGTTTGCGCGGTGATTAATACGTTTTCAATCAGGTGTATATTTGCTATCTGATAACATAATTGGATGGTAGCTATTGCTTTTTGAAGGATAATAATCACAATACAGTTAGATCACTTTATTGTTAAACCAATTGGAACGGAAGAGGTATAGAGAGATACATAAAAGCGAAAAGAAAATTTTAGGTTTGTAGCCCACAATACAATCGGTCAAAAGATTCGAATCCCAACATATGTTTATACAAAAATATTCCCGGTTTATGAATCCAATTCATTTAATAATTTCAAGTACAAATTATGATTAATCTCTGACCGGCCACAGATTCTACTTAGTCTAAATCAAGTTAAAATATCAGTTTTAAATATTGTATATTATATTATATTTGCAAATAACGTATTAAAACAGATGGGTTAAATTAAAGGATTCCCTTTTCTTAGATTATTGCGTAGGATGAATATTATAATTAGTACTTATGTATTATTAAAAAAAAATTATAAAGATTATGGTGCTAATGGTATAACAATATTCTCTACTACCTAGATTCACTCATACATACTTGTAGAAACTAGTTCTCATAGAAAACCTGTGTGTCACATTCGTGCCATTATACCCAGTCAAACGTATGCATGCAGATGTTTGGTACTGTATGGCTAGTTAACACGCGTGACATTGAACATTCAGCTAATCCCAAGAAAGTTGTGCTGTTCTTGGTTGAGCGGCCTCCTAGATGCCTCGATAAATTGCTAGAACACGTGCTACTAAATCTACTACATTATATTATACTATTTACATATTCTTGTGATAATTATAATACACATTACACCTCATCATTGAAATACACCTAAACGTCCCATCCGCACTCTGAACACTCGCTAGAAGTTATAAATCATATTAAAGTACCAAAGCCTTGTTTAAATTCTTAAACAAAATATATATTTGTTAAAGAAATTTCAAATGAAACTTTAAGTACTTCTTTCCAACCTCGACAAACCTCTACTCACTTTTAATTTAAGAAGCTTACGACAAAACTTTTGTATACTTTTGTAAACTTTTGCCTACAAACTTTTGTCATACCTACAACAAAGGCTCTTCTTCTAATGGGAAGTCACACATTTCGATATTCCAGTTCGGATCTCATGAGGGGTTTTATTTAATTTTGCGGATCTACCGTTACTTCCGTTTCAATTACTTGAATGCATTTAAAATTTAATCCTCGTACAATTGCTACCTCTTTGCAACAAACCAGTTCAGCTACTACATTAATTAATAAATTAATCACTATCCTACGAGTATAATTTGTACAAAGAATATTCATTTGTGTAATTTTTTCAGCGTTTGAAGCATTTATATATTACATAAACGAAAAGTTCCACTTAAGTAATGATGTGAACTAAGGTATCAGAAATTGACTTACTGAGGGACGCAATCTTTAAAGCTTTTCAAGCGGTACAATTACAAAGGGGAATTATTTTATTCCAGTATTTTATTTTTATTAGATTGAAATTAGCGCCTCGATTACTTAGCTAAGCTCCTTATTTCACGTAATCTGTATACATCTGCCACATAAAGAGATAAAAGGATGCCGCTGCTTCGCTCACATAAGTGCACCCATATCTTTTCCGAAATTTACTCACAATCGGCTTGCTGGTTTGGGAACATATTGAGTTCAAATATAATGTAAATAAGCTGTAATTTTGTTACGATTCGCTTGTATCGGCGAAGGCTCAGCCCCATGCCATTAAAAATGAACTGAATACTAGAACATTGTGAGAACAAAGATTCAAAGGTTTCTTCATACGACTAATAATTAACTTTTTGAAATAAAAAAAAGGTTAGATTGCACTGATTCTAATGCCAGAGTGAAACTTTTAGAGTATACAGACAGTCGCGACGAGAAACGTTTATTGCTGTAAATCTCATTAGACCATTCGGCAGTCAGTGGGTTGGAACCCAGGACAATCAAATCGACAAGCCAGCGCCTTAACCACTGCGTCGTCGACAATATATTACCGATGGGTAAATTGTAGTTAAAAGCATTTTCATAAGTTTGAAATGTTTATATTTCGGTGTCTAATGTGGCCGCTAAGAGTCTTGGTTCTCGGTACTTGTTGTTTATGGCGGTAAGGGTAGGTTTGATTTAACAAAAAAAAAACCTCCACAAATTATACTCGTTTTTTTATAACACAAAGAAAAGTAATTAAATTAAGCAGATAACCCAATTCAATAGTGAATAAGCACACATTCATTAATGGCCCAAATTAACTTCAAAAGAGGTTGGTAAATGTATGTTAAATACCAAAACTGTGTAAGCCTGGCTGAGCAAGTTCATTAATATTAAAACACTGAACAAATACTTACGTTGACTGGCTTTATGGTGAAAAAGGACTTGAATTATGTGCTTTGGTCTAAAGCACTATGCTGTTTAATTAGTTGCAGAGTTCCTTTCAGGGGTTTCCTACTAGCTAGACCAATGCTATGTACCTAAGAGGCGGGCTTAGCTACGAAGCTATGTGTCCGTTTCCACAAAAGCTAAGAGCTATTAGAAAATTCATTACCTAACCTGATATAGCGGTGCGTTACATCATTTACTCACACTAGCTACAACACTCGATCATCCTAAGCTATAACACCTTTTTTACGTTTTCATATTCTCATAGCACGCTTCTTTAGTCGCATCCCTAGCAACAATAGGTATTTAAAAAACCATAGATTAAAATCAAAGTAGTTTCGTATACATCGTTTGTTATATAACTTTGCCAATTTTTAATAACACACCGTCCCAAAATGTTTTAACTGATCCTTCAATACAATTCCCAAAAAGCTTATAACTGCATTGGTGTAAATCTAAATTACTATAGACAGTGTTTGTAATGTCATAAAGCAAACAACCAGGAGCTGTCAACAAACACACTGCCTGGTATAAATGTAAATAAGCAAACACACATTTTTGGAAATTCAATTTCAAACTTACTTATAAAACACGTATTAAAATTGAATACTTTTGTTAACTTTGCTTTTTAATACTTGGTATTCCCCTTTGATCATATTTGTTTAAGAAAATGTTTCAATAAAATAGTGCCAAGACACTGATATACTTTTAAAAGCGTTTTGAAGAGAAATGTTACACGGTGATTAGAAAACAGATAAAACGTGCACAGAATTATCTGTTTTATTTTCTCAACATGAAACTCGACACTTTGCATCATACCTTTCAACAGCAAACCGCGGAATGTACATAAGAGTAAGAGAAAGCTTCCCAATTCTTTCAACAGGACCGTTTTATCAAAATAATTGATTAAAGCTTTGCAATATTCCCTATCCCAACCTGTTCATAAGAAAATTAACTATCAAAATAAATAAATTGTATCTCAATTTCACAAAACTGTAACCGGATTTTGATTTGAGAATAAAAAACAAAAATATATTTAATTTACTAAGAAATTCAAAAACAAATACACAAATAAACGGCGACAGTAGATGTTATTACTCTTGATCGTATTTATTTGTGAAAACTTCTGTGTTGGATGAACATTCGCCTTCCACCCTGTACCAACATGTAAGTTTGCTTCAGAATGAAAAGTGATATAAAATAAATCAGTCGTTACATAATTTTTTTCAATTTGGTTTAATATGTGACTCAATACGATTAAATGAATAAATATCTATGCATATTATTTATTTAAAATCGTTTCCAGCGGTTTCCTAAAATTTTATAATATTTGCAATCTACTTTCATGTTATATTTTAAATAAATGAACACGCAACGAATGAGCTTCATAGATGCTAAACGTAGAAATAATTTCTACGTTTTACGAAGTGAATCTGTGAATTTTACTTGTTCTGGTAATTTTTTGCTCCATTTCCAATAAGTTAGCAGTATTTTAAATAATTACAGTCAACGCAAACGTATCTCGACAAAGAAAAAATACATTTAAAGCAGCTCATATTTCACTTGAAAATGAGATATTGTCACTTTGATCTGTTTTCAAAGAAAAGTGTAAGAACTTTAATTTTATAAAATACCTAAGCTTGAATTTGGTATGTTAAATGTATACACTGCTCGCCAAACGAAAAGTACCACTGTAATATTCAAACTTTTAAAAAGTAACAGGTAATGCCAACATTGAAAAACAAAAATACGTTAGTTCTCATTGAATTATATTGTTTTTTAACAATAATGGCATAGGGATCATGTGCAACCTTAAAGCGGATGTGTGATACTTCCTGCACTATGTAATTAAAGGATAAGTATAAAATTAAAGAAAATTTAAAAGTTGCGTTTGGTAGCTTGCGTCCCGCTATATTTACTAATAGTCCAGGGTAAGATATTCGTTGTTTTGTATTTGCATACATATATATTCAGGTTGTGTTTAGGTTTATCCCATGTTTGATTTGTGAATAGTAACACATGTTTTAGGGTCCTTTGACATTAGATTATTTTTAAATAATTTTTTTACTCTTACACGGTAAGCTAGTTTCACATGACATAATATTTCCCATGTATTGCCCTCCACGAGCAATTCTAATGAAAACAACTGTTATGTCACAGTCGGCGGATATCGTTTACAGAATTGAGGATATCGAGTAGTATCAAGTTATAAATCCCGTGACTTAGATCCGCAGATATCGGTCAGCCAGCCTTATGCAACGGTATGCGATGGTGCAATCTGACACAAGTCAAACCGCGTACGCTAATTCACTATTATGTACCTCAATGTGTATATTTTACTACTTTATTTGGGTCGTAAACGCTGTCATAAATACTAAGAAATTTGGTGTAAGAAAAATAAATATAATCCGAATAAAGTCCATGGCAGAAATAGATTTGCGTGAAACAAATAAGTTATTTATGTACATGTATGTATAACACTTTAAAATTAATCTTTATATTTTATGTAAATAGTAACAAATATAAAATTAAAACGTAAATGTAAAAGTAATAAATTTTACTAATAAATATGTAGATCTTTAAACATGATTAAAATCAGTTCGCAGAAGCCGTTTGTTAATCGCAAAGCTCTTAAAACCATATTCAGTTTGATAAAATATATTTGATAAATGAAAACATTATTATTAAAAATAAAATAATACGTTACCATATGTTTTATTTCATGAACACTGCTTATAAACGCACTAGTTTAAACTGCGTACACGCAAATAACTGCTAACACTTACGCCTTTAAGTGTGACAGTGAGAGCGGTGCGCGCGCGCCGGGAGCCGCCTGAGTTACGTCGCATTGCGCTGAGGTAGGCGCCGCGCCGCTGCGATGCCCCCCCACACGAGCCTTGCTTTCTTCCTCACATGCTTGCTGAGGGCAAAACATCTTGAAAACAAACAGCCGTCACTCTAGAAAGTTCTCTAAAATTATTAAAGTTAAAGTTACCTATCCTTCACAAATTTGAATTTTCTTTATTAAAGTTAAAGAAATTACTTTTAATTCACTGAGGGATTCGAATAAATCCGTACACCAGGTATTTCAGAGTGTACGGCAGCTCAAGGCGAGCTGGTGGTGTTATGTGTAGCAAATCATGGCCACGATCCTATAACCTAATGATATTCATTTCAAATGGAGAACCAATTTAGTTGCAGAGAAGGTTATTTTAAAATATGTGGGCAGAAACTAGCGGTCGAATAAATTATCCATCAAAGTTCGATACTTTCTATATCTTACAAATAGATATTGTAAGATATATTGTGTAATATATCAAATTGTGTCCATGGCAGCACTAACAGTATTCTACAAGTTTTGAAAGATAAAGTTGATAGCTATATACATAGGCATTGGAACAATTGTCACCTTTTGTTAAATGTAAAATTAAAAAAACATTAAAAATTTAATTGTGCTTACTAATACTAATAATAAGCTTAAATTGTATACTAACCTTTTTTATGGACACTGCTCTGAAATAAAGTTTTAATATTAAACTGCTTTAAAGAAGTTGCGAATCATCTCGAAGGTCCGACGGTACTTCAGCTCTGAACGGCTACTTAATTTGTACACAGCTCAAGTTCGATCTTGCATGGAGTACTGTAGCCACCTTTGGGACGGTTCTGCAAAGTACCAACTAGAAGCGATGGACGCATTTGACCGAAGAGCTCGAAACATTATTAACAACTTTGACCTCACCACCAAAAAACTGCAAATCTACGACCATGGTCGGAAAGTTGCTAGTTTAGCAGTTTTGTACAGAATAAAATTTTGTAGAGTGCGCGAGTGCTCTTTTTGCTCAGGTTGAACCCACACCCTTCTTACATCGGATTACTAGACGCAGACAGGCCTTCCATCCCTTCATAGTTGATATCCCAAGAAGTCGATCCAAACGCTTCCATAGTTCGTTTTTGGTGCGGGTCGCCAAGGTGTGGAATGATCTGCGTGCGTCTGTTTTTCCAGAAAATTATAGTCCTAGTTCTTTCAAGCGTCGAGTACATAGGTATCTCGTGGATAGACGTGTAACACCTTGGTCTTCATCGTCACTTTCCATCAGGTTACATTGAAGACAAACGTCTCATCCTTTTTCAATAAAAAAAAAATTACAAGAATTTATTATTTGCTTTGCCACTTGGTTTTAATTTAAAATAATAATACATTTTCAAAAATATTTCCAAAATAAGAATAGAAAAATAATATATAATAATAAAAATAATAAATAAGTAAAGCGGCCACAATAACATAGTTTGAAACACAGAAATGTTAACTTAATTATATAAGGCGTTATAATAGTAAGAACACACTGAATTGACTCTCTAAATCTCTAAATACCAAAAAGACTTGATCTTGATCAAAGTCCATTGCAAAAAAAAAACTTTCACTTTTAGAAGTCTTTATAAATATACAAATAAAGCAAGTATTTTCATACAAAACCACTAAAATAAAATATGCATACAAAGATCCAATCGACTATACAGAGTAAAAATTCCTTAAAAATCTACGGTTCACAGACAGTTTGGTAGTAGGTAGTACTCGTAGGTAGCTTTCTCGATCTTACTTGTGATTAAATAAACTTATTATCGACACCATTTTTTTTTTTTGGTAAAATTTATTCAAAAGTGAATGCACATTCAAGTTATAAACTTTCAATCGGCAACATATTGCAATACGAGTATAGCCTGAGTTTTATACATAGGACTCGTGAGGTTTTTTTAAAAAAACGTTCATACGATTGACATACAAACAAAAGGATTTCGGGCCTCGTTCAAGAGTCCGGCTAAATATAGAATGAAAATACAAAATGGTTTGAATATCAATCCAAGACTGGTTCGATCGAGCACCCTACAACACGTCCAAAATAACATATTCCTTAGTGAACCAAGCCGTTCATTTGTGTTTACGTCAATAATTTCCGTTACGTGTGTAGGTTATTATTGCTTGCAAATTTTTGTTATAAGTAATGGTTCAGTTTTGCTCCTTTTTCTCTGAGTGCCAGTCTTATCAAGGTTAATTCCAGTTGGGTTGTGATTTTGCTGACAACTGCAATACGTTCGTATCGCCAAAAGACATAATATCAGCGTCGAGCAGGAATTCTTCGAGAAGCCTGCATAAGTTACACCGTATTTAACTCAAATCGTTACTCTTTGTAATGTAGACATTTGCGTCTATAACTCAGAAACATTAAGTTTTCAAACTGAATTGTGTTTACGATTGTACGAGTTTTGAAACTAAAAAAAACTGTGTAATTATAAAATTTACGTACGAAGAAACGTATTTAATTCACCTGCTTATTGTTGGTTTAAAATAATTAACTTAATAGTCTCTTCGCTCAACTAACCCTTACATGGTTAACTAAAATGCTATGCCAACCAAAAAAACCCTAATCTCCAATATCACTTTAATCGCTCAGCCTTTACAACAAACCTTGCACCTTGTGGAACGCAAGATAAGATTTTAACTCAGGAAAGCTAAAACTGAAAGTAATTTTTCTCCTTGTGTTTAATTTTGTGCAAGTTACACGTACGTTTTGCGTGATAATAAAAAGTCGTTTTACAGATACTAACTTAACTCTAAATATTTAAAAAACTATTTTGAAGAACCTAAACCCTTATTAAAATGTTTATTTAATCAATAGCTTATTTAGGCACGGCTTTATTCACAAAAAAATCTCATCAGTAAATTAAATTATTTCATTATGTATTTGTTCCGTAGAACAAGGATTGAATGCCTGAATACTCACACCGATTGGTTGGTCCATATCGATAATTGATGATAATGATACATGGTTCGATTCGTGTCAAGCAAAGGAAAACAATGGAACACCGCAGATGTTTCATATCATTAAGGAGTTTGTAAAGAAAGTTTAAGTTTTTTAAGTGAAAGCAAAATCAAGAAAAGCCCTTCTTGCACTATTGTCTGTTGCATCCATTTTACTTAAATTTTATTAATCGTCTACATGCAAGCAGGTCACCGCTTGTATTATATTTACTTATACAAGATACCTCAGTTTCTGTATTTTTTTTCTGTAAATTAAAGAGGAAAATAAATATCTTTAATAGTACCGATGTTCCGACAAGGTTTGAAATTTTTTTGTGAGCTCGGATACATGACAAAGATTTTATCGAAAATAGGCAAACCTGTATTGTTAAACCTTACGCCAGAGGAATGTTTGATCTTTTGGACAATAATATACAAAATACCACGATTAGACTCTAACCTAAGCAGCCATGATTCGATTTGCTGTGTTGAGATATTTTTGTGATAGAAACATAAAATACTTGAAAATCTCGTTTTCATATCAACATTGTCAATGGAAGGCTTAATTTTATCTCCTTATACAACGACATCACAAATAAAGTGTTTCCTTGTATTTTATTTTTTAGTTACAAATAGTACGTTGGATGTTTCCATTAATATTAAAACTTATAATTTACTCAGTAGTGTATCCGCGCATGAGCCACAGAAGCACCACAGACTTATTTTCAAATTCAAAGATATATTTGTCGACATTGATAAATACTCGTTTTGTTTACGTTAAATAAAGCATAACTCTACCACCAGTTGGGAAAACTGGCAAGAAACTTCACAGTAATATTTTTTTTTAAATAAAGTTTCGGTATGTCTCCCCCAAACTATCCAAACGGCGAACAGCCTCAGACAGCACCTGTTCACGAGTTAACGCGGGATCCAGCCATCGCCGTCTTGAACACCATATTAAAGGGAAGTGAGCAACCCGTCAACCCGTTCATGAAGTAGATGACGCAACTTCGTCAATTGGATGACAACCAATGCTAACCATGACGTAACTGCCTAATTCGGTAATGGTAATTTATGATTTTGTGTCAAAATGGATCATATGATTTTAAATCGATTCACAGATCGATTCGCAGGATTTTAATTAGATCTTCAAACCATTTTTGCTTGGTACGTCACATGCGTAACTACGGCAATGGTCTTGGCTAAACTCAACCCTGAATTAAAATCAACGAGTACACACGCAGTTAGGTCAACTTGCGGTATCTACTTTAATATAAGTCTACGGTTTTCACTTTTCTTGAGTATTTTATAATGAGTGAATTAATCATATTGTTCTCCTCTTTTATCCTAAACCATATAATGAAATAATTATACAGTTTCGTACCTGTGATTACCTACTTCCCGTAGGTACCATTACTAATCAACGTTTAATATTATGTTAATTACTTTAAAATGTATAACTCAAAATGGATTTACGATATAATCTGACAATGTTGACAGTTGACAAATATAACATTTCGCAACAAAACAAAAAAGTCGTGCACGATGACGAAGATATTTTAAAATATGTATAAAAACGTTCTATCGAATGAAGCGTTACGCAATACTCAATTCAACATTAAATAAATAACTTCCGTTACGTAACCGCGCCTACTTCATTATAAGCGCACACACTGGCTACACGGAAAAGGCACACTTGGTCCAATGTTTCTGCCAAATTAATAGTTCCAATTCAATATCGAATACCTACCACACCAGTGATCCACACGCACCGTTATCAAAACTAAATATGTTAAAGTCTTATTAAGTAACAATTTAATATAATCGGATCAAATCGTCGTGCATGTAGACACACCGGTAACGTTACAGTATATAATTACTTATAGTTATTAAATATTGTCGTTTCGCAGTAAACCGGATGTTGTAAAACATACGTTTTGTAAAACGTCCTAACTCCAGATTTAAGGTGATTACGATACCTTGGATTTTGTCTTTATGTCGCCCTTTACTCATTGATTTTCTTGGGCTCTGTACTAGAGGCGGCATATTTAGGATTTGTCCTTACCCCTAGATTGGTACATTGATAGATTTTATATATTAACCCGTATGCGCAAGGGTTGACTCATTCTCTTTTGACTTAATCTGATACTAGCTCTCTGTTACACGTTCCAACAATAATAATGAATATCTTTAAAGTGCATTTTATGCAAATAGTTAAATACTTTATGTACAAAAAAATGCGTACGGTATTTCTTTGGAATGCCTGCTCTAGTAAGTATAGAAATGCCTTGACCACACAGCGAAGTTCACCTGTCACTAAGGGTGACAAAATAAAGTCCATGCCTAGGCAACACAACAATGTCAGCATTAACGTCATTCTTATGATTTCTTAACAGTTTACCTTTCACTAAAATTATTATTGGTCAAACAGACGCTGCATACGTACTTCAATATTTCTTATTCTCATGGATGAATTTTTTTCTATTAAAACTGTAGTAACGACACTTTACAAACAAATCTGAATAAATAATAAAAGTACGTACGCATCTACTTA
This sequence comes from Marasmarcha lunaedactyla, assembly GCA_923062675.1. Classification (NCBI taxonomy): domain Eukaryota; kingdom Metazoa; phylum Arthropoda; class Insecta; order Lepidoptera; family Pterophoridae; genus Marasmarcha; species Marasmarcha lunaedactyla. Next base: position 38,974,124 of record OV281339.1, on the reverse strand, counting down.
AGTATTTACTCGTATCTCTCATGTACTGTATTGAATTTAGTATCTTCCTTCATTAAACTAATTACTGAACGGTGAGACTACGAAAGCTGATATTATACGCTATTAGCGCTAAATACTTGAGATATTAGATCTGGGGTGCATCTTGTTTAGAGCTTTTTACACGACAAAGCAAACAAATAATATGTAATACCTTTTAATTTAAATTACAAAAAAAAAACCGGTGAACATTTTTGTACAATAATGGAATTATAAAAAATTTAAAATAATAATTCACTGTTTAAACCTAACTTATTTCATATGGTAATTATTAGCTTGTGAAAATATATGCATTGTGAAAATAATATTGTAAGTTTTTACAATATCACTTTCTGTTTTTAACGCTTGCAAATTAATCGTCACAACAGTTTATAACTAGTAAAACAACTCCCTTTTGATAAACTATATATTTCATCAATCGTCCATATATCCACACGGGTCCTTGGCAATAGTATGTCTTGCGCCACCGAACAAAGAAACTGTGGACTTGTCCCAATATATTATCAAAAGCCTGTGATTCCTTAATGCAGTTTTATCTAAGGAGCACTGCTTGTATGCAATTTCAACAAACTCCTTTGCAATGTTTGCTTTTACATCTGTTTTTTTTCCTGTTTGTCTTCTGTCATGAATTTTTGCCATTTCGCAAGGTGAAGACAAGGAACCAGGTAAATCTGTTATTATATATCCGGAATCCGAAAAGAAGCGGTTTATTTTAGGAATCCTTTCATAACTACCTTCAAAGCTAACTTTTTCTTCATTCTTTTTTATTACTTTATTTTCACTCAAAGCATTTCCAAGTTTAACATTGCGATTAAAAATCTTTTCAAAGACGTCGCCCTGAAAAACATTTGAATAATTTGACTTCTTTGGGTACACCAATACTATTTGATTATCAGCTGGCTGTTCTTGATTTTTAAAAGAACCTCCATGACTTGGTGCAGTTTCTGGACATTTAAAATTGTTTAAATTATTCAACTCAATCGGTTCGAAATTCAAAGGCACATCACTACCCTTTCGCGTAACCACTTTAGTGAGAGGTATCTTAACTTGATGTAAGTCTTGCAATGATTCTTTTATCCCAAACTTTTCTGCTACTTGTTCAAAAGGATCCCATGCGTTATTAAAGTTTACTTCCTCAGAATGACTAGTCAAAAGTTGCCCAGACGAACGAAGTCTGTTTATTGGTGTTAAACCTTTTTTCAAATCAATTCGAAGATTATCGTGAGCGGAACTGCTGTACGATCTTTTTTCGTGCTTACTTTTATCAGAACCTCTATTTGTAACTTCAACGCTCGTGGCCTTGGTGTCTTTGTGCGTTTTCAAAATAGTATTTCTGTAGTCGTCCTCCACAATTTTTACATTAATTTGTGGCCCATTTCTATCTCTCTTATATCTGCGATGAAAGTAACTTGGCGGTGTTACAAATCTATTTGGATATGGATAAGCTTTGTCCCCCAAAGGTATTGTAGGTGGATTTTTTAAAATGTCAACACTGTGACCTACAATGTTGTTTTGAGCGTACTTAAATAATTTACCGGCGTAATTTGAACTAGTCCACTGACCATATACTTTGGTGTCTTTAAACACTGGTGGTGGCGTTTCATTTTCTGATAATTCATCGGCATATAACTTTGTATTAGATTTGTTTGATGTAGCTGAAATCCATTCTGGTACAAATATAGTTATAGGAGTTTTTTGATTTGATTGCTTTAAGTTATTTTCAACGCTTTTCCTTTGTTCATTACTAAATTGTCTTAAAGTTTTTGCACTTGCATTCATAGGTATATTGAGTTTCTCGTTGTGATTAGATCCGTTATAAGAAAAACGAACTTTGTTTTCTTTAATTATTTTTGGAAGAATAGTTGTTTGGCTCAAATTAAAATGTTTAACCTTATTCACTTTATAAGGATTAAAGTTATCATGTAAGTCTTCGATGTTTTTCTTTTCTTTAAGTGAATATTTGTAATTGACAAGCTTTTGTCGTTGGATTGGATTATGAGATTGATTCAAATTACTTTTACTTTTGGTATGCTTTTTTTCCAATGTAGAAGCTAAAATCATGTTTGTTCCATATATTTCACCGTTAAAGCCACTTTCTCTATCTGTAAATACAGTAGGATACATATATTAATCATTAACTGAAGCAATGTTGCATTCAACTGTCTTATTATATTCTTACCGTTCATAGATTTTCCTATTATCAGCATTCCTTCTGGAGGTAGGATATAACTATTATGCTGAAACAAAAGACGGAAATAATTTTACATTTCATTTAAAAATAAATTTAATACAATCAACAAATTTTTGGAACCATAAATTTACGAATATTACATTCATACTACATCGGGAATAAAAGTAAACCAGAATATTAAACAAAACGAGCTACTGTTTTATTTGCTTCGCAAAGCGCACTCACAGAAAGGACTTCTTAATCAAACATTTTCTGTTTTGCATATAAAACGTGAGCCAAAAAGTTTTTTGATTTTCTTAAAACCAAGTAATCCTACAAATAAACTACAATCTCTAATTAAAACTTACAGGTTCCAAGAATCCACAATATATCAATGAACTGTCTAGGTATAGTCCTATAGCGGCGTCCTCGGACTGGTGGGTAAAGCAGATGTGATGCCAGTTGTTGGTTTTGAGAATAACTGGTATCCTCTGAGTCATCTCGTCGTAAACGAATGCTTGCATAGACCTTCCTCCAGCGTTTATCCATATCATCATCATTTCACTATGGCCTCGCACTAAATTAAACATATATCAACATCAAATAATCGAATAGTAAAAGTTATACGCGTATAGATAACCGTAAAGATATGGTGGAATTTACTGATAAATTTTTTTCCAACTAATACAGACACACATTCAAAAATAAATATCCGATACTATTAAAAAGTTTCAGTGTTTGTGGATATCATTTTTATGAACTTTAGTCTAGCTAGGGCTATTGTTTGATGTAAAAAATACTTATTGGCTACATAAAAACACAATAAATAGCTCGTGTGTGGAATATATTCTAACTTTTTATAAACAATTTACATATGTGTTGTTTCGGTGCCCTATTAATTTAAATCTATTAAGTCAAAGTAGTGAACAAGCTTAACATATTTGATCAAAGCTGTCAAGCCGCCATAAGGGATTAGGGGCAGTGTTCAGGGCATGGAAATTATCGCCTCAATAAACTCAGTGGTTCGTGGACATGCTCCTGAATCTATGAAAATTGATTGACTCAGTACTCGGATCGTCTCCAATCCGATCACTACATTCTACAAATCCTAATGAAAATTATTAGTAAAAAAATATTTAATCCTCATTTAGTCAGATTGATTGCCCAACTTACACAGTCTTTGGGCATTATTGAAATTGATATAATCTGATTATTTGAAGGCCTGTCAAATTTAAAACAAGTGTAAGGTGGAGTTTTGAAAGTATTGCGTTTTTACTGTGTTGTGCAATTGACAAGTATCTTGTCCAAACTGGTTTCGGCGTAAGGGGGCTATCTGAGTGTGTTCAATGGTATTTTAGGTCAAATACAATTACGGTGACGTGGGTTTGACGTTTGCAGACATTTTTAAATATTTACAGTTCAATCAAATAAATTAAAAAGTTTACATTGTTTTTTCATGCATAGTAACATTGTTTAAAATTGCCTACTCTAACGAATGTGTTTAAATTCTTGTAGTAGAATAACACAAGAATAAGCAGAGATACGAACAAGTAAGTTGAGATGATGGAAGTAGCCTATCTAATGACATTGTGAATTGTGCTTCCCATATTTCAATGCGCGATCAAACAGGCGCCGTCGCCGCCAGATCCATTTCAAAATTAACTTTAAGAATTGGTAATTGTTTTATGGAAACTAATATTAGTAAAATAAATTAGCTTTTTATGAAATGTTAAATGACTATAGGAAAATGCAAACTACGTTGGTGTTTATTTTTGAAATCGCATTAGCACACAATCTTTATATTTTATTCTCATTAATAGGCGGCAATCGCACGGAGCAACACATTGTGCAGTAGTAATAAAATAGTAGGTTCTTCTTATCCTATGCATTTATTATATAGTAGTTCCTATACATCCTATTTATTTGCTATTTAGTAGTGCATACATCTATTTTATCCGTCACATTAACTAGGAATCATCATAGTTTGCCGAATCCTGTAGGAAACAACGACACAATTTAATTACAGAACAGAAACATGGATAATCCATAATAATTCAACACACACACATTGTATAAATTAAAATTTTCATATATTATTTTTTCTTTTGCCATTGCTTGATGCTTGCCTGATCCGTACGAATTTCGGGATAGAATAACCTATGCTGGATAATGTTACTCTTCAAAGTTGAAAGAATATTACAATGGGTTCAATAGTTTTAGAGTTCATCGATTACCCATAAACAACACAAAAGTCTTTCCTCTTAACAAAAATAGCATTTTATATCGATGGCGGCGGGTGACGCCAATTTTGATTAAATAAATACGCGTTGGCACTTTCAAACGAGTAGATATCTTACCTGAGTAGGTTATTAAATTCTGTGTCGCATTTAAATCGTAAGAATTAAACCAAGTACAAATGGTGAACTCTCCAACATTTGATAAAACTAGGTTGAATAATAAATACTGAAACAGAAACATGGAAGCAATATGTTAATAATAAAATTAGAACTTTAATAGAACACTGATTTTTTTTTTCGAAATGGACAGTTTATTTATGTCCCTATTAGCCTTTTAAATTTCACCGGATTTTATAACACTAATAGTAAACTACACAAAGTATGTATTATAACACACAAATTTAAAGTATAGATATTTCTTTAAAAAATTCCGTTTAAGATCTTTGTCAAAGCTTGGCACCTGCTTTACACCCAACCTTAGTCAGATATGTGCATATTTAGGTCTGGTTTTTTTTACGAGAAAATTTCTTAACTTTCGTCGTCTCTATTCGCTGTTGCAATGTTTATTAGAGTAACTACTATTCATTTTATTGCTCATTAACGTAAACTACAGTATTGTTATATACATCTTCTAATATAGATGTTCTAATATCTTTATCTAAAGTGAAATTGAAACGAATAAATATTCACATGTGGCTACTTTTGAAGGAAAGTTATAGAAGATAGCTAAAGAACATGTGCAATAGCATCTCTTAGTTAACATGAAGCTTTAACATTTAGAATTCAATACTTTTTATGATTATGCATACAAACTTTATATTGACGTTAACACGGGCACATTGATAACCAACGTAATATAGAAAGAGTTAAAATAAGTTAGAAAAGAACTTTGTACCTGTGGGTAAACGCTTTGGTCGAGGATGACTTTGTAGGCTTCCCTGTTCGCTGACCAGCTAGTGGCCACGGAACTTAACAACACAAATAAAATTGAAATTATTGTGTTATTCATTATTTACAATGATATCCTTCACTAAATATTTGACTCATACACTCTTATTAAAGTCAACTTTCCATTTGTAGTAGGAAGTTTTGCGGAAGCGGAAACGTTTGCAGATTTTATGATATTGGAAATAAATAAAAATAGATGTTTCTCTATGAATCACAAAAGAGGAACTAACGATCCCTCTCCACAGTTTACCGCTATATTGCAATTTGCGATGTTTACCAACCGCAAAAATGTATTGTTAGTATTGTTTTTAATAAATATGGGTACCTTTCTTTTGTTCACGACTCAACGAAACAAAATGTGAAACAATAAACAACTTCACATTCGCGCGTACCATACTAATAATTACGTTACTAGAGTTACAACAATCAATTATGTTTTATTTATATTCCTCCTTAAGATTTCAATTCTATTGTGGTAATTTTAAACAAATAGAAAGAGAAAGTAATATGGTAAGAACACAGAAAATGAAAGAGCGTTCCATTTGCTTTCTCAAGTTTCGACCCTCCTATACCAGCTCTGCTGATTTTGTATTCAAGCCTTTAATTAATAATACCTTATTCCCAGTGTTGATTAGAGTTATCATAAATAGATAATCAATTTAGGAAATGGGTACTGATTATTTTACCTGTCATTGTTATCTTGTCAAAAGCGTGTTACTATAACAATAAGTAAGATTTTTTCCATCTTATTATTATCAAACATTTCATTATAATTTTCCTAGAAATATTATGATATTTGATAAATTAACCTGACACAGCAAACACCAAGTGGTAAAATATGTTACCAAACTCAGAGTACAGGAGACGCATTGCACCGCAGGTGAAGGCGCCGGCGTACTACATGGGCAGCGCTGCGCCCGCGCCGAGCACTCTGCCGCGCGGCGGCTCGCTGCTGCGCGCGTTCTCGCCCGCCGGCGCCCCGGTACCGGCCGACCGCGTCAAATCCTTGCCTGGCTCCGGTAAGTCACCCATTTTGAATAAAATGTCAAGTAGAAACTGCAGAACCTTGAAGATTATCCCTGTCTTTTTGAGATACGAGATGTTGACCTGTCCGATGTAACGTACACGGAGCGGCCAAAGTCGATTAACCAAATCCACTTTGATATTTACTTCACACATTTTTAGCAATATTCCAGAGTTCCAACCTATTACGGCAGCCAAAACGACGTGTTTTGTTGAAAGGGAGAAGTTTTACGAGTTTGATTGACTTTTCCTGCAGATAAAGTCGTTGGATTGCACTTTTTTCGAAGGTTTATGTCACTATTTGCATTATGTAGTTTATTTTGTGTGCAAAAGCTTAATAGGTTGTGCAAAATGGTAGTAAACTCTTGTCAGAATGAGTAATGGAGTTACCAGTACTTGTCCTAAGAATAAAGCGTCATATCCATGAAATAGTCCTCTTTATATATGATGCATATTACAAATTTAAAGCGACATTTTTTGGTATAAAAAGTATTGTCAGTGTTCTTTTGCCTTCAGATAGCTCTAAGTGTAGAGTAGGTACCTAATTAATCGCTCTCTAAAGCTATCCGTCAATAGCCGCAGGTCGGAGATGGATTTCCATACCTTTGAAAAGACTAGCGTGCACAGGTATACGCTTCTTTTCAAGATGCAGGGGCAGCATTTTATGATTTACTGCCATTTTATTATCGGTAAAATAGCGAAATATAAATATAGATTTAATAGCTGCACATTAGCCATCATTAACTGTCATAATAAGGTCATCATTTTTGAGTTAGAAATATGTAGTAAGTACCGCCCATTACCAAGCCCATGAGTAAGCATTAGATTGTCCAGATGTTAGTGAAGTGTATGTGCATGTGTAGGTGCGCCGGCGCCGAGCAAGCCGGTCCGGAGGTTCGTGCCCGGCGCCGGCGACGGCTCGGAGCGGTGTTGTCCGTACCCCGCCGCCCGCGCCCCCGACCACCTCTATACAGTTCCCGGTAATGCCCGCCGCCATACTAGGCTAACTATTAAATTGACGCTATCTAAACATATCCACAAATTTTAAGCATGCAAATATTTTCTACCTTCTAAAACACAAATTATAACCTAAGCCCTATATACACCGCTTTTTTAAACCTAAAATCGAGGCTTCCATATAGCTTTGTGAAACGTGACGTGTGCGGTCACAATATTTTTTCCTCGTACTATTGCTTCGCTGCAACATTAATTTGCCCAAATTTTTTTGTCTAACTGCTCTGGAATCAGTCGTGCCAGCAGTTCACTGTAACCAAGAACAATGTTAAACTTACAATTTAAATTTTAATTATCTTGATCAGCTACATTTGTGAGAGGCTTTTTTTATACAGTAGGTATTCTAGTAATTTTGCCACGGAGAAATTAAATAAGTCATACGATTATTACGGGGTGGAAAAGACTATGGCGCGCATACATCGAGCCCAGCAGTGTTAAATGAGTAGTAAAACTAGATTGCCAATCAGTCATAAAAAAGTAGACTTCAATATTCAATAATCGCCATGATATTAATATTTCGATGAAAAAATTGCGTGTGAAAAAAGTCCTCTTAATGTTTCAACCGTGTAATAACGTACAAACGTGTTTGCATGTCAGAATTACGTATTAGTGTCAGGTTTGCAATATTCAAAGCTCAGTTTTGTTGGTCTTCCAGCCCGTATTCGGATTGCGGGAGATGTCAATAAAGCCTACTATAGCACTATTACGCGTAGTACCGGCAGAATTTTTAGGTCGTTACACCGTTAGAGTAATCGACCAATGAAGCTGAACCTTATAATTTTGCGTAACTCAGCAGTAAAGCTTACTAATGCCTGATTGCTATGAATGGCGCAGGTCACGGCGGCGACGGTTACATGTCTTCGCCGGAGCGCGGGCCACCTGCTCGCGCGCCCTACGAGGACCCCTACTACACTCAGTTCCTGGGACCTGCTGCCGGCAGAGCCAACATCGCGCCCATCATCGATGAGGAAGCTGGGTAAATTCCTGCTTTTTGTGATTATTTAACTGAGTATCCTAACAGTTCAGACCTCCCACCATGGCAGTAACTGCGTCACGCGATATTTACTTCATTACAGCAATAACATCTGATAAAGGCGAATATAGAATATATTTGAATACAATGTTCAGTACTTATGTTATCACTTGACAGTGACGGCGTCACCATGGATGACGCATACCAGATGTACGGCGTGAGCGGCCTAACCAGCGCGTCGCGCCTGCCGCGCCCCGGCTTTGACGGAAGGTATCCAACTGACACAACCCAGCTCTCTCTACACACAGCTTTGCGACAATGTGGCCACATTACCCAACCTCATCATATAACATTTCAAATACACATATAAATAGAATCTCATTTAATATTTTTTTCTTTCAACATTTTATTGCTTTGCGATTTCAATAGCATTAGCGAATATCAAAAACCAAAAAAATATTTGTGTTTTAGATAGATACTTTCAAAAAAAGGGAAGTTCAGAGAACTAATGACATAATTTTACAGAATTGGTCCACCAGTTGAGGACATGCAGAGGCTTCGCGTAGAAAAGATGGAACGGCAGCTGGCGAACTTGACGGGGCTGGTGCAGAAGGCGCTGCAGGTGCCGGGTGCGGCCGGGACGGTGCCGGCGCCGTCACGCCCAGAGTTCGCCACCTACGCCGCACGGAACCCGCAGGGTAAGCTCACCGTGAATTTGCAATATAAATTCTCCAATAATGCACTTTTAAGAGGAAGCGTATATTAATTATACGTTATATTGATTAATAACCTTTTCAGCAAACTCTATTCAGATATTCATATCTAAGTTTTCAATTCATAAGGTCAAGAAAGATTTCATGAGGCCTCATAATAATTACATTTAATATACGTATATAAGTTAGTTGGACCCAATAAAGGCGACCTTAATGCAGCTTGCGTTTTCCTGCATCCAGATGCCGCTCGTTTCGCCACCGAGAGACCTCCCAAATTAGGGAGAGATAAATTTCGTAAGTGTGCTCGGTGCGGCAGCTCAGGATACTTAAAGTGTTGCTCACGCCTACAATTCAATTGAAAAACAAAAGCTGATTCACTACAAAAACTTTAATTTTTTTTTAATATAACGTTAAGTAACTCTTTTTTTTATTACCTATTAAAATCAGGAGGAACAGCCACCGCAAATTACTGCCATAACCACATTCATTTATGTGTACTAGACGAAGAAGTTAAGGCTCATTACTTTACTACGCGAAAGTGTTACTTTCACGTTTAGCGTTTGCCTATGCCTATAGCATTTAAATAGAAAATGTGTTTGTTTTAAATTGAATCCAAGGCATGAGCAATGCATTACGATATCTGAACCTCTCCACCAAAATTGCTTGCTCGCTAACTCGTATGGTTCTCCATGTTTTCAGCTTATTGTAAGTGTACAATTGTATTGAGTCATTGTGTTCCTGTTATCTTGTCCACCATGCACGATCAACATTTATCTTAATACAATTGTATTTTGTTTGCATTTGTCAAGTGCAAATAGTCATAAGGGGTTTTGTTAATATTGCTGTTGAGGGTAGAATGCAGATTGCAGAAGCGGTGTCGAGTCGTACAGCTCAGCTGTTAGCGTCATGTAGTTATTATTTGAAGCTATACAATTATTTTCGCATTTGGTAGTAGTAACTAATTGCCTCTAAATATCATGCTCATTTATCAAGGTTCCCTTATTTACGCAATCAAAACTAAACATTATCACTAAACTTATTTTAACCCACTTTATTATCCTATTAATCAATGTAAACCCAAGTTGTATATTACACAAAAATGTATTATTTACACCACTTTACACCACACTGGTGAATTTTATTTTAGTTTCTCATTATTACTAGAAGTTAATACCTAAATAAACCAAAATTTTGCACTCAAATTTTATATTTGCAAACAATTGCACCTTTTAAGTCTTCACCTAAATATTTTTCCTTGGCTAAGTAACAAGGTAACTGTGTATAATGAACCACTTTTCAATCTTTTGAGCTATCCACAGTTTACTTAATTAAAACATATGTTACTCTGAACTTCCAGAAGAGAATATGAAAGAAACAGATACATACGAGAATTTATCATTTCAGAAAAATCTGTGTCATTTGAGAAATCGGTTTCATTTAGCGATGAGCCGCCCGACCTGAGCTCTCCCAAGCAACACTCGCCCCAGCACTCAGGTATGCACCTTCAGGGACCACACGGGAACATTACCGGTATCCTGCCAAGCCTGTCAGTGTTGCAAATAGGCCGTCAGTAAAACTTTCTGGTGAAATTTAGTAGTACAAATCATGTTATAACTTTTTGTTTTGAAAATTTATCTGATTCTGGTAATAAAAAATAACAGGAATAAAGCCAAATAGTAACTTTTAATAATAAAATAATATTTACAAATTAGTCTGAAACAGTTGGTTTTATCGTTAACGATAGTTTTATATACAAACAAGTGCTCGATGTCGTATTATATTGTTTAGTTTTATAAGTGTCCAGTTGTTTCTCGCCTGCATGCCACGGTTTAACTAACGGCCTGGCTATGTTACTGACAGGCTATGTCAAATATACTTATTTCATTTTAAGTCCGCTTTCCCAAACTTACAATTTTAGGATGTGATTATGCCTGAGTACATAAAAGTAAGATTAGCCACGAACTCTGTTGTTATCCTCTCATAGCATAAGCAAAACAAATTTATATATAATTTAATATAAAAATTATAATTTTATTGCCCTATAAAATAATTAATTTCCATACTAACAAATAATACCTACGTACCTACCCTCAGACACATTTCACAAAGACTCGCGTCGTACATTTTTGAAACATGAGTGCAAAATTACCCTTTCCAATCTTTTAGTTGAATTCTAAATTTATTTTTGAAATTGTGCGTAAAGTGATCTTTTATCATATTGTTAAGTACATTAATAATTTAGCTTCATTATTCATGTATAACCACATGTCCAATGTCATATTTTAAATTTAACGAGATCAAGGAAAATAACAATCCTCCAACGGGCGCGACAAATTTTGTAAAGCCAAATTTACATGTTCACAGCGTTGGAATTTTTGTTTCACTTGATAACGTTCAATACTGTGCTGAAAAACTCGTGATTTGCCCATTGTTCTGTTTTTGAACTTTGTTGTTTTATTCAATACAGTTACAACACTATTTAAAAGAAATCACGGGTTTGTTTGGCAAATCAGCTATCTTGCTTTACGAATCTGTCTGTCTAACCACTTTCGTAGTTAATATCATAATCATTATCATAATTCTTGTATTTGGTTTCTTTCCGCTTACTTCTTTGCCATAACAAGCCGATACCAAACCAACAAAACCGGCAATCAAATCATCAACTTTACCCCGGACTTCCTCGCAAGGTAATTGTTATAAACAATACAATTTTATTGTAAGTAATCGCTTATTTGAATTGTTTGTGTTACTTACTTAAATAATAATGAAATAAAATGCATTTTTTATATTTGGTTCTTTATATTTGGTCTGGTTTAGTGGAACCAGTAAATTTACTAGATGTAGTGATTGCAGAGCGGGACCGGCTGAAGCCGGCGCCGCCGCCAAAGCCGGCGGGGCTGGCTGGCCAGCAAATGGTGATGGCTCCACAGCGCTCTTATACCTTGAACGTCGCACCCGATTTCTTTGATCAGCTAAGAGTTCTACAGAAGCAGAGCCGAGACCTCAGACTCGAGGTAATATTATATTCTGTGATGAATCCTAAAATGCTGTAGCGAAATTTATATCAATTGCTGCGAGGGCGAGATCATCCATACATTAAATATATCGTATTAAAATCGATTTATAATTTTGTCAACAGACTCGAAACTTACGTAGATCGACACTAACGCATGCAATGCAAATGAGGCAACTAATGGCAGACGCTATTGTAAAAATAGGCACTTTGGCAGCAGCCGTATGTCAAAATGATCCTGATACGGTAATTATCACCTAAATACAATCAATAAACTTACTTGCGACTTAATATAATATCACGGTTTTTGTTTCTCGTTAGCTGACGCGTGAAGAAGAAATCTACAGACAAGACATGCTCTTAATGGAGAATGACCTTTACGAATTGGAAGCGACTGTGGAACGCCTTCGGGGACAAGCAGCGAATCGGTATTTTAAAGATATACTGTCAGTGTATGTAACCTAACACCTTTTTTTCTTTAGATTCATATTACAACAGTCAATATATATTTTAGAGAAACAAGGGTCAACATGTCGGACATTGAACGCATAGCAATGGTGCTTTCAAAAAGTAGCAAAACAGTAGCAGACTGGAAACTAAAATATCCCATTCTACAAAACACTATGAAGGTGAAACTCGGGTCTGAGATGGAAAAGGTAAAATTACACTCTAGCTTTACAGTTGATTCAGATCACACGATGATGATTAATTATTGTTAAACAAAATAATTCGACAGGTTGTAAGAAAAGAAAAAATGCTTGAGGAGGAACCTGAACGCCTTGAACTGGCGTTGCGTCGATGTAAGAAGTTAACAGGAACTTTAGTGACTTTGAAAAGGTATTTTTTAAAGCAACTATCTAAAAATTAAACTCTTGTTCAATTACTTACATTAATTGAATAAAATCTAAAGCTACCCATATATACTTCTTTATTGTAACGTCAACTTGTAAAAATTAAGCCTGTACAGACAAACAAAACATGTTTTTTGCCATTTAACATATTAATCAATCTCAAAAACAACATTACGCTGGAAAATAAACATAAAATGGTATGAAATTTTGAAACTTACCTAAAAGTCGCATATAAATAATATTTTGTCGCTTTCTTGTCCTGGAAATCAGAAATCATTTTAAGCTGGCAAAATATGAAGGCCAACGCACACTACTACAATGCGTCTCCATTGCAGACTGGCGTGCGTCCAGGAGCAACGGCTTCCGATATTGGACGGCCGCTTGTCTCCGGGGTCCTCGCAGAGCTCCACCACCTTCACCGGACACTCATCAGAAGACTTCGCCTCTGACACTACTTGCCACATAGCACAACCACATAATAAGGTACAGACGATTCTATAATCAAATATTGAGAGAAGTGGAATACTTATAACATGTTTAAAATTTCATATACAAAACAAGTAATAAAAGTTACAAATTAACTTTTGCAGTCTGTTCACTGCAACTGAGTTATTCAAATATGTATATGTATATGTAAAGTTTAAATATTTCCAATATTTTAATAACCAAAAGTAATATTTACCATTAGACCTCGTTTCAGATGTTTGATTCGACTAAAATCATTTTCTTTAAGTAGATTTATTTTCAGATTTAAGAACAGGCGACCCTATTTCATTACAATCAAAATTGAGATTTGCTTTAAGATTCACTTAACAATTGCAGGTTTGCCAAAAGTTTAAAATTTGCATTTTTTTCCACATTAGTTTAATTTGCTTTTCATTCGATATGTCATGTTATGGTTTTTGCCCTTACTATCATTAACATAACATCGCGTGAACCCGTGGCTAGTCAGTAGATGTTGAGTTAATTGCTTGCGTATGTGCACGTCCCCTACGTAGAGGTTTGTGTATAGCTCCCCCCACTCCCCCCACGTAGCCGTGACATTCATTAATCTCCTCCACCACCTCACCATCAACGGACTGTTTGCTTTGTAACTCCAAAACTCTACTACTCAGATTTAAGTACCATTGAACATTTTTTGTATTATTATATATTTTGTATTATTGTATATACATTTCATGTTTATGAATTTGTGTTTTATGACAAGTATTCTGGGTATCACAATAATTGCAAAATTTTGGATATTAAATGCGATGATTGACAAACACCGCGTAAAGGGAAATTGGCTGATTAATGTAAAAGATGGCGTTGCGTCACACTCTGCATTTAGAACGACTACCTTGCTACGAGTAGTTACATATTTGTCGAGATTTATGGCTTATGTTGATTATGTAATTTATAATTTTCGAGAAGTGAATATTTATTCAGTTTCACTTTAACAGATACATGTTACATGCTGTTTGAGAAACGTGTGGTATTTTGTCATATTTTTCGGTGAAACTAACATTCAAACCACATCAACCAATGATCATAGATCGAATTTCAGTAATCGGAAAGAAAGAAAGAAAGAAACAATTATTCGCTGAATATGGTCAAAATATAAAATGGTCTTAAATAATTTGGAATATTAAATAAAATTAAATATTAAATATCCCTAATATAAATAAATGCCATAAGCAATAAAATCAGTAAATATTAAAATTAAAATTTTCAACATAGAAAAAACCCTAATTACTAGTTTGAATTAATTCAATTTCATTAAATTATTTTGATTACTGGGTTTAATACCCAGTAATCAAAATTTATTCTCGGTTATTAATTACTGGTAATGGGTTAATATTTGTTAATAAAACATATATTCAATTAAGGTGAGTTAAAATGCTTATTGTATCTTCATACTTGGAAGACAAGTAAGTTAAGTACACCTTACGAGTTCAAATTTTAAAAAAAATTGATCGAGAGGCATAATGTCTATGCTTGCGTTGTGTATGCTTGTTGTGAATAACACACGGCCGTCCGGGGGCATGCGCTAATGCGGCTGATCCTAAATTAAACGTACTCATGCTTTTACCAGATTATATCGTAATAAACATTAAAAAAACTATCATCTTTTATTTTTATTTTATTTGTTACACCGCTAGGTGTAAAGAATCTGAGATTTACAGTTCTAGCACTCCTACATTTCTACAAATAAATCGAACAAGCCATTTTAATATGCAGTTTACGGGTAACTGATAAGTTCCTTCAAAGTAAGAGCGTGTGTTTATAATAAATTTGCTAAATACCGCATGACAAATACCCAACATGTGAACGGGTAATCTCCCCAAATACGTGATTAAATTAAGATATATGTATATTTGATTCGACTGCAAACGTTTTGAAGATTAGTGATGTGAGCTTTCCAAGTAAATTACTAAAAACGTTCAAATATACATAACGACATCCGGTAAATTAAAATTTATTTTAAATATTATTATTGGTCAAGAAGTGTTCATAGATAAATGTTCGTTGGTTCCAACAGAGTGTGACGCCAATCAGACAGAATACAAAAAAATATTTATGCACATTTTTTTAAGCTCTGTGCACTATCCGTTAGCCTTGCATTTAATTAAACCCCTGCTTCAGGAAAACAATGCCAATTTTAATTTTGTACGATTGTGGTTACGTCATTGTTATTTATTACATTTCATTGAAAGTAGTTAAATCTATCACCAACAAATGTCCTTTGTTATTTTTGGAAATCCTCCTGCCATAATTTTCAAGTGGATCTTTGCTATAAGTTCAAAGTATAGTAATTACTTTACCCATACCTGTAACAGAAATAATCGATTCATCTCAATTATGTTTCTTATTTAGAGTTAGCAAGGTAATATCAAAGGAATCTTATGAACCACGTTCAGCGTACTCTACTGATGTCCCTGCATTGTAATATGTGACATGTTTTGTGGAATTATTTAATAATAGATTTGATGGTCTTTTCCCGTGATGGAACTCGTCAGTTCGCCTGGAGACAGAGCCAATACTTCAAAGAAGCTATTGTTATTAACGAGTAATATATTTCTTCGTTTAATACTTATCCATTATTATTAATTCGTCTTATTTACTTTTCGATTTATTCTACATTCGTTCTCACTTTACATATTCTGTTTTTTTTTACTCATCTATATCACATTGGCAACTTTGAGTTACTAAGGCATGTTGGTGCACACGTCATCACTAGCTTAGCTGAACGATTAGTGCTTGAATGACATTTTCACCAGTTTTGAAATACATATAGAATAACTTTTCATTTCAGTTTTGACCGTATGAAAAAAATCGGTACGCATGTTTTTACTTAATTTAATCAAAATGAAAATATTATTTGTATTTGGCGAACATTGCAACGTATGCTGCAGAAAAACAGACAGTGATAGATTCTTGATATATGTCGGCCTTTGGTACTTTCAAAAAAGGCTCATATTTCTTTAATTATATATAAAGACGGCCTGTTTGGTGTGGAGGTAAGTACCCTTGCCTTCCATGCCAGAGGTCCCGGGTTCGAATCCTGGTAGGGGCAGTGTTTTATATTTGCTTTCTAGTCATGGATGTGTATGTATGTTTATTTAAATTTAATAAAAAAAAATCTATCTGTGCTTATATATTTCTTAAGTTTATTTATCCGTTATCTAGTATCCATAACACAAGTTCTTAATGATACTTAATTTGGGCTAGATAATGTGGTGTGATTATTAGAAATATTATTATATTATTATTATTATTATATTTTAATATTATTAATAATTTTCAGGTTTGTTTTGAGGTCTGACTGGTCTCAAAACAAATCTGAAAATTATTCCCCAGCATTTGATTTTTATAAAGCAAGATTTCGTGAGATCACAAGAGTGAGACATTACCATAGGGCGCATAGTCCTACACTCACAGCAGTTGTTCAATGTTGGCGAAATAGCAAGAAAATATATATAAAAATAAGATATCCTTTTCATTTCTACATAATAAACAAATAATTTTTATGATGCTTATTATTTCGTTTTTCTGTCTACACGTTGAGTCTTTTGTATATCTTAATATCTAAATAAAAATCAAAGCCATTCATTTAAACATAAGAAACCCAAAGGCGTTCGTGGTTTCCATTGCTCAGTACTCTAAAAGCTCAATTTCGACTCACAGTGTGGAATGTAATCGGTTCTCAAATTGCATTTATCAAAAATAAAATGAAGACTTTCAAGACTTAGTATTTACTACTGTAATGCTATTTGAGTTTAAACAAACTTTTATTATATTTGAAAAAAATTTATTTATTGTTTCTATTTCAAAATGTTGAAACAATTTAAATTTCAAAATAAATACAGTTACCTTAATCTTATTAATTTGCATGTCTTTTTAATTTAAGATTGTGTTCATTTTTATTTCAGTATTTTAAAAAGTTATTTTGCGACAGCGTTCTTAAGTACGATAAATTTATCTGCGTCCTTTTCCAAAATTAAACATTGGTCTTAACATTTGTTTGGTTCCTTGCTCTAATGTTTCTAAAAAGACTACGTTTTGAGTTGATCTGGATTTTATGACATGAAAGACAATGAAAATGGAATAATAAATATATAATAATAAAAATGAACACAATGCACAGTATGATGACCTTCTTACATTAAATATTTTCTATGGTCTCGTAAAAACAATGAGGAGACATGAGGGTTCATGATGCTGGAGCGCTGCATGCCATACGTCACGCTGCTTCGCCATACGTGGCGCATCGTGCCTTGTTAATTTTTGTTGCAGTGAGTTCACAAATTCCGGAGGAGTTCTCAACCTAGAGATGATGGAACTCAATAACTTTCCTTAATCCTTCTTCAGTCTACCCAGTTCCTCGATTTCTTTTCCTTCCTTTTCATCGATTTTATCGAAATTCTCTTTAATTCATTTTATTTTATTCAAACATTTATTCTAAAATGACACACGACAATCCCAAATATGCAAAATTAAAAATCACCTAGAAACCTCCTTCACCCGATTGGCTGTAACTATTAAAAGAATTATACTAATCCACGCATCTGGAACACAGGTAATTTTTTTCTTAGCTTTTAATGACCTCATTAACGATTTGGTAGTTTTTTTGAGCACAAACTAAATTGAATATCCGTAGTTACTGCAACACTCAGCTTTGATCAGTTTGGTTAGCGGAGACATGACGTTGAGAACTTGGCTTCCTATCAGTAGAACCTACTAATTTTAGTACACATTCTTTTAATTTGTACTAATGGCAAAATCATCACAATTGTTAAGAGTGGAACAACAATATAATTTTTTAATGTTTGCATTTGTTTAAATTTCCGGTATTTTGCTCCTCGTACATCACTTGTCTATTGACTTTTTCTCTCAATTCAGTTATTCTTTTCACCTTGGTAATTTCACCCGAAATTATACTTACCACCATGTTGAGGTTTTATTTTACGAATTATTTTCTCTATGTTGATTTTCGTCGCTGAATAAGAATAATAAAATTTTTAACACGCGTTCAAATTTGTATTTTACCTGGTTCAATTGTTAATTTTTTATTCAGCGGCAAAAACTGCCTCTTATTTATTTTTGAATGATTGTGGTCGTTATTGAAACATCTTAGCCTCTATCAATAACTGCTAATTCTGAATGTTCTTAATGAAACTTGAATGACTGTCTACATGTTTCTTTGAAATCGATGTTTTATGTAGGCAAGAGCGCAGCTGCAAGCAACTCATGGTATTTTCACAATTTTCAAACGAAACTCATTATCCTGTCAGATTACCGATTTAACAAGACTTGCAGTTTCGCTCTATCCCATAACAGATGAAGGAGCGCATGTAAAATGTTTTGAATCGGCTGACAGGGGTGCGTGCGACCCTCTGCAGGGCGCGGAGGAGCGGAGCTGCGCCCCGAGAACGCCCTTGATGCGTTACTAGACGAGCTGCAGACCTTTTCCAAGCCGGTGGCGGTGACAACGGGGCAAGTTCCGGTCACGACGCGTGCCGAGCCCCCATTGCGGCGTCTACACTCATACCCCAGTGGCAGCGACACGGACGCGTCGCCGCCGGTGCGCGCGCGCGGCCAACACCCCGTAAAGCCACCCGTGCCCGAGCGCCACCCAGAACTACTAGCATTGGCCGGGCGCCGCGCGCCGCCGCCTCCACCACCGCGCACTTCCTCGCGATCACCATTGGCGTCCCCACCCGAGCCCGCCACCTCACCCGCCGACCTGCATGCTGACCTGCCCAATGACCGGCCTGGCGACCAGCCCGGCCTGCGCCAGGCTCAGCTGGAGCAGCGCCACCAGGAGCTTCTGAAGAAACAAAAAGCTTTGCAAGAGCAATACGCGCGCTTGCAGTTGATCCAGCGTAGCGGGCCCGCGCTGCCACCTAGCGCGCAGCCGGAGCTAAAGAAGACCGGCAGCGAGTCTAACTTACTGACCAAGCTGAACCTGAACCTGTCCTGTGCGGGCGGATCGGGCAGTATGACGCAGCTGCCGGGCGAGCCGGCGCCGTCCACCTCCCCGCCGGCCGCCGCACCGGACGTCACTTCGTCCGCACCGGCGTCCACTACAAATAAAGTCTATGAGACTGATATCCTGTGACCCGCTCCCAGCAATAGCCAGTCTTTGTATAACTGTATGAATAAGGTTACAAAACGCCTGCACAGTTTTCACCAGTACTTAATGTTTTAAATGGTCTGATATCGGTTTCACGGCTAAGAACTCCAAATGTAAAGTTAACTTTAATTCATTAGACCTTGGTTTATAGATGGGTAAAGAAATATGGATAATTATAGTTATAGTCTTCAAAGTAAATTAATAAGTTATAATGCGTAATATCTCGAATTATGAATGTTCATTCATTGATATACATCGTAATTGCTGTGATTAGCCTAATATCCCTTGTAGGTAATTAATGTTTGTCAGCACCCGTGTAAAACATGTCAAATCTAGAGATATGTAGGTGTGTCTATTCACATTCACTCCCTTTCTTCCCTGGCGTCTCTAACTATCTCCGTCTCTGCCGTTCGTACCACAAACGAGCCTGCAGAAACTACCTAGGCACTTAAATAATGTCGTACAGCATTTTTTACAAAATATTTCTAAACTACAAAGTCTGTTGTATTAAAGTTGCAAATCAAAAACAAAATTTGGTGTTGTATAGTAAATCAGAAAACTATTAATATTCATTGCGGACCGATTAAATAACGGAATTAACGTTATAATTTTAACAATTAGAGAATGAACTGTGATAAAAGGTACCTATGTATAATGACAAGAATTGATTTTATCTCCACCGTGACTGTAAGAAACCGCTTATCTTCCTAGAAACACAGCTCTCCTGGCCTTTAAAATAAAAGTCGATATTGTATAGTTCTTATCATTAAATTGAGCATATTTTTTTAAATCTAAAGCGCATTTAGCAAAAGTCGTAAAAAAATTAGAAAAGCTTTAAAATCAGGGTTCCTAAAAATATACATACATATGTATTATACTTCCAAATTTCTGATCTCTAATGCATTATTTGGAATGAGAGACAAAAAGAAACCTGTACATTAAGTTTACCACCGGAACGGCGGCGGCGCGGCCGGCGACTCCTGCGCTGCAGGCGACGCTCTGTCTCTGTATTTACCGCAACCTTTGATTAACACACACAAAAACATTAAACGTACTCGCACTTTCAAACCGTCATTAATATTATCATAGTTAAATATATTAAACAAGTAAACGAGGTCAAATTGAATGAAAATAATGAAAAATGAGTGATATTGTTATTTAAAAGCATGTATTAAAATAACCTTATTTTTAGATTCAAATATATCTGCGTCAGAATTAGGATTCGATGAATGACCTAGAAACATCGAGAAGAGTAGCTGACACATATACGTGATTTATGAATGGGAAAAAATAATAAAGTTATGATGATCGCTGAAGCAAGGCCTGCAACTGCCACAGGGGGCATTCAACTTAGCTAGTGGTTAGAGCACTACCTTAAAAGCTAAGCATAGGGCATTTGGATGACTGTGAAGACACTGCATATTATACATAGTCAATATAACCTAAAAGAAGCAGCTTGTATTTCTTATTATTTACAATGTTTATTTTAATCGACCAGCATTGTGTAGCAGCGCTCGTGCACAATGCGAGTCGCGCGGGAGCTCTGTCCCTACTAGTTATATTTCAAACATTCGCCAGGAAACTGTAACACCAACAGATTATATGTATATATAATATATATATATATATATATATACGTCATGTATAATATGACCTAATATTTTAGTAAATTTTTGAGAATCGGTATAGTAATATAATGTGTTTAGACACCCTGTAGAATATAACACACCACATAGAATATTATTGCATATATACCTATATATACTTGTCACATAAGTAAGTAAACTGTGTGTTTCTATAAATGTTTTGCATTATTGAATACAACATTTTTATTATATCATGTGTAAAATATTAAAGCACTTAGTACAATTTGTGTCGGACGAAATGTTAGGTTATTATCAATCTACTTGTAGGGTCGGTGTAGTCGTTCCATACAAGCCGGAACCTTTTCATAATTTTTTTATGCTTATGAGCAAAAACATGGTGTGAACGATTATTTAAGGATTAGCTTTGCTCGTGTCTAAATATCTAGTGCCAAAAATAAATTTTATACAGTTTCCAAGATCTTTTAGTATCTAACTAAGGCAGTAACTTACAATTTTACACAGACACTTATTTTCAAAAGTTCCTTTCATAACACGTAAGGAATTGTACATTTCATAAGCCTTTTCAAATTCAAATGCGAATTCCTATCTTGCGTTAGAAGTGTCATTTTATTTGATAAGTACTTAGCGTATTATTGTGTAAGATGATAAGCAAGTTTTTTTCAGCTGTATATTTATATAATTTATTAGTCTACTGATAATTTTGTTAGACCTTTGTCGGTTTACCAAAAATAGCTTCAGGTTTTTTGTACAAATTAATTCCTATCAAAAAGTGCCAAAAGAATATATTCTGCGATTGTCCAAACCACACTTAATTAAATTAATACTCTTTTAATTCGCCTTCGATTGAAGAAGGTTTTAGAGTCATTGCAATGTTTTAGTTGACTAGAATAATAATAAACATAGGTTAGACTGAATTACCAACTCCCACCAAATTCCAAGATTCTTCTCATTATATTGAATTATGCCTATTACATTTACTTGAAACAATTAAAGTTACGTTAAATTTAAACGTTAAAGTACAGTTTGTTAAATTGTAAGTATTATTTGTTTTAAATTGTAAAATATTTATGTAATTACTGTAAATTTTAATGAGTTATGTTAGATATAATTATTACATGTTTCGGTTAGTTTGACACATATTTTCTTAATGATTGGTGTAGTTAGTTCCAGACTGCATGAGAAATATTTCAATGTGAGTTTATATAATATTAAAATGAATATATTATACACGTCTATATCGTTTCATTAATTTGATTTTATTCCAAAATCCTAAGGATGCATGCTTTGTTTTATTACTACACAGCGAGCTATAAGATACATACATACGTGCAGCTCAGGAATCGGACTAGGCTGATCCATAAACTTGTAGCACTTCTTTGTAAAGACCATTCAGGAAGTTCCGCATCATACGCACGTTTGATGTCTTGATTTGGTACCTAACCAAATAAAAAGTAATTACAAAAAATATTTCATGCTTGTTAAACTGGTAGTAAACGGTAAGATCATCTTTAACTTGCATAATATTAAATATTTTTCTTTGGTTTCGCTGCATAGGTCGTTGTAAGTACTGTAAGTCTTGTAAGTACTCATTTTCCGGCTTTCTGTAAAATTAGATTTTTTATAAACATTAGCCAGCAAGCAAACACATGTTATGCTTGATAGCAAGTGGCATCTCGCTTCGTGAACCGACCAAGCTGGGCTATGCATCATTAATCTTGTACTTATTAGGTTAGTATTAATAGTTTCATCTTATTATGATACAACTTGGCAATTTCGGTTCTACTAGTATTATTACAAACTTTATATCTATTAAAGGCTTTGAAATGAAATGAAATATTTGTTTCTCAACATTGACAAATACTTGTTCTTATTGACGTCAAATAAAACATAACTCTACCACCAGTTCGGAAAACCTTTGTGAAGAAGAACTGGCAAGAAACTTCACGGGTATATTTTTTTCAGAATAAATTTACAGAGTGTCTTTATGTCTATACAAAATTATTCTTATCTGCATCTGTTAGCTCGGCAAGCCTACCTCCCCCCAAGTATCCAAATGACGAACACCCTCAAACGGCACCCGTTCACGAGTAAACGCGGGATCCAGCCATCGCCCTCTTCAACCATATTAGAGGGAAGTGAACGACCCGTCACCCGACGCTACCATACGGAGACGTACTTGACAATGACGCTTTAGATATTCATCGGGACGAAGAACTCAACGAGCAAACAGACACATTACACATGCTTTGTTACAAATACTAGTACAATCCTGTTAATGAGGGGATTATACCTAAGGGCTTTTATCACCCAAATAATCGGATAGTTTATAATATGCTTTAGCACACAATTTTATAGTTTCTTTGTATTTGTCAAAAGGAAGACCTTGGATATCCTCAGGAACCTTATTATAAAAGCGTATACATTGACCCATGAATGAGTTAGTGACTTTATGAAGCCTACTATTATGAGCTGCCAGCATATTTCCTACTCTTGTGTTAACATTGTGCAGATCTTTTTTTCTTTTAAACCAGGTTATGTTCTTTTTTACATACATTAAATTTAATAAAATATATTGTGAATGGAAAATAAGAATATTTATTTCCTTAAGTTTACTTCTAATGCGCGGTTTACATGCATTAAGTAGTTAAGTTGGTAACTAAATTTTAACAAAATTTTAAGTTAGTACATATCACTTGTGTGTCCAAACGGATTAAGTAGTTAAGTTCATAAGTTCAATGAAGATGAGCAGTGATGAATGTCGAGGAATTCGTCAATTCAGATATGTGGTAAACGGTCGATCGATTGGTGTGGTAACACCCTTAAATATTCTTCCACAAATTTAAAAGTAGAAACCAAACTCTACTCCAACATTTTAAAAAACAAGAGAAAATGCGACATAAATACGAGCTCTTGCCGCCACCCGCTTTGTCAACTTATGCACTTAACTAAAATATCACGTCCACCGACCTATTTATACGAAAAATAGAACGAATCCTAATCTACTTAATCACTTGCGTACTAAAGTTACCGCTTGTCACTTAATTGACTATTTACACGCAACTTTTAACTTAAAATTTTGTTACCAACTTAACCATTTAACGCGTGTAAACTAGCCATAAGTGACACCCGTGGACCGACCTGATAGATTGACCTGTATATATTCTATGAACACTATTTGTTATTTTGTTATACAAATGCCGGAAATATATTTATACCCATACTAAGCGCCTAAGTACTACTTAAGCTTTGAAAATTTTGAATCATTTTAGCAACTATATCCGCTTTTAAATGATTGGTTGGCTGAGTTGGAAGTCTATATCAATGGCACTCAACATTTTAATCTTTTACGTCCTCGTTTACTCCAGCATCGCAGAGATTCCACACAAGTATTTTACAAACATATTGAGCACCCAATATTAATTATTGTTATTTATTATTATTACTATAATGAAACGAGCTCATATTTTTCGAAAAAAGTGGGCAACTGTATTTATAATAAGTATAAGCTGATTTCATACCTGCACTTCACATGGCTATTCGTGAACGCGTATTCGTCTTATTGACGCAAATACGACGACATGAAGTCGTTTAATTCGTCTATTAGTCGCTTATTAGTACAAACAGAACGTATATACGAACACACGTATCCGCCAATTGTCGGTTTTTGTAAACACATCAAAGGATTGCGAATACACCGAACATGTTACTGTACCTCCCACATATATCTACATCGCTCGCTCAGAAGTGTGCGGTGCGCTACAACGTCAAAGGTGTTTAATTTTTTTAGCTTTCTACAAAATGACGTAGTCAATTGCCTGAGATACGATTTTGCAGAATCTTATCAAATGCATCCCTGCATATGAGACCCGAAACATGGCTGTCACAAAAACCAAAGCAAAGTTAACGGAGATTTTAAGAACTTACATCTTTGCATTCGAGACCAGCAAAAATGTTCGGTATATTCGCTGTTCATGACGTCAGACAGACATTCAGACTTCACTACAAACAACTAAATCGAATAAAAATGCGAAAACTGAACATCGATGTGAAGTCGCACCATCACAAGAATTATCGGAGTTATCTTTTGTTGATGAATGCTTTATTCTTCACTTCGACGACGATCGACTTCGCTCTAACGCAAAAAGGCTCCTCCTACAACGTTGATCTTAACTCGACGTAACTTCGGCGGCGTTGTACCGACACATGGACTTTGATTTCCTGCACTTCCACTCGCGTAGCATAGACGTTGATCGCACGCACTTCGTAGACCTCTTCACTGCACCGACACTATCCTCTCTGCACTAGAAATTAACTTTCCTTTAACTTCACTTTCCTTTCAATCTTCTGTTCTTCTACTTCCTTACTCTTCAGCTGACTTTCCTTGACTCGGGTAGTTTCGACCGTTTTCGGTATGCCGAAACAAAACTGGGAATCACCCGGAGCACTCACACCGACGCGTCGCGCGCGCTGCCTGCCAGTGCTCTTTGCTTGACGACGCCGTCACTGATCTTACGTGGGTTGTTGCGATAGCATACCTTAAGATGCTTCGGCATTTCCAAGCATACCTCGACATGCCTTGGCATTCCTAGGCACGCTTCAGCATGTCTAAGAATGCTGCGGCAATAATTGCCGTCAGTGTGCGTCTACGCGAAGGCATGCCGAAGGATTCTTTGCCTTTGAAATAAAAATCGCAAGGTGCGAGGTCGGAGCTATACGGCGGCTGACCTAGTAATTTCACGTTTGACGTCAACAAAAAGTCAATCGTTCGCCTCGAAATGACCTACCCTGTCGACGATCGAACCCACCATATTTTTTTCCACGCTTCGACCTCTCTTCACTTTAGTTGGCAACTCTTCGGAAGGAAACACCCACTGAAGAGACTGTCTTTTGGTTTCGGTCGGCAGTAAATCCAGCTTTCTTCATCCGTAAGTATGTCGAACACAGCATTTGAGTCACCTCCGTTAAATATTTCAACCATTTTACGGCACCAATCAACACGACGGACCCTCGGTCAAATTATGAGGTATCCACCGGGCACAAAGCTTCCTGATCATAACAGTAAATCCAGCTTTCGTCAGCTGTTCTTTAAGTATGTCGAACACAGCATTTGAATCACCTCTGTTAAATCTTTCAACCATTTTACGGCACCAATCATCACAATGAAGTTTTTGGCCCTCGGTCAAATTATGAGGTCTCCACCGAGCACAAAGCTAACCGACTGCTAAATGTTCATGGAGGATTTTGTGCACTTGACTCGTACCGATGCCTAAGTTGTCCTTATCCGCTAATAGGTCACTTTCTGTCAGTCTCTATCATAGGCCGAACAACACAGACGTTATATTCAGTCGTCGCCGCAGAATCAAAAATACCTCTTAACATAAGCTTAAAAGATTAATAAATTATAAAGACAGATACGGCACCTCCTCTTTGCAGTAGTTCCGTGCTCTTTACACAGGCCTATTGAATCTTGTCGTAACAATATTAATATAACTGTACGAGCCAATGTGTCATTGCACTCGTTCACCGCGTTTACCTAAGCAAGCAATATTAGAACTATATAAATTTAACATTTTTACAGTAAAAATAGTGATCATTACTCACCTTCTCGAAGGAAAACACCCACCATAAGGATCCTACGCCATTGCTATCCTTTGATCGGAGTGGATTTGGTATAAAGTGAGATGGGGTAAGACTCACATATTTCTATGTTAGGCAATTAAGATTGAATTTTATGACTATGTTGTTTGTCGTACCTTTGAGTTAACAATGACCCTGATACACAGAAAATATAATATTTGTAAAATTATGAAGATATTTCCGTAAATGTATTCAGGGCGGTTATATTAAATAAAATAGTAGACTAGTAAAACTGCTAGTCTTCCCCCACTTAGACTAACAGTCACGAATTTTAAAGTAAAACATAGACTTTTTATAGTTTTTGAATAAAAATAATAAACTTAAGCATGTACTAAAATGTTATTTGAACTGTATCCCAAAGCAATAAAGTTAATTGTTGTAGTAATTTTCATATGTAATAATTTGGGGCAAGACTAGCATACAATCGTTTTCAGAGGTATAGAACCTTTAATAACACTTTTAATTAGTCTTGCCCCAAATCATTACATTCAAAAATAACCAAAAAATGAACTTTACTGCTGTGGAATAGAATTCAAATTTAATATTGATACATTGATAATACGATGTAGGTAATTTTACTTAAAAATCTTAATATTAAAATAAAAACCAGATTTAAAAACATGTCGCAGGAAATTTTATTGAACTTACTTTATATTATGACGTAAACATGTTTCAATATTGTTTATTATAAGGTACGACGTACGCAATTTAGGCTGAAATCTAAAAAGTTTACTTATATTTATCCCAGACTTATCTCAGCTAAACGGTCAAACAAAAGCGACTTTATTTTATAATAAATAGTATAATATATCATAAAATATGTAGCACCAATCTTGTCAAAATGGCAGCCCTATAAGGACAGAATTTTCATCACCTGACAGTTCGCCATTTTTTACTTTTTTACCGCTTCCAGCAACTGTTCTCTGGTATAGGCAGTTACTTGCCCTATCTGTTTTTGGTACGTAATTTCTGACCATCTCGCATGACCCTGTATCAAAACAAAAAAAATTTTTGGGCTGCATTTTATAAATATAAATAGTTCATCAAGCAACGATACATAAAATTTATTATTAAGATCCATTAATTTATTCTTCCACTAAAATACAGGAAAAAATATAAGTGCTAAAATCCGATTTATCTCTCTTACATGCATAGTAAGTAAACAATAGAAAAATGATTATAACATCTGACTTGGGGAAAGAATAACATACGTTAGTATTGCCCCGAAAAAACCGATAGTCTTACCCCAATTTGATATCCCTAGGGGATGATATTTTGTGTAAGTACTTGAATATTATCGAAAATCGTGTATTTTACTTCATATTGATATAATTATTTGAAAGCTAGTATTAATGTAACGCTACTTACGTCAGAACAGGGGCAGTCCATTAATCACGTGATGTTTTTTTCGCATTGTAACACCCCCCCACCCCCTTGGTGATACATGGTGAGGTTTAAGACTACCCCTCCCCCCCTATATCACGTGTATTTTTTAGTACCTACAAAGAATCTTAATTTTTTTTTAAATATTTATTACATAAAGGTGTAAGTATCATCTAATTTAATTTTCACACTACAAGCCGCTATCGATTTTGTACGCGTTTGACGAAAAAATAAAAACACGTAACGACGCTTTTCGGTTCACTACCGCGCGTTTGTCGAAAAAATAAATACACAGGATATATTACTACACCCCCCCCTGTGATATTTCGTGATTTTTTACGGACCCCTCCCCCCCTTTCTAGCCTCATGTGATTAATGGACAGCCGCACACTCCAATTTAACCACTTTTTATATTTTTTTTATAACTAAATACAGCGACCAAACAACCAAACGTCTTGTAAAACGTCTAAAAGCAACGTCGACAGCCTGTTGGGTGAATTTAACCTCAATAATGAGAAATTGGAATCAGCAGAAGAAAAAATATCCGATTATTTTACAAAAAACATTTATCATGAAATTATGAGATTCAAAACAACAGCCAGAGCAACCATGACATCGGACTCCGAGCGGCCTTCAACTCCCAAACTCTCCGGACCCTGAATCAAAAACTAGGTTCAAGTGCACACCTACAACATTCTCTACCTCAGATTGATATTCCCATATTTACGGTAAAGTACGCACAGTGGCCTACATTTTGCGATTTGTACACCGAAGCGATACATAACAATAAGTATCTAACGAACGCGTAGAAATTGCTATATTTAAAATGTAAGGTCAAAGGTACCAGAAGACGCTTACAGGATGGTAGATACGAGGTGACCCTCCCCATGAAACATGATTTTTTGAAAGATTTGACCAACGACCATGTTAGTGAGATGGGCATAACATGGCATTTTACCGCCCCATCCTGGCCCTCTGCAGGGGGCCTGTGGGAAGCAGCCGTCAAGAGCCTCAAACAGCACCTGAAACGAGTGATGGGAGAACAGAAACTCACATACGAAGAGCTGACAACCTTACTACACTAAATAGAAGCATGTATGAACTCCCGTCCACTCTGCACCTTTACAGAAAATCCTGACGATAACTGTCTCACTTCCTCGTCAACGGTCCCATCTTAGCAAGACCCGAGACAGACCCATCACTCACTTATCATCAAGATGGCAATTAAAACAAGCTATGAACAAGCCAATATGGCAGTTCTGGTCTCGGGAATATTTACAAATCTTACAAACTAGATCGAAATGGAAAACCCTAAGCAAATATATCGAACTGAACGAAGTTGTGTTCATTAAGGAAGACAACATGCCCCCAGGAAAATGGGCACTAGCACGTGGCCTTGAACTCCACCCTGGCAAGGATGGGCACACCCGGATGGTTACACTGAAAACTGTCAGCAAATTAATTTTATTACCAGTTCGTGAAATGATAAAAAAAGATGAAAATCAAGAAAAAAATGCTGAAAAACCAAAAATTTAAGAAATAAAAAGATCCTCAAGACCCAGAAAAAACATATTACAAAACTTTATAATTCATATATTATTTATCATGACTATATTCTTCTTGGACGGAAGCTTCGATTCTGCAAATATCTAACATAACAAAAATTTATCAAAATAAGTCGCTATACCTTGACAAGATTGCTGAAATACAATCCATCAAAGAGCAATGGACCCTTGCGGCCTACTATAATTTGACCTTATACTGGCAAAATATCGAAAATGTAGAAAATCATATCATCTATTACAACTAATGAAAAACCAGACCTCCATATTTGAAACCGAACGTACGAGGGTGGATTGAAAAGTTCACGGCCTAAATAAGAAAACACAGGAATAATCCAATTTTTTATATTTATTTTTCTACATACTCTCCTCCTAGGTCACAGCACTTAGTCCAGCGGTCCCCCAAAGCCTTGATGCCATTTAAATAGGTCTTCAAAAAAGGCATCTACGGCCACTTTGACCTCTTCATTGGTAGAAAATTTCATTCCACCTAAGTGTTTTTTTAGTTTTGGAAATAGGTGGAAGTCAGAAGGTGCCAAGTCAGGTGAAAAAAGGGGATGAGGAAGCCATTCGAAACCACAATTCACTATTTGAGCCATCGATTCTGCAGATGTGTGAACACGAGCATTGTCCTGATGAAACAAAACTTTCTTGGTCAACAAACCTGGTTTTATTAGACTTTATTTCTTCGCATAAACGACGTAATAGAGTGCAGTAGTATGCAGAATTTATAGTTTGACCTCTTTCTAAGTAATCGACCAAGATGACCTTAGAATCCCAGAAAACCGATGCCATTGCTTTGTTTACTGAAAAACACACCTTGGCTTTCTTGGGGATCCGGGTTTCTTCCATTGTTTGGATTGTTGTTTGGATGGAGGAGTATAGTGATAGACCCATGTTTTGTGCATAGTAACAAACCTTGCCAAATTTGTCTCTAGAAATCGTGAGCCAAGTTCGTTTTTGCTCAATTGAAAGGAGCCGCGGAACTCATCTTGCAGACACCTTGTGGAACCCTAATTCTTTAACGATCATGTTTTGTGTACGTTCATATGAAATCCCTAGAGCTTCAGCTATCTCAAATACCTTCAATCTTCTGTCTCCCATGATGAGATCACATATTTTTTCTATGTTTTCCGAAGTCGTAGCTCTAGAAGGCCCTCCAGAGCGGAGGTAATCTTTGATGCTCTCTCGTCCACGTTTAAATTCAGCTGTCCACTTTTTTATCATTGTATACGACGGAACAGATATTCCTAAAGTAGCCACCATATCTTCATGAACCCGCTTTGGGGTTAAGTGTTTCATGTGGAGGTATTTGATCACGGCACGGTGCTCGAAACTATCCATTTTCAAAATTTATTAAACTTACTCTCACTTAATGTTCAATAAAATAAATAATTACGCATGAATCTCAGAGAAAAATTGCACAGAGACTGACAAAGAGTCTAGGTTTCATATGAAGGTACTTTTATAATAATATGACAGCTTTTCAATCCACCCTCCTAACATTATTTATCGCAATGAAAAACACATGAACAAACATGTTGAAATTATAAACTATCAACTACCAAAGCTTTCATGAGAATCAAACGTCTTTAAAGTATCAGTTTACATTATGATGAATACCATTTAGACCGATTACTTGACATCAAATATCCGCCTAGTTCAAGAAAGTGTTAGATAACAGACAGATTTGGCAGAATTTTCGAACTGGCTGGCGTCACAAAACTCGATACGGATCACTTTGTATTTATATATTTATGCAAGAACACAGTAACAGATATCTATATATATATATATATATATATCCACCAAGGAACATTTATCACCAATCAATTAAAGGAGCATTTCCGGACAGATAAACGGAGACTTATCAATTCCTGTGAAGCCTGAAAAAATACCTATATGAAATACTACATGTCCGAACTAAAATTAAAAGCAATTATCTAATAAAGGAAATAAAAATACCGCTGACTACGAGTGAACACTATGAGTTGGATCGCGTCATCAGTCTACCTATATCAAAAAATTATAATACAACTTATTACGCAATACCAAGTATGGAATTCATGGCTTTTAATGTGAGAAAGGAAACATTCATTCCGATGTCATAGACGGATATGTTATCCTGCATTAAGTATCATGATGACAGATTATTATGTCCTCTAGATGCCCCTATCTATCAATTAAGAATACAACACTCGATTTGTGACACTCAAATATTAATTAACGAAAAGAAAGAAACCTTTTGCAAAATAAAAACAATGCTTTGCACAGAGATGTGGCTCAAATTGCACTTTTTTTCTTTTTTTCTTCCCCTCCACGGGAAGGGCAGCAGGATAAAAAATGCTCTGACGCATACACTGGCGCGCGCGATCCAGGATATATGGGGCTCGTTCCGACGCCTACCAGAACCACTACCCACTAAAAAACCCCCTGTCGGCTCGTGCTTTTTTTTGCCACTCAGCCTTCATCTGAGCGTCGGCCAATTGGAGGAAGAGGCCGCGCTAGCGGGGCCCTGAAGGGTACACCCGCTGCGATTAACATAGCACTGAAGGTGCTCAAAGCACTGAAGGTGAATACATAGAAGGTGCTCAAAATGAAAAGTAAATAATTAAAAAATTAAAAATTGGAAAATAAAATTGAGTTAATTCGGATTTATCTTAGAATTAGGATTTACGTTAGAATTAGAATTTAAGTTAGAATTAGAATTTGCGGCCAGAAGGGCATCGAGATTGGCTGACAGTCTGGTGGATGAGTACGCTTGCGCATTCCTAGACCTAGCGACTTTGAACTTCGAATCTAAGACAGGAGTAGTATATGAGACTGAACACGAACTAGAGGATTGGGATGGGTTTCGGAGCGTTTGAAGAACGCTTCAGAGAGTGTTTTGAGGTGTTGTTTTACTGTAGGCAGTTCAAGATCTCTGTGCAAGTCCGCACTACGCACGTACCACGGTGCGTTTGTGGCCCTGCGGCAAAAGAGGTTTTGAACTACCTGTAGTTTATGCAGGAGGGAGGGTTTGGCGTGGGCAAAGATTGGCGAGGCATATGTCATGACGGGTCTAACGCAGACCTTGTAAAGTGTACGTTTGTTTCTGAAAGACTTTTTACTTTTTCTACCTAAAATACTATTTAGGCGGCCTAAGTAGTGACGGGCGAGTTTCGAAACTCTTTCAACGTGTGGCTTGAAAGAAAGCGTCGGATCTAACGTGACGCTTAAGTATTTAGTACTGCGCTTCCAGAGGATGGGAATGCTTAACATTCGAACGTGGGGATCGCCAGCGGGAAGGCGGCGTTTGTGGTCAAAGCGCATCGCAGAACTCTTTTCAGGATTCACATCGATGCGCCATTTTTGAAACCATACACCAAGTCTTTTGGAGTCTGGTTATACAGTGCGGAACACTATGGCCTTTGGTATAGAGTGCGGTGTCGTCGGCAAAGAGGGCAAGTTCGACGCCTTTTAGCGGGATGGGAATGTCGTTGGTGTATACGGTGTACAACAGAAGGGCGAGGATTAAGCCTTGAGGGACTCCAGCCTTTATGGGACGAGGCGCGGAAAGCGTGCCTTCATGTTTTATATCGAAACGTACAGTCTTTGAGAAACGACGCGATTAACTGACAAGGCGATCCGGTAAGCCTATTTTGTAGAGTTTATAAACGAGACCGCTGTGCCAGACTTTATCGAAAGCCTTGGCTACGTCAAGGAAAACCGCGACTGTTTTGTAACGACGCGGATAAAAACCGTCAAGTATGTACTCGACCATTCGATGGAATTGCTGAGGACAGGAGTGCTTAGCGCGAAAGCCGAACTCATGGGAATGCCTATGACTGTCGCTTCTTTCCAAACTTTTGGAAAGTAGCTATGGTCGAAGCAGGCATTGAATATAACAGTTAACAAGGTAAGCACCTGTTGAGGCAGGTGCTTAAGTGTGTGGTTGGAAATTCCATCCGCACCCGGAGCTTTTTTGGACTTTTGATTTCTAATGAGAAGCGAGATTTCGACATTAGAGACTGTGACGGGGTCGGCGGTAATGGGGAGAGAGTCTCTGCGAAGGACTTCGTCCTCCACCGCCTGGATGTGTGAGGGATCAGCAGGGCGAGCATTGTGCGGCAATGCTGTCAAGGAAGCATTCGGCTTTCTCTTCGACTTCGAAGGCAGTAGTGCCATCGGGACGAGTGAGAGGAGGAGCGTGAGAGGCGGTATCGATGAGAGATGACATCTAAGTCGAGTGAGTTTGTGATGTCAAGGAGAGCGATACCGCTGGTGTTGGTTGATAGGCACGTCCAGTCAGTATGTTTGGAGTTAAAGTCTCCGAACATAATGACTGAATGGCCGAGGGCGAGAATGGCCTCCAAGTCGCTGTGGACCAGCCCTGTGGTCTGTGCTGGTCCCACTTGTGGTCTGGTGCCACTAGGTATGTAGATTGAAGCTGTGATGATGGTCGGATGACCAGTCATAGCCAATCTACACACAGTGGCTTTCATGTTGAGAAGAGGAGGGATAGGGAGAGGACAGCAATGGAATCCTCTTTTGTAATAAATAGCAGTGCCGCGGAAACCGTCGGAGTTGGGCCTGTCGTTATGAATAAACTCGTACTTGGGAATAGCGAATCCCCTGGAGCGGTTTGGAGTTAGCCACGTCTCTTGAAGAAGTAGTCTAGATCGTTGTTCTGAAGGAACAGTTTGAGCTCAGGAAGGTTAGTATTACGGCTACGAACGTTAAAGGAAACTAGGGATAAGCCCTTGGGTTTAATACGACAGGACGCGGGATTTGCGGGTCTAGACATTCTTTTTATTTATTTAATTTATACGAAAACTGGAATTTATAAAGAGCTTAGTAGCGAGTGATGCTCGGCTAACGCAAATAGACGCTCTTGAGGAGAGCGGGCGGCTCGCAGTTTGCGTGCGAGTACGGAGATTTCCTTAATGTCGACGTTTTGAATGACGTCAAACACGGTCTTCATGTCCTCAGCCAACGACGACTGAGGTGGAGACGACGGAGCGGGACGTGGGCCTACGGAAGCTACGGGAGCTGCGATACGACGGGAAGGAGCAGGTGGAGCGGCCGGACGCTGTCTCCAGGACAGAGCCGTCGGCTGCACGGGCTTTGCTTCCGGGGGACCCCAGTTGTGCAGCGGCGGGAAGTTGGCAGGAGTGAGCGGCGGCGCCGGTTTAGGCGCGACCCTCTTTGAAGCGGAGCGCGGAGCTAGTTGATTTTGTGTTCTTTGCACAAGTTAGAGACCGCGGTCCAGCGCGCTTTTTCGCGGAGGAAGACGGGCGGAGGGAGCTGAGGCTTCGGTGGGACGGGAGCGCAGCGCGTCGCCGGCTTCGATGGGACCGACGGAGACGCGGTCACTTCGAGTGACATGAGCGGCGCGGGGGCGGGTGTAGAAGACACCGGGGTTGGCTCGGGTATTGAAGACACTGCGGTTTTCTTCGAACACTTTTTAGAGCGTTTGCCAACTAATTGAAAAGGAGGCTCAGGAGAGCCGGTTAAGGTGGGGGCGTCCGATGACGCAAAAGACGCGGATTCCGAGGCGCTCCCGGGAGCGGTACGCTTACGAGCTATAGACCTGAGGGGTCTGGACGTTGGAGGCCTGAGGGGCTGGGGTTGGGGCCTGAGGGGTTGGGGACGCGATTGATGCCTGCAAGGCCTGCGTTAGGATGTCTTTCGGAATGGAGACGCCTGCCGCAGCAAGCGCCTGGGTGAACGCGTTCGCGAAGTTAATAACGCTTAGCGAATCCATTAGGGAGGGTTGGGACAATTATATGTATAAATAAGTATAACAAAAGATGCCTAGTTCCTAAAACCTTGAAAACCTTAGCACGGAACCAACACCCTAAACTGTGACGCCGGGCGGCGATCGGAGCGAGAATGTCCCAAATTGCGCCGCGTGGCTATATACTTGCTGTGGGCAGTGCCATGTGCGCGTCATGTGTCCGGACAGTGTCACACACACTCGGAGGGAGCGGCGTCATTGCGCTAGGTCAGGACTGTAACGTGATAGGAGACACCTTTACCTTGTTCGGCCATCACAACTATCGCAGCAAAATACATATCAAAAATGCATATATAGAAACAATGCCGACCGTATCAGCACTTAATAACTTCATAAACACGTCAGTTTCTGTAGGTATCTGAAATAAAAGACGACGAGGAGTTTTACGAGACAGTCCGAAAACAGATCCATACTCTGAAGGAAGCGAGTATAAATAATGTCTGGGTTCACCATCAACATCACTACGTCATGATATACATCTTAGCCTCAACTATAATTGCTTAACAGTTCTGTTTCGATGTGTTGTTTTATTTTCAGACGAAGACAGCGTCCTAGTGGCACACTATCACCGCAGTCCGCAGCACGCAGCACAGAAGAAGGACCACAGATGGCGTCGCCCTGCCCTGTGTACGCGATACACGCGCAGCGCGCCCGCAGCGAGGGCGAGACACATACGATCCAATGTGTCATTGCACTCGTTCACCGCGTTTACATAAGTGAGCAATATTAGAACTATATAAATTCGACATTTTTACAATAAAAACAGTGATCACTACGCACTCAACGGGTTTCATTTGACATCCCTATTATCATCGCCTATCAGTATCAGCGTCATAGAAATCTATCACCATATATTTGAAGCATCTATCAGCATCAGCAGCAGCAGCAGCAGCTATCTTCTATATCATCTATCATCTTAAAGTGTAGCTCGCTACAATAACAATGAAAAAAAAAATGATAATCCTCTTAAACGCAATGACGATTGTTATTCTGTAATGTCTCTGGATTTAGTTAGTGACTTTACGTTAGTGACTTTAAACTTATATACACGGAAATATATCCATCGGTGCGCAAAACACTCTCATAGACGACGAACATTATCGCAAATCTTGTTAGTAGGAAGTTTGCAAACAGAGAACCAGGCAAGATGAAAGACCATTCCTGACTTGTCAACATTTTGACAACTCGTATTATGTATAGATAAGTAATATAGTACGAAAAATTACTAATTTTAGCTGAACCATAATATCTATTTCATGTGAAAAACTACAATCCACAAAAAAAAACATTCAAGTCATAAAAGTCATTTATTGACATTTGGTTTGCCACGAACGCGCCCAGTAAATATATGCTCTATGACAAGTTTCGTTCCAAATAAAGCTCGAACTTTACAATATGTCAAATTTGCTTATTAATTAATAGAAATATATGACTTTTTAAATTAAATTATTATTCTATTTGTTAATTTATTTAAATTAATGCACATCAAAATTAATAAATCAATTGTTTTTCTTAAATGTACAATACAGCTTAAATTAACTGTCATATTGACAATGTCAAAAATTACAACGTCAGTTCAAATATGAATTAAACGTTTGCATTCCTTCGTTTACATTTGCGGCATTGTGTACTGTGCGATACTACTCTGGATTTTTCTAACTTTTGATCACCTTGGCATTCCTCCCAGTTAACGTTTCTGGCTTCCGCTTCAATGATTACTTGCGCTAGTTTTACACGGATCTCGGATTTTGCTGAACTATTGGATTTACGCAGTGTGTTCCTGTTCGCTAAAATGTCGGCTACATCTACGAGACTAGGGATGGCGCAACGTATGCTGTGTATTAACTGTAACATATGTGTTAAAACTACTAACACAGTTCGTCATCACCATGTTATCGGTTTTGTATGTATATTCTAGGATCCTCGTAGTTCGCTACATGGTAACCCATAACACAAGCCTTTGCTTACTTTGGGGCCATGTTGTCTGAGGACTTTTATTTTAAAATCCACACATACCTACTGTGTAAAAATTTATAATCTAACTGGATAAAATGAACAGGTGTTTCATTATCTACATTACAATGCCGAGGCTTAGTAAACATCAATGAACTCATTTGAAATCGACGTCTTTCATGTCATTTCATTACAGCGATAGAAGGTATGTCTAAATTTTAACCAAATATGAGTTTTCATACATGAATTTCAACATAATTATTGAGAATACTTAGTAGTTTGAGGTTTTGAAAGGCTTTTCACTTCTTATGCTTGAAAAAATAACATATCCGTGATAATCTGAAATCATAATCCTGAAATGAGCTGCACTTTCGTTTTTCCAAGTTAAAAATTTCCAAGATGTGCTATGAAAATTGATTGAATTTGACATATAACCTCGAAATATATTTTTGAATGTTACTTTTTTTCTGAATTGCAAAATTGCATTAAGTTGTTACCTTAAGTTTAGGAATATAACACTATTTTTTCCGCTTCGTTTTTATATTTATACATTAGATCAATAAAAAAAACAGGCTGACAGGTCATTGCATATATGAAACATGGGCATTGTTCTTTCAATTTTATCAGCACGCTTACGTCTACTGAGAATCCTCATGACCTTTAAAGGACTTAGGTACATTCCACCTTTCTTTCAAAAGCATGCAAATAAACTGTCTGTATTTTAATGACCTTGTTCATCTTTACGTAAAAAAATTTACAAATAGAACAAAACCTATGACAATAACATATTGCTATTATTGTACTTAGCATGTACATCAGTTGGTAGCTTAGAATGATTTAATTTTGTTAAACTTAGATTTATGTGGCATTATATCGCTAAGGCAAGGATATCTAGTCAATCGTTATGTTTTAAGGAGCCTTCATAGGGATGCCAGTAGTTTGAAGGGAACCTACTTATTTGCAAAGTATCATCAAAGTTATGTCTGTGTCGTAGAACCTTGGTGGAGTGGCTGATTGGGTTTTAGATTGTTTTATATAAAAAGTGGTTTGAGCATAGTCATACTAAATATGTCTTCTGCTAGGGACCTCCTTACCTTAGTGTAAGAAGTACCTACCCTACGATCATTGATGGCATCTTTGTAATAAGCGCCATCTATGGGCAGTACCCTAACCAGTACATTCGCTGCCCGAGGAACATTATATGTAATTAGTTCCTATCGCATTCCTCCTGAGTACCTATGCTGGGCGCATACAAAAGACTGAACAAAGGTTCGCAAGCACACCTCGCCCTAAGCCTAAGTCTCTGCCGAGCACGCTGGGTGTGCCTAGTGTGACTACAGGGAACTATCATAGACAATTATGATAGCTTTTAGTTTAAGTGTTAACCGATAGATGGCGTCGTTTATAGTTCAGGTACCTAGGTGAGTAGAGGTGCCTTCCTATTTAAGAATAGTATAATTCGTTTTGTGATTAGGTATATTATTATTATTATTATTATTTTGTTTTATGGCAATCAGCTGTTGTTACGACACAATAACTATTTCTGCCAATTTCAAGTATTAGTATACACACGTACTACACGGGGTTAATAATTTTGTAGCGATCAGTTGAGTAGAACTTGCAGTATCTCGAGCATTGAGTTACCTTGAACAATACAAAAACAGGGGGATGAATAAGTTTTTACAGATATTTTTAACATAGAAGAGTATAATTTATAAAGGCGTCTGGCCATTGTTAAGAGGAAGATTAGCAATAGGGGATAACTTTTTAGCAACGAAGGACGGTAGTGGGATGTCTTCAAATTTTGAAAGAATTTTCAAAACTAGGGAAATCAGGAGTTCTAAAAAATTGTCATTAGGGGAGCAGGAAGAAGTAGGGGGGAAGGCATTATCAGATTTAGTAGATGGAGGGTTAGCAATAATAGCATTATGGGCAATTTTGTCATAGCCTGGAGATAAAGACGGACTGGGTTTTGATGGTTTGTATATTGTTTTTTTGTAAGAAAAATTCAGTGAAGGAGAACTTTTAGAAGCATCTGCGTACGATTTTTTAACTGAAGGGAAGAGGGATGATGCTTCCTTGAATGATATGTTCTTTTGGGACATGGTGATTTTAATATTCTTTTGCCGGGAATGTTCTCGGCAAGATTTGTCAGTTGCTAAATGAGGGCCTGAGCATTGCAGGCAGGAAACTTCAGAGGATGCAGGACAAGAGTCACCTGAGTGAGTTTGTGCACATCTGAAGCAACGAGCACTGGATCGGCATTGGGCTTTCACATGGCCAAATCTACAACAGTTTAAGCATTGTATGGAAGGCAAAATGTATGGATCAACGGTTAATGATGAGTTAAAAATAAACACTTTATCAGGTAAGCATTGTCCAGAGAAATTGATCACTACAGAACCTGTGGGGGTCCAAGTGGAACCAGACTCCATGGACACTTTTCTGTTTAAGCGACGCGCCTTCAAAATTGTTATATCACCTTGGCTTGTGGAGATTGTTGATACAACTTCCTCCATAGACCATGAAGTTGGGATCCCGCGGATCAGCCCCATTCTTGTTATATTATATGCAGGAATTAAAGCTATATAGTTATGAGATTTAAGACTCGGGTTTCTGAGAAACTCGTTTGCTGCACATGCAGATGAGAATTCCACAGAGACCCGATTACTGCCAACACTCTTTATACCATCATTTTTAATATTTTTAATGTTTGATGTAAATAAAAATTTTCCAAAATTTAAATGATTAAATGTACTGCCTGACTTAGGGTGAGTTTCTGACCTGGACACATGAACAATGAAAGGACCTTTGTCAGAAGGATGGTAAGATTTTTCTTCTAAAAGACTTGGATGAGTGTAAATAAGGTTATTGGTTTGAGATGGAAGAGCATTCGAAACATTTTTAGGAGTAGGGGACGAATCCCGATTTATACTTGGACGTTTTCTTGTTTGCACATGTTGAGAGAAAGGGTCAGGAGAGTTGTTGACATCAGAAAACGGGATTGGGTCTGGGGGCTTAGGAGGGATTGGAACACAATCCATGCTCATTAAGAGCTAGATAATTCGTACAACCACTTACCAGGCGAGGAAGAGAAAAACAGAAACACTTAAAATAACTCAATGATGATAACAAAATCACCAAAATAACCGACAAATAACGAAAACCGTGTGTACACCGCAAACGAAAAATTGACAGTCTCAGGTATATTTAACGTGAACCAGATTTGGCACCTGTCATGGTGACATTTAAATAAAATTTTACTTTACAAGTAGTCATATATTTTCTATAATATGCAAATTACAAATTTTTAACATCTTATGTTAATGTTCATTTGTTTTTTAAAAGAGAAAAGTCATTGCATATAACATAGCGAATAACAGTATGTGCAACATAAAATAATTTTATAACAAAAGTAGAAACTGACTTCAAAACGTAAGTTAACTAAAAAGAGTAAAATATAAACTTTTCGTGCCAAAAAGGGGTTGTCTGACTAAGAAGGTGCATCCGCTAAATTTAATCGACCTTCTTTAATGAAATTATGATCTTAAGAAGTTGACTAAAATAAAACTTCTTATTGCGTTTGAAACTCGTTTGACATGTAGTAACTAAAAATGTAGTTTCAATTTAGTTACTCCTTAACTACCCAGTGTTTATAAATCAGGTGCCAGTTCCAGTGTTAACTGACAGATGGTGTCACTAGTTCAGCGGTTAGGTAATTTTAGCGAGATGAAATTAAGTGCAAGTAGTGAAAAGGCGTTTAAAAGCCCAATTTCCACGATTTACGAGATTTCAGCACCTTAACTGGACTTAATCGCATTTTGTGGCACATACTGTAATTTGTTATGTTATATGCAATGACTTTTCTCTTTTATACCCCAAAGTAATATTTCATAAGACGTAAAAAAAAATTGTAATCCGAGTATTATACAAAATGTATGAGAGTTACTTTTACAGTAAATTTTTTTTCAAATGGCACTTCTGAAAGACGTCAAATCTGGTTTACGTTATGTATACCTAACTTATTAAAGTAGGAAAGCACTTCTACTCACCTAGGTACCTAAACTATAAACTATGCCATCTAGCGGTTACCACTAAGACCAAGGATAAGAAGCGGGAAAGTGTTACGTCACATACCAATGTGCTGACTATTACCGCCATATTTGTCTTGTGCCTTTTTGAGCTGGTATCAGTCGGTGGCGACATAGATTTCATCAGACAGTGGTCGGATGTCCTTAATGGTGGAGATACGGACACCGAGTACCTATCTGTCTAAATCGGTTACTAGTAAAGGTTCTCTGTTAGTCAAATAGAAATTGACAGTGATGGAGATACATTTTTAGACTGACAAACCGGCTAACTCAGAGTTACTCAGGTCACATCTTTATACCAACAATTTTTTTTTGAAAATTCAGCAGCTTGCCGAAGGTTGAACCCCTAAAACTGGAAGACGCCTCTGCACGTTTCTAAAATATGACTTTGCAAGTAGTATGGACCCTAGTCAATCGCTACCTATTTACGGTATAACTGTACTGTACAGGAGGCTTGGCGCGACTTTACGTCATTGTAATGCACTTTTGTATATTGAATAGTAGATTTTTATTTCACCTCATATAACTCAGCGCTCAAGTCTCAAGGGCTGTTATCATCTTTTGTAATTCGATTATGCTTAAGAGATCATTGATCTATATTTATATATATTTGATCTTATTATGTATCCAGCGTTTGTTAAACCCGCGTTGTACCCAGTAAGATAACTGCGGTTGGAGCTGGACATACTACGATGTAATAGGGCACGCAGGTATTCTAATATAGCAACTTCCAGCTGCTTTTTCTTGTACATCTGTTCCTAATCAACATATTTTTACAAATGTCT
This sequence comes from Marasmarcha lunaedactyla, assembly GCA_923062675.1. Lineage (NCBI taxonomy): Eukaryota > Metazoa > Arthropoda > Insecta > Lepidoptera > Pterophoridae > Marasmarcha > Marasmarcha lunaedactyla. Next base: position 38,931,733 of record OV281339.1, on the reverse strand, counting down.
GCCTTAGTAAAATTCCAATTATGCAATTGTAGTACAGTCTTATAAATTCTGAACACTTTTTTCGAAATTGAATTAGACACGTATTTCCAGGGGTACATTCGAATACCTACCTAAGTAGGCATGTAGCTTGCCCTTTTTCTCCACTCAAAAATAAAACTTAAAAGCATTTAAGTAGGTGTCACAACTCTAATCTCCTATTCAGTCAAAGTACCTATAGAAACATAAAACCACAATCCCGATTACATAAAAGAATGAAACAAATGATATAACTTTTTTACAACTATTACCCAATCCTACCCTAAATATGTAGTATCACAAAATGTTACTACACAGTTTGGTAATATTAATGTTATCACATTTACAGAAAACACAAGCAAACAGTACATATCAAAAATACTTTAATAATATCATACTTTAATAATAATATAAAACATCATTCTTATATGCAAAGTTTTTATACACACGTTTTAATTTTGACAAGTAATTACACTTCTCATGAAATTATATTATAAGCACTGTAGGTAACCAGCTAGAAAGGTTATCATTCAAATCAGGTAGAACTCAGCCTCATGTGCGGCTTACATGTATTAAGTAGTTAAGTTGGTAACTAAATTTTAAGTTACTACAAGTCACTTGTGTGTCCAAACGGATTGAGTAGTTAAGTTCATAAGTTCAATGAAGGTGAGCAGTGATGACTGTCAAAGAATTCGTCAATTCTGTACCTAGATATGTGGTAAACGTGATTTTGGACAAATTCAGAGAAGAATTTGATTCGGAAATTAAAATATTTGCAAGATAATGTATTTTTCTAAATTTATTACGTGGACGGGTCGACGTCGATCGACGGACGATAGATTAGTGTGGTACCTTTACTAATTAGGTACCCTTAATAATCACTGGAGGGATATCAGCCTCTCCCAACTCAGGGGTGGCGTCCGACAATTGTAGGCCATCACGCCTACTGCGGGTTGGCAGACTTACCAACTCAGGGGTGGTGTCAGACAATTGTAGGCCATCTCGCCAACTGCGGGTTGGCAGACTTACCAACTCAGGGGTGGTGTCAAACAATTATAGGCCATCACGCCTACTGCGGCGTCGACTGTTCTATTACGGTCGATCGATTGGTGTGGTAACACCCTTAAATATTCTTCCACAAATTTTCAAGTTGAAACTAAACTCCACTCCTACATAAAAAAATAGACAAAATGCGACATAAATACGAGCCTTTGCCGCCACCCGCTATGTCAACTTATGCACTTAACTAAAAAATCACGTCCAAACGTGTTAAGTGAGAAGCCCCGCCCTGCCTACATACTTATACGAAAAATAGAACGAATCCTAATCTACTTTCATCACTTGATTTAAGTTAAATTTTAAGTTACCACTTGTCACTTAAATGATTGTTTACACGCAACTTTTAACTTAAAATTTAGTTACCAACTTAACCACTTAACGCGTGAAAACCAGCCACAGGGCCACGGTCAATCTTAATACATTTATACATTTCTCTGTTTGTATAAGTAATGGCTTAATTTTATTTATTGACTGATATTACGGCAAACTTGACAAAGGTTTTTTGGACACATGTCTTGAAAGCATGTTTTAATGTAATTAATAATTTTATTATTCTAATACTTGAAATTGGCAGAAATTGTTATTGTGTAGTAACAAGAGCTGATTGCAATAAAACACAAAATAATAATAATACTGTAAACTCGTCTGGTCCACTAGTTATTAGAAGGTCCAAGATTTGTACCCATTATCAGTACTTTGAACAAAATTGATCTGATTCAACGACGTGGAACTGAATTTGAGTTGAAACAACTAAAATAAAATGGCATCTAAGATTCCACCTACATTTAATGATGCAAGTAATGTCGTTTCCGGGATTAAGTATATTTTTAATGTCGTCTAAAAGTCACAGTAGTCTGGCAACTAGACAGCTCAAAGGTTCATTAGTTATTACTTCATATTTATACCAATAATCGTGAGAGAATACTTAAAAAATGTTTTCACAAATGCCACCTACACACCTTCTCCGGGATATTTTTATACCCTTCCAATATTTTTTTTGCCCTTACCACTGCAGTATCTTGTAATAAAAAGTCCACTTGATTACACAAACAGTTTAACAACGTTTTTCCAAGACTAAAAACATCATGTAAATTTTGGTACAGCGGGTGAGTCATACTTGTAGTTGTAATGCGTACATACATGCACTATTGTGTGCGTAATTATTACAAGTAGCGTTAACAAGCTCAACGCTACAAAATAATAATAAAGTTATTATATTTTTGCTACTTACAGATAAAATAGGTGTTATAATAATATGTTTTTTCTAAAGACTGTATTTATTGATAAATAAACACAGCTCTAAGAATAACAATTTATACGTTATTAAAATTAAGATTTCAATTTATAATTTTAACTTGACTGTTTCGAGTCAGTTTCGTCGTCTGAGCCATCTTGTAAGTTCAAAGTTAATTCAAAATCAGTGTCAAAATATTTCATATAATCAGTTTCCTTTTTTATTACACTATTGCAAGTATTACGCCATGTTTCACTTGTTATTTTTGTAATAATAATAATAATAATAAATAGTTTATTTGCCAGAATAAAAATGTTACAATCCAAGTCTAGATACAATTACAGAAAAAAATTGGTCCAAACCCAAAAACAAGTTCTGAAACCTTCTGCACTAGTTTGCACTGCGTCGCAGTAGGAGTCTTCTCTTAAATTTGACTGGACATGTTATTTTAGTTGCTGGTGGATTTTACACATAATTTGATAAACTGACATATTCGTTTTATACAATACTAAAAAGGAGAGGAAACAAAATATTATTGATTAAATATCGAAACAGTTAAGAGAAAAATATTTGTAACTGTAACAGTGTGTACTGTTCTGTGTACAAAAATGTATTTAGAGTTATAAAATGTATTTTATATATAAGTTTGTATCTATACCTTGTATAAGTTTGTATGAGATGAGTGTAGCTAATGTGATGAGATTTTGTTTGTTGAGAGGGTGTTTGAGTGAATGTTGTGTGAGCGCGTGTGGTGTTTACGGTGCGTGTTTGTTAAATTTCTGTTGTATATGAGTGTATGATTCAATCAGCTAACTTACAATTTTGAGAATGGATTCTGTCGTTTCATAATTTAAAGCAAGTAGATATTTTGTCACGGAAACTTTGCAGTCATTTAATAAGGGATTAATTTTGTTATATATGAAGGGAGCAAGAGCCGTTATAGATTTTTGTGCAAAAACAGTGCGACCCTGTTGAATGAGATGCTCGATGTTGGTCATATTTTGCTCAATATTTCTTAGAGCAATGTAGTTTTTTAAGAACCCCCCAGAGGCTCTCTGTGGCATTGAGCTCAGGATGGTAAGGGTACTTCAAACCCTTTGCTTTTTATGAAGTAGTCGGTTTTGGATGAAATCACCTTTATGTTTTTTTTTGAGTCAAAATGTTATACCTTTAGACGTGAGCCATTCTTGCATCTCAGATTTTTTGAGACTGTAGTCGGCAAATGGTCTGAACGTGTGTTGTGGTACGATGCGTTATCTAGTACTATAATGGATCGATCTGGCAAATTTGGAAGTAACTTTTCATTCAGCCAATTCACGTGGTTTTCAAAACTCATGTCTGAGTGGTAGTTTTCAACTGAGGAATTAGCTTTGTAAATTAACTCAGCTTTCTTGATAAATCCGGTATCGGTTCCAGCGTGTACTAAAATAAACCGAGTACCTGTACTAAGTTATTTTTTAAATGGTGATGGTTTATCTTTTTGGACCCAGCTATTATTTCTAAAATGTGTTGTCAAAACGTAACTTTGGTCAATGTAGATAATAAGGCTGACGTTAAGACCGGTATTCGGTTATTTTTGTCAAGTATTTTAGTCTCCACATCTGATTATCATGTCATTGAACTAAAACTTTCCTATTGGTGTCGTTTCACGCCATTATTTATGTAATAATTTAAGCAGCGAGACAATTATCAAACCCTTTTTTTATTTAAGACTGATCTTAGTTTTGCCATTGTTGAATTTTTTTTTTGTATATTATGAAAGTCTTGTATTGTGTTCCGAATAACGTCAGCTGTTAATCCATCAATGTCTACTTTATTTTCTACTTTTCTTAGGTTTTTCATCGGTGAAACAAAATTTGAGGATCTCTTTCTTTTGGTTTGTCTCTTTCTTCTTTTAATATTTCTGCACCGTTTTTTTTAATTACTCCGGTAGATTCTGCAGTGCACTTCGTAATACGTCTTCTTATGGTAGCGTCGGGTGACGGGTCGCTCAATTCCCTCTAAAATGGTTGAGGAGGGCGATGGCTGGATCCCGCGTTAACTCGTGAACGGGTGCCGTTTGAGGGCGTTCGTCGTTTGGATACTTCGGGGGAGGAAGACTTGCCGAGCTAACAGATGCAGATAAGAATAATTTTGTATAGACATAAAGAGACTCTGTAAATTTATTTTCAAAAAAATATACCCGTGAAGTTTCTTGCCAGTTCTTCTGCACGAAGGTTTTTTCGAACTGTTGGTAGAGTCATGTTTTATTTGACGTCAATTAAAACAAATAATTGTCAATGTTGAGAAATAAATATTTCAATGTTACGCAAGTCTGAAATATCACACTTTGGTTCTCTATGAAGATCCGTAAAATCATATTCTTCTTTAAGAAAATGAAAGACATTTGCAATCCTTTCACGACCCTAAAATAAACAAAAATCAAGTTAAACATGTTATAATTAAATAAACTCAATACATTAATTAATTGTAAACACCAAACATAAACATTAATTTGCCTTATCTCACTACGAACAACTTTTCTCCGTTTACTCGTACCTTCCATGCTGTCGGTATTCGGGAAAAATTTTAGCGAGAACGAAGTGGCACTACTGACTTAGCCGTGAGCGTGGCAGAGACTGAATCATTTGCTAAAGTACTCCCGGGCTTACGCACGCAGAGACATAATAATATGCTGCGTTCCGTTTGCCGATTACAGCGCTCACAGCGCTAAAAGTGCTCAAAACCGTTCCGATTCGCTTGAGCGCGCTAAAAGTGTTATTAGTGCTATTGCAATCGGAACGGTAAATATCGCGCTAACATTCTGATTGTTCGTCGCTTAAGTCTAAAGTTACAATTTCATAAGATCTTTGACCCTGAATGAAGCAGGAGCCATTTTTTCATATTATTAAAAAAGAAAATTAATAAGCAAGCTTTTTAAATCTATAATCGACTAATAAAAACATCAACAAAATAACGTCATGTGTCAGTTTTGACAGGCCGCTCACAGCGACCATGCTCCGTAGCTTGGGCACTGTGAGCGGGAAGATGGCGGCGTTTATGACGTTAATCATGACGTATCGATATCGCTGTGAGCGCGCTCACGGGTAATCGGAACGGGTATATGAGCGCTGTGAGCGCTGTAATCGGCAAACGGAACGCAGCAAATGTGCATGTACATTAACACAACAAGTATGGTTCACCCGCGCTCGTGAGATTTGCCGATTATAGCGCTCACAGCGCTCATATACCCGTTCCGGTTGCCCGTAAGCGCGCTCACAGCGATATCGATACGTCATCAATGACGTCATAAACGCGGCCATCTTCCCGCTCACAGTGGCAAAGCTTCGGAGCATGGTCGCTGTGAGCGGCCTGTCAAAACTGACACATGACGTTATTTTGTTGATGTTTTTATTAGTCGATTATAGATTTAAAAAGCTTGCTTATTAATTTTCTTTTTTAATAATAATAATGATAATAAATCTTTATTTGCTAAGAAATTGGTACATTGAAGGTCTTATTTATAATTATAGTTTCACAATACCCTACCGACAAGTGTCGGTGTGCAAAATTTTAAATTAAGATATGTCATAAAAATTTGTATATTATATAATAGGGTATAATACTCGTACATATAAAAATACTTAATTTGGTTTCTTATGTTTAGCCTTCATTAAAAACACTTTATAATTTTTTAAGAAAAGGTCATATTTAACTCAAAAAGGCGGTTAATGTAGCTTTAGTACAGTGCGACAATAGTCATCCTTAAAACAAGTTTTGCTTACTGTGCCTCCTCATACCTACTTGTTATTTATACGTAATGATTTGTCATTATTATGGCGTAAATGAACGTGCCACCCAACGGATGAAACTAATGCAGATCAGAATTTATTTCCTATAGGTAGGTCGCTGGAGGAAACTAAGTGAAGGTTCTTTCCCAAACATGATGACATAAAAATTAAAACCAACGTCATTTAAATCTAAGCATTTACTGACTTAATAAAATTATTTTAATTTAAAAAATATTTAACAGTATTTCAAAATAACTGGTGAAAGAAACCGATCGTTCCTAAAACTGGTAAATAAACTTTGGTAATTCTTGAACGTCACGCGTGCGCTGTGTATATCTGAAAAGAGGACACAAAAGTGGTTTAAGCTTTATACATTAAATTAAAAACAAGAATAGTCACAAATTAACAAATGGTAAAAACAAGGATTTGTTTTTTATAACATAGTTTTCAAATTGTGAAGTTATATACACTTACATATAATTTAAGCGTTGTTACTCCAGATATCTTAGTTTTCTGATTATGAAATTGTCTTTGCTAATATATATTAAAAAAGCAAACGCCGACTCAGTAGCGATTTTTTGATTTTTAGAAATGTTAATGAATTCAAGCGGTGAGTAGTAAAGTTCAAAAATGTACCTTCTTCCTCTGATGCGGTCGTCTGCTCTGCACGAAATCTTGCAGTGCCAGGTAGATGAACCTGTACTGCTGTTTGTTCTGCACCAGGCCGCTCCTTTGCGATCTGACCGCCTTCACAGTGTCGTGTACGTCGATGTCGCAGTTTGTACCTGAAGTTACACTTAATTCAATGGCGTTCTTAGAATAGTACTGTAAATTCGCAACATGCAAAAAATTAAAGGAAAGTCTAATTACCTGCAACCTTAATTTTATCAATAAGTATATCTAAGACAATAAATGAGCCAGTCCTTCCAACTCCAGCCGAGCAGTGCACGCAAAGAGCTTTCTGGAAACATACGATATACGCATTATGCAGGTGTTTACTAGGTTTACTAATCATGGAGGTCAGTTGACGTGGTGTCATCTTTCAAAGACATATTGTAGTAGGTTTTTTCCTTCATTCAGCCGAGCACATGTGTAGCGTGATCAATTTATTAAAACATGATTAACACCGATTTTATTACGTGAAAACAGCCAGACTGCGTAGAATTAATAAACTAGTTTCCATTGATTACTGCGTTCTTAAGCACTACTTAGTACAACAGTTGTTTTAATTTGACTATACATTTTTACGTAAAAAATGTAACATTTGAAGTCACGTACCCGCTGTGGAGCATCTGTCTGCCTGCTTATCTGTTCAAGCCTCATGTTGATATCCTCTATGAAATTTAATAAATTTCGAGTTTCTGAAGGAGTACTGTGATCCGGCCAAGCCTGTTGAAAAATTGTCATCACACTCAGATACGATGTTATTTTGATTAAGTACCTATTTAATTTAATTTTTGTTTTTCATTTAATTCAACAGGAAAAAGTATTGTGTAACTTTAAGAAACACATCTTTCCTCTTCCTCGACATCTATATTTTGACAAACAGCATCGGAACTTTACGGTAGGGCGGGCTCATGGATATTATTCCAATGATTGCTGCTCTGACGTGGATGTAAAGTGGACTTAAACTTAAAAAACCTTAAAGCATGACTTTACTCACAGTGAAGTGGTACTGGCATACAGTCCGGTAGCACGAGCTGTCGTCGCGCACGACCATCTCGCGAAGCTGGTAGTCCTCGTACTCGGTCTCAGACGTGAGCCGCACGCGCAGTCCGTCGTACGACTCCTCCTTGTTCGCTACAGGCCAGTAGCGTTCACACTTTTTCTGTAAAATGTTTGTTATTTTTTGTCAAAACAAGATAAGCTACTTTTACTTGTTTTTTTTTGGTTACACATTTTAATAAATGTAAAAAAAGATTCACAAAAAAAAATAACCAATACCTTTCCTTTTTCATATTCATTGGTAATCATCACTATAATTCGGACGTCCTCTTGCCAGATCATTCTCCAAAAGTCGTCTTTAGTATTCGAAAGACAACCTTGGGTAGCGATGTACACTTTATCATGCACTGCAAAAATAGATGTATTTTTAACTATGTATATACAAAAAAGTTTTATTTATCTACAATTAAAAGCAATGTAACTTAAAGTTATATGCTTAAGATCAATAAAGATATACATAGCAGTAATTATAGAAACAAACACATCTTAGACCAAAATGCAGGTGATCTTTCAAAAACCAAGTGTGGCTTTAAAATGGTTAGATTTGTCGCGTTTGAAAAGAAACTAATAATAATGTATGTGTAGGTATACCTGCTGCAACCTACCTTCTTTAGAGTTAAAGTTTCCATTAAATTTGTCCATCTTCATCGTTTGTTGAATTTCTTTTAAAATTTCATGTGACAACGATTTTGATACTAAATTAACACAAGGCTTTGTTTCTTTTGGGTTTATTAAAGCTGGAAGAGAAGATATTAATATTACATTCCTTAATATTAATATCTAATTACAATAATATTACAAAAATACACGGGGATGCCATTATGATTTTTTTATAGATAATAAAATGTGTAAAGTATTGGATTTATTTTCATTATTTGTCTCATTTGATTGTATCACCGAAATTGGAAAAGTTATACAATTCTTTTGTTCTGGTTGGCTAGGATACGGAGTTGCACTCATTGCACCGATGAATAACCACATCCAAAAAGCGAACACACATACCGGTAAAACCTTATGTTCAACCTGGTGTAGTTATATTGAATGCTGCGATGTGTGTATTAGGCCACGATAACAACAGCCTAAGTTCCCAATCCAACCGCGTCGTGAAGTGAGACAAGGACATGCTTTTTACCGAAACTCTTCGAGGACGTCTTCAAAACAGTCGATTGGAAATGACTGGGCATCAATATAAACGGCCAATACATCACACACCTCCGATTTGCCGAACCACTGCAGTGTCTACAAAAGATGCAGTATCTACAACTTAAATTTCTCTTCAATTAAAGATCGGCCTCGGGATGAAACTAGACAGGCAAAGGTCGCGGTAACGCACGTTTAACCGTTAAGACGTTGCATAAGAAGTTAGTTAGTAGTTGCATGTTGAAGAAGACTACATCTACCTCGGCCAAACTATACAACTAGGCAGGCAGAACTTTGAAAAGGTGGCCAACAAAAGAGTTCAGAGTGCATTTGGGAAGCTCAATAACATCCTCAAGCCATCCACAGCACCTTGTAATCAAAGTATAGAATCAGTCCATCCTACCTGTTACGACATACGGTGCCTAAACGTGGACACTAATCGCAGGACTAGTCCCCTTATTCAGAATAGCTCAGCGTGCGATGGAGCGGGCTATGTTGGGAATCTCTTTAGTGAATAGAATTCGTAATGTGGCCTTCCGACAAAGTAACTGACGTGGCCCGGAGAATCAGCAAACTGAAGTGTCAATGGGCTTGTCATGTCTGCAGACTGATTGATGCCCAATGAAGTAGACAGCTATAAGAGTGGAGACCACGTTTAGGTAGGCGTAGGTAGCACGATGGAGTGACCAACTGAGAAGAGTGGCTGGTGGCGGTAGGATGTGGGCTGCTCAAGACCGGGATGATTGACGCAATTTATAGGAGGCCTATGTCCAGCAGTTGATTGCAGCTGATGGCTGTAGAGGCTGATTGATTGAGACCTGGCGATGAAGAAAAGTAAGTAAATCTTACAGTGCACACTGTTGAGGCTCTCGGTAGAGGACTGCAGACAGCTGGAGGCTTTCTCGAGGCTGTCGCAGCGCACGAAGCTGGCGTTGATGTAGTCTGAGCGGCAGCGGTCGTGGCAGCGCCGAAGCACTACGCGACAGTGGTCGTCTGGAAACATGAGTAAGTATAGGGGGTTAAACATATTTTTAATCAATATCTAAATGAACTTCTAGGTGCTTTGTGTATTATAGCCAAAGTAATAATATAAATTAAATATTTACAAAACAATTGGTAACCAAAAAATAAGTAACTTGCTAACTACTAAGATAAGTGTATGTTGCTTGGTAACTGTCATAAACTGTCATACACAGAATCTTGTCTTTTGCTTTTGGATCGTGATGTAGCTGATGATGAATGAAGATTCACATTATTTTGGTTAAGTTTAAATGTTTTTATGTATCTAACGATTAGTAGATATTTACTAAATGTTTAAAAAATTATGATCAATATTTGCCTATTACCAGATGTCTATAGCAGATTTGGTAAAACAATAACCCTCAAAAATAAGATAGCATAGAAAAGCCCAATTGTATTATGAGTATTGGTATAACTTACATGGTAAAATATTAGCATATCTATTTTTTCTTAAGTTTTCAAGCCTTTGACCTTCAATGGTTGTGAAGGCTTGCCTCTCCTCCAAGATTTTCAAGGATTGAAATTCTCCATCAAACCCAACTTTTGAAGAATCCTTCTCATTATCAAAATCCTAAAAGAATAAAGACGAACTTACATTATGGCATAAACATTAGCAGTTTATAATGACAATCAAAAACAACTTTTATGCAAACCGATTGTAGAACTTAATTAAAGAAGTTAATGACATGCTGCCAACTTTCACACATTGAAATTCAAAAAAACACGGTTACTACCGCTTGTTTCGAGTCACAACTGCTTTAATATTGTCTGCTAAAGAGAATATTTTTGTTAGATTTTTAAAGATGTTTTATAGTCATAGTACGTAAAAGTAGCGTACCTGCATTTCTTGGACTTTCTTGTTGATGTCCTGAGCGCGCAGGCGGGTACCACTCACGGGCTGCAGCAGGCGTAGCACGTCGCCAGAGTTCTCTGTGAGCGGAAAGCTGCGGAAGTGCTCGATCAGCTCCACCAGGTCGTCGAACTGCTCGCCGCTGCCTACCGTGTACTTGCCATCCTGAACCAAATATCACACTTAAATGAGAAAGAGTTTCATATTTGATTGTTTGTTTCAGTGATTTTTTGTTATGTTTTGGTAATTTATTTTGGGGAATTCACTCTACATTTGAAAGATCCGGCATAAAGTTGTTTTGGAAAACAACGTGATTTTTATGTGTCCAAAATATGCGGAAGAAGTATATTTTTTACGGATCCGAGCATTTTATCAAAACTACCTCAATTTTCATAAGTACTGCAGATTTTGTCATCTTTATAGTGGTTACATCATTGCAGGTACTTATGCCAACTTTATAAGGTTTTCCTTTAGTATGTTTACGATGATCACATAACTAGAAAATATATTGTATTCAATTAAATAAGTTGATAAATAGCAGAAAACTATGTCAATGGCTAGCTGTATTCATATGTATGACCCTTTATTATCATTATTATAATATATGTGTAAAGATGAATCTGGTAGGCGCAACAGCTTCAACAAACACTATGTTTTATTTAACTCACGTTCTTTGAAATAGCTTAGTTTTAATTCGAAGGATTCAAGTACCTGTTGACGGATGTGGCGAAGTTTATCAAGGCTAAGACAGTACTACAATGCGTATTAATGTGCCATTGTTTTTGAATGACATATCACTTTAAACACGGTGCACATCTATTGATATTTTTATGATCCAGCTAACTTCCCAATAGAACACAAAACTATAAATTTAAACGCACTCACCAATGACATTAATGCGTCCATCACAAAACTTTGAATAATTCACTGTGGGTTTTTTATTTAGTTTCAGGCGTATTACAGACGCGTTCCAGAATGAAGTTTAATAGAATATCGACTGTAGTGCGCAGAGTTCCTGAACATAGCTCTGACACTGACAGCCTAGACTTTCAGTTCGTTTCTTAAGTCCTAGTACTAAGCTGCACTATTTGCAGGTTATATGCAATGGGAAGTGAAAATAATTTCGTTTTCGTTGCCACTGGTCGTGTACAAGCCGTATGCACCATGTATTCCGGAATATAACCGTTTTTTATATCTCGTCATTAGAAACAAAAATATAAGGTGCACTGTACCAAACCAATATTTAATATTTTGTCGTATTCATAAGATAGCTTTTATTTTATAATGATATCATATTATAAAATTTATCTGGAAAATGCACTAATTTTTGACACCCAGCTTCAAGCTGGGTACACTGTCTGTCTGTTGCAGCTATCTACCTGTCGCTTGTTATTCTCTCCTGGTTGTTGAAAGAATTTTGCTGCACTTTGCTGCACATGCGCGATCAATCAATACTTCGTTAATTATACATACTAGACGAAAACCCGTCTTCGCTTGGGTGAAATGTCACCATAATACACAAAATTTAGGCACGTATTTCTGTAGGTACTTGTCGGATTTTAAGGAATATTACAGGCAAAGCAACCTAAAGCATAGATTCGTATAGCATCGTTCATTGTGTTTAATAAATTACAAAAATTTTTACACAAATAATTTTAATTTTTAATCAACTTTCAAAATAACCTAACATAAATTAACAGAACAAATAGCTTTTAAAGTTTATTCTCTGTAAATCCTTTTAAGTTAATTTTTAAGTTTTAAGCACTCGTCTTTTTGTTTACTTTGGTTACTATTATTGAAAATAAAAAATGAAAATGTTTTTCTGTATACCAATTGGCTAAATCAAGAATAATATTGAAGCCAAGTAAAACAATTGCAATTTTGCTATGAGTGCTCACCCGAGAAGTCGGCCAATGTAGTTATTAAGAAATAATCCTAAATATTCTCTATTATACATCACAGGTTGATTATCATAATATATCTCTATATACAACATTTTTCGTTAAATATTTATCAATTTCCAGCCTTGTTCAGTTCAGTGGCATTCATAATTTAGATTTTTACATCATCGAATTTTCGAACTCGAGAGAAGGCAACATAGGCAAGGGGTGAACACAGGATCAGGTAAAAATAGACCCAGTTTGTCGTACGTTTGTCCCTGACTTTTACTTATTGTCATAGCGAATGAGATGCGGATGGGAACCTGAAACCGACTAAATGTAAAAGGCACTAAACTTTGACAGCTCCTAAGTTGATACTTAAGTCTCTACGACGTGCTGCGAAGTTATCTATGTCAATCTTAAATCAATGAACGAAAATGTCTATTTACAACATACAGTTTTGGGCCGTTCGAAAACTAATGAGAATAGTCTAAAGTATGGTGGGAACTTGTGTAGCTCATAGGTTTCTTCAATATACCAACAAACACTGAAGGAGAAAGGAGTTTTCGCGTTGGAGATATGATGTTTCATGGTTTTTTCTAAAAGGTGACTCCTTGGAAAAATATTATGACGTGGTACCTATATTATGTATGCTTAAGTTCTTGCTTAATGTTATGCCATGGGAAATCGTTGTCCTAAAGTTAGGAATGTCTTAAGCATTTAGGCATTGACTTAAGTTTAGTGCAACGCAATTCTCGTTGCTAAGCACGTCGTAGAGACTTAAGTATCGACTTAGGAGCTGTCAAAGTTTAGTGCAGACAGGCATTAATTTAGCTTGTATAACATTTCAATCATTCTGACTTGCACAACGAAACGACCAGCTGCACAACGAAAACAAAATGAGTACAATAAACATAAAATGGGATAAAGATCTAGCTAGTTCCTGGTGTCCTGGTACCTCATGTGCAGTTTGCAGGTTATGTGCTAGTCGGCGTTGCATTCAAGTGCAAATGCATCGCGCGAAGTGAGATCAATGTAAGCCAATGTAGCTGATTAATTGCTTGGTTATATAAGCCATGTTCCCATCTTAATAACTGTAACAATATAATATGATCACTGCTACCGGCAGGAAGAATGATGTAATGTACGCCTTATTAATTTGCATCAGGTAGGATTAGGATAGACTGTATTGTGAATGTTTTAATGATGGGCTTAATATAGTTATAGCAACATTGCAATAATATTTTCAATATCAAACAGCATCAAAATAGCTTTAGAATCAATAAGTTTTCACACATTAGAGCGAACTCAAACGTGACGTCACAGTTCATTCACCGTCTCGATGCAACGCAGACAGCGCTGCGTCGCCGTGGTACAACTACTACTACTACATGAAAACACAAGTCTAGATATTTCGCGCATGTCCGATATAGCTTAGACTTCATGAGAGCCTGGTACTCGGGTATCGGAATCCTGCAGCGGATCGAAGTAGCGGAAAAGCGCAAGTTGCTCATAAACCCGCACAAGTGCATCATCAACAGCCACGCCTAGCTTCGGGAAATGAATGTGTATAAATCCAGAATTCAAATGAATGTTTATTTGTGTAACTGTTGATTTGTTAGATAGATTTTATAAAAACAAGTTGGGAACAACATTTAAAAATTTTTCTCAAAACGTCCGCGTCTTTTCACGAAAATCTTCAGAGCGTGCGTGCATGACAGGATTATTTTCGTAATGCTTATTTAACCTGGGGAACCCAGCACTGGATTTTATAATTAGTTTACCCAAATGCTTAAAATTTTCAATATGGTATTGGAATAGATTATAACAATAAGTACCTCGACGTTGTTGAAAATCTTAATCTTGAATGACGCTAACTTTTTTTTTATTGAATGAGTTTTAAGTAGAATTGAAGGTGATATTTCCTAATTTAGTAGTTACGCGGTACCTTAGTCACCTGTTTCTATATAATTCTGCGAATACCGCTGAGCCGGCCGCGCCACTGCCGCGTCACTGCCCACACGGCGCTTGCTATAAATCACCCACGCGTAGGACTGCAATTGCTTAGAATCAAATTTGTTGCATCTTATTGCCGATAATAAATATAATAGCTAGTTAAAATCATTTCTTTAAGACTGTCATTGTAACAGTTAAACATTTTATAAAATATCTGGTTATGGAAGTAACTTTTTTGTAACAAATGAAGCTCCATCTTAGAGTCTACATAACAGCAAAATAAAGCTACGATATTTTTGAAAATTGCAAACTCGTCTGTAACACAAAATAGGTATGCAAATTTGATTTGTAAATACCTAATAAAAAATCCTGCAAGTGTTTACTGATAATAAAAATGCCAAAAATAGTTTTGTTTTCTCTTATAGAGAAGTTGAACATTATGTTTACAAACAACAGAACATCTTAAAATGTTTGTACACACTTTTCATGATCTGACAGAACACTTTTTACAACTTCATCAAAAACAAGATTATTTGAAATCACTTACTGCCTATTTTTTGTAAGAATTAAGCTAGGAGTAATCAATAATTAATGTTTTTTATTGGGTAAGGATAGGTGTAACCCTGATTTTCTCTTTTGCATCTCAACCCGTCAGTTATGATGTAAACGAGTTTGTTTCGGGCTCATCTAAAAAGCATCATTCACTCAATTTTTCAGGACGGTGTGAAATGAAAGAGACAACAAGAGAATTTCTTAGATTTCGTAGAAAAGTCGTATTTTTTTTTCAAAAGCTCATGATGCTCGCGGAAGATCCGTTTGACCACTGGTTAATTTGTACCTACCGGTTATCGATGGCTTTTATAAATTGTATATTTAATTGTCAATAAAGAGCCAGTATAAAAGTATATAAGGTAAATGCAGGCATTACTAAGGTATTTTAAGTTTTAAAGGTTAAACTACTCAAAATAAGAACATACAAACCGTTGAAACTATATGTATATTTTCTAATACCTTGAGGTTTGAACTATAGAAATTGGTAGTGGTCAATATAGGTCTTAAGTAAAAATGTCACGAAAAACGTTTTATATAGAAACAGTCTGACAAAGTTAAAGTAATAAGATATAGGTAGCGTTCTGAATGTGGGATATAATGACCAGAAAAATCTAAACTTATATAAAAATGCTTTTATCAATTAGTGTTAGCAGCTGTTACGGAGGCGTACACTCAGTAATAGCTGCCGATTGAGGGGACTGATGTCTTTTCCCCACCATCAATAATACGTACCCCAATGCAAAAGAGTTCGTCTAGTGCCAAATATTAAGTGTCTAATATTCGAAGTAAAATTTACATAAATAAATTTAACTTTATTAGTTCAATAAATACACAGTTGTTTTGAACACTTAAAGAAGTTTATTTTCATTTAAATCAGGAACAAAATATTTCCCTATTTAAATTCATTTCTTGGGGAACCATCCACGCCATAAACTTCGTCTACGGTGCAACATAGTTCGTCTGCACCACATGAGTAGATAAACGGAACAGAGACAAAGCTTCTTAAGAACGTGCAAAATTGTTACCTATTTTGGTAGGGTTGTCACCATAGGTTAAGACAAATTTAACAAAACATTTGTTAAATAGTTTTATTATTCAGTATGATAGAATACTTTAAAAATTACTTACTCTAATAATTTTCTTTTTATAATTTTTGTTTTTTAGTAATTTATTGTTTCTTTTGATGCTGTGGTAAAATCTGAATCTAACATATAGTTTTTTTAATCTAACGGGAAACACCCACATGGCATATCAAATTTACAATCTTTAATTATTATTAAGTATTTAATTGCCAATATTGTCAATATTTAAGACCGAAATATTCGCAAAACTTTTGCTTCAGCAACTCAATAAAAAAATTTCTTGTATTATTAATTACAAGTACAATAAATAACCATTATTAATAATATAATACCACGTTTTTACATTAAAATATTCAAACTTGCATCTAACAAAACAAACCACTCTGAGATTGTCAACTGGCTGTGCCAGCGTAAACCGGTTTTAACCACTCTAACCGCGTACGCGACAAGCGGCTAGTGGTCACGCACACATTTATTTATTTATTTATTTATCACAAAATCCACAGCTCTTAAACTATGTTACAAATACTTAAGTTAAGTTTTACTGACAGCCAGTTAAGGATCTACATTTTATTACTAATACATAGCAGACTAATAATTAACAGAAATTTAAACTATTGAGACATGGTATTTTTATAATTATGGGACAGGGACAAATTAAGATTGAAAAATAAAAAATTATGTATAGATTAAAAAAATTGCCTTATGAAATTTGAATGTGCGTGCGTGTTTAAGAGTGTGTGTGTGTGTGTGTATGTGTGTATGTATGTATATAAGTATGTGTATGGGTGTGTGCGTCATTTAATTTATGTAATGAATGCCCATGCCCAAAGCATGCCCCGCGTGCTTGTAGTAGTGCAACCGATTCGTGCGGTTGTATGAAGCTTTGTCTCTGTTCCATTTATCTACTCATGTGTCTACACTCAGTGTGGTCAATTTTAGCATTGATCACATTTTCTTCATGGCATCGTTGCTATCAATTCTTCACATTGTTGTGAAGTTATTGTGTCCCAGACAGATTTTTTTCCTTTAGATTGCTTTTAGACCTTGCTGAATACTTGCGCAGCATTTTCTTCATTTTCCACCTCAGGGTCTCAAGCTGTGACAAATCTGGACTACTTGACAGCCATTCCATTGTAGGGATCTGATTCCGGTTAATCCAAGCCTTGGTTGTCCTCACAGTGTGGCAAAAGCACTATCTTGTTGAAAGGTGTAGGCATTACGATGTTTCAACGTTGGAATCGAGAGCCTGCGACTTGTTTGTTTTCTTTAGAAGTATAAAATCCATAGCCCAATCGTTTTACGACTCTCTAGCAGTTATCGACAGATACATCTTTGTGAATCATCTCTGTCCACTTCAAGGTAAGTTCTCCCGCGCGGGCATGACTATCCTTTTTAATGATTTTCCTTAAAGTGGATTTTCAGCATTGCTTGTGATTCGCGTCCGACCAGGTTTCTTCAAACATTCAATCATGCTATTTTTCCTGTGATGTTCGATGATGGTCTGTGCTGTCGATCTTGGTAGGGACAAGTCCTTGACTGTTTGGTAAGCAGATTTGCCATTATTGTGGCTACAAATAGTAATTTTTCGTACTTCGTCGGCGATAGGTTTTTCGCGAGCCATTTTATTTGAAAAAAATGAAAAAAGTTTTTTATATGTTTGGAAATGACAGTGATGCATCATGTGGCAGATTATTTCTATTTTCAAATCGAATTTTACTCATTAAAACAGGTAGAGTTGAGACATGGACGAACTCTTTTGAGTAAATTAAGAACAAGACAAACTATTTTGAGTTAGACGTAGCAAATTAAAGTGCCTATAAATACATATTTTTGTAAAAAAATGTTTTCTTAATCAGTAAGCACAAAAAGATGGACAATTTTACCATATACAATTTTTTTTTCAAAGGCCGGTTTTATTATAATGTAGTTAAGTTGAAAACAGCAACCTTTGCAGTATATGACTGGACGAACTCTTTTGCATTGGGGCTCGTAGTTTCATGCTTATCTAATAGTGTAAATAGCCTTACTTCGAGGGATATATAAAATAACTTTTTTGTGTCGAGGCGGCCTCGACTTTCGTACAAGCTCCAATAAAATATAAGTAAGTTTGAAATAATTATAAACTTTGTAAATCATACATTTTCGACACTGTAACCTTAAGAAGACTTCGAGGCCACCTCGACACAAAAAAGTTGTTTTTACATAATATTATTTCGTTGTGTACATCAAGTACCAAATACCTAACTTAGGACATAAACTAATATTTCACGAAAATATGTCTATTTGAGTAGGATATGCTAAAAATACTAAAAAATGTAATTATATGACATACCCCGGTAATTTTTCAGGCAGCAGATTTCTTTATATCGCGGTTGAAACTGCGTTAAACCGTACTATACAAAACATCTTTATTGAAATGGTTTGTTGTTCAGATAATTGTTAAACGGTTAATCATGCAATCAGCCTGCGCCATTGAAAAAGGATGAAGGTATACACATACTTAAAGTTTGCAACCATTCGTTGGTTTAATAAAATATTTGATTGGCCACCTCAGGTTATTGTCAAGTCTTTCTGATCCGAGGGCAGTGAACGTTTGACGAAACTGCTAATACCGCGCACCAACTCGGGGGCGTAGTTCCACTATACTTAAAGCATTAGCATTAGATCACAGTTTTTTATATTCGATTTATTAACAAAAACTATGAACAAAAAACTGTGATCATTAACTGAGATTGTTTTCAAAACGTTTTTAAATCGATCACAGACATAAAGGATGTTTGACGCTGATTGAAATACCTACGTGGATATTTTTTCTGATGTTAGGTTATATTAGCCATGTGTATATGTTACAACGAGTTGTCTATATTTTAATGTTTGATTCAGTGATAAGTAAGTAAATATAGGATTGATAAACATCTAAGTAAAATAAATTACTGTAGTAAAATCCTATACGTAACAAACCGAAAACTACGAGTTCTAGGTAACCTCACTCCATCCGTGCGTGCAGTATTGCAGAAATACTAAACCTATAATAACTAATATGAAAACGAGAGTGCCTTTTATAAATTATTCTATTTAAGAGGTTTTGTTTTTTCAGTAATACATAAAATGGCATGAGAGTCATCATCTAGATAAGCGATACGTACTATAACTACAAGTAAAGACGGGGGAAACTTACGCTATCCTACCACATTACCAACATAACAAATGCAATCACAAACAGAGTAAACACGCTGATGATGGTTTTCGTGTGTAAGCAGGTGGAACCAACCTCCTTGGTGATGATGACATGCGAGACGCGGCCGCGCACCCGCACCGACAGCACGAACTGGCCGGGGTGCGTCTGCGACTCCCGCACTAGGTAGGAACCGTTCTTGCCGTTCTCCATTATCAGGTGCTCGGCTTCCTTGGCTGACATTATGCCGTGGAACCATCTGCAACAAAACATATTCCTATGGGTCCATTTCTGAATAAACTATTATCCTTGTGTTTATAAATGGATGACACTGCAAGTTGGTACTGATGAAAATTTCACTACGTTTTCTGTTTCAGAACATTTGTCCACAATTCGATAGCGGTTTCAAGTGCTAAATGAAAATGTGATAACATTTTACCAACGTTTTTAGGAACATCTTACCAAAAAGTTTGCAATACTAGTAAAAAAATTATAATACAAATAAAAATTAAAATTTTATGATGTGTAAAACTAATTTCCAATGAACATTATATAAACCGTAGTTTCACGCTGAGCTCGTAACTCTAACTCATTTCGCTGCGACTGGCACTTTCCTCCATAGCGCGATAAACAATGGCAATAATTGCAAATTGATCGTAATTAATACTCCTACTTCACTGTGAAACAGTGGCAACTTGAATTACGTAAAGTTTGCTCAATGATCACATGTCGATGCAGACTCGGAAACTAGCTGATCCCGTTATTACCATCATTATCCGCGTTTTATTGTAGCAACTGGTTAGAATGTAATAAAACTTATCACGCAAGTGTTTTGCCATTTTAATGCTGCGGCCATTTTTCTTATTTGTGAGATTTGCACGGTCATTACTAGCATGTATCTCAATACTATGTACAAAGCAATAATGCAACGCTTTTTTGAGCACTTCAAATTATCGAATGATAACTTATTATATTATACTTATTATAACTTAATATATAATGATACTTATGATAAAGTAGTAAAATACAGCAGGTTGAAAATAGCCCAGAATAAACATGTAA
This sequence comes from Marasmarcha lunaedactyla, assembly GCA_923062675.1. Taxonomy (NCBI): domain Eukaryota; kingdom Metazoa; phylum Arthropoda; class Insecta; order Lepidoptera; family Pterophoridae; genus Marasmarcha; species Marasmarcha lunaedactyla. The sequence goes on along the minus strand of OV281339.1, from coordinate 38,911,210 downwards.
GTAAATACTTACCTTCACTTCTTTAACTCACTCGGAAATCGCTTTGAAATAAATATAAATTATATGGGTATTGTTTAGCAAAATACATTTTGAAGTATGTATCAGAAATTTGGGGCCAAAATAATATCGCGAGATAATTTCGTAAGGTTTATCGATGCTCTGCCCCATACATCACAAGACACAGGTAGAATCCTGGATAAGACATCTATTTAAAATGTTAAAATATAAGTTAGTTTCGGATTTTATACTTTTAAATTCTAACCTCACTTGTACATATGTCACGAGTACTCTACTTAACGCGATCAAGACTAAAACGGTCTTGATCGCTATTTTGATATCGCTCGCTTGATGATATTATTTTGGCCCCAATTTTCTGATACATACTTCAAAATGTATTTTGCTAAACTAAACTTTTAGTTTGATTTAATACTTCCCAAAGAAAAATTGGAATTATCATATGTCTTCTATTAAAACGAGTCACTTGCTGATTAAAATGTTAGTTAGCTGAGCATAGATCGAGTGCTGAAAATGTTCAAACAAATCAATCAGCACAGAATAATTTTGTGTAGGCATTAAGAGACACTAAATTTATAAGTTTCTTGCCAGTTTTTCTTCCTGAAGAGTTTTCCGAACTGGTGGTAGAGTCATGTTTTATTTGACGTCAGTAAGAACAAGTAATTTGAATTCTGAATATGAATTCGTAGGTGACCAATGAAAAACACGCTGTATAAAGTTCAAATCGCAATCCTTTAATTATATGCAAATGTTGTACCGCCCACGTCCCACGCGCGGCTAGTGGGCTTGGTGCTTGCTGATTGCTCAAGGATTATTTATTATGCTAAGTATTGAAAAACAAAATCCACTATTAGTTTAAGATATACGTTAATTGACTAAGGGCCGTTTTTTGAATGCTCACTTTTTAATAGCGAATAATTTTATATAATAAACTTTGATAGCGTATAATTTTTTTACATGTTTTTTTTTTTTTTTTTTATTAATAATTAGCAGGCGTTTGTCTTCCATCTCACCTGATGGAAAGTGAGATAATTTATATAATTAATGTATATAATTTCTACGGAATCTCTTGTCAAGTGTCAAAATTATTCTGTTTATTTAATTTACCTGACCCTTCACCTAATAAACTATTTTATTTCCACGTAGATGCCGTAGAATATGTATATCGCAATTTGTGATAGGTACGAATATGACAAATTGCGATTGTTGGACTTCATGTTCATTTCGCAGTCTGAGTTAAGTCTACAGAAGCGTAATATATTTATATAATGTATCGTTTCTAAAAAGTATTTAACTGTACTTATCATATTTAGACAGATAATATTGATAAAAAAATAATAATCTTTGATCTTTGAAAATATAAATTTAATCTGCCTCAGTTTTGGAAAAGCAAATTTGTGGTCGCTCCTAGTTCTTAGACACGATATTACAACACCTTTAACTGTCTTTACTGTCAAAATTTTTGATCCAAAATGTATATTCAGAACCATTTTGTTGGTATGCAATTTGACTATGACATGAAAGAAACATTGCAACCGTTATGCCCGTCTGCACTAAACTTTGACAGCTCCTAAGTTAACTTAAGTCTCTACGACGTGCTTAGTAATGAGGATTGCGTTGCAATAAACTTAATTTAATGCCTAAATGCTTAAGACATTCCTAACTTTGGGACAACGATTTCCCATGTCATAAAATTAAGCAAGAACTTAAGCATAGGTACCACGTTGTCTACAAAGTTATGCGAATACACCAGTTAGAAAAATTTTATGTTTATTATAGTAATATTTTTCCAAGGAGTCACCTTTTAGATATAAAAACGTGAAACATCATATCTCCAACATTAAAATTCCTTTCTCCTTCAGTGTTGCGCTACACAAGTTCCCACAATACTTTATACTATTATCATTACTTTCGAACGGCTCTAAATTGTATGTTCTAAATATGTATTGATATAATAAAACATATTGATTAATAATAATTGATTAAAAAATAATGAGTTATATTTACGTTTTGTTTGAACTACTTTTGATTGAAGGGATATTCAGTTAAGCTTCCTTTACCCGCGTCACGCTGTGTAACACCCTAAGTGTAACACCTATGTCTTACCAGAGACTAGTAAATAACTATAGATCGACCATCTCCATACAAAAATTCGTGACTCGGAAAAAGCTCAAAATCCAAGCTTTTAAAGCTTTAAAATTACTAGATGTCGCACTCAAATAGCTTGGACCAACCTTGTCGTTTTTAATTTTTATATGAATTATTGACAAGAAACGTAATGCAAATGCTAGATGGCGTTGTCAAATAACCTGAAAACTTAGCAAGTAAATAGTTGAGTTCATTCCAGGCCCTCAATAAGCTTTTGATTTCAGTACTTTACGCAAAAAATGACTATACCTTAATTTTTATAACATTCTATAATAATTACTAAAAAGAAAGTCAGAACCAAATTAGGTATATAAATATATAAAAGACATAAAAGCAAATCAAAGAATATGTAACTGCGTGCATCTTTACCGATAGAGACAAGGTTCTCGAACTATAGGTGAATCATTGTGGAAAAAGAAATACTTGAGGGAATCTTTATGATTTAAAATAGATGACATAGATATTCAGTTGTATTAATTACTTTAAAAAGTGTCAAAATCATAACATATTAAATAATATCAGAAAAAATATATTTATGTCAGCTTTATAGTCAAATATTTTATTTTGTGCTTTTTATTTGTTTGGATTTATGTGCGAAATTATTTTCTTTGATCGGCACGAGTCACAGTAGGCGAGCAGAAAAATTGTGAATTCAAAGAAATGCAGGGAAAAGTTCCAAAACAAACACACACCCATAACAACAACAATAAAGACAAAGAATTCAAATTGTCAAACAAATAAAATGTTGTCATAAAAAGAACAAAAAAAGTTGATTTAAGTTATAAGTGTCTAAATACAATATTTACAAAATATTTCAAAATCCATCCAGCAAGAAAATATTTTTTTAACTACTGCAAAATATTTATGAGTTATATGCATTATAAATAAAAATTATGCACTTATTAAGACATAATTTTTATCGATATCAAGAAATAAATTAAAATATAAAAAACCTATTAATTAAATGCACTGAAATTCGTTTTATTATGTTAAGGCAGATAAGAACAAACTGTGGAGATGAATGCTATATTTTTGTGGGAAAAATTATATACCGGCAATACAGTAATCCAGTAACACTACAAATAATATCCGGGGTAGTGTAAAGATTTCTATTACTGAATTATAAGAGCGGCAACATAGCATCAAATAATATAATGCACTAGCTGGCAACGTCTGTTGTCGCCTGATACCTACGGATAGTACTTGCAATGAAATATCAAATAATTTTGTAAACAGCTCCATCTTAAGTTTTTTTACGCATTATTTTTACTAATTTAAATAACTTGTAAATCTAATACAACTAACGCCATCTCTCTATCTTAAAAACAACTATTTTTCAAGTCACAAAATTTTGTTAGACATGGTTAGTCTATAGTTATTTACTAGTCTCTGGTCTTACAGACCGAAAATTCAGGACACAATTTCATTGTTTTTTTTTTTCAAGAACACCTATAGTAATGTTATTATATAATTAAAATAGGGGATATAATAAATGAAATAAGCACAGCATATAAAAATTATATGTTTTATTGAATAACTAACAGTCTTTAACTATAATATACGTGCTACGAAAATGTTAACAAAATTAAATTTTTTCTTCTTCAAAACAAAAATAAATGGTCAAATCTTATAGACTATTAGTTAGCAAAGAATAAAATAATATTGGGCACAAGTCTCACTAAAACAAGCAGAGCATACCATTATAGCATGTTCGATACAAAAGTTAATTTTGCATTTAGCGCACAAAAACTGCGTCTTACGGTTCTTTTTTGATGGGCAGAATGCACAACAGTCAATTGTACTATTGGCAGCTGTTACCGAGGATTCTGGACCATCTAATATACATATTTCAGAAGACCTAGCTTCATCAGTCTTGGCAAAGAGGAATTGACAGCTCGTCTTCTTAAAATCCTCCACCTCGATGTTGTTTTGATCTTCATAGTCAGAATCCGAAATATCGACATCCAACAACAAACTTATTGATGATCATCCATCTTATCGTAAACTAAGACCTAAAAATAATAAAAGATAATTAAATTAGGCTAAATAACAAACATGATATCAAAATCAATAAAACAGTAATTATAAAAAGTGCAACCCTCTAGCGTATACGAAAGAAGAAATAAATACGAAAATGTACTTCGGTCGGTCTCACAGACCAACGCGCGGGTATAGGAAGGTTAAATAAACCGTCAGACAGGACAAGAGACAAGAAAAATCAATTCATACATCAAAATCAATAGACTTTGTCGTTCTTTCGTTCGCTTTGTTAGGCAACGATCGATCTAGGAGTCACTTAACGTAAACTGGTTAGTGCAGAGCAACGCAGAGTAAGTTGATGCTATGTGTGACTTAGTTTAGGCATGACCTAACTAAGTATATGCTTTGTAGAGTTTAGTGCAGACCGGCATAAGGTTCGTAGTTAGTAGTCTCCACAGCAAACAATCAAAACAATCGAAATAATTCGTGAAAGAATCAATTTGTGTCCGAAACAAAATAGACCGCTTTAGGAGCAACCCATAAGTATTTTGCTTATTTATTTCCCACTCGTTTTTGCCATCAATGTAAATAATGTTAAGTTTCATGGTTTTCATTTTACTTCAATCGCCATGTTTGTTAAAGAGATTTGACTTTAAGACCGACTCTATTGATTGATGCCATAAAAATACAGGGTGTTATTTGCGGATTTTAGCCGGTTTGATTTTAGCATGTAGCAATTATCAAATATCAGTTTTTTTTCTCTTAACGATAAAGGAATATTTCCTTACAGTAAAACCTGCTATCATCAGTATTAAGAATAATTTCCCTCCAGGTGGCGTCGCAAGATTCTTTAATGTGTCGATTGTGAGTACTGAGCTAATAATTATAAGCCAAGGATTTGAAACTGTTATAGCTGTGTGGAGTAGCTCTGCGTACTTGGGTCAAAGGTCCTTGATCGAGGCGGTGAAGCCCGTCGCGCCGGGCTCCGGCGGTCACGACAGTGCCACCGATCCGATGTCACGTCCATCCGAGAGGTTAACTAAATGCTACATTGCATAGAGGAAACTTGTTTTTAGCAGCTTTAGTATAATAATTATTGAATATGGAATGCTTAAAGTACCATTTATTTGTTCAAAAAACCTATCGACGAGATTGGTGAGTGAAACTCGTAACCGTAAAACGATCCAGCGTGGTAATTCGGCCAAACTTTTGACTACGTTACCTTTGGTAGATTCTAGTTTAGGTGTAGACTTTTTATTTGTATTTTTTTCTTTCTTATTGTTTTAACTGAAAATACGAATACGTACTGTTATATACCAAGGTTATTACCTTGAGTGCAACACTGGCCGATGCTGAGGCGACTCAGCATTATCAGTAATCATACCGAGACAAGCCTCTCTAGTTCAGTGAGTAGTCAGTCTGTTCCGAACACCTCACGGCAGCGGGTGTTCAAAAGTTCTTAAATTTTATTAAAATTTTTCGGCGCAAATAAATTTCCTTTTTTTTAAACCAAACTTAAAGGCACCGAATTCCAGAATGTACCTTTGTACATTCTGGAATTGTAAATATTTTTAATGCTTGAAGTACAATATGTGGCACTCTGGTGCAGCGAACTTACTAGAAGTATTTGTTTGATTCATAACGCGCTGGGTTAATGGGTTTAAATGGGGTTAAAAAATGGATTAATAATTTAAGTTAAAATAGTTTTTCAATTGATACCGATCTATGTAGCCCTCGTTTGTAATTTGAATGTTATCTATTTGTTACGTGTATTTATAAAAGCCAAAGTAAATTAAATATTTACAGATCAACTGCAACCAAAATAAAAGTAACTTATTTATACGATATAAACAAATAGACTATTTACAGTAATACACGTAGATAATTAGAAAACATAAAATAATAAAGCAAAAAAGAAACGCATCATAAATAGAGTAGTTACTGCAGATTTTTGCTTCTCGGCTGTGATACAACAACTCTGGCAGAGATATCTAGATGTGCCCGTGCATCATAGGAAACTCGATAAAAATTTTAGATTTACGCTAAAAAGCTTTCCTAAAAAAGAAGCAGCGATAATCCGTAAGCTTATAAAGAGACTTATATTCTTAGCGGTATTCTAGTTTTTCTTTATGTTGTGTTTATATAAGAAAAAAAAATAATGATTCATTGTTACAAAAAATTACAAACTAAGTAATAAAAGTTAAAAAAATGTGTTATTTGTAGTACCTATGTATTTTGACCGTTTAAATTATGGATATAGACGCTACCTTACCTAATTACGTTTAATATTTAACGCTATGTAACTAGAAGTTTATTAATTTAAATTTTACATGCCCGCGACAATCGCACTTTGCTTTATAAACTACAACTGTTTGTTTTCAAAGTGCATTAAAATATAAACCTAGTTCACAGTTGTACGTAATATAAGTACATACAATTTAGAACAAGTGTCTGCTAAGTAAGACACTTAAATTTAAATAAGGACATGACCAATTTAATTATAATTTTGCTCACATGTCGCTAGACAATAAGCAATAATGAGCGCGAATGGTTTTGGTGTTGAATCATTCAACGCACGTGGTCCCTTTGTTTTTTTTTATGCCAGTTATTATTTTATACTTATAGGTACATGCATTTTTGTGAGCTGATATCCTTTTGACATAGCAACTTGTTATGTGGTGCAAAACGTACACATAAGCCGTAAGCCGCTCACAATAACAAAAGAATTAGGTAAGAAAAAAAAATTGCTGAAGACGTTTCAATGAAGATGTAATTAATATGTAAAATAAATTAGCCAACACAGTAGCACAGCAGGCACAGAAGTGAGCAATAAAGTTTTCAATAACGGCTCAAGAAAGATTCAACCGAATATGTTGACACGAGTAGATTTCCGTTGTCTAGTTAGATACGTTTGCTTCAAAGATTCGTCATCAAGGCAAGCAAACAGTCACATTCAGAGGCCGGAAGCGATCTGGACCAAATACGATATTAAAATCTGTGACCTTAGCCGAGGACGGCCCTGCGGCGTCACGGCGACGGCACCGCGCAGGTGACTCGCCGCTGCCCACGACAGAGCTATTAGGAAGTCGAATTAACTTAAGGCGTTTTGTTCCGTGTTTTTTGGAAGACAATTAAATTGTCACATCAAAAAAGTAGACGAGAAAACGGTGAGATTAGAACAAAGATAAAATGTAGTTAAACGTATACGATTGCAGCATAAAATTATAATAGCATAGCACATATAACAATGTGGAACATTATGGAATGAAATTAACAAAAACTTAGCTTTAAAAAATACACATTAAATATATATATTTTAGATCGAGTATAATCTGAGGTAAAAAGAGAAGGTTTTGAATAATGGAATAAGATAAACAATGAGTAAACGGAGAAAAAAATTGTTATTAGTTCCTTTGATTTCGAATATCATCGAGTATTCTGTATTTATAGACAATACCACCTATTCTGGAATGAAAATTTAGCAAATAAATCCATTTAAGGAATGTAAATAGCTGCTCATTCATATCTTTTGAATTACTACGATTTAACAATGACACACGTTAAAATATATAAAAAATTAATAAATATTTATTACAATTACCCGTTTATTATTTCTTTCTTTTTTTACATTATCTATTGTAGTTGCGCTCAAGGATTTCCATAGTGTTGGGGGGTGCTAGCAAGAACTCCTCCGGAATGGGAACTTCCTTATAACAAAAATATAACTAAATCCTATTTGTCAATATTTTCCAATCAGTACACCGCCAACTTTGTTCACACGGCTTTGGAAAGTTCGCAGCTTGACGCCGATGATGGTTACAGCTATGTCAATATTTGTAATTGATTCCATAATTAAGTGAACGCTCAGGCTAAAGCGAGAGTCCATTGTGAGCTGCGCGTTTGTAGGCGCTCCAGACACTGCAGGGGTTTGAGAGCGAATCTGAACCTCCGCCGAGTTCTCCGTCAGCACACAAGACAGTTTAACTCAAAATTTCAGTCATATGTACTGCAAGGAAGTAGTAGGGCTAACACCTATTTTTTTTTTCAATGCTTAGATAACTTTTATCAGTCGGATATTTGAGAATTTGACATAATTTGTATGGATTTTCTGTTAATAGTTATTTGACGATTGAAAAATCAGCCCTTAATGTGTTAACTTTATTACTAACATGTTTGTCCGCTACAAACGAATCCCAGGCCTTCTGTGTAGGATAGGTTGGGGGCTCTTTTCACGACTCCCGATGATTTTATATTGCAATTGACAACATTTCAATTTTTTTAAGCTATAGAATAAAAATTACCATTCCTTTAGTTTTGTTTCCTGACTTCAAAACAAATTTTTTTAATATTTTTTAGACTCATCGTTTCGGGGAAAAAGGATAAAAATAGAAAATGGTGTAGTGACGTCATAGATACGGTTGAATGAGCTATTTACTTGCCTTGAATATTTAAGGCTAAACAAATAAGTTCCTAGGTATGTCAGTTGTCATAATATTTCAAAACATAACCTCTCTTTATGTGATTGCGATTGCGTTCGTTACCGTAAAACGTAACCACTTCGGTTTTTAAAGATCACTTAGCAAAGCAAAGATACCTACGAAAGAAAAATTAATATTGTTTACACTTAGATTCAGTCAGCGGTTGAATTACCTTTCAAAAGTGAGTGACAGGCATGTGACATGCTAGAAGTTTTTTTTTAAAACAAGCAAACATATACCACTGATTTCTGCCGTATGAATGACGTCACATGGCGCTTACGCCTTTTTTGAGTAATATGATAGTGAGATGAATTTTGAATGAAAATAAAATATTTTGAGGAAATAAAAAATATGGGTGTCCAATTTTTACTTATACTTTAAAAAAGAACAGTAATACAGGCATTTAAAAAATTTGAAATGTTATCAATTGTGTGAATCAGTCAATCAGCTCAATGGTCTTTATTTTATTTATTTATTTTATTATATTTCACAATTTATGTACACACAGTAGTTAAAGAAAGTTAAACACAGTGATTTAAAGTAAGTACAAAGGTACAGCTTATTTCTATATAAATTTCTTACAGCAGACCTGTGAGTGGAGAGTATTTATTATTATTTTTATTTATTATTATTTTATATACATTCTCATACTTTTAATAGGTGTAATTTTGGAAGCTGCGATATGAAATTATGGTGAACAGTGATGCTGAAGCTACTTCTTTACCACACACCAGAGGCCCGGCGAGCGAAACCACTTGACCCGTGGGAATTGTTGGGAAAATTTTAAAATTGGATCAGTAATTTTACAGTTTATCGGTTGCAAACAAAAAACGAATCTTTCCTAATAAATTCTATTTTGATGTATTCGATAAATGATAATTTCAAAAAGATATTAAAATACGACTGGAGCAGAATCCTTCAAAACTGCGGAGATCCTTTTATTTTTATTTAACCACGGAAGTATTTAGGCGAGAGTTAGAACGAGGAGGCGGACAGAATTAGCAAACATTCAGAACATCCAATCGCGGACCCAATATACTCGAATAATACTTTGAAAACAATAATCATTTATTTTCGTTTTTAGCAAAAAAACTTGACATTAGATACCTGACAGTTACTCAAATGACTTACATTGTGGTTTCGATAGAGTTAACTTACTTACTCGTTACAATATACTTACATTAAACAAAACACTTATTTAACTTAGTTCTCGTAAATTCGCAAAGGCATTAGTTATAGTTAAGTCCACCTGCCTAAAGACTTACATACAACTAAAGGCGCAAGGCACGCTTAGAAAACAACCGCATGCGATTATTGGATAAGAGTTGGTTGTTTAAACTTAAGTTATTACAATATAAACAAACGCTGCGCTCAGCTCAATTCAGTTCAATAGTTACTTAAGGCTAAGTATACTAAGTATGGATTTTGCTATAATTTATATTTTTAAGTATGGAATTTACACTTCATTTTTACTTCATCTAAATCTATACTTACTCAGCAAAATCTATAATTAAGTAACCGTTAAACGTCTTTCTGTGGACCAATATACTTGTTTTATTTGAGCGTACCTGCAGTCTTATTAACAGACTGTAAATAATGTAGTTTTGACATAACATGCCTTACTTTTGCTACTATGTAAACTATTTCCAGTCTTGGCAAGTTACAAACTCATGAACCTGTGCTTCCTTCACAAAATAACTTGTAATAACTTAAAATAACCCAATAAAGATGAAAATAAAGTAAATTATTTACTTAGGTATTGGCGTACACTGTACAACATTATACAGCACACATTAGCTACCTGCACCAACAAGCATGAACCTTACTTACTTCTTCAGCATGAAAGCTTTGCTGAGTTCTTTGAGGACTGTGGAGACGATGGCGCCTGCGGCGGGCACAGCGAGCACCGACGCGTCCATGCAGGCGGAAAGCGCTGCCGGCGCCAGCACACTCAGGCGGCTGAAGCGGCCTCCACTCTTAGACATGTTGCGCACGCGACGCACGACCGCAACCGCGCAGCGATCCGCTTCGAGCGACTCTCGCGCGTACAATGCGACTTGACCGCATCACGCGGTATTATAAGTAATCTTTACCACGTCAGGGATCTTGATTGTAAGGCTCCTTTTCCAAAGAGATTTTACTTTATTTGGAAATTTTAATATCAACAATAAACTCCCAGAGAAACACAACCTGTGCTATGGATGACCATACGGCGAACTGGGGGGAACCCAGAATAAACATACATAAAGACAATACTACTTATTCTAGAATGAAACTATGATCCGAGAACAAACATCTGTTTTCATCACACAGATGAATGCCCCGACCAGGACTCGAACCTGGAACCTCTGACGCAGGGCTACTACAACCTACGCCAGTTGGCCGTCGTTATCATTACATATTATTTGTATTATTATATATCGGAAATAGTAGGTATTGGAAAAAGATCAGTAGAGCTTGGTGCTTCCACTAGCTTGAGACGTGACTTGAGATGGCGGAGTCTGTTACTCCGTCTGCAGTCAGAGCTTCGCGAATACATAATTGTTAAAAACCATGTGTATTGTTGACGCTGGCAGCAGAAGCCTTCGGGCTATTGTCGGCCAACATGGATCAATTTATTCACTCTCATTACTCCAGGGGCCTAATTGTCTAACTTCAACGCCTTTCGAAGGTATAGTGGTTGAGATAGTGATCCACAGGATTGTCTGATTTCTACGATCACAATCACTTTGGGATTTATGTTGTATTGAACGCCATAGAGCAGTGTTTTTCAAAGTTCAACCCCTAGGGTATGCCATTCGAAGGTAGGGTTGATGATGTCTTTGTGGATTTTTGGCCTGCTAGACAGGAAGAGTATCCAGAACTCTCCAGCTAAGCGGTGAATTTCCTTTTACCCTTTGCTACAACGTACTTATGTGAGAGTGGGTTTTCACAGCTGACCATGATAAAAACGAAATATAGAAATTGACTTGAAACCGAGTCAGAATTAAGGTTAAAATTGTCCAAAATTGCACCTAAAATAGAGTAAATTTGTGACAGGTAACAAACCCACCTGTCTATATTCTATTGAAATAAAAACCTTATTTTCTTCAATAGTCATTTTATTATTTTCTTGGAGGGGGGGGGGGGGGGATTTAGTTAGTTATGGGGTTCGCTGTCATCTGGAAACTTTAAAAGGGGATCGTGGAGCCAAAAGTTTGAGAAACCCTGCCATAGAGCATTAGCTGCGTTTTGTTGCCTTAATTTTTTCTAAAATTGTTTATTTTTTATAATTTGAAACCATTATTTTATTTATATCATATCATTATAATTATGATATTTGTCTAAAGAACAATATCAAAATGTGAAATATTTCTACATTCATATTAAAATAGCATTGTTTTTAGATGACTAAAGGTATCGAAAACCACTCTAATTCGAAGAGTGGTTTTGTGAAAATATTAAGTATTAGTTAAAATATATATAGAGATTAGGTAACTAATATCTGATCCAAATATTATCTTATATATTATATTATATAATTATATGATTATTGTATATATACGATGAAGAACCAATAACATGATAGAGTACCAAAGTATCTCACTTTTCGTTGATTTTTCTTATTAATTCAATCGTCATATTTTTACGTTCTGCATCTTCTATACAAAACACCTATCTCAATATCAGCTTACCAAGCCGTCCAAACTCGGATGGAATTAGCTGTACTGTACCCAAATCATGCTGGAAATATATTCTATAGATGTTTTTTTGTTAATACCTCCTGTCTAAGCAATCGATTGAATCAAATCGAAAGTATTTTTTAGTAAGTATTTATATCAAAATAATTCAGTAAATACTTAACATAGCTCAAGTTGTGTTTGCGTTCTCTGAACAATACTTTGTTATGCATTAGTAATAATGGATTTATCATTTCTGTAACATAAATGAGAGTGTTTTTTTTTCTCCTGTAAAGTTGCATTTATTTAGATAGAAGGTATTGGTGCTTCATCGTCGATATGTATAAGATATATGGCAAAGGTGACTGACTACAAAGACTGACTTTGCTATCAGCGTCGAGCCCAAACCAATTGACGGATCAAGCTCAAATTTATAGATAGCTCTCATAACGTAGGAGTTATAGTTAGTAAATTTTTACGTTAATTATCATTTGAAGTAAAAGGTAATAGAGGAAAATTCATTTATTTTCAGTTAGCGATTTATTAATCAACAAATTTTTTTGCAACATATATTCAAAACTCCGGCATAATACAATGTGGACTTCTCCAATAACAAGAATTTTATAATAAACTATCCTAAGGCACAAATATTTCTAATTGCTTATAGCGGTGATTTCTGAAGATATTTTACGAATTACATTTGTTGAAATTTTTGGGACTCTTAACATAATTATGCAATGTTATTTGTTGAAAAATCCATAGTTTCAATGCATTTTGTTTTATTTATTAATAGTTGGATTTGACTTTTCGAAAAGTTTCTTAACTTTGCCTTACTATTTCCAATACTGACAAAAACCATACATAATAAATGTATGTATCTTAGGGTGTTTTAATAAATTTTCCAATCCAATTATGGACCTACTGCTTGAAATCAACATAACCATAAAAACGACATTTAAAGTTTATTATATAAGTATCAATATAATATATTCTTCAAATTAAAATTATATTGCAAATTAAAATTATTAGCTCAACATAAACTTCTCAATTGGCGACCTATTAAAAGTAGAATATGGCCAGGTATGTACAACTTTAAGGATAATACATTATCTTTACATATATATCTAAAATTAAAACCAATTTCGTACAATATTCAGAATTATTTAATAAAACTAATTTTCCACATTTAGAAGAAAATCAGTGGAAACACAGACTTTAGTGACTAATTTATGAACACCTTTAAAAAACGCAAAATGACAACAATGTTTTTAATTCAAAAGATAATCAGGCCATAAAATCCGACGTCAATCAAGGAAATAATACAATTTACATTCAGGAATAGCAATAGTTCTTCCAAATAATGGATACAATTAATATAATGCAGTCGAGCACTCAGAATATAAATAATAATAAAGGTTATTATTTATTATTATTTTATTTTTTATTTTTTATTATTTATTCTTTCATGTTGAAAGAAAAGATATTGGCAATAACAATATGGTGTTACTGTATAAATAATAGTATATTTTATATTTTAAAATAATATAAATATTAAATATATGTGCAAATATCAGTGCCAATAACAAAAAAAAAACAGAATAAGTTTCTATTGCCCCACTAACCGCTCTCTATTCTTTGGTAAACATAAAGATGCTTTTATCAAGACAATACCTAAGCCAATGTGATTTTAAACTCATCATACATCATGGGGATGCAACTCTACTAATTCTAGAGTAGAGCTATATTGGAAACAGTAGATGATAGCTGTTTGGTCCCTTTGAATAATGGTACGGCGAATACAGTAGGTTCACTCTCGTGGTGTCTCATGCCTTAGATTGATCCTTGTTCTCTCCAACATGAGCTCTTTCTTGTGATTAATCTAATCACTTTCCTGTAAATATAAAATTTTTGTAAATAATAACAAAGTAAAAAGTTAAGCAAATGATAATAACAGCATACCCTAAATGTAACTTGGTAGAATGGAAAATGTGTTGTTATGTATGTTAAAATGTAGATTCAGAACTGCCTCTTCAATTCATAAGTCTTTACCTTAAAGTATCTCTACTGTTTCTTCTCCTTGTGATACTTCTCTTAATAGTACTTGTCATAGATAGAAAGTCCAAACAAACTTCACTTCCCTGGTGGAAAGACAAATGCTTAGAAGCTTTTCAGAATAGTCCTTCGCGGGAAAGGTATCCTGAATTTAAAAATTACAAGCTTTAAAAAAGTAACATTGAAAAGTGAGACTTGAAAGTTGGGTTGTAATCCTCTGCAACAAATGGAATTATATGTTAAAATTTATAAAGACATATTCTTGCACTAGCAGCAATGATGAATACCCATTCATCAATCAAAAAACAATCAGAATTTGGGTAGTGGGTATATTTTTGAGGATTTTGGCGTTGAAACCATGGGGTCCTGGGGACCAGACGCTCATCGCCTTTTTCGGACCTAGCGAGGCGATTGGTGAGTGAAACTCGTGACCCTAAGGCTGGCACCTACCTCGCACAACGAATTTCTATTGCGATCCAGCGTGGTAATTCGGCCAGCCTTTTGGCTACGTTGCCTACAATGGATTCAAGTTTAGATTTAGTTATTTATTTGTAGCATAATTGTTTTTAGTAAAAAATACACCAGACTTTATTAACAATTATCCTTTTTCTCCTGTTGTGAACATAATCACCATTTATGATAATCATTGTCAGCTTTATATTCCAGCAAGAATAGCTTTGGTATTCCTTTCATTTTGTTGAAAAAGTTAGCTTGGTCCTGTGAAAAAGGAGTGCTTGATATTTGGAAAGCACAATCTTTGGCAGAAACAATGATATGCCACACTCCTGGATATCAAAATTGTTTTCATTTTGAAACGTGATAAAACCAAATTCATATCTTCCTATTGCTCTTACATCCTGCGTTGGAAAAGTCTTTGAATAATTGGTACAGTAATAATTGGAATTATATGTAAAGTAAAATAATGTTAGAGCTCCTTATCAGTTTAGCTTCCATAGGTGAATGTCGGCTCGTGAAAGTATTTACCAATTACAGCTGTATATTCAAAACAGTTTAAACAATGAGAACTTATTAACGCCTGTTTATGTGGAGTATGTTGAAGCTTGTAATAGCGTTAATATAATGTTCTCTGTTCTAAATTGCAGTCTATAGGTGTTCCAAACAAGATTGTTAATATGGTACATGATTTATTTGATTAACAGGGAAGTCTGTCCAAGGCTTATTTCTGTCGGGGATTTCCAAGCTCTTTCTCCGTTAACTTTATTATATAAACTATCGTCGTTCAAATCAAATCTTCAAATGAAATTGGTTGTATATTCATAATACTTACATCCTCAATAAAACATTGAAAAGGCTGCAAAATAGCTATTGCCATGTAAGAAGGAAATAATCAAATATAATCCACATATTTAAATAGACAACGACTCGTTGACGTGTAGAACATACATATGTGCTAGAAAAGGTTAATTGCTTACAAAATATTAGTCAATGTTCTTTAATTTAAAGAATAATATCGAAAAATAAACTTGCAAATGCTGAAAGATTGTAGAAATTAGTAGACTCTTTTAATTGGCATTACCAATAGTCTTCAAAGAATTTCTGTCTGTCATTTATGATACACAATTCCAATTTTATGTCTAAAAGAGGAAATTATTCATTCAAAAAGCGTCTCGATTGCTTTTGCCATCATTAGTCAAATATCTGTAGTGTGAAGTTCGTTAATAGGCTTCAACTGTCAAATTCAAAGAGATTGCGGTAGGTGTTGAAGTTACGCAATAAGGCCCCTGGTCATCAATGACAAATAATCTAGCAGTTAGATACCTTGGCTGTCTAATGAAGTTCCGACATTATTTTTAAGGCCTCTATGAAAGAAATGTCTATTTAAAAAATCATATTTACAAAAACACATATAAAAAAGAGCGCGTCCACGGAAAAAAGGACCTTAATATTTTTCAATTGCTTTAAACATTTACAAATAAATTAAGACATATGGTTTCTTTATTTAAGAATACATCATTTAAAAAAAAATCAGAAAATCATGTTTTGTTTTTTTTTTTAATATAAAAACGAAGTCCATAATGGACGACCTTCATGTTGTATTTGCCTGAAAGCTGTTTTAATCAATTTTTAAAATTGTTCGTTTGAAAAATTCCAGGTGGATTATCTGAAGTGTTGCTGGCAAAAATACTCTTATTGCGTGATAAAGGTTATTCGCAGCCAGAGTCTCCATTTCTCAAACCTGCGTCGTTATTACCCTGCAGAGGTATTGGAGCATGGGCAACCTAGCTCTGGATTGCCCTCGCACTGGTCGCAATTTAATAAAGGTTCTTTCAACAAAGCTACGTTTAAATATTTTACTAAAATATCTCCACTAAGAACTCCAAGTCACGTGTTTGAAGTAAAAAAGGCTGTGGAAAACATAAATTGAATTGATTATAGGGAACCATCAAAGCTAATAACCTCGCAAAACGTTTTCCCCTAAACGAACAGGTGGTTGGAGATCCTTTTCTGTTTTCCTGCTGTGCTTAGTGATAGCGCATCATCAAAATTCCTGCCGCCCGTGATCCAAAAATCAAAGCTACTGAACCGAGCTATACCGATTAGAGTTGCATGCTGCTACTGGACTGGCACTGAGGACATTCGTAATTGTTTACACCACATTACGGTCAAGGAGATCCTGGAACCTTTGAATGCACGAGAACGATAGCGACGCAGATTGCAGTGAGCCGGGCAGCTACAAAACGATGAAGATCTAGACGAAGAAGAAGATATCTGGCGTAGTTGTCTTTTCGTTAACGAAACACGTATTAATGCGCACCCTGACAAACGACGCATCCTTGTCTCGAAAATGGGAAATAACTATGACCACTTCGTGTTGATCGACGATCATGCATAAAATAATGTATTGATTAATTATATTTTAACACGAGAAAAAATATCTCAACTTTTCCAAGTGAACGCGGACTTTATTGATGTGTGTACTTTTTTTTTATTAAGTATTGTCATTGCTTGTACCTATATTACCTACGTACCTACTTTTGTACATATCAACAAACGTCGATCCTTCCTATTAGTTTTAACATAATTTTTTGCACATTACCTACATATTATTTACCACATTACAATGCTAACCTTTTTTTTTGTTTGAAAAGTATTATACCTCCCTATTTCAACTTTGACAAGCTAAGTGGAAGGTAGTAGATGCTTGCGGAAATATTTTGCTACGCACTGCGACGTTAGCCCGTATCGTACGTGCCGCCGCCGGTCGCGTGCTGGCCCTGCGCTACCCGTGGGATGGAGGCTAGGGCCGTGCTGACGAAGACCCATTACCCATCACGCATTCTTCTCACACGCCTTGACGTCAACACGCACCAAACTATCTACCTACTTCATATATGACTAACCGGTCACCTGTAGAGGAAAACAGGAAAGGATCTCCAACCACCTGTTCGTTTAGGGGAAAACGTATTGCGAGGTTATTAGCTTTGATGGTTCCCTATAATCAACTCAATTTATGTTTTCCACAGCCTTTTTTACTTCAAACACGTGACTTGGAGTTCTTAGTGGAGATATTTTAGTAAAATATTTAAACGTAGCTTTGTTGAAAGAACCTTTATTAAATTTTATACTAGTAGATATATCACAGATTACCGTTCAAAAAAAGGGAAATAGTCTTAAAAAGACCGTTACCTAAATGATGTATTTTCTACTTTGTACTTGTTCCAGCCTCGTTAAGAAAATGGTATTCTGCAAGAGTGTCTACAAAGATTGCAGTTTGGGATAATCGATGTTTAACAAAAACCACAAACAGGCTGTCAACGAAACAACTGTATTAAATGCACATATACGTTATCCATGCGACATACCGCGGCCATTTTGAAAGGGATAATATTATTCGATCCTCTAAAAACTAATTGATCATGAGCACTTTTAAAATTAAATAACTTAACTACATTAATAAACCTACGCTTTACTCAAATGCAATTAATTTTGGTTAGGTTAGGTTTGTATGTAGTCGGGCTCGCGGGTAATGCTAACGGCGATACCTTAAGCTCCAGCAAAGGCGACAGAAGAATGTCGTGGTGTTTTTTAGTGGAAATAAAAAAAGCAGGTCCCGGCGAAGCGCCAGAACCAAATTAAGTACCATTTTCAGCATTTCACGAAAAGCGACTTTGGTTCAATTTGATTCAAATGAACCTCAAGACATGAGTTTCATTTTTTGAGGATAAAATAATTTTTTTCGTCCATTAGTTTATTTAACCTTAGGCATTGGAAACTTAGGTCTAACAAGAGCTAGATTAAATGACTAGTAGTTATGCGTCGAAGAAAGGAGATCAATTATTAAAATAGATGACCAATTAAATCTTTTTCTTTGCCTTTTTTGCAATATTACAACGATTATTTAAATAGATACATGTCATTTTAAAGCAAGGTGGAATGAACTGCCTGCGTCTGTTTTTCCAGAAAACTATAGTCCTAGTTCTTTCAAGCGTCGAGTGAATAGGTATCTCGTGGATAGACGTGTAACACCTTCGTCTTCATCGTCACTTTCCACCAGGTGAGATAGAAGACAAACGTCTAATCTTTTTGAAATTAAAAAATTAAAAAAAAAGCGCTTTTTACACCACACAGAATTTATAATAGGGAGAAATAAAAACTGCCTTTGTTGGAATGCTTACTTTACTTTACTTGCAATGGCTCTTATGAAATCTGATAGTATTGCGTTTTTCTTTGACGTGGTGAAAGCCTTAGACACAACCGCACTGGTCTGGCACAACTGCTTGTTATTCAAGCTCTTCGAACTAGGCCTCACTACCTGTCAGAGACTGTATTAAAATAGTTAAGAAGAAGCTAACTGAGTCAGATCGACCTGCAGAATAATCAGAACTCCTTGACTACTTCCACTAACAACTGGCTACTTGTGTGAAACCAAGAGTTCTATTTGCAAATCGATGGTGTTTTTATGAGCCCTCCAGTGTCCACTGTCGTTGGGGACATAAACTGAACACTTACATAAAGTTTACATACGATGGAATTAGAGCAGGATAGCAAATTAGCTTTCCTTGATGTTCTTATTAAATGGAATCCGAATGGTACACCTCAACACGGTGGGACTAAACCGTGTTGAGGAATCACACCCACACTGATAAATTCTTAAATGGAAAAAGCCACCACCACCCGAGAAATTATCTACCGTAAGCTCCTGTTTGTTTCAGAGAGCACAAAGAATCTGCGACACCCAGCCCATTGACGATGATCACAAGCATATCGTCAAAGTTTTTCGTGAGACCAACCTATAACCACATCGTCGACGTCATACAGTCGAACGTAGACCTGCTTTTCTACCTTATATTAAGGGTGTAGCTGACAAAATTGGAAAAATTGTTAGGCACACCTCAATAAAAACAATATATAAACTACTTACATTATTAGTCAACATCTTACCAAGACCCAGGTTTTTACGAAATTTCTACATTGGTCACACTAAACAGAATGTATCAACTTGAGATAAGGTACGCATAGCTGATATCAAAAACAGAAGAGCAATAGAGTCTGCAGTTTGTTAACATTCCATGGCAAGACCAACATATACATAAGGTAAAAATGTTATCAAAAGTAAAACATATCATACCTAGAATGATCAGAGAAGCATTTGATGTTAAGAAACACCTAACATTTAATAGAGAAGATGGTTGGAAGATTTTTCTAATATGTCTGTACTAAAAAACACACAATCCAACATCCAACAAGCTGCAAGACCTCAAGCTTAAGACTCTGCCAGAACTTTCTGTGTTACTCCTGAACACTAAGCTCACAGTCTGTGAAACAGATGGAGATGCAAAAAATCAAATCTTTCCTAATTATAATATTAGGGTAGATAAAGCGTTTTAGTTCAGTGGACAGGTCGGAGTTGAATTGTAAGTCCTACTCGGGCGTGTAAATAACGTAATTTTTTCTCGCATTATAAGGTGATAACTAACCATACAACCAAATCCAATTGCGCTTACTAAAATTTCAGTAACAAAATAAGATAAACACAAATTCTAGTCGCAATGTGGCAAATTTTATAACATTTTGTGTCTACGTTAGGTTTGTCTCCAAAATGTGGTAACAGAGTATACTCTTAGCGACTTGGATGTGACGGAAAAGCTTTTGGTAACAATGTTTCGTAAATGTAACAACACAATTACTACCTTATGCCAACAAGATCAAAACTATCCTAAAGTGTACACACCGCGTCTACACTATGTCTACATTTTGATCTTTAGAATTTGGATACTCTTTGTGTTTAATTATTTACTAAACAAGATGTACACCAATTTGTATTGTTTAGAAACATAGACGAAAATAAGTAAAAGTTTACGAATATTCGATTGCTATCAAAAAAAGACAGTGATGCTCAAAGGTTGAAGCGACCAGAGTCGCAACTACATGAACTACTCAAGTACTGTTTAAACCAGTTTGTATAAGGTGTAAAAATATGTAAGTATTTCTACCTTTAGCACCATTACAGATGTTTCAGTTTGATCAAAGAAAACTCTTGAAGCGTAGTATATTTATTATTACTTTATTTCAATCACAGATTAAAGTATTAAATCTGGGACTATTTTTAGGTACATATGAAACACGGAAAGACTTTCGGAAAGAAGAGCTTACTTGATTAATAAATGAAATTAAACCTGATTTTTTTTTTAATTAAATGGATTGATCAAATGATGATCGAGCACGCGCGACGGCCTTGATAAGTCTTAACACACTGAAATTTACTTAAAATTTAAAAACCTGCGATTCACAGACTGCTGATGCTTAGCCTACATGTCCGACTTGCATCGTACCTACATGCTCTTGATTTTTCATTGATTCATTCAATTTAGAAACATTGGTGGACGAAAGCACAAAGAATGTTTATACAAAGAGATATTTACAAAACAATTTATTGGACTCATATTAATCTAGGGACTGCAAACAAAACAAATTACACACAAACACTACAATAAAAACAACACAATATTAATAAACCTACTGTCATGAACCAATTAATTAACCAATTAATTCGGGTAAAAATTCATAACCGTTTTAATTATGGGCAAAATATAGTAGACAACTACTTATGCTTTTACTCTACAGGCGATTATAGTCCATAATTCACGAATCCTCTTTTTTAGAATCGTTTTTGGTTTCAGTTTTCTGGTGTTTGCTGGACACGACAATATTCTCGGGATGGGGCATTCGCGGTGTATCCGTTGGAATAAAACTTGGATCCAACGACTTAGTCCTCCTGGTCTTTTTGACGAAATCCATGATGTTCTCTTTGATATAAGCCTTTCTATATATCATGTACACCCAATCGTCGGAGTTGGAACGGTACTTGGTCTCACCAATCTCGGTTGACTTGTCGGCAGAGGCGGCTGATGCAGAGGGGGCCGGCGCCGCGCTGGGACTCAGCCGCAACCGCGCTCGCCAGTAGTGGTTCGTGATGGGGTCCCGTGGCCCCCAGTGCCGTGAAGGTCGGAACGATGATAACAATTTCTGCGGATGTACATTTACAGCATCAGAATATTAATAAAACAGGAAATTAATGAGGAAAATGGGAACGATCAGTATTCATAGCATTATGTTATGATATGGTACGACGAATGCCAAGGTCTGTTGGTAGTCTCTAGAGGCAGCTAGCAAAGTACACGTTTGACACTATTAGTATTAAATTTGAGCCAACAAAACGTTATCCAATAGGTGATTTCGACAGGGATTAAATTCATTCTTATTTTTGTACGACGGTTTGAAGTCACACGATACATGGTTAAGAAATACTTGGAGATCGAATATATACACTATATAAATACTAATTACTACATACACAATCAATAGCAAAATTAACTTCTTGGATGAAAGTCACACACTCTATTCCATTATCATTTTCTTTCAGTTAAAACAGAATAAAAAAGGCTAACCGAATATAACAAATGCTTGTAACTAAATCATACCATAAAAAACAATTTTTATTTAAAATAAGTGAAGTTTATGATTTACATATAGCATCTTACCGCCACGAAGTCATACTGGTACTGCGTGAAGACGGCCACCGCCGCGGCCAGCAGCAGCACGACGCCGGACAGAGCTGCCACCACCACCAGTGCCAGCGCCGCAGGAGGCACTGTGTCCTCCGCCGCGGCACCCCCTGCTGTCCCTACTACCCACGTCCACCACGCCCACAGTGGCAGCATTATCAGAGTCACCGACCGGAAGCCGTACACCCAGCATTGATGCAAGCTGTCGTTCGTTAAAAATTGTATATCTTCGACCACCATATCTAAACCTGCAAAATATTTATCTCCGTTAATACCAGACGAAATTGAATAAATTAAATATTGTCCAGTGTCAACATTACTCGAAATTTGAAGTAAAAATCAACAAATACCGTAAATACAGATGAACACGGCGACTTCAGCCATAGTAGTGACGCTAATTAGGAAGGGCACCGCGATGTCCTCGAGGATGCGGAGCGCAGGCAGGCCGACGAGCACTAGCAACAGCGTGAGCAGCACTCCCAGAAGTGAAGCCGAAAAGCTGAGCAGCCGCCAGCGCACGCCGCCGCGCTGCCGGAACCGCGAGTACAGCGGCGTCAGCAGAGTCACCTGCAATACCACGATCCACTTCACTCCACGTCTCGCCCCCGTCGCTAACAAACACCAGCCACCCCCTCCAACCACTCACCATTGTTATAATCCCACAGCAAACCAGCATTACAAATGTCAGTTCCGGCCACACGTGACCCATTCCATTAGTTTGTGCCGTTTCGTAAGTTTGGATTAATACTGCTACTGGGCTATCGTACTTTACGAATTCGGGGCTTAAAGAAAACCAGAACAGTAAGCTAATCCAAATTGATACTATGTTTGTGGTTACAATCGCAACGGCTACCCTGAAAAGCCAAATTTGCAAGTAGTGAATTTAATTTAGCTTCTTTATGAGCATAAGATTTACCACTTCTGTTATTTGAATGAAATATTTTAACCGAAGTAATCATATACGGTTTAATACAAACCTCCTTACGTTCATATTCTGATACACGGTATCCCCGACACAGGTCATGAATCCACCGGCGGTGTGCGTCGACAGCAGCGCCTGCGTCACGGCCGCGTGCCAGATGTACGGCTGCAGCAGCTGGTCCCAAGACACGCTTTGAAAGCTACCGATACTCAAATTGATAATATCTCCTATGTACGCAAATATTATTATCATTAATAAAAGAACTATAGGACCAAGCAAGTAGAAAGTTCTTTTCATAAATTTGTTTGGATTAAACAACCTGAAAAAATAAAAATATTTCAATGTAAGTAAACATGTACTTACTTATAAAAGTGAAATAAATTGGACTATTAATAAAATTTGGATTCGAAATAGATACAGTGTGTATAATTTGGTATTTTTATGTATGACAATAACTACGTACTTGACAATGTGCACCGAACTCGTTACTAGAACATTAAATTTCATCCTAATGAAAACTAACAAATTGATCTAGATCATTAACCCCATTAGTAACCTCAACAGCAAGACAAAATGTATACTACAATACTCACAAAAATGGAAAAATTATCCACAATACCGCAATCATTAGAGCCAAGGCTATGTAATACTCAGGCTTCTGCGTAACTGCAGCCATGTAAGTCTCTCTTTAACAAAATGAACAATAAATTACGCACTGTTAGTTATGTCTCCAAAACATTTTAATAACATAACTAAAGGAACTCACTCTAAACATTCTGATGCATTTAAGGCAGTCTCGTATCCACTCTGAAAACCAATATTTTAAATCAGACTGTAGGATAAAGAATAATAAAAAAAATATTTGGGTCACTATTGCAAATTAGCTGTTGGTCTTCGAAATAATAAATAGATAAAAAGAAAATACAGGGTGTTCAAAAAATTATTTTACAAAAAATATTCCAGATTGAGTAAGTGTCCACCATTACTAGGCTACAAAAAACCGTTTTCATTTGGACTTAAAGTCATTCCAAAAAATAATTCTAAACATTTAGACTTAAAGCGCGCGACCTATCCAGATAACCATCGGACCTTGCGATCAGCTGGGAGGTCGTTGCACAAGAGAAAAAACATAAACGTAGATAATTAGATACCTTCCTTCTTACTTGCATACACGGTTTTTCCGTCCAATTTGCAATCAAGCACTATACGATCAACAGACAGTCGCGTATTACACATACAATACAATTGATAATACCAAACTCGGTAAGTACTTCAATACCATTTTTTTTTAATTCTTATTAGAAGTCTTACTGGACTGGAAGTGTAAGAAAGTTTACGCAAGTAAGTAATAAGGTATCTATTTATCTACGTTAACGTTTTTTCTATTGTGTTATTGCCTCCCAGCTGATCGCAAGGTCCGCGCGTTATCTGGATAGGTGTATGGCCGCGCGCTTTAACTCTAAATGGATAGAATTTTTCGTGAAAATACAAATAAAAAACGGTTTTTTGTTGTTGAATGGTGAAGACTAACTGAATCTGGAACATTTTTTTGTAAAATACTTTTTTGAACATCCTGTATAGGTATAATATATTACAACCAAAATAACTCTATAGCCCCAAACCCGATGTAAAATTACCAATATATGTTTCATAGTTGAGTGTTCAGCTGAATAGAGTGGGGTGAGATCATTTTCCTCGTACAAATTACGGTCCTTACTAGGGGTTAGAACGGGGAACTGTGGTGTTAAAGTCAGGGCTAAGACCACTTACCTCAAGAATTTATCACGTAAAAATCAAAACTATACACAACTATACACAAACAAAATATCATAAGGGCCGACTTACGGGCAGGAAGTATTTGCACTCCGGGAACGGGATCCCGTTGCCGATGGTGCTAAGGAAGTAGGCTGCCGACAACGAGATGTAGAACACCGTGAACAACGACGCGAGATACGATATCATCAACCGGAGATACCCCAGTCCTGAGCGGAGACAAATCAGGCCATCTGTCTTATTTGTTTGTATCATTTCATATAAATACCAATTTGGTTATTGTCTACTCGTACTATTAAATAAGGAACCATTAAAAATTTATCTAATTATGTGACCTGTGAGATATTCCGTAAATGTTTGCTTATTGCACGCTCTACATTTCAGAAAATGTTTACACTATATCTTATATTTTGGATCCTTGAAAACCCTTAAGGCAAGGTCATGTTAAAATGTTAATATAGCAAACTCATTGACGATTGCTTACAAAAAACAATTCCCTGCCTACAAATAAAAACATGTCAGTTTGTAATACCTAGACGCCAAGGAGGCCTTTTTAATGTCTGACAGAACCACCAACTAAATCTTTTAACTTACACTTCGCGCTAGAACTATTTTTGATATATTTCAATAAAAAAAACCTTAAATAAAACATACCTCTAAAGAACGGCACTGCTCTCCAAATGCCAACTGGGTCTTGCTGGCTTAACTGACCCAAAGATAATTGCAAAAATGCAACAGGCAGCCCGACGAATATTAAAGCAAAAGAGACCAGCAGACCGTAGCTGAGGCCACCATGTCTAAAGCCCTCTCGAGGCACCTTCCACAGGTTTGCGTACGTGAAGTTTATCGCAAACGTGCAAAAGTGCGCACGCATGTATCTCCAACATTTCCATTCCTGAAAACGTAGAATTGGAATGTTGGTGAACTTAAGGAACATTTCATATAAATACAAATATATGAAGGTATTATCGCGCCTACCTTATTATACAGCAAATAATAAGTCATGTATACAGACTTTTTGTGAACTTTCACTTATTTCAACAATGTAAATTTATATCTCAGCTCCAGAAATCCTTGCTGTAACACTTCTGAAATATTATAGTAATACTGTCGGCTTAAGATTTTGCAATGGAATAGATAAACATTTGATAACTTATCGATCCTACGCGTCTTATCTTCGTGATATTTTCTTCTTAAATACATTAGGAATTTGGTAAATGAATCACTCAATGCAATGATTAGTTTTTTGATAAACTGTTTACAATGTGTCAACACTATTTTATAAACAAAGGAAAGCAGCCGCTGCCACACGCTCTAATTTTACAAGTATTAGTTCTTGTATCATCGCACCGTGTTGATGAATCTGTCAAAACAGAAGTGAGCAACGATCTAAATTCCATTCTCGGCACCTGGCTGAACCTATTAAATAATAAATTTCTCGTTTATCTAAATCATCGTAGGTAAAGGCAATCAGTTAGGGTTTTGTCGCTGGTGACGCAACTGTTTCTTTGTAAAAGTCAGTACAAGTGGAAAAATATGGCTTTGTCTCATAATATCTTAGACAACAAAGATTTTTAGGCACACATTTTATGACAAAACTGACGACGTCTAAAGCTTTTTCAACTCATATGATGGAATAGTTTCCGATATAACAAAAAAAAAACAATTTTTTATAAGAGCCCCAAGGCATAATAACTCGCAAATTAGATTTATTAAATTCGCAGAATTAATATTATACGCATTGATGTATATATAATATTATAATCGTAAATAAAATTATATGCGCATTTGGTGTATCCTTTGTTTTCAATAACGCCTTTATTCGGAGCGGCATGGTAGCAAGCAACTCTGCACACCCTTGAGAAGTGACTGACTCCCAAACAGACCCAAGTTTAGCTCTCAACTCATATTTAGATCTTGATGGATTCCTACGAAGAAATTTGTTCAATGTCCCGTCTCTGTTCCGTATCAGTTTTTTTCTTTTATCGCCGATATCACTGGTCGTAAGTCCAATTGATGTTCACGAGCAAACTTTTTTTGTAGTGCTGTCAACGGTGGCTTCTTTTTGGCCGTGTAAAAACCATAACCCATCTTTTTCAATAATCTCTTGCTCGTGTCAAGTGAAACATCTCTGTGAATCACATCTCTCTACTTTACAATGGCTAGACGACGAATTATCTTGAGGATCTCTTGGGGATTTTATGTTCTGTTTCACATATGGTGTATGATCGGCCAGCTATCTTTAAACAAGAAGTTGTTTCGGTTTTTGTTTTTTGTAGTGCTGGATAATACTATGTACGGATGATCTGGTGTCAAATCTTCAGATATTTGATACGTTGGTCGCATACGACTTGCCAGCATTGGTATCAGAAACTAAGTATTATTTTGTAAAGTTTATCACGAAAAGGTTTACTTTGCTCCATAATTATTTGGAAACTAAGTAAGGTCGTAAAAAAGTTCAGCTTTTTAATTAAATATAATAATATGTTTAATACATAGTATATAATAATAGTGATACGAGGGTGGATTGAAAAGTTCGCGGCCTAACATACCTAGATAGCGTCATATTATTATAAAACTACCCTCATATGAAACCTAGACTCTTTGACAGTCTCTGCAATTTTTCCCTGATATACATGCGTAATTATTTATTTTATTGAACATTAAGTGACAGTAAATTTCATTAATTTTGAAAATGGATTGTTTAGAGCACCGTGCCGTGATAGTATCTTCACAAGAAACACTTAACTCCAAAGCAGATTCATGAAGATATGGTGGCTACTTTACAAAATGGTAACATCTGCTCCATCGTATACAATGATAAAAAAGTTGCCAGCTGAATTTAAACGTGGACGAGAGAGCATCAAAGATGACCCCCGCTCTGGACGGCCTTCTACAGCTACTACTTCGGAAAACATCGAAAAATATGTGATCTCATCATGGGAGACAGAAGATTAAAGGTATCTGAGATAGCTGAAGCTCTAGAAATTTCATATGAACGTACACAAAACATGATCGTTAACAAATTAGGGTTCAACAAGGTGTCTACAAGATGGGTTCCGCATCTCCTTTTAGTTGAACAGAAACTAACTCGGCTCACGATTTCTAGAACTTGTTTAGAGCTTTTTCAAGCTGATCCAAACGAATTTTTGGCAAGGTTTATTACTATGGATGAAACATGGGTTCATCACTATACTCCTGAATCCAAACAACAATTCAAACAATGGAAGAAACCCGGATCTCCGTCCCCCAAGAAAGCCAAGGTGTGTTTTTCAGTAAACAAGGCAATGGCATCGGTTTTCTGGGATTCTAAGGGTGTCATCTTGGTTGATTAATTGAAAGAGGTCAAACTATAAATTCTGTATACTACTGCACACTATTACGTCGTTTAGGCGAAGAAATAAAGTCTAAAAGACTAGGATTGTTGACCAAGAAAGTTTTGTTTCGTCAGGACAATGCTCGTGTTCACACATCTGCATAATCGATGGCTCAAATAACGAATTGTGGTTGATTCCTCATCCCCCTTATTCACCTGACTTGGCACCTTCTGACTTCCACCTGTTTTCAAAACTAATAAAACACTTAGGTGGAAT
This sequence comes from Marasmarcha lunaedactyla, assembly GCA_923062675.1. NCBI lineage: Eukaryota > Metazoa > Arthropoda > Insecta > Lepidoptera > Pterophoridae > Marasmarcha > Marasmarcha lunaedactyla. The sequence continues at coordinate 38,882,563 of OV281339.1, read as the reverse complement.
GAAATTGGGGTGGTCAAAGTGGCCGTAGATGCCTTTTTTGAGGACCTTGACGAGACCTTCTAATTAAATGGGAACAAGGCTTTAGAGGACCGCTGGACTAAGTGCTGTGACCTAGGAGGAGAGTACGCAGAAAAATAAATATAAAATCTGCCTTATACTTGTGTTTTCTTATTTAGGCCAGGAACTTTTCAATCGACCCTCGTATAACTTATGTACGTTTAAAATATCATAGAATGAACTCAATTAAATTTTTGTTTTATAAGTCAAGTCGGGGCATTCATTTATGTGATGAGCAGAGTTTGATGTTCTCTGGTCATGGCTATTTATATCTGTATATGTATGTTTATTCTGGGTTCCCTGTGTGTTCATTAAAAAAAACAAGCTCTGCTTATTTTCAGGCCATACAGTTGGTGTCTTTGTGTGGGGGGTAAAAACCTTGAATAAATTTAGGAGAGGACAGTGTTGAGGTTTGTAGGTCTGGGTATCTCAGGAGGGAATAAATAATATAGGGAAGCAGCTAGAAGAGGAAAACTTAAAAAGATACGATCTTAAAAATTAAATTCCAATTTGGTTCAAACAATACAACAAACTAAGAAAACCAATTTAACTCTTTGATAGACGATCTTTTTGGCATCAATCAAGAAATAGATGAACTATTTTGCTTGAGAATGTATCTCTTGAGTTAAGGAAGGATTCTGTAATTAAAATACATAGATTAGTATTTTAAATAACTAAAAATAAATAGCTGTTGATGATAATCATGCAGTCTAAGGCTTGTTAGCTTTAAGGCTTATTTTGGCGTATCTAAATAAAAATAGAAGGGGTTTGTAATTTGTAATACGAGACGAACTATCATGAGTAGGGTTATTTTTCTTTTGCTGTTCTTTTCGTTTTTTTTCGTTCGTTGATTGGTAAATATTCTTGTTTGTAGATAAATACGTTAAAACACAGCTGAAAACGTTAAAACATTAAAATAAAAAACTTATTTATAAAAAGCACTTTGACGGTAGCCACACAATTTTTTCTAAATTAACGCAAGAGCCTTTTTGTCACCCTACTGTCCTCGTATCGTAATTTTTTAAAATTCAATGTAAACGACGCGTTAGCCTGCCCCCCTGGTAGGTTAGGCGATTCAAATGCCGTGTTCGCTTATTTTAAATGGAACGTCAACGTTCCTTTCTGTAATAGCGTCGCGTCGTCGGATCTATTAAGACGTTACGCTGACGCCTGTAACGAACCGCCGCATCTGGGTTGGCTGCGTTATCAGCTGACTTATTTAACATATTATTATTATTATTTATGCAGATCTAAATGGTGGACATAGGGTGGGGCCCCGACTGCGTCGTCGGTCTTTTGCGTAATAACCTATTTTAAATAACCTGATAAGTGATCGAGATTTGACTTGCTGGCGTGAGCGAAAACCACACTGGAATATGTCATGATGGGACGGATGCAAGTTTTGTAAAGTGTAAACTTATTTCTAACCGACATTTTACTCTTCTTGCAGATAAGAGTGCAGCCTACCCATGACGAAGGCGGCCCAGTCCCAGACTCGTTTTATGTGAGCCGCGAATGTTTGACTTTTTTAACCCAAGGGACTGGAGTACCAAACAGAATGATCTGACCTATTATTTTGGAAGGTTTTCTGTATGCTGTCCAGGTTGCAGAGCAGGTCGAGAGAGAGAAAAGTTTACTGCTGCAATATTTCTGGGTTGACTTCTATTCTCCATTTCCTAAAACAAGCGCCTAATGCGTTGGCTGCGGATTGGAGTATTCTAAGTAACCTACGCACATTTCTATCAGATGCATACAGCTTATAGTCTGCGAAGAGCGCGAGTTCTACTTTCTCCGTCTTTGGTATATCACTAGTGAAAACAAAGTTGGAGAATGTGCAGAGCCTCCCTTAAGGCCCACCGGCTAATTCTGGACGGGGATTGGAGAGCATAGTGGGTGAGTGAGTATGTGTGTTAGGTCATATGTGCCATTTTTTATTTTATTTATATTCTTATCCCATTGGAGTCAATACGGATTCTGTTTGGTCATAGTTTTGAGACAAAAGCCAGAATAAACCTTAGTTTTGCACACAAACTTACCCAAGCTAAAGAAATTAAAGGATTTGTTTAGTAGACTATAGAGATACGGGCCGAGAAATAGATAGTACTTATTTGTTGCTTAAGTTGGTACAGTACTTTTCTTTGATGCAAACAATGTCAGCCCTACGTTTACGAATTAGAGTTGCACCAAACGGAACATTTTTATGTTAGTGTAAAATGACAGACTGTAACGGAGATGAGATGGCAGCTACTGGTAGAAGAGATGAGATATGGCTATGATCAGGCCTATTATGATACTTCCCCCTAAAATGTAGGTGAGGTAAGTCGTTTGTGGCTGCCAGCTTGTTGATAGTTATCCCTGAGTGTTGAGCCGCTACACATGGCGTCTTCTGTCCAGTTGTAGAAGTGAACCAAATATAGGCCTTCGAATGGTCGGGGCAACGCGCATCTGAATACAATTAGCAACACAGAACTTCTCTGGTCCATGAGTGGCAGAATGTATTGTTTCATTCATTATTTTGTCATTCGATATATTCAATTTTTAATATATTCTTCTTAATTTATATCGACTTCTTTACTAAAATATCGCGGCATTCTGACGTGCTTCGTAACGCCTACAGTGAGATTAATTGAAGAAGTGCGATTTGACAGCTGACCATATAACGTATAACATACTTTTACTCTATGATCCATAGACAAATAATATTTAAAAAAACTTTTATTGCACGTACGTCAGTTTTTTGTTGACTTTGTTGCAGTTTTTCCCGATCCGTTCGACCAACTGTGCGCTCCTTTCGTAGCCTCTCTTGTTTTTGTGACCCGGCATTGTTTTTGGACTGTTCCTGCTTTACCGGTTGACCTCCACTATTTATTTTGGAATTTGAGTGCACCTGTGATTTTGTTGTACTATGTCGAAAAGAGGACGTACATTGCATTCCCAAGCACGGGAAATAATTTGCAAACTTCATGAATACTTCGAAAGTGAGTGTCAAAAAGGTGGACCGTTGTTATCAGTGACGCAAGTTGACAGATTTTGATATAATTGTTTTCTTACAAGAAGGTAAAAGAGGTGGAATATCTCAATGCAGTAACAGATTCACAAAGGCGAATAATAAGTTCATGAATAACTTATATGGATGGGCTATGTCTCAAAACCTACCTACAGTTGAATTTCAATCGGTAGATACTGACAAACATTTTGGATGAGGCGAAATATAGTTATATGTTGGAAGTTGATTTAGATTACCCTCATAATTTACTCGATTCAGATTTATCTTTGTCCTGAAAGGATTACTGTTGCGAATCGCAGAGGAAAAAAAACACTTCCAAACCAAGATCCAATAAATCAATTACATTATAGAAATTAAAAGACTGTTTAAAGAAAGGTTTAATTTTACGTAAATTACACAGAATAGTTAAATTTAAACAAAGCGCTTGGCTACTACTTATTTTGATATGAAAACCCAGCTACGAACCCAGTCTTCCAATAATTACGAAACAGATTTTTTTCAATGAGCAATTCAGTGTTTGGAAAGAGCATGGAAATATTGCGTCTATGTTAACAAATTAAACCACTGGGAAAATCTTGGTAACGTTCAAGGTGCACTATCGCTGATTGCGAAACTGGACTGTGTTCCACAGTTCGTCGGTATTTTCAGAAAGTTTAGTTCCGATACAATTAGATGCCTTGCTTAAATATGAAATTAGGTGCTAAAACTATAAATATCATACCCAGAACCCATCTAATCATACTACTATTTGGATTTTTGAGACTAGTCGACTCCTAAAAACCCCAAACCACGAGCCCGAGGGTCTGGTTGGAAATAAAAATATAGCAGAACTACCATTCGAGTACGAACGGTCATTATTTATTCTGATCCGATGCAATTACCTACTAATATCACGCGATTAAATACTGCGCTTTGCTTTACTATGAGTCAAAACGTCCACTAACTAGACGATAACCGCTTATTTTACACACTGTTATTTAATAAACTACTCATTAGACAAAACATTTACCAGAAAAAACTCCATTATGCCATAGTGCCACAAGTTAAGTAGCATTTCCAGCTTTTCAGAAAAAACTAATTTGTATCAATTTGGTTCAAACAAACATCACGACACGAGGTGTTTTATAAATAATATTTTAAAATTGAAATATTTCCTGAGTAAAACATTTGCGAAACCTGTATTATGTCAAATTATTAGTTTTTCAAACGTTGTTTATAAAATGATCTTTTGTCGTACGTTTTTTGTTACACAATAGTAAACCGAAAATGAAACTAACCACCACAATCGAATTATTTTGTTTTCCTATCTTTGCTCAGCTCGTATCTGGTGGAAAAGGGCTTAGATCAGAATGGTCTTTATACAAATAACATATACTATAACATAGGAAAATATACAATAGGCCGCGAGCAGGAGACTTAAGCGTGCAAAATATGATCAATGTGAAAAACGTGAGACCAAGTATCACGTCACAGCTACTGGATTACCACACCGCACCTTGTATTTCAAGAGAAAGCAGTCCGCCCACAAATTTAGGGCCCGGCGTCCTCAAACGCCTGTGGAGGACACGCAAGCGTAATCTACGATTATGGTTAGTTCCATCATGACATGAAATAAAAAAAAATTTAATTCATAATTTATTGTAAAATTTTCTTACAGGCTAGAAAGACGCATAAATTGTATAATTATATCTAGAGTGCATTTATAATTTAGTAACAATTATATTGGTATACCATTACCTAGCGAACTTCCCAATAAAATAATATGTTTATACTTTAGTATTCACGAGATTATACTTGTAAGACTTTCGCTAGACACTAGCACACTAAAGGATCCATATAAGTCATCAACATCATAAAGTAGTTAATTTCTGGTAGTGGACAGGGAGGGCACGGCTTACGAAAGGTGTCGATTGTAGGGAAATGCCAGGTGGATTCACTCAGACATATCTGAACAGGCGAAACCAACAAATCAAGAATATAAAAAGGCTTCTAAAATTACGACGTCAAAATACATATGCATATATACGATTACTTATGTTATTTGGTAACTAGAAAGTTGCATTCTAAACAGTCACTGCTAATATTGAAGGTGCGGAGGAATTGAAGGTGCGGTCATTGATTCAAAAGGTCTAAGGAAATTTATAAAGAATTCCCATATCTTATCCATAAAACCTGTAGACTTGAAGTACGATAACATTGACTTACTTGACGTTCTAGACACATTGTTAGTTATGAAAAGGCGTTATTTAAAGAACTTAGCAAGACGCTTCCCTATGATGGGGCAAGCGTAGATTTGCTCAATCCGACACCATCACCTTGTTCAAATTACTATTACCTAGTAATTTCTGTACTGTTTAAAATGCAACTTATTCAATGTGTGACAATAGATTATTATGAATATTGCACATAAAATCACGGCTACTACAATTTGTAACGACATTAACATGCAGACTTTGAATACATATGCAGAATACGTTATACTACTTACAGGATGTAGGCTGCAATGAACACAAAAGCAGCCTACATTTTTGTATCAATCGGTTTGTTAAATAGCAATCTTAAGTAATTGGCGGTAATAAAATAGCGCTCATTCGTGTCAAACAGATATTTTAACCGATATATCCTTAACATTTGATTCTTACGTAATATATGGCTTCATTATTCTTTCATTTGTCATGAGATATTTTGCGGCAAATATTGCAATTCTTAAATCGTCTCCTTAACTAGCCCATAATATAAAATTCAAATAAACAAAACTAGACTTGATAGGTGCTTAAAGTTAACTAAGTTGTAAATACAAATTGTGGCGAGAACACATCTATACTCATTTAAAAAAATTTCAATAGCAGTTTCTTGTACTCATCTTAATCAAGGATACAAAATGTGTTGGTTTCATATATGTATCTCACAAACAAATTAAACAATTACTTCTTCTACACATAGAGAGTTTACATTACAACTGCGGAAAGGAAAATTGTTAAACAACTAATAAAGATAACACTTTGTAAAATTGACATCGATTTTTAATTATGTGTCATTATCTAATAGTCTTGATACTATATAGTACAATGTCAAGTGGTGACAAGTTACAGTCCGAGTTAATTCAATATTTTACTCTCATATAATCTAATTTCATATAATAAAATCGTTATTGTATAAAACTTTTCAATAAAGTGATATTACGCACAAACATAAATATTCAATAATAATACAAAATGTCCAACGAGTTTTTTCTTTTGCGTGTTTTTTAAACATTTGATGTACGACTTTTTTAATCCAAAGTTTTGAAAAAATGACAACAAGGAAATCAAAATATATTTGGGACCCTTTTAAATTACTTAAAATACTAAACATTTCTACAATAAATTCTATTATAGCATAAATCGTTGGGTTTCGAAACAATATTAACTAAGTATTGAACAGAAAAATATACACCTTTTCGTTGGTAATATTAAAATCAAAAATCTGTTTATGTCTTGAATCGTCTATAATTAAATATCTCAGGTTAATGTTTTCCCACGAAAACAGTCTATTACAAACAGAACCACCAAAATGATGACAACATTTATAAACTAAACTGTTAAAAATCAATTCACAATTCATATCGCTTCACCACAATGAGTTCGAGCGGGTCAGTGTTGAGGTTTAGCGGCTTAGACTGGGCGGGGGGTCCAAACGTGTTAGACCTAGTAGCGCAGCGGCTAGAAAGCGCGTACGTGGCGACACACCCCGCAGCCGAGCGCAAACTCCTCACCCGTGGGCGGGTGCGGCGTGTGCAGCGGGCACTCGTCCGCTGTGCCCGGTAACTGCTCGCCTTTTGGACCTAGTACACGAAATTTCTTTATGTTTCATATCATGTAATGTGGTTTATAATGACAACGATGAAAACGGATACATAGAAAATTGGCACGTAAGATTCTAATAAATAGGTTTTTATTTCTTTACGGACTAGAACGCCACATGAAAAATAGTTACCCGAATTCCGAGGGCTCAACGTAATACGTTTTGGAACTATATCGCATCTCGAGTACAGGCTGAAACATCCAATAAAACTGAGCCCACTCTTGCATACTGTCCACTTGCATTCTGTCCACTCAGACATATTGAAATAACAGGAGAAATTACCTTCTTAATTATAATACCACTGCAAGTATACCAACTATAGTGGTTTCAGGCAAATTCGTAGTCCACCACGCTTGCCTACTCCGGGATGGCAGATTTTATACACACCTGGGAAATAATTTCCAAGGTATGTGGGTTTGTTCACGACGTTTTCCTTCACCGTTTTAGCCGTCAACTTGTACTGAATTTAAAACTCAATAACACATTTGGTACCGGATATAGAACGCGGGACCTTCAGATCGAGAATTTAGCGTCTTGATCACTGCGCCACCGACTCTTTAATTCGTATTGATAAATAATTTAAATGAAACTGCTTATTGAAATTAAACTGGTATCTCACCAGCAGGACACTGAGGTAGTAAGTGCTTAGGAATGTTGGTGACTCGTTGGAAATCGTCGTGACAAGCGTTGCAGAAGTGGGATGTTCCGAAGCAGAAGAATACTGCTACCTGAATGGAATAAGTAAGAATATTAGGAAATTTTCAGTGGTAATACAAAGGAAAATAGTAGAAAGTTCAGGATACTTCGGACGGCAAGTTTCCACCAAATCTATGGACGACATCACTCTTAACATTATAATTACTGAAGATCTCTAATGAAATCGACCTTGTTCATGTAATTTTACTAGCTTGTTTTAATTGAAATAGTAATTTATCATTATACGCGTAGTTACTATGGCGATCGTACTGGAAAGCGACGTCACAAAACAATAGGGACTACTATAAAAAGTGGCTCAGGTGTCAGCATGCGCTGCAGACAGCTGTCACACATGTCTCACCGAGCAGCAGTAGCGGCACTTGTACTCGAGAAAGTCGGCACCGTGCTTGGCGCAGGAGCGCGCACCAGCGACGTCGCTACACGCACCGCACACCAGATCCGCCGGCTGCCACCAGCTGTTTGACTCCGCCTCGCACCGCGCTAGTCCGCCGAAGTATGCCTGGACAATGAAAAACAAAGTTAAGTTAGCGATTACGGATTTATCATACATCGACACTATCACTAAGACATATATTTTTAACAGCTTTATGTGTAAATTTTAGAGCAGAACTTTTTTTGAATTTACATACAGGCCTGAAAAGCGTTCCATCATACGACCCTAAAAAGCAATTTGGTTCAAAACTGCGATGGTGGTGATATAAACAGGCACTGACCTTCTCACACTTGTGGCACACGTAGTATGCGTATCGCTCCATGGCGTACTGCGCGGGGTCGGCACGTGTCTTGCCGGATGCCAGGCCCTCGTACTCCAGCCGCATGAGGGCCTTGCGCCGCACCTCCTCGCGGAGCCGGTTGATGGGCTCCAGCAGCTCCTCCAGAGCCCAGTGGTACATGTCCTCCTGGTAGAATAGATATTTGGGTTATGTATGTATTTTTTTTAATTGCATAGGAATAGAAAATAAGAAACCAGAGAAAATACCGAACATTCAAAGAATACGTCTGTTATAGGATGAATAATTAATATCTACAAAAAAAATGCAGGAGATTAAAAATGAAATGTGCCATTCTTCGAAGCGAATCTAACATACGATTTTAAAACACTAGTTCCTTTCCAAATATTACACAGTAGATATATAAGTAAAACAGTAGTTTAAATATAAGCAGTTGCCCGAACCGAGTGTCATACTCAAACCAGCTCACTTTTTCCGCCCGCTACGATACTTCACTGTACGCTCAGTCAAGTTTAAAGATTTATATGTATTTGTATACCTTTTGTTGTTTATTCAATTTGTTTTAATAATCTGAATCGTCCAGTCGGTAACGCATCATCAAGTGACATTCCAATCACAATTAATACTAATAAGTAAAACACCAAGTGTACTTATTAAAAAAAATTTGTGAGTATATGCAGTATGGGTAAAATTGTATGACATATTTTGTATTATTGAAATCCAGATCTTTCAAAATAGCTATGATTCTGTTGTAAAAAAATTACAGCAGATTACGAGGTCGAAACAAGGTGGACCAATTTGTTGAAATAAAGTCGTTAGTTTTCTGTTTTTTGTTTTCATAATACAAGAATAAAATTAAATTTTTGACAGTTTTTAATTTCTATTTTAATGAGGCAATAAAATGAGAGCAAAATAAAAATTTTTTCATTTGTATGATATAACAAATGTCTGTTAACTCCATTGCGTTAACAAAGTGCCATCTTCAAAAAACATTTGACTACCTTTTTGAGATCATTGTTGCAATTTCAGATTATTCACAATATTAGCTTTATTTACGACGTATTTCTCAAATGAAGACGGCCAAGACCATCCTCGAACAATGTTTTTTTTTTTAGTAGCAGTAAGACAACTTTAAATTCTTCCATGCTTGCCAAATCTCAGGTGGCTGTCTCTTAAAATTCCGGTTGCACTATCTGCTAGAATACTATCTTGCTCATACATTGAAACCACCTCAGTTTCTGTACCTAAGTCAAGACTAGCAACTGCAATAAATTACTGGATTTCCTGAATTCTGTCCATGACTTGGGTTTCGACCCCTTTAGCACTGACGTCTTATTTTGAACCATTACAAGTAACATAAATATCTCTCATTTCAAACTTTGTCAAGTTGAAATATTCTTCAAAAAACATAACTTGTAAACCCCAATAGATACGTGAAGACCAAAACATACCCTATAATATCAATGATGTTTATATATTGTATATATTTGTTTTATTTTAAATCAGGGTAACACACAGCATATAACTTAACCAAGGAAAAAACTTTTAAATTTTGCAAACATACTTGGACTTTTCTATTTTAACTTTGTGCTGACGTTAAGATATTTCAATATACTTACATAACATTAAAAACAAGGAAAAATACCGTAAAAAACATAAATTAATCTTTTTTGCAACTTCATTTAAAATCATACCACGATTCAACGATTCCCGAATCGATTGTACTGCTTTAGCTTTGGAAAAATGAATATTTACTATGACTTTTAGGTACAAAAACTTAGTGTGAATCCCATGCTGATTTACAGGCTTTGAAAATAATAAAAATAAAATCACAAACTGTACAACCTTGCAGATAGGGCACAGAGAAAATGAAAACGTGACTCTGGGACCGTTCCATTTGTTGATCAGAACCTTCTTGCAGCAGTGAAGATGGAATACATGCCCGCATTTCAACTGTGAATATAAAAGAGAATACCTGTTTTAGTTTGTTATCTTATTACTCTCAAACCCCTTAGCTTTTACAGCCCCTTTATAATTCTATTATAAGTGATATTATGTGAAAAAATAACAATTACAAAAATTTTCACTATCGTTATGGAGATAAATAACGTCGCCAGAATGTCATTATGTTTGGAGGTCTTCCGGATTTTCATAAGAGGTTCTCCAGCAATATCTGTACGAAACAACAACTATGACACACTTCATTGACCTTTTTTGTAATTGACAAAAACTATGCTCATAAAATAAAAATATTATTGTAAATTTGAGTGTTTTGAGGTGTAGTAAATGAGATTCACAATGTATGTATTTTCTTTCTTAAATTAATGATATACCTGTATAGCGGGAGCAGCATGCAGTGGGTCCGTGAAGCAGATCATGCACATGTCGTCGGCGTCCTGTCTCAGCACGGGCTCAGTCCCACCGGGACCGCCACCGGCGCCACATGCGTGCAGGCACGGCAGGCACGTTCGCTCACCGCGCACGCCACCGCACGCATGCCCGCACCCATGGATGCGCGGGCATGCGGTAAGACCTAGCTCCTGGGGGAGGGTTAAGATCGGATTTATTGATTGTGGTATTCATTTTAAAGTGTTTGTTATTTATCGATTGGATTAAAAGGTCAAATTTGAAGTAATTTGGGAAAAAGGGTCAAGATAAGTGAACGGCTTTATATTTGATAAAAATTCCATTCAACAATAAAAATATTCTCAAATTCAAGTATAAAGCAGCGAACGTTTATTTTTTTTAAAGTTATGTCACTTGATTTTAAAAATAAATAGTTTTTGGGCTCCGTGGCACGGACCGGCAACACGACGGCAGCGAGCCTTCTCTAGTAGTACCTGGCACTGCGGGTCAGCGCACACGTTGCCGAGCGCCAGCAGCCCAGCGTCGGAGCACGCGCCGCAAAACCGGCACACACCGGCCAGCGCTGTTGCACCTCCACCACGGAACTCCGCCAGCGCCTTTAAAGTGCGCCGCTCCACTAGCAGCAGTAGCCAGGACAGCTTGGCACGACCGCAGCCCTCGTGCACGTCCACTCGGATTTGTTGTTCTTCTTCGGCTACCATCTGCAAAATGGTAGAAAGTGTGATTAGAAAGATAACAAATACACGTAGAACTAATGATTAAAATTACAGCTAAACCGCCTGCCTACCTACGTAGGTAACAAAGGTCAACGCTACATTATGCTAAAGTAAATCCCGTCCGTGGTCTAAACTATCACAGCTATCAAATGAATATGTTAAGAATTTGCCAAAAGCCCCTTGAACCCTGCGGGCATGGCACCGTGTCGTTGTTGAGACCCACCTGTCTGAGGTGGCGTCTTGTCGCTCGCGGTAGGTGCAGGAAGCGGTCACACTCGGCGCATAGCGCGCCGCAGGTGCGACACTCCACAGCCGCGGGCGTGGTACCGTCATCGTGGTTTGTACAGAACCCGCGCCCGCTCTCATCCGCGTCCAGCGCGCGCTCGCCTGACGTTCCATTGATGCTGGAAAGTACACAAGTGTATACACAATAACGAAGGTTCTAAAAAACTGTAAAATAAAAATAAGCAAAATTTACAGAGCATGCTTTAAATGCCATGGAATACAGTAGGGTAGCCACCCCGCATACTTTTCGGACAATTAAATATTGTTACAATTTCCTTTTTGAATGTCTAGGATTCTTCGGAAAACTTGCTGAAACTCTCTAAATAAATTTTTTTGATTGACTTTTCAATTTTGGAAACAAATAATATTCCGACTGGGCAAGGTCTGGACTACTCGTACAGGGTAGTTGTTTAAATATTTATAACCCACATTCAGGAATGGCAGCCTAAGCAACACAGCGCATTGTCATATCAAAAGCAGCAAATTGGACAACTTATTTTTTCTTTGGTAATCTTTTAGTTTTTCTAGAATTTTAGCGATCTAGCGGAACCTCATCCAATGTTTACCAGCTATATAGACCAGATTCATCTTGTGGCGGGTCTGTTTTGGTCCCAGGTTGCATCTTCTGGGTCGTGGGCGCCATTCGATAACTTCACTGTCCCACGGGCTATCTGATCTCCGTAGTAAGTGCCCTGCCCATTGCCACCTTCGTGTTGCAGTCCTCCGGGCTATGTCAGTGACTCTGGTTCGCCCGGGGATTTCGTCATTCCTAATTCGATCTAGCAACGAAACCTCGAACAACAACTCTTTATTGCTCTTTTAGTGAATTAATAGTTGTCATGACTGACAACACGTGGTGCTCGAACACGTTCGTCTTTAAACACTCACAGTTCGAGATGATCCTGCGCGCTGACACACAGCGCGGCCAGACACAGCCACATGGACGGCGCGGCCACGCATAGTTCAGGCTCGCGCGCCGCGTCCCCCAGCGCCGCCACGGCCGTCACCGCAGCCGCCAGCGCTGATCGCGTCTCTATGCCCCACAGGGTGCTTATTTTTTCCTGAACAACAAAATAGAATGTGTTATTGAATGTACACAAAGACGCGATATCTTATCATTTTATATCTTGGAGAAATTTACTATTGAAGTTAGATTTTTACTTTTTTTTTGAGATTAAACGTGTAAAGGCTCTTAAGGCAACACGATACATTTTATCTAACGTTTTCCGAGGCGTACTTATCAAAGTAAAATACTAATCAGAATCAAAATAAATAAAAAGACCCCCTAAATTATAACGTTTTCTGCACAACGCTAAAGATACCAAAAGCCCTTTTGGAAATTTGTCTAAAACATGTCTAATCATTCACCAGAACAATTCATAAGCATAAATATTTACGCTAAAACTTACCTCAGCCATATCCGAAAGTAGCCTCGATATCAAGTTGGCATGTTTCTTCGTGGTCTTCCCGCGCATAAACCACATGGCGGTGGGCACAGGGCTGACGGAGGCCCCCATGGTGGCGGCGACCACGCCGCCGGCCCCCGATCCCTTCACCTTCACTTGCACAGTTATTGCTTTTGCCACGAACACTATGAGATGGTCTAACAAGGTTACTCTGCAAAATGATAAATTAATTCATCTATAATGTATTTCAAAACTATAACAAAATTAATGTTTGTCTTTACACACTTACCCAGTACTACTACCAGTATTGACCTCTTGAACAAGATTCATTTTATGCGGCGGTATTTCCATTATCATTCGTCTTAATAGTGATATCACCTGTAAAAATCATAGTACATAAAGTTTGTACGAGCGTCGGTGGCGCAGCGGTAAAGGCTTTCTTTCTGAACTCCGTAAGAAGCGAAACTACGAGTTTTAACAGCTTGAATGTGGTGAAGGAAAACATCGTGAGGAATCCATATACTGAAGAAATTATTTCGCAGGTATATGCAAACTGCCAATACGCAGTAGGCAAACGTGGTGGTATAACTACCGTTGGAACCACCCCTTGGGTGATGTTGATTTATGATTACTGCCGCAGTGGAGTTTTGACGCTGTCGTGAATTTAAATTAATTTTTTAGACTATAAATTGTAAGCTTTCGTAGGAATACTACACGAAATAAATTCTAATATTTTCAAATTCTAATTCTAATTTTAATTTCTCAACATTGACAATACTTGTTTTTATTGATGTCAAATAAAGCATGACTCTACCGCCAGTTCGGAAAAACCTTCGTGAAGAAAAACTAGCAAGAAACATGATGTTTATGATGATGGGTATAATTTTTTCAAAATAAATTTACAATGTTTCTTTATGCCTATAAAAAATATTTGTTTCCCTCACCCCCGACTATCCAAACGACGAACACCCTAAAATCGCACCCGTTCACAAGTTAACGCGCGATCCAGCCGTCGCCCTCTTCAACCATATTTGAGGGAAGTGAAGACTGAAGATCTCTTTTTGGCACAAAATAAACCAATAAATTTGTTAAAAATCGAATACCCGCCAACGGTATCGTAAATCCCGGCGAATGGGCAGATTTCATGTCATTTTGAAAATTGACCTTTACTAAGGGCCTTTATTTTCTCTACATGCTCATATTAAAACAAAACGTAACAAATGAATACAACTCAAATCAAATAATTAGTACTAACTTGTCTCTGCACTCGATCGCTTCCGGTATGTAGTAAGGTCAGCAAATCAGTGAGCAGTTCGTTTCGTTGTGCCAAATGAGCGCGGCCAGGGGCGCTGCCGCTTAGTGCCAGGAGCTGAAATATAGGCATAGGTTTATGAAATAAAATTGTTGCTGTTTATTACGATGCGTAATGTGTGGGCCATATAGTGTTTATGTTCATCGGGTGCATCGAAACTTAAACGTTGAATTCTTTTTGATATTACGAGGTTAGGCTCTGTATGATGTCGTTATTTTGCAGTAACACATATAGCATAAAAGCCAGATGAAACACAAAGGCTTAATATTAAAATATAACATTTTCTGCGACATTCGTGCTTTAAGATGTCTTTATGACACTGTAATTCTCACCATGGACAGCATCTCGAAGCAGTAGTTGTCCTGCGGCGGCTCGGACGGCGGAGTGTCCTCCTTGTCGGTGTGTGCAGTACAAAGTAACGCCGTCTCCCAGTCGTCACGCGCCCGCGCCGCCTCGCCGCCGATCGCGGACACTATGTGTGCCATCACCTGGGGACAAGTAAGAAACAAAATTATTGTCATATTTTGATGACAAAAGTACAAAAAATATGTTGTGTAGTTAATAAATAGCAATCACTGTAATACAATAGTAGATCAGTGAAAAAAGATAAATAATTTGATCTTCTTTGTTTGGATCTACTGAAAAGGGATATACAAGAAAGAGAATGAAGAAAAGAAACCTAATATTCTATAGTTCTTGCTACTGTTATTTTTCAGATACCAATTTTATAGTTGCTTTTTATCAGAGCTTTATGGTATTATTTATTAAAGACGCACCATCGAACATTTCACAAAAAACTTTCTTATTAATATAATATTAGTGACATTAAATGTTAACTCAACCAAGAGTAGTTGTTGGTCTTCCTATTGCTCAGTAAATAAATATTAAATGTATCTGTAGGATTGCTTCGTTTTCATTTTATGACCTATATGTTATTACCTACTATATGACAAATTAAGTAAACTAGCACAAATGGTTGCTTATAAGCTTTAAAGGGTATAATATTGCAGCGTTAGATGCTAACGACCACCTCTATATCCTGCTCTAGACCCCTTATGCAACCGATATGGCCCTAAGTGGGCACATCCCATAAAAGGTCTAGAGCATATCAAATTCTGCCTAAAGGTGCAAATAGCAGGTCTTGTACCTGATTTGCCATTCTGATTGAACCTTTGATTGAACGGTTGAGTGAACCATTAGATTTTGTTCATTCATACGTACCTTTCGTTTCTGTAGTAGCGCTGGCGAGAATATTAAATGGTGTGTGATAGTATTTAAATAACACATACAAAACGTAATATAATTGTAAGTACCAAATACTTGATCAACTATCTGTTGATAATAGCTGTACTAAAAAATCAAGTAGGACATTAACTTTATTGTAAAGTGCATATATGTTTATTAAGTAAATGTACACGCCATATTGATTTCATGAGAATTTTAACAAAAACTGTGTAAATAAAAAATTCTTATTATTGTAGTCTTAATGAAACTGAACAAGAAATAATTAGTATTACAAGTATTTATAGCAATGTACGTAGTATTGTTGTAAAATCACTTCTTTTGTTATCAAAAAAACATGTTTAGTAAAAATAATGTAGATTAGATATTTGGTTTTCATAAAAACATCCCATTAAAGATGGCGAATAGGTACTAATTTTCACCCACTTACTTAAATTTTTATTTTTAAGGGGTCCAGAGAAGGGCCCATGAGTGAATTTTAAGATACATTATTTAATGTTCTTTTGTTTCAGTAGGGAAAATAGTTTAGGGATAAATTGATGATACAAAAAACCTTTGGATAAAAATAACGTAATACACTCATACTGGTTTAATAGTGTATTTTTAAATTACAATTATATATATTTATATATTTTTAGCTGTTAAAAATGTATTTTTTTCCCACTGTCGGTAATCAGAACACAATTTTTATGAATCTAACTATTCTGAGTTCTGATGAGTTTTATTTTCATATTGAGATACGATTGTAAGACATTTATTTTGGCTAACGTGTCATTAGGGTACACGTAAATCAAATTAAAAAAGCAAATTGTGATATAAATGTTGATTATCAGATGAAAATGAATTAAGAATAATTGAAGTAATTTGATATATATGTATATCCCGTACTTAGTAATAACTTTTGTTTTTATAACAAAGGGAGCTAATAAAGACATCGTAAACTTTCACAAGTTAAGGCTTGGGTAAATTCCACAATAACAAATATTGAACTTTCTACAGAACCATCCTCTAAAACTTAAGAAGAAAATAATAAGAACCTATAATGCCATAAAGGTTAATTTTATTATCCTTCTAGATATTGCAGTGGTTTAAGACTTGATTTTGCTTCCTTTTGGAAATTTTGGCGTAATGGAAATTATTGCGTCACATTTGTAGCCACGCCTTACAGGTATGAATTACCACTTAAAGTAGCAATTCACACTCATATGTAGCTTAAAGAATTACAACAGTGGTAAGGTGCGTAACTTTAACCCTGTAGGTGGTATTCATTTTAAATTTTGAACCCGTAATTCATTTTATAGAGTTTATTTATATTTTTCACTCCTAAACAGTAAG
This sequence comes from Marasmarcha lunaedactyla, assembly GCA_923062675.1. NCBI lineage: Eukaryota > Metazoa > Arthropoda > Insecta > Lepidoptera > Pterophoridae > Marasmarcha > Marasmarcha lunaedactyla. The sequence continues at coordinate 38,865,545 of OV281339.1, read as the reverse complement.
AAGTTGCATATTTTCCCCCTAAATAGCACCGATATAGAACTTAGAGTAATAAAATTAGCTGCAATTATCACTAATGTACAAGTTTGTTTAATACGGAAAATATAATAACCTACCAATGCCATGTCATTTGTTCCGTCTTCTGCACCAATGCCAATGTATCTTTAAAATTGTTAACTTCCACTAAACTACGCCCACTTTAAAATATAGTCACTTGTCCCTATCACTGCCATACAAAAGTGCGAATGAAAAGATACTATAGCTATAACTAACTCTGTTTCGTAAATGGAGTATAGAACGTTACATCCATTCAAAACTGACTAAATTTAGACAAAAGGAACTTCAATACCGACCTGTCGCTGTAGGCTGGTGAGCTTGTGTCCTGCGAACAGTATTCCAACCACGTGCTCGCGCAGGTCACAGTCTGCACCTGCGTCGTCTGCACCGTCATCGCCACCCTCACTACCCGCACCTCCAGCGCTACCTTCCCATTGCAGCAGCTTGCCGAACACCTGTCGGAACGTAAGGGAACAGTAGGTAAGGCCAACCAAACAAGATAAAAGACGTAAACAAATTGACCGCTACTAAGCTACATTGCGATAGCGAGCGATTACTATATTTGTCCTTAAATCTTGTACGCAATAATGTTGTCAGATGTTCGACGACGGTTGTCGTTGCGTAATTAGTAGTACTGGAAAGCTGTTAGTACCAAAGTTATCAACTTGTTCATAAGGTTTATAATGGTTTGAACTCCTGAGAGATTGTAGTTGGACTATAGTAAGGTTGAATATTTCTCTCAGACAAATACAATTTCTTTCTGTATGGTGTACGCAAGGACTAGCGTTATATAGCATGTATCGTCATAAATATTTGTAGCGTAATTTCAATAAAACACAAAATTCTCTCCTGTGTTTATTTTTTCGGTAAAATTTAAAATATACAAAGATGCCTGTAAATACAAACAGAAAAATATAAACAAAATTGAAATAAAAAATAGTCACACAAAATAGAACAGAAATATTAATACAATTAAATTTGATCTGAAAAGAAAAAATAACAATAAAATAAATTTTAATGAGTGAGAATCCTTACCAACAATTTTGGCTACGCACACTCGTGAACGTAAAAAATAGGTTTCTTAAAAAGAACTTTGATTATCGATAATAAAATATCTTAACTATATAATTTTGAATGATAAACTCGGAAAAAATAATAAATAAATAGATTCAAGTTGCTTTGATGAATAATTTTTCGTGACTGACTTGTCAAATCAAAACATTGCCGTTCTCCGACACTACGTAATTCCTAGTTTAAAATTACGTCGGAACAACAAAAAAAATAAAATTAACTGACAAAAAGAGGTCGAAATAGACAACCGTCACATATTATAGCGTTGTTTGTGCAAACGAAGTTACTTCATTTTATAAATATTACAGAAATAGATGTTTTTAATTTTGAATAATCTGTTCAATGCTGACTTAACAAATGACCGAGTATATCTACGACGGCCATCTTACCTGCGACGTAAGCAGCCGGAAGACCCTCAGCGTGTCAGCCTCGCATAGTGCGTGCAGCACGGCGCCACGACGCGTAGGGAGCGGTGCGGGCGCGCTTAGCACGCGCAGCTGCCGCACGCGAACCGCTGCCTCCGGCCCGCGCAGCTCGCAGCGGATGCGCACTGGACCGCCCAGAGACCCTGCCGTGGAAAATACAGAATTAATATTCAAAGAGGACATCGAATGAAATTAAGTATAATTATAGGATTTTGTAATTTTGCATATTGATAACTAAGAACAAGTATTAATAGTATATCTTACGCGGCAAAGTGTAACATATCCAAGCGGCATTCTTAGGATCCACTTCTTGATCCAACATGTGGTAAAGTTCACTTGTCCCGCCGCTATACATGAATGTCAGTAACAATGTCTTGTTCTGAAAACATAAACAAAAACAATTATTAAAAGCACAAATCATTCCGACAGGCTTAATAAATGAAGACTATTATTGCAATGATATTCATGAAATTGTATTATATTTATTGCATTTTGTGTTAATAGTTACCGCCGTATCTCTAGTATTATCAATATGAACGGCCAGAATATAGGGCCTGTCCTCCGGAGCACCTCCAGGATAAGTCAGCTGGATCCACTTGGCCTTATTACGGTCCTCATCTCCGGACTCCCAGAACGTTTCCGTACTGCCGTCCGTTAGAGCTCCGGCCATGCCTTGTCTGGAAGATACTGCAACGTCGCACCAGCTCGTCACCTCAGGGCATATCCAAACGTAGCTCTCCTATAAGGAAAAATCAGTTAAATTAATTTAAATCGACGGATAATATAAATCTTACGCTTTTAATAATATCTACAATAGAAATTACTATTAAATTATGAATGAACTGGTTTTTCGGAATTCATCTAGCAGACTACGAAGTCCGAATCAATTTCTCCATCAATTATCTATTGCTTTAAAAACAAAAAATTACAAAAACGCATCTAAAGAAATAAAACATGCCATCAAAACCTCACAAACTAGACCAGAAATACCTTATTCAGGTAGCTATGGAAGCTTTCGTGCAAAGCGCCCAACGTCCCGTCTTCATAGGCATTGTCTTCCGAATGTGATAGAATCTTGCTGATCACACTGAAAACTTGCGAGCTATCCGGCAGCATTAAAAGTTGCGGAGAAGGTATAATTAAATTGAATGAAAGTATGTGAAAGTAACGTGACTATGACATTTTAAAGCATAGGTCAAAAAGTCTAATAAATCTAGCTTAAACAGCCTTTTTTTAGATACCGTTTAGCAATTAGGTCTTTTTAAATTTGATATGAAAAAAAGATATGATTCTCATAACAAATAGTTCAGTTTTTATGTGGAAATCTGCATTGAGCTGATTTGACTCACTTATATTTTTCGCTTAATTGAACTCTAAAGGAGAAACCCACCTTCCCATACATGCCGGGGCCCAGGGCGTTTGTTGAGTTAACATTATGAAATTTAAAGCTACAGATAGATATAAAATCAACAACATGATAAAGAAAGTTTCAGAGCATTTTGCAATCTGAAAACAGAGTTATAAATACTTGAAATATGGTAATAAAAATTAACAGTAGAGGTTGTACTAAGGCTATATGTTTTTTTTTAGTATAACTAATACACCCAGTTCATTAACATATATTTGTAAGTTTAAATAAGGAAAATAAATAATTCACAAGAAAATTATAACCTTGGTACACATCCTGTTAATTGATATTATAGTAGAGAAACAACTAAAACACTTTTTTTTTGACGTGACGCACGAAAAGAAACTTTACGAATTTGGAATTGGAGATTTAACATTTGATATATGACGTGCTGTGATGCCAAAATAAAATTGAAAAATCCAACATATTTTTCAAATGTTTTTTTTATTGATAACTTCATAAAATGTGTAAAAATGTTTCAATATGCGTGTGAATTAATCAAAAAAGTATTAAGCATATTTTTTTTATGAATTCCTGATATTTCCAAAGCAATAATTATAAAAATGTGACGACGCTGTTATCATAGTACATTCATTTCAATTTATTTTGTTTCACAGATCTAATATTTTTGTAGCTATTTTTATGCAAATACAGAATAATTTTATGCATTTTTTAACATACAATTTGTTGTACAATTTCATTCCCTTCTATTGCTCGCACGTAACAACAGTTGCATACGAAGCTTATAGCGATAATTCCTTTCCTTCGTACACAACTCACCGATGTAAGAAGGGCCTGTCGAGACTGGTGTAGTGCAGGCTCCAGCAGCGCACGGCTTGCAACGCCAGTGCCGTAGCGGCTGGTGGCAGAGCAGGCGCCAGCGCGGACACCGACGCCAGAAGTGCGTGCAGAGCGGCGCGTGAGCCGCCAGCACCCCGCCCACCCGGGCACAGGGCGGAGGTGGAAGCGGCTAACCAGCGTGCGCGACCGCCACTCTAGAATGTAACAAAATGTAGGTACAGTTGTCCGTAAACTGGCCTCGAGAAGGCGCCGTTTTCGTACAAAATGTAACTTGCCAGATGGAGAATAACGGAAAGACAAGGAAGAAACCGTATAAAATAAAATAAAGTTAAATGGTAATAGACATTTTTGTTAAGAGCTTGTCTGTGGTGGTAGTAGGTTATTATTGTAACCGTCATAAAAACCACGATAAAAGGATGTGTTCTGGTTAAAGGAAAATATATCACAAGAACAAGACAACTCCAACGGAAGCCCAAAGTTGACATCGCAAAATTCATCATCAATTATTAACATCACATGCTATTTATGAACCAGGTAACTCTCATTATTTATCAGGTAGTAAAAATAGTATATTATGCAACTAGTGAATAAAGGACGGATTTAAAGCGAGGGCCGTAGATGAGTCACGAGCAAGTGAAGGATTCTAACTAAAATAAAGAGTTTGAATTTCGAATCTTAGCGCAAGGAGTTTGTGTAAGCATTGAAATGGAGATCGGATATATTTTGTGTTCCGAATTCAAACACCAGAACAGTGAATAAAAGGCCTTTTTATTCACTGTTTTGCGTGAATAAAATAAGCTTTTTAGAGTAGGTATGGTATAAATAAAATAAAACTTCTCACTTCTTTAGCGTCTAGGTCGGGCGGCGGCGGCACAAGGCGCGCGAACTTGTCCAGCGCGTTGCAAAACCACCACAGCACGTCGTGTACGCACCCCGCCTGCGTGCACGACCGCAGCAGCCAGTTCAGTGCCTGGTATAGAAAAAGAAATACTGGTTATAAAACTTGATACGTCTGAAATTTTTTTATTCAGTTTGTAGAAAGTGTTTTTGTCTGACACTTTATGTCTCATTTAGAATAGAAATACAAAAAACTCATTCAGTACATTTCCTCGCCAAAAATAAAACAAAACGATTTCATTTATTCATTTAATAATTGAATTCAAATCTTATGATCATTCGTTTTAAAGGAGTTATGCCATAAAAAGTGACTTTCGGTATTAATATAGAATAACAAAACATACGTAAATTACGGAATATCATGAACCACACACTAACCTCAAAAGCATACTGCCTCACAGTATTCATGCGAACCACGGCATCAAGCTTCTGTCGGAAACACTCGAGGTCTCTTGAGGCCAGTACGAAGGTGAGCACGGGGGACTTCATGAGAGCCTCGCGGTCCAGGCGCGGGGCCTCCAGCGCCGACACCACGTACGGCTCCGAGGGAGACACCCCTAGGTTTACTAGCTTCTGTAGTGCAGCGCTTGGTTGTGAGAGGAGGGATGAGCCTGCTCCTGGCCGAGGGATATTAAATTCAATACTTTTCTGGTTGACATCATAAAGGTCGAACGAATAATTTATTTTTGGTTAAAATGATGATAAATATTAACGGGTCAATTTCGGTTTAAGAGAATAATCCGTGAACATTTTTTATGTGGCATATAAAATTTGGAGTTTACGTTGTAGACTAAGTCAAAACATCATTAAATGGGAGGTCGTTGCGGCACTGTTCATGAATACTGGTGTTGGTGACCGCGCTACTTACCCGGCAGCGCGTCGGCTTCCTCGTTGAGCGCCACTTTAGTGAGAGGAGGGCGCGCTGCGGCCGACAGGTCCTTGCCCGCCTGCCCCATAGACACGGAGCGGTGAACTCGAGGCCAATTGGACGCTTGTAATGCTAGCGGTTCGTACTGCTGCGGTACCTAGGCAGGTAAATTTTTATTGCAATATTTATATGAACGTATTCATTGTGTAAGGTCTACAACCATATATTTTTCTTTTTTGGGCAACATACAATGCAAAGCATTTGCTGACTCCGGCTTCAACGCACCATGCTAGGTGTAAGTAAATACACTTTAATAATTCATATTTATAAAATATTTAGTGTCCGGAGCAGCAAGCAGATACCATGTATTTAACAAATTAACAGGCCAACGGGCACTCAGCTATTATTATAACTATTACAAATCTATCAAATAAATGTCAATTATACCAGGCAAACTTTACTTATATAAACTTTTCACTATCTTCTAACATTTGGTCATCGCCCGCGGACTATGGCTGCAGCGTGACACACGGGCTACTGTAGGGTGTCGCTTTAGAGCGACTTAGGGTGCTGGTTGAGACCAAGAAATGCTGGTTGAAGGCATGTATGGTACAAGCCAAGGGCAAAATCTTGGAAATACAAGTAACTATAAAATCATAAAATAACAAAATGTTTGATGTTAGGTTTTTCTAGATTTATGGTTATAAACGACGCAAACAATATTTAGTGGCCTATACTAAAATGTATCATGTCCACACTGAAATCTGCACTTACGCAGATGATTTGGCCACGACTCCGCTTCTCGATTATCCTTTTCTATATAACGTATATTTTAACAACAACTACACAAAAAATTTAGATTTATACGTAGGTTTGACGGTGAGAAGCACTCTTAGTCAAACAAGTTTCAGCGACGTCGAGTGACTGTCAGTGACATTAAAAATTAAGCATGTCTGTGCGCTGTCGGTCCCTGTTGTTGTCGTAAGATAACAGTAGTTAAACCATGTCACATGCAATCAACAAATAAACTCTCACACTAAAGGTTGCCTGCCGTTCTTTCACATTAAACTTACCTGCGTATTATTGGGTCTTCCAAGCGAGTGGTACCGCGGCGGCTGGTCACGCTGAGGGCGAGGCGCCGCACCTAGCGCCGGCAGGCATTGGAAAGGCGGTGCTGGCAGCCACGCTGACCCCGCCGGTGCAGGCGGCGAGCGCCCGCCACCCGCCTCGCTGCACACGGGGGACGATTCGTGCGATTCTGTACGGTGTACGGAAGTTATTGCATGGTTGGGTTGGAAAGTTTCAAACTACAACAGATAGAGATGTTTGTTCTAAGCGACCATTATCGATTTTAGCGTCAAGAAAAACTGTCTTCAACGACTTAAAAGAAACTTATACACCAATCGGAAATCAATCTAGGGCATTGGTGCCAGCAGCGTCATTGTGAAAGAAGACAGTACTTCATAAGTATATGACTGCATATACAGCGAAAGTACACGGGCTTACGCATCGTCAATCTGGCTGGAAAATCGACAACATGTTTTCTTAGAATAAATATATCTTACTCAGTTGTACACTATCCAATACTGACCCCTCTTTCATAGGTCACCCTGCATATGTAATCTAAATTCCTTTACTGACTTTTTGAAATAGACGCGAAGTTGTTTAGTCTGCGTGAGATTAGTCTAGAAGAAGTTTTTAAGGAAATGTTATGTTTATATTTCTTGATCTATTTCCGTTAGGTGCGATGAAATACTAATTCATACGACATATATGCTTGCTTATACATAAATAAATGTGTGAAATCTGCCAACGTTTAGTTGACCACTAAAATCATCTCGTCTCTTCGAATGAGGCTAATATCACTATAGACGGATTTTAAATCTAAAAGCTATTTTGCGTGAATGGTTTCCATACGTCTCTTAAGCCTACACTACTAAGCCCCTAAGAACTTACGGGGCGCAGTAAGCGGCGCGAGCTCGAGCAGGAACAGAGCGTTGGCGCGGGCGGCGGCGTGCGAGACCGGCGGAGCTGGCGCCGGTGCCAGGTGCACATCGGCCGGCGACGGCTTCGCGGCCGCCGCACTGCTGATGCACTTCTCGCGGCATTGCTCGCAGAACACGTACCACAGTTGGAATGCCGCTGGGATATAGGTTACTTTCATTAACGTCGAGTTTTCTTCTTGCAGGTATCATGAAATATTAAATGTATGCATAAAGACTGTCAAAAATAGGAATTAAAATGTTTAATCCCAAAATAAATCAATATGCTGTGTGAATTTGACTTCGAAACAAAAAGTCTGTTCCCCAGAGGCAAAATGACTATTAAAATAAACCATAAATGAAACTACTGAATCTCAATAATAGTAATGATGCAAAATACAAAATTCAATTCAAAAAGCTTTATAATATTATGATAACTTTATTAGAAACAAGAGCCATGGTTATAGTTAGAGTTTAGTTATTATTATTATTATTACAAACACAAATGAATACGAACAATACCAAATGATTGATCAAATCGTAGTCTGATTGGTCGTTTTGCCCGTAAAACTTTACGTCCTCCGAGCAAGGTGCATCGACCTATTTACCGTGTGGAACATCATTGGACACAATATCACATGCGAGAAGTCCCTTAAAAGTGTGCACTACCTTGTCCCAGCGAGCCGCAAAGGCGCGGCGGCGGCTGCACGCGTACGTACTGGCCCATGCGGTCGTAGCCCAGCGAGCTCAAGGTTCGACACCCGAGGTGAACATTACGCATGTGCGCGGCGATCGGCTGCGGCACAGGCGCACCACCGCATAGCTCGCATTGCACTGGATAGTACGATTTCAACGTTGAAATGGGTTAAAGTCTACAAATGCGTTGACTATATATAAGTTAAGTCACACATGAAAGCAAAAGAGGAAGTCGTTCTCTTTATTTCCAACTAAGTGTAAAATGTTGTGACAAGGACTGGGATAGTGTAATACTATTTTAAGGTGACCAACCTGTTAAGAAATAGTAAATAACTTCTTGAACATTTGATAAACGTGCGTCAACATCACTATCACACAACTGCTCAACCGCACACAAATACTGACACGTCCACTTACTCTCATACACTATGATTTTTGGTTACCTTTGTTGTACCGTAATTTGTTAGATGTCCTTTTCCTCTTATAACTTTTAGACCAGTCAAAATAGACATTACTCAGTCAATTTAAGTACAGATGTTTGGGACATTATCACAAATAATATACTAAAAGTCCCAATCGATCCGACATGTGCTAAAAATTTTATTCCACGTAAATGTCAAAAATATTAGTTTTTGTCAAGATTAAGTTAACTTTCATAGTTAATATGCTTCTTTGGCGGTTTATTATTTTTTTGAGTAAGTCTTCTAGAACGTCAAATCGAAAAACAGCGGGTCAGCTGTGTTTTTGGTATTTATTGTAGTCTTGGTCTTCAGGTAGATATTATTATATAATTTGTCTGGGAATTGCTTGTTTGGATACTCACAATATTATATTACCATATAGATTCGAGGCCATTATGGTGAATAAAAATTAAATAAGTTTCTAAGTTATATTTAATAATTTTATAGTTATATTTTCGTTTATCATGATCCTATCGTTAATATTTGTAGTTTTTGTTTACAGCCTTTTTAATTAATCAATAAACTATCATCTAGCTGCTACTCAAACTTGCTTCTCAAACTTCATCCAAGTTTTATTCCTTTTTTGATTGTTCTTCCTAAAATAAACGATATCAATTCTACATTTTATTTTCATATTTAGTTTAACATACGATAAGTACCTGCGTATGGCGCCTTAGCGATGTTTGTCCAGAAACTAACTCTGCCGCCACTGCTTGACGGTTCATTGTTCTCGTTTTTCTCGATAGGATCTTTTCTGTTTCTGTAAGTAATTCGATATAAATGAATTTATGAATCTGCACACCATTTAATCATCAAATCATAAATTTTTCAAATTTTTGTGTAAAAACCACAATCTTGGCAAATAATTTAACGTTGACGTATATTACAACGATATATAAATAAAATAAAAAATATCAAAACATTGAACAAATTATTTTAGATCACAAAATATTCAGCATTGCATTGTTATAATTTACACAATCAAAACTCACACATTTATCAATATTTATACGAATACCATTTATTTAAAACGCCGTACTCATAACACATATACAATACTTTAGCTACAGCTAATTAGGAGCAGTATACTAACTTGTCAGTAGCACAAGACAGTTGATCGGCGTCGTACATGGCGTCCCACAGCGCCACCAGCGCTCGCAGCGCTGGAGGCAGCACGTTCACTACTGAAGGTTCGGATGCTGTAGGTAGACAATCGAAATATATTAGTCAACTGAACAAATATGAAATGAACGATAACGAAACATAGATTACCAAATTTTAGAAAAATCAGTTGTTACGAGGGTCAAACTGAAAGTTCTTAGAACTGGCCACTTGTAAACAATACAATAAAAAAAAATGTAAAATTTTGAAAATGGATCTCTTTGCCAATATTATTAAGTGTGCATTCCATTCATTTTTCATTTGTTTTACAATTTGGCGCAAATCGAAGTCATTTCGCGACAATTGTTTTAGAGGATCGATAAACAGTTTCTGCGGAGTGGTACACTAACAATGATTTGCCACTTGTCTTGGAAAAAATTCGGGAGAAACGACCTCGCAGTAGGATGCTCCTTCTCCACGACAACGCCTAGTCGCACACCGCCAGGCGAACGATCGTCTATTTGGTGACGTCAAACGTGAAATTACTAGGTCAGCCGCCGTAAAGCCCCGACCTTATCTTATCTTGGAAAGGGTTAACTTTAGAACAGTAGGTCTTGTAGTAATTTCGATTGGAATTACCCTTTACTATCACCCCTTAATCGCTCCGCCATTAATTACCAGTCACCCTGTATATGTTAAGCTAAAATCATACCTTTCTCAGATAACTATACAAGGTAATGATTTACAGGGAATTCTAAACTAAAACATGTTTTTCAAGTTATAAAACTAAGAGAGGATACATTTCAATTTACTCAATTTTTTTTTTAAACTATTAAGTTGTTTTATATTAATACGCAAAGTACCATAACTTTTCTCTTGGATTGAGTCCGAGTCAGAAATAAGTAAATAGTTACCAATTTCGCGTCGATGCTGCAGAGTACCACTTTCTTTTTTCCGACTTGCGTTCGCTTCCAACGCCGAGCGCGTCAATGTCTCTAGGGTGGAGGGCTGTATTCGTAAGTATTGACCTGGCAAAAGAAAAGACGCATATAGATCATAAACTATTGTTGCCTACAAAACGCCGTAACCTTACTTTGGTAAAGTGTCCTTCGAGCTGTAATCCTTAGTAGTCGCGTTAACTTAATAGTAACGTACCTAAAGTATTAATGACTTTTATTACACCAATGAATTCCACATTCTGTTGCATTTCCGGATTTTAACCAGTGAATTAGGGTTAATAAGGACCCATATACCAGGTACGTATTAAAAACCGATTTCAGCGCCCTGTCTACAAAGACTTAACAGTAATGAAAATGAGTAACACACCAAAAGAGCATAACTTTTTTCCTAAGCAAAGATAAATAATTTTTCAAATTTTAATCATCCAAAAATTATTTTCGTTTCGTACGACTATTTCATCACTATTTTTTGGCACAAACTTTAAACTGAAAGTCGTAGGCGTTCCGGAGAAATTTGAAGTTTTCAAATGTTCAAGCCATAATCCCCACCAAGGTGGCCTTTATATGTCTAGAATCTTTAATCGACTATTTCTGAGATTTGGCATTTACAGCTTGACGTTCAAGCCATATTCCTCACCAACCTGTAGCTATAACGCCGCAAATATATACACGACTATTTTTATAAATGTATGACTATCACTATTTAATCACAATTTTTTAGCATTGTCAATATTCGTTTTCATTGAGAATATGAGTATTACAGCGTGATGGAAACGCCATAAAACTCTTTTATCACATGGACACACAACCAGTGTCAAAAAAAAAACGTAATATAACATAAATTTTTTTTGTTTTGTGGTATACTAATATATTTTTTTAGATTATAGCGAGAGAGAATAAGATTATTTATTTACATAGTCAAACTCTTTTATTAAAATAATAACTGCATAGATCAAACATTTATCAAGACTTTATTAACTATTATTTATTTATTTTAAACAAAATAAAAGTTATGACTGTATTCTTAATTTATCTTGCTGGATGTTATTATGTAAAAAAATTTTTTTTTTAATTATTTGTATGTAACGAATAGCGCATATAATAGAAATAATACATTCTAACAAAATTAAAGACTGCACATATTGTTGTTGAAGGGACTGTCACTGAAAATAAAAATGGTCTGAAATTCGCAATACAGAAGGGAATTGGGATTCGGAAATAACATAGAATTAGTTTAAAATTAGATTAAGACTACGTCTGTTATTAACTGAATCTACTTTTAAAGAGCCTCTTTTTATAATATGAATTCTCACTTCAATTTTATCAGTTAGGTGTTTTACAACCTGTTATTTAAAACTTCTATCTTGTAACTATTAGGTCATTACATCTAAAATTGGCGTTTGGTAAGAGAGGAACATAAAGTCAATTTAAAAAATATATAATATCTTTATTTAATCAAAGTATATACAACTGCTATCTATGCACTTTTACCATCTCATAGGTAGTTCATTGATCCCTTACTAAAAACCATTCGGAGGCATATCAATAAAATCTTTGAAGGCGCTTTGGACTGCCCCATCTAAGTTGATTTTTTCCCTTGCAAGAAGTTATTCAAATTTCGAAAAGAATGGTAATCTGTTGGAGCAAGGTCCGGGGAGTACGGTGGATGTCTTAGACATTCCAATTGAAGCTCCACTAATTTGGTACTCATCTGTTGTGCAGTGTGTGGTCCAGCGCTACCCTGAAGCAGCAGTGGCCTAGACAGATTGACCAGCCTCGGTTATTTAGCAGCTAGCTATTCCATCATGGTTTGCAGTTGCTGACAATAGACATCTGCCGTAATCATCTGGCCAGATTTAAGAAAGCTGTAGTGAACAACCAAACGCTCACAAGTAATTTTTTTTTGAGTCAATTTTCGCTTGGGACAGGTTTTGGTTAGATCGCCAGGGTTCGACCATTGCGATGAGCGTTTACGATTGTCGTACAGGATCCACTTTTCATCACATGTAATAATTCGACTTAAAATCCTTTCATTATTGTGCCGGTTGAGTAATGTAACGCAGCAGTCGACTCGCGTTTGTCGGTTTGCTGCACTCAATTCATGAGGTACCCTCCTCTTAAGATTTTTCAACTTCCCAATTTGCTTCAAGTGGATTAAAACAGTTTTGTCACTAATACCGCAGCCTACAGCTAACTCGGACGTGGTTTGCGATGGATCAGCTTCCACAATAGCCTTCATTTTTTCATTATCGACTTTGGTCTCCGGCCGTCCACGGGACTTGTTCTGCAGGTCGAAATTCCAGAACCAAAACGTTGGAACCAAAAACGCACTGTGTTTTCTTTTGCGACACCGCCGCCATACACAGTATTAATACTTCAATCTGCAGCACTGGCACACAGCGTAAATTAAATGACGTAAATAACGCGATATTTCAAGTTTTCCATTGTGTAAACTAAGTAACGCAGAGAAAAATCCAAACGAGGAAAAAACAAATGAATTAAGATTTTTGAAACAAAAATGCGTTAGTAAATAGTTGTAGCTGTATAAATTTGAAATTGTGATTCTTAACTAAAGTCGAGACCATACAGACAGATGTGGCCACAAAGTGGCCTGTACGACAAAACGCCAATTTTATATACGTAAGGATCTAATATTTCATAACACATCTAGCTGGTGTTTTAGTTTGGGGATTTATTCATTTATCTAACAAAGGAGACATTTCATTTTCAGCTAGCGCCATGGACACCAATTTTAAATGTATGAAATAATTTGGTAAACTTACTTAAAATTATTTATTACTAGACTATTTATTCATTTACGTAAGTATTGGTTATTGAGGTCGTGTTACACATTGCAAAATATTTAAGCTGATAACGGTAACCGGTAACGGTGATATCGATAACCGGAGACATTTTGTATAAAAAACAATTAAATTTGAATCACTCGAAAATGGTTTGATTTAGTACAGCATGTTTATAGTGAAATCAGTCAGAAACGATGTAAACTACACGCCCTTAACGAGAATATGTCGAGTTAACCAGTAATCCTGTATATGTTTGACACAGAACCATAAAAACCATAATATATTTCATTATACATTTTGAAGCTTTCCTTAAGTATTTTTATTTATTTACTTGAATTAAGAATACGCTTTTTTCAGTAAAACGTTGCTATTTCTAGAATGTGACCTAAAACACTAAATAAGCTAACAGGTAACCAGAAGACACAGTTAAGATCATCTGGGGCGGTAAAGCTACTGCGGTGTGCACTCACCGGCCGCCGCCACCTCCACGGAGTGCCGCTGGCGCGCGCTAGCCGCCACAGCACCCCGCGTGTTGACGCGTGCGCCCTGTTTGCCCAGCGTCGGGTGGAACTTCAAGAACGCGGCGCACGCGATTGCGTCGTGCACAATGCCTGCATCACATAAAAAAGTTGGTTACTCTCATTGTTGGCAAGTTCCGCCTGCATTAAAGTTTAGGACAAGGTAAAAGTATGTGAATTTTTGAAATTGAAAATGAGTAGCACTAAATTTTACCAAGACAGAACAAATGTTTTTCGTCCGTACCTTCATGCCACAAAAGTGCCGCGAACACAGCCCGCAGGCACTGTGCTTGCGCCGGGCTTTGGGCGTACTTGCGCGGCACCGGCGCTGGCGCAGCCACCGGAGTTCGGCTGGCTGTCGGACGGCCGCGTGGCGATGACCGGTCATCTGTCTGTAACTGTACGGAAAAAAGAGGGCTATTGCAGTTGCTTGCTAAACTTTGCGTTAAACAATCAAGTTTTAGATTTTGTATATAAAGCAACTTTATGTAAACACAATTCAGTGAGGAAACGGTACATTGTACAGAAAACGTCACAAAATTTGTGAATTATTTAAAACTACAAACATTAATGCACGTTCTAATAAGACAATTTTCGCCAGTATTTAACGTGTTACCAAACCAATCTCAAAACAACTTTTACAGCTACTTCACACACTAACCTTAAATCCCACAAACCTTAGCATTGGCAGTGTAGTAGTTCAGCGAATAAGGCTCGTCTTCGGGTGAAGTCTGAGTGCAAGCCTGCGCCAGCCGCCCGCTGCTCCTGGGCTGCGGCTCCGGCGGCTCAGGCTCGATGTCCGTCTGATAAAAAATCTTGTTTATAGTAATTGAGCTTGAATACTTGTTGTTAGTAATTGAGCTGGTCTAGATACTAGTCTATTTAGCCTTCATAATACCGATGGCTCCATACTTGTGTTTCATAAGAATATATAAATTACGGGGCAATGATAATTTCAACTAAATACGGCTACATATAGTCTATATTCCGATTAACAAAATTAAAAATTCCAATCTTGCTTTCTACAATTAATTATGTGTCATGGGCATTAAGAGGTATGAAAAATCTCATAAAAACAATGACTAATTCCGAACTTGCAAGACAAGTCTTACCTCCAATACAATGTCGGTATCTTTTAAGTCTTCACTAGACCGATGCCTGATCGGAGACCACCATTCATCACTGTTGCCATTACTGCGACGAGATGTTTTTCTGAAAAATCGAAGACGAAGACATTGACGCAAATGTTAAATACTTACATACATCCATTAACCGATATTTCGTTAGGCGTCCTACACCCAATTTGAATAAGAAAAGATTTTTTTTTTTCGAAATGGACAGTTCATTTCTGGCCTTATTAGCCCTTTAAATTTCACCAAACTTTGTGGCCTGCCGCTGAGGGCACTTAGCCACACTGATTAGGAATGATCATCTACTGCCAAAGAACCAGCGAGAAAAGCGGCAGGAATACGTACGACGCGGTAGCCTGGCCCACCGGTGGATCGCCTACGATCTGAATGCCGGGTTGCCCTATTTCTAACTGGAACACCTCCGTTCCTTGCTGTAACAGCGTTCTCGGGATATGTTAAGAAGTTACGCGGATGCCTGTAATGAACCGGCGTGTGTGGGTTGGCTGTGTAGTCAGCTGACTAAGGGTGTTACCACAGCAATCGATCGACGTCGATCGATGGTAGCATGGAACAAAGACCGATTGGTGTAGTAACACCCTTATTGACCAGCGGGTTGGGATGGTGGGGAGCGTTGTCGAAGTAGCGTCTAGACACCGACTTCGTCAACGCGGCAATTATAGTGGGCAGCTCGAGATATTTGTACAGATCTATTTTGCTGACATAACGCCTGACATCATTTGCGTTTGCGTAAGAACCTATTTTGAATAACCTGCAAGTGAATGATATTCGACTTGCTGGTGTGAGTGAAAACCACACTGACACATGTCACGATGGGGCGGACGCAAGTTTTGTAAAGTGAAAGATTATTTCTAAGCGACATTTTACTCTTCTTGCAGATAAGGTGAAGGCGGGTCGGTCCCGGACTTGTTTTATGTGAGCCGCGAACGTGAGTCCACTATCTAAAGCGACTCTTAAATATACTTTTTTAGCACAGGGGATCGAAGTACCATAGAGATCTGACCTAATCTATGGGAGGGGTTTCTAGAGGTTGTTGGAGAGCAGGTTGAGAGAGAGAAGTACACTGCTGCACATTTTTCTATTCTCCATTTCCTAAACCAAACGCCTAATGCTTTAAATTTTCGACAGTGAAGAAAGTCTCGTATGATATGCAAAAGGCTGTCTGGAATGCCTATTTCGAAGTTAGAATAACAAGACTTTGTGCCAGATCTTGCTGAAGCCTTTCGGCACGTCAAAGAGTTTTCGACCTAAGTTTCTTTACTCCAAGATGTGCTCCGTGACGCGGTTACCCTGTTGGACGCAGGAGTGACGGGAACTAAAGCGGAACTGTTCGTCCGGTAAAGCACCTGCTTACAGTGGACGACCTCTCGGAGCCTGTTCAAAATGATCCTTTCATATAATTTGCCTATCGCACTAAGCAGTCTAATAGGACGGTAGCTTGTAAGTAGATTAGCCGGCTTTCCGAGTTTCCTAATACCGATAACAATCGCTTCCATCCACAATTGCGCAATTGCTAAAGCAGTTTGTTAGTAAGTTATTGAATATAACTACTAACAGTTGTATGAGTGCGAGTTGGAAAGCCTTCAGAACCCTGTTTGGATGCTAGCGTGATTGGCTCGATCGACCGGTATACACTGCAGTGACCTTTTGCTATTGGTTAAGGTTTCGCCTTTATCGGCGGTAAGCCTATCGTACAACGAAGTACAGAGATGTTGTACTTCGCTAATTTTGGGTTCTTGTGATTAGGTTTCAAAAAGGTTTCCTGCACAAAAAACATGTCGATTTGAAATTCTCTAAGAAATCAGCAAAATTTGTTACGCTGATGTTTAAGATCATCGGCGTTGAAGTAGCCGATAGAGAGGGACTACTAGAGGACGACACTTAAAAATTCAATTTATAAAAATTTTGGACATTGGTGATAAGTGTCTGGCGTTCGAGTGCTATGAAGCACGTCGCCTGAATGTCGCCTTTTGCGGCTCGTGGTTTGCGTGTCAGAATTGTTATTTCTGTTACACTACAGAATGTTATTTCTGTTGTCTACAGTTTTTCTGGCCTTTCGATATTTCTCCTTCCGCGGTAGTTCGGTAGCAATAACTACCGCGGCCTGAAAATAACTTAAAAACTAACCGTAGTTTGCCGAAGGCCGCTACCTAGAATCCTAGAGCGCAGATAAAGAGTCGAGACCGCGTTAGGGTCAACCTTTACCGAAAAAAAGGGCAAATGTACACGAAAAGATACAAAGATGATAAAAAATAAATATGAAAACAGAAGAACAATAAGAAATAGAATAAAAGGACTGGGTTTTGAATTGGTTGTCGCCGTTAGGTTTCCTTTGTACTAAAACCAGAATACTTTACGCTGGGCACAACACAGCGCTTGAAAGCGAGACTAATGCCCGTCTGCACTAAACTCTACAAAACATATACTTAGTTAGGTCATGCCTAAACTAAGTCACACATAGCATCGACTTACTCTGCGTTGCTCTGCACTAACCAGTTTATGTTATGCGACTCCTAGAACGATCGTTGCCTAACAAAGCGAACGAAAGAACGATCGTTGCCTAACAAAACGAACGAAAGAACGAACAAGTCTATATTGTCTTTAATTTTGATCTATGATTTGATTTTTCTTGTCACTTGTCCTGCCTGACGGTTTCTTTCCCAACCAATACTCTATAAGCTTTAACAGTTTATTTTTGTCTTTTTGTTTATTAGAAGAAAAAAGTTCTTTTGTTAACATTTTCGTAGCACGTATGAAATAGTTCCTATTCATAGACTAGACTATTATATGCTGCTAAGAGATATGCTGTGCATATTTCATTTATACTTTAATTATATAATAATATTATTACTATAGGTGTTCTTGAAAAAAAACAATGAGATTGTGTCTTGAATTTTCCGTCTGTAAGATCTAGCGCGGGTATAGGTGTTATACATTTCGACGCGGGTGTAGGAAGGTTAACTGATTATCCCTTCAATCAAAAGTTCAAACAAAACGTAAATATTATTTATTTTCAAATCGATATATTTTATTATATCAATACATAATGCAGCTGCTAGTTATAATGCATAATGCGAGTTTATTTACGTCAATCTTAAATCAATGAACGAAAATGTCTATTTACAACATACAAGTTTGGGCCGTTCGAAAACTAATGAGAATAGTATAAAGTATAGTGGGAACTTGTGAAGCCCAGGTTTCTTCATTTTTCCAACGAACACTGAAGGATAAAGGAATTTTCGCGTTGGAGATATGATATTTCATGTTTTTTTTCTAAAAGGTGACTCCTTGGGAAAATATTAACATAATAAACGTAAAATTTTTCTAACTAGTGTATTCGCATAACTTTTTGAACGCCGTACTAACTACGCTCAAGTTCTTGCTTAATTTTATTACATGGGAAATCAGTGTCCTAAATTAAAGAACGTCTTTAGCGTATAGACATTGACTTAAGTTTAGTGCAACGCACTTCTCGTTGCTAAGCACGTCGTAGCGACTTAGGAGCTGTCAAAGT
Organism: Marasmarcha lunaedactyla; assembly: GCA_923062675.1. Classification (NCBI taxonomy): domain Eukaryota; kingdom Metazoa; phylum Arthropoda; class Insecta; order Lepidoptera; family Pterophoridae; genus Marasmarcha; species Marasmarcha lunaedactyla. The sequence continues at coordinate 38,846,838 of OV281339.1, read as the reverse complement.
TTAGTGCAGTAGGGCATAAGAGACTTAGTTGCATATAAGAAATCACTTCGAGAGCGCTCCGAGGGAGTAAAAAACCAAGAAAAACCGTATCATGAAGCCAACACGTTAGACTGTGATGTCAGTATACTGAGCCCCACCGAACATTGGGAAGGGACCCATCAATCAAACTGGTCTTGGAACGTCCGTACCGGGCGGCAGTCGCAGCGAGAATGAAGAAGTAAGGTGCAAAAATATCGTTGTTTGCATTGTTGTAATTATTATTTTGGCAAACTTTAAATTTAAGAATTGATTCATTATTAGTGGCTCATAAATTAACTAAATTATTAATATGGGGCAACCTATTCGACGCCAACAGATTGTACAGGTTAACACTAAATAATAACTCTGATACAATATTTATTTAATCTAAGCTAACACTTAAAAATACATTTACCAATAAATCGGCGTTACAGGTTCTAGAAAATAACAATGAGATGGACACAATGTTCGTTACAAATCGATAATTTTTTAACCACTTACAAGTAAAACATGTATTAACAGAAATTAAAAACATATAACATAATTATAGTCTATTGTTACATAAAATATATCCTTTGTAAACTGGACTCATTAAGAGCCTACCTTGGGATACCGATAAATTCTGTTTTTCTATCATAAACTTTCCGAAACGAAAGAACTAAACAAAGGCTTGAAGGACATTAGAAAATAGATATAGCTGCCAGTCGCGTTTAAAAAACAACGTAAGCGCCAAGTCGAATATTTCTTAATTTTGAAAGAAAACCTGCAAAAAGTGTCATGAGGGCCTATTGAACAATAAATTGACCATCTTTCGGTGTAAACATTAATCTGAAATGCCATTACAATTCAGATATAATTGATATGAATGAATAAAACAAGTAATTTTCGCGATATTTTTTTTGAGTAATTTTAGACTTTGAGAGTCTTGAGATTTATTTATTTATTGTTTCACAGAGCCAACAGCACTTAGGTCTAATTTACACTTGTTTGTATTTAATTGCTTAAACAAACCGCCAATAACAGGCTCACAATTTTTAAAATGATCTTATAGAGTAGAAAACCTATGTGAACTTTTTTTAATTTTTGGACTGAGAACACTATAAACAAAAAACAAATGACAGAGAGAAACACAAAAAAGAAATTTGAGATAAATTAAACAAATGTATGTATATGAATTTACAAATAATAATAACAGTACGCGAATATGTGTATGTGTGTGTGTGTGGGTTTGTGTGTGTGTGTGTGTGTGAAAAATTATATATATGTATGTTAGGTTTACGTTCAAGTATTACACCGGAAATAGTTTCGGATGTCACTTTTGATCTCTAAACAAACTTCAACTTATCCAAAAAACAGCTGTATAGATTGCATAGGCTAATAGATAATGTCGATGAATCTATCAAGTTTGTGTAATGTGCCGTCTTAATAGAGAGTTATGCATCAAAACATTCTCTTAATGGCGAATAATAAATAGAGCACATATTATCACAGCAACTCACTATTTTGTAAATCTGTATTTCAATTATCATGTACGAGATGTCAAAAATAAATCTGGAGAAATAAAGATTTACGAGTTAATTATATTACTAATTAGCTACAGAAACGCTAAGGACGGTATTAAGGTACATGGTACAAATAAAGAACGGTCTCAAAATCTATAGATACAACTTTTTTATAATTTACTTCATAAACTGCATGTTATTTTAATTTCAACCGAAATTCTATTCGTTCTTTAATCTGTCTTTTTTATTATAGAAAAGTGCCTTATCAATTTATAACCGAATACTATAGCTTCATTAACTCCAACCACACACGAATTTACTAAATATCAAAATGCCTCAATTTGGAACTCACGTTGTAATAAGACAAAGTGCGTAGACGACAAAAATAGGTTCAATGAGAATTAATAAGTGGTATCTGTCACATGATTTAAAGGCTATAAATATGCGATGGCAGCCAGAACGGCGGCGGCAGATCTTTGAATTATTATGGATAAATGGTAATAACGGCTTTAAACGCCAAGTACCTGGGTGTTGAGGATGCTGAAGCTTCGCTCTGAGCGTATCGCGTCCTCTTGCTTGGCTCCGGGATCATGGGAGTAGAACTGCCACTGTCACTCTACAAGGAAAAGGCACAGCATTCTTAAGTATAGGGTAGGTACAAGTGTAACATTTAAATTTGTGTAGCGTTTTAAGAAATTATATTTTAAAGCTAGCGGTTTGTTTGCGATGAAATAACCATGTTTAAAATTAGAGATATATTAAAATTAGGATTTCTATCGTAAAATACAACATGTATTAAAAAGTATTGATAAGAAAACCCTGGATTATTTCCAATAAAAAACATGAAATTTTCATTTAGCAGTCAATATTTATTTACTTACATGGTTTATATTACTTTATACTAATTTTAAGTCTATTTTTTATATATTTTGACTGCAAATAACTCAAAAAAATATATATTACACTACCTCCATATCAATAGTTATAGTGAACGGGAATTTCCGGTCTTCCGCAGATAGATCAGCTGTAAACGAAACAAAATGAAATGTTTAGGTTAGTACACAAAATATACAACTGGACAACTTTTTTTCTACAGATATCTGTCGAAAAATTAAGCAGTAACATTATTTAAGTTTTTGTTATAATACATTAGTTTTCCAAATAAAGAAAAGAAAAAAAAGTGAGAGTTCTTTAAAATGGTAGAAGCAATATTTCATTGTTATTACCGTTGCTTCCATCCAAGTCTTCATCGTTAGTCCACGAGGGCATGTCACCTTGCGCCTCCCCGCAGCCCAGCCAAAATCCCACGCATTCCGACTTAACAAATACATACATTAATTTTAATAACAACGCCATTTATGCACAATAATAGCACAGCGATAGAAAAGAGCTCTTCATCTTAGTAAATATTTTTCTAAAAGCAAAATATTTTCATACGGCATTATTACTGCGTTACGTTAACATTTACAATGTCAAAATTGCAGGCCGGATGACAGTAATCATTTGATTAATACACGGTACTACAATGATGACCTAAACGCATCGTTACATACGATGTTATTATATCATTTTCAGAGAAGAAAAAGAAGTTAAAACGTTATAATAATAAAATGATATAATAAGGTCATACGCCAAGTGACAGACAAATTATAATGAAAACTGTCATTGAAATCTTTCAACTAACAACTAAATAGCTAAACTATAATTGTTCTTTAAATGTTCTCAGCGTCTAGTCACCTAGTCCAAATAAGTTATGTTATATTTTTATTTGTTTTCTAGTCAGAAGCAACATGTTGTAATATGCACAAAATAAATAATTATCTGGAAAAGTTTGTGTTTTCTTTCTTATAGTTTTTAGCTACACCTTATTATATGATAAATATTCTTCGACTATCTATAAGAAAAGGGGAAAAATTAAAAAAAGTCACGCCTTCCGAGATTCGAACTCAGGCCGCCTAAGGCAAGGGTAGCGGGCATGTGAATCTGCACATTATACGCCTGAGCTACGCTCATCCACATAGACTACATTGGAATTAACCATCTATATTCCCGTATAGTAGCATTAATTTTTGTTCTGAACAGATTAAATCGCTGATAGAATGTATTTTGAAAATTACATAGTCTCTCTAAACCGGTTGTGTTACTTGTTCGAGTCTTTAGTAGTGTCAGTTCGGGTGAGCTCGCGGTGCGTGCGGGGGGTATTCCTCCGACCACTGGGCCACTGGGTATAGATGTATCTGGCACCGACTGTACTTGCAAGTTTAGATAAGCCAGGCTCCATACAAAAATGTTCGAACAACTTTTGTTTTTTCTTAACATCGTAAGTATACTCTTTGTCGCCACAAAAGATCGATGGCGAACAGCTAAGCTATACTAAACTGTATGACTATCAAATTGAAAGAAATATATGTTAAACTTTTTATTATACAGTTATGACTTATTGTTTAAAGTTAGCCCTTTATTTAAATCAAAAGTAAATAAAATAAGTTTGGCTGCATTTAAAGTCTATTAAGCATGGTAACAGTTCCAGATAATGTACCCTTTGGGGTTAAAAGATCTAAGTTGAACGATAGCCACCGGTAAATTTGGCGCTGCTATTGAATTTTGGAGCTGACGTCTCAATTATTGCTGAATGTTATAGGTATTATTCATTTATTTTATCAAAAACACATAGTATTAACTGTGATACAATGAAAAGGTGTTCAATAAAATAATTAACAATATTTTTATTTCAGATAAACTGATCTGATAAGTTAAAATCAATCAACAATTAATTTAAAATATTTCTCAATAATCGAATTAACAGACAGACGTTCTTCTCCATATTTGCCGACACCCACAAATAGGCTACACGGCAAATGTCTTTAGCAATATCACAAGCTGTTATATGTTAACACTGCACCACCCCGTCAGTTGCGCTGTCACTCACCGGTGAGGGAGAGGGCGGCACGGGAACCAGCAGCGTGCGGTCTAGAGGCCGGTGGTGCTGCAGACACCACGCCACCACGCCGCAGCCGTCAGCGAAGGTACGCGCTGACTCCGCCGACAGCCGCACCCATTTGCCGTCTTTGTTTGTGACCTGAGCAGACAAGTACAATGATAAACAAATAGGCTTTAAAAATATCCTAATTTTAGTCACCTGCAACGCTCAAATACGCTGATATTGAAACCCTACCCACAGATACATTTACTACTAATTTATGTCTTCTTCTATATTAAACAACGGCCGAGGAAAACGATGATATAGAATCGTTACTGTCGCCTGTGACAAACAAAGAGAGTGTATTGATGATATTATTTTACTGATAAAATTACATAATCCTTTGGAAAATTTAAAAAATCACTTATAAAGATAATAACAAATTAAAAAATTATAATTTAAGTTGTCCACCTCCGTTTTAAATGCCGAGGGCCATGAGTGGATCCAAATAATTAGAATTATAAAGTAGCAAAATATATGAGTATCAAGAGTACAATTAAAAATCCCTATTCTATTCTAAAATATACAGGGAGTCACTGAAATGACACGTAAGGGTGACACTGGAGGTAGATGGACTTTAGGCCCATCTGATAACAACAACGATAATTTTGACGGAAACTAGCACAAAAAATTATATTTTCAAAGATTTGGTTTAAAAAAGTGGCTATTGCGATGCAATAGTGGGCAGCTCGAGATCTTTATGCAGATCTAAATTGCGGACATAGGGCGGGGCCCCGACGCATTTGCGTAAGAACCTATTTTGAATAACCTTCAAGTGATTGATATTCGACTTGCTGGCGTGAGCGAAAACCATACTGGCATATGTCATGATGGGGCGGTTGCAAGTTTTGTAAAGTGTAAGCTTATTTCTAAGCTACATTTTACACTTCTTACAAATAAGGGGGTGCAGCGTACCCATGACGAAGGCGGCTCAGTCCCGGACTTGTTTTATGTGATCCGCTAATGTAATTCCACTATCTAAAGTGACTCCTAAATATTTGACATTTTGAACCCAGGGAATCGGAGTACCAAACAGAGAGATCTGACGTAATCTTTTGGAGGGTTTCCTAGAGGTTGTCCTAGAGCAGGTTGAGAGAGAGAAGTACACTGCTGCACTTTTTTCTGGGTTGACTTCTATTCTCCATTTCCTAAACCAAGCGCCTAATGCGTTGGCTGCGGATTGGAGTATTCTAGTTAACCTACGTAGATTCCTATGATGTGTATAGCGCGGTGTAGTCTGCGAAGAGCGCGAGATCTACTTTCTCCGTCCTTGGCATGTCACTAGTGTATAAAGAAAACAAAGTCGGAGAAAGTACCGAGCCTTGAAAACACCGGCTAATACAGGGCCCGATCACCTAGAGAGAGCACCATCCAATCTGTAACGAAAGGTTCGACACTGTAAAAAGTCTCGTAAGATGTGCACGAGGCTCTCTGGCACGCCTAGTTCGAAGAGCTTGAATAACAAGCCGATGTGCCAGACCTAGTCGAAGGTTTTCGACACGTCAAAGAAAAGCACACCTGTGCCTATCGGTTTTCGACCTACGTTCCTTTGCTCCAAGATGTGCTCCGTGATGCGGAGCACTTGTTGGACGCAGGAGTGACGGGACCTAAAGCCGAACTGTTCGTCCGGTAACGGGTGCTTGAAGTGGATGACCTTTCGGAGCCTGTTCAAAATCATCCTTTCGTATTATTTGCCTATCGCACTAAGCGGACTAATAAGACGGAAGCTTGTAGGTAAATTAGCCGGTTTTCCGGGTTTCTACCGATACCGATGACAATCGCTTCCTTCCATGTTTGCGGAAAGGCGCAGTTTATTAGTATGTTATTGAATATAACTACTAACAGTTGTATGAGTGCGTGTGGGAGAGCTTTCGGAACCCTGTTTGGTATTTCGTCTGGACCTGGGGCTTTCCGCGGTCTTAAGTTTGTAATTATTGTCTGTACCTCTCCCACCGTTACCGGTTGGAGGGTGTCAGTCGGTGGGTTGCCGCATTTAATTTCGAGTGTGCTATTCACAGTTTCTATGTGGAGGAAGTTAGTGCTTTCTGTACTCGGTCTACATTGTTGGGCTAAAATATCGGCTAGGGTTTCAGCTTTTTCGGAGTAAGAAAGGCGGGAGTTATGGGCGGTGGCCTAAGAAGCGGTGACATCGATGAAGCGGTAGAGTCCATCTTGAGAGACTTGGCCAAGCTCCAGTAAGCCAGATGCGAAGGCAAAATCTCTTCAACAAGCGCGTCCCAGTTGTTAGACCGCAATTCGCGTATGCGAGATTTGACATCTCGCTGTATAGCCCTCATACGGATGCGGTTGTCTCGGTCGGAGCGTAATCGTATGCCCGGATGGCTCACATCCTCAGGATTCTTCTACACTACGTCTACGTCACCTCGGTGTGGCCATATGATGTTTCGTTTTTTGTTTCAAAGTATGCCTTACTTATATTTTTTAAATATTTTTAGTATGTCAACCACATTTTTTCGTACATTTCCCGCCACCCCTTTAAAAAACATTTACTAAGACCCGTTCAAAGTTAAATTTTAGTAGAACTTGTGCCATTCCGAAGCTTTTTTTTTTGAAAATACTATATGTATAAGAGCAGACTTCAAGGTATGTTGTATAATGCCAGAATTAAAACAAGTCGAAAATATTTATAAATAATCTGTCATGGAAAACAAAAAAAAAGAATTTCAATAACATACCTATTCATACATTTTTATAATACCCCAGCGTCGATCATTCGCCGCCGGAACCTGCCTGGAGGACGCACTGATAGCAGTTCGAAGGTGATTGGTGAAAGCACCGATCGCAGCAATGGTCTCCTCGATAGATGACAACGAATCGGGAATGGCGTTTAGGTCGGGGCTATCGATTGCCTTAAGGGCTTATGTGAGTTTGACCCAATAGATGTGTGACTTCGTTTGAGGAACAGGGGCAGTTGGGATAGTTGTAGACTGCATGACTACTTAAGTTATGTTTTGTCAAAGATGACTCCAAAGAAATAACTGGGTACTATGATGCAGACTGGGCTAGTGACCCACAGGACAGAGGATCATGTACTACACATACAGGATATATACCGATACGCATCAATTTTTCAAAATACTTGTATATCTTGGAATTTCTGTAAGGCCGAATATATGGCGATGGCTTCAGCGACGACACAGGAGGCGTTGTGGCTTCGACAGCTGCAAGCTGAGCTTGGTCAAGGTGTGGACAGCGCGTCACTTATACATTGTGATAACCAAAGTGCAATAAAATTGGCATCCATTGACTGTAATAAACCTAAGACTAAACATATAGACATAAGGTTGCATTTTCTTAGGGCAACTATTGTTATGTGTAAAGTTAATTTTATATTTGTAAATGTTGGTTGTAACACGGTAGCTGACAATTTAACCAAAGGTTAAGGTAACATTTGTAAAACATTTTTATTGTATAAGCAAGATGGGACTGCGTTCTGGAGAACTAGCTATAATATTCTAAATGAGAACGCAGCCACAATTTTTTTTTCATGTTGCCTATTCTGAACTGCATTATGTTGGTAACACTTTTTCTTATTTCATGTACCATGTTCATTATATGAAATTAAATACGTTCGTTCATATGAAGTTCTTCAGTTATTTACTGAATTCCACCTGAAATATCTTCACGTTTTAATATTCTAATAATAGGTCTTTACCTATGAAACTGCCGTTTTGCCGTACTGGCCATTTCAAATGAAAATATTTTTTTTTGACTGATAATTCTAATTTCAAATTAATTTTATTTGACAAACATGGAATTCTTTTTCTAAAATCGTCATTTGTTTAATAGTAAGTGTTTTGTTTTCAACGCATTCGAAAATTTTATCATCATGGATAAGTTAAAAATTCGAGTAATTATGGAGTATGAGTACCGTCGTGGCAGCAAAGCGGCACAAGCGGCACGCAACATCAACGACGTTTACGGAGCGAACACTACAAACGAACGCACCACCCGTTCTTGGTTTACCCGCTTCCGTTCTAGAAATTTTGACCTGAAAAATCCCGTGGTCGTCCGAAAACTTTGGTCGACAATGACGAATTAAAGGCAATTGTGGAAGCTGATGAAACTCAATCCACGGCTGAATTAGCAGCAGCTTTCGACGTTAGCATCAAAACAATATTGGTCCATTTGCGTCAAATTGGCAAGGTAAAAAAGCTTAACAAATGGGTACCCCACGAACTCAATGACCGCCAGCGCGAAGTACGCGTGGAGACGTGCCTTGCACTGCTCAGCAGGCATACAAATGAAGGAATTCTGAACCGCATTGTTACTTGTGACGAGAAATGGATCCTGTTTGACAATCGTAAACGCTCAGCAAGTTGGTTGGACCCTGGTTCAGCACCCAAACAATGCCCTAAACGAAAACTTACCCCTAGAAAAGTGATGGTCACTGTTTGGTGGTCTAACGCGGGTGTAATTCATCACAGCTTCTTGCCAAACGGGACAAGCATTACTGCAGATGTGTACTGTGAAGAACTGAACACAATGATGGAGAAGCTCGCACGTCTCCAACCAGCTTTGGTCAATCGTTCGGCTCCACTGCTCCTGCACGACAACGCGCGACCTCATACTGCACAGCAGACGGTCTCCAAGCTACAAGAGTTGGGGTTGGAAGTTCTCCGTCATCCACCGTACTCACCAGACCTTGCGCCTACAGACTTCTACTTTTTCCAGAATTTGGATAACTTCTTGGCGGGAAAAAAATTCAATACCCGAGAGGCAGTACAAAATGCCTTTGAAGAATTTGTTGCCTTCCGTCCAGCTGATTTCTTCAAGAAAGGCATCAATAAGCTACCAATGCGTTGGCAAAGATGCATTGATTGCATGGGTGATTATTTTGATTAATAGAAATAAAAATATATAAAAAAATTACGCTTCATTTATTTCGTGAAAAACGGCAATTTCATAGGTAAAGACCTAATATCACAAATTAAATGAAATATTTAAATTTATAGAGAAATTCTTTCGAATATAAATCTGTTCGTTCCTTAGCGGCTGCAATGTAATTTTTACACTTGGGGAACACACTTGTTGGAATTTTTGTAACTTGATGACTTGATGAAATGACAAGCATCTTGCATAAACTGCCACGTATTACTGAAGTCCACTCAGGTAATTTCCTTACTTTTGCGTTCCCACAAAACTGAGACCGGTAACATATCTACACTTCCTTTATATTCTTTTTATGGAATATTTGCACCTTTTATTTGACAACTTTTATTTACAGTCTCTTACGTACCTCTTCAACAAAGGCGATCTCAGATCCCGGCGGCACGCGGCCAATCTCCTCCGCCTGCAAGCTCGGGCTGGCGCGCACCCGCAATCCAGCGCTGTACGTGCCCGGGAACAGCCGCATTCGCGATGGTGACGTCGGCGCTGGCGGCACCCCAGCCCCCGACGTCATCCCGCCAGACGGGGGCACCAGCCTCTCCGACGGACCCTCGTAATTACATTCTGCTACTTCGATTGTTAGTTCCTGGGTACAAGGGTAATTTCTAGTTAAGTTAATCAATTTTTAGGAAATTATTCATTGTGTACACAATGTGGCATGTATGCTTGTAGCCCTGAACTATATAACATGGTTTCATTACTTACATTCTGGTAGGATTTGGTCCCAAAACCTTTTTAGACATTTCTTTGGTTAAAAGTCACGCATATACCAAATTCAATTGATGTGTCTAAACTATACTAATTACTGTAAAATTATGAATACGAAATAATGGGATTTAGGAAACGTGTCGATTAGTCAATCGCTAGAAAAAACAGCTCAATACTGAAGAAACCGACGATTTCAATTATCACGAATTGAGAATCAAGAGCCCTTTGACGGCCATAATATGAACAAATAGTATATTTAGTACATTACATTATATAGTACATTAGAGTGACCCAAAATTCAACGTCAAACCGAAACAATTAGAAGAAGGCATTAAACAAAAAAAGCAGATTACTCAATTTTTTTACCATTTTTTGGTTATTGTGGTTAATGTTGGTTATTTTTGTTGATTGAAATTGTCACCATAACCCTAAATAATATATATATAAATATATCTTTAATCACAATAAAACTAACACTTTTTGCCGAACTATGAATTCAACATTTTCAAAATATCTCAACTTTGACAGAGCCTCCTAAAAAAATGTACTAGAGTGCCTTGGCAAGTGCCATCAAAAGTTGGCGCCTTCAATCAGGATTCCAAAATGGTCCAAAACGTGGGTGGGTCAATACTAAAAAACTATAGGTAATAAGTAAATAAACTTAAAGTAATCCGATTTTATGCGAATCCAGTTTACTTAGCTAAAATGTTTTTATTCGCTCAAACACTTTGTTGGACCTTAATTTTACGGCAGATTGATAAATGATGATGAGAGAGATAAATTGTGGAGTTTGGCAAGAGTGAGCGCGACAGATAGTGACGCTACTTTTATCTATGTCAACAAGAGTAAGTAAAATAAATAAAATATTTTTGAATATCTTATCACATTTTAATTTCAATAAACCTAAACGAAAATTAAGTCACTGAGCTGGGCCTAGGTCAGGATTTTTTTGTTATTTTATCAATTTTACTTAATCTTGTTGACTTAAATAAATCGTAAGGTATGTAGCTCACACGCACCGAATGGACCTTAAAGGACAATTGGCGAAGGACTGATAGACCTGCTACCTGGGGACTCGCGACTAAGTTTTTTCTATGAATTTTTGTTAAAACCCTAGATTGTTATATTTTGTTGGATAGCTGATGAAACGTAGATATTTTAAGGCAGATCTACAAAACAGGGGCCATAATTTATTTTTAAGATATCCTTTAGAGAACAATAAACTCCTACAACGAAAACGTCTACGACTTGCTTATGCGTGAAATGATCACGTACAATATTGTACGGTTATTGAGGTCATAAAGCATCTTATTTTACATGTTTAAGCCAAATAATAGTAATAATAAGACTTACACATTCCCAAATTATCGATTTTTTTTAAACACTTAAATTCGAATATCTTGAAAACGGCTAGACTTAGTATCAATGACATATTACATATAGGCAAGTCATGCCCAATCATTACCGCACAAAAAAACGGCGTCAACGTAACTATAGGGGAAGGTGGGGGGAAAATAGGGGGTAAAAGCAGATGGGTGCTTTTTCATTAGTTCGCATGTTGCTGTCTTGGTCTGGGTGATCGGAAGATACTCGCGAATACACGCGCAGTGCTGTTGCAAATGGCGGAAACGATAACATCTCAGCGCGTGCGTCTATACGAGAAAAAAGAAAACAGATAAGTTATCTAATGTTTTGTAATTTTTGACATGTTCTCATTTGTTTTTGGCATGGACTATTATAGTTTTGTATTATTTTTATAAATTAGTAGATACTAAAAGTAATAAAGCTGTTTTTGATGTTGCTGTGAGCCCAAACATAAAGTGTTAATAAATAATATTTCATTAATGGTTCTTGTGGGGTACGATCAGATGGGGTGATCCCGGGTATCCGGATTTCCCCCAAACGAGTTCTATGTATTGTCAGAGTTTATTATGTTAGTTTCGTATATTTTTTAATAATGCAATATTTACTTTTTTATTACAGGACGCTCAAATATTCTTTCTTTTCTTTTAGCAGCTCAAACATACAATGTACCCTGTCGTACATCCAATGTAAGTTCGTTGGAAGACCATATAAACAAAATCCGAAAAGGAAAATCAAGGAATGATGTATTCAGAAAGTGTCCTGCTAGTGAAAAATGTGTATTGATAAACTGGAAGGTTTGTCAGTAAAACACATTCAAACAATGGAATCCCGTCTATTCGGATTGAACAAAACGGATCTCCGACGTCTAGCATTCCAATTAGCTGAAAGAAATAATTTGAAACATCCTTTTAACAAAGAAACGGGACTTGTTGGCTAAGACTAGGCTAGTTGATTTTTGAAGAGGCATGCTGAGCTGTCATTAAGATCACCAGAGGCAAAATCAGCAGCAAGAGCAATGGGCTTTAATAGAGCTATGGTCGCGGCTTTTTATGATCTGTTATTATCACTATGCGAAGCATGAATTCAGTCCTACTCAAGTGTATAACATGGACGAAACCAGATTGATATCTATACCAAAAAAAAAATTTGGTCAGAGGTAAGAAGCAAGATGGTGCCCTCGCTTCAGCTGAACTAGGGCAGCTGGTAACGGCAGTGCTTTGCTTGTCTGCACCCGGAAATTATGTTCTACCACTAATGATTTTGCCTCAAGTTAGGATGAAGAGTGAGCTTCTAGATGGTGCTCCAGCAGGTACAGTGGCTGTTTGTCATCCCCGTGGTTGGATGCAACAACTTATTTTTACAGAATGGATGCGTCAATTTATTAGCGGTGTGTCTTACAAGTAAAGAAAATCCAGTGCTTCTAATTTTGGATGGTAATGCCACTCACACCAAGAACTTGAAAGCCGTACAAACCCTCAATGTGGGTTTTATGGGTCCCCTTTAAGCAAGTTTTACTCCCAAGAAGTACAATCATGGCTTCGAACCCATCCTGGCCGTGTTGCCACCCAATCACAGATAGTAGATTTCGCTCCATCACAGACAACAGAAATAGGATTTACACCAAGATATATTGCCTAGAGAAAGAACTCCATCTCCTCAAGCAGGAAGATCTACTAGAGGACAAAAATTTTCAAATTCAACTATGAATCCTGTGTCTCCGAAAGATATAATTCCGAATCCTCATATTAAAAAAAGCATAAGGCCATCGACACGCCGACTCATGAAAGTTGTATTGGATGCTCTGGTCTAGAATTATAATTTTTTGTGTGCAAAGACAGTGAGTGATTAGGAAATTTTGTTATTTTAAATACATCCGTATTCACCCCGTCAGTATAAACTCCCTATCCGGTTGTACCCATATGTATGGGGTGAATTCGGATTTACCATATTTTTTTAAATAAGCTTTAATTTCTACAACTATTATTGATCTCAAATAGGTTTTTGACACAGTAATGTCAAATTCATGCTCATTGATGACAAATGTTGATTTTTTCAAAAATATGTCTTATTTATGGTATGTTTTTCTTAACTATCCGGTGTTGCCCCACACTCCCCTAGATACCCGATATATAGAGTAATATAATTTGTGGGAGAAGGAAAGAATAATACGGTACACTTGTTGTAAGAAAGAGACATCTATGTACTTCGTGACGTTGGTTCGCTCGAATTGGTCGCGAGCGTACGTGACGTAGTACGTAAATTGTCGAAACTCTATAGCGTTGTCTCTTTTACTCCAACATACAAAATCATACTACATCTCGCTCTTCGAGTTTGTTGCAACGTGTAGCCATGTCAATTTCAAAACGTCATTTTAAATAGCAACATAAAATAATATATAAGATCGTTATAAAAAAATAGTACTTACGCATGAAAAGAAACGTTTATTCTATCTTTAACAGTAACAGTGTAGTTAGTACACTGTCTAAACACACAAGAAGGCAGTGTACGGTGTTAAAAACAAGAATAGGGAATGTTTTGTTTGACGTTTAGCTGTGACACTGACTAGCCGTGCACAAGACCGAGTCAAATAGCGGGCAAATGCCTTGCATTTGAGTGGCCATTTTTGAGAGCGGATAACCTGTTTATATGTAACATGTCATTATTTAGGATGGTGTTTTTAATAGTCAAACCAGTCAGTAACGATGTAAACTACACGCCTTTAACGGGAATTGGTCGACTTAACCTGTAACCCTGTATATATAGTACTAGACCGTTGGGGTAAAATTTATTACAAATCAAAAAGCAAACTCAGGTTACTCGGCTTGTTATGAAACTTGGTCGACGAAAATTACTTTAAAATTTTAAGACTGTCATTTATCCCTTAAACTTTGATCGATTAGTCACCAACAACAGATGCTATCATATTTTACAGTATGATGTCATCATTTAATAATTAACAAAACTACCAACCAAAACCACGCCGGCACTTTGATTGCGACGAGCTACATTGGTTATCACACCATTCCTAGAATGACTCCATTTCATGACTGACATTTTAATTTTTACGGAGGAAGTTCATTTCGAATCATCATTAGTACATAAAATACAATATGCCTACACATGTTTATGACGAGGTTTGTAATCCCCAGACATCAAGAGACAAAGTATGTAAGACAAGCTAGTATGTAAGCGAGCTAGCAACGAACTGAGTGGCAGACCCGTAATACAAATACATATAATTTAAGAACAAAGAACAACAGCACTGACGCCACAAGGCAGTCGCATGAAGCAAGTAAAAACCTGAGATAGTAATGTAAGGATTATTACAGTGTGTAGTGTACATAGTAAATCTATCCTCATAGGAAATGTTCTCCAATGAATATATTATTTACCCACAAAAAACAATTTCTAGCAAAAAAAACAGGACCAACTGATATACAGGGTGTCCAGAAGGTCATCGTCCAAATGGAAGGGGTTCACGCACCATGTTCCAAATAGTAAAAAAAATCTATGTGGATTAGTTTAGTAGATATAGGATGATTTCTAAAATAAGTGAAAAATCACTCCTTATAGCAGTAATTCGTACGCTGAATCTGTAAATGTTGACCGATTTTAATGTGTTTTCGGTTATTAATTGGTTACTAAATGTTCTTATATGTATAATAAACCTTTGATACAAGCAAATCTATTATGGTACGATAGAAAAAAAAGCAATAAAGAAAAATCTAATTTGTCGCAATTTTTTATATCTAATTTTCTCTGCTCCACCGTGTAAAAAACATGTACGAAATGAGACTGGCATTTACTCTCAAAAGTTG
Organism: Marasmarcha lunaedactyla; assembly: GCA_923062675.1. NCBI lineage: Eukaryota > Metazoa > Arthropoda > Insecta > Lepidoptera > Pterophoridae > Marasmarcha > Marasmarcha lunaedactyla. The sequence continues at coordinate 38,831,536 of OV281339.1, read as the reverse complement.
GCGGATCTAATGCAGTTTCTAAAAAGGTATTTGGTTTAGTGTATCCTCGGAACTAACGACTTAGCTTTAACTTGGACTTAAAATAATCCCTACGATTTGGTGGATTGGACTTGGATCGCTCTCTGAGTTTTCTATTGTGCTTGTGATTAGTCCAAATCACAAAGGCAATCAAATTCCAAGTTCTAGCCGAGTCGTTAGTATTTATTAAAATGTATGCGCAAGAGAGACGTGCCGTAAGATACCAACAAAACAAGTTGACGTACTGACTGACTGATTTTCGGTACCTGGCACCTACCTTAGTCTACCTGAGCAAGTGTCCCTTTCATGTAATCTTTTAGTAGTATTTTACATCTTTTTACTTATTTTTAATAATTTTAAAAATAGGTGCTTTCTCAATTTAAAGATCATAAATAAAATCATATCAATTTAAGTGCCAAGTATTATACCTTTTTAGAAACTGCGATAGATGCGCCAACTTTTGAGAGTAAATGTGTCATTTCGTACATGTTTTTTACACGGTGGAGCAAAAAATATTGCGACAAATGTGTTTTTTCTTTATTGCTTTTTTCTATCGTACCATGATAGATTTGCTGGTATCAAAGGTTTATTACATAAGAACATTTAGTAACCAATTAATATCCGAGAAAAATCAAAATCGGTCAACATTTACAGATTCAGCATACGAATTACTGCTATAAGTAGTGATTTTTCCCTTATTTTAGAAATATCCTATATCTACTAAACTAATCTACTTAGAATTTTTTTATATATTTTTTTTTACTAATTGGAGCACGGTGCGGGAATCCCTTCCATTTGGACGTGGACCTTTTGGACTTTGGACACCCTGTATATAGGGTGTTTTTAAAGCTGAAAGGAGGTGATAGTCTAGACCAGGGTTTCTCAAACTTTTGGCTCCACGAGCCCCTGTTAAAGTTTCCAAATGACAGCGAACCCCATAACTAACTAATTAAATCCCCCTCCCTAGAAAATAATAAAATTACTGTCGAAGAAAATAAGGTTTTTATTTCAATTGAATATAGATGAGTGGGTTAGTTACTGTCGCGAATTGAGTCTACTTTAGGAGTAATTTTGGACAATTTTAATCCCAATTCTGACTCGGTATCAAGTCGATTTCTGTATTTCGTTTTTATTATGGCCAGGTGTGAAAACCCACTCTCACATAATTATGTTGTAGCAAACCCGTTGTCACGAACCCCCTAAATTCGAATGGCGTACCCCGCTTTGAAAAATACTGGTCTAGACCGTTTAGAATATTTTGAGCCATACATGTCCTAGGCGAAGTGTGACTTTTTTTTTAAATAAAGATTTAAGATTTTTCTAAGCAAACTCCAAAATTTTACAAATAATCTCTAATAATACTTCTGTTACTGTAGGTAGATTATTTTTGTTTTCTAATTTGGGTTGTCTAATATCTATTGTATACAATAACAGCAATTTGAAGCATCTGCGACACAAGAAAAAAAGCTGGAGTGAATGGAACATAAAAAATAAAAGAAAAAATATTTAAATGTTTCTTTTAGGATGGATTAAAAAAACTAAAATATTCTTGGTTATTCAAATCACTTTAAAAACATGCTTGGCTATTGCCCTTTCATTTCAGCTATCAGTTACGACAATAGCTATCGTGTCTTCACCTGTTCAACACCACGTATTCAATTGACTCCCGATACTTTACGATCGATGGAAATTGAGGAAATTACTACTAGTTCTTAACAAGTTTCTTATGAAATTTGCTAATAAACTGGAAACCACGCCGATATCACGATAAGGTTGCGTATTCAGCGAAGCTGTGCGAGGAAGCTCGAAAGAAGCTAAGAAGAAATCGACTAATAGGGTTGCTTAATTTCTCTAATCAACAACGACAAAAAATTAATACAGTTATTCTAAAGTCGATATATTTTGGTGGATACCCAGCCCAATTTGGTAGAATGTATTTTAATGATATAGATGGTTGATTTAGTCGTATTTGGATATCATAGTCGTCTGTAGCGTAGTCTCGAATAGTGATCGAGAGACCCGGGTTCAAATCCAACTTAAGTCACAAGACGTGGTAATGGTAATTAAATGGTATGAAACTAAAAAATATATATAAATCATAATTTAAGAATAATATATATATCGATTTTAAACTTGTTAAACACACATCAAGGTTTCATCATTTGAAAGGTTCCCAGTTGTTTCAAAAATCTTACTAATATCCTGTTCGGTAGATTGTTATCGTTTCTAGTTAAGAATACATCCTGTTCTTACTTGAACTACTACCCTTTTCACTTTACCTACCAACCAAAGGATACAAACCTGGGCCGTAGGTATATCATCGAAGGTGCACCGGAACACATAGGTGCCGGGGGCCTTGGGGGTCCACAGCGCCTGGAAGGAGCCGTCGCCAAGCGCGCGTAGCGTCATGCGCTCGGGCGGCAAGCGCCCCGCGCCCGCAGTGCTTGTCGCCCCGCGCCCGCTCCATGCGCCGCTCGCCAAACGCAGCTCCTCGAATGAGTAGTTCTGATACGCCTAAATAATATCAATACGAGAAAATAACTTTAAAATCAAATAAAAATAAATTATGTTAAAAACTTAGTAAAAGTAATTTTAGTAAACGCATGCAGAAATAAAAGTTGGACTTTAAAATATAAACTCTTTTAACCACAATCACAGCATGTATTGGAAAATAGAAATAGAATTTTCATACCTAGAGCACACCTACACGTTTGAGCACGGCGCCAAAACAAAATTGAAATATACGACATAATATTAGGTCTTTACCTATGAAATTGCCGTTTTTCACGAAATAAATGAAGCGTAATTTTTTTATACATTTTTTATTTCTATTAATCAAAATAATCACCCATGCAATCAATGCATCTTTGCCAACGCATTGGTAGCTTATTGATGCCTTTCTTGAACAAATCAGCTGGACGGGAGGCAACAAATTCTTCAAAGGCATTTTGTACTGCCTCTCGGGTATTGAATTTTTTTCCCGCCAAGAAGTTATCCAAATTCTGGAAAAAGTAGAAGTCTGTAGGCGCAAGGTCTGGTGAGTACGGCGGATGACGGAGAACTTCCAACCCCAACTCTTGTAGCTTGGAGACCGTCTGCTGTGCAGTATGAGGTCGCGCGTTGTCGTGCAGGAGCAGTGGAGCCGAACGATTGACCAAAGCTGGATGGAGACGTGCGAGCTTCTCCATCATTGTGTTCAGTTCTTCACATTACACATCTGCAGTAATGCTTGTCCCGTTTGGCAAGAAGCTGTGATGAATTACACCCGCGTTAGACCACCAAACAGTGACCATCACTTTTCTAGGGGTAAGTTTTCGTTTAGGGCATTGTTTGGGTGCTGAACCAGGGTCCAACCAACTTGCTGAGCGCTTACGATTGTCAAACAGGATCCATTTCTCGTCACAAGTAACAATGCGGTTCAGAATTCCTTCATTTGTATGCCTGCTGAGCAGTGCAAGGCACGTCTCCACGCGTACTTCGCGCTGGCGGTCATTGAGTTCGTGGGGTACCCATTTGTCAAGCTTTTTTACCTTGCCAATTTGACGCAAATGGACCAATATTGTTTTGATGCTAACGTCGAAAGCTGCTGCTAATTCAGCCGTGGATTGAGTTTCATCAGCTTCCACAATTGCCTTTAATTCGTCATTGTCGACCAAAGTTTTCGGACGACCACGGGGTTCATATTTCAGGTCAAAATTTCCAGAACGGAAGCGGGTAAACCAATAACGGGTGGTGCGTTCGTTTGTAGTGTTCGCTCCGTAAACGTCGTTGATGTTGCGTGCCGCTTGTGCCGCTTTGCTGCCACGACGGTACTCATACTCCATAATTACTCGAATTTTTAACTTATCCATGATGACGAAAAATTTTCGAATGCGTTGAAAACAAAACACTAACTATTAAACAAATGACGATTTTAGAAAAAGAATTCCATGTTTGTCGAATAAAATTAATTTGAAATTAGAATTATCAGTCAAAAAAAAAATAGTATTCATTTGAAATGGCCAGTACGGCAAAACGGCAGTTTCATAGGTAAAGACCTATTATATAGTGTCGTATATTTCAATTTTGTTCCTTTGAATTGATTCTTGTTAATTGTATTATTGTTATTCTTTGTAATTGTATCTATTGAATAGAAAATCAAACATAAATACACAATGAGCCTGGTGACTGATCAACAGAAACATCAGACATCCTTTATGAAATTAACTACAACTGCTCCCAATTACGCCAATTCCCAGACATTCACACAGTTTTTAACAGGTTATTTTTTTAGCATTTCGGAGAGACATTCTAGCAATAATAATAAATCCCCAGACAAACATACCAACTGTATGGACCCAAAGTAAGCAGAGTTTGTATTATGAATGACCATACAGCAAACTGGGAGGAAAACCCAAAATAAACATAAATATTATCAAAATACGTGAATGTTAGTATCTATCAAGCGTTCTTGTTCTAATCAACAATTATATGTAAAAACAAAATGTAAGTAAACTAACCGTATAAAGGTATTCTGTGTCAATTTATTATCAATAAAATAGCTTATTTTGCAACGCTTTTTTAACAAAGAACTAAACTTATGTTTCAATGCCTACTCTGGAGTCAAAGCTTTGCTACGTGGCATATACGTTTTTAAAGAATATTTTAGGTTACTGGAAGGATGGATTCTCGCTCCGATCGCCGCCCGGTACGGACGTTTAAAGACCACTCCGATTGATCGGTCCCTTCCCGATATTCCGTGGCGCTCAGTTTACTCACGTTACAGTATAGCGTGTTGGTTCCGTGATACGGTTTTTCTGGGTTTTCTTACACCCTCCGAGCGCTATCGTAGTGATTTTTCTTTGCGACTAAGCCTTCAAAGTGCTGTTCTAAGTTGTGTTGTGCTTGTGCTGAGCAGTGTTGTGCCCAGCGTAAGTAGTCTGGTTTCAGTACAAAGGATACTTAACGGTGACAACGAATTTGTACTGAACCAGTCTTTTTATTTTTAATTTATTTCTCTTCTCTATTTTATTTATTTTTCTCCTATTTTCATATTTATTTTTATCATATCTGTGTTTTCGTATGTGGCCAGTCTGGCCACACAGCTAACTACAGGGGTTGTCTGCACGCTCCGCTTAAAAGAGGGTCGCGCCTAAACCGGCGCCGCCGCTCACTCCTGCCAACTTCCCGCCGCTGCGCAACCTGAGTTCCCCGGAAGCAAAGCCCATGCAGCCGACACCTACTCCGGCTCTGTCCTGGAGTCAGCGTCCGGCCGCTCCACCTGCACCTTCCCGTCCTATCTCAGCTCCCGTAGCTCCCGTAGGCCCGACTCCCGCTCCGTCGTCTCCACCTCAATCGTCGTTGGCTGAGGACATGAAGACCGTGTTTGACGTCATTCAAAACGTCGACATTAAGGATATCTCCGTACTCGCACGTAAACTGCGAGCCGCCCGCTGTCCTCAAGAGCGTCTATTTGCGTTAGTCGAGCATCACTCGCTACTAAGTTCTTTATAAAATCCATTTTTCGTATAAACTAAATAAATAAATAGAATGTCTAGACCCGCAAATCCCGCGTCCTGTCGTATCAAACCCAAGGGCTTATCCCTAGTTTCCTTTAACGTTCGTAGCCTTAATACTAACCTTCCTGAGCTCAAACTATTCCTTCAGAACAACGAGCCAGACTTTTTGCTTCTTCAAGAGACGTGGCTAACTCCAAACCGCTCCAGGGGATTCGCTATTCCCAAGTACGCGTTTATCCTCTTTAAATAGCAGTGCCGCCGAAACCGGCGGGTTTCGGCGGCACTGCTATTTATTACAAAAGAGGATTCCATTGCTGTCCTCTCCCTACCCCTCCTCTCCTCAACATGGAAGCCACTGTGTGTAGATTGGCTATGACTGGTCATCTGACCATCATCATAGCTTCAATCTACATACCTAGTGGCACCAGACCAATCCGCAGCGACTTCTAATTATAAATCGAATTCTCGCCCTCGGCCATTCAGTCCACCACTAGCGCCACCAGCGGTATCGCTCTCCTTGACATCACAAACTCACTCGACTTAGATGTCATCTCTCCTATCACTCCCACTCACTATCCCGCCAACCCAAACCACTCTCCTGACATCCTCGATTTTGCAATTGTCAAGCGAATCAACCTCGACCTCAGGTCTATCGAACTGCTCAATGACCTAGGCTCTGACCACCGCCCCGTCTCCCTCGTGCTAGGACCGCCTAACGATAACGTCACCTCTCCTAAGACCTTTACCAATTGGAAAGGCTTTAAAAATACGTTAGTTCCAGCCTTAGAGGACCCGAACTCTCCGCTCGCGATCTCACCCGATCAAATTGATAGTCCGGATAAAATAGATTAATTAGTCAAATCTCTCACTGCTGCTATCAACTCAGCCATCAGTGACAACGAAAAGGTTGCTAAGCAAGGTAAATCCACGCTTCCCTTAGCCGTTAGCAATCTTATTAAAGCCAAGAACGCGGCTCTCCGGAGAGCCAAGAAATATCCCACGCCCGCCTATAGATTAGCTGCCAATCAGCTACAACGTAAAGTTAGGTCTTGCCTAGCAGAACTCCGAGACGCTCAGATGAACGATCTCATGGCGAATATCTCTCCGTCCCACCAAGCGTACTACAGTATGGCCCGAGCCTTACGCGTAGACACCGCCTCTCACGTTCCTCCTCTCACTCGTCCCGATGGCACTACTGCCTTCGAAGTCGAAGAGAAAGCCGAATGCTTCGCTGACAGCATTGCCGCACAATGCTCGCCCAGCACGCAACCTGCTGATCCCTCACACATCCAGGCGGTGGAGGACGAAGTCCTTCGCAGAGACTCTCTCCCCATCGCGGCCGACCCTGTCACAATCTCTGATGACGAAATCTCGCTTCTCATTAGAAATCAAAAGTCTAAAAAGGTTCCGGGTGCGGATGGAATTTCCAACCACGCACTTAAGCATCTGCCTCAACAGATGCTTACCTTGTTAGCTGTTATATTCAATGCCTGCTTCGACCATAGCTACTTTCCAAAAGCTTGGAAAGAAGCGACCGTCATAGGCATTCCCAAGCCGAGTAAACCTCTGAATATCCCGGCTAATCACAGACCCATCAGCCTCCTCAAGGCCATGTCTAAACTTCTCGAGAGAGTCGTACTCGCTCGAATGCGGAACCATCTGTTTCCGACGGATGGCGATCCCCTCATTATTCCCCATCAGTTCGGCTTTCGCGCTAAGCACTCCTGCCCTCAGCAAGTCCATCGAATCGTCGAGTACATACTTGACGGTTTCTATCCGCGTCGTTATAAAACAGTCGCGGTTTTCTTGGACGTAGCCAAGGCTTTCGATAAAGTCTGGCACAGTGGTCTCGTTTATAAACTCTACAAAATAGGCTTACCGGATCGCCTAGTCAGGTTAATCGCGTCGTTTCTCAAAGACCGTACGTTTCGATTTAAACATGAAGGCACGCTTTCCGCGCCTCGTCCCATAAAGGCTGGAGTCCCTCAAGGCTCAGTCCTCACCCCTCTGTTGTACACCGTGTACACCGACATTCCCATCCCGCCGAAAGGCGTCGAACTCGCACTCTTTGCCGACGACACCGCACTCTATACCAAAGGCCACAGTGTTCCGCACTGTATAACCAGACTCCAAAAGGCCGTAAACGCCTTTGGTGTATGGTTTCAAAAATGGCGCATCGTGTGAACCCTGAAAAGAGTTCTGCGATGCGCTTCGACCACAAACGCCGTCGTCCCGCTGGCGATACCCACGTTCGAATGTTAGGCATTCCCATCCCCTGGAAGCGCAATACTAAATACTTAGGCTTCACGTCAGATCCGACGCTTTCTTTCAAGCCACACGTCGAAAGAGTTTCGAAACTCGTCCGTCACTACTTAGGCCGCCTAAATAGTATGTTAGGTAGAAAAAGTAAAATGTCTTTCAGAAACAAACGTACACTTTACAAGGTCTGCGTTAGACCCGTCATGACATATGCCTCGCCTACAGTACAACAACACCTCAAAACACTCTCTGAAGCGTTATTCAAACGCTCCGAAACCCATCCCAATCCTCTAGTTCGTGATTCAGTCTCATATACTACTCCTGTCTTAGATTCGAAGTTCAAAGTCGCTAGGCTTAGGAATGCGCAAGCGTACTCATCCACTAGACTGTCAGCCGATCTCGAAGCTCTTCTGGCCGCAAATTCTAATTCTAACGTAAATTCTAATCGTAACGTAAATCCTAATTCTAACGTAAATCCGAATTAATTCAATGTTATTTCTCAATTTTTAATTTTTTAATTATTTACTTTTCATTTTGAGCAACTTCAGTGCTATGTATTCACCTTCTGACCCCTTCTGGGCCCCGCTAGCGCGGTCTCTTTCTCCAATTGGCCGTCGCTCAGATGAAAGCTGAGTGGCAAAAACTTGCACGAGCCGACAGGGGTTTTTTTAGTGGGTAGTGGTGCTGGTAGGCGTCGGAACGAGCCCCACATAACCTGGATCGCGCGCGCCAGTGTATGCGTCAGAGCATTTTTTATCCTCCTGCCCTTCCCGTGGAGGGGAACAAAAAGAAATTACTGGAAGCTTCAAATTTCGAGACGGTAGTAGCAAGAAATTTTAAAATCCAGTTAAATGGACAAATAACCTCCAATATTAAATATCTCTCAATCACGAACAAACTTGTTATAGGAAGTTATTTTAAGAACACTTATTTTGCAAAATTAAAACCGCTCATTTATGAAAAAACGTTTATGTCGAACGTCTCCGCTGCTGCTGTTATTGGGATATTATTATTTATTTCACATACTAAAACATTAACAAAATTAAAAATCGTGATCAGCAGTTTCAATAGCTCTTATCTCAAACAATTGTTATGCCTGGGTGCTGACCATCATTAGCAATTCAATTTGGTAATACTATAAACAAGAGTTAATAGATATCAGGTTTCCTTTCAGAATAATGTTAACCGGACACTGTACGAGTATAAGAGACTCCACAATTGCCTTTTTTTATGAGAAACGCTGAATCATTTGCTAATCACTTAAAAAATTATTAATATTATTAACATTATTATCATATATATATTAAAACATCAGCGTCTAGTTATACTTTTAATACAGGTAAACATTAAGGAAATTGTTAATTTATCAAATAACTGTTGTTCTTATTATCATTTCTTGAGAAATCGTTGGTAAATTAATTTACTGTTTAATTTTCACCAGAACTTGTCGTTAGTTGGAATTATCCAGTGTTTATTGTAATTCAATCGTGCTCGTGCAAATCTTGAGCTAACCTTGCAAATACGTGCAAGCAAAATTAATGAGGTTTCTGACAAAGCATTACAATCAAATGAGAATTACTCCATAAAATTACCTGTACAGTTGTAACTATTCCTGTGAAATGTGTTGAGCTTATTATAATTATATTCAAGCTATTTGACAAAGCAACATTTGTATGTCGAAACTTCCAGATTCATCTTGTACCTACCTTGCTGTGGTTTAAATGGCAATGCTTTCAAAGAGCCAATTTTATACATTAAAAAATACTGAGTATTTCCAGTTATGTCAAAGTCTTGACCTTTCCATTTCCAACATGTAAGATGGGAAACCAACTACTGCCCATTAAAACTAACAAAGGCTTACGAAAACAAAAGAAAAAGAAGGGACAGCAAAGACTGCATGACATATTACCTTCATCATGGTGATGGCCTGGAAGCACATGGTGTCGCGGCGCACGGGACTGTATCGCACGTTGGGCAGGTTGGCGCGCCGCGGCTCGCTTAGCGACGACCGGCTGCGTCGGCTCTCGCATTCACCAAGCTTCTGCACTATAACCTACAGTTCACACACGAGCTTTAAAAACAAAGAACTAAAACTATGTTTAAAACTTAACAACTGTTTTTTGTATAAAGTTTTCGAGACAATACGCATAGATACGTTTCAGGTTTTTTCGATCAAACTTTACTTGAAGGCACTTAATATCAGATTTCCTACGTCTAGTGCTAGATGTATTAATTCGTAAGTGATATTTAGTTAACTCAAAGCTATCAGCGCTATTGTTATATTATATCATGCAGGAACAGCACCTACAACAAAGTGCGGCTTTCTCTTAGTGACAAAAGCATCTTAGGCTTGCATAGCTCTGTGTAGTAGAACTTTTTTTTACATGACATTACATGACATTTCCGGTTAATAATAAATATTTATTATAAAGGCTATTGCGAACATAGAAAAATTATTATTATAAACATTTATGAAGATACCTGAGTGATTCTTTCAGTTTGCAAGTCAAGTCAAGTTGCGATATCATCGTCTTAGAATTGAAAATGTAATTTATATTTTATGCATTAAAATATCGGTAAACTTGAAAAAGAATTGCTAGATGGATTTAATTTATCACTAGTCAATTATCAATAGTCAGTTAAGACTAGAACCTCGAATGAATATACATGTTGTTAAGTGGAAAAAAGTAAAGTACAATCACTAAACCGCCCCACATCCAGGCATCCTTGTATCGAGTTTTAAAAATGGTCACCCAAAGACGCCAAGTTCTTTGATCTTAACGGAGGTTTATTTAACATCTAGCTCATGTCAAATGGAACATCTGAAATCTAAGATGATGAACATAGCAACCAACCCACGTTACGCATGGTTGGATGACTGAACTTCCGCACTGACGTACAGCATGCGTGATGGTTCCATTTGAACCTGATAACTGCGATAATTTCAACCACCCAAGGTTACGACTTGGAAAATTATTCAAACTAACAAGTTGTAACAGTTTAATTGATACCATGCAAACAGCGTGATCTTCTCGTTATATTTGCAAAGTCAAAGTGAATCACAGCAATATGGTTGAGTTTTTAGTTCAATTAATTGAATTCGATGGGTATTTAGCTCCGATAATTTTCACTTTGTTTAGTAATTAACACATTCTTCTTGAATTTTGCGTGTCGATGTACAAACCTGAATTAAGTTGCACCACTTCCACGACTTTTTGGTTTCCATAACCATTCAGAATCGTTTATATCTAACTACAATTATGATTGTCTCTCAGCGATCTTAACTTATTTTGGACATTGTTATCACAACAGACTAGAGATTTATAAATGTAAATAAGCGTTCAATACTTTACTTTTAAAACAATAGAACAGCTAAATTAACGGACTAGTCGTCCACTGCCATAATGTGTGGATATGTATAGATTAACGTTTAGATTATAAAGATTGGAAATAATTATGACTTTCACTGTCACTAAGAGTCTATCTATTTTTCCTAGTTTAGGTCGTCAGTGACAATTCCGGTATTGGTGTACCTGCCTATATTTAGCTTTTAAAGAATTCTAACCTATTCACAATGTAACCCTTCTTTAGTAAAATGTGACAATAAAATGAACAGGAAACTTCCATGACTAGGAAATGTCTTTATAATCTCAATGCTTGTACTCAATGCAGGGTTCGGTCTTGTAAAATTTAACGAAGCAGTTAATTCGTTAAAAATATAATTCGATAGATAAGCGATAGAAAGCCATGCAGGAAACATTTTTTTTACTACATTCATAGCCGGCAAAATGCCACCTGATGGTTAGTTGCATCCGCACCCATGGTCATCATTATTAGAAGGTGTTTTATTTATTAATAGTGATTACAATTATTATTTCGACTGGAATACAACTGCGTAAAAATGAGTATTATGACGATCGAAATCGGAAGGACTGTAGTACCGTCCCATATGAATTATTCGGTATTCCAAGAGATTGCTAATAGTCCAGTTCCAAAAAGCAAAAAGTTTTCTATTTGTTCTAGCACATTCCAAACCAAAAGTCACCTAATCACAACATTTGGGTACTCACGTCAACTTTGAGCGCGGGCGAGGTGACGAGGTCCCCGTACTGGTCGCGAATGACCACGGGCAGCGTGAGGGTGAGACCGGGATGCGGTGGCGCGGCGGGCCGCTTCAGCTCGCACTTGGCGGGCTCGACCCGCGGCGTGGGTGCCAGCCAGCGCGCCAGCCGCCCTCCTGCCGAGCTCTCCGCGCCAGACACCAGGTCCGACAGGAACTGACGCTCCGTTGACACGCATCTGTACGGATTATAGGGATAGTCAGTAAACTGAAGATGAAAACTTAAATTTTGGTGGGGTAATAGAAAGTATTCTTCTTCTTGCATTGCATATCCACTAATGAAGGTTTTTTTGTCAGCTCGGCAGGAATCTAGTCATATTATACTCCCTATTGACCATGAATAAAAAACGTAGAGCAGGTACGAGTTAATGGATTTTCTAGGCGCAGCTTTCTTAGTGATTAAACTAATAAAAAAGCTGAACCCATCTTAAGAAGCGTTTTATTTTTCACATATTTATGAAATTTCGCAGTCACGGTACCGTTTATCTAGAAAAAGTATCTATTGTTCCCAAAGGATACGCGAGCGAAGCCGCTGGCCAAAGCTAGTATGACAGTCCTCTTTGAAGTGGAAAGCTTCACATAACAGGTGCAAGTAACGGAAATCGAGAAATTCAATAAGTCCATCTTTTAGAACATTTGTGGAATAGGAATGATACCTCTATGTGGGTATGTACTCGAGTCGTACATCCTTATAATGTTTCGTCAAATGAGTTGAACAACAACGCTTAGCCCCACGTTATGATTTAATATAATATTAGTTTCGTTTTATCTCATTCAATTTGACTCAGATATAAATAGTTTGTGCGCCTACAAAGAATATCTCAACCTGCTAAGAATACAGAATACAGAAACTGAAACCTTTGTTGTAATCTAAGAGTTCAAACAATAGCATATTGTATTAAAATAGATTTATTAAAAATGGAATGGCACATTATTTCACTTTTATACACCTCTTAGGGTTGTTACAGAATGACAAGAACTGACACCTTGAGCTGACACCATAAACAACGTCATATAACAAAATAAGCTATCTTAACTGAAACCTTGTCCTGGAAAGATTCTAGTGATAATGTGAAAAGTTGTAATCATCTCTTATTGGATTAATTGATACTGCTGTATAGTTATTGATGAACACCATTGTATGAACGTGATGTGTTTTGAAGAGACGTATGTATGCCATAGGAGTAGCGGCGTTTCTATATTTATTTTTTTCTAATTCAATCTCTAAAGGGTGAGGATCTCATGGTCAAGCACCTTTATCGTAAGCACCAATTATATTTGTTAATTTGATAGTAATTAATAAAATGCCCAGACAAGGCTTAGCAAATTGTCTATTGATGACCCCACAACAGCCAGACTAAAACACACGATACTTTCTCATGAGCGTGTAAGGCGAGGCTAGTAGTTCGATGGGAGGAAAATGATAATGGCTAGCAGAAATCACATTCGTGGATCACATAAAACGCGTCCGGGACCGGGCCGCCTTAGTCATGGGTAGGCTGCACCCTCTAATCTGCAGGAAGAGTAAAATGTCGCTTAGAAATAAGTTTACACTTTGGAAAACTTGTATCCGGTTCTTATGCAAATGCATCGGGGCCCCCTTGTCCTTTGTCCGCAACTTAGATCTGCATAAGGATCTCGAGCTGGCCATCATTGTCGCATTCATGAAGTTGGTGTCTAGACGCCACTTCGACATTGCTCCCCACCCTCCCAACCCGCTGGTCAATAAGTCTGCTGACTACACAGCCTACCCAGACGCGGCGGTTCGTTACAGGCGTCCGCGTAACGTCTTAACAGATCACGACGACGCTATCACAACAAGGAACGCCGGCGTTTCAGTTAGAAATAGGGCAACACGGCATTCGAGTCGCCTAACCCACCGATGGGCCAGGCTAACGCGTCGTACGCATTCCTGCTGAGTTTCTTGCTGGTTCTTTGGCAGTTGATGACCCTTCCGAACCAGTGGTAGTTTCAATACCCAACGTCCTAAGCCGAGGTCCGTTTAGTATGTAAGTTTCAGCTAAGCGCTCTAGCGCTAAGCTACAAAGTTTTGTAAACAAAAAGTCAATTTAAAAAAAAGGTGAAATTCGTATTTGTAATACCAGACTTTTGGGTATAATCCGTATAGTTATATGGGTCTCTGCAGGCTTGACTCGTGTGGTGAATTGTTCAGAGTCGTCTACTATCGCCCTCTGCTTTTATTTAATAACACTACCACTACAGTAACAAGATACATACAAAACTACCACATGACGTGTACATAATCTACTCAAGAACAGCATCGGTGAGATCTCTGATAACGAGCTCTTATTTTGAGAATGACAATAAAATAGAATGCATTATCAATTATTATATGTTTTTGTGCATCAAATCATCCACTGTATAATTGAGTTAATAATTTGATTGAATGCGACTGAGAACAAAATGTGTCACCTAATACTAACACCAGGCCACTAAGATAATTTTCAAAAAAAAAAGTTTTATTCTGTAACGCTGGCGAGTTATAATTGATTTTAAAAATTCGATTATTTAAAAGCAAAAATACATTCGTTGCAAATTAAAATTTCATCAATATTTGTTGCAAGCTGTATGAAAGTATAGAGTGTCATAAAAATGGATCCGTATCGACAACCTTTTCGTGCAATCGTTTTTACGACTTCAATAATAATTCCAACTTGAAACCTGATGAATCGTTTAATGGGCTTAATTAGCTTTTATGAACAAGGCGCCCTCTAAAGCAATTGTGTGCCGCTGGTATCAGGTGTTTAAGTGCAGTTGCTTAAATTTGAAGGATGAAGAAAGAAGTCGTCATCCTTTGACAGCTGTTACGGAAAACGTGCTACAAGTAAAAAAAATTGATTCAACAAAACCAGCGAATTACATACGAGGGGATTCAGCACAATCTGCAGATAAGATTAAGAAGTGTTCATGATATTCTACACTATCAGTTTATATAATTATTTATGTCGAACTTGCGCAAAAATAAACACGTGCCAAAAAACAAAAACAAACAGCTGATTGACAGTCCTTTCGCCATCTTGCATTAATGCCATGGATAATTTACCACCAAACTAGGCTGTATGAATATTTTATTCCTAGAATAGCAATTAATGAAATAAAAATTTGTTTATTCCGAAGATAGTATTGCTTTATATTTGGATCTATATTCCGCCATATATCTATACTCCACCACGACAACACACCAGCGCCATGTGACTTCTTCTTGTCTCTTAAAATTAAAAACCAGCTCAAGAGGGTACAGTTTTATCTCCAGAAGATATAATTGAATATTCTTTTTTAAATAATAAATATTGTTACACAAAAGTTGAGATCTGTTAATAGCATAGAATTAACTATCTGTCAATTCATTTATTACTATGTATCTGTAAATCTTCCTAAAAATGAATAAATAAATAACCATATTATGCTTAGATATACAACAACCAAAAAATATTTTTGCTTTCTCCACTTAAATAGCTTCTTTTCTTTTGCAAGGCTAAAACGGCCATGAAAGAAACGGTACCTATTTATTATTCGTCATACATATTTGATTATACATAGGTATCGATAGAAAATAATCAGATTATAACTAAAGGAAGTAATGATTCATGTCTCTAATTGTAATAGTTAAGAATGAATTAAGAAAGAATTCGCGAAATTGATATCCCTCATAGTAGTTGATTTTATTTTTAGTTTGAACCTTGAAAAACCGGTTGGTTGGCTCTTGGAATAATGGAATAGGTAGGAATATGTGCAATTACAAATAGTACTTTTTTCCAGAGCATTCATTAATTAGGGCATTATCGATATCGCTATAATTGATGAGTGAGTGAGTTCGGTATCGGTTGGTATATGTAGCGGAGGCGTGAGGTGGAGCAGCGCGGCGGGCGCGCGGCGAGCAGCTTCAGTCGGCTTCCGCAGACGTTCGCGGCAGGTCGTCTCGGGGACGACGAGCCCGGCGCGGCCATGGCACTCACGCCAAGTTTCTTGTTTACCCTCGCGCTTGCTCTCGCCGCCGGTGAGCACTCATCCGTGTGCGATATATCCTTTTGTGTGTGCCAGAAGTCCGTACACCCCTCATGGATTGTCGTCAACTGCACGGCGAACCACGACCAGGTACGTCTCGCTCCTCATCACTGAACTCTACCAGATGTGACTCGGTCGCACATAAACGACCTAACTGTTCAACTTGCAACAACTTGTTTACTTATAGAAAAGTTTATTTGTGGATCTAACGTTTTTCACGTGACTTCCGAGAGAGTAAAATACGCTTTTTGAATCTTTAATATGTATAGTTCCCTGTTGCTTACTGATTAAGATCATTAGTAAACATCTAAGTTTGACTGGAAGGAAACGATTTATTAAACAACTACCGACCAAACTAGTTTTTATTCACATCGTGTTCTTGCACAATTATTTTATCTAAATAAAGTTTCAACTAGAGCTATAGGTTCCTTATTGGTATATAAACAAAGCCAGTAGGTACCTACGGCAATCACATACTATGATTCAGACATGGTTTCTGAAAATATTGTGACACAGTTTTCTTTATAACAAAACACATGCCGTGAACCAAAACGTTGTATGTTACAAAATAAACAGCTACACAAAAACCTTTCACTCCAAAACTTTGTGAGAAGGGATAACTAAATAATCTACCTGGGGATTTATCTGAGGTAGGGTGCACAACACAACTTTTTGATATCAAAAACTGCACTTAACTCGTAATATCTGAGTTTACAAAAGCTTTAATTGCTTTTGGTACAATTTCAATTAGAAGGATAATTTGTTTTGGAGCCATATCAGTACTAATGATAATCAAATAATTTATCGAACTCTAACGACCTCATTAAATCATAGCCCTTATATGAAACATTTTTAATTGAATACGTACTTTAATTTGAAGTAAGTATTATAATACACTTTTCTATTTTGTTAAGAAATGTCCGTACAAAATAGGTCCCTATGACAGAGGCGAAAAGAAACAAAATGCGTTAGAGTGAGAGAGGTAACAGCTGAAATATAGCACAGTTTATTTGTGAGCAACAAGATGCGGTGACAACTTGCGAATTTAACATCTATTACTAACACGAGCTAAATCGTAGATCGAGAATTGTGCACTTAAATTCAGCTATGAAATTTATTTTATTCATAATACTCTATATTAACAGCTATAGACGTGTTCTAACAGGTACTTAGCCTACTAGACAAATGTTTGTAAAAGCATACCGCCAGAGCGTGCTCTTCTTAGAACACGTTGAACTTGGATATGGTTCAAAAAAACCAGAGGAAATATAGGTGGCACATATTGTATCATGTCAATGACCGTTCCGTCTGCTCCGTTAGACAATCTTAATGTATAATTAGTTGATCATAATATCAGAAAATCTGTTGAAACGAATAATTGTTTGTATCTATGAAGATACATTTTCTGAGGGAGTCGGATCATAGTGGTACAATATGGGGCATAAGTATCAAAGTTCACGCAATAGGTCAAGTATGAGATGCAGACAAGTAGTGGCTAATGTGTAACAATATAAAATTAAAAAAACAATATTATAAACATACTAATTAAATCTCACTGCGTGACAAACTGCGTGGCTATGAAACCGCAACCACAATTTGGCTAGCAATAATATCAACCCACACGCGAGCTTCAAAGGCATTCTTCTTTGCCTACGACAAAGTGTTTTGAGGATCACACCATGTTTCCAGACATAGCTGTCATACTCTTATTATATAACTATAAAATTTAGCACGAGCACATTTAGTATAAGAATAGACTAAGTATGATTACT
The DNA here is from genome assembly GCA_923062675.1 of Marasmarcha lunaedactyla. NCBI lineage: Eukaryota > Metazoa > Arthropoda > Insecta > Lepidoptera > Pterophoridae > Marasmarcha > Marasmarcha lunaedactyla. The sequence goes on along the minus strand of OV281339.1, from coordinate 38,813,843 downwards.
TAATATAGTCAATAAAATACACAAAGCAGTCGCCAACAAGGTTAACCTCAAAGGACGTGAGCACAAAACTAATGTAAAACACAACTACGTGTTAAGTGTCGTGCGGAAATCAATCTAGCTGTGGTATTGCGTTCGCTGGTAAACAAAGCAGCTAACTTTTATCGCAACAATCAGTTTCACATCTAAGCGAGACTGCGCGAAGTGCAGTCGCAGTTATCAGCGCATTCGTCGCCCAGCTGACGAGCCTGCGACGATGAGCGCGATGCATGCGGGTGCACTTGCGATATCTATCTGCTTGTATCACGTCGGCATGTGCTCTTGAAAGATCTCACAAAACCTGTAGTTTCGTACTAATAATAAATATAGTGGTTCAGAAATTTTAGAATACATATCCATACATATTAATCAAACATAAATATTTTGGAAAATTAATGTACGGAAGCTGTCTTCTTTGTTCATAATGTTATATACAAAAGCACAATATTTATCTGATTTTAAAACAAAAAGTTTTGGACAATGCAAAGAGCCATTGTTGTGTCATTATTTAACAACCACAAAATATTGAAAGCAAAATTTTGTTGGTTACATTCACCGTATTAACAGATGACTGAGAAAGCTTCGATGAATGCATGTGTGAGAAAAAAACAACTGCATGTCGTCTATCCCGCTCGCACTATGACGCGGAGCGAGAGCGACCGCCGGGCGGCGGCACGGCGGGTGCAACGAACAAACCATAAAAAAAGCATAATGACAGATCGCTTCCTGCGCCAGCGTTCACAAAACTCGGACGCACTCTCCTTTATTATCTAAAAATTTTAAGTTCTAACTTCGATGTTTAACTTTACTCATATCGGTCAGGAACACTCACCAGCTCTTAGGCACTCGCTAACTACCCAGTCTGCAAAAGTGGATACAGACCGGATTTCCCTTCCTTTTATTGACCTTTTTACCATAAAATTACTTGTAGCTTTCACTTAAATTTCGACTAAGAGCTAACTGTTTAACACATTAAAATTAATTGTAAGTCTCAATTGAATCGCAACTGTTCTTAAAATAATGTGATACCTACACATTGATAATACCGATAAGATAGCGACAACTATATATTTTGTATCTATAAAACATTGGGGAATAGAAAAAAGCGATACAATAACACTCAAAAATTGTAGTAACACAAAAATCATCAAATTCAAACATGTCTATTCTATTTTAGAATGCGATCGACTCGTTCTTAGCGCTCCGAGTTGCCTTTACAAACGTCTATTCCCGGAATCCGGTATAACATTCAAATTATTAATATTAATAGTTTACATTCACGGTGAAATATTTTAACATAGCTAGATAACTTTATAAAATAGCATTATAACAATTTATCTTTTACACCATTCACAGTTACAGAATAGTACAATATGAAAGAGGAAGGTCAAAGAGATATGAAAGGGGAAAGTCAATCTTGGCGGAGTGTGGTGTGCGCTTGGTAAAGATACAAAATCAGACCTCGCATGCATTAAGCGGTAATAGAGCAGACCGCTCTGTTACACTACACTTGAACTCAAAGGCTGAAACAAATTATAGGAATGAACCCTAACTAACCTATTATTTAGATCGGTTTTCCTGTAACCGAGCAACTAGGTGACGATGACCCACGCCGCGAATCACGCTAATTGAGTCTTAACAAAGTCGTGTTTAGGGCGCAGTTACGTATAAACAATGTTTTTTTTTTAAACCAACTTATTATTTGTGTTGTGGAGAAAAGGAACAAAATTGTTATAGTATAGAGAAGTTATTTATACTAAGTATTAAATTGAGAAATATTGATATTTAATTGATTTTATATAACAATATAGCATGCAATTTATGCGACATTGTATTTTTTATTTTGATAATGGGCCTTTTGTAGTAAATATGAGAGAGAATATTCACAGAGATGTGCTACAAAAATAACGTCAAATATTGTTAATACAATTGAAATGACAGAAGCTAACCTCTAGAAGCGTTCCATAGTCAGAATCGCACCCACTATTGTTCCAGTTGACTTATATCATCTTATAATACATATACTTATGTCATCGACGACCGAAAATCTACGTCTATTGTGTTCAATTTATGAACCATGCCACAAAACTACTTTCCATTTTAAATTGTTTTCGTGGTTTAACGTGTCATACAAAGCTTTTAAGTCCTAGCTCAATGTGAAGCAAATATCAAATTTTACAACTAACAAATTAAAGGTCCATCGAGTACAAGAGTTTGATAACAAATTAAATCCACGCATTTATTTTTATCGCAGGGGCGTATAATACCTTCTTTGCTTCAAGTCCACCGAACAGGTTTTACACGATATGTACTAAATGTACCTACAACTAACTAAGCTACTCTCACACATGCGTTTACTGCTAAGTTGTTTTGAAATAATTTTCCTTATTTTATTTTTATTTATTTATTTTGGTTTCTAACGAAAAATACACATCACAAATTAAACAATATAGCTGCAGTGTTGAGTCTTGTACTTTTCCAGTTACAAGAAACCACAGCGTGCAAAAACAATAAACATTTAAAATTAAAACAAAATACGACTACTTAAAATTAATACAATTTAAAATTTAAAAATTAAGGTAAACATAAAATGTAAAAGCAGAGTTGAGCAAGTACAGCAGTGATATAAAGGTCTTGGAACCAGCCTGTAATTTAGTCAAGATGATCTTCTTGAATTTTTTTATTTTTTTTTTTATTTATGATCATAGATAATTAGAGAGAAAAAAATCTCAATTAATGTAATTCGACAGAGACCTCAAAACATTAGTTTTAGTAGGGTTGTTTCGAAAAAACAATTGAAATAGAGCCAACTTCATAAATGCTGGTAAAACCAAAATATTATATTACAAAACTGCTTTTGAGATTTCGAAGTGTTCAAAAATTAAACTGGGTCCCTGACGGCCTCGACAGGTTCATTGTATAAGCGACCTTAACGACTTACATACAGTTGCAAAACAAAGTTGTTTCTGACTCAGAAGTTACCGGCGCAAGGTACCGAGCTGAACTTTAGCGCGAAATGAATTAAGATATGCGCTACTTTATAGCTCGGTACAAGTTTTCATTCACATTCATAATTCAAAAAGCAAAAGCTCAGAAATAAATACTTCAATAAGACCGTTCGAAATACAAAAAAGGGGAAAACGTGTTCATTTCTATATTTAATTCCACTGTTTTAAGCAGGACGGTATTGTTAATACAAATTCACTAGATTGGTTATCGTCGGACGCGCCTCAAAACATTTACTTAGTTACATTTACTATAATCGCTTTAGCAAAGCAAGTTTCTTTGTGAGTCAGTGTCGCAATCGTAATAAGGTAACTCCGTTAAAAACGAGTTGTTGCTAATTGTCCTGTTCGGTATTAAACATAATCCATATGCGTTATCCAGATATACTTGTAGACTATTTCGTAAGTTATATGACTAAATTTATATTTCCTAAATAATTAAGTCGAATATAAGAAATGAATCCATCAACCAATGGTGGCTTCATTCGAGTGATCTCTTCCCACTCCGTATATAATTTAATCAGCAGCCCGTATCCGTTTGCCCCTATTTTCCAAAGACCACCAACACTTTATTTGAACTTGTCACAGATGGCTTTTTAACACTTTTTATCGAAATAAGCCTAGTTTTTTTTAAGTATAAAGTCAATCGAGTTGAATTTAGAATAGAATAAAAACGACTAATTAACGTGATTGTAGAAATCAATGTTACATTTTTATTGAAACGTTCATTTTAACATCTATTGAAAAGTGAAAACATATGACTGAATTTATTCAATGTGCTTTAGAGCATGCATATTAACTTTATTCATTTATAATTTCAGAAATTGGAGTTCCTAGAAGGCGACATCCCTGACAAGACCAGTGACCTAGTGATAGTCAACTCTGGCTCGGTTACTTTCGGCGCTGGCTCACTGGACGGTCTCGAGGTCCTGCGGTACATCCGCATCCTGGGCACCGATTCTGTCCTGCTCAAGACATCTACGGCCGTTAACATGAATGTCATCAGCGTACTTCTGGAAATCGAAGACTGCGGCGTCGTGAACGTTGAGAAGAACACTTTCAAGAACATCCGCGGTAATCCATTTTTCATATTTCATGCAGCAAAGCGATTTTAGAAACCATGTGCTCCTGCGACAGTAATTACCGAATTATTTAAGTTTGAACTATGTCTAACCTAGTCACTATAGGTATGAGAAATACATTTAATCTTGAACAATAGTAATTCATGAATCATACGACTACTGTTCAAGTCCTTATCTAAACCAGAGTAAAGCAAAGCTTACCTTTTAATAACGGCCCATATCTTAATTATCCTGCAAAGCGAATTGTTACGACTTCATAGTAAGTAATTTTGTGTATTTCATTTTATTATAACAAAAGAAATGTCCCAAAATGCAAGGAGTCTGGGCCAGATCTTTTTACACTTTATCAAAAAATAGTTTAAGATGCTTAAAACACTTTTTGATTCTTAAATTGTTATTTAAACACGTTTATTGGTAGGAAATGAAATTGTGCATTATTAGTGCGCAACACAAACAAAAAACATCATGGCGGAAAAAAATTTCATTTTGACAGCTAAAGTTTACTTACATCTTTTTGTTTTGTGTAGCGAGTAGTATCGATGTCTGGTTGCCATTAACTCCAAAGAATTGAATTGAATTGTTTTGTGTATTTTTAGCTTATTTAACAGTTGTAAAGTTAAAAAGAATACGAAAGAAAGAACTCAGGTGCAACGAACAATCAAACACACAGACAGACAACTATCAATGTGCTGTGAGTGAGGTGGCTGTACCCTCTGCTTAGTGAACTAACTTCACTTGACAACTTCCGCCATAGAAAAAAACTCATCGTCAATGTTGCTTGCTAAAACGAACACAAATAATGTTGACTTTTTTATTTTCTTGCCGTTTTGTAAATTTTTTTTAGATAGTGTACAAAGACCTAGCCTAGGTTGTGACATTTCTTTTGTATTTAATGAGTTATCTTATTTTATAAGATTGCTTCTGTTTAAAGTGTATACTGTAGTCATTTGAATGCAACGTAAACGACTAAATTCTAGCGACTTGTAATGCAATAATAACATAAGTAGCATTTGTTGTCGATGCGAAGATACAGTTGAGGTCGTGAGGGCATTACTCTTGAACGAAAGATGAACGGATGGGCCCTATTATCGCATTGTGTACTTATCATTAAACTTAGACTTTATTCAAAATGCTATCCTAATATTATAAATGCGAAAGTATGTTTGGTTGGTACTTACTGGTATTTGGTTGGCATCTATAGAAAACGTGCGAAACCTTACCTAATTCTCCTTGCCGAATAAAAAATATTTGAATACTCAATCACGTATTAATAACAAATTCCAATAATGCAATGTTACATTATTATTATAATATAAATGTATATGGTAAAGAGATGTCGACATATGGACAAAAGCTGGGGCACTGACGCACGTGGAGCGTACTAAACGAAGGACTATTATTGACGTTTGCTTTCACTTCATTCCAAAACGCATTTTTATGGAACTACAAATTAGTGGGCCTTTTATTATTGCTGAAGTTTATATATTTCTTATGCGGAAAAAAGTCAGGTAATTTCTTCAAACTTACAAAAATACCCCTGCGCATTAAAACTGAAGTCCCTGCTGGATCAGTGACTAATTCTGAACTATTTGAGTATCGTTGTTTTACCATCATATTATTCAAGGCACTGTGAACTTAATTACAATGACATAAGATATACGAGTTTCGAGTTCTTTGTTGTCGTGCATAAACATGCAAGATCGTAAAGGGCTGAAATGGAATTTGTAGCGCAGTAATGAATTTGCTTTAAGACTTTGCTTTAAGTAGTAAGTAGTAGTTGTAGTATAATAACTAGAAAAGTTAACCAAATATTTAAAGATCAAATTACCTCAGCAGTACGTAGTTAAGTTTGATTTGAATGCTGTTTATTTTTGGCTTTAAATTGTGGTAGGTAGACTCTATTATTTCGACCTTACGCGGCACGACTGCATTAAAACAATAAGTAATAAGAACCGAAAACCTCAGAATGGATTAACAATATTTATTTGCTAGACGGCAAGGCAAAATGGGCAAGCACTGGGCTGCCATCTAAAAATATCCGTTTCTTCGAGTCAGGATTCTCGGTTTCCAGGATAATGAGTCACACAGACAGTAAAGTAAAATTATAACCGTTAGTAGTGAAGATACTATAAAAATACATTTTTGTTATTTAGCGATGTAAAAATGTCTGTAAATATTTATTATTATAATGACTCTGAAACTTATTTCTTGTTACATGAATTAATCCTTATTTTGTAATGTATTTCAGGGCCGCTGTCAGTGGTGATAAGAAATTGCGATTCTCTAACAATACAAGGCAGTGCGTTCTCGTGGCTTCTAAATATGAACATCACTAATATCAAGACTGTCCACCTATACCCAGGCTCCTTCACCCTGGACCCGACCGCTCCTAACGTGGGCGAGCACGGCCCGGGCATGACGGTCAGTATTTCTGTTGTCGGTTTCAATTAAAGCTTGTTGCGAATTTACAATAAATTGTCGCATCGCGAAAGTTATAACTACCAGATTTTACATTTTAATAGTTCTATTGAAGTAGTAAGAAGTATAATAATTGATTTAAAAAAATCGGACATTACAGATCGAGATAACGAATGCAACGGTTCCAGAAATGCCCCCACAGACTTTCGGCTCATCAGCAGCACAGATAAATCTGAATGGACTTGAAATTTACATCGTGAAGCCTGATGCTTTTTCCGCAAACACCTATAACATTGTACTAACGACCAATTGCACTGTCCATCAACTGGATAAAGAAGCTTTTAGCAAGAATTCTCTGTTTAATTATCTGCAGTTCTACGGGTGCAGGATTTCTCAATTCTCTACGAACGCTTTGGTTTCCGCAATTAGTAATTTCCACATCGCATTTACGACGTAAGTTCATTTGACATTTTTTTTATTTTAAATTTAAACTACTCAACGTAAAATTCTTTCAACCTGCAAATTAATTTAAATTTTTAGATTGTTTTGGTCCATCTCTTTGCACTTTAATATAAACTTATACAATTGGCACGATATAGAAGGGAATTCAGGGGGTTCTTTAATATTTTGTGATCGTTAGATATAGTAAATTCACGTTCGTATATGATATAGGTATAAAATATCTATTTCAATACACAGCTCACCGCTCTTAGTATGCTATCATTACGACCAAGGCAATCCTAATTATAAGATTATAAAGTTTGGATTGGCGTTATATTAAGAAAATGTTAATATAATATGAAACCAAAGTTGTAAAATCTCACAGTTTTTTTAGCAATATTCGATAATATCGTAATTATTACGCAGACTTCTATACATTTGAATGAAATAACAATCTTGATTAACTAGAATTATTTTATGTTTTCAGGTTAGACTACATAGAAACCGGAGCTATAAATACTACGGTTGCGACAGTCATCATAGTGGAAAACAGATTTAAAAACTTTAAAAGAAAAGGATTTGAGTTCTCCTCTTGGAACAGACTCAAAATTGAACGAAATATATTCGACGAAATTCCACCCTACGCTATAGTAGCACCAACAACTTCATCTGCACACGAACTAGTGTTTATGGAAAATGAAATTGAGACGATTAACTCGCACAGTTTGGATTTTGTCGGAGAAGCTATACCAAAACTGCAAGATTATGTAGTTTATAAAAGCAACTACTATGGACAAGCGTGTAAATGCGACTTGGTTACAGAGTTAGCCTCAGCCTTAGGAGGTGTTCCCAGAATTGACATAATGAAACAATCTTTTTGCACGGTTGATGAACTGATTGCCAGATGCTTTAACGTACCACAACAAAATATTGTGTTCCTGAAATTTTATGACGGACTATGCACTGAAAAAAATCAAGTGCAATGCGAACCCTTTAAAGCGAAAATCAATGGGGCTATTACAGAAATAAAGAATCCACGATTTCCACATAGAAAGGAATCCGGCGGCTTAAGTACGAAAAACAAGAAAGTGATCGGCATCGTCATTGTGACCTGTATTGGATGTTTTGTGTTCGTACTTTTTATTAGTTTGATAAAATGGATCAGACGAAGTGGCCATTGTGTTCAGTTTAAGAATTTTTTAATTTCGTCAAATTCTTCGTGTAGTCTGTTTTGTGATCGGTTGTGTTGCAGGTCCAATAACGGTGTAGATAATGCTAGGTCAATATCGCAGTTTTCTGTGCACGAATACTCCGAACGACATCGACTTAATGAGCCACGCGGTCAAGAAGTAATACAAGAAACTGCGCTGCCTCAAATGTATACTGAAGAAATACCAATGGAAGACAAAGTTACTCAAACCTTACCGGAAGAGCTTTCACGGGAACTACTAGAGAATTTAAAGGAAAAATTAGATGATCCTGAAAAGTATGTAGAAGCACGAGAAATGATTGAACACCTGTACGAGTTAATTAAAATCGATGCAGCTATCAACGCAAATCAAGAAACTTTTCCTAATGTCGAAGAAAATATTTACGAACTACCTTTCCAGAACACAGCACCACGCGTAGGGAAGAACAAAAAACAAATGGTGAGCATTGGTACACGAACACCATCACTGGATCGCCTGCAACCTCTATCGCCCTACAATCGACGGACAGCTCTGGCCCACGAATATTTTGAACCGAAAGATTTCGCAATACATTTGTATGCCGAGATAGCAAATAGCGATAAAGATAGAAGGACATTAATGGGAGTAATGCCAGACGTTGTAGGTGATCAAAACTTGCCCCGCGGCCCTTACCTTCGAGCGGTGCGAGAGAAAATGAGTTCTGCGAACGGTGGTAGTTCAACATTGAAATCTAGTAAGTCAGTTTCATCTAATTCGTCAGCAATGGCGAACCGGCCATTGCCAGAAAAACCCGTTTCTTTAGACCCCGGAGAGGGAACTTCTAATACTCGGTGTTGAATAGCTTCGAAAATATTGGGCGAAAGACTGTCATTGAAAAGTAAGTGAAAAGTAAAACCTTTAAGGATTGTTGTATTAAATTGCGTGCGACGAAGAACGGCGCCATTATGCTTAAGCGTTAATTTGCTGTGATATTAAGTTTTGTTCATTATAATAGGGATGTGTCAATAAAGACATTTGTTTGTAAATATTTTTGACTTAATACATATGCTTGTAATTATTTTTAGATCAATTTGTGCCACTATGTTTTTCGAATATATGTTAATAAGCTCATAAATAGATCGTTAAAATATGATCGCTTCCATAAGTTTGTGAAACCAGTCATGTAGGTTTTGTGTAAGAAATTATAATTACCTATGGTTAACTTTGTCGTTGTAATGTGAACTAATTGATGTATAGATCGTATGTAAGCGTGATTAATGCAAAAAATATATTGAAATCTGTTATTATATATATTTACAACAATAACTATATATATATATATATATATATATATATATATATATATATATATATATATTAAATATATAGTTATATATTTATAGTTAATGTTGTAAACTAGCTATGGTTCCAAAGGTTAGTGAATATGAGTTTTGAAGTCATTTTATACAATATAATATTCTACTATTGTGAATTATTTTACGACGATAGTTTACCTTTGATGTCCAACTAATTTATATAAATTTAGCATATGACAATTATTGTAAAGAAGATATAAAGATTGAACTGAGATTAACCCATAGATATATAACGAAGAGCTTATTTAATTCCATAAATGTTATCTGAAATAAATGTTGATTGTCACTGCATACAATGTACATTTCGTTTTATGTTTTCCCAGATTCAAAAAAGGTACATAAGTTTTTAAAATGCATCGGCATTCGATATTTTTGTAGTAACTTGGGATAATAACAATTTGAAACTTTTAATGCTGTTATCTGACACAAATTCGTCTGTTTTTCACATTTTCAAAGCCAACGTGCTAGCACGCCATCCACATAATGGTCAGTTACATCCTTAAGGATAGACATAATGGTAAATGTGTTGAATCATGCTGTTACACTGCCTGTAAGCTACAGATGGAAATAATCATCGATAGTATTGCAGTATATTCATACTATTGTACCAGACTGAGCTATATCAACTGTGTCGATAGTATCGATATTATCGAGAGGCCTATCGATATAATAGAGGATTTCCGAGGTCAACTATCACTAGTCAAACTATCGATAGTTCGGCAACACTTCCTATGTCGATAAAAATAGGAATATTAAAAGCTGTAATATAAAGATAAATAATTATAAATTTTTCAATGTGTCCCAAAATAAAGTACAGTCCCGAAAGAGACTAAAGTATTCTCAGATAAAAACGTTAGTGAAGTGTTTTGATTTTTCACTACATAGTATAAACAAAGTCGCTTTCCGCTGTCTATCTGTCTATGCTTACATTTTTAAAACTGTGTATTCAGCGGATTTTCATGCGGTTTTTTTAAATAGATAGATTGATTCAAGAGGAAGGTTTATATGTATAATTCATGCATATATAGTAGAGTAACACTGATAATTTTAGAGATTCCTAATGTGATGTCGTAAATAAACACTATTTTTGCGCTTACATTGCAAACGCTGGCTGAACCCTACGAGATAGATCAAAGTATGTACTAGAGTATTGTACACCTTAAATACATTGTACATGTAATGTAGATCAATATAGTCCTTCACAGCGTATAAATGAAATGAATATTTTCGAAGATACTACAGATTTAAAATGCAGGGACATAGACCAACGGGGGTGCGAAGCCGGGGCGGTCTGTCAGTATGCTAAACACTTAATTTTAAAATACTGTAGATAATAATAAAATAAAAATTCGTAATTTTTTATTTAAAAAAAAATAGTTTATCTGCAGTTACATCTTTAGAAATAGTATCTTTCTTTACTATAATCATATTAAGTGGGACGTTTGATTCAAAGTTTACACCATCGTTTACATTTTTGATGCGAGTTTTTAAAACGAAGTGTTGTAAAGCTGTGGAGGTAAATTACAGATTATTTTTGAGTGCTGTTTGTTACGTCATCCTCACCACCAAATTTATAACCTCATTCATGAATTTATTAAAATGAAGCATATAACTACCTAGTTTAAAATAAATCATTTTATACGCAAAGAATTTCAAAAGAAGAAATAAATAGAATAATTAATTAACGAATAACATTAGAAATTATTTTCTATTTTCTACTATCGACATTTACTTTGCCCGTTTCACAATATCGGGATTGCACTTTATCCGGAGACATAAAAAAATCGAATTAACTGCAATGGTCCCGTGAAGTCCCAATACGTGAAGTATCAAATTAATGAAAAGCTACTTTCTCTATGAATGTTTAGGAAGTATGCTTAAATACATTGTTCATATATTATGCATGCATATCTGTAATGAAGGCATAAACATGGAATTGTATCACGCATTTTGGCCCAAAATAATAAGAAAGTTGTCTAAATTATCACCATTAATGGGTCGGCTCTAGCGAGCAGTTCCACGCCGTTTATTATGTCACGTTAGAAACACTAAGATCTATTTTTAGGTTTTATGAAGGTCTTCTAAACTGATATTTTTATGCGTGTATTTGTAGGGTTACATTGTTATACAACACGAACATCTGTAAATGTTCGATTGAAGGTGCTTATATCGATATTTTTATCCCATTTTCCCATTAAACTCGAGAAAAATTCATCGATTTTTAAAATTTCTGAATTTTTCTTTAAATGAGATCTTTAGAGGTTTGTGTCAGTAGGAAAATGCGTATTTGATCGATCAGTTATAGACATAGATATAATATGCCATAGAATCACTTAATTACCTACTTCTCAATCACAAAAGACCTCTAACAAAAGGTTAGCCCAATGCACATTAAGGTAATTAATTAGTATGCAGGTACATTTGATGTCCATAAACTATTGGCGTTTAGCGTTCTGCTTCTGTAATTTCGTATACATACTACCCCTATCCTAAAATGAGTAACTTTAAAAATTCTAAGTTGCAAATAGGCGTACTAAAAAGAAGCTTGAGAGAATAAAAATATCAACAACCATGACCCGAGAATAAACATCTATGTTCATCACACAAATGAATGCCTCGGCCAGGACTCAAACCTGGGTCCTTCGATGTATGGGGCAGGGCTACTCACCATTACGCTACTGGGTGGCCAATTAGTACAGTAATAAGCCTGTTCTCTTGTCAGTTTTTCGCAAATGATTAAACTTCCGATCCGGTGGACATTGTTTTAATTACGTAAAATGCCTGACATAAGCAAATAATAAATCAAGTACACCACGTAGACAAGGCATTGAACAATTTTAATATTAGAATAACTAAATAAAATAAGAAAAACTTATAAGCTAACAAATGATCTTAGAAGTAAAGAAATAGGTTGATTTTAAAGGTGGATGTGCAGACCAACGTAAGGCCACTCAGAAAGTTTTGCGAGAAAAGGTTTTTATGTGTGGAACGATGGCTAGTTTTAATTTATTTTTAAAGTCTATTATTTAAGATTCGATTAAAATACATTGGTTCCAAATTTGAATTTCCCTCAATATTTTTTTTACTAGCATTATGAAACTCTTGTGTGTCATAGAAAAATGGATCTGCGTCGCGAACATTTTTATCAATGGTTTTTTTACGGCTACAAGTCCAACATAAAACATTTTTAATCGTTTAATCGACTTCATTTAGTTTTTATAAACAAGGCGCCTTCTAAAGTAACTTATTGCTAGTATAACAAGTTTATTTCGGTCGCTTAAAGAATATTGGCGAATCCTTATTTAAGTAAACAGTGAGCGTTTAGAAAAGTAACCAGTACTGTTTTTTATTTTTTCTTATTTTAATCCTTTTATATGTGAATTTCCATAAAATTAGCTTCATGTGTAGAAGTATCCATAAAATACTTAGTTGCTTTATAAAGCTTGATTTGGCTTGATCAGTTTGTTTTACCTCCTGTCATTTTTATTACGATACACAGGATTGATTGTTACAAAGCATAAGTATTTTGTAATATAATTTTTAAATAAAGGAAATTATAATAGCTTCATAATGTTAAGACTCATTTTTATGTAAGGATTTTTTTTTTTTCCTCATAGTGAAAATGATTTATATATATCCAGTTACAAATTATATCCTTATCCTTGCTTTTTTTTTTGTTTCTTGGTTCTTGATTCTTGATCCTATATCCATGGCTGTATAGCTTTTGCCTTTGCCGGCGAGTCTGAGATAAAAACATAACTTGAAAACCGAAAACCGAAACCGTTTCGTTACTTTTGGACTTGTCACTTGTAAGTGTGTGTATGAGTTCCTTGGTTTTGTTCCGATCATTTGCAGTTCTTTTAGTTATTTTATTCGACCCGGACTGTTTATTGGACTCACATAATTCATAACGTGACTTTCTAAGCCTTTGTACCTAAAGATTCCGATAGAACGCGCTTACGGCGACTTATTGCTGTGCATTATTATCATGGTTGGTTGGTGATAGTAGCAATTACTTATGTGAATGTAGATAATTTGAAATCATAACCTCAAAATTAGTATTTATTAAAAATGCAATCATTATTGTTCCTAGACATACTCAACAATATATTTTTTTTAAAGTGGATACGGAATTTATGTCCTATAGTTTTAGATATTTTTGACTTCTAAACTCTCCACTTTAAGTCTTACTAAAACCATGTATGGCAATCTGCCAATGTTCTTTGAAGGATGCAGAAAGAAGTCGTCGTCCTTTGACGTCCTTTTACGCAAGAAAACAAGCTACAATTGAAGAATTTGATTCAATAAAATCGGCAAATCAGCACAATCTGCAGATTGGATCGGGAAGTGTTCATGCTATTCCACACAACCAACTTTGCTTAAGGAGGATTGTTTCGCACTGAGCACCACAACCTCACAGATGTTCAGAAGCAGGCGCGCGTGAAATGGTGCTGTGCTGTTATTGATAAAGCAGGTTCTTCCCGCCACGTTTACGATATCATAACAGGTGAGGAATCTTGGATTTATCGATACGATCCAGAAACAAAGCGACAGTCAACAGTATGTTTCAAAACGAGCCAACGCCTACGAAAGGGCTGGAAATTTTTTGATCGCCAGTTTTAGAACAAACCAAAATTGAAATTGCAGAGTGGAACACAAAGTACTTGCAAGAAGTTTTTGCTGCTGCGAGCAACAAGCGGTCGCAGACGTGACTCCGAGGCTCCAACACGATAACGTGCCCGAGGACTTCACGATCAGCTTGCAAGCAGCAAGGGCATACAGTTTTCATCGCCAGAAGATGCGTTCACTGCATTCGAGAAGGCCGTTGAGGAAGGACTTATAGCAGACTGGAAATGTGCTTTAAAAATTGGTTCAGAAGCATGTACTTTGTATAAACGCTGGCTGGACAGTTCTTTGAACACATGTAATGAAAATAATATAACCTAAAGAACAATTTAATATTTTTTTTAAACTTTGTGAGTGTTCCACGTACGAGGAAAAGATGTACTTTACTATACAGAGATAAAAGGAGGTATACAACGTATTCAATTATTGCATGGACAGATAAATCGATTACCACTGATATCGTGTACAAGCAGAGGGAACCGTTGCTTGCAACATACACGATTTTTATTTCCTATGCCAGACTAGGAAGCGCTATTTCTGGAATGATGATAGCAATCATTCCAAGTATCATCCGTCACGATACAAGTTAACCAAAATGTTACCACAAAAGGCACCTGTGAATTGAGATATAACTAAACACACCGAGCTTTCTGTAAACATTACAAGTAAACAAGGACGGTAACAAAGTTTATAAGTGGAGATTATTTTTAACTTTACGTAATAATTTATTTACATTAAATAGTCTGCGGTTCATTTGTTAGCAACTACTACTACATTTCTTTTTTTAGATTTATTTATTTAGATTTATTATAGATTTTTAGATTTTTATTTATTAAGGTTTATATTTTATCAAAGATACTAAAGTATCTAACGTAAAGAAGTTTCTTTTCTTATCTCAACGTAACCTCTTAGGTTATCAATAATCTTTACGTCATGACATCATCTGAAAAGCGACCAAAATAAAAACAATTAATTATGCACTAGAAAATAATTAGGTTCGTTAACTATGATCAAGATTCCGTCAAAGTATAACGATTAGTGTGATTCAAGAGAAAACAGTTTTAAGGTGTTGTAATCAGCAAAATATTTATTAATTAATGGCAGAATGTTCCATGGCAGAGTTACTTGAGACGGTAAAGTATAAATATAATAATGGAAATGATTCATTTTGTAAGGTCGAGTGCTGTGTGAGCAAAAACCTACTTGAAGACGGCAATGAGCTCATGCGCTGATAAACTGATACAAACAATTTAGGAAACCTGGCAGGTTACGAAGGTCACCGTGACGTGTGTTACACTAAACAAAAGTTATCTATTTTTTGGGTTGCCAATAAAAATATCTACTAAAATAGTAACTTTCAGAGAGGTTCAAGGAGTGGGTATAAATAAATGCTTAAAGCAATTATTGCTTAAAAATAACGGATTAAATTTAGAAGTGCTTTTCGAACATCACTTTTCAGGCCGATTTCTGCTGTTGGAAAAGTTGCAAATAAATCTTCATTTACAGTTATTTATTAATTAATTAACAAACAGGTTTTATACGCCGTTACTAACTTGTCAACGGAGCGTAATAGTAATGAATGAGTATTTTAGTACCTACGTCATTGACAACTAATAGAATGCATAATCTGCAGTTGGCCACATATTAAACCAAAGGTTTATATATATTATATGCATATTAAACTAATACCATCAAAAACATACATGCGTAAATTCATATATATATGTATATAATATGTAAATCCAATACAAAATGTATATAAATAAATATGTATATATATATATATATATATATATATATATATATATATATATACAGGGTGACCGGAAATTCGTCATATTCCTTTTAAGGGGAGATACTATGGCTCATTTGCAATAAATAAAGTCATATAAACTGGGGGTCAAAAATGAATGATTTTTAAGTTATGGTAATTTTTTTTTTTTATGATTTTTTCCGACTTTCCGAAATAAAAAGTACATAAAAACATCAACATTATTTTTTTACTAAATATTATTACTTCATGTAAAAGCTAGTGAACTATCATCTTGTTTAAAGTTATTACATCTTACAAATTACTTGTAACATTTAAGAAAAAAGCCTCAACTTAAGGCCAATGTGAAAAATGAATGCAGTATTGAATTTCTTATGAGCCATTGCTGTAAAAAAATGTATCAAAGTTTGCGTAAAAAGTATTTTAAGTACTTCCCTGTGTCATCGGCTATCCAAAATAATACAAGTATTAAGAAATAAAGTGCAGTTTGTAAAGATAATAATAATAATCGAGGTATTGGGAATTTCCCTGATTTTTAACTAAGATAACAAATTTTGATTTATGATAAGAAAAAATAAAATTATCTCAAACTTACTGAATAAAACTCTTTATTAACATACCTTACAACTTACACAAGCTCTTTATTACCATAATTTAACAATCAAATTAACAACTACAAATCTTGCTCAAACTGGGAGCCTCTCCATCTGATACAGGCTCTAAGTCTCCATCTTAATTCCGTTTTAGATATTCTTGAGGTTAAAGTTGATTTTATTTGGTCAGCAGCGTTTAAAATCCTTTCCCTGAGTTCTGCTTCGGAATTTATGGGTGTTGTGTATATCAATTCCTTCATATGACCCCATAAATAATAGTCGCAAGGTGTTAGATCTGGGCACCTCGCTGGCCACGGAATCGGCCCACCTCGGCCAATCCACCTCTCCGGGTAGTTACTATCTAGCCACTGGCGCACTTGCCGAGAATAATGGGCTGGACAGCCGTCGTGCTGGTAAATCATTTCCATCCTAGTTGCTATCGGTACATCGACAAGCAGCACCGCCAGTTCCTCCCTCAAGAATTCGACGTATGTTATGCCATTTAAATTCTGAGGCAAAAAGTAAGGTCCAATTAAGTACCTGTCAATTAGCCCCATCCAGACATTGACAGAAAATCTTGTCTGGTGCCCCTCTCCTTCTTCTGTCTTGGGTTGTCCCCCTTTTGCGCCCAGTAGTGGGCATTGTGATAGTTGGAGATTCCATCACGGTCGAACTTTGACTCATCGGTCCACAGTATTTTAGACAAAAAGTTTTCATCCTCCATATCGGCATTAATGATGAACCGACAGAACCCCACTCTTCTTACTGGATCTCCTTCGTCCAGGGCGTGGACTGGTGCGTAATGGTACGGATGCATTCGAGCCGTATGCATCGTAAACCACACCTTCCACTGGCTGATCCCCAGACGTGCGGCCACAATCCTAGTGGATGTAGTAGGATCATCTTAAAAACACTCCAAGATTTCCTCCTCGTCTTCCACTGGGTAAATAGGAGGCCTACCAGCATCGCTTTGCCGCCGTTGCGTGCTTCCTGATTCCCGTAGACGCCGATATGTGTCAGCAAACACGCCCATGTATCCTGCGATTTGGAAAACGACGCTGGTATTCTTCGTACTGCAGCTCGGTCACCATTGCAGAAACCATACACGAACAAAATATCCGCATATTCTTCATTTCCAAAAGAAGTCATTGTGAAAACAGATTTTCCACACAGTGCAACTTAATTTAGATGTAATAGCGTCCGTACAGATGGAGAATTGACAAATAACTAACTGAGACTGAACTGATAAACAAGTTATGTTAGTCCCGAGTCCCGACAACTAACAAAGGGTCCCGACTTACCTCGTGACGGTTAACTACCTGGGCTATTGTTATCAATCAGTCAGCCGGTTCCCAGAAACGCACTCTTTGGTTTACAGTTATCGTGTTATTTTTGTGGGATAGGTAGGCTCATAATAAATTTTAAACTGCGTTTTATTTTTTACATTGACCTTAATTTCAGGCTTTTTTCTTTAAAGTTACAAGTAATTTGTACGATGTAATAATTTTAAACAGGATGATAGTTCGCTAGCTTTTAAATGAAGTAATAATATTTAGTAAAAAAATAACGTTGATTTTTTTATTTACTTTTATTTCGGAAAGTCGCAAAAATTCATTAAAAAAATTAAATGACCATAACTTAAAAATGCTTCATTTTTGACCCCTAGTTTATATGACTTTATTTATTGCAAATGAGCCATAGTATCTCCTCTTAGAAGGAAAACGACGAATTTCCGGTCACCCTGTATATATATATATATATATATTCATATATATATATATATGGATTTACATGCATTCATTTCAATTCATTTATTTGACGGAATAATGCATAAAGTTACGATATAACATATCTTTGTTTGGTTTAGGACAGATTCCTATGTGGGAAAATTTTGGATACGTTAGATTCTTTTAACTTTTATTTGTTTTATTACAGCTCATCGTTAGTTAGTTTGTGTATTCTAAATTCATAATTATTGCCCGTGTTGACCAAACCGCTTAATAAAAGATTTTACTACTTATTTCAAAAAGTTATGACGTTTTATAAATACATTAATATGAGTTTTTCGACTTTATGACTTAGAAAAATTTTCCTGTAGATTCTAGGACAATCATCCGCCTGACACAATTATTTCTACCAAATTTAGAAGAAATCGTACCTTACGCTGCTTAACTCTACGCACGCTTTCTGTCATTTCTGTCAGTCGCCTTCCAAATACCGGTTTAATCGCATGCGCCGCTAGCATTTTCTGAGCCGTTTTGCTATATACGAAACGTTATCATTTACATACCTTTCTGTTCACACATGATGTTTTAATATAGGTTACCAAAAATCGTAGTGCCTCCTTACTACTTTTAATTTCTTATCCATCGCTGCCTGATATTGATTTGAAGTGAATTTTTATGCCACAGTGATTACATTGAAGAATCAACAAGGTAGGTACAATAATATTTTTATTTAAATATTATTATTGTCAGGTAAACTTAATTTATAGAAAGTGAATAACCTTCCTTTTGCTTTATCACAAACTTGTTATACGTGTTGTTTAGAATAAAAAATACATTAACATATTGTTAGTCTGACCAAGCGGTAGAAAAATTAGGATTGCGAAGTTATTTTTCTTGATATATATTGGCCTAGGAAATACTTCAATAGAGTTTCGAAGCGACTTTATCAGACCCGAGATCAGTTCAGCATTCTGGTTTATATCGTACAGTTCACGCTCGTACTCTCACGTACCTAAACTGTAGGCTTGCGTGATTTTCGGTTTAGTTTATTTAATAGCATGTTCTAAAGTAAAAGGTTTTCTTTGTTCCAACGTTTTATCTAATCAGAAGTTAAACAGGAAAACCTTAATGTTCCGTTTGTTATTTGTAAATTATATTTAAAAGTAAGCAAATTCAACGGAAAACCTTTTATTCCTAAAGTATTTTGATGGCTTCATATGCATTAATATATTTTTACAGAACATATTACGATGCTAATGACAAACAAAAACATTAAAATCCATCATAAAACCTACTGTAGGGCCTTACAATATGGTGTGGATGATAAGCAACAGATATATAGGTAGGGAGTCAAATTTACTGTATACGGGGAGACAAGATGTGTGAAAAATGTTGTTCAAATAAATGACGTGGTACGGCGCTTTATACTGACATGGTCGGCTAAAAAATTGGATTACCTAGATTCCAGGTACACTAAACACGCATTACCGTTCGCCGATTATATTGCTGTAAACAAAGGAATTTCGAAAATTATTGTTATTATTATAGCCACCAAATAGGTATACTTACATCTAATAGTAATCCATTTAGCAACGAATACGTAGGATGAGTGAAATTAATGGATAAAATCTGGGAACTGGGCGTCGCGCCATCTCGCTCAAAGAATAATTAGTACCCCAATTGCACCACTAATAAGGTGATGGATTCTAAAAGCTTTAATTCAAAATTTTAATGACTCATTCTAGGAAAGCTAGCGCTAATAAGTAATATCATTTTATCCATGTTTCTTGTTAAACAAACGTTAAATTAGCAACTTAGATTTTATCTGACGCTACAAAAGAAATAATTGTAAAATAAATTATAAGAGCAAAAGAAAATAGACATTTTACTAAAATGTAGTTATGTTTATGTTCCGATAACCAATCAAAGAACAAGATTTAGAAGGAGTGTTATAAAGGTTCGCAACGACTAATATGTCAGTGCTGCAAATTTTAATGATTAAAATTAAACTATGATAATTTTAATATTTTATAACACGGCGTATTTAGTGTGGAGGTAAGTACCCTTGCCTTCCATGCCAGAGTCCCGGGTTCGAATCCTGGTAGAGGCAGATATTTTATTATATTTGCTTTCTAGTTATGGATGTGTTTGTATGTTTATTTAAATTTATTTCTAATATTGATATATGAAAAAAAAATCTATTTGTGCTTATATATTTCTTAAGTTTATTTATCCGTTATCTAGTATCCATAACACAAGTTCTTAATGATACTTAATTTGGGCTAGATAATGTGGTGTGAATCATTTATTAATATTACAAGATCTAGTTTTGGCTTAATATAACTTTGAAAAATAATTTTCTCTAGCGTTATAATTTTTAATTGTTTTTGAAAATTTAATTAAAACTAAACTGAGAAATAAGCAGGCAGGTTTTGAAGTAGTGACAAAATAAATCACCATAAAATATGAAATCCTTTATATTTTATTATATATTCCAATCTAAAAGCTATTGATTCAATTTACATTTCCAGGAAATGATCTAATGTTTATGTAATTAAATACGAAGGTATATAAAATTATACTTTAACAGAGTTCATATATACGTAAGTAAATATATTACAAATCGCAATCGCAATATTTTCCAGAAACACGTGTGCACAGCAAATATATAGTAAAATCCGTCGAAGACAATAAATTTTTACACTGTCCTAGTTTGAATAAACAAAAGGAGGTATTAATCGAATATGCTATTTCTAACATAATATTAATAGAAACGTCTTAGATATAAATATTATATATTATGGTACTCAAACAATAAGAACTTTTAAAACTATGAATAGGGAGCCATAAACCCCTTGTATGATCTTGTATCGCGAGGCGAATTAACACTTCGCAACAACAATTCGAGTACAATCACATTCGATAGGCAATGGAGGGATCCAGGGAAGTGGCCGTTTAAGGGTAATCAAATCATAACAACGGGGGAGGATCCCGAGATTGGCAGGATGCAACTAAGTGTGACAATTGCTTTAACCAGGTCTAACAACGATACTTATGCATTTAGTGCAATATTGGATAAAGACTTAGACCTAGGATCCCTGCATATTTAATGGGTGCTAGCTGGGTCCCCGGTGCATTCGGGACCTAGCTTCTCTCCGAGTTGGAACGTTTTGTTTGCTGGAGTCACCCACACCCCGCAGCAGAGGAACCTCAGTAGTCCCGTCTTGCCAAGTTCCAACTTACCTTAAATTTTTGTGGTGGCCTACAAAGCGTCCACCACCATGTAAGTTGGTATTATTATCTGTTGTCTAAACTCTTTCATGTTCTTTATAAATTTTTGTATTATAGTGATATTGTATGCTATGCTCTTCTTTTATGTGCCTTTATCATTGAATCTATCTTTCCACTAAATATCTGCGGAAATTCATAATTTACAAAGGAGCACGTACTGCTTTGTATACACCCAAACTAATTTTGGGAGTGTTTGTCGTTGTTATGGATTAATAGGCTGTCGGTAACAGTCAGTAAACTTACTTTGAAACAAATGCAATCATAATTGCGGTAAGCGATTGCTGATTTTTTTGCAAGCGTGGCATTTAAATAGCTATCATACATTTTTTAGGAATATGAATATGATTTATATATTGTTGATTTGAAATAGTTTGAAATCGCGAACCTAGTAAATGTATTAAATTTGGCTGTCTCAAAACACCGCAATCAAAATATAAGTCATCATTTCATTTTATAAGATGTTTTCCCATGCGTTGTCGTAATTAGTAAATTATGGCTTGTTAGGTCAACTTAGTAGCCACGTGAAGTCAAAGGTTGATTGCGGCGTGGCGCTCACGCAGTTCACACAAGTAGGTCTCCGCCATCCAGCATTGACCCCCGGGAGTTAATCGGTCAAATTCGTTACTTTTTGGGCATTAGAACGTCGCATGTCAAAAACAAGGGCTTCCTGTGATAAAAAATATTTAAAGTACTTGTGATTTAAAGTAACAAATATGAAGACGTTTTCAGTTTAATTAGAAAAATTAAAAATACTTTTTTTAGAATGCCTCGTGGAAAGATTTGGATACAAAAAACACCTAAAATTTTTAATTAGTTCCATCCAGAACTGGTTTAAAAAAATAATAATGCAGCGTTTCACTTAGACGGTTCCTGTTCTTAACATGTATTAGTAACACAATCCTTTAGTTCAATTTAATTTCAAATAAAATAAATCTTAATAACTAGCTATATTTTATATTGTTCTTAGATCATGTATTGTACATAAATAGAGACACGGCGTGCACTAAAACGCAACGTAACCGTAACATTGAATGAATTTAGCCATTTATGCGACATGACGCAATGCGCGGTGACGGAGGTGCGCGAGCGCGGATCTGGTTAACGTTCGTTTGCAGCAAACGCTATTAAATGCCAGTTTCGCTTCAAACACACCGGTTTCAAAATATTAAACCGTGGAGCGGCTGTGACTATGACCCACTTTTCACACGGAATGCAGCGCACCTGCCTTTAAGATAGAGTCTAACAATGAATGCAATGTGCTTGCCTTATTTACACTAAATATTAAAACTATATAATGCTATTTTTTGGTTGTTAACTTAGATCAAATCATTATATTCATATTGTTTTATGATTAATCTTCTAAAACTGACTTATACTTCCATAAAAGCATGTTTTTACCAATTATTATCAAAATTTAGACATATATCGTCAGCAATTAAAATGATTCGGGGAGGAAGCGGCAACAATAGGTTATAATTTACTTATAATACGAGAACGCGATAAATAATTAAATCATAAAAATGCCAGCATGTGCTGGGGAGCTGTTAAGATCACAAAGCACTATTATAGAAGTGTACGTACGTACACGTAACATAAAACCAACGAACGGCGATAAGAGCGGTCCACCGACCACAGCTCACTTCGAAGAAAGCTCAATGAATTCTTATTAAGCTTCACATTTCTCATACTTTCGTTATGAGAAATAAAAGCAATTAATAATGACGAATATTGAATTATAATGAGAATAATGAGGTTATAAGAATAAAACATGAGGATTTTATGATTTGGATTATGCATATTATAATATTACTATTTAACACAGCTAGTATTTTAGTTACTCAACAGCAAAATTTAATATGTAATATAAACAATGCTCGCTGTCGTACATCGATGTTCAATTAAGGAAATAAATACTTTAACTTGACTGCCTATTAATGATTACAAAACTCAATCGTCTGCGTGATCATTGCGGCATTCAAGGAGCTTACTCATTGGCGTATCTCACAGTCGGCCCCGAAATCAATCGGAAACTATAATACAAATATATCACTTCATTGGAATTTTAATAGTGTTTATATGTGCAAACGAAAGCAACTTATAATGTACTACGAACACGATTCGCATTTATTAAATTTGATACGGTTTGATAATATAAATACGACACAAACAATAAAGGCTTAGTTAGTCCAAAGCGCTGCGTTTGGACTAACTATGGCGTTTGGCGTTTATCCAACGCAGGGTTCAGTGTCGTTTACTTGCGACAACGAGAGAGAAAAAGCAAGAGTTTTTTTAGGTGCAGAATATTATTTAAATCATCTTTTTAACGCGAAGATAGCTCGAGGCAAATAGGAATTAGCATAGTTACTCCAGAACTTCTTCAAGGACGACCTGCTATTGATAAAATTCATACATATTTACACATGGATTTATTCACTCATACTTTTATTACAGGAATAAACAGAAAACTTTGAGAATTAATTTTAAATAAATAAATTACAAATACAATATCTATAAAACAAGCTTATCAGTATCTATTTTGTGATAGTGTTGCCAAAATCATGCGTCATTTATGTTTGTAGAGCATCCAGCACGGTATCTGATAACCGCTGATAATCAAAGAGTAGGTGACTAAATCGAGTTCAATTGGTTTTACACGCCTTACGTTTATTTGAAACGGCTCGGTATTAATAGTGGTCTTTGGTTGTTCCAGGTTTTGACGGTGTTTGTGCGATGGTGACATGAAAGCATGCATAGGTCCACGTGGTGGCACACCCTGGTCGCGCTGCTGGCGCTGCACGCGTTTTACTGCGCTGCGTACCCTACTCTCTGCCAAGAAGATGGCTGCACTTGTGACTCCTTCACCAGAGTATTCTGCCAGTGCACCGCCAGTAACCCAGTACGTACACTCATCAAGATATATTTATAAGGTTCATAATTAAGTGATATTATGTGATTCTGTTATAAACTATATATTATTACATAATAACATTTTTTTATTATAGTTTCTCATATTGTGGTAACAAATACGGAATTGAAAATTATTTCTAGGTCATAGGAAGCTATAGTCTATATTATGTAAATAGGAAAAATCTGCTTCTTCGTTTATTTATATGTGATTTATAAATTTCCTAAATATCAAGTTAGAGATATTTTATTTAAATGTAAGGTGAACACTTGCTCTAAAAAATAAGGTAAACTGGAAAGACCTAAAGCAATTTTATTGAATTTTGAAAATATGTTTTACAGATGTAATTCGAAGATTAATTAATTCATAATAAATAATCATTACGAATAATTACATCAAGTTTTTGTTTTTTCTTTAGAAATATAAAGCTGTTTAATTGAACACTAAAAATAATCCACCAAGCATACTTTTTCTGCTGAAGCGAAAGTATTAGTATTTTAACCCGCCGAGTACGATTTAACAGATATATAAATATCATGAAAGTACAGTTTTGATCAATTCAGCTGAGCTGATGTGTCTTCTGCGCAACAGATTTATGGCAAAATATGAACAGCGTCTTAACGTTTTTTCAGGAAATCGTACTACGACCCAATGGGTCATACAGCATACCCGAGATGGCTTCAGAAATTGTCGTGAAAGACTGCGAACGTGTTCACGTCCTGCAACGTGCCTTGAAGAATACCGCTTCGTTATATGCTGTGCAGCTTTACGATATCCAACACGTGCTGTTAGACCCCCGTTCGCTCGAATGGATCCCGCAACGGCCAAGCAACGCCAGAGCAGACCCCAAAATCAAAATTATGATTACTAACAGCACAATCGATGACATATCCTCGCATGCTATTCAGGGAGCTATAGGCGAAATAGAGATAAAAAATTGTAGGATCAAGCATATTAGGCCTTTTGCATTTTCAACTTTTTCATCTGTTGTTAAATCTATTGACTTATCATCAAATATATATGATAACGTTGAAACCCAGGCGTTTAAAAAGTTCACGGTGGTCAATTTTAAGATATATGGAGGTCAATTTCAAACTTTACCAAGTCGATTTCTGTCAGATGTAGAAATACTAGGTATTTTTAAAATGGTTGGCGTGACAATTGATCATATTTATAGTCTAAGTTTTCTCATCACTGGACCAAAGAGAATACTATTAGAAAATAGCGTAATAGGTACTTTAGAAGGAGACGGATATCATGGTGCGATCAAAGGTTCAGTTTTATTTAGAAATAACACATTTGAAACCGTGAAAAAGGGAGCTTTTTTGGGGTTTTCGAGTGACAACGCATTGGTTAGTCCAGAAGAACTGTGGTTGGAAAACTGCACCGCGACTAACATAACGCCAGAATCGTTAGCTTATAATCACTCGGTACTATCTCTTCGTCTCGATGGCCTTCATTTGGATAAATCCTGTAGCTGCGAGCTGTCCAAGGAGTGGGAGAAGTTGACCCAGGACGAGGGCCGCCACATAACGTGCTGGTATGAGCTTGAGGCGCGTCGTCCCACCCTCTCTGCCTATGAAGAGTTGCGCTGCGGAGATTTTAAAAGCTACTTCTGGATCTACGTCGTGATCGGTTTAATTGTTACGGTAATGGTAGCTGCCGTTTTAGTGGTTATCATTATAAAAAGAGAAAGCGATAAAAAGAACAAAGTCCGCATTGTGCTACCAGATGGAAAAACATATCGTGAGACCGAATTTCATATAGTTTTAGAACGAGCCGAGTTATTAACTACGGATTTGTAAACGAAACTTTTGACGGATCGCAATTTTTATTATTATAGATAGGACGTAGTTTCCACAAAGATAGTATTGTATTCGTTGGAAAGTAGACTTAGTAATATTATGACATTCCGATAACCGACAGATTTTAGATATCGGACACAATAGGATTGACAGAGTAAACCTACCTACACGGAATAGTACCGAAACCCGAAAAAAATTTAGGCTTTAAATTTTTTCACCAGTTGTTAGAATGTAGATAGATAGGTAGGTTAGTTAGTTAAGGCTGGTGAAATAAAATATTTGCATGCTTTTTTTTGGTGTTGTCGGCCCGACCGAACTATTCATAAACTATGGACTCTGATTTCTTAAGACGTTAAACGAAATATTTTATAAAAAATTCTGTATGCTAGTTGTGACACCTGCGAATTGTGCCAATTTTCTTGCTAAGATTATTCCAGTATTATTATAGACTATTAAAAAAACCTCATTGTATTTTTAGAATTTTTTTGTAGTTTTGTAGAATGATATGTATGAGTAATGAATAAATTTGTATTTATCACAAATGGTGTTTTTATTCTAACACTTTATTTTTTTTATTATATTTATTAATAAACGTGGGGCAAGGTTGGTATTATAGTTAATCCATATTATATCTCAATCTGACAGAAGTTGTAATAAAGTGAATAGATACAGAATGTTTTCCCCTACACACCTTAAGCGTTAGTAAAGTTGAACGCCTCATTGGAAAATAATTTCAATATGCAGATCAAAATTAAGTGAAATTAAATTTACTACTTTCAATTATGTGTGGATGTTTACAAATAATTATTGTATTTGCTTTTGGCGAACTCCTTACCACTTTAGCTATTATTCCAGGTTTGCTAATGGCGAAAATTGCTCATTTGCGAAATTATAAATCACAAATCTCTATTTTGCATTGGCGCGGTTACATTTATAATAGTGTAGCATAATAAAGTTGACTCCTTAAATACGGAAAACCGAAAACCAGTAGAAGAACCATAATGTTGACATAAACTATACGAAGGGAATTGAGTTCTTTCCCTACTTTATTGATTCTGTGCATAGTGTGGGTCAATGAAGTTAACTAACTAATCGTGTAAGTGATATATATAAAGCTTACCTGCACATGGATCGCTGACAAGTTTTACAAATCAATGGTGGAAAATGCACAATAATTCATCCGTCTACCTCCAGTGTCACCCTTACGTGCCATTTCTGAGACACCCTGTATCCTATACTGATAAAGAGTCATCGGTAATAAATCTGACACTAGCACACTCTGTCGGTACACGGACACAACAATTAATTGAGCCGTCTTCTTTTCAGCCTACCTATCATATACTACATTATGTATATTGCAAGAAGCTTTTCTTTGGCGCCAGCCGTCATCTATCGACATGGACCAAATTTAATTTTAGGGTGAGGAAAATCCGAGATCTTTAATTCTGAAAGTCTGTACGACTTGGGAATTGCGGTGTTCATGGCAAATATGTTACAACCACCTATCGTATTGATAAATTATTGTACCCAGTGAAAAGACACTGGTACAGACCTTTAGGCATAACATAGGCCTTACAAATAAAATACTAAAAGTCCGAATCGATCCCACATGTTTTAAAAAAGTTATTCTAATTTCAAAAGTATCAAGTTTTCTGACTAACCATAAATATCTGGTGGAACAAATTTGTTGATCATAAAATTGTACATAAATACTGTTCCTGCACTTTTTGTTTAGGAACGAAACATCGGAGATATTGCGATTTTGAAAAGAAGACCAAAAGATATTTTAATCGAAATTTCAAGGCTGGTGCCACTGAGGAAAACGAATTGCAGTGTTTAAAACGCGTCCCGTGTAAAAAATGTCCCTTGGACCAAAATTTTATTCGGTATTTGCAAGTAACAAGGAAATCCCTGAGTGGTTTGTTCCAGGATATTCAAATGTCGTCAAATATGCAAATTTTTTGCCCTTTTTCAGTCTATATCCAAAACACTTAATTTTGCAAATTGTCTTTGTACAGAATGTTTACTTTCGGTGGACATGTTCGATGCGGGCATTTATTATTTTAGTAAGGTCCCAAAGGTCAGCTATATGTGAATTGTGCAATACATTTGATCGGGCCAGGAAAGTCTTCCGTCTGGCATCAGATATTATTATTTCGAGGAATTATGTATTCATGCAAAATTTTTATAAGATGGAAAAATATTACACGCACTTCCGTAGCAGCGCTGCTGAAAAATCAAAGGAAAAAAGAAATAGCTAACTCAGAACGCCAAATGAAGTATGGTTCCCTGTTGTTGATGTTAACGTAGACGGCTTATAGGTGTCTCCTTGTAATCAGATCATTTTCAAATCATACGGGACCACCAAAAAGCAAATTAAAAATACATTTCTAAAAATAAAAAACTTTGAACGTATCCTTTTTTGAATTCGGTACAAAAATGAAATCAATACTCTGCTTTGATAGTTCTTTTATTTCAAGTAAGGTTTAAAATCTATACATTTCTGCCGTCTTTCGTTTTTATAAATAAACATACATATAAAACTTAGAAAACTTATAAAAAAGACATAAAACATTTATTCATGCCATATATTATCAAAGAAAACTAACAATATCTTTGTTCTTATGATTAAGGCAACATGAAAGTAAGTGGTATGATACATTACTAAGGCCCTAGCTAGATTATGTAATAATCTGTTCTAAAGGAAATATAAAATGAAAATAATACGATATCCTCATTCACCAATAAATACTAATTTACTAACTCCTACCTAGTAGTGGAGTGGTCCTACTGCAAATAATTTTTATACTGTGGTTCGTCACAGGTGTCATGTGAGTTTCCTTTCTTTGCGCTTTTGCGATGTTCGTAAAGCCAGTACCAATAACCAAACGAAATGAATCCACGCACCTAGACCAAACGCTGTGCGTATTGCTGAGAATTTGCCAAACTAGATCTGATTAAACTTGTGACTTCATCCATCCGTTGTAATGGAGAACATCTCTATAAGCAAATTAGCTAAAGCCTTAAAAAGAGTTGGGGTGCTAGTAGACGCACCCATAGCATCAAAAGTCTTGGGTAGCTAGTTCTCTAACCTTGGGAGCGGCAAGCCGGCAAGCACGTGCGCCAGCGACGGCGCCGCACTAAGGTTCAGGCCGCGCGACAGGAACAGTGCCTCACTGCCATCCTGGCAGCCCTCCTCCTCGGGCACCAGGCTGGCTGACAGCTGCACGTCCATCATTGTAGCTGGAATATTAGACACTATTAGTTTAAATTAAGGTTGCTTAAGAAATAACGAAAGATTTGGGCTTTCATAGGTACAAACTAAATTGTAGGATTATCCACCTTAGGCTTGGACGAATTAACCACTGGACACACAAGAACGATGTACGAGATCCCATTCACCTAATATAGAAAGGTGCGGGAAGCACTGACAGATACTTAATATCTGTAAAATGTACATCTATACATTTCTTTTGTATGATTAATACCAAGCAGTAAAACATTTAAAAAAAAACAGAAAAATATTAAACCTACCAAAACAGATTTATTCTTGAAAAAATGGTAGGTGAAAAATAGTAACGAAGTTATGGTGCCTTTTTATGAAACTTTCTGATGAAAACAATCAGCTTGACTGCATGTCTTTATGCAATTGCCTTGCTAAGATCATGGACATCATTTACATTTATTTTTTTGATTAACTGAACTAAGTATAATCAGTCCGGCTCAACCACTATATCGATAAACGAATGGAATACAGACAGCTATAATTCGACTGAATGGAATAGGTCAATATTCTTGTTGCGATGTATTCTAAAACTAACATTATTTAATTGTGACGTATTATTTTGTGTTTCCATTTCGCATTCAATGTACAATACATTGCATACATACATCAAAAAAATGACGAAATATAATAAAGCAAAACATAAATTGTTATTAATGGAATCGTTTCTAGCTTTGCGAAAAAATACTTCACTTTTCGTAATTTTTAGACCTATATTTCTACAGTGAACACTAGTGACTCTGGCTCAGTACTTTTACCTAAAGATCGCGACAGGTTGACATGGCGGCTCTGAAGTTAGCTGCTGATCATACAAAACATGAAAAGGTGTCTGCGAAGGTTTCGAATCACTTTTGCATGTAATTGTATCTAAGCAGACTAGCTAACTTCAGAGCCGCCATGTCAACCTGCCACGATCTGTAGGTTCGTAGCTAGAGGGGTCAAATGTCAATAATTTCGGGTGCAGTGGTTAATTTGTCCCAAGTTCTGAGATCACATATCATAAGTTCAAAACGATTGTTAGTTGTATTAAAGGCCCTATTATATGTTTTATTGGCCCGATCACCACTTACCTAATGGAATATCTGGTGTCTATTTTGTAGTTTTAATGGTTAGCAAGTGACGATCATATTTATCTTACATTAATTGCAATGACTTAATAAATATAGGAACAAATAAAATTATTAATTTACGTAATAAAAAAAAAATAATAAAATAAAATAAACAAATACAATAAAAAGAAAATTATTGAACGTCTGATAAACGTCTTTTAAGTTATAATTATAAATTGATTATTTATTTGTTATGAGCACATTGCAAAAGGAAATAAGCAATACTAATTTATTACATTTAATTCCGAGGTAAAAATGCTATGGTATTGTTTAATATTCCCTGAGCTACTTGAACACAATAGGTAAGGAAACACCTGCAGTCCATAAACTCATGGTTACTGTGATTCCGGCTGTAAGGCAATGAATTTAAACAATAACAAGTTATTGTAACGTTATATTACAGCGGGATTTTATGTTACTTAAGGTTACGTAAATGAAGTATATTTGTTTACGATATAAAATGAATAGAAAATATATAATTTTTAATAATTCAGAACATAACGTTATCGCTGCAGTTATTGGCAAGATAACTAAACCTATTAGCTAGAGATATTTAACCGATAAGGAACCTTTTACTCTATAATCGATTGATAACATTTATTATATTTCGATCGATTTTATTTTGTAGGAATTTTATATGAATAATATACAATGAGGAGTCCATTATATGACAATTTTTTTTCTAATTTCTAAAAGAGGAATATTTATATTTAACCGATAAGGAACCTTGTACTGTATAATCGATTGATAACATTTATTACATTTCGATCGATTTTATTTTATAGGAATTTTATATGAATAATATACAATGAGAAGTCACTTATATGACGTTTTCTTTTTCTAAGTTCTAAAAAAGGAATATTTACTTTTAATATGGTTACATGTGACCTATAAAAAAGAAAACATTCTTATTGGAATCTCGAGTCCAGAGGCTTTCCTGTCCCTCAGTGGACTACTGCAGTGGTCACATACCGTAGTTGATGAGGTCCAGGTTAGGAGCCAGCAGGCGCGCGCTGCACGCGGCGCCATGGTAGACCAACTCCATCTCGAGCGCCGCCAGCCCCTGCCGCTGTGACGTCAGCGTCGCGTCTTCGTACCCCGCGCACAGGCACCGGAACCCGAACCGACTGTCCTCACTGCATACCATACAGCGTTCATTAAGATACATAGATTCACAGTGACTACAATCTATAATGTATTATTTGCTATTTATTTTCAAAATTTGACAAAGTAATTTATACAGGTAGCTAAACAATGAAACACTGATATCTAAATCACGAAGTATCTTACTTATTAGTTTTATTGTATTCATTCAAATAGTCCGAAGCTGTTTCTAGAGAAAATATGACTTCATTCCCGGGTACCAATATTGCTTTTTGTGGCCAATCAGCGTGTCTGCAACAATACAAATATACATCAGAATCGCTTATGAAATAGAAAATGAATTTCATAAGCCATGAATCATTACAGGTAAACTTACATGTTTGCTAATTTCGGAGTTACGCTGATATAAGTGCAGCTGTAATGAGCACAGGGTGACTCGATTTCAGGGTCGTCGACCACATCTTCCGCCTCACCCGACTCCGTGGTCAACTGGATCACCCTCTATATAAAATAAGCTCATTAATATAATCTTGCAGTCACTTAACATACATCGATAACTGGAAGCGAGAATGCTTATTGCACGATGCTGCCACGTTGCGTATATACATTCCAACTACACAACATCGCGAGATGCATATAGTCAATGAAAAATATTCATAAACTATAAATGCAGACCACGCGGGAAGAACAAGGAATGTATTTTTAAAGAATTACACTATTAATGCCATGGAGTGGTAGTTCGGCCACACTTTTTATTCTGATATATCATTTAACGGTAGAACACGACTAGTCCATGACAGTTCGCATTTTTTATTTGAATAGGCTGGTTAAAACAAGGAATATCCGAGCGTAGTCGACAAAAACACGAAACGTCAGTCAGTGCAAGCGCGTACGTTAGGTACTCAAAAATCAACCATTTATAACGTATGTGTATTGTGTAATGTTTAATTGCATATTGTAATCCTGTTTTGCAGGTCTTTCTGATTAACGTTGAAAATAAACATTGAAAACGTCGGATAGGGATGCAGCTCAAGATAGCTAGTGCTAATTATATTTCGTCGCTTCATTCTTCAGATAGTATGCAATTAAACAGGTAGTCCTTTTAAGGTACTAGGTAACTTCGCACAGTTTTAGACTATGTCATTTCATCAACCCCGGTCCCAACAAGTCTTCATTCTTTTTTCGTGCGTGGTAACAAGCACACGTCTTATACCAACGAGTAACTTAACAGTTTAATATTAAATATGCTGTAAAAGTTGTACTAAAAGTTCGAAAATTAGAACTAACAATAAAGAATAAACGATTTTTAATAAGCCATTTTTTGTTTTTTTCATAAGTGATCGCGGGTATCTATAAACTATAATTTTGCTTTATCGGAAAGATGCAAAAAACACGTGTTATCTAGAATAGATATATAACGTTATCCGCTTGAATTCCTGGTAGTATTCTGCCTGATGTTTTTATAATAAACTATAATTTCGCTTTGTCGAAAAGATGCAGAAAATACGTGTAATCTATAACAGACATATCACGCTATCTGCGAAAATTCCTGGTAGTGTTCTTCCTGATGATTATTATTATAAACTATAATTTTCGCTTTGTCGAAAAGACGCAGAAATTACGTGTAATCTATCATTTTTTTTAGATGTTGTACAAAGACCTAGCCCAGGTTGTGACATTTCTTTACTGGCAGTCTTCTACCTGATGTTTCTTATTCAGATTAATGCTGTTTAGTACTCGTATTGTTATTTTTGTCTTTTTTTCAATAATGTTTAAAACTTTTAATACGAAAACAGAAAATGCGTGTAGTCTGAAAGGGATTCAACACGATATCTTTATTACTTAATATTCCATTATTTCTATTTTTTTTTCAAATCTGAAAGTCGTCATTAAAATTATTTAAATATAATGATGAACCCAGGGGACGAATCTCCAGCTAGCCATTTCAGGTACCGCAATACCTGAGTACTCTATGTAGACGCTCCCTAAGGATCTGGAACCGTCGGCCTCCCAGAATGAACCGAGCCAGTTTTATTTCCGACATGGATCCAGAGATTCTTTCTAACCTCGGGGCTTAAGGAGCTCCAGTTATGGAATTACCGCTATAAAAAATAAAAAAGTAACAATAATAATAAAGTACACCGAAGCAAATTTCAACCAGTCCAGGACTCGTGCACCGAATCAACCATAACTCAGGTACACGCAGGTCGAATCCATTACTTCTACGATTATTGGCCTAAAATAACAAATAATGAAACGAGTTTAAAATGGATACAATTCCGTTTCTCAATTCCATTTCATGATAAAATTACACCAGTATTACTCCCAAACATATTTTTTCGCATAGTGAAAAACGAAATATGATAATAGCAGTTAGTAAACTTAGAGGCTATTAAACCTTGTTATACCGACCAAATTCAAATTCAAATTCAAATATTTATTTCTCAACATTGACAATTACTTGTTCTTATTGACGTCAAATAAAACATGATTCTACCACCAGTTCGAAAAAAAACCTTCGTGAAGAAGAACTGGCAAGAAACTTCACGGGTATATTTTTTTTTTCAAAATAAATTTACAGAGTCTCTTTATGTCTATACAAAATTATTCTTTTCTGCATCTGTTAGCTCGGCAAGTCTCCCTCCCCCCAAGTATCCAAACGACGAACACCCTCAAACGGCACCCGTTCACGAGTTAACGCGGGATCCAGCCATCGCCCTCCTCAACCATATTAGAGGGAAGTGAACGACCCGTCACCCGACGCTACCATAAGAAGACGTACTTTAGTGAAAATGACGCTTTAGATATTCATCGGGACGAGGAACTCATCGCACAGACACATTACACATGCTTTGTTACAAATACTAGTACAATCCTGTTAATGAGGGGATTATACCCAAGGGCTTTTATCATCCAAATAATCGGATAGTTTATAATATGCTCTAGCACACAACTTCTCCTTTATAGTTTCTTTGAATTTGTCAGTAGGAAGACCTTGGATATCCTCAGGAACCTTATTATAAAAGCGTATACATTGACCCATGAATGAGTTAGTGACTTTATGAAGCCTGCTATTATGAGCTGCCAGCATATTTCTTCCTCTTGTGTTAACATTGTGCAGATCTTTTTTTGTTTTGAACAAGGTTATGTTCTTTTTAACATACATTAAATTTTCTAAAATATATTGTGAATGGAAGGTAAGAATATTTATTTCCTTAAATTTACTTCTAAGTGACACCCTTGGACCGAGCTGATAGATTGCGCGAACAGCCCTTTTCTGCAGAATAAATATAGCATCGATGTCGGCAGCACTCCCCCACAGCAGAATACCATATGTCATGAGGCTGTGGAAGTAACCAAAATAGACTAATCGAGCAGTTGTTTCATTTGAAATTTGTCTAATTTTTTTAACAGCATATGCGGCAGAGCCAGTTTATATCAAACAAATATAATAATTAAATATAATAGTTGAATATCAGCGCCGAAACTCAACGGCGAATACGGTTCTTACATACTAAACAACAAAAAAAAATTATAAATAAAATTATACAATTTTGTAGAAAAAGTACACTTCAAAATGGAAGCTTATAAAACAGCTTCTAAATTTATTCCCCATAATGGTTTCTTAGCTATGTGAACCCAGACAAGAGTTCTGCGGTTTACTTCCACTTCAAACGCCGTCGCACCGCCTACAATTTCCACGTTCGACTGTTACGTATTCCCATCCCCTGGAAGCGCAGTACCAAATACTTAGGCGTTAAACCTGAGGCTCTTTTTCAAGCCACACGTCGAAAAATATTAAAGCTTCGAACTCGGGGTTCTTGTTTGTAACATGAAAGACCCCTCACAGAGCCGCGTCGAGTCAGACGCTAAGTCGGTGGATAAAGCAGACGCTAGCTACGAGCGGCGTTGTCATGATTGTGTTCAGCGCACACAGCACGCGGCACGTGCTCAGTGTAGGTTATCCGAGAAACGGCTAGGTGGACCTAAAACATTCAGGCTTTTAAAATTTTTTACCACAAACCTATATTAGACCCACTAAACAACTTTGCTTTGTCCGTACTCAATAAAGGAACAAACCACCTAATATCTTCCGATAAAGAGATTAATTAAAATTAAATTATTCTTAAATTATGTACTAGGTATTTAATGAATTATGAATTAATGAATAAACATAATTAAATAAATTATAATTTGTAAAGACAAAAGTAAACAAAACATGGTCTCAAAAAGTCTACCTGTTTAATTATAATAGGTCTTTACCTATGAAACTGCCGTTTTGCCGTACTAGCCATTTCAAATGAAAATATTTTTTTTTTTGACTGACAATTCTAATTTCAAATTAATTTTATTTGACAAACATGGAATTCTTTTTCTAAAATCGTCATTTGTTTAATAGTTAGTGTTTTGATTTCAACGCATTCGAACATTTTTCGTCATCATGGATAAGTTAAAAATTCGAGTAATTATGGAGTATGAGTACCGTCGTGGCAGCAAAGCGGCACAAGCGGCACGCAACATCAACGATGTTTACGGAGCGAACACTACAAACGAACGCACCACCCGTTATTGATTTACCTGCTTCCGTTCTGGAAATGTTGACCTGAAAAATGAACTCCGTGGTCGTCCGAAAACTTTGGTCGACAATGACGAATTAAAGGCAATTGTGGAAGCTGATGAAACTCAATCTACGACTGAATTAGCAGCAGCTTTCGACGTTAGCATCAAAACAATATTGGTCCATTTGCGTCAAATTGGCAAGGTAAAAAAGCTTGACAAATGGGTACCCCACGAACTCAATGACCGCCAGCGCGAAGCGCCAGCCACGACGGTACTCATACTCCATAATTACTCGAATTTTTAACTTATCCATGATGACGAAAAATGTTCGAATGCGTTGAAAACAAAACACTGACTATTAAACAAATGACGATTTTAGAAAAAGAATTCCATGTTTGTCAAATAAAATTAATTTGAAATTAGAATTATCAGTCAAAAAAAAATATTTTCATTTGAAATGGCCAGTACGGCAAAACGGCAGTTTCATAGGTAAAGACCTATTATATGCAGATCTTCAAGTTTTAAGGACATTTTGCTCTGCTGAAGCCCAAATTTTATATGAAAATCTACGTCATGAATAATTTCTCATCAAAAATGAATATCTGATTTTAATTCTATTATTTTATTTAAAAATACCCTA
Source organism: Marasmarcha lunaedactyla (assembly GCA_923062675.1). Lineage (NCBI taxonomy): Eukaryota > Metazoa > Arthropoda > Insecta > Lepidoptera > Pterophoridae > Marasmarcha > Marasmarcha lunaedactyla. The sequence continues at coordinate 38,776,902 of OV281339.1, read as the reverse complement.
TTCTTAATAAAATTATAATTAACAAAGAGTGGAATAATCACTGACATTCCTTGTTCTCTGCAATTACATAATAATAACAATTTACTGTTTTAGTAAGTTTGCGAGCTTTTGTACCATTGATTGTAATTTTACTAATGAAAATGTAAAACAAAATAGTTTCTGCTAGTAATATACTAAGATAAATATTTTCCAGACATTTATAAGAAATTCTATGAATTGCAAACTCAAAAAATTGAATTACTCGAAAACTCTTCTAACTGACATTCCTTGTTCTTCCCGCGTAGTCTTCAAATTGATTACAAAGAATAAATATTTCGCAGGGTTTATTATGATCTATTTTATTATAACTTACTTGTATAACATCTAATAATCTTACATATTTCATAATAAATCTAAGAGTTATGTTAATATACACTTATAAAATGCATTTAAAATATACTAATAAATGCCATAATATTTGTGTAATTACTACATGATTAATACTAATATGGGAAATGGGTACATCAGACTATATGATGAATATTGATTACTGCACCTTATTTTATTATACCTAGTAAAAGCTGTAATTTGCTAAGAACAGAAGCTATAAAAGGCAAACAATAAATTTAATATGCATAAAATGAAGCAATCTAACATGAAATCATGCGACAATGAGCTGTCTTGTGCCATGAGATGAGTGATCTACCTTATATACCTTACGGAAGGGCGGGTCCGGGCTTTTAGCGTCTGTGTAACACTGACACGGCTTGGACTTGGGCACGCCGGCCACGGCAAACACTGTAAGAGTGTCTTCAGGCTGCGCTGTTATACTACGCGGGTCCATCTCTAACACCACCCAGGACACGTTTGCGGGGAAAAGGACTCTGTGTATCAGCATAATTAGGTGTCATGATTAGTGAAGAAGTTGGCGCTTCCTTTCGTCGTAGGCGCTTCGACGTTTAGTGCTCAAAGGTACGCAAATGGCGTATATGAAATAATTACTTTATAAAACAAAATGTATTTTACAACTAAGATTCAAATAAATAAATAAAAAATATGTGATACATACACATATATACACAAAGCTATTAGAAATCGATGACTTAACAGCGAAATCATATAAAAATGAACACATTATTTACTAAGAATTATTTACGTGTTTGATAAATAACGATCAACAGATAAAAACATTGTTTTGAGAATAGGCAAACACAAGAAAAAGCATAAATTTCTGTCATCGTACCTCATATTACTGACTGAGGCTTGTTTGTAAGGGTGTTCACTTTCCACCCAGGTGTAGTAGTGGGTAGTGGTTGTGCTCGTTTCTTCTGCGCTTGGAATTAATAAGTTCATTGCTGTGACTTGCGGCAACAGCTTGCGTATCATTTCCAGGACTTTTATTACACTCTGCAAGTAATGACAACATTTAAAATTAGGTCTAGTAAATGTAAATCTTTTTGAAGATTTTACAATGAAAAACTTACTTTAGAATCTTCTAAACCTTCCAAATTAGCCAAGGTGAATGGCACAAGTATATTAATCGCTGGTGATTGTTGCAAAACGGCAGCATTTCTTCTTAAATCTTCGGACGTAAGTTCATTGCGTAAGGTGCAAAACAGCTCAGCACAGCGATCAAGAATAGTTGACACTATTCGAAGAGTTATAGTACGAAGAGATAGGATTAAGGCGTCTGTGCTTTCACCGGTATTGGTCGTCTTCGATGTTCTGAAATTATGATATTTATATATCGTTTTATAATGTTATACAAATATATTCGTATTGAAACTATTTTGCAAACACACGATTAATTACTTACCCGTAATAAATCAAGCTAGGTATTTGTCCCCGTGCTAAAGTGGTGCCATTAAAACTTAAAGAACAGGAAGCGAATTTGAAATTGGTGCCATCAGGTCCCTTCACGGACGGCAGGCCACAGTCACCATTTGCCGTTCTGCCACCGTGGTTACATAGTCTCAAGGCATATCTTAAGTCCTCCTGCATTATAAAATATGAAATGTAAAATAAGGATGCAAATGATGAATATTGATAAAAAATAATATATTTATAAAGTTGTCCGTACCTTGAGAGACACGGGCTTTTCAAACTTAATATGTGCGATCTCATGTTGACACTCTGCTGCAGAATAGGTTCCATTTACCACATCCACGCTCATCCAACAGTGCGAGGGTTCAGTTTCTTCACCGTTTTCGTCACGCAATTGCTGAAAAATAACAATTTATTAGGTAACTGAATAATTCGAATTCAAGCATGTAAAATAGACTGGCTGAAGTGTACGTACTCTAACATCGTGTAATAACTCCAAAGTGTATTCACTAATGCCCAATCCTCCATAAACGCATGCGCCGACCAACATAATCCCAGGTCGATCCACGGTAAAGCAAATGGCATCTGGACTTCCGTTTCCGGTGTTCCATACCCGAGAACTATTCATACGCATGAATCGAGAAGGTGTAATCAGATGCTTCACAGTGTTCGTGTCTAGGTCCTCCTGTTGAAAATTAGAGAAAATTAAAGTAGAACGTCACAAATGGAGTGGGTCTATTAATATTAAAGCATAACTTACTTTAATATTAGAGGCACTATAACATAATTCCCCTATGATCCTAGCACACAACTTGCAGCAGAATTCTGAAAGTTTCTGATTCTGTCTCATCTCTCCGTGGTCGTGCGGTTGGCCACATTGTCTCGTCATCATTTGCTGCTTTATAGGGATCATCACTATGTCCAGTAGCCGTGGAATCACATCAAGAAGATTCCATTCTAGGTGACTTGACTTTGCCTCTACAGTATCTGGAACCTAAGTACAAAAACCGATATTAGTGCTGTGTAAAAAATAACCCAAGTAGAAATAGACATTTTTATTCTCATAAGTCTGTACTTTGGCTTCTCGATTTGCTCTTGGAGGCACTGGAGGTGGCTTTGGAGCATGCGACGACCTCGGGACTGTAGCCGACTTAGCTGGTGCCTCTTTTGCAATCTGTAAAAGTAAAAATTAATTATGTTAGATTAATTACAGCTTAAATCCAGAAACATGCAATATAAAAACAAAACAAGTAACATTACCTTGGGTGGCATACAGACTGTAGATCTTCTTGTGTCCATATTATTAAGGCTTTTCTGGGTCAAAGGTACTACGTAATGTAAAACATCTCGCAGGCTTTTAGCGCCAGCTGTTGCGGCACAAGTTGACGTCAATTCTCGGATCTGAGAAGGTGAAACTACTCCGTCCTGAAAATGAAAACAAAAATCCTTAAGTGACGGCCCACTAAAAACCACAGCTAGTGTGATCCAGCATTTCCACTGTGACATTTTTACCTGAACTTGAAACAGTAGCGCACATAATTGGTTCCATTTTAAAACAGGCGTCGGAAAAAATGCATGAAAACATGCTGTGATTGTATCGTGAGCTTCATTCAGAATAGAATTAGTTAACTCTAATGCAAATTGGACGTAACATACTCGGTGAGCCTTATTCTTCCCTGGTCTTCTAGGCAACACCGAGCAGGTAGGAATATCGTCCGCCATTATATTTAGAATCAGCGATTTTACTTCAGCTATAGCTTCAAAATACGACATGTACTCATGGGAGTTCCTTTTCCTATTATTCTGTGGGTATATCTCATTTATATACGACTTCACTAACCTCAAACACGCTCTAATAACATAAACCAGGCGTTTTTGATGTTTCATCATTGTCAGTTTTTGATAATTTATAGGTAATTGGCCATTTGTTTCTAGTATCTTAGCTTTAAAAGTTTCCCAACTCCACCTGAGGAGTTTTATGAGGGACTTAAAACATTGGACGGTTACTTTTCTAGAAATATTTTTAGTTAAAACAATGATAGGTTCTCCAGGGTCAATGTGTCGGTTAGGCACGGCATGGTCGGGGGACATGACGTTGTACAAGATGCAAGGGATCTGGCCCGCGTTCACGTCGGTACCGTTGTTTGACTTCTTGGACGTTTTGAAATGGAATCCGATCTCATCGTTGATAACCATGGCTTGGCCTGAAGAACCACAGTCGGACGACGGGCCGCTGATACAAGCCCAGGCGACATACCATCTATTTGCCTGTTAATTGAAAAAGTATTGTAATAATTTGTATAGACCGGATTCAAACACAAATTTTAAATAAACCGAGTTTAAAAGAAACTTGCCACTACTGGAACTGGCGTCTCAAACAGCAAAGGAAATTTGTCTTTTGGCGCACACTCATAGACCACTTCTTCACTTTCGGCTATCACGTCTCCGTCTCCTTCTTGTTCACCGCCGTCCAATCCGAGATCAAACAATTTGATCTTAGCTGTGTAGTCACCACGACCGCCGTACAAACCAAAGCCACCTGTTGCCAAGGGTAAATATTTGTAAAGATTTTTTGGCTGAAATTATTTTTTTTTTATTATTTTAGTATTAAAACACACCCAAAACAATATCAGCGTCGCACATAAATCTTATAGCTTCAACGGAATGTCCCGAGTAACCCCAGCCGCCTCCATGACTCTCAAAGCGGTTTACCGTCTGAAAATCACCCTTGATTGGCACTGTAGGGCTGCAGGGTGCGTCTACCTTAGGTTCACAGTGGTTTAGCCTAAAAAAAAATTATTATGATTTATTAACAAACAACATAACAAAGACGTTATTCAGAGTAAACTTGTTAGAAACTTACTTATTATCGTAGGCGTAAGTCAATGAGTCTAAACAGCCAAGTAAATGCAAGGCCAGGTGCATCCTTGTGACTTTACACCCCGTAATCACAGGAATCGCAAGTTCCTGATTCAATACTGACATGTTTGTCAAAGCCACAGCGTCTACTGGCTTCTCGTCTTTGTCTGACATGACTTCAAAATTTTCAAGGTTTTTGAACTCATCCAATCTTTTCATTATTCCGTGATTGGGGTATTCATAATCGACGTCATTATACAACGCAGTGTTTGTAGTGCAACATTTGCTTATCTTGTGAGAGTCGTAGGCCATTATGTTGTAGCATTTGATGACCCTCATCTGAGGCTGGTAGCTCCACAGGATGTCATACAGCGGGTCGAGGCACGCAAGGGAGTTCACAAAGTCCACTTGTTCCGGTCCTGCCCACGCGTTGCATGATCCATCCGATTTGTTTATAGTTATACACTTGAACGTGTGTTCCGGACGGTTCGGCAGGATCACTGTAAATAAGTTTAAAAAAGTTAGAAATTTACATCACATTCTAATTTTTTTTCTACTGACTTACCGATAGAGTTATGGTTTGCCGTGATGGTGCAACTGAAGAGCGTGTCCGTCTTGATGACGGACTGCGAGACTTGGACGAAGGTCTGGTCCCCGGAGGCGGAGACCCACACTGCTTTGCAGGCGTGACGTGGGCCGAAGCGCGGCACGCGACCCGGCGTCGCAAACCATATCGGAGATCGCTCCGGTCGAGAACTAGCGTCGTCCAAGCGAGGCCGACCCAGCGAACCTTTCTGTAAAAAGATAAAAAGGAGAGCTATATCAGAATTTCAAGTAATAGAGCTGTGTTACAAAAAATTATAAAAGCAGCAGTTCATAAAAAAAATTTAAACCACTACGCACAATATTAATTATATTTGCAGGCCAACTCAGGTATCACTGTTTGTATGAAACTCTTTTCTAAACTCTAATGATTACAACAGCCCTGCGGCTGTAATATTGAATTATGTTATTATGATTAAGTTATTACAGTGTAGGATTCTCATTCAGTGACTGTTATCTAGAATCCGAGGTAGCAAGTCTATAGACATTTTATCTCTACCGCTTACAAGCACTTGATGCATGTCGTTAAACTTTGTATGAATACGAGTTTAACATCGACACAATAACAAATTTTAAATTCCGGGCGAAAGTCTTTAGATTCCAGACTATCTCTAACTTCGACGCTATCTCGAAAAATGAAAATTACTACCCAGCCAGGAACTTTTTTTGTATATGTATTACTTACTTAACTATATTTAAAAAAAAAAAGAATTTCGATGCGTAATTTTTTTGTCTGTGAAAATAAAGAAAAACAGTTCGCGCGAGTCGTTGTTTTGATTGATAAAATATGCGCGCGCAAGCGGAAATAGAGGCGTTGAACTCTCCTGCATATGAAATCAAAAAAGTAACTGACGGCGGTATTTTTTTATACACATATAAGTATATATTACAAAAAATCTAGTTAAATTTATTATGTGTTAAGGATAATTTATTGTATTATCAAAAAACTTGAATAATATTTAAACTCTTTGTGTAGTGAAAAAAAAAATTTGAATCGTAAATAAATACGATAACGTAAAGTGAGAAGCACGTTGCAATAACAGTTACTCAACGAGCAAGAGCGTTAAAAGAACACCTACTTATTCCAAAATTATAGTCGTGGTAATAAAAGTTTTCATACTTTTGTGATGACATTTTGTGCCACTTAATTCAGCTTATACATGACATTTGTACCTAGTGCTCTAAGCCCGGTGACATTTAAAAGGCCCATAGAGCCATAAATAAACTGCCCACTTCGAAAAAAAAATGCCTAGTGCTTATGTATTAAAATAAAATATTATTTATGCTCGTCATGACGCTAACTCACACCATTTAACCCGAATGCCAATAAAATTGTGTCTGGAAACCGAGAGCAACTTTGTTAAACCCTTATGAAAATATATTTTAAATTCAGAAAATATTCTAAAAGAATTCTGAAAATTGGAAGAAGTTTTGTGAAAATCAAATGGGGGAGTTATGCGCCTACCTGATAACTTCCAAAGGTGTAGACCTCCCCATCCCTGGTGAGCACCACGCTATGGTTACTGCCAGCGGAGACCGAGGCCGCGCGCGGGATCCGAACGTGTATCACGCGTTGATGCATGTTCACGTCGCCCGTGCCGAGTTGCCCGAACTGGTTCGACCCGAAGGTTAGCACGTCGCCTGAGATAGAGACAGTTTCTTTAGAGGACAAACGGTTAGTGGTTTCACATGTACCCTTGATTGCGGCAATAAAGAAAGTAATAGCGTTAATCTTCTAAAGAGAAATAAAAAACATATTACTGGCCCGCGTTCTGCCACACCTCGTGGGAATGTGTTTCTTTAAATATAGCCCGTTACTCTTGAAAAAACTTTCAGTTTAGTAGTTTTAGAATTTACCGATAACATAAACAAAGAACTCTGTTCTTAATCTAATAATACAATATAAAACTTACAGATTTTAACAAACAGTTTCAGTTATTTTATGCTAATCATCTGTCATACAGGCCTCCTGTAACAGACATCAAACTCTCACACTCCTCAACAGTCTTTAAACGTGTATTTATATTTAATCTTTCTTTAAGGTACTGATGGTATGTAACTTAATTTTATCTGAACTTTATGATTAATAACCATCAACTGTTTGTTAATATTTCCTGTCTTCAAATTAAATTACTCTTATTATTTATTGTTGTTCAGACCTAATCGATTATAATGACAATTTGAAACAAACAAATCTTTTCTTTCTGTAATATGAGTAATGTTTTAGCTAAGTTAAAAGAATTAGGTGCGCTACCCACATGTCCGGGCTGACACATTCGGGTCGGCAGTGTTTGTTGAACGCTAAGCCAGTCCTGATCGCGTCATGCATCCGGGCTTCATGCAGGTTAGCATCGTCCTCGTCTCACCGAAACCCAAGCGGCATTTTTATTACCGTCCATCTACACATATACATATACTGTATACATATATATATACTTATTACCATAGACTTTTACGCCCGACAGTGTCGATTAGTGCTGGTCCGATTATGTGGATACCGTCCAGTATATTACTTGTTGTATGTAAGAGTTTCATTGTGTAGCAGTTTCTTCTATTGTACAATATACATTTTATACAAGTTCATCGTCCTTGCGGTTTAATAATAGATGAAATCTCATTAACTCGCTGTAACTTCAGTAAATAAGTATTGAAACAAAATACGTAATTGACATCGTCGGTTTTCAGATAAAGTAAAATAGCCGTAAATATTAGGTCCTTACATATGAATATGGCATTTTGTCGTACTGGCCACTTTGATCTGTATTATCTCCTCTTTGGTTAAGAATTCCAATTTCAAATATATACAGCTATTTACTCACGCATTTGTGTTTCGAAAACCGTAATTCATTTTTTTTCCTCTTTTGGGTATTTCTTTGCGTCACTTAGTTTACAAAATGGAAAACTTGAAATATCGCGTTATTTACGAGTACGAGTTCCACCGTGGCACGAGTGCTGCAAAAACGGTTCGAAGTATGAATGCTGTGTATGGCGGCGGTGTCGCAAAAGAAAAGACAGTGCGTTTTTGGTCCCAACGTTTTCGTTCTGGAAATTTCGAACTGCAGAACAAGCACCGTGGACGGCCGTAGACCAAAGTTGGTAATGAAGAACTGGAGGCTATTGTGGAAGCGGATCCATCGCAAACCACGTCCTATATACAACTTTTTTGCACTTAGAGGAATAATTTATAAATTACTCGTATGGTACAGACCAATAGATGGGACCTAAGATTTAAATAAATTTTTAAGGTGCACAAAAATGGAGATTTCTAGAGACGTTCTACCAGCCACTCCTTCTTCTTCACGTTTAGTAGTGGGTATGGAAGTCGACCGAACCCCACAAGGATCTTTGAGAGTAGGGGAAAAAGTAATTCTCGAAAAAACCGACTCAGGATCACTTCAAGTACGTAAAATACAAGTAAACTATTCTTTTTTTCATTTATTTCTGTAATTTTGATCCAGTCTCATATTTTGAACGTTGTCTGTACACAGTTCTGGCGACCTCAAAATATTGAAGTGGGGGAAGGGAGTCTCGTGGAGGAGAACAGGCTGAGACCCCGTCGCCTCGTCCCATTAGAAGATGATCAAGTGAGTATATATTTTTTTGTTTTTACGGGTTTACGGGATAATAAGAACTTCATTAATTATTCAGTATTATTTTGTTTGTGAGACTTCATGGTCAGTGGTCAACAGGATAATAGCGAAAGCAGGTATATTTCTGTAAGTTGATCTGCTTGAATATCTGCGGACGATTGTTTTCAGGAGTTGTTTTACATTTGCTAATAACATCTTATAACAATATTTTTTCGGCTTTGTGATATTTAGGTGCTTGAGGTGGTATTTTGTGTGGTATTTAGGTAGACGAAGAAGAGCTGACCGAGGAGGAGCTGGAAGCTCTTCTTCATGATGATGCAGACAATGGAGACGGGGAAGAGGGGGAAGATGTTTCTGCTTTTGATTGATCAGAAGATTTTGACACTTTTTCTGGACAACCAGAAAGTGGGGAATTCTCACAGCCTGGCCCCAAAATTGACGGAACAAGTCCATCAGGCTTGTTCCTTCAATTGTGGGACCAAAATCTTATGGCCACTATTGTGACGGAAACGAACAAATATGCATGGGCAACTACACTCGGCGTCACAAAAATCGCACCTTTCGAAAAAGCAACTTTAAAATACTTTTACTCAAACTTTGTCCATAGTAAGGGTATGATTGTAGGATATCATTGGAAAGGTTATTTAATTGCCTATTAGAAATTACAAACATGTGTATATGTTTTAAAGCTTTTAGTAAAAAAATCTTAAAAAGGATAAAAGTTACAAAATCTAAATTTAAAAAAACATAAAATAATCTCAAATCATTCCTTAAAATCTAGTGTTTCCTCCCCTTGCTTTGATGACAGCTTCCATCCGATCCTTCATGGACCTCACGAGGGTCACCACTCTCTCTTGGGGTATGTTCTCCCATTCTTCCTTCACGGCATCCTGAAGCTCTTGGAGAGTGGTGGGAGCAGGATCACGTGCTCTTACGTGTCTCTTTACATCGTCCCAGAGATGCTCGATCGGGTTTAGGTCTGGGCTTCGTGCTGGCCACTGCATAACAGGAATCTCAACCTCTTCCAAGTAGTCCCGCACAGAAAACGCAGTGTGGCAACGGGCGTTACCGTGCATTAACATGAAACCATCGCCAACAAAACCGGCATACGGGACCACATGGTCTTGTAAGATTTCTGTTATGTACCGCCCAGCATTCAGCGACCCTTGCCCGCGACCACCGCCAGTCCGAGAGACGCACACAAGTTCCGCTTTCCCTTCAACGGATAGAACCCTTCCCCCAGAACATACAGGAACCACCTCCGTATTCGACGGATTCCTCTATACACGCTTGGGTAAAACGTTCCCCTCTTCTTCGGTATACCATTCTGCGTCTATCATTGCAGAAAAGATATACTCGTGTCTCATCGGTAAAGAGAACGGCCCTCCACTGGTCAAGCGTCCAGTTGACATGCTCCTGAGCAAATTGTAACCGCTCTCTCCGATGTCGCACGGTCAATTTTGGGCCTCTAGCAGGTCTGTGAGCTCTTAATTCCTTTTCTTTCAATCTTCTTCTAATCGTAGAGACACTCACAGACGTTCTACGAGCTGACCGGAGCTCTTGTTGCACCTCAACAGCATTGCTGAAGCGGTGGCGCAACGACGTAGACACAATGAAATGGTCGTCTCTTTCTGATGTACAACGTTTTCTTCCGGATCCACGTCTTCGGGTATAGCCACTAGTCTCACGGAACCGTTGGTATACTCGTCGTACTGCAAATCGGCTAAGGTTCAACTGTCGAGCAACGTCAACCTGTCGCAGTCCTGTTTGCAATAGAGTAACGATTTGAGCGGCTTCTTCAGGGGTTGTATCCATCTTCAGGTACAGTTCTTTTGCGTATGTTGTTCCAGTGTGTTCACTCACACAATTCCGCTATCAGTTGGCACAGAAGCTATTGCAGCAATTCGCCACAGCCGTCCCCATACGACAGAGAACGGAGGAAGCAACAACCCTGGATCGCTTTAACAAGAAATTTGACCACTTTCGTGAGCACATCGCTCCGTGTGTAGCCACTGTAAAGTATTTCTTTGTGTTGGCCATTGTTGGAAAGACTACCATACAGTTTAAAATGTTAAGTTTATTTTATTTATTATACTTATTATTGTCTCATTTATATTATTTATGATTTATATTATAACTATTAATATATTTCGTTTAGCTAATCAATTTTTTTTTATGTGGGTCTGTTTTTATTATTGTTATATATTTTTTTTATTACACTAAAATGTAGCGGAACGAGCAGACAATTCACCTAATGGTAAGTGAACCTTCGCCGGTTCAAAGTTCCAATGATTTATCTGCATCTGGAGACTTGCCTAGCTGATGAACAGATGCAGATAAGAATAATTTTGTACAGACATATATAAAGAGACACTGTAAATTTATTTTGAAAAAATATACCCGTGATGTTTCTTGCCATTTCTTCTTCACGAAGGTTTTCCCGAACTGGTGGTTGAGGCATGTTTTATTTGACGTCAATAAGAACAAGTAATTGCCAATGTTGAGAAAATAAATATTTCATTTCAGTTCAAGATTATTATTATTTTGAATTAATTCTATAACGTCTTTTTTTTTAAGATCTTTTAGATTATTAAAGGATTTATCTATCAAAAGCGTTTTCACTAGATTCAAGAAATTTATATAACTTTTTTTAAATTTTTTTGGCGGGATAGATCTATCCCACGGCAGTAAAGCGCGCGCTCTGCTTCACGCACACATGCATAACATTGCGATGCACTGAGAATTTCGTTTCCTGTTTTATTTTACTATTTTTGTAAATATTTTGTATAAAAGCTGTCTATGATAAATATATTAGAATGAAGCCTAGTATTTCTCTTTTAGGTTATTACCATTACCAAAGTAGGAGTTCAGAAATAGGATATAAATTGAGTGTCATAAAAAACGGTGCTATCTTCAGTTTTTGGATAAAAAATTAATTTATTTTAAATATATCGTGTATTTTTGTGGGTGTTATATGAAATTTGATATTCTACTTATGTAAATAAGTTTAGTGCTCACAAACATCTCCAACAATATATTTCTTGTTTTTGAGCATCTAAAAGTGCAGCGTGAAGTAAGTGTAAAATGGCGTAAATTCGTATCTGATTTACAATTTTCTAAATAGATGTTATGGCTCAAATTATGGTTGGTATATTGTAAATTATGGTTATGGTTGAACTCTATGTTCCCTCAAATAAGAAAACTTGAAATAAGTTATAGTAATTGAATCTGACAATTGAAAATCTACAATTTCTTAGGACCATGGCAATTCTAATCCATTATTTCAATTTAACAGCTTGTAGAAAATAAATAAAACATCTTATAGTTATAAAGTTTGTTTTAATACATAGCTAATTTATCTGACTTTTAATAATATGTATTATCATAATGCATAACAAAGTCGTATGTGCAAATTTTCGTAAAAATTTTAAGCTCAGCGTTTGAATAATTCGCGGCAGACCCGCGTTCAAATCTGGCAGCACTGTCTGCGTACTAAAGGTTGAGCGGGCGCGCGGTCATTCGTAACGGCAGTAGTCGCGCGTAATCGAAACGACCTATGGGATATATTAGACAAATAAAGCACTAATTATCCAATAACCTTTTTTTTGTACACAAATACATTATCATTATATTTAGAGTCTAATAGGTGAAAATAAATTATTTAAATAAAAAAAATAAACAATAATAAATCAATTAACATAAATCAAGTATTCTTCGGATGTAAACTATTTTCCATAACTATGTATAAATTAGCTGTAAGTTCTCCAAAAAGTGTTAAATAAAATAAAATAAATAAATAAAATAAAAACAATTTAGGAACATCTTTTTACATACCTAAGACTAGTTTATATACCTAGTAAGAAACAGTAGAATTGACAAAATAATAATAAACATAATTAAACTTTGGTTGAGTTTTCATCAGGATCAGTTTCTTCATCCAAATAACATTCATTGCAAATGACTGTAGTGTGACTTCTGCAAATATTTCTCCGACATGATGTACATTGTGTCTTCGATTGCCTCCTTTTTTTGCTGAACTTATTTTTACAGAAATATAGGAATGCCTGTCCCATCACTTGCATATCAATCCTCTAAATTGGAGTGTGACGTCAAGGATCCCGCTATTTACAATAATCCGAAAAGTGCTCGAATTTCTACAGCATCAGTCGGTTTGCAGTCACGTGGTCTGTCATACGATGGTGCTTTTTTTTTCAATAAATTCGTTGGTATGTCTTACTACTTTTGCGTAAATGTTGTCACCACCCTGCAATACCTACGACTAGCTGAATCTGCAGTGAGAATATTTTGAACTTGACGCCTCGCCCTGTTGTTATTGGATTTTCGCCACTACGTTACTTTATCACACCCTGTAAAACAGTTGTTTATATCTGAAAGAGGCAAATCATCCTCATCTGAATCCGAGCTGTTTGATTTCTCAGCAGATTGAGTACCCTCTGAAACGATGTGGTCGGAAGTTTCTGAGCCTTGGTCGCTGAGCTCTGATTCACTTTCTTCTTCATCAAAGCGACAGGCTACTAGAAATGAGAAATACATCTGACGACTAATAATAAAATTGTGAACGACGATGTATAAAGCACGATTAGACACCCCGCCCGCTAGAAGGTTAAGAATTCCAATTTCAAATTTATACAGCTATTTACTCACGCATTTGTGTTTCGAAAACCGTAATTCATTTTTTTTCCTCTTTTGGTTTTTTCTTTGCGTCACTTAGTTTACAAAATGGAATGCGAGTACGAATACCACTGTGGCAGCAGTGCTGCAGAAACGGCTCGAAGTATTAATGCTGTGTATGGCGGCGGTGTCGCAAAAGAAAACACAGTGCGTTTTTGGTTCCAACGTTTACGTTCTGGAATTTCGACCTGCAGAACAAGCCCCGTGGTTGGCCGGAGACCAAAACTGATAATGAAGAATTGAACGCTACTGTTGAAGCGCATTCATCGCAAACCACGTCCGAGTTAGCTGTAGGCTGCGGTGTTACTGGCATAACTGTTTTAATCCACTTGAAGCAAATTGGGAAGGTGAAAAAGCTTCAGAGGTCGGTACCTCATGAACTGAGTGCACAAACCGACAAAGGCGCGTCGACTGCTGCGTTACATTACTCAACCTGTGATGAAAAGTGGATCCTGTACGACAACTGGAATCGCTCATCGCAATGAATGAAGCCTGGCGAACCAGCCAAATGCTGCCCCAAGCAAAAAAGCGACTCAGCAAAAGTTACTTGTGAGCGTTTGGTGGAGTGCCTAGTCAGCAACTGCAAACCATGATGGAAAAGCTAGCTGCTAAACAACCAAGGCTGATTAGAAGAAGGCTCCAAATTAGAGGAGCTTTAATCGGAATGTCTAAGACATCTACCGTCTCCTCGATTCTTGCTCCAACAGATTTCAATTTTTGTCAAAATTCGAATAACTTCTTGCAAGGTAAAAAATTCAACTCCGATGGGCCAGTCCAAAGGGCCTTCAAAGATGTTATTCACTCCCGTCCGAATGGTTATTTTAGTAAAGGGATAGATATAGATAGCAATGGTACATACTTTGATTAAATTAATATATTATATTTAAAAAAATTACTTTATGTTCCTCCCTTTCAAAATGCCAATTTCATATGTAATGACCTAATATTATTTCACTTCCCTAAGAATAGCATTTCAATTGTAACGGGTTCTGTCTGTCGTGTGGGACTTCACCATACGTGTTCAGCGGGATGCTATGTGGCAGAACAGCGGCGACGGTGCGGCCCAACCCTACCGCGTCACAGTGGAGACTTCTATCTATCGTGTGGGACACTCATCATACTCCTTCAACGGGAAGGTGTGTTGCACACCAGCGGCGACATTGCGGCCCAAGCCTACCTAGTCACAGTAGCGGGTTCTGTCTGTCGCGTGGGACACTCACCATACGTGTTCAGCGGGGTGGTGTGTTACAGACCAGCTGCCGCACGTGTATCAGACTAGAAGGCCGGCAATTCGAGCACGTACCTACTAAATGTACTCAATGAATAAATAATAAATAAATGATGTTTTTACTCAAACATATGTATTTTCTTTGATCTTTAATTTATTCAAATTTAATATTAATCTGCCGCTTTGGCATAAAACTGGCAATTTCTTTTTTTTTACTAAAATATGGACATTATTATACCTTTCTGAAATCTTTATTAAATACGTAATTTACTTGTAAAATGTGCAGTGACAGTCCAGTACATTTTATTTTCACCACTGAATGCCAAATCTGAGGTAAATGATTTTTGTAGAAAAAATAATGAGAATAATATGTTTTTTCGCAATGATACTTAATGATATTTAACAAAATTTTATTTGCATATGGTAGATCTACTATTCTAGAATATTTACAAAAATATACAAAAGTATCTCCTTGTTTGTACACACACCAACAAAAAACTGACCAAAAGCGGCATTTTCGGAAAAAGTGAAAAGTCGGGAATATCTCGAAAACGGTGACACTTTTACTAAGGGAATTTTTTTTATCTGGTAGGGCACGCTTCCATCTTTCCTTCATTTCAGTTTTTCCGTTTTCAGTTTCTACTTTTACCGTGCCACATATATGTAAAACTGCTCCTAATTTTGTAAAGTAACATACCATAATAAATATATTTTTCTTTGTTCCATGTTTAAGTAAAAATATAATGTTATTGTGGAACTACCCACATGCATTTTTCCCTCTCCCAGAACATCTATGGGATTCAGGGTTCGACTGAAAATTTCAGACCAGCGGACCAGACAGACAAAAACAGACCAGCGGCGACGGTGCAGCCTAGCCCTACCTCGTCACACTAACGGGTTCTGTCTGTCGCGTGGGACACTCACCATTCTCTGTCAGCAGGATAGTGTGATGCAGGCCAGCGGCGACGTTGCAGACGCGATGGGCACCTGGGATCGCCACCCGCGCCGGCGGCACGCAGCTAGCCTTCATGCTGGAATCGCAGCCGTCCCAGCTTGAGCACTGGCCTTCGTAGACAGGGTAGCGGTTTTCTTTGTCTGAGGGTAAAGATGAACTTTGTAAGCAATGCTGGTATTAAAATAATAATTCGAATAAAGAAAGTAATTGATACTTCAAAAACGGGTCACGTTTTCGTTTGCCTGTGACATAGTTGGTGACCAAATGAAAAGTAAAAGCTAACATAATGAGTTAAATCCACGCCAAAGTAAAATATAATCATGTCTTTTCTTTGTGTAAAGTTTGTGTAACGATTTAGCCATTTAATTTTACCCAAGCCCTAAATAAAATAATATGAATATTTAAATGTTTTTATAATCTTTGGTAGTCATTTGGCAAAAAGCAATGTTGCTTGATATATGAAACTATACTAACCATCTTTCGCATCAGACAAGGTGGAAGCATCTCCATCGTCGTCGGGTTCTGGAGGAGCATTCATCCCTTCAGAACATCGGCGACAAATGCTGCAAACACTGCAGATTTCTGTCTCCTCGCAAATAAAATTACTGTCAACGAAATGTACAGTTAAATTCATGTTACATAAAAACGGACAAAAATATAGGACAGAGTGTTAACACTTACTCATCTGTAACTCGGGTAGGTGATTGTTCTCGACAGAACACGCAGGCATGACATGAGCCAATCACCCAAGAATGATTTACACATAAATCTTTTGCTAGACTACTTCTTCTAGTCATGTAGGGTCCTGCAAAAAAAGGAAGTGTTTGTTTATTTAGCAAAATCTGCAAGTTGAATAAAATGCTCCGTATGGAAAATTTCTTACGATCTCGGGCATATCCAAACTCCCGTCCGCATTGTCCTTTATTGTTAATACCAAAAGTGTAAACTTGTCCAAAATTCGTTAACGCAACAGCGTGGGCTTTTCCCAGAGCAACCTGAAAAAGTGGTAATTGATACGAAATCCTGGGTTACAGAAACTTGCATTTAAATGAGCTATTTTATTGTTAATTGTTTTTAGAGTATAAACAATGTAAAGAAAAACTCATCCAGTCAGATAAAATATAGAGTACAAACATTGTTTCGGGAACATTTGATATCTACATTCATAAATACATAAATCATACAATACAAAAAAATTTATGACAAAGGCAATTTGCTGGCATCCCAAGGAACTAAATATGCAAGAACCTATTGCAGGCAAAGCTCTTGTATTCGTAAAGGTTAGAATTTTATTATGATACATTGATATATGATATATATTAATGATATATGAATAGGTCACTAAATCAATACCTTTACAATTCTCTCATGCCTTAGGGCTGTTACGACGCCAGAAGCTTCGCAATGTTGAGTGTCTTTGCCAAACATTAGCAGAAGTCCTTGTTTGGTAACTAGAGCTGTTGAACCATAGTTACATGCAGCATATACAATGTGGTGGCCTTCGGCCTGAAAAGGAATGGGAAATTCAGCTAACATATGTCATAAACATAATATATATGTATAAAATATTTTGTACAGAAGTTGTAAACTTGTTAACTCGAGAGGCACATTCAGTAAATCTTAATTATACCTTAAAAATTTTCTTAGGTCTAACTGGTTTCGGATTTCGTCGATGTTTGTAAGTATCTCCATCTTCTCCACGCCTCGCTACGCCAGTGAACAAAGCGGAGCCATTATCCAGTACAAGAATAGCATGTAGCCCTTCATGACCAATTGCTGCCTAAAAACATTATAAAGCATTAGTTATTTTTATTTGGAGTCTCCATTACTAGTGCCTTTAAAAAGAATGCTGTTTACGAACCTGGACAACTTTACATTTCTTCTGGTTCGGCATATCATTCTTTGTAAAAACAGACTCCTTCATTACAATCCACCGACTTGTATGTGTAATTGGCAATTTATAACCAAGACTTGTAGTCTTTCCTGTGTAGTACACCTGAAAAATGTTACGACAGTTAGTCGGTATGAATACTTAATTTCCAATCTAAAATAGAAAATCTATGTATTAGTTAACAGTAGTACAGTAATACCCCGGTTTACGCGACCCCGTAGAACGCGGATTCACTATAACGCAGTTTTTAAATTTTCGCGCAAAATTGCCCCGGTTTACGCGAGTGCACTTTGGATTGGAAAAATTTGTAGTGAGCGACGGTGAACCCCTCAACAACCAAGATTTAACGATCAAGTGGGAAATGCAGAGGAACCTGTTGAAGATCCAGTTCTGTCATCAAGTGATATTCTGGAAGCGTTGTCGAAAATATATTCTGGTTTGAGCATGTTAAAAAGTATGGACCGTGATCTAGATCGTGTTTTTTATTTAATTTTTTTATTTTTATTTTATTAAAACTCAGGAGATCACAAACAGTAATGTACAAAGCAGTTTACAAATATAATATTTAAATATGTTTCTGTACATCCCAACAACATAATCCACAATTAAATTATACAAGTTACAAGTTCACGGCTGTCACTTTTGTATTAAATTAGACTAAATTTTAACCAAATTATAGTACTTTACCCATTCTTTTTTATGAGAAATGTTAATATTTATTTGTAAAAGGGCCTTGGATATACTTTCGTGAGTATGAATTTACAGATTAAATATAAACAGTTCACTCCTAGTTAATGTCTAAATCATGTTAGGTAAGGCTTATTCTGCTTTATTATATTGATATGATAATGTTTTGTTAATAATTTCCTAATAAAAGTGGTTTGATTCTGAACTTGATATATTATTTCAACGGACCGCGTTATACGCGAAATTCACTTTACGCAATTTTCTCTGGATCGCATCTCTCGAGTAAAGCGGGGCATTACTGTACTTACTTTCCCTGAAGCTGTGGTAAGTAGAGCAAAGTCCTGGCCAGCGCTTATGCCAACAAGAGGGTCATCGTCACTGTCTTCCAGCTGCATGGCTACGGGCGAGTCCAGCTCCACAGAGCGGCGCGCCAGGATGTCTTCGAAGGGCGCCCGCCCGAGAGCCATGGTCCGCTGACGCAAAAGGTGCACGTTTAACTCCTTGCGAGAAGTTAGGGTCGTTGTACCGTCGTGACGCTCCTGTGCATTGTCTACGTCGTACATCCGGATCGTTAAATTATCCTGTAATTAATTAGATGTTAATTAAATGTAACATTTTCTGAGTAATAATATATTTATATATATATATATATATATATTATATATATATATATATAATATATATATATATATATGTATATAAATATATATATATACAGTAATAATCTTTTTCTATTTTCTAGTGAAAAATAATACTTACAAAGTTTGTTAGAAATATAACTCCTAATTGATTACCATCTGTAAAAACGGCAGATTTTGGTTCAATAGGACCGGGATTTCCCGTTTCCAATCGTATGACATTTTTTACTTCTAGACTATCTTTATCAACTTCAAAAACTTCAGTCTTCTTTCTTCCGATCCTTACATATAGCTTATCCTGTAATCATATTTTTTTGTTGGTACTGAGTCTTTATATTTAAAAATAAATACTTATTTATGATTAATTTATTTACCTTACAATAGCCTAACCAGCCATGGCGGTCACTGGCAAAGAAATCTGGTTTATACACATAAACATGTTGCTTTATTGAACTACCATATCCAGAACCAATTTTTATTAACCCTCTAGATGTAAAGACATATAAATAACAACCATCAGAGACTAGTGAACGAACAACTAAATCGCCAGAACCAGAAGTCAGTTGTGTCGGTAAGTCTACTGGAAAGCTGGTCACTAATGATTGATGAGGGACGCCATGGTTCAACCACTGGTTTCGGGATGGTGCCCCAAGGATCACAGACTGGACACTCCGTTGGAGAGTTGTTAAATTAATAGGGATCTGAAATGGAAACATACAGTTCTAATTATATAAACATTTACTACTAAGTGATGTCAGTCAGCAATTTCTTTTTCCATCACCTGTATATTTTGTTCAGAAAACTCAGGATTGGACATAATTAGAGAAGCCACAGCATTGAGTATGAGTTCTGACTCTCCTCTTGCAACTGACAGAGCTATTAGACAAGAGCTGCTAAGTGATGTTAATGATGATGGCAACTCTGCTCTTCCTATAGCAGTTTTTCCATTTGCAACTTCTACTAGCATAGTGTGTAAATTAGTAATGATCTGTAATGAAAAACAATTTCATGTTTTTAAATTGGCTTTAATTAGGAACATTATATTAAGTGGCTTTAAAGGTAGACATCAAACCTCTGTTGGTTCTTGACATAGTTCTTCCGATGAATGTCCTTGGAGAACATCTAACAAAGCTTTCAATGCAAGCTCACAAAACTGAGTTTCTGAATATTGAGATTGTGATATAAGTGCAAAAACTGTCTTTAAGCCTATGCCTGTTATCTGCAAAATAATATTATGATTATACACATAGTTTGGTTTTATTTAGTTTAGAATATGGCATTTAATTTATTACCCTTGGTAGCTTCTGTGCTGGTATTTGAGAAGAGCTATCATCATCATCATCATCTGAAATTTCTATGACAGGCTGTTGTAAATGCCGCCACCTCATGAGTATAGATCTACGTACTGCCGCATAGACAGCAAACTGTGATGGATTGCTAAGAAGAGCTGGAGCATAGCAGACTGTTAAAGAATTTGCAGCTCTTAATCGGCGTAACTTTTCTTTTTTCCCAATTTTCTTACTAGGCTTTTTATCTCCTTTCCTGTAAACAGATAATTTTGTGAAACAACTTTTAAGTCTTTCCATATCATTTATAGAACCATGTTACAATATCCATATTGACAATAGCAAGACTTATAAGCTAGATTATAAATAATTTAAGTTTTAAGTTTAATACCTAGTCCCACTCCAACATAATGATCTAAAATATTTTCTATAATTCTCAGGATCCATACATCTTAACTCTGGCATTTGCATCCTTGATGACATGTCTTGTACTTATTCTGAAAATTTACAGAATTATTTAAATAACACACTGAGCACATCAATTGTTACATTTGCATTAAATCAAAAAAACTTTTTCATAAATACGTAAATATTAAAATAACTGCTAAAATCAAAGGTCGCAAAGCAGGAAAAATAACTTATTATAAATAACTCATGCTCAGAATTTAGGTAGAGACTATTAGCCAAAAGTTTAAGTCAGAAAAATTCGCATTATCACCAGGTTCACAACCCAGCACTCGCAACTGCAAAGTTAAAATAAGTTAATTCATCAACCTACGAACTTTTGTTTGACGTAAACGTAAAACGTATTAGGTTTTACAGTTACTCAATTATGAAAATTTTCCAGCGATCAATAATGTTTTTCGCAAAGATTTTATAACATAGTATGTACGTAAAGGGAAAAAATTCAATCAATTCGCTCATACCTCGAATTTTGTTTCGCATTTTATCTGATCTTCATTTTTTCAATAATTAATCCCTATTTGGACTCGCGAAAATCAGTGTGGAACTAAAGGTTTGCAAGACAAGGGGAGGGCGCTCAACAGCCCTCCAAAAATCAATAAATATTAAATACGCGGTCGGTAGTGTGAGACACTCGTAGCGTTGTCTATAACCGGTGATACTGGTCAAAAGTATCGATAGCTGTGACAAACACTGTTTGAGTGTAAAATAGAAAATAAAATAGAAGTCCTTGCAATTTATCGAAAAAGATAATAGCTAATTTCATGCACTAGCAATAATAATGTTTGTAACGAAAATTACTTAATTGACTTGGCATCATTGATTGGCGACAAAGAGTTAACATATTAAAAGAAGTTCCCGTGAATCTTAACATGATTTCGATTTTTAAATTCGAGTTTCCGATATTTCGTTATTGGCCTTATGATCATTCAGAATGGTGAATGTAGGTAGTTGGCGAAGACAGTAAGAGGAAGATGAAGCAGTCTACCTGCTTTTTCCTTGCCATTGAAAATAAATGGCGACAGCCGTAGCTTTTAGGTAGGTTTTACGTAGGTTACGTAGGTTTGTGGCTGCTAGGGGCAGGATTTTCATATGTGTGTGTCACTGTTGCAACATTAAGGAAAGAAAGGACTAGACATATCCATTGCGAATTGGAGGAACAAGGATAGTGACAATGCTTTACACGTGCATAAGTGTGTATGATATTATGTTATGTCTGCTTCCATTTATTACTCTGGTTCCACGTGACTTGTGACCGTTATCAGTTGTTTTCTTTTTATTATTATTAAAAATTTCTTAAGGGGCTTTTGTCGAACATGCCAGCCCCATGAAACTCAACCTAAATCTATTACAGACGAGTATATTATTTTATAAGTACTCAAAATTTATAAATCTTTAAAATATAGAGCTATTAACATCTTAGCTTCCTGCGATAAAGGCTGTGATGCAAAGGCTGTGCATTGTAATGCACCTGTATAATTTTTGCTAATTTTATGGCTGTGAAACAAATAATTCTTCTCAGATTTATTTTGCCACATTTAAATCGCAAGTGATGCACATCCTCTATCTTATGTAGACATAGATTACACTTGGAAGAATCTATTTTTTTAATCTAGCAAGCAAACTCGTTATAGGATCGTGCCCGGAATGCATTTAGTGCGTCAGAATTACACATTGTCTATTTAATACTTGAGGACGCTGACAGACTATGGTTCTATACCGAAATCCTTTGGCACGCGACCGAATGTCAAAATATTATTTCCAGTCCATGTAAAAAAATGTTGCCATAATTATGCAGCAGTATGAAAAACTTGGTAGTATCAGATGTGGAGTACCTTCTGTGACTGCAAGCGTTGCTAGTCTGTCTGCCTCCTCATTCCCTCTTAGCCCAATATGTTACGGTACCGTCACGGCTAAGTCTTAGGAAGCACGTCAGAATGCCGCGACCTTTCAGTAAAGAGGTTAATATGAATTATTATGAACTAAGAAGGAAATACATATAAATATACGTTTGAAATAACAGAAATAAAAGAAGGAATACATTCTGACTAGCTCCGTCAGATGAGCAAGATGTATTAAAAAAACAATTAAATAAAGAATATAAAATTTGTAACATTATTTTCAATTACCACGAGTTGGTGGTAATCTCGAGTTGGTGGACGATGGTCACGGCTAAGCCTTAGGAAGCACGTCAGAATGTGAGTCTTTATATTGTAGAACACTAATTTTTGTTTTTACCACCTCGCTGTAGGTTCTGTTTGTATTTGTTACAGTATCGTTCAATGTATTTTTATGCTCATCGAGAAAGACCTGAAGCGTCTTTATATGCGTCGCTTTTTTATACTCATTATATATCTAATTTCTTTTTTTTAAGGGCGACTGAACATGTTTTGTCCATTGTCATATGGGAATACTTGCAATTTGGACATCCGTAAACTTAAGTTGGCAAAGCATGACTTTTAAAACAAAGTCGTACCGTTTCACTAGGTATCCAGTTGGCATCTCGGTCGATTCTCTTTAATCTTTTTATACCCGTTATTTGTGTTGGGAATTCTAAGACCTCCAGTAGGTCTTGTTTCTGCAAATCTAAATCTATACCACTGATGATCCCATACACAATTTCAGAATGCTTATATTATAACACTTGTAGCCTAATTCCGATAATTTTGGCGGTTTATAATTTTTCTGTCTCTTAACTGGTATTTAATTGTATTCATAATTTATAAGGGCCTTTGAACTTTATTCTGAGAATAATTGTTATGTTTTGGGAGCGCAGAAGTTTTGCTAAGGCTTTTAGCTTGAGTAATGGCGTAGTAGATTTCATGCACACTTCAAATTTTCCTTCAACTCATTCTGAATACTTGTTTTCGGCTATTTATCCACATTTATTATTTCTTGACAGGTTTCTTACCCCAAACTAATTTTCGTATCCATGTTGTACCATTCGAGCATATTACTAAGTTTTCGTTCACACTCATTCACAACCTCTGAGTCACTTTTGTCACTTAAATCCAATTTACATTCCTAATTTTCACCTTTGTTTTTTTCATTCATGTTGATCGAAATAATTAATTGTATGTGGGTAAAACGAAAATAATTACTAGAATACGACTTACCGAATAAACGTAACAAGTACCTACATGAATGACAAGCGTGTGCTCAGCATATACGAACCAAAATCTGCCTTAATTTGTACCAAAACATTAAAACTACGATTAAATTTAATGAGAGTTGTCTTCTAAAATATTGTTTGTGATAGCGGAGGTTTTGACATTGCAAATGTGAAGCTCGTTTGTATATTCAAGTAGCAATTTTCAATGTTCGTATTTTGCTTCAAATCTTGTTACCTATTTCAGCAACTTTCTTCAGATTTTATTTGACTACGTTCGTCTAGACTTAATTTCTGTTATATTATATACAACAGTTTAAAGAAGTAATATTTATTTTACCTTGTTACTTATACGTTCCGTCGAATACTTTTTAAGGGCGATTGACTTAATATCATTGACTTAATTATTCAATATAAACATTAATTTATTTTAGTATTTTATGGCAAAAATATGGTGCCAAAAATTTTTTTGATGAATCAAACAATTATTATTGGGTCTAGTCTTGTAACTGTTATCTTAAAATCTGTGATGAATGAATGAGAATTTTCTTTCTTGCAATACTTGTATAAACATGTGAATCTTTAGAAAACAGACCTCTGTCGAATATGTTAGAGATGTATTTTTTAAACATTGTCATTACTAATAAAATAAATATTTTTAATTTGGTTGATCTCACTTACATCACATTAATATATCCGTTACTTAACATTAAACTAAAGTTCAAAGAAATGATTCTAACAAACACACTTTTATTTAAATTAATAACAAAATGTTTAGAAGTGTAACTGTTTTGATTACAGTCTAAAAATAAGTACAACTGCAGCAGTTTTTTATTTGCTTAAATAACTTTTAATAAATTGCCATTCTCTATTTCAATACTTGCATTATATTTTAGATTAAGATAATCGGTAAAAAGGGAATTTTAATACTTATGGTCAAGACAAAAGAAAATTAATGTGGCTGCACTATGACAAATTAATTGTTGTGTTACCGGTTTTTTAAACATTTCTGTTACGTTTGTCAGTCGTCCAGTACAACCCTATCCCGCCATTGTAGTGGCTGGTTAGTGTTCGTCGGTGTTATCATGTCCAAATTGTGTGTTTTTGTTAATTTTTAAGGCAGTAATGGATATATTTTTTACTAATGTTGTAGTGAAAATAAATAACAGTGACAATAATGCGTGCCGAAGCTATTTACTTGATTAGTTTGCGTCTTTGAGTCACCACGGTAAGTTCAAATTGATGGCTGAGGTTATTTGTTGTGACATAGGTATGTATGAACTTTTGGAGAATAATTCGTCATCGAGCCTTTGAAACGCTTATGTTTGCGTCCAGACACGCTTATGGTAACGCTATGATTCTAGTGTCAATTGAAAATATCCATTTCGTTTTAATTTCGATATTTTTTCCTTATAATAATCAACTTATAAGGTAGCTTGAGTATTGCCTTGGCGTTGGTCTATTCATATACAAAGAATCAAGAAATATTCAGTTACAATAGCAGTTTCTTGTATTATTTTTGTTCACATACATTCATTTACGTATGAATGACGTCCTGTAATATAGAGTTCTTATAAATCTCTTTGTTTTAATATTGTTAAATAATTGTGTACTACAAATCTTAATTGTAAATGTTTTAAAATAACAGAACGAAAATAAACTTATAAGTGAAGTAGTGTTTGGTATATAGTATGTTTAATTAACAATTACAATTAAACCTTAAATAGATCTGTTTAGATGATTGCTTCAGTTGTCTAGATTTATTGTTGAATCTTATTGATAAAAGAGTAGTTTCATAAACAACTGTTTATTATAAGGTGATTTTATTATATCTATTTAATTAAGCTACCTTTGTTTAGTTACTGGCAATGTTAATATATTTCATGAAATTTTACCTTAAATACAATAAGACTAATATACATTGTGAGTTCCTGTTTAGATTATTAGCTTACATTAATAATTTTCATACTACAGTGTCTAATTGTTTATTGCACGATTGTCTTATTTGAGTACTGAACATAGAACAATTTTGTCAGCATGATAAAACAAAATGTCTGGGTCTTATAGATCCCATTTAAGCATACAATAAGCATGTTATTTTATAATGTCTATGGAGCTCTGGACTAGAAATTTGGATGCTATTTCTGCCATTAATAGGTATATCACAATGGTAGGAATAATATTTAATGGTAAAAATAAAAATCAAAAATGTACTGCATTCTCTTTCCTACTATAATGCAAACCTACGGGTAAATAGAAAATATATTATTTTCTAACTATATAGCGAGTTGTACTTTCACTTGCATTATATACAGGCCACATTTGTATTGGTGAGAGTATTTCATTAATTAGGATTTTTGAGTAGACATATTTGCCCTGTTTAGGAGTGCTGCAGTCAAAAATACCAATATTAAATGTGTGGACAAATAGGGTTTTCCCAAACAATAAGACACATAATGTTTTTCCAGGCAAAGGTAAAATTTTGTATTAAATTAGAATACAAAAATTGCATTAACAATTGACTTTTTGGCAAACCATATAAAAAGCCAACAGGGCAGAAGGGATCTGATGTGTACAGATAAAAAAAAAATACAGAACCCAAAGTTTTGCAATCAGGAGCCTAAAGTGTCACTTTGATGCTAGTCATTAAAAGGGCAAGCTGTTGTTGTATATGGTTTTAATGGATCTGACGGGTGCACAAAAGACACTATACTAAACATAAATAATTATTCTAAGTTATTTATTTGTTTCACGGGAGTATGTGGTAATGTGAACTGCGACCTAGCAGATCTATTGTGTGAGTCCACCTGTTTATAGCTTGCTGCTTACTCCGATCGAGTCCAGGAAGTGAATCACCTTCCTGACACCAATGTATCCAATCACCCTTGTGTCCAGTTCATGTTCAAGTGTATTGATCACTTGTAGTAGTGCGGGACACTGACACAGTAAATGAAGGTGCGTTTCTTGTTCCATGTTACAGAATCTGCAGCATGTAGTAAACTGCACCTAGATTGATCAAATGTTTATTCAGCTTGCCAAAGAATGCCAAAGAATACTTCAAAACCATAATTACACTATCCACATTGACAAACCTACCAGGGGCAAAGCATGTTTAGACCAGATTATTAGTAATTGTCCGGAATCTGAAAGGAGATATTATTTATCTATATCTGTCAGATCATGACACAGCTCAATTTCTGGCTATACCTACAGAAAATTATAGGTTACCATTAAAAACTACATTTTATAAAAAAAGGGATTTCAGCGCTGAGAACTTGAAAAAATGTATAAATTACTTAACTAAATTATCGTGGAATGATGTGTATGTGGAAAAAGATACAAATGCAGCATTTAATAATTTTTATGACATGTTAACATTGCTATTTGACTCATGTTTTCCAGAATATACAGTAAGAAGAAATAATAGGTATAAAAATCTAAAATGGCTTACTCTGGGTCTAAAAACGTCTGACGATACTAAACGAAGACTTTGATTTAAATTATATAGAACCCGAAACATCATAGACACGCAAACATATTCAAATTATAACAAATTATTAAAAAAATGCATTTGGCACTAGACGAACTCTTTTGCCTTGGGGCTCGTGGTGTGTTTTTAGAATACTTGAAGGTTTGTTCTTATTATGACAGGGAGAAAATTAAAATTTCACATCAGACTAGTTGGTATTCCTTTATGTTTATGTAAATGTTTTAAAAAATACTGATATAGAATTTTACTAATTTTACAATTGAAACAGGTAGAATTAAGGACGAAAGAGTGCCCACTATTATATGGCATAGAATGCTTCCAATAAACCTCTTTTGGTAAATAGGGAATGATCCATTTTTGGAAATATTATATCAATTGATCACTGTTTGTGCGTTTAGGATCAGCTTAAGGTCGTGCAGGTTATATGTTAATCTCAATTTGTCTGTAGGCACCTCCAAGGCTGACAAGATTGGCAGCTCACGATGGAGGTGGGCACCCGCGCCCTAGACGTGTTGCCTCTCCTGCAGGAGAAGGTGGCGGCGCTGACTGGAGGCCGCGACCGCCGCGGTGGACCCATTGTGTGGTTTCCAGGAAATTCCAGGAGGGATCGGGTCGCTCCAGATGACTATAGGCGACTGTTACATTATCTCATCAGTATACCAAGGTGACTGAATTATACAAAAATGTTAGCAAATTAAAATATATCCGAATTTTTACATTATTCATTCAAAAAACTGTATCGCTGATGGCATTGTTGATTTCCTTTTAAAAACACAGTGCATTGTATCTGTTAATTAAGTATTAGTATTTATTAGTGTGGTACGGAACGCGCGAGGGGCACATCATCATTACGGTTAATTGACGTGGAACACATTTTAATAGCATCTTCCTGACAAAGACCCTGACATGACCAGCTGGTCTGGAATTTTAAATAAAACCTGTTGGTATAATTTAATTTGCAGATAACTATATATATATTATAGTTATCTGCAAATTAAATATATATAATAAGTGTATATATATATATATATATATATATAAACGTGAAAATGGATTTTCTTTTATATCCGTATTTGAGGATTATAAAAAGTGATCGAATTTGAAGCGGCGTTTTTATATTTCAGTGACTCAGTCCGATCACATGGATTTACGGTCCTCATTGACATGCGTGGCTCGGCATGGGCCGCGATAAAACCTATATTAAAAGTTCTCCAAGAACATTTCCCTTCATCCGTCCATCAAGCACTGGTAGTTAAGCCTGACAATTTTTGGCAAAAGCAACGCACAACAATAGGAGCACATAAGTACAAGTTTGAGGTAAGATTAGCTTATTGTATTTATTTTTAATTGAAATGTTTGTTAAAGTTAAATTCGATATTTCTAAATCTGTTATTCTCAACACGATGATTGCATTTCAGACAACCATGATAAGTTTAGAGGCGTTACCAAAGGTTGTTGATAGCACACAACTAACACCGGATCTCGATGGCACATTACAGTATGACCATTCTCAATGGATAGATCTGAGATTAGTAAGTTGTCAAAAATAAACCATTGGCGTATTTGGCCTAGTATGTATCAGAGCCTAGTCATCGTAATAACTATCATTGTATTCTAGGCATTAGAAGAGTTGATGTGGCAAGCTGGAGAACTTCTAGATCGCTTAGACGATTTACAAGAAGACGTCGCCCGCGCAGACTTTGCTGATGACGTCACAGGGGCTCGCAGAGCAATAGACGCCCACGCTGATATCAGCAAACGACTTGCCAAAGTTCCTGTAGATGAATTAGAAGCTCAGGGTAAGTAATTGAAGAAAGAACTATATCTTTTTAAACAAATTCACAGTTTTAATCTCAACATGAAGAAAGTTCACTGTTGTGCAATATAGATTTATTAGGTAACAAATTCCGTTTAGAGTAACGAATCAATTGGATTCGAGAGAACCTTACGCTTGATTCAAACGATACTGCTAATTAACTGATGAGACAGACAAACCGCTGTTGCGTTTTTAATTAGTAAATTAGTTTACATTTAAATAAATTGAATCTGTTAAAATTACACGGATCGGTTCTGCACTCCAAAAATTACTACGCACGCACAATCCTCTCAAATGTGATAACATTGTTTTTCAACTTATTTCGCCGTTTATACTTATCGCGGCGTTATATAATAACAGGATTACTGTTTATGTTTGGGCATTCTTTTAAAACAATGTTTTGCTAACACTTAGCTTACAAACAAATAAATATTCTTAATGTAGGTATAATTAATTGTGTAAAACGAACATTTTGTCAGTGTGATTATTCAGTAGGAATCGTAACTCGTTTGGCACGCGTTACGCTCGATTGCCTCAGTCGGTGCTGGTCTTACAAATGGCAAGCTATGCCCTCTTGTATAACAGTTGAATTACCGACAACGGCGCTCAGTCGGTTTCGACACCCGTTGAAATATGTCCGCAGTCTACCGCCATGTGCTTCGACTGCTTGTGGTACTCCGAAAACTTTAATGGTATTCCTCTGCTACTTTGTGAAATAGTTTATTGTGCGTGTCTATTCATCATTCGTCTTGTGTGTATGTGTCATTTTGTGAAAAAAGTGCCGGAAGCATAAACTATATGTAAAAACATCACACTTGCCTACAATTATTAATTATGAATGTCTAACAATCATTTAATTGTGACGATAAGTGACATGCACATGTAAAGCGTATTAATTGAAATTTGAACAATGTTGAGTCACATTGTGATGTTGAACAATTCCTTCTACACCACTACAAACTCACCCTATTTTAACCCTATTTTAATTTAAAAGTATTGCGAGGTTGACGCGAAATATCATTGTGTTCTTACTATAAGCCTGAACACAGTATAATACATCCTTATCTGTGCACATCACAATGAATCTACGGATCGCTATAACTGTATGCAAGTTTATACACATCTAGTTGTGGTTACAATATAACCTAGTGATTTTTCTATTTGAGGGCCATTGTTGATTAGTACATGACTTTGCTGAGAAGGATATGCGTTGCGTAGTTCAACAAATAGCATAAAAAAATTTTCTCAGTATTCTAAGATTATAGATTGTTCTTTGCAAATTTTAGTGATATTCGTATGTATATTTTCAATAATGTCATACAGGGGGCATACACGAAGGTTTATCAGTACAAATTATTCCGGTAGGGCAAGACTATTTTGGGGTCATAACTTACAAAAATATCTAAAATTTCTTTTATTTATTAGTGGGTACAGATGTACCATTTAATCTTGTGTCATATCCTTCGCTTGCGTTTTGAGTAATCCAATTATTTAAAGTTAAATTCTTTAGGTAAAGCCAAAACACCAAAATTAATTGAAAGTTTTAAAATAAAGTTTTATTGTCTCGAAAAATGCTTACGCAATGGTCAAGCCTAGTTTGTGTGATCTTCGTCAAGTGCGAGTCTGTCAAGGTTAGTCTGTTTTGACCGGATGATTTTGTTCAAACAAAAATTACACAAAAGCTAAAAAGGGTTTTGTTAGTCTATAACCATAATAAAAGCGTAAACTCAAATAACTTGAATCGAAAAATAATTCAAAAACTTAATATGCTATTGATAGATACTAATGATCTGAAACTTTTAACGTACATTTTAATAATATTAATATTCTTTTACTGTAATTAAATAGAGGTTTTAAGTACAGGTCAGGCAAGGTTGAATAGGAGTCTTCCCGTGAACTGATATGACATAGGAGCCCAAGAACATCAAGTACCCCATTCCTTAATATGGTGCATGTAAAAATTCTAAATTTAATTTCTTTCCATTCGACATAGTTAAAAACAATTCTTTTTCTTTTTTCTACTAACCGATAATATTTTCTATTTCTATTCCCTTATTTTCTACCTTTGCTAGTACCTGTGATAGCACAAAATTATTGTATTTGTATAAGTTAGGACAAAAGTCTGGAAACTATAAATTGAAATACTTTTGATTTAGCACTCTTGAATCTAAATTTTAATCTATAAATCTTAACTTGTGCCACAATCATAAAGTAATCACAAAACGTGTTAGGAGAGCGAGTGGTGCAGCGGCTGGAGGCGGCGGAGGCGGCGAGCGCGGAGGCGGGTGGCAGTGGTGCCGAGCCCGCCGCATTCCACTGTGGTTCGCCCGCAGCCGTGCGGGCGCAGCTCTCCGCCGTGCGCTCGGCACATGCGCATGCACACAAGCTGTGGCAGCACAAAAAGATGCAACTCGACCAGTGCTTCCAGCTGAGGCTCTTCGAACAAGACTGCGAGAAGGTAACTTATATCAATGCTATCATGTGAATTCGCATAAGTATCTTATTATTTATAATCATATCTTTGAAAGCTTTCCTAAACCGATCTACTCTTTTTCAGATGCTTGAGTGGATAGTGAATCATCGCACGGCGTTTTTGGGAACTTACGTCGAAATTGGGCGGTCGTGCGCCGCCGCTAAGAGACTACAAGAGGAACATGCGAGGTGTGAATCGATACCTTTTCTTTATAAATATCTTGGTTGTATCGTTAATAAACAGGGCTTGTATACCGATCCTACAAAAGTACAAGCGATACTCGATATTACAACGCCTAGAACAGCTTAAGAGGTCAAACTGCAACTAGGAAATGCATTTTCAGAACCTCTCAATAAATTAACTTCTTCTATCAAATAAACCTCCTTTCAAATAGTCAGTTGAAGCAGAATATAACTTCAAAACTATTAAACAAGTTTAAGTCAGCACACTTGTATTAGCATGTCCTGATTTCTCCAAACCATTTGCTGTTCATTGTGATCCTCGTCGTATGGCTTATTATTATTATGGCGCTATTTATAATCAAAAAATCGATAATACTGAGAAACGCATATCGTATATGAGCAAATAGGATATAGGCGCTGAAAAGAGTTATTGCCTAACAGACGACCGTAAACTTATATTTAATTATAAGAATAAATTTAAATTGCTTTTTAAATAACGGCTTAAAATTTACAATTTATACCGATCAATAAGCCCTGCAATGGTTCCTACGCTTAAACTCCTACCAATCGTAAAAGTCAGTAAAGCTAAGCGAGCTAGAATCCGATCTTCGAAACGGGAAAGGATCCTTTAGAGCTCCGTCTTTCCATCTTCTAGTCCTTTAGACAAAAATATTAAATTACAAACACACTTCATGCGCGTTCCTAGGCAGATCTTAACGTCTCTTCGTCCAAAGCAGCAAATCTTCCGATACAAAGCCAAAGAATCATGGCAAACTCTCATACATAAAATTAGTTGAGAATAAATGGCGGCGTCTAAGCGTCAAAAATATCTCAAAATGTTAAGCGTGATTCCCTACGTAACTAAATCGAAACAATTGATCTTGGGAGGGCTTCAAAAAAAAGATATTTTGATTCGAACATTTTAGATTATAACTTATGTTACTTGGAAAAAGTGCGTCCTATGATTGTTAGCCACATTCTCAACATAATATACCTACGTAATTAAGCTTTTTTAGGTTATTGATCCTTTATATATTTATGAAACATTCCTGTGTTTTTTGGCAATTGTACCTAGTCAGTCAACGTATATTGATATTGTTAGCCACATTCTCAACATAATATTTTGACAATAATTCTAGGTTAACATTTACCTTAAAGTTCACCAGTAACTTACCAGCTACTTGGTTATAATAACATATATGAAAATAAATAGAGAATTTTTACTTTTTACTTATATAGAATAAGATAAGTGATAGTCGTGCAATGGTTTACTATGTTATAAGGTAGATAGGTACGTAGTATGAGTGGGTATATCCAGCTACAGAGTAAACTAGTGACTCTTGGACCGACTATTGGGGCAGGATAAGTAGTAATCTACATTGACTTCTAAATTACTAAGTCAGCCACAACTTACGAGCGTCTGAACGAAACTATTTTCGCCACTTAGAATATGTTGTTACATGATGTTTTTGCTATAAAATATATATGCAGTCTAACATTAACCTAACCCAAATTTAACTTCTACGCTTTCTATAGAATATTTAGTAGGCGTTGCAAAAAATTACTGTATTAGAGGCTACCTCTAATACAGTAATTAGTCTAAAACATTCGAGGCTAGTTATAAAATTAGAAGTTTGATCACGTGGCCTATAAATAAATGTTACGCTTGGCTTATAATTTTCCCTTTTATATTGTGTAAGTAGGGACGTTCATCATCAAAAAGGACGGAAAAATAATTAGATAATTAAAAAAAAATTCAATGAGTTATCAACCAATTTGCCCTTTTGTTTTATTAAAATTGTTATTTCCACTTGTGCAAATAACTGGTCAATGAGGGTGACCAGTTTTTTGGAAATCGTTTGTTACAGTTTAGACATATACTCCCTATAAAATCTTTTTTCCACAACGGAAATAAACAGCATTGGTATTGGTGCAGTCACTAACGAGGTGTGAATTGGTTCTGCAGTGGCGGCAAGAGAATTTAAATGTTAACTACATTTTTGTTGATTGCAACTGCGGCGTTAGCTACCGCTGCTTCGGGATATAGAGGATAATTCTAAGTTAATGCGTGCTTGGATAAGTTTTAAATTTGTCGTGCTACAATTTGAGTAATAATTTTCTGGACTATATTCAATTTCTACTTCAGAACTAGATTTAAGTAGAGGAGAACAAAGTTCTTTTGCTGACTCTGTTGGAAAAAACGGACATTTCGAATTTTAAGGTCGCATATAATTTTAGGCTTACTAAGCTCAGAAAAATTCATAGTGCAAATTGTGAAAATTGTAAATCAAAACAAGGGTGTGGTTATAATATTGAAAAATATGAAGGGTGTTATTTAATTGAGGGCTTCAAGGTTTTTCAAGGTTAATTAATTAGAGAATTTTATTGTAACCATACTGACAAATAAAAATTAAACTTAAACTTAAATCTTGTTAAAATGTGAAGAAAAGGAATTAATGAATTCCATTAAAATAGAAAATTCCTATTAAAATAGAAAACGTACATACTTCATGGTCTTCGATTGTTTCAAATCATTGTTTGTGGATGAAGTCCATTGCATCATCCACAATATATCCAAGGTATATAAATGTTCAGGTGCGCCAAATGTCCGATGGCGCTCCCTGTTCCCTGTAGAGAGATAATGTAGGATAGTTCTGGAATGATAAATCCAAAAGCCAGTAAATCTTCTACATTTATTTATTGAACTAGGGTGTAACAATAAATGATTAAAAAAATTATTATCAGATATTAACAATAATAACATAGTAAAAAAATGAATACACTAGATCTAACCTTGGATATAACTTATTGTAGAATAAAAATATCAAAAGATGTCTAGGTGCATCTGCACATCGTTTTATGACTCTGACGTTCTACGTCCAAGCTTAACAGACTACAATTCAAATGCCAAGAAAGTGCCAATGAAGCGTATACATTATAAATAAGGTTTACGTTGACCTTCGGACAACGCCGTTACATATTGACTGTTCGTATAGAGAAATAAATGATTAAGATCAGCTCTCCTGTTTATTTCAACCTTAAAGGTTCTTCAAAGGATATTATTATACTTAAACGCGGTAACAAGGATTGCTAGTTTTGAAATGTATTTAATAAAATATATTGTTATTTCCAAATTAAAATTTTAATATCTTTACACGGTCGACAGATGCGGGGATACCTTTACACTTGATGATTTATTTTCTCTTTTTAACCTCATTCAATCATTCGTTAGATATCGATTATCGACTCATGTCCTACTATTGACGAGTTTCGACGAGATTGTCATACTCTAGTAAATATATTAATAAATAAATGTAATATATCTCGTATTTAGAAAGTCAATAGTAATCAAGTAGCAGAGGTCCCTTAATATTTTGTTGGTCACTTTCTTTTGTTGCCGAATGCCCCGACCCGACCAGTGTTGGGTGAACGAGGTCTCATACATTTTGCTTTGTACCTATTACTTTTCTAGTGGTTAATTCGTTAGTTGATGGTCTTTCAATAGTAAATTCAAATTAATTCGTGTTTATTCAATACTTAATTGCTTTGCATGCGTGAAAGTTGCGTGTATTGTCACGTTGTTGCAGTGCAATGTGTAGTTTTATGAGGATAACTAATTCAGCATTTCATATGAAAATTAACATTTTTTAGTCAGTTTTCGTGTAATAAGTGTATTCCTTCTGTAGTAATTATAGAAACCGTTGTATACATTTTATTTTTAAGTAATTTGCTCGGATACAGTAATCGTCAAAATTGATTGCATGCAACTCATTGCCAGGATAAGGATACGCTTAAATAACTACTGTCCTATGAAAAAACTATTTATTTGGAAGCGGCAACATTAATATTCATAAAATTGCTCGCAACTTATTACTGTAATTAGAATCACGCTGATGCTCGTCGATTTTCTTATACATAGTTTTGTTAAATTGACCGTTTCTATACATTTGATGCAGTTATATATAAAAATGATTTAAGCCGCCTAATTTTCTCTTTACATTCTATTTATTGATTTAGGGGTAGTTTCTTTAGTCGCGATCTCGCCTGGGCTGGTACCACAGTCCTTCGTATTTTGACCACCATAACAAACACGTTTGCGTGGCTTTGTTCCCGTCAAGGGGAAGGAACACCCAGTGACTTTTAGGAACAACAGCAACTGCAACCTACGGTCTGGAACGCAGCATCAATATAATAATCAATCAATATTGAAAAATAAAACACCTATTGATATTAATGATACCATTAATATCATCGGCGCGGATGCCGCTTACCATCAGGTCGGTTGCGTGCTCCACGAATAAAGTATTAAAATATAGAAATTACTGGATGGGGCTGATTGACTGGCAGTGGTATTATCAAGGCCGTAGTGGAATGAGAATGTAGGTACCTTTGTATTACCTTATACTCTTTATTGAAATAACGGTTTTTATTTATTTATTGAAACCATGGAGCCAAATACAAAGAGGAGGTGCTACGAAGCCGACGCGCGGGTGTTGGGAGGATGTTTTGCGATACATCACCACAGAAACTTTTGATGGATTTTTATAAATTTTAGTTGTAATTTATTAGGTAGCGTCACTTGCTAGTTAGTATAAAGAAGGTTTAGATTATCACTCTCTGCCTGTAAATAAAAAAATGCAATGTATTTTGATAATAAATAAATTTTTAGCACTGAGAAACAAATAAAAACGTAATTTAAACAAACAAGTTCCGCGTGCACGCCACAACACCATGAGTGCCATTGAAGCCAGCGCCCCTAGCGTAAAGCGACTTACAACAGCATTCTTTGACGCTTACTCGAGATTTTCCCTACTCTAGCAAGGAATTTCTCATAATCTATCATAAGGAAATGATACCGATTTCGAGTAAGTCTTAGTCGTTAAATCATACTTTCCTGCAGATGAAATAGTGACGTATTCTTTTAATATAATGTTGGTTGGCTATACTGTATGTAATGTTGGTTATGTTCGTCTAGGTTTAGGTTAATATGTCAACTGTCAGTTTGGCCGAAAAGAAACAACCAACATCAAAATACGTAAAAAAGGGAACCTTAAGGTACGTCGTGAGGAACCTCGATTTGACGTTGGGTTCCTTGACTCCAATGAGAAAAGTCCTCAACTAAAATCGAGGACAAAATTGTAAACTAAAATTACCAAAATCCGCAGCTGAAGTTAAGCCAAGTGAAGCAAGTTTCGAGTAAACTTCTAAGAATACGGGTGTTAAATTATAGAATTAGGGACGTCAATCTATTTGAAGCAAGATTGTTACTTTAATTATAACATGTCTTCTTTGTATTTTCTCTATTTCTCAAATAGCCTTTAAAATTACTTTTAATTGTATAGCTCTGGGAATGAATATTGATTTTGATCAACAACCTAAACAGGACAACCCTCGTATATTCCCTTAGTTCCAAGATATAACTTAGTCGTATCCTCTTCCTGTTTCTAGGTTCGCGGCGGCGTGCACAGGTGGCGGCCGGCCTAGCGTAGCGCGAGTGACCACGGCAGCAAGAAGACTGGCTGACAAGCGCCATTATGCCGAGACGCAGATCACGGCGCTTGCGCATCGCCTTGAGAGAGCATATAAACAGCTGTCTGCGGGTAAGGATTCAAGTTTGACGGAATAAACCCTTTTGAGTGAAAATGAAAAGATTTCAAAGCAATTTTTTTTTTAATATTGAAGAACATTTTCTTACAATCTTACTAAAAATACAAAAAAATACTTACTAGAAGTTTAAACCTTTTTACATTGATATACTGGGATATAAATTAATGTATAT
Source organism: Marasmarcha lunaedactyla (assembly GCA_923062675.1). NCBI lineage: Eukaryota > Metazoa > Arthropoda > Insecta > Lepidoptera > Pterophoridae > Marasmarcha > Marasmarcha lunaedactyla. Next base: position 38,739,359 of record OV281339.1, on the reverse strand, counting down.
TTAATTGTTAGAGTGTACTTTCTGTTTTGAATTATCGTCAGTCTTGGAACTTTTCTAAATATTTAAATAGCTGTGGCGTTATTGAAATGTAGGCTAGGCAATTTTTTTGCACTTAAAGTCAATAATAGATGTACATGTGGCTCATTAAATTTCACTTAAACCTTACTGCAAACATTGATAAAAAATTAAGACGACAATAATAATTAGTCATGACAAACCTTAATTTACATTTTACTTTAGAGTGCAGGCAAGGTTTTTGTTCGGTAGTTTATTGTTTGTGTGGAACAATCTACAGATATTTTTATCGCATTAGTTAAATTTATAAAATATTATTCAGTACTTAAAGGTATTTTGATTAATATAAAAAGAGATGCTTCGACAAAAACATTGCTCTTGTGAGGTTTTCGATAAACTTTAAGTTTGTCCCATGTAATTTAGTTCGCTAGTGTGAATTTTATTCTCTAATATTTTCTCTCAATGACGTACACAAGTAATTTATTTATTTTATTTTATTTTATTTTATTCGGAAAACAAACAGTGTTCCATAACTAAAAATAACAGACTAAATACATTTCTATGCATTTCTACATTTCTATTTCTAAGATAGATATTCCGATATTTAAGTCCGTAATGGGGGAAAAGGCATATAAAAGTTTGTTTATCACTACCCAAAATTGACGCGATAGGTTATTCAACGTTAACGGAGACTTAGTAAATTAAAATAAAATAATATTCTTGATCCAGGTCTGGAAGAACGATCAGCCGTGCTGTCTCTCTCGGTGGTGTTCCACCATAAGGCTGAAGCGTACGTTTCGGCGGTGGGTGGGTGGGGCGCACAGTGCGCGGCGGCACTGCAGCTAGCAGCCGGCGCCGGCGCAGCCCCGCCATGCTCAGACCCGCGCGCACTTGAGCAGCATGCCCATAGACACAGGCAGTTGTATGAACATATGTGCCAGGCTTATACTGAGGTAAGATGCGTGTTTATTATTAGAATGTAAATATGGTACGAAAAAATTGATCCATAAAAGCTTTTGAAAAATTCGGTCACTGAATCACTGAGAGAGGTAGAAGAGGTAGGATCAAAACATCACCTGTTGAAATTCTAAGTCTCCTTTATGCTTCAAGAATAATTAATTATGGTGATTTATATATATCCTATGGACCTTTAATCCATCAGCGAGACTGAACGCACGACGTCTACAGCGCTCGGGAGAAATATTGCCTACAATATCGAGCTCCAACCTGCGTCAAAAATTTTGGTTGTTAGGTTTTTGAACAAAAATTTAGCACAGTATTTTATTTCAAAGCTTAATTTTTACATTTTAATTCAAAATAAAAATTTTAAACCGTTTGCATTGATCCGGTACTATACGAGGGATGGGCCATACTCGATATCAGAATCGATATTTATCAATAAATTGTAAAGTCAGAAATAAACGGTTTTTATTAGGAGTTTAAAATGAAACAGTATTTTCACATTTTTTATTAAACTTGCGATAACTATTACTTAATTTAGCTTTAGCTCTAATGATAAATAAAATATCATAGGTTTTCAGAATTAATCAATAAAACATTATGCTGATTCGTCTCTTTTACTGTAGTGTAAAAGTAAGTTATGAATTTTCTTAAGTACTGTAAAAATTAAAAACTCATTTTTTTAAATATTTATATAGCTATATGTTTTCTTCGTGTTTGTTTTTTTAGAAACCAATTTCGTTCATTTTCATAACTTCTCTACTTGTGTTAAATATTAAAAGTTAGCAGTTGTTTTTTTTTTCTAATACTGGAATTTTTTTTTAATTTCAATAAAAGGACTTTTGTATTCATTTCTTAAGTTATTTCGAGCATTAAATTATGTATATATTAAAATAAAATAAATTATGTATATACTTTTTCTTTTGTATTTAAAAAAATGTGTATTTTTTATCATAATGTAGTTTGCCATAACAGTAACAGCATAAAGTTTTTTCGCATAAATTGACATAAGCACAATATTATACACGTCAAATGGTTTCATTGCGATAAGTTTCACTTACTCAAATTTTTTATTTTTATTTTATTTTATTTTTTATTTTTAAATGTAAAGGACATAACTGTTATACGTCTAAATATCAATTATCATAGGATACAAAACGCATAATAGAAGTATCCATAACCTCTAAAGTCATGAATGTAAGGTAATAAAAATACTTTTGGTGCCTATTTTGGTGCCCTTTATCAAGTACAGATTATATGTACCTACTTTATGTTGAGTCTTGAGAGTAACAATAAATAATAGGTCATGCCAAAAAGCGACTTGCACGTGAATAATAACAAATAACATTTAGCCAAGATTATTTAAGAAATGATGATGATTAATTATAAATATTCATCTCACTATAATCAAAATATATAACACAATAATACAGAACCAAATTGGCCAACCCCGAAACCACGTGACTTTCTGTCCCGCCCTAGAATGTTTTTATAAAACCGGCGGCGCGGAAAGAGGGAAACTACGAAATGAGACGCACCCGTTCAATTGGGTTAGGTTGGGTTTGTATGTAGTCAATACATGCGCGAGCCGAGCGTACAGGACCAAATTAAGTACCATTTCCAGCTTTTCACGAAAAGCGACGTTGGCGAAAAGCGACTTCGGTTCAATTTGGTTCAAACAAACATCACGTCTGTGCCTTCAGAAGTTGTCATTATGCAAAGTTGGAATTGTGAGAAATTGGCTTTCTGAGAAATTGGCTTTCTGAGAAGTTGGCTTTCTGAGAAGTTGGCATTCTGAGAAGTTGGCATTTCCAGAAGTTGGCATTCTGAGAGGTTGGCATTTTGCGAGCGGTTGGCATTCCTTCATCTAATTCGAAAACACTCCAAACTTCGAAAACAACCAAAGAAGTGTAAAACTTTTTAGGTTATTAATTTTACAGTTCATTTATTTTTAAGTTATGGGGAAATAAAGTATGCCTTATGATTTATTCTGTATGAACGTTATGCGAAATAAACAGTATGCCAAAAAACGTTACGCAGCCTTATAATATGCCAATTAAATTAATGCATCCCAATACGGACCCTTTTAATTTAATTCCCTGTTCTCACCTGAAACTGAAAAAGTCATGTTTATAAATTTACTAACGGCTTAACAGCTCCTTTGCACTTTTTCTATCAACTGAATATGCTTAAAAATAGAAAGCATACCTACCTATCTCATACTAGCGCATTTTGTTGAAAAACAGGTATAAAGTTTATGTTTGTAACTAAATAATCACTAAAAAGCACAAAAGTTATGTATTGATATACAAGTTGGAATTTTGTAATGCCGGCTGGAGGGAATGTATTCTAAGTACCGGAGATAGCAATTTCTACTCTAAGGAAATATTTCTATAATATTGAAAGGTAGAAAAACTGCATTCGAAGGTATCTGACTATAAGCCCGCCACGCCCGGGAATTCAAAAATAATAATATTTTGTATTTTTATGGCATCTTTCAAGAGAATAAACCACGATGGCCAAATCTCTCTAGTAAACTTGATAAATTAAACTAACTTTATTAAAATTGATAGAAGAAACTAATAGGAAACCAATAAACTAAATACTAATCTGGTGCTGGAAATTAGAATAATAGTTAATTCTTTTAAAGAATTCATTTTGATAACTTTTAATTGCAAGAGAAAACGATGCACCGCCATTAGGGTTATGAAACTACAAAAGTACTGTTGACGCGAAACGAAATCATCATTAAATTATCACTTGAAATCTTAAACTATTTATTTCAATGTGCACTTGTTTATGTATGTATATATAGCAGGACCCGACGTTAAATTCGATTGGAAGCTAAAGTTTAACCTGGTACACATGACCTTTGACGAATTCAAAGTATTTCTTGCCTTATTTGTTTGTTTTCTTAGAGAAATCATACTGAGTTTGTTTATTTATCTACACAGGTCCACTCGACGAGTAAAAAGCTGCTGTATCAACTAGACCACTTGGTTCAAGTGTGCCATCAAACTGACCCCGCTGATATGGTAACTATATTATTTCAATTAATACGTTTTAACAAACGATGATTTAAACGTTTCTTATTTAGAACCATTTATTAATGGTGTTTTGCCTATAAACTTGAAATAATAACTAAAACCCCTTATTCTAGCGTTAGAATAATGAATTTAAAATAAGGTGTAACATTTGCTCTAACTTGAAATGTAACCGGGAAAGTCAGTAAAATGTGAAAAGATTGTACAGTTGTTAATTAAACGAGTTTGGAAGCAAAATTTCAAGTAATGTTAACAGAAAAATTTATACGCATTTTATTAATAACTCAAATTAGAGTTTTGCTAACTAATCTAACTAACTAAAGATTGATGTAAACATTTTATCATTACGATTAGCTTTATTGCTCCTTGTTTATGAGACCGTTACATTCTGTTACCAAATCCTGTACTTCCAGAACGATGGCACCGTAAGCTCAGCTGGCAGTGGGGGCGATCCCGCAGCGGACTACAGCTCCGGCGCCAACCACGTGCTGGCGGTCATTCACCAGATCCTTGGCCACCACCGGGCGCTGGAGGCCCGGTACCACCAAGCGCGCCTCAAGCTGCATCAGCGACTCGCGCTGCTGCTGTACAAAGAGGATTGTCGGCAGGTCAGTACCGGGATACCTAGAAAAATAAAAAATATACATAATGAAAATTCGTATTTCATCTATGAGGATACACTGCAGTGAATGGATGCCCCTAGAAGAGGCGAACAATTCAACCAGATTAATTCAGAATTTTCCAAATATCAGAATTTTATTAGATTCTTCACTATCAAACACAATTTTAATGTTCGATTTAACCTCGTAAAAATTATCTAATGGAATTTTAATATACATAATTTTCTTAAAATCCTTGTTCGGTCTCTTGTTGCTATGAATAGTATCAACAAATGCTAGTAAACTGTCATCTAATTTGGATATAAAATAAAAATAGAATTAACTTTAACTTGAGACTAGCATAATTACATAGCAGAATTTCATCTCTTGTATTTATTCTTTGTTTCTGATAGTTTGTATTGCGTTTAACAGAATTTTATCAGGAATAATACAATGACAGAAACTGCCTTCTCCTTTTTCTATCACAGACTCGGAAAACCTCGCCAAGCGTCGCGTGAATCCTGATTTGCTGTCTTTAGTCCTGGATGATTCACATAATATTTGCAAAATAGTACTGTTCCTTTTTAAACAATGTGTTTTGTTCTAGGTACTGGATTGGTTGGCGAATCACGGTGAAGTGTTCTTACAAAAAAATACTGGTATAGGAAGGAATCTCCATAAAGCTAGAGTTTATCAGAAATCTCATGAACATTTTGAAAATGTTGCACAAGTAAGTAAATACTCGTTAGAATTGTTTAATTAATCCCATCTGATAATTTTAAAAACAAAATTCGAATTTGATTCTTTGAACCTTTTCTTGTATGTAAATATTTATTGCTAATATATTATATTTTTATCTTTCAAATTCGTAGTATTACTATTATACAGTCAATGAAGTACGCAAAATTAATTGCTATGTCCATGGCTTCTATACCATATTATTACTTTAAATAATTTTAATATTTATGCAAGATGTGATTTAATCGATTTAAGTATCACAAACTGCTTGCTTTCAGAATACATACACAAACGCGGAGAAGCTCCTAGCTGCGGCGGAGGAGCTGGCGCGGTCCGGGGAGTGCTCACCCGAGGAGGTGCTGGTCGTGGCGCGCGAGCTGGAGGCGCACGTGGCGGGGTTTGCGGCCCGCGTAGACCGCCGCCGCCGCCGCCTTGACTTGGCTGTGCTGCTGTACTCGCACGAACAGGAGGTAAGCCAGGGCTGTGGTCCAGCTTCTTGGCGCTCCTTGTATACTCCTTACTCCTTGATACTGTGGACCTGTGTTGTACTGTGTAATAACTTCTTGTTGATTGCTTCAATTCGGATCAGAGTATTCTTGACTAAGTCTTGTGTAACACTTAAAATGATTGAGGTTTGCGATATATGAAAAAATATTCATGGAATATTCTGACAATATCTATCTATCTTACACCAATTAATTATATACATTTTAACTGGCATTCGTTCGCATAGAGCTAAAATTTAGATAGACCTCTGGGACACTATTACAAATAAAATACGAAAAAAGACAAGTTACTGATGGCGGTTGTAGACTTTCTCTTGTTAAAGATCTCGTCTGGGGAGGTAATATTGACCACCATAATTCCACAAAGGCAATTCCAATATACGCCTCCGGCCGGCCACGGATGCAGTTTATGGGTCAGGTGTTCGTTTGCCGGCTTTAAAAGTAGTAAAAAAAATGTCAAAAATAGAAGTTTCTTCAAGTTTCCCCGACGAGTTGGTAAATTATAAAACAAGACAATGTTGTAAATTATAAAAATATGAACAAAACTATTTTTCCGTTTCCGTTCCTGAGATATCGCGATTTTAAAAGCTGTTTTTTTCACGTTGTGCCCGCGGCCTTTTGCAAATATCTGGAAATATGCCAAAAAATTGACATTATAAAAATCATAATCTGTTGGAGTTGATTCCACTAATAGACAAAAATCATATTCTGGCTTTTGACACACATGTGTTGCAAAAGACTCACGTATTGAGAAGGTGTTCAGTGCTCAAAGACAGAATAAGAAGATTATGAATTTATTTATTTCCCAGAATGTGGTATAACAAGGTCTTAATACAGTATTATTCTAAGGTACGTATTTGTTATTAATTGTTATTTAATATTGTTAAATTAACAATATTTCATTAACATTTTTTTCCTTTAAATTCAAAGTTTATAATTTGTATATTAGTTATATGTATATAGTATGTTACAATCGAAACACAATTAAAATATCAAAATAAAATTTAAAATGTCAAGTACAATTAAAAATGTTAGGATACAATTTATCTCCTAAGAATAATATGCAAATTTAAATGTTTTTAATTGCTCAATTATTCAATAACGCTATAAAAACAATTTTGTACCAACCAAGCTTTTAGGTTACGTTTAAATTTACTCAATGGAAAGGTTTTCATATCAATAGGAAGTTTATTAAAATTCGTATTCCCATTAAACGACAATTTTTGTCACGCCACGTAATTTTTGGCATTACCAGACGGTTTGGGCGCCTACAGCTACGAATTCTCGGATTGTCATATAAATAGGCAAACAAATCTGGATGACATTTAACAAAAACACATATTTCATATGTGTATAAAGAAGGGACTGTTAAAATTGTAAGCTGTTCAAATAATGTAGTGCGTTCCGTTTGCCGCTCACAGCGCTATCAGCGCTAAAAGTGCTCAAAACCGTTCCGATTCGTTTGAGCGCGCTAAGAGTGTTATTAGTGCTATTGCAGTCGGAACGGTAAATATCTCGCTAACATTCTGATTGTTCGTCGCTTAAGTCTAAAGTCAAAAAACATTTTGTTACATTATTACAAAAGAAAATTAATAAGCAAGCTTTTAAAATCTTAAAAATAATAAAAACATCAACAAAGTAACGTCATGTGTCAGTTTTGACAGGCCGCTCACAGCAACCATGCTCCTGAGCTTGGGCACTGTGAGAGGGGAGATGGCAGCGTTTATGACGTCATGATGACGTATCGGTATCGCTGTGAGCGCGCTCACAGGAATTCGGAACGGGTATATGAGCGCTGTGAGCGCTATAATTGGCAAACAGAACGCAGCAATAAACATCATATATTGTACGTACGCATGCTTTTTGAGCAATTAAAACTCCACTCATGTAGCTACAATTTCCCCATAATTTTATACCATATCTAAGAATGGAACAGATATTTCCATGGTAGGCTTGTAGTGCAGTTACTTAACTAGCAGTTTTACTCAGTTTCCATAAAACGCAAACAAATGGTTTTATTTTATTACACAGCTTAGACGTATGCTGTTCCCAAGTGCCCCTCGTTTATTTGCTCATCTTTATGGCTTATTACGAGGTTCTTTTTATTTCCATTTTTGTTTAAAACTGTATATATTTAGTTTTGTTAATATTAATTTTAAGATTATTCCGTTCTAACCACCAAATAACAGATTGTAATGTCTCATCAAGTTCTCTATTATAGTTATTTATATTTGCACAAGGTATTATAACCGATATATCGTTGCGAATAGGATACAGGGGTACTTAATATTGACAGGAGGTCATTTATACAGAATAACATCTTCTGAAAACCATATTTAATTTGTGCGATTAATATAATTTTTATTAGCACCATTTTTTATTCATACATATACTTTAATAAATATTTGTCACAGTCGTGATCTACCGGGGGCAGCACTTTATAAAAGTGCATTAATTGCAACACCTCACGGGTGAATAATACCATGCCAGAAAGTTATGCAAAAAAGTTATAATTTATGTACAATACCAGGTCACTCAGAAAGTTATACGTAAAAAAATATAATTTATTTTGAAAATTCGATTATTTAAAAGTAAAAATGCATTAGTTGTGAATTTACATTTCCCTTCAATTTTTTTTACCAGCATTATGAAACAATTGTGTGTCATAGAAAAATGGATCTGAGTTGGAAACATTTTCGTGCAATGATTTTTTACGACTTCAAGTCCAACATGAAACCTGAACCATGAATCGTTTAATCAACTTCAATCAGCTTTTATGGACAAGGTGTCTTTTAAGGCAACTGTGTACCGCTGTGTAACGAGTTTAAGTGTAGTCGCTTAAATGTGAAGGATGAAGAAATAAGTTGTGGTCCTTTGACTGCTGTTACGCAAGAAAACGAGCTACAAGTGAAACATTTGATTCAATAAAACCGGTGCATCTCATACGAACAAATTCAACACAATCTGCAGATTGGATCGGGAAGAGTTCATTATATTCTTCAGAACCACCTTGGCGTAAGGAGGACTGATTCGTGCTAGGTACCCCACAACCTCACCGATGCTTAGAAGCAGGCGCGCGTGGAATGCTGCTATGATATAGTTGATACATTAAAAGCAAGTTTCGGGGTATCAATTCTCGTAAGAAACCAAACTAGCATCAGACAGATTGGTACACTACCAAATGTTAGCCAGAAGTTTTTGCTGCTGCGAGCAACAAGTGACCGAATACTACACTCGGAGGCCTTTTGCCCCACCACGAAAATACGCCCACGCACTACGCGAACAAAACGATATTTTTGACATTAAAGAGATCCTAGAGGTCTGTAGCAAAAAGGCTGCATTTGTTTGTATGGGCAGTGTCCCAGGCACCTTCCGCCACTTGGGTTTTTTTAAATCGTGGTCACTTCATTTTCAGCAGTCATAAATAAATAAAATATGTAAATAAAAATTAAAAAAAAAGAAAAATATGTAATGCTTGGTCGTAATTTTGAAAAAAAAATCAAAGTGCGGGCTGCACCTGGGACAAAATAATATCCTTTTAGCTCTATGTAAATTAATCCAAGCTTACAACAATTTATTCGTCTATTTAGACCTATTTATTACCTTTTCGTATTTTGTAAATTGCAACATTGGATATTTTTTCTGTAATTTATGCAAATTAATTTTGTAGGTATACAATTGAACATAACCAAATAATAGCAATTATAAATTTCTTAAAATATAGGTTAGGGTCAAAGGTTAATAATTCGTAAATAATTCGTTGTGTTCATTGCTCACTTTATCCAAAACCAATTTCCTGACCTTATATTTTATCGTCCAGCTGCTGCAATGGCTGGAGCAGCTGCGCAACGGACCAGGCCCCGCGGACGACAGCCCCGAGGCGGCGCGACGTGCGCTGGAGCAAGTCGCAACGCACCGAGCCGCCTGCCTTGACGCCTGCGCCGCCACTAGCGCGCATGGCGAGGCACTACTGCAGGAGCTCAGGTAGGTGGATTCCTGCTTAGAGTTTATGACATGTGTTGCCAAAAGAGGCTTAGCTGTTGCTTACTATTTAAAAAAAATTGTATTGGAGGATTAGGATTAGAAGCGAACTTGAATGAAAGCAGGTGACGTATAAAAGGAAGATTATGTGAAAAATAAAATTATATCAAAATGTATATAAAATATAAAAATTGTATAATAGTACTCCAGAGGCTCCATCATGCGTAACGGTTGCTTGTTTGCCGGAATAGAAGTAGGTATAGAAGTAGTAAGAAATAGAATAATATCCCCTCTTTACTTTGCCGAAAAAGAAACTTTTATTTATTATAGTGGCCATAGTTTTTTTCACATATTTTATATACAAGCTGTGTCCGCGACTTCAATCGCGTAGAATAGTAAATTTTTTAGACTAATTATTATGCAAATAAAACACATACATACATTTAAATAAGCTATTTACAGTATTTTAATGCAGATAGAATTTGAAAAAAACAATTGTACTTTTATAATTATGGTTGTACTTTTCTAATCAATAAATAAAATAAACAATTGTATTTCCGTATTATGTTCAAAAATATTTCCGTATTATGTTCGAAAAACGCCGCGGGTCGTTACTATCGTACAAAAATAAGGATTTTAGGCGTTCTTCTGGCTCACCAAGGGATGGAAGTGAAACTTTACCACCAGACCAACCAGACCAACACATACCCGGAGTTTCCTCTTTCCATTTTAATGCTTCACAATGTGTGTACACTTTTTATCCATCCGCCGTATAAGAATTAATGGATGATTTATATAATTGCTCAAAGGGTCATAATCAAAAGCAGCGTCTTGAAATGCCTCTCATGTACCACGAGTAAATGCACATCTTGTTTGTGACTGCCGTTCAGCATATAAACACTTCTTCTTTGCGATTCTTCATGGTACTCTGCAGCAGTCAACGACGCATGACGCTCAGCATCTACAAGCCGACATAGCCGAGCTTGCTCTAATGTTTCAGCATGCCTTTGAGATGCGTGACGTTCGGCATCTAATTGTTGCCGTGCTTGATTTAGCTCGAAGGTCTCAGCAGCTCTCTTAATCCGACTTCGTTTTACCCTTGAGTCTCAGAAGATCTTTGAGGAGCGCTCGGCATTTAAAGGGTTTGAGTCGGTTCTTCAGACTCTTGGCTTCTTGCAATTGTCGCAGCGCGAGCTCAGGCAGAACTACGCGCTAGATTAGATTTGCGTTCTCCAGGCATATTTATTAGAATAAAAAGAACTTAATTAAACAAAAAAATATCTTCTACCTAGCGTTCACGAATCAAAACGTTTTAAAAAGTATTTTTATCAAAACAAATTAATAAAACACTTATAACTAAGTTATTTAAGTACCTAAATAAATTAGTAACTACTTCGACTACTTCATGGAACCAAATAAACAAAACCTCTACAGCTTTTTACACTTAATTTAACTTATGAACGTAAAAAAAGGAAAATATTAAAATTAATATTTAAAATAATTTTAACGTAATCTAAATCTAAATAAAAATTAAAGAAAAAATATTTAATAACCTAAACGTTTTTTTTTTCATTTCACATAGAACATTAATTAAGTAAAACAATAAATCGTTTTAACAACTTGAATTGTAATCAATTTGCAGGGGAAAAAATATTATTTTTCGCTTACGCAAAAAAATATTATTTTTCGCTAGTCGGCGCAGTGCTGATTATGTATGGCGCGCGGCGCTTGGCAAGTTTGTTACATGCGTTAATTTCAGTTTCACATTTTGTAATGTCTCCGTAATTCGCTGTACATATTTTCTTATATATTTTTATTTTCTGGGTCGCAAGCTTTTCTGCCGACGTCATCACACAAAAACTTTCATCCCCTATTTTGACACCCTTTAGGGTAAAATTTTTATAAACTTTGAATGTCATATTTATTTATATCTAATCAAAAGCCTAAAAAATAAGTTTCAAGCTTCTAGCTTCAAACAATGACCCCCTGAATGTGCGTGAACCCTCTCCATTTGGACGTTGACCTTCTGGACACCCTGTATATATAACAACAAATATTTATTTATATACGTTTATTCTGGGTCCCCCCCTTAAGAGCAGAGCTCGAGTTGTCACTGGAATTGGAAGCTGGACATGGGATATACGGAACATAGTCCCGTGATTTTGTTTGTATAGTCGGAGTCGTATATCAAAGAAAACGAAGTATGTAATTGTAAATGAAAAAATAATTATACCGCGTGAAACTAAGTCGTAAACAGAAATATGTGTTTAAATAATGTTTAACTTAAGTTAAACACGTGTATGTGACAACAGGAAAAAATATGCAAGCGTTGTTTGACAATTCGTTAATTAATTTTTTTTTTATTTACTGAGTCTCATGCTCACCCTAATTGCTACGTTAAACTGTCGTAGATCCATTGTATAATTATTTACTTATTACTGTGTTCGAATAAGTTTGGTGTTTTTGCTATTTAAAATTATTATCAATGGAGTTTAACTGTTTGCTTCTAGAGTTAATGCAGTGAATTTGCCTTAAAATACCTACTATAGAAACAAAAATTTCTGTATACGACATGTTTCTTTTAAATTAACTTTAAACGTAAGAAATGGCCTCCAATTTCCCTATCATTCTGTACCGAACACCCTATATAGTAAGAAAGTAATATAATAGAAGTATTTAGATATCTCATAAATTTCAGAGTGATAGTAAATAAAACGACCCGATAACACCATCTGATTATATTATGAACAGTTTGTTGTTTTTGCAGTTGAATTACAATTTTTCTTCCAAAACTAAATAATAACTTTCTAAAAACTGTCATAGATAATGCATATTTTATATAGCTTTGCCGAAGAGTACGCTAAAAAGTTGCGCTAAGACACTGTTTGCTCATTTCATAATATTATGTTGATTTTGGGCACAAAGCCGCGGGTCGAGTTTATTAAAAGCAAGAAATAAACTATACGTAGAAAAATAAAGTCTTTATTGGTTTTCAATTTTGATGCAAGATTTCTATGATATTAAAACAAAGAACGTGACGTTATAAAGTTTTTGCTATTTTTATTTCTCTTTCGTACCATTAATATTTTACTTTGTTTACCCCACAGCTAAAAACAGAGTATGCTTGTTTTTTGTTACACGTTGTCATTGAAAGTTTCAGAGGTAATATTATGTTTTAAAAGTGGACCTGATCGAATATTATAGTAAATATATTAGTGTTAAATATAACAAAGGTTTTAATGAGCTTACCTTGATTTTTCTATGAATTTAGAATATATATACAGGGTGTCCCAAAGGTCGAAGTCAAGCCGAAACCGGGTGATAGGCTAGGTCATAATAGTTATCAGAAAAATATGGAGAAAAAATTTAGGTCAAGTATTTTTCAAATTATAGTACATTTTTGTTTTTTCGAAAAAGTGTACACCCTGTGTACTGCTCTTTAGTTGTCTTTAGCCTACTCTTTACTAGTCATTTAACTGCTGTTGCTTCAAATCTTTACTTTTTGCCAATTTTTCTTTTCTTAAGTGATATATTTTCCCATCGCTTAAGTTGATATTGCGATGTAGATCACGCGTTAAGATTGTGGAAGAAAAAAATGAACTACGCCATTTTGGCGAGTAACTTGTAAAAGTAACGCAATTAATATCGTTTTTAAAATGATGTAACACTTACAACATTGTTTCTTAAATAGGTCGCAAAAATATTTCCAGGAAATGCAGTTTCGAACAATTTCTTTTAACTTACTAAAATTGTTCTAGTGTACCCAAAGGTACCATAACTTTTATCTTTTTGTATTCGTTATTTTGTTACTTAGAAACTGTGGCTTCGTTTATTGTACTTGATTGCTTGTGATGTGGATTTAGACAGCTTTGATCTATTAACGACAGCCTTTGCTTTTTCCTAGACTAACGTGTGATTGTGTTTTGGCACTATGGCTACGTACTCAATACAAGAATACGCCAACATGCACCTCATTTATGGGCATGCAGATGTAACACTTGTGTTAGTGCTAACTGCCTCTACACTATATCGCGAGAGATACCCTAATGCTTTTCATTACCCAGATCGAATTTGCACCGTCTCCTTTTTTCCGAGCGCCCACTTCCAAGCCGGTAAAGGTGGAAATTCTTGTTATTTTTCAAAATTCCAAAATTTTGTGGTTGGATGAATCCACATTAAAAAAATATGGCTACAGAAACCTATACAATTTATACGAGTGGCACGTACTGAATCCGAAATTATTACGACAAGACAGATCTTAATATCTGTATATTTATTTGACGTCAATAAGAACAAGTAATTGTCAATGTTGAGTAATAAATATTACATTTCATCATTTTAAAGTCAATATTTAGACTGGAATTTTGAAGAGAAGAGTCATATGACCTTCTTTGTTGCCAGATATCTGAAATGGTAAAATTTATTTGAGTATTTAAAAACCATTTACCAAATTAACTGGACGACGTGCCGCTGAGTGATTTCAGGAAGATGTGGTTTCAACAAGATGGCTATCCAGTGTATTATAACCGCTCAGTTAGAGAACATTTAAATGCTGGAGCATTTGGCTTAAAATTTAATGTTACAGATTACAGAAGAACTGTTCAGGAGGTAATAAGAAAAGAAAAATTGGCAAAGAGTTAGCAACAGCAGTTGTACTTTTTTTCGAAAAAACAAAAGCGCACTATTATTTGAAAAAATGATCTATCCTATCACCCGATTGACGTCGACCTTTGAGACACCCGGTATATTCGACAGACAAATGTTGCTATGTACGAATTATTAACTGTCTTGTATTGGTGGAGGAAGGCATATTTAGGCCATAATACTTCCTAATTGAAGAGTAATAAAAGTCCCAAATTGACAATGACAATTACGCCGTCATTGTGTAAGGAAATACTTCCTAAAACATAATTTTTAGATTATAAATGTGAATCTAACATTTTCTGTTCCAACAATATTTGTCCGTGAATCATTTATGTCACAGGGGTCAATTTAATTAGAAAATGTCATGTAGTTTAAAAGTGAATCTAAGGTTTAGTCCTTGCATTGAAGTTTCCTGTGCTTAAAAAATAAATTCATAGAATAAATATTAGGTCCATACATATGAAATTGGCGTTTTGTAAGGGAGGAACATAAAGTCAATTGTTTTAAAATATATTTATTTCATCAAAGTATGTACAGTTGCTATCTAAGCACTTTTGCCATCGCATAGGTAGTTCATTGATCCCTTTACTAAAAAAAAACCATTCGGACGGGACTCAATAAAATCTTTGAAGGCGCTTTGGACTGCCCCATCGGAGTAGAATTTTTTCCCTTGCAAGAAGTTATCTAATATTCGAAAAAAATGGTAATATTTTGGCGCAAGGTCAGGCGAGTACGGTAGATATCTTAGACATTCCAGTTGAAGCTCCTCTAATTTGGTAGCCATCTGTTGTGCAGTGTTTGGCCTAGCGTTGTCATGAAGCAGCAGTGGCCTAGAGCGATTGACCAGCCTTGGTTGTTTAGCAGCTAGCTTTTTCATCATGGTTTGCAGTTGCTGACAATAGACATCAGCCGTAATTGTCTGGCCAGATTTAAGAAAGCTATAGTGAACGACACCGGCACTAGTCCACCAAACGCTCACAAGTCACTTTTTTTGAGGCAATTTGCGCTTGGGGCTGGATT
Organism: Marasmarcha lunaedactyla; assembly: GCA_923062675.1. Lineage (NCBI taxonomy): Eukaryota > Metazoa > Arthropoda > Insecta > Lepidoptera > Pterophoridae > Marasmarcha > Marasmarcha lunaedactyla. The sequence continues at coordinate 38,723,852 of OV281339.1, read as the reverse complement.
TGGCTGGTTCTCCAGGGTTCAACCATTGCGATGAGCGTTTCCGATTGTCGTACAGGATCTACTTTTCATCACAGGTAATGATTGCATTTAAAATCCTTGCATTATTGTGCCGGTTGAGTAATGTACCTCAGCAGTCGACGCGGATTTGTCGGTTTGTTGCACTCAATTCATGAGGTACCCACCTCTCAAGCTTTTTCACCTTCCCAATTTGTTTCAAGTGAATTAAAACCGTTTTGTCACTAATATCGCAGCCTAGAGCTGGCTCGGACGTGATTTGCGGTGGATCCGCTTCCACAATAGCAGCACTGGTGCCACGGTGGAACTCGTACTCGTAAATAATGCGATATTTCAAGTTTTCCATTTTGTTTAGTGAGGCAAAAAAAAGCCAAAAAAGAAAAAGAGGAAAAAACAAATGAATTACAGTTTTCGCAACACAAATGCGTGAGTAAATAGCTGTATAAATTTGAAATTGGAATTCTTAACCAAAGAGGAGATAATACAGATCAAAGTGGCCAGTACGACAAAACGCCAATTTCATATGTAAGGACCTAATAAATAACAAACGCGTGGGAGTTTTAAAAACATAATAACGCATACATTCATATCAGATTTTGAGGCTCTCGTTAAGTTTGACTGAACACTCAACATGTCACGAACGACGCATTCGAACCACCCTCTGTTTTAGTTCGAGTATCACATACACAAAAGCCGCTGAAGTAGGTCGACGCAAAAGTTGACTGATTGTCCTCAACGACAAGAGCCTCGTTCCAGTTTACAGAACTAAGTTACCAGTGCTCCTGTCCACTAAAACCCTGTACACTTATTTATTATTTATCTGTACACTAAGTTATTTCAACATAGTTTAAAACTTATCGATGTTGGTAAAATCTGAATTGCAGTTTTAGCTGCAACTATAAACATCACATTGTTTATACAAGTTTAAGAATTCGTATTTTTGTAATATCAAACTTTTGTAACACTTCTTCATCAATTGTGTTCCAATGTTGAAAAAGATATGGGGCAGGTTCCTCCTTATCAGAATATATTAAATATTCTCACGAGTGATCATATTTATAATGCTTAATGCAATACTAAAATTGTAGGTGATGTAAATATGAAAATTACTTATTTGATTAATTCGGGTAAAACATTTTCCTAAGGTAAATCCGTTCTTTGGTGCTCATGATAGAACTGTTTACTTTAAATATATAGGCGTATAGGCCATAGCATTTGTATGTATATTTCTGAAAATGATCATCTAGTAATACATAAACGGGTTTTATCTCATTTCCCTATGAAAATCTATTATAATATAGCCATCATGTTCTTATGCACTTTTATTTATCATCAATATAAGTAAGGCAAGTAATACATTATTGAATTAATATACAATATCATTTCCTATTTTGCAATAACGTATGGTTATAAATGTGTGTTTAAAAAAAAATATATTTCTTCAGTTTATTTATCCGTTATCTAGTATCCATAACACAAGCTCTTAATGGTGCTGAATTTGGGCTAAATAATGTGGTGTGATTGTTACAAATATTTATTTATTTATTTACATTCATATTTAACTACAAATATAAAGCGAGTATTAAACTTACCTGATAATAGAGTTAGTTTAGTATTCAACCAGAAGTTTCACCCACGCAGCTTCTGGTCCCACGGAAATATTATGTTAAAAAGGTTACTTCTGCTTAATGTATATATCCTTTTGATGATGAAAGGATTAATGAAATCTATTAAGTAGTTTCGGAGTTTACCGATGGAAAGTAAACAAACAAAGACTGTAGTAATGTCTCGCAAATGTTGCGTATTGTAAGTCTTGTAAACCACACATGTAGATCTAAATTAATTTTAAAATTTAAAATTAATCGAGAGAGTGTAATTTACTCTTGAGAGTGCGTAGAGTCAGAACACACAACGTTTGAAGCCGGCACCTCCCATACAATTGTGCTATGATTGATTTCCGTGGTAGTTGTAGGTGCATTGTCATTCAGGCTAACCAGAACCCGATAGGTCACGGGTGGATAAACTTTTCTCATCCCCGTAGTGGCAAAAAACGAGTGGTTTATAGCAATCTGTGGTCTGATATACCTGCGGTAGGTATAGATGTAATCAATAACAAATCAGCGTAATATCCTTGCCCTAAAAGCAGAAATCACGGGTTAAAGTAATACCTACATATATTTTCTATGCATTAAGGATTTCAATGTAAGTGTTCTATTAGAAAATACTTGCAAGTGACATCCTTTATCATAAGCGCCAAAGTACATGAAGAAATTGATCAGATCTTGCTGTTTTGTTGTCTATGAAGTTGTACTTGGTGGCATATTACACAAACGTAAAACGGGACAATATATATAACTACACCTTGTTAAATATTCTATCGTAAGGTTTTATTTCAATTAAAGGCAGGACTGTTGTTAAGTAAACAAAATTAAAGTAGTAAAATTAATTAAAATTACGCTGTTATGTATTTATGTATCCATTAAGCGCTGTAGTAGCTCTGTGATGCCGAGCCACGGGTCATTGACGGGGATGACTTTGACGTTTTCCGGTGTTCGGTGAGCAGACACAGGGCTACTGTATCAATTTTCGGGAGGCACGAAAGAGGGTGCTTTCAAATTATGTCTACAACTTCGCAATTCGCTAAATTACCAGTAGATTTATAAACTTGCTATGTTTATTAAAATATTGTCGATTCGATTCTCGATGTACAAACGTGTTTTATAATGTAAAAACATATATTCAATGGTGTGCTTTCTATCCGTGCATTGTCCAGTTGATGCACCGTCGTCCATAACACTAGCTTTCCTTATTTTGAATAATTTTATTTGTTTATTCATTATACTTTTTAAGTATGTAAATAAGTCATAATTCCTCGTATGCTAATCTAAAAAGGTTCCTTGAAAATTTTTAGGTTGTATGTGAACATTGAATGAATACACCCTTTTGCATTAGCTGTGCAACCACCCTACTACAAAGCACACAATACAACAGAGCAATATTGACAGTGACAGATGACCCCATTCTGATATCGCGGCGTGTTGTGTGTTTACCGCAGAGGTGTTTAAGCTAAAACTGTCCGCGGCATGCAAAGTAGCGCGACGCAGCTATGTGTTACTTATCCGCCCCGAAACCATCTTGACAAATCAAATACTGCTTTAAATTATACTACATTCGCCTTGTTTTGTGTTTAAATCAATTATCTTATATTCTAACAAAAATTATTTATTCAGTATTTTTATTATTCATGGATGTTCGCGCTTAAGATAATTTGTTGTGAAATATGAAAAAGGACTGTTTCCATAACAATAGTACTTAAATCAATTATTAAAACTATAATGATTAATGTATAAAATCGAGCTAGTAATTACAGAGCTTGCAACATGTCGTATACTTATCAGCCTAAATGAGGTTTGCGTAAAAAATACTTAGTCAGATCCCATTTAAGGTCGAAGAACTTTGCTGCGTTTCCGCGGACGCGGGGGGCTTAGGCAACGCGTGAAAAACTGGCCGTTTCGAGGACCGACTGGTTCGATACGCGATAAATGTGATAGTATCTGCGTTAATCTTACCGTATTAGTTTTTCCTTATTAAACGTTTTAGTTCTTCACATTTTATATCGCATTTTAACTTTGATGAATCATCAAAGTATTGGGTGACGTCGGTCGCTGCTTTATAATGAGCATTACATTTTGACCATAATGTAACTGATCTTATTTGAATATCTTTCCTTTGTCATTGTAAATAATAAAGTTTATAATACGATAATTTCTATTGTTTTTAAAATACTAGCTTTGTAATATAATTATGGCACTCCAATAAACAGAGTAATAAAACAGAAGAACATGTTTTCAATGGAATGTACCTCATATTATAGATTAGCTAGAAATATTATATTGAGTCAGAAAAATGAGCTCGAATCTGGGCTGGCTTAGCAACTCCGTTTATAGTGAGGCTAGTAGTACCCGAGCATTATAAATAATTGCTTCGTGGTACGAAATGAATAAGCTCTTGCCTAACTTGTTTGTCGTAAGAGGAAAAGTGGTCGCGACTGTACCCTCTTTGGGGACCTCGGGGAATTTAATGGAATTGCCAGTTTTTTCAAAGCACTAATTGCGTCCTGTGCAACTTTTCGTGGCGCCAATAGACTTGTCCCGAGCAAAATGGAGAAATGCTCATAAAAGATAAACATCGGCTTGTATTTGCATAGTCGTGAGCTGGAGACTAGTTCGGTTAGCGTAGATGTCAGCTGTATGTCACCTTTGTCTAGCTGACATGCGAAAGATTCACAGGCACAGTGTTCCATGCTGCAAACTCTGACAAGCGCTCGCTTTCATATTTTAGAATATATTTTATGAACGTCGTGTTTTGTGTACTCGGTACTCACGCGTGAATAATGACCGTGTTTCTTTGTGCCCTACAGCATTGAAAACGTCGAGTTTCCGTCTAGGTTTGCTGCGCCCATACAAACGTTGTAATTAAGAGCGCTTACGGTTTGATCCCTCGAATCGCCATCACGTCAAAAAAACGCCGTCGATGCTCCTGCTACTCTATGACAATCGGAGCTCGTTATGTTTTACCTATCGCCGGAGTTATGTTGCCCGCTCAGTAGCGTTTAATGAATTATAAACGCCTGTTTACTCGTAGTATGGTGATCACGTTTTAGTTTTCACTGCTTAACAGTTAGGCGTTGTGTAAGTTATTACATGAACTTCTGTAAAATGTTTTGTTTTTTTGACGTTATTTATGCAAAATTATAACTCTGCCGTTCAAAAAATCACCAGACCTCACAAATCTTATATTGTTTTATGCGTTTATAACAGGATTGCAAATAAACAAAGTGTACCTAAATATATACATAAAAATACATTGTAGTTAGAATTAAAAACTAGAACCATATATAGTCCGACAAGACGGTCAAAGTAACATTCTATGTCCCCAATTCTGTAGCCGTTCACTGCACAACCTAAGTCATTGCCGAAAGAAGTCTTGCAAACATGATCTGGAGCTGATTGTGCTGATTATTTAGCATTCAGAAATGCGTTATTTCAGTTGGCTTGTAAAACAAACAGCTTTGAACAATTGGAATACTTAGTGCGTTAGTTCGGTTTGGCAGTGGCGTGGGTATGCAACTCCGCCGCCGCCGTCGCGCCGACGGCGGCGCTGTATCGGAGCCAAGCCGCCGGTGCCGCCGGAGGGAGTGCACCGATGCACCGGTCTCTCGGTCCGACAGTCGCTGGTCGGGTAACTGCGGCGCGGACGTCTGCTCCGCCTCTCGCAACGCTACACGCGATCTTCACGCGCGAATTACCCGCCGTATTTATTCATCCTGTAACTTTTATACATTTATTGATAACAAAGATAACTTTGTAATTACACGGAGATGCGATTTAGATTCGAGTTTTGCAAGTTCGTAAACACCGCGCTTTGAGTTAAAAAGATAAAGAATTGTACGAAATGTTGAACTTTAATTACTATTCAGTGGCAAATAAATCGGGGGTTGATTCCTCGATATGGTGTTATGCGTTATTGACTGATTTTATTTCCGCCGCTTGTCTTTCACTGGTACCTTGCTATTTTTGTTTCAAGCAATAAGGTGAACTATGTGCCCGTCATAAGTGGATACTTCCCCTTTGAACAATGGCGACTTATTGGGATGGTTACAAAAACAAATTATATATATGAGATCTGAAGTTTATGTTCGTTTGATAATAAATGTTGAATAATTGTGTAATAATATATCGTTTTCACTTGTCAGATAAATATTGTTTGGGGAATAACTTCGACACTTGACAAGACCTTCATAGAGATTATGTGAAATAGTCAAAATTATTGTACTGATAAAAGTTATTTGAGTATTCAAAAATCAGCTCTTAATATGATAAATACTTAATAGCCGTATATTTTCCGTTTAGTTTAATTTAATTTTGTAATGGTAATTCAATTGATTATTTCTTGTTAAAAATAACTATACTATTTCCATTTCTTTATTTTCTCGATGACAGCTCCTGTGTAACCTTGTGCGAGCGTTTTTTTTACATTACGTATGCATTATTTTATAAAAATATGACGTTTACACACGTACAAGGTTATATAATACCAGAGTCGGAGAAACTGATAGGGATGGAGCTATTGGACGGAGCTAGAGAGCATTATATCAAATTAGAACTATCATCGAGAAAATAAAGAAATATAATGTATAACGGTCTACAAATTCAAAACTTAACATTTAAAGCTTCGCGTATACCTATGCTCTTGCTTGATTCTTGAGTACTCTCAAAAGCTAAGCCTGGGCGTAGAATCAGATGCTTACAATAATGGTGTGTTATCAGAACTGAACCGAAATGTAATCTTGTTTTAATTAAAATTATTTGAACTTAGCTATCGAACAAACATTGCATGTTAAACAGCTAGTTGTCCCATTGGTTATGCTAAAGTCGTTTAGGAACTTAGAGCAAGTGAATTCGGCAGCAACGGCAGTGTATTGATGAGCGCTGCAATATGCTGATGAGCATCCTTGTTTCCAGTTCTCAATTACCGTAGACTGTGAACGTTGCTCAATGTTTTTTGCTTGTCTATGTGTTGTCCATTATTCATTGATTTACTCTAGTAGTTTGGTTGCACCCGTTTAATACTAGAGAAGGCATTATACGGTATTCTTGTACTACTTAATATAAAAATACTGTTTTTTTAATGTTGATAGTTTTGGCCGTCGAAATGTTTCTAAAATGTTTTCCTATAAGTTCTACGTACTTTTTGTAAGTTTTAATAGAATAGTTTACAGTCTTTCTGTAAGTTTTAATAGAATAGTTTACAGTACAGGGTGATTTTTAATTAATTTACAATCGTCAATACATTTTCATTATATGGAAGGAAAAATTAATATATTTTCTAGCACTTTTCCACCATCTGCTAATTTGTATGAAATTGATTCAAATTACCCGCAATTATTTTCGAATGAATTTCTAAATTTTTTTTCATTATTATTTACGAAATATTAAATTTATGCAAAATTATCTTGTGTGTAAGATTTTCATATTATATAGCCACTAAGAAAAATGGCACGCAATGTAACCGTCCAGATCCGATAAATAGGGCGCTGTTCCCATTTCTTGTTAATCCTCGCTTTTTACACTGCAACGCTGCGCTACTTCACTCATTGTTGAAAAGAACAAAAACTATGTAAAATTATGCATTTTCTCTTGTTCCGTCTGTATACTTCTCATCTTGAAATACTTTTTATCTACATCTGATCTCGACCGCATAAATATTTTCCATACTTCTCGACATCCCTTTACATTAAGACATGAAACTCAAAACAGTTTGAGACAATTGAATAAAACATTCCAATTTGTTTTCAAATCAAATCAATTGTAACTTTAGCGCAGTTCGAAGAAGTACCTCGCGGTGTAGGTACCCGATGCCGGTTCAGAATGGAGCTAAAATCTATATATCCTAATCATATCGTAGTATTGTAATTTATAAATATTCTGTGTCACTTATCACGCGGTTTTATCGCAGGGTTTAAGCGCGACTACGCAAAGTTCTTTGTACTTTGTTTAATACATTTGTAGTAAACTACGTAAATACTTTTTTGGAAGTTGTATTATTGAGTATACCATAATGAATCAGAGTTTTTGAAGCATATGGATTTTAAAATTTCCTGAGATGTATTAGAATTTATTTTGTAGTGCGATTTGCTAAATATTTATTTGTTTATAGTTCTGGCAATGATTGGTTTTAATTGTTTATGCAATGATTTAAACAATCGGAACACTTTCTATGATTGCATGATGCACCTGTTTAATATGCAATTAGTTCTGTACCTTCTTGCATATTAGTTCAACGCGTGGACCTTATTGTTGGCCAATACACCCACGTCGAAGAAATGTGAGTGTTAAAAATTTACTACTTTGAGGTTCTAATATTTTTTAAATAACGAATCTGCGCTGAACAATCTAAATTGCTTTTGATTTGTTTGTCTAAATTGGTAGCTTCTAGTATGTTTGGTTTGATGCGTTAAAATCATATTACAGTAAATAGAATAAATTATAATTTATATATCAGCCCTTATAAAAAGAGGTCTGGCGGATGCTGGTTTTGGTCAATATTTGTTTTAAAAGGAGCAACCGCTGTTACTCATTTCTTCGTCGACGTAAACAAGACGCAGATAAAATTTAATCGCTCCTCCTAAGATGCGATCGGTGCAAACGTAACATTTAAAAAACTGATTCCGAACTTTACTTACTATTGGAAGAATCCTGCCTGATTCGAAATTTCCGCATCATCTCTTGGAAGTGTCGCGATGGCTTCGTTTTTGTCTTCACTCTCGTAACCTTTCTCTGAGATGCAGTTAATTAACTCCAGATTATCGAAAACATGTTATAGCAATGCGAATTTCTTGCATCGTTGCGTAATCATTGCGTTGCGTTTTTTTGCCTTTTTCATAAATACATTTGCTTTTTGCTGATTTAAATGGTCAACTGGAGTGCTATACGGTTATTAACATGTCGGTTTGTTGAAGTTTTTGCAATTATTAATAAATTGGTTTAGTCACCATTCGGTCGGTAGACTAACGTAAGGTTTCTACGTTTTTAATTTAAGTAAATGCAAATTGTACGTATAATCTTTGTAATATTTTGAGGGTGTTCGTTATTTAGACGCTGATAAAAAATAATTTTGTATAGACTTAAAGAGACGCTGTAAATTTATTTTGAAAAAATTATACCCGTGCAGTTTCTTGCCAGTTCTTCTTCACTCAGATGTTTTCGAACTTGTGGTAGAGTCATGCTTAATTTGACATCAATAAGTACAAGGAATTGTCGATGTTGAGAAATGAATATTTGACATTAAATTTGAATTTTGAACCAAGATAAAAAAATTAAAATCAATTAAACATACATTTTAAAATGTATTCAGATCTAAGTTATTCAAGTTCATACTAAAAACTTTTATATTGTAGTAGTGACAATTTATCTGAATATTTTTCACCTACCAACAAACATATCCTTGTTAGAATTGAGAAGTCATACGGAGAATAAGTGATATGAAATTGGCCTGGAATTACCATTTCCGTTGTCCCACAAGAATCTCGCTTTGATATTCTCGTACCGTACTGTATCGCCAGGATATTAGAGGTTTTAGATTATTCACCAAATAGAAAGAACCAAATATTTTATCTCTGTTTAAACTCTAAAATACTAACAAGTCCTAAAAATTCCTGAATTTTATGAGCATAGTTAATATAACTTGCTTTAAAACTTAAAAGGATCAATAGGCGTTCACATAAGCTGGTTATGAGTATCGCTCGTAGGCTCCCCTACTCCTTAAGTCTCAATTGTGAGGCACTCGAGACGTCCCCCTACGAACGCTGCAACTTCAATATTAAAAGAGTTGTCAATATATTGCTTTTCTTTTGCGCATTAATTAGCTAAAATAAGCCGAGTGTTTGCTATAATTACATGTTATGGTAGTGAGTCTATCGATGGACGATCTTTTGTTTCTCCCGGCAGTATTTGATCGGAACATTCATCGATTGAAAGTAAACAACCCATCGGGGTGAGACGCCGCGACGGTGGGAGCTATTAATTATTCATGTTTGAAAAATTCTCGCTATTGTTATGAGAGCCGCTCTTTGGTTCTTTATGGATTTTATTTTGTTTCGCAACATAACAACATTCCGGGGGACAAAAGAGGTAGAATGTTAACTTTAGGTTTGTATAAAATAATAATATTTGTAAAGAAGTGTTACGCTTACATTGTATAGTAAGTACATAGGTATTTGAACCGTCATCTCCGGAAAAAATTATATTTAATAAATTTTATAGTTTCAGTTCGCGTTTATTTTAGTTTGCATGAGTGCGTGCAGCACGAAGTGAAGCATAAACCTTACAAGATAACTTTGTATAGCTAAGAAAGCTGTTTACGCCCATATTTATATTTAAAAGTGTATTAATTAATATATAATCAGGGAAAACAAAACCGTGAACGCCTATTGTATACCTATATAATTGAAAAGCTGTACTCGACCAGCTTTCATTGCCTCATTACATATACGGACGTAATGTATAGAAAGGGTTTAAAACACTTGATTGTGTAGGTACGTCATTTCTTTTCTCACAGTTTCCGGTTTCTCACCATACAATCTATAGACACAGTTCAACATTGCTCTTTAATTGGCAATTCGAGAATGAGGAATCATTGTCGCTGTGTTCTTTGTAAGAGAGAAAAGCTATAGGTGAAAACTAAGTCATTTCAATTTTCACGGAAGATAATTTGTAATGATATAATTTGTAATTTTTTTTGTGTTGTCTTATATGTTTGCGAGTCAATTGTTGCGGAATGTCTTCATGTTATTTATTTACATTAAAAAAAGTTGTAATCTGATCGTAAATCGCAATAAATTTCCTTGCTTTGTATTTTATTTTGGATTGTCAATAGTTATGTTATACCGAAAGATTTCCAAAAGGATTTCCAAGCTTTGTTAAAAAACCAAAATTTTTGTACACAAATACACACAGGTACTTTTAAGTAAGTCCTAGTCCAAGTAGTAAATAAGTCCTGGACTGGTCCTTAAAACACTTCATGAAAATCTAGAAAACATCCCAATTTCCGTAGCTATTATTATTCAACGTACGGCGCGAGCACAGTTAGTATGCAGCGCAGAGCGAATAAATCTGCGGGGCGCGGCGATGCGCGTGCGATTCCCTGTCACGCAATCAACCGCTTGCTCCTTAGAAAGTCGGCAACGGTAGTCCTCGCGATCTCCGCCGCGCCGCCGCTATTCTCGTTGTTGCAAACTACATGCATTACCTAGACATATTTGTCACTGTCACCGTTTCGTGAGAATGTAAATTTGATCGGCAGGGAAACATACTTTTAAAACTGACTTCATTGCCATATCAATGGATCACCTATTGAAAATACTGATAACCGTTCGCAGGAAGGCACCTCCGAGCAGTTTTTAATCCTTGTCTCAGAACTATAAAATGGACATAAATGTCCCCCGATGCATGTGTTTTAACGACCCCATAAAATACCACTGAGCTCTAATTGTTGGATATTTAGGCCCTTTCTCTAGGACTACTGTTAAACACGCGAGTAGAATTTTTACGAGTTCATTGCTCATAAAGTTTAACGCACAGAAGAAACCACTTTTGTTAAATAGTTGGATGTAACTATATATTCAAATTGCCTTTAATTATTGTAAAGATCTTTCAATACCGAATATTTGTAATTTCAATAAGAAACCCATCCTTGAATTACAGCTGTTAATAATTTTTGTTATGTTAGTTTCGCGGTATAATTAAATAGAAACTTCAGATCTTTACCCGCGTTATGATTTAAATAGTCAAAATAATTCATTTAGTTTGGATGGTGATCATAGTTCGTTAATTTATCTTATTGTTAATGCAATCTTATAGAATCATTCACGTATTTAAAGATGCTATTTCTGTAAGCTGCCCTAAAAGTTCATCTTCGTCTAGTAAGCATTTACTTAGCAAAGCTGATATCTTTCATTAGAATATGCAACATGTTATCAAACTAAATTGAGTAAATGTTATCTTACCTTTACAATTTATAATGAATTTATGAAATATGAAGGCAATTTGGGAATTATTAAGCTTTTTTGATACTAAATAGAAACATTTTATTCTAAAGATAGGTTTTCGTGATATTTAATGAAGTGTCATTGTTGCCATGGAGTGGCGTGGATATCTTTCAAACGCAGTGTTCATATAAGAAACCTAATAAATTGTCGTAGTCATGATAAGGACCCCGTTGCAGATGTCATATCACATGCCATTGTAATTAGACGCAGAGGCCTTGGAAGCTTTTGCCTTATTAGCCAAATTAAACTATCCGCGATCGTGTTAGGTGGTTACTTTAATATCAAAATGTAATGCACTATCCACTGAAATTTACTGCTTGGAAAGTACTTGGTTTAATAGTCTATCAGACCTTTACAACCGCTTTTATTATTTTCGTAGTCATGTATGAATTCCAGATTTGTTTAGACATAACTAACTTCCGTTTTGCCTCTGATTTCAAGCAACGCAAGTAATCTGATCTAGTTTTGAGCGCAGTGAGATCGTCACGGGTGTTGGACAATATATTTTACAATTCAAAAATTGTCGATGTGTAGAGTCGTGTCGTGAAGAATTCTGTTTTCTATTGTCGCCCGGCTCCACATACCGTACGCGCCTGCAACCAATCGGAACACCAGATCTTGTACCATGTCCGTTATCTATACCAGACTATGCTTTTGATAATTCAGGTGAAATCGTTATAATTAAATGTAGCTATCTTTGCTACTTGTTATATTACAGCATTGGTATCTTATTATTTAATATATCTCACCTAAGTCAAGCAAGCGCGGACTCGACGTTGGAAGGAATTTTATTGCTTCTCAATAATTATGGATTGGTATTTACTGAGATAAATATTAGATATTAAGTTCGGAAAATGCAGAAAATTAAGAACGGTGTTACCGTTCACTTCATTTCACTTGTTCGGTTAAGAAATCTTGTAGATACTGGAACCTTGGAGTACCTTTATAATTCATTGTGATATTTAAGTAAACTGTCGTCGGAGGTTTGAGTATTTGACAATGGCAGGATATTGCAAGGCGGAGTATGACTTCTTATAAAAAAAAAAAACAAATACAATTTAGTTACTAATCAATAAAGACGGATACAGTGGTGTGGTTCTGACGAAATTCGCGTCGATGAAACTCAATGCTGAACCAAAATAACATGAGTTATTATTATGGTGTGCAATATAAACAAGCGTATAATTTTTAAATTTCATTAGCATCCTGTTAACCTTGTATCTGGGATATTTTTTAATACGCTTAAAAAACCTAGGTAGGTTTTTAAAATTCTTTATTATAAATAATTGGTGCATATTTTCATGGGAATTTTCCAGAGTAAGTTTGAATAGAATGATTGATTGGATATGCTCTGTAATAGAATAGCCTGCACAATACATTATTACGTGCACGGGAGGAAATTGGCGTAAGAGATTTGCCATCCGAGCGGAACATAACAGTCGGCGCGTACGCATAACTAGGCCACAGTCGGATTTTAATCGCCATCTCCGTAGAATTACTCCCTAACATGATCGACATATAACTGTTTGTACGTAAACATATTTAGGTGGAATAAAAAAAACATACGACAGTCGAGTTACAAACGACAGTCCCTTTGAAGTGTCCGGTGAAATGAACATTTTTGTGCAAAATGCTCAAATATCACCGGCGGTCTCATAGGCATAAGTCGCCTGTCCAGTGTCTGCGATGGAGGTTTGTAACAGCGCTTTTACTGAAACAATTTGTTTGGCACATTTATTTAACTGACTCCACGATTAAGCAAATACCATGATGTAGTTAGTGCGATATTAAACTTTTCGCCGATTAAACACATACTACAGCATGCTAACATAGCTGTCACGCATGTCATCTTGTTGCTTTTCAAATACCTTATGGACGGTTTACACGCGTTAGTTGGTAACTAAATTTTAAGTTAAAAATTACGCATTAGTTACGTCAGATAAGTGACGAGTGGTAACTTAAAATTTAGTACGCAAGTGATTAAGTAGATTAGGATTCGTTTTATTTTTCGTATAAGTAGGTGGGCGGGGATTCTCACTTAATACGTTTGGACGTGATTTTTTAGTTAAGTGCATAAGTTGACGACAAAGCGTGTGGCGGCAAGAGCTCGTATTCATTTCGCATTTTCCCTTTTTTTTATTAATGTCCGAGTAGGGTTTAGTTTCAACTTTAAAATTTGTTGAAAAATATTTAAAATAGGTATGATTGTAGAATAAACGAGGTAACAAATTTAGAAAAAACATATTCTCCTAAAGATTTTAATTTCCGAATAAAATGCTTCTCCGAATTGGTCCAAAATCACGTTTACCACATATATAAGTACAGAATTGACGAATTCCTTGACATTCATCACTGCCCATATTTATTGAACTTATGAACTAAACTACTTAATCCGTTTGGACACACAAGTGTCATGTAGTAACTTAAAATTTAGTTTAAATTTAATTACCAACTTAGCTACTTAATACATGTAAACCGCGCATTAGTGTAATGTACCATTTTACGTAATAGCTCGAATTTATGTGAATAATGTAACTATTGATATTGTTTCGGGAATTAAATGCAACATTGTTGCTCAGTTACAAATTTTAATAAACAAATTGTTTTCGAATTTTAGTAACATTCATGATCATTTTCCGAGAGACCTACAAAATATTCGTGAGTTCGGATCTTAAAAACGCGGTCAGTGGTCCTTCCTTATTATTACAGCCGGAGCCAACATGATAAGGCGCATTGGCTTTCATACTAACGTTTATGTTACGATGGCTGGAAGTCCATAGATGCGGTCGACATAGGATGGGGATATTGGTTGTTGTACTCGTGGCAATGCTTACGTGTCTCAGTCTGACAACATATAGATTTCGAACTAAATGAAGAAAGATGGGTGTATTAATCATTTACGAACCGAAGCCATTTGATTTACTTATTAATCTATTATCATTAGAGAAATTAGATTTAATGCTTAAATAGAAGTTGTAATATGCTTGAAAAATAATCTGTTTATTATTGATATAGATTTAAATACCAACTAATAGTATAAATGCGTGAGATTATTTGTAATTTTTTTTGTTACGTTCATCATGAGTTTTTCGTCTGCCCATTTCGAAATCTAGTATGAAAAGAAAATATACCACAGCAATAAAATAATACATACGAAGGGCTAATTTAAAGTTTTTATCTAGTATTGTCGAAAACTGCCCTGCAATATTAAGCACCATTGTAATTTTGACGTCGACATTTGACGTTTCTCTTGATGTTAGCCGATACTTAAACACATAGACTAAACATTTCGCTGGTGGCAGGTCGTCGGGCGACGCGGACGCGGCCAGCACGGCGGCGGTGGAGTCGACGCTAGAGCGGCTGCGCAACACGCGTGGTGCGCTCGAGGAGCTGTGGTCGGACCGCGAACGCCGTCTTGAGCTCACGCTGCAGTTGAGGCACTTTGAGCGGGACGCTCTTGAGGTAGGTTGGGGAGTAAGAGGTTGAAGGCTGAGGTGTCAAAGTGTGTTTGTTTTGTCTTGACATTAAAATGTCTTATCAATTGCTGCAGATTTAAATCTATCTTGTCATGTTTGTGTAGGTGTCGTCTCGCCTGGAGTTATGGAGCGACGAGCTGCAGCGCACGGAGCCGCCGCGCGAGCCGCAGCAGGCAGAGGTGGCGCTCAGCGCGCACAACGACAGCGTCGCGCGCATGCAGCACGCCACGCATCAGGTGATTGGCACAGCTGTCGCACGAGGCCCCTTGATGCTAAGTCTGCAACGAGATTTCCTCTTCCCAAACGAGAATCATGTTTAGTCCGTGTATGCGATAAAAGGATTTGAATATTTTGGCAACGCCACAACAAATAAATATGTTTTCCCATATCAATACCTGTAGATCAGTCAGGTTTATTTAAAATGATAAATACTCACTAAGACATTGCGGAAAAATTGAAATTTGTTCCGGTTTATATAAAATAGCTCGGCGATGGGTATGGGCCAGCCGCCAACTAACCTCAATACAACCTAAGTATTTAGTTGTTTATAAAAGTTAATAAACGGACATGTTAAATTGGAGGGAGCTGTAGCGAATAAATTAATGATGAAAATGTTTGACTATCCGTTTTATCTATTGTCATCGGATGCAGTCTTCATTGTTTTTACGTCAAGTACCATTTATTTACACATATGAAATCAAAATAATTAGATCAAAACCGAAATTTCGGCAAGGCTCAACAATGGTTTATTCATGTTATCCGAGTATAATGGAAACGCATGACAAGTATGTGTATTGTTGGTGCGGTGTTGATAAGTGGTCATTGGTGGGTTTGGTTTTGCGTCAAGCGGTTGTTTGATGGTGGGTGTGTCGTAGGTTGTGCAGCAAGGGCAAGAGCTGGCGGCAGCGATCGAGGCGGCGGCTGCTGCAGCGGGCGGCGCGGAGGGCTCAGACGCCGCCCCTTTGGATGCTCACGCGCGGGTGCAGCTGTTGCTGGAGTTTCTCCACGACAGACAGCTCGACCTGGAGGAACTAGCGGAGGAACGACGCGCCCGCTTTGAACAGTGCGTGCAGCTTGGTTAGTTTTCATTTCTTTGATTTTCTACCTACATGCAGTTCAATTCAAGTAAAGGTTATTTTATGCAAAGTTTAAAATATACCATGACCCGAGAACAAACATCTGTGTGCATCATACAAATAAATCCCCCGACCAGGACTCGAACCTGGGTCCTTCGGCGTATGAGGCAAGGCTACTAACCACTATACTCGGTGGTAATATATCCTATGTCATAAAGCCTACTGTGCTGTGGCCATTTGCCGCAAAATTCGTATCAAATAGTTTATAACGAGACTTAAATGCAAAGACTTAATGCAAATTTTCAAATCAACCTATCAACCAAATAAATCAACAACTTTTGGGGCAAATGTGTGTATTGTATTTTACATCAAAGTTCTACGTATAGTTCTACTTTGTGGTCAAAATGAAATTCATGACAACGCTACTTAATATTTAATTAAAAATTTTACCATTTTGCATGAAAACAAACTGACCTAGAATACAGCTGCACAACTGTCGCATTGTTCAGATTACTTTGCTTACAAGATTTTAATTCATTATGAAACAATAAACAAAAACAATTGATACATTCGATGTAATAAAACAATAATTATGGGTTACCTGAGTTACCATTATTGGTCTTTGAGGCGAGAGGCCTCTCGCTGAAGTTGCCTGCTTCGGAGACATCAAAGTTCTGAATGCGGTGACAGAAACGCATTTAAATGAACACAAATGTTTTCTTACGGGTCAAAGATAATTTCCGCTCTTATATGTAAGTTCACAGGCACGAGCTTAACTTTGAAGCCATCTAATACAATACAAGAAAAAGAAGACAATACAAGTCCAGAAATGAATATATGTTGATGATGTTTCGCTTACAGGTCAATTCCAAAAAGACGCAGCTCAGGTAGTGAGCTGGATCCGCAACGGCGAGGCGATGCTGGCCGCGTCGTTCTCCATCCCAGGCACCCTGGCCGAGGCGGAGCAGCTGAAGCGTGAGCACGATCAGTTCCAGGTGGCCGTGGAGAAGACCCATGCCAGCGCCGTCCAGGTCAAGTACCGGGCTGATGCCCTGAGAGCGGCTAATCATTACGACCCCCATACTATAAGGTTTGTTTTGTTTGTGTATGTTAGAGGATGTTTTTGTTGCTTGTTTAGTTTTGTAATTTTCGTATACAACAAAGTTAGTTAATATAAAGGTTTCGAAATAAAGAAATGAAAAAAGTATCTTACTTAGAAAAAACACTTTCTTCTAAGATATTGTAATGTTTATTGTCATACACTATGTTTTTAGAAATATACACGGTGTAACAGGCAGGGTGGATCAACGGAATCTGAGGGGCGGGGGACCTCAATACCTACCAATTTAACCCCCATATGTATGTTCAGCAATATTTAGTAGTTCTTGAGATATTTGGGATTTAGTAATTTTTTCAAAAAAATCAGATTCTCGGAGAAAACTTGCAATTATAACCTAACTTTCAGATATAAGCTCATGAATTTTTGCCTCAAAATAGCTTATAGGTTTTGGAAAAAAATGGTATATGATTTTTTTTATCTTAGACCCCTGAAAATTGACGTTCACATTTCACATTTCAAAAAAAATAATATAGTTTCAATTTTTTTTCCATTTATAAAAAGCAACGACTATGGGCGGTTAGATGATACAAAAGGCTTACTATTAAGCTATTTTGAGGCAAAAATTCATAAGCGTAGACCTGAAAGTTAGGTTATAATTTCAAGTTTTCTCCGAGAATCTGATTTTTTCGAAAAAATCACTAAATCCCAAATATCTCAAGAACTACTAAATATTGCTGAACATACATGGGGTTAAATTGGTAGGTATTGAGGTCCCCCACCCCTCAGAGTCTGTTGATCCACCCCGCCTGTTACACCCTGTATATAAAAAATAACAATAATACATATCTTATTGTTACAGTTAAATGTGAACAATGACGGTTTAGTCTTATCATTTGAATTAGCTTGTGCTGTACGTTATTTGTTTCTATTATTTTCACATAAAGATAATCACAAAATGCTTATATATTAGGCATAGTCACAGTTACTTAAACAAGCAAACATTTTTAAAATGTATTTCAAATATTTTATTTTACCCCTTTTACGACGTTATTACAACAAAACTTAACTTTCAGAGAAATCTCCGAAGAAGTGACCGAACGCTGGCAGCGCCTAGTGACCTGCGCGGAGGAGCGTCACAAGCTGGTGACGGCTTCCCTGAACTTTTACAAGACGGCGGAGCAGGTGTGCTCGGTGCTGGACTCGCTGGAGCGGGAGTACAGAAGAGATGAGGACTGGTGCGGCTCCTCTAACGCGCCCACCACCGATGAACAGACACACGCCAGCGTGGCTGATAAGGCTGCTCAGGTAGGCTTTGGGTATATGTTATCTATATTTTATATTGCTTTGTACTTATATATGTACCCGTACTTCATATATGAAGTACATTTTTATTATGCGAGTTTATTGCAGCGTAAGTTAGAGAAATACATACATAAGAGGCTGAAATTGTGATAAGAGCAAGCTAGTTTAGGCAGGAGTTCCCTAATTTCAAGTCGTAGGTAACCTCATTTTACGAAACCACTTCAATACTTTTAAAAAATGTATTGCAAAGCTATAATCATTGAGATAATTCATGCCGTTAAGTTAAAAAAGTTGTAATATCATAATTTACATTACTATCCTGTAAGTACATAAATAAAGTCTAAAATAAACACAACTTTATTGCTACAGGTGGCAGCTCTAATAGTAAAACACGGCGAGCAAAAGGAGGCGTTCCTCAAGGCGTGCACTCTGGCGCGGCGTACGGCGGAGACCTTTCTGAAGTACGCGGCGCGTTCGGCGCAGGTGCACGGCCAGACGTCCGCCGCGTCCAAGGCGCACCACGACCAAACCAGGGCCATCCTCGACACCCTGCATCAGCAGGAGAACAAGGTAATACTGGTTGAGGGCTGACTGAGTGAACGCGTTTTTGGTAGCTAATTGTCTGACAGATCTTAGAAGTATTTTGTGATTTATATTTCTTTATTCAAAGGGTGAAATTCTTAAAGACTGTTAGTAATATTTCGGTGAGAAGAAACTGAACAATTCAAAGATTTCTTGTCAGAAAGATGATTTTATGATAGTGAATTAGTAACTTACATCGATGTACATTAATTATCGTTACTAAGTGAAAACAAAATTATACAAGATTATATAAACGAAAACTAAAACTTTATTCATTATTTTTAACTAAACATTATTCAACTCTTAAGGAATTTAGGTTCGAAGCTTGCTAAATCCAAACCAAATAGTGTAAATATATTTGACTTGAATTTTTGACGGGATTTAAATAGTTATGAAACATATAACAATAGTCCTGTTATATATAGTAGTTAATAAATTACTAGCAAATTGTAAACCAATAGAGATATCACAATGTTTTTCATATATTTCAGTACTAAGAATGTAAGCTATATTTTTGGACGACGTTTTACCTGTTTCTTGTTCAAAATACAAATGTTTAGATCAAACCGGTAAGCTTGGCGTCATGTATGCAATCTCATGTTTGTTTTAAAATTAATACTGAAAACTATTGTATAAATTACAGGTTATAACTTATACAAGGAAATACTTAGAAAAATTTAGGTAATAAATATTGTATCGTTCTCATCATTGGTACTACTACCACTGGTACCTACTGGTTGTAGTTTTCGTGGGAACGTAATTTGTAACACTATCGTACAATCTGGCGTTACTATTTACTAACGCAAACTTATGATATGTCTTTAAATATTCATTATATGAAATAAAGCACTTTTCAACCGGATTTTTTTATCAATCAATCATCGCCATCTGTTTCTCAGTTTGCGAGCATAACATTTAGGATTGACAACTTTGTCAATAACAATAAAATTTAAGTTAAAAAGTGTTTTATTCTATAAATATGAAATGAATGGAAATTGGAATACATAATTCACTTAAAAGTAATTGTTATGAGTTCCCACCGAGCGAATAATTGTACCTAGCGAGTACTTTGCACCTACTGGGGCCGGTTCCTTTTAAACAAATTTTCAGAAAAAATACTTTTAGTGAATCAACATACGAAAGATAGAATGGAATTGTTACATATTTTAGTGTTTAATTATTTGCAGACCGCGCGCTATAATAGGTATCTTTGTAACAACGGCCCAATTAACAGCTTAGATTCGAATCATAATGTATGAATATATATTAAGCAGATGAACAATTCATTATTTACCTTTTTTCATCATCACACAAGCAATAATACTCACTAAACAGACAATTGATGAGTCTCGTGTCAACAAAGGTGACATAAAGCTGATGTTTATTGGAGCATATTTAGACGTCTGTAAAATAAAATAGGTATCACACAATAACAATCAATTCAAAGTGTATTTACAACAGTAACATACATGATCTATTTATTTTTGAATAGAGATCCTTGGTATTTACATTTAATTTAGAATTGTGTAGTGTAGAATTGTGTAGAATTGTGTAGAATTGTGCGTGTTGTTAAACTTCACACTATACATTAAATAAACCATTGTAAATAATTATTAAAAAAACACAACTTTGTCGTTATGAAATGTATCAAAAATATACTTTTTATTTGCACTTTACTTTTTTCAGTACCTCTTATATTCTTGAATGGTTCTGTGTCTTCTCAAATCCGTTAATAGTTAATTGCCATTAAACTGTTATAAACTAGTAATAATAAAAAAAATACTGATTCCCATAACAAAGTGTTATCGTGACAGTATGTTGCTTGTACATGTGTTAGATCGGTCTCAATGTCATTGTCTCACCGTGATGGCCGCGATGCTATCTCCGGGCATCACCGGACGCTGACAATGTGCGTTCAGTGTCCGTGTGATGTGCTCGCTACGGTGTCAAATTAACAGGAGCTGCCATGATGCTCAAGAGACTGTTCATGGTTACCTTCGCACCGGTTGGTGGCTTACTAGTTTTCTTTTTGTGAGATTGGGTATTGAAAAGGTCGATGTCGGTGGGAGTGTTTTGAAGTTTATTTTCGACAGTTTCGTTTTATTTATGCATATTTTTTTTGTTTTCACCTAATTACTTGTTTTAGTTTTTAATGCACATAACATATTACAGTAATAAAAATACAAGTTTGTCGTGTGAGTATAAAGTATGCGAATACGTCAGTTTTGTATTTACAAATTAATTACTTTTAAAATTCCATACACTTGGTTGGTTTGAAAAAATATAAAACAGGTAAAATTCTTACTGAACACATGTTACTAGCTTGTAAAATGGTGTAGAAAGTTATCTAGATAGAACTTAAAGAAGTAAAAAATTACGGGCAAACTTAGTAAGTAACAAAATACAATTATAAAATAATAATAATAATAATTAGGTAAAAGCCTTTTTCACTAATTGATAATTATCTATTGTTTTTTTATTCTCACAAAAAATTCAACGTCATTCATCCTATACCCTATTGGCGCGTTCCAAATCGGCCCACTTGTATCGTGAGCTTTTGAGACAAGCAATTATTTTACATATCTCCCTTCCTGGTGTTTACAGTTTCCGCGTATACGGCTAGTTTTAGCGACTTTAGTTTTGATTTGGGAAAAAATGATCGACATGGCTTATCTACTGGGGTTGATATTGATTGAAAGCATTAAGCTTAGTAAAGCATTGTAATGCAGTAATAATAAACAGTAGTCACCTACAATAGTATTGTAATATGTTTACGTTTCCACTTTCATTTACGAGTTTTATGTGCGATCTGTAGGGCATTTCTCATTCAGTGACATTATATCTCAAATTCGAGATGCAAGTCTATAGGCATTGTCATCGACTGACATCTACCACTGACAGCTCTGGCTGCATGTCGATCTGTAAACTTCGTACAATATCAAGTTCGACACAAGTTTCACAGCCCCAGAATATAAATTTTTCATTAACTACGACATTATCTCGAGAACTGAATATTGCCATCCTGAATAGAAGAAACGATATCAGTTGATACGTTTGTTGCGTTTGACAGTTCTCACTTCATTTGCTTTGGGTATTAGCAACGTATTGTCAATCTTATAATTTGAATACTATACTAATTAACAATTTATTCTTACAGGTCCTAGAACACTGGACGGTCCGTAAGAAGCGTCTAGAACAATGCCAGCAGTTCGCGTTGTTCGAGCGCTCGGCGCGCGCCGCGGTGGAGTGGATCCGCGAGACGCAGGAGCGGTGCGGCGCGGCGGCGGCAGCGGCGGCCGCGGGCGTGGCCCGGGAATCACGGGAGCGCGTCCGGCTGTTAGCGCAGCTGGCTGATGGCCTGGTCGAAAAGGGCCATCCCCATGCGGTGCAGATTAAAGAGTGGGTTGCAGCGGTTGATGCAAGGTATGTTACTTTGGGTTGTTGTATTTTATTGCGTTATGTATTCATTAATATAAGCTCTTTCTCCACCCTCAGATATGCGGAATTCAGCGGATCAATGGAAGGTGGAGAGAGCGAGGCAGAGAGTGACTCGGGTATGGCGGCGTCACTGGCGTCGTCGCAGTCGGACGGGGAGGTGCACGCGCCGCCCGCCGCCGCTGTCGCCGCCGACGACAAGCGCCGCAGTGCCCGCCGGAAAGAGTACGTTTCAAGTACAGTTTTTTCGAAATATGATTAGTGTAGATTCATTCACAATACAGATTTCTTTTTCAAATAAACAATTATTTTTATTTGATGACTGAAAATTTTCTACCGTAGTAAGAATAGCTTAACGGCTTTAATAAACGGGTTTAATGTTGTAGACGAATTCATAATTTTTTTTATCAATGAAGTATTTCTGTCCCCAGGTTCATAATGGCAGAGTTACTTCAAACAGAACGCGCTTATGTGAAAGATCTCGAAACCTGCATCACATGTTATTTGCGAGAAATGAGAACAGACCCAGCGGCCGTACCTCCCGCTTTACAGGGCAAGGTATTATAATAAAATTAAAAAATAAACAAATTATAAGCAAACATTATATTTAAAATTGTCAAAATTTGTACGTTATGTCATGACGTACCAGGAAACTTGGGAAGTTTTGCGAAAGAACGATTTTATTTATGGAACGTTGGTGAGTTATTATTTATTTTGAAAATTCGATTATTTAAAAGTAAAAATGCATTAGTTCCAAATATACATTTCCCTTCACATTTTTTTACCAGCATTATGAAACTATTGTGTGTCATAGAAAAATGGATCTGTGTTGGAAACATTTTCGTGCAATGATTTTTTACGACTTCAAGTCCAACATGAAACCTGAACCATGATTCGTTTAATCAACTTCAATCAGCTTTTATGGACAAGGTGTCTTTTAAGGCAACTGTGTACCGCTGTGTAACGAGTTTAAGTGTAGTCGCTTAAATGTGAAGGATGAAGAAATAAGTTGTGGTCCTTTGACTGCTGTTACGCAAGAAAACGAGCTACAAGTGAAACATTTGATTCTACAAAACCGGCGCATAACTAGGATAAACACCAGGATACTCAGCACTATCTGCAAATTGAAAGGTTCATTATAAGCAGGATCGTTTTGCTCTAGCTACTCCACAGCCTCACAGATCCTCAGAAGCAGGTGCGCGTGGAATGGTGCCATGTTTACGACATCATAACAGATGATGAATTAAAACCAGGTAGCAGTTCAAAACTAGCTCAGTTTGCAAGCAGTTAGGGTATGCCGTTTTCAGCTCCAGAAGATGCGCTCTATGCGTTCGAAAAGGCCGCCGAGGAAATACCTGTTGCAGACTGGAAAATGTGATTTGAAAATTGGTTCAGACTCATGAAGTCTTGAAATGATGAAAGTCATGAAAACTTGGAGAGGTCTTTGAAAAAATGTATTAAAAAAATGTATTAAAAACATAAATATAAGGAAAATTTTTCTTTTCTCAACAATATTTGAGTCCAACGTACTTGTTCTCTCTGCCAAAACAATTTAGGGTTAAATTTATGTTACAAATAAAAATAAAATTTCAAACTCGATAATACCTAGATGTATTAGCCTGTTTTTATGCGTGCTTATAGTAGCAGAAGCGGTAATCGGCATAGAAACAGCTCGTTTTAGTCACATTTTAAAGAATTTATTTCTTAAATTATAGTGGTTATTAATTAATTTAAATATGAATTTTTTATATTCTTACACACCGTTCGTTTCCTCTTTTGCCGTCTTTTCCTTCCTTCACTCTTTTATTTCCTTTACACACCTAATGTAGTGCATATAAAACCCATTTTTATCATTAACCCCACAGGAGGAAATAATCTTCGGCAACATCGAGGAAATCTTCCGTTTCCACGAGCGGATATTCCTGCGCGAGTTAGACAAATATGTAACCATGCCCGAAGACGTCGGCCATTGCTTCGTGACCTGGGCGCGAGAGTTCGACATGTACGTGTCATACTGTCGCAACAAACCGGATAGTAACGCGGCGGTTGTGAACTGCGCGGGAGATTACTTCGACAGGTTAGTGGTGGATATGAAGAAAGGAGCAAACACCAATGAGTTTGAGGTTGGATTAGTTGCTCAATGAAAAAGTAAAGACTACAATAAGTTAGGTTGGTCTTGGTTGAACGGGAATTGAGTTGAGGAAGCGTCAATTTGGAGCTAGAGGGAGAGGTTGCTTGAATGTACTTGAACGTCAGCTACGGTTTGGTTTTACTGCCCGGTATTGTTAATTCTCAGTGATATTATAAAAAAATACGTTTAGGGATTTAAAAAGTTAGAAAGTGTAATTCTAGAAGTTAGATAGTAAAGCTGCGTATCAATCAGTGGTGTGCTTTTATAAAAATAGTAAGCTGTTTTTAGAAGCTGTGTTGTGCGAGGTTATGTAATTGTGTGAATATTTCTAACACTTTTTGTTGCTTAAAGATAAATTTATTAAAATTGTCTATGTTATAAGTCATTTCTGCTGTTTCTTTGTAATTAATTTATAATTTTACTTGTTTTGCAATACTTGATTATATTGTACTGTCGCGTGACGTAGTATGAACCCGGAATGAATGATGTAGTAAACATTATTTTAATAAGCGTTTCAAATACAACTTTTTCTAATTGATGTGTTCAAAAGTAATCTGAATAGATGCGCATAGAAAGATTTACAGGTGCCAACTTTGTATGGTGTTAGGTTAGGTTTATTTTAATAAATGTTTTTAATTACAACTACCAAATAACTAACGGTAAAAAAGATTACTAACGGTATCTGTTTTTCGCCCCTCAAAATGAAATTAGGTATTACGGTGCCATCTATAAAACAGTTACCGCAACTAAATTTGTATGGATGCTAACAAAATAGCTATAAAATGTCATTGAGAAAATAGTGTCTGGTACATTGAATAGAGGGCGCTTCAACAGTTACAAATATAAAACGCCATCTGTAACGTTAATAGTGGTACTAAAACAGTTGTATGGATGAGAGACGCTGGTTTGATTATTACACAATTTTGTAAGTAGAGTTTAAATGAAATGACATGAAATGAAAAATAGTTAATTCGGCTAGTTACACATAATCATAAACCATTTATGAAATAATATAGAATATATTATTTTATGGTCTCAGCTCAGCATAATGCCACCAGCGTTGACTGTGGCGCTGGTTTTCAGCTGCAACCATAGAGAACAGCGGAGTGCGTACTTAAATTAGAGAAAAGTAACGTCCTTTTTACCAAAACTTTTAAACAAAACTTACACTATTCATTTACAATTTAGATACCACAATCTACTTTTAGCTACACAATAACACAACCGATATCAACTTATATAATTAAATAATAAATAATTTAAAAGCAATAAAAAATAAAAATAAATAGTTCAAAATACAATACAATTATTTACTTATTAAATGGTTTACGATCGAAGGGTAGAGCTTATATCAGGAATAATGAATCAATACCGTAAACCCCATCAGTTCGGCTTCGCAGCAACTACATCGTATCGTCGAGTACATCTATCCGCGGCGTAATAAAACGGTCGCTGTTTTCTTTGACGTAGCCAAGGCGTTCGATAAAGTCTGGCACAGCGGCCTCGTATATAAAATCTATAAAATAGGCTTACCGGATCGCCTAGTCTGGATAATAGCGTCGATTCTCAAAGATCGTATGTTTCGTTTTAAACATGAAAGCACGCTTTCCGAGCCTCGTCCCATAAAGCTAAGGCTCAGTCCTCGCCCCTCTGTTGTACACCATGTACACTAACGACATTCTCATCCCGCCGTACTTCAATTTCAAACGCCGTAGCATCGCCGACAATTTCCACGTTCGAATGTTAGGTTTTCCCATCCCCTGGAAACGCAGTACCAAATACTTAGGCGTCACCCTAGAACAAACGATTTCTTTCAAGCCACACCTCGATAGAGTAACGAAACTCTACTTAGGCCGACTAAATAGTATGTTAGGTAGACATAGTAAAATGTCCTTTCGTAACAAACGAACGCTCTTTAAGACCTTCGTTAGACCCGTCATGACTTATGCCTCGCCAATCTTTGCCCACGCCTAACCCCTCCTGCACAAACTGCAGGTGGTTCAAAATATCTTCTGCCGCAGGGCCACAAACGCACCTTGGTACGTGCGTAACGCGGACCTGCACAGAGGTCTTGAACTACCTACAGTGCAACAGCACCTCAGAACACTCTCGGATGCGTTCTTCAAACGCTCCGAAACCCACCCCAATCCCTTAGTTCGAGCTTCAGTCTCGTTTACTACCCCTCTCCTTGATTCGAAGTTCAAAGTCGCTAGGCCTAGGAATGCGCAAGCGTGCGAAGCCACACAGCTGTCAAACGATCTCGAAGCCCTACTGGCCGCAAATTAAAATTTTAATCTGAATTAATTTAATTTCTCTTGTCAATTTTGAGCACCATCAGTGCTATGAATTCACCTTCAGTGCTATGAATTCACCTTCAGTGCTTTCAGTGCTTTAGTGCTATGCAATTCCCAGCGGGTGACCCCTTCAGGTCCGCCAATTAGTCGTCGCTTCAGATGAAGGCTGTGAGGCTGTTATCTGTTCATAATAAGGGTTAGACGAAGCTTGTATTACAAAAGCTGTCTGTGTTTTTATACATAGTTACGGTAAAGCTAGATATTTTGTATAATGGCCGGATGTTGGGTTGAAACCAATCGCAATAGGGGTGAAAAGGGTCGAAAGGTAACCAAATAGGAATGAACGTAGAGTATACACTACGCAAACGACAATGCGTGAATCAGGATAGGCTTATCACATAAAATTGTTATTGTACCCTTTGTGTTTAAATTACGTTTCATGGTTGGAAAAGCTATTTTAATAGGTATAAATATTTTTAACAAAAATTATTTTTATCAAAATTCTGAAATGTTTATATTATTAACAGAGCCGTTTAAGTTAATATAAAGAACACTAATATGACGAAAATATGAATCAGGTTATTGCATCCTGTAGATCTTCTTTTCTTACGAATTTGTTACTGTCAAAAACAAAAAAATAATATATCAAAGTTGAAACCAGAAAGTCATCTCATCTAAACTAATGATAAAGAAGATTTTATGTTTGTTTATGCACCAACCATAACCATTATTTATCTTTAACCCGCCTCTGCTAGTTCCTATTGACTCCGTATTCAGTTTGAAGAGATATATTATTACCTATATTTTAGAAATAACGAAATCCTAGTCAAGTTTTATATATTTTTTTTATAGTGGGGTGTATGATTTATAACCTTTTATTGCAACTTTGTTAAATTTTGGTGCAAAATGTATTCTGGTCCCTAATAACCCCGTTTCACGGTACCTTTATAAAATTTTGTTTTAGATATCATGTAATCAAAGTTACGACCCATTTACCAAATGATGATAAAA
Source organism: Marasmarcha lunaedactyla (assembly GCA_923062675.1). Taxonomy (NCBI): domain Eukaryota; kingdom Metazoa; phylum Arthropoda; class Insecta; order Lepidoptera; family Pterophoridae; genus Marasmarcha; species Marasmarcha lunaedactyla. Next base: position 38,695,862 of record OV281339.1, on the reverse strand, counting down.
TTACTCACTTAGAGTACTTCATACATAATCGATTGTTTTAGCTTGATTTTATTAAATATACATGGCAACTAATGTTATTACATTTTGAACGAAATACTTTCAAAATGGCTCGGAATGTTATAAAGGGAAGGTTTACTTAGTTTCTGCTTTGATGTATATAGTAATAAGTAATTTATTTGATATACTTGGATGGTATGTTGGATAACAAAAGATAGTGCATTACCACGTATCCCAAATTACAATTACGATTTATTGAAAATACAAAAAGGAGCTTAAACCAAAATGACGGAGTATAATAGTTTACATAAGTAAAGAGTAAAATTTTATTTCAAGTGAAGCTAACGTTGACAAGGGCAATTGTCTTGTTTTGAATATTATAATAAATTCACAATGGTGCCGTCTTATAAGCCTCCTTCTTACCCTAATCAGGCTATGTATTGTATAAATATAATACATTGCCTGATTAGACTAAGAAGTATAAAAACAGGAGATATAAATGTAGAAACACGTCTCAATTAGTATCAGTGAACAACTCTGCAACATGGCTGTTCATGGATTAAGACCTGCCATAGACACATTGAAAAGAAAATAATCAGCTGTAACAGAATTACTTACAAGAACTGATTGGCAACAGTTATATAAAACTTCTAAAGTCCGTAATGCGTTAGAGACACTGTCGAACACAATTAATGAGCTAATTAAATCAAATACCATTTTATTAAAAATACCGAATAGAAAGAGACCGTTATCCCCGTGGATCACGCCTGGACTAATAAAATCACTACAAACTCCTGACAAAATGCATAAAAATAAGAAAGAAAAACCCTACATTGGAATTATTGTACAGGAAATCCTGCTGAGTATGCAGTAATTTGATAGAACATGCTAAACAGTCGTACTTTTCATCTCAACTTAGTAAAAATCCGAAAGAAACTTGGAAAATAGTTAAGGATATGTGTAAACTTGCAGACAAACAGTCAATATCTTCTGAACTTTAACATTAAGGATAATACAACAGATTCTTTAAATACTGTTAACCATTTTTTCAGCGATCGATTTAAGACCGAAGAAAGTAACTTTTCAAAACTATCCAAATCAGACGATACACGGCGTGATCGATGAATCTTTATTCTACCGATGTAAATGAGATTAGGAAAAAACACTTTGTTTAAAATCACATAGTGCTTCCGGTAATGACCAAATTTTAACGATTGTTATCAAGAAAAATTTTATTCACCTTGCCAAACCCATTGCTCATGTTTGTAATCTAAGCTTAAAGTCAGGTTCTTTCCCTACAATTCTTAAGGAAGCGACAGTTGTTCTTGTTTTCAAGGCGGGTGAAAAAATGCTCCTGCTAACTTTAGACCTAATGCTTTGTCATATCCAGAATTCTTGAAAAGCTTGTGAATAACCCTTTGACAAAGTATCTTGAAAAATCTAGTTCGTTAGGTGATAATACGGCTTAAGGATGGGACGTAACACAGATGCTGTTCATAGAGTTACTAGGGACATTATTTCCCATCTTGATAAAGGGGATAAGTGTGTCAGAGTCTTTGTGAATATCCAGTAAGCCATCGACACCATCTAAAGAAATATGATAGACGAGTAGTACTTAAATTGATAAAAGTGGAAAACGAGTAGTGTTATTCCCAACTGCAATAGTCTCTAGTAATACTAAGTTTCTAGGAAACGAAAGGCTTCCTGCCGTTTCTCATACATCTGTTGGCTATGAGGTGGACATTTAATTTTTAATTCAGAAATGACTTATTTGTTTTAGGAAACCTAGTCCAAAATACATAATATTAATCATTAAGTGTAAATATAAATTATTTTAATTATATTATTATTATTATTAACATTTAAATAAGCGAGTGCCGTCTACGTTGGGCAACGTCTCGACTACAGTTCACACAGCGTAAATGTGGCTGCGAATTATCCATGTTCATGCGCAGGTTGTCGATTTCTGAATTTGAATATTTCGACTTTTAAAATTCCGAATTTCACAATCCCGCAGAGTCTTAATTCCGACTGTTCGAAAACACTATTCTTATTTTACCGAAATTCATAAATAGGAAACTTTAATTTTTCGACTTTCATTAGTAAAACTGTGTTACTAGTCCGAAATATGGTATTCCGAATTTTGATTTAAGAAAATTCAATGCTAATATTTAGATTTTCAAAAAATAACTCGGTACAAAAAACTTTCTTATTTCCATCTGACTACTTGAATGCTCGAACGTATGAATTGATGTGCTCATGCAGTTTTACAAGGCAATTGCAACTAATATTATTCGGAATTTTTATATTCGGGATTCGTATTTATGATATTGCGGATTATTAATAATTTTGATTTTTTATGGTTCGGTATTTTCAAATTCGGCATATTGATTTTCGTGATTATAAATGTTGGGAATTTTGAACTTTCGAAGAAGAAAAATTCGGAATGATGAAACACGGAATTTTCAATTTCGGAATTTTGAAATTCGTGATTATGACTATCGGAATTAAGGTTTTCGTATTTATGTAGTGTACCCGAACTACCCGCCAATTTGTTTGTGTTTGTTTATGAATGTAAAGTAAAAGAACATTCTTAACATGGTTTACCACAACTTTTTTTTTAAAGTATAAGTATGTCTGTTAACACGAAGTATAACATAACAATCACCTGACGAGAAAGGACTTATTGGAAGTGAAAGCTTGTATTCCCTTGCGTTTAAAACTTTTGGAAAATATATATTTATTTTTATTTTATTATGCTTTTTTTTAAATGTCATATTTTTTTAAGTAAGAAATTTTATTTGTATCTAAATTGTTCAAACTTTTTAGTCTGATTTCAAGGGAGAATCCGCCAAATTTTTTGAAACACCGCCACGCCGTACCGCCAGTCTATTGACAATGACACTGTCGAGTCACTGTCACGGTGATTATTAAAAATACAAGCACTGTTACGGGTAGATTCAACGTAACATTTTTGATTGAACGGTTTGAGTAGTACGTAAATCGAAAACTAACTATATTGTAAATAATTACTATGATAAGTCGCTTATTTTTTGAAACTGTTCTTTGATAATAACACTTCCACATATACTGTACTTTCATTGACTAAAGAAGAAATAACTTTTACAGAACTTTTACTATTTTAAAAGGGTTGAGTTCAAAATGTTCGTGCCGTCGGCCACTTATGTTTCAGTAAAATATACAGTTATAGTTATTTTTATTATAATAATCAATAAGGTTAATACCATATTTTATAATCACTTGAGCTAAATACTAAGTAGTTTTCTTTATTTTTTTGTGTTAAAATATCCATCATTAGAGTAAACTTATAATAACTATATTGTATAGCACCACACATTCTTTAATCTAAAATTATTTGTTACTTCATTTAATAGGGAAAAATAAGAAAAATAAACAATTAACTACTAATTAATTATTTATTGTGTTAGTTTGCTATCTCGAGATGGTCATTAGTAAGCAGGCTGCATTCCCTTGGCACAAAAACAGAGCGAATGTTTTTTTTATTGAGGGTTGCCGATCAAAGAAAATAATTTCGCACATAAACCCAAGCAAATAAAAAGCACAAAAATAAAATATTGGCTATAAAGCTGACATAAATATATTTTAGTGATATTATTTAATATGTTATGATTTCGACATTTTTTAAAGTAACTTATTCAATTGAATATCTATGTCATCTATTTTAAATCATAAAGATTACCTCAAGTATTTCTCTTTGCATAATGATTAACCTATGGTTCGAGAACCCTGTTTGTATCGGTAAAGATGCACTTAGTTACATATTATTTGATTTACTTTTATGTCTTTTATATATTTATATACATAATTTGGTTCTGACTTTCATTTTAATAATTATTATAAAATGTTATAAAAATTAAGGTATAGTCATTTTTTGCGTAAAGTACTGAAATAAAAAGCTTATTGAGGGCCTGGAATGAACTCCACTATTTGAAATGTGTACGAGATGTTTGTTAACTCGGCGTAGGGTTGCCAAAGAATATTACAATTGTTCAAGATGTCAGGCCGACAGAACTTTCATCGAAATTGCTGTCTCATTCTTCTGATATATAACAAAATAATGTGAGATGGAATTCACATGTCTACATATAAGTCTGCCATGGCATATTTTGTCTATTAGCAGTAAATTACTTTAAAATTTAACAATTATTTTAACGTTTAAAAAGTGGCCACTCACTATGTAGTCATTAGAGAGCTATCTAGACGGATACGATAACAATCCTTATCTAATGAAATAAGTTAGTTACGTTAAGCATTTCATACACAATTAGGATTGCCCATAATACCATACACTTTAAAATCATACCTTTGGAGTTATCGCAAAAATAAACTATCGCACGTCAATATAAATTCGCCCGCTGTTACTATATAAGCCGCGTGGTTACCAGCCTCAAGGGCTGTACCAGACTTGAATGACTATTACACTAAGGTCTTCGATCATTGTATTAAAACTTGATATGTGATGGAAGACGCAGGTTACCAAATATTCAGATTTTTAATAAGGTTTATTTTTATCCTTTTTATGGAAAGTTGCTGTTGCGTTTTTTTTTGTTTTACGTGGTGAATCGTTTTAAATTTAAGGTCGCGTTTTTGCTTCGTGTTTTCCTTTACTTGCTTATTTTAAAGTTTAAATTGCTAGTTGTGGACGTAACTTTGATCGAGTAAATTAAATGAGTTATTTGTTGTTATAAGATATAGCGTTTTTTTACGTTTTTAAATGCTTGCTCGATATTAAATAAGAACCTTTAAAAAAATGTCAAGCAGGTTAAATGAACGTTACATTTAATTGTAACTTCATGCTCGAAGGAGAATTTCATGCGATGCTACTACAGAAAATACATTTAGGCATATATGTAGTGTTACCTGTGCGAAGCCGAGCCGGGTCGCTAGTCTTTTATAAAATTTAAATTTCTAACTGCCACAGTCCTGCGGTAACAAACACTTGTCTAGTAAGTGCCTTTTACGAAGACGCGCCCTACTACTGTTTACGTCTATACTTCGTTATGTGCGACTATAGAACAAAAAGATTTGGGGCGCGTCTTCTCAGATGGCACTCACTATACCTATATGTACAGTAACATATTAAGGAAATGTTTACTTCAAGTTCATTTGTTTGGTTCAATTTAAAAGCAAACCAGAAAGCTCCCAATTTTAAATTTAAATAATCATCTAATAACATTTTTTGCATTTTTGGGAAATGAATTATAAATAATGATTAACCATTTGAAAGTTGTAATCTGGCTGAATGCTCGCCGTTACAAAAAATGATGGAATGTAGTGGAATATAATTATAAAACTTTTAAACTTTTATTATTGTAATATTGGCTGTTAGTCTTCCTTTAATAAATAAATAGAATTCAACCACCGCATGTTTTGTTCCTATTTTTTTTATCTATCTAGTCTAGACTAACATAATTACATCCGAGTCGCATGTCTGGGTGATGCAACCGCCAGGATTAAAACAATATCCTGCCCCGGGGGCCTCTCTGTGTACCTGGCGCACTGTGAACCTTTCGCAGTTTTGTTTTAATCCTAGATAAAAAAGTTAAACCCCTTTCGCACGGTCACTAGCGGTACCAGCCGATATTAATGACTTATTGTATTGTATAAGCTTCAGGATCAATTAATAAGTCGAGACAAAGTTTGAAGTTTCTTATATTATAACATGATGTTTATAAGAACTTGTTATTGATTTTGATTTTAAGGACAATACACTTTATGAGACAATACGGAATCCCAGATTTTGGTTCATAATTTTTTGGGAACAATACAAATCGTGAGCACACGCAATGGTTATTTTATTAATAACTTTTTACTTATTTATTTATTTCAATTTCCACTCTGTTGTGTATGTATATGTATGTAATGTATACCGCCTCGTTAATATTCGTCGCTAGCAAAAACACACCTTTGATTGATTCTGATTTAAGAAAATCAGAACTTCGTAAGCCAAATATGTTACAAATCTAAAATAATTTTATGGCAGAAATGAAAACTGTAAAGCTTTAATACAAAAATCACTTCGAAAATTTTAAAAACAATCGTATTCGATTTTGCGTCAATTTCATGGAAAGAAAACAAATATCGGATACAGATCAGCTTGGAAAATACAAAAGGCATGGTCACAAAAATATTCAGGCGTCAGATGCCCCAGTTCCGTATAATACAAAGAAATTATTAATCTCGTTATTTTCTCAATGAGAATAAGACGTGAATGACGATGTTTATATTAGAATCCTTAGAATCAGTAAGAACATGTTTTCCAATATGGAGATTTTGATATCAAGTTTCTGTCTAGGGTACAGAATAATAAAGTTAGATCTTAACGCCCAAAGCCGTGACTCCAGAATTGGTAATTAGTGCTGGTCGATACCAAATTCAAAAATTTATTTCTCAACATTGACAATTCCTTGTTCTTATTGACGTCAAATAAAGCATGACTCTACCACCAGTTCGGAAAAAACTTCGTGAAGAAGAACTGGCAAGAGACTTCACGGTTCTTCTTTAAGTCTGTAAAAAATTATTCTTATCTGCATCTGTTAGCTCGGAAATTCTTCTTCCCTTCAACTATTAGTAAATCAGTGTGTATTTAGGAGGAGGGTAATTTGGACCATTTCAAGTACACTTTCAATTCTCTGTGCAACCGTTGGGCGCTAAGATTTTGATAGTCAAAGATAAAACGATCTTTTTATATCCAAAAACCGAATAGCTAAGTGAGAAGTAATCATATCAAAGCCAACAAAAACAAATTAAAGCTAGAAAAACAACTTATTAAGTCCATACAGTCGTTTAGTTAAAAAACTATTTTACAAGTCCGTGGATCAGAAAAAAATTCATCAAAAAGTTTTTTTTCCAAAATTTACATTTACAATTTATATTTTGATACATTATTTTTGGTCTAACAATCTTAAAACTAGAGTCTAGAAGCTTAAGATCACTTATGTTATGACTTAAGTATACCTACAGTGCAGGCATTCGAAGTACTGATGAAAATTTTGTAAAATTTTGATCCCTTAATTTTTTACCGTAGTTCAATAAAATATGAAGTTGAAAGACAAGTTTCAATAATTGAGTGGATAATTCTGGGCGTAAGTTGTGTTTGAGTCCGGGATCAGAGCAATGGTTGTTGTTGCAGGGTACAAAGGGCGAAGAAACTGGAGCACTCGCTGGCGTCGCTGCTCATCAAGCCGGTGCAGCGCATCACCAAATACCAGCTGCTGCTGAAGGATCTGCAGACCTGCTGCCAGGAAGGCCAAGGGGAAATCAAGGTTGGTGAACATTTTTAGAGAAAAGTTTCTGCTGGTTACCGCTGTATAAATTGTAGTATATATATATCATATAATTATATAAGGTATCCTCATAATATATAAGGTTTTAGAAGGTGCTTTGCTGTATGAAATATTATGTAAAAAAATTTCAATAAATTCCGATCGAAATAAATCATTGATCGTTGTGAAATCCCTTTTATTAAAATTGTCAGTATAGATGCTTCCGACTATTGGAAGTCTTCATCATGTAATTAACTTGAATTTTTTACTACCTCCGTCTCAAAGATAGCGTTCTCATGAGTTACAAGTTTCGATTTGCTTCAATTTGTACAATTTCAAATATTAAACGTTTCACAAAGGTAATTTAATCAGGTGCTGGAACAAAACAGGAGTTTGCTGACAGTGTGAGAGCAAACTTAACACCTACTGCTATAATAATATTTCCGGTGTTTGCAGTATACTCACGTAAAAGCGTAATTGTTACGTAATTGGTCTCAGGCTGTTTAATAATTCCTAAACTTTTTTTCCTAAAGTTTTTGCGCTAATAAAGTTATGTACTAGTCACATATTAGTATGCTTATCATAGATCTACTTTTGAGTTTTGAACTTGATTTACTATAGATTAATTCACCTTAATAGATTTTAAGTGCCTACCTTGCTCATATTTCTATTAATCATGCACATTATAAAAAGGTTTCAATTCAAGAAGTGAATATTTTATTTATTTATAAAGTTTTTAGTGCGTACATTTTGTAATGCTAGAGATCATCATAGTTTTATTTTTATACCTGCATTCAGTACACTTTACTAAACCTAGACTTACCAAAATTTGAGTCGGAATTTATAAGGATTTCCTTATAATAATAATAAATTCCCAGACAAGCACACAAATTTCTGAAAAATAACACTTTTGAGGTTTATTGAGGTAAATCCGAGTAGTCAAGGTTAAGAAAATCTCATTCCTACTTAGATTCTGACCGAGAGGTCGAGTTTATCGAGGTTGGTTGAGTCGAACTTCTGTCGCCCATCGCTGCCACCTATGAGGAAGCCTGACGGATCACTGGCTTACACCACAAAAGAGAAAGCAGACTTTTTTGCTAATCTTTTTGCAGATTGTTCACGTCTACATAGTCAAGGTAAAGTCCTACCTCAGTTACATCAGTTCGGACCCAAAATGGGTACCGTTCATATTCGCCAAAAGGAGGTTCTTAAATGCTTGCAGAATTTAAACGTGAATAAGGCCAGCGGCCCCGATGGCATACCTGCAGTTGTGTTAAAACACTGTGCAGTCGAGTTGTGGAATGAACTGGCTGCGTCTGTTTTTCCAGAAAACTATAGTCTTAGTTCTTTCAAGCGTCGAGTGAACAGGTATGTCGTGGTTAGACGTGTAACACCTTGTTATGCAGTACTAGTATGAGTGTTAGGTTTTCGTTTACTACGCGTGTGCGATCATGAGCAAAAAAAGGGAACATGCTTACTTAATCTACTTGCCTAAAAACTATGCGCACAATGTGCTCACACAACGAGAAAATTTTAAATTATACAGAATCAATTATAGTTTCGACATCTTTGGGCTCAGGTATTCAGTGATTCTAAGTTTTACTCCCGAGTATTTTGCTTTTAAAATACTTGGTATTCAGAGCCTTTTTGACTTCAGGATCGTCGGATTTTAGATAGATAACATTCATCTGTAACGTAGTTGGATGTTTTCAGTTAAGCCCGTGTTGGGCTTGGAATTATTTTAAATATTTATGAATACAAATAAATACATTTTTCTTACAATTTATTATTACTATCGTAAGGAACTCCAGAAAACTTGCGTTATATCAGACGGTATTACCGATTAGCCGATAAGACAGCCAGCTACAGAAACGACTGCGTTGTCTGCCACCTGATATTAATCGTTGAACTGCGTTGCTACGTCGAACTCCAGCTATGCAATTTTCTATCATTAATCCTATGGTAGGTGTTAGCCATTATTGTTTCATCGGTGGTAGCATTGTAGCATGTTTTGCTAGACTGAAATACTTATGTAAATTACTACTTATTTAAAAAAAATATATATTTTTATTTGGAGTATATTTCAAATAAGTTACGTTTCGTAATATAAACAAGTGCATATTAGGAAATTTATAATGAATTTAATCCAGTTCTTGCTAAGAAATTTTGTGTTTGTTGCGGTAAGTAAGGATTTCAAATAACATATATACACAGCTAATGTTGTCAATCAATAGACCAAGATATGCTATCTAAGATAAATTCTTGTAATACCTACCTGGGTAGTCTTATGTTGACGCATGTTCCATAACTACATGGATCAGAAAGAGTGACTCGATACGTGTTTAAATAATATTGCAGAATAATTTAGTGCGAGTGCGAACAGTGACATACCAGTTTCAGCGTGGCGACCGAAGCACATACATGTATTTGATCAGTATAGCTGGCCAAAATTTTGAATGGTTTAACATCGATCGCAATTAATTTCAATTAAATAAAGTTAAATTTTAAATAAAAAATAATTTTCAGTTAAAATGTACGACATGTTATATACAAACAGATTAAAATTAATTGAAAAAAAAAACATGAATACAACAATTGTTTATTTTGTGCATGTTGCTATCCATCACACCCACATTCGTGTATAATACACGTATTGTACTCGTTGTCTTTCAAGGTATTTAACACTTATTTCAAATATTTTAAAAGTGATTCTTCTGCTTCGTGATCAATGGCGGCTTGCAACTTAACTTCTGCTCAACCTCGAGATGCATGAATAGCCTCTGGGAGGTTAACACATATTTTCGTAGTATCGAATAACGTTTCCAGTTCTTACTCTGAAAATTTAATTTTGGGAAACATTTAATGGCTTTCACAAAAATTATTTTGAGAGCTTCACAAGATTTTTGCGGCTCGGGTGTCTGGACTTTTATCTGCGTTTACATATTCATGAGCATATGCATATTCCTGAATTGCCGATATCTCCTATAGGATGTTTAAAGCTTTTCTCGTTCCTTCAGCTCTTATGCGAGTGGCATACATATTTTTATCAGGACTATCAGATAATCGAAGTTCCTCTGTCTTGCGGCTTTTGCTTCTTTCGCTAGCATCTTCAAAATATTTCCCTGGCCAATCATCCTTTAGGGTTTTTAGGTGTGTACTCCATATAATACTCCATTTAGCTATATGTCATAGTTTTTTTTCCAAAAGTTCTATTTTCATCAATTTCCCGATAGTATCAAGTTCCTTTTGAGTCTTCATAACATAAAATATTTCTCAACGAGTTATTCTACGTATGGCAAATGAGCCAAAACAATAAAACCACACCTTTTGTAAAATTTATTTTTAGAGTTCTTGACCTTAAATATCCATCAGAAGTTTAGTTTAGGTGGCCCTTTATTTGACATAGCTTTGGTATACCATATATAGTTCACTTTTTTAAAGTGTTAACAAGACAACCTTTTCTAACCCTACTGTATTACAAAACCCTTCGAATTTAAGTTATTTTCAGAAAAGAAATCTACATGTTTTAGATTGAAGAAAAAAACATAGTTCTCGGGGTGGAGTATTATTTCAAAAATAAATATATTTTCATATAATAAATTTCATAAATAATAAATAAATATATAAAGTATACCTACCGTTTGGACCTAAGTATACCTACACCTAACGTTTCAGAATCCATAGTTCAATATGGATTGGACAGTATCAGGGTAAAAACGTTTTATATCTTATAAAATAGTTTTGCACACAAAGAATAAATCAAAACCGATACTCCAAAAGCATTTTGTGCGCTAATCGCTTGCGGTAGTGATTTTTAAACAACGGCATAGCATAAAGGAAATGTGTACCGTCGATAATAAGCCGTCACTTTCTTACTAGGGGTAATGCTAGAAATTTGTATTAGCCAGTTAGATTGATCAAATACCTGTGTGTGAGACGGTTAAATATTTATGTTGTGTCCTAGCGAGTGATCCCAAAGCAGTAGTATAATTTTCCTTAATGAATCATATCAAATAACTGTAACACCAGTTCGTGTTGTAGCGTGAAGAGTGCTCCTCGTGGCTGTGTGACATGTTGGACGTTTTGTGTTATTTCCAGTGTTTTATCTTGGATGAAGTGGTTTCCTTGAACTTTGGTGTACTTACATCATGTTTCGACAGTTTAAACGGTGGAGTGTCCGGACGTTTGACAACTATAAAGATGAAGTTTGTAACTCTTTATAAGCATTCGGTACAAACACGGTTTTATCAACAATAGTGGTTTTAATTTATGGCTTGCGGCGTTTTACTAAATTTTTGACATACTTGCTACAATACATATCGGAGTGTTAGTCATCGATACAAAACATCAGAAGGTTTAGGACATTCTTTCTATTGTTTTAATATCCCATACATATTGTTGTTGATTATTTGTTACTTATTTATATTTGTCATAATTATTTGTAAATACATACACAACTAAATTGTAGTTCTCAGAAATAAAACGTTATACATATAAACAAGTTATATGCATAAAAAATCTAGAACGCACTTTATATAAGATCGCATTAACAATTACTTGTTGATGTACCATTGTGGAGCAAATTCATTTAAAAAATGAAAACAACAAAGAAGCCAATGCAAGCCTTAATTAAATTTACTCGAGAATTTCCAGAGTGCTCCAAAGACCACTTAGGTTAATTGGTCGCTGCACAAGTTTTTGAATGATTTTTTCTCACACAGAAAGTTTGTAGTTCAGGAAATATATTAATAGCATTAAACAAAGGTGCCAATGTAAGAGGAACCTTTCCTTGTTTGTTTAGTTAAGTCATGTATAGATTTGGTGTCATAATAAAAAGTCTAGATTCATCTGCGCTTTATCTAGTTATTCAAAAAATATGTACAAATCGGGTCTTTACTATGTAGTTCAGTACCTTCAGTTTGGTGCTTCACATAAAGATAAAAAAGTCGATCAAGTAATATATCTCATTATGTTATCATGAGCCATTAACAACAATCTACATAATTAGTAATATTATGCACATCTTCATTTAGTATCGTTTAGTTTTGATATCATTTGCATGAAACAGAATAAACGAAGCTCCATTTCACATCTAAGGCTATCGGCGGACTTTCGGAATTGCCTCGCGAAACTCCATAAGCTTCTGACGTGGTATTACTACTGTCATCAATAACTAACCAATCTTTTAATTTACAATGAGCTTCTCTCCTTAATTTGTTTTTTAAATTTTTTTCGGTATTGCGTACCGTAGTAATTTAAATTTCCATTAACGAAAACTTCACTGGTATTTGTATAATACTATATGTTTATTGTAAGTATATTAATATGAGTGTTTGTTTTCCTGAATAATAAATAAATAAATCGTCATAAAAATGAAATAACGAATTATAATATTAATATATATATATATATAATAACGAGTGCAACATTCTACTTTAGCAATACATAAATTACCGTTCAAACATATTCTAAATTGCATAAATACGTAATCTACCAATATCGTACGTAAGTTTAGTATGTAATTAGTAACGGCTTAAAAATATTGCCTCAAAACTGGAATAATAAAATATTCCTTGGAGCAAATATAAACAAGTTCATATTCAAATATTCACATACGGTTATATAGCTCTCAAACGAGACTATCAAGGCTTATGCTTGTTTTTGATCTTTTACAAACAGATAGAGTACTGTCGAGAAGTGGTTTAATCTGATATTTACACCAGGACGGACTGGAAGTGATGCTGTCGGTGCCGAAGAAAGCAAACGACGCGATGCACCTGTCGCTGCTGGAGGGCTGCGACGTGCCCGCCGACAGCCTGGGCGAGGTGGTGTTGCAGGACTCCTTCCACGTGTGGGACCTGCGCCAGATAATCAAGAAGGGTCGCGAGCGCCGCGTTTTCCTCTTTGACCTCCATCTCCTCCTCGCCAAGGAAGTCAAGGACTCCCACGGAAAAGCGAAATACATTTATAAAACGAAATTCATGGTAAGTGCAATTTCATGCATAATTTTTCCCTTTGGTGTAAAAGTTCTTTGTAAATAGTTTTATGATACTCGCTGTTGGTAGAAGTCTCTTTGAGTATATAATCAGCTCGTTCTTTGAGTAAAAATCAAAATCAAACGTTCTTTATGAAGTGAAATGTATGCTTTGTGAGATAACGCGCTGTTGTTAAGCGATGAACTGGTGCTATTTAATTGAAATAAGCGTTAAGCGAAGAATTTTGTATGTTGTTAATGTTTGTTTATTTCAGTTAACAGTTATGTTTTGATTCTTTTTTTTGTTTTCATGCCCGGCGGTTTGCTTTTTTTGCATCTATGAGTTCATTGTTTTAAAAACAGTATTCCACCGGAATACATGGCTAGTCTAAGTAAGCGTACTCAAACATTTATGTTGCAATTATTTTTGTAGTAAAATTAATATCGCAACAGTTGTTTCTTAAGAGTTCGTCTTAAGGAATTCTTCGAATTTACTCCAGAATAAATATTATTGTTTAAAAGCAAACAAATATATTTTATAAATAAGCTTTATATTACGTTTTTTCTATTCGATATTATTCACATTTTAATGAAAACGGATCAAACTAATTTCTTTAATAGTTCCCTGTTATTATAGAATTTCGGATATTAGATAACGAACTGCTGATCTCATCTGAAAGCGAAATTATAAAATAAATATTGTTAGTTCGGTTGGTGACTTTACATAAATACATAATTATTACCCGTTAAAGCTACGTAGAAAGGCTGTTTCGAATTCACAACAAGAATGTACCATCTCAGTTAGTTTTCTCTCCAACAGCCCTCTAACCTCTTGTTTGATCGTTAGACATCGGAGCTGGGCGTGACCGAGCACATCGAGGGCGACGAGTGCAAGTTCTCCGTGTGGACGGGCCAGGAGCCCATGGCATCAGACTGCCGCATCGTGCTCAAGGCGCCCTCGCTGGACGTGAAGCAGACTTGGGTGCGCCGCCTGCGGGAGGTGATCCAGGTAATGGCGAGCTGGCGCGCCAGGCTCGCTATGGACCACCACGAGCCCATGGCGTTATATTGAAACAATTAATCAGATTATCCTTTAAGGCAGTTATCAGACGGATATAAATTATTGAATATAATTGGAAAGCTAACAAAATTACGTTTTAAAGGATTGTAACACAAGCTATAGTTTATTGCATTTATATGGTAAAACCAAATGGTAAAAGTGAATCCAAATTAAAGCTGGCAAGTGTATATTTATAAATGTTAGTTTTTTTTGTATTGTATTGTAATAGTTTAGTTTTGAGTTAATATTAAAAACTCTATTAAGTCCTTACATATAGAATTGGCGTTTTGTCGAACTGGCCACTTTGATCTGTATTATCTCCTCTTTGGTTCAGAAATTCCAATTTCAAATTTATACAGCTATATACTCACGCGTTTATGTTTCGAAAACCGTAATTAATTTGGTTTTTCCTCTTTTGGTATTTTCTTTGCCTCACTTAGTTTACAAAATGGAAAACGTGAATTAACGCGTTATTTAAGAGTACGAGTTCCACCGTGGCACCAGTGCTACGGAAACGGCCCGAAGTATTAGAGCTGTGTTTGGCGGCGGTGTCGCTAAAGAAAACCAGTGCGTTTTGGTGCCTTTGTTTTCGTTCTCGAAATAGTTGAGTTCATTCCAGGCCCTCAATAAGCTTTTGATTTCAGTACTTTACGCAAAAAATTACTATAAGTACCTTAATTTTTATAACATTTTATAATAATTACTAAAATGAAAGTCAGAATCAAATTATGTATACAAATATATAAAAGACATAAAAGCAAATCAAACATTATGTAACTGCGTGCAGCTTTACCGATACAGACAAGGTTCTCGAACTATAGGTTAATCATTATGCAAAAAGAAATACTTGAGGTAATCTTTATAATTTAAAATGGATGACACAGATATTCAGTTGAGTTAATTACTTTAAAAAATGTCGAATCATAACATATTAAATAATATCACTAAACATATATTTGTCCGCTTTATAGTCAAATATTTTATTTTTGTGCTTTTTATTTGCTTGGGTTTATGTGCGAAATTATTTTCTTTGATCGGCAACCCTCAATAAAAAAAAAAACATTCGCTCTTGTGCAACAAGTGAATGTTAATAGTTAGTAGTTAATTGTTTAGTTTTCCTTTTTTCCTAATAAATGGAGTAACAAATATTTTTAGATTAAAGAATTTTTGGTGCAATACAATAGAGTTATTATAAGTTTACTCTAATGATGGCTATTTTAAAACTGAAAACAAAAAAAAAAACTAATTAGTACTTAGCTCATGTGATTATAAAATATGGTATTAACCTAATTGATTATTATAATAAAAATAATTATAACTGTATATTTTACTGAAACATAAGTGGCCGACGCCACGAACATTTTGGACTCAACCCTTTCGACCTGCAGAACAAGCCCCGTGGACGGCTGGAGACCAAAGTTGATAATGAAGAATTGAAGGCTATTTTGGTAGCGGATCCATCGCGAACCAAGTCCGAGTTAGCTGTAGGCTGGGGTGTCAGTGACAAAACTGCTTTAAACTGTTGATCCATTTGAAGCAAATTGTGAAGGTGAAAAAGCTGGAGAGCTGGGTGGGTACCTTATAAATTGAGTGCAGCAAACCGACAAACCCGCTTCGACTGCTGCGTTACATTACTCAACCGGCACAATTATAAAAAGATTTTAAATCGAATCATTACCTGTGATGAAAAGTGGTTCCTGTTCGACAATCGGAAACGCTCATCGCAATGGTTGAAATTTGGCGAACTAGCCAAATCCTGCCCCAACCGAAATTTGTCTCAAAAAAAGTTACATGTGAGCGTTTGGTGGACTAGTGCCGGTGTCGTTCACTACAGCTTTCTTAAATCTGGCCAGACGATTACGGCAGATGTCTATTGTCAGCAACTACAAACCATGATGGAAAAGCTAGCGGCTAAACAACCGAGGCTGATCAATCGCTCTAGGCCACTTCTGCTTCAAGACAACGCTACACCACACACTGCACAACAGACGGCTATCAAATTAGAGGAGAGGAGCTTCAGTCGGAATGTCTAAGACATCCACCGTACTCCCCGGACCTTGCTCCAACAGATCACAATTTTTGTCGAAATTGTCGAGATAACTTCTTGTAAGGGAAAAAATTCAACTCCGATGGTGCCGTCTAAATCGCTTTCAAAGATTTTATTGATTCCCATCCGATTGGTTTTTTTAGTAAAGGGATCAATGAACTACTTTGAGATGGCAAAAGTGCATAGATAGCAATGGTTCATACTTTCATTAAATAAATATATTATATTTTAAAACATTTGACTTTATGTTTCTCACTTACAAAACGCCTATTTTATATGTAAATACCAAATATTTAAAGCTTGAAGCGGGACTTACTTCAATGCAGAGTGGTTCCTAGAAATGTATCTAATGCTATCCGTCCAGGCATCAGCTCCGTCTGATCTTCATACTTAATCTAAAAAAAATAAAAATTAATAGCTTTTCTATAATGGGTTTGCGAACTTGTGAAAATATTTGTGTGATAAATTGAGATATTTTCCTCCAGGAAACGTACTTCAGCGGAGCGTTGCAGCCGCCCCGCAGTCCCGCGCGCGTTAGACCCACTAGTTCGCAGCGATCCAGCAGGTGAATATTAGTTTCAATCCTATACAAACAAACCGAACCAAATTATGTCGGAGCCCTAAAATAAAAATTCCTGGTAGCAAGTGGAACTTTCAGAGTCATTAAAGTAAAAGATATACTTCAATAGCCAAACATCGAAATGCTTTCTTTATCAAAACTTTTTTTTTTAACAAAACTTTACAATGTGAGTAAGTTTGAAACAGATAGTACAGTTCAATGGAGTGATAGCTTCCTTTAAAACTTCCAACTCTGTGTAGTCAAATTGCAAGGGCAAAAGTTTCTGAACAATTATGCGTTGCGTTGTTGCGCTGTGAACAAACAACAACAATGTAACAGTGTAACAATGAATGGTGGTCTGAATGAACCATCTAAATTAAGATCAAATAGTGGGTAGAGTAGTACTAGAGAATATGTTCGCGTAAAATCAGTACTATGTTTTACTCTCCTTTTTTTTAACAAGGAGAACGCTGTGTTAGGTTGTAGTCATGTCAATTTGAAATTCTGAGAATTAACTTCAATTTAAATTTGCTATTGTATTGCTCGGAACTATCGGAAGTGTCAATGAGCGCGATCTGATGCAATTTGGTGTCGAACCTGTCAAAAGCCGTTCTACGCGATATTCATTTAAAAAAATTATTTTGTTACGTAATTTTTGAATTTTCATCTAAAACTATTGTTGCGTTCCCTTTATAAAGTAAATAATGAATGTACGTTGTATTAAAATAATGACATTGTTGTAGGGATCTGGATGACACGCTTCTCGATGAAACTACAGAGAACTTGGACCGAAACTCGCTGGCGTCATTCGGCAGCGGAAATACCACAGACTCCGACAAGGTAAGTGTCTCTTCATTTGTTACTGTTTGTATTAAGAGCCTTTATACAAATCAACGCTCTCCCGAATCGGTAAACTGCAACACGCACACGTATCCATTACACGCACACATCTGCAGTGCTGTATGATACAGTCGCTGGCCGTCAAGTAGCGCGTCCGCGGTTTTGATACTTTTTCAAATATGTTTGACTTATTTTACGTTATTATATTTTTACTTTTGATTTATAGAAATATAAATTTATGTAATTTATTACTGAGTTATGTTTTGCAAAGTAAGGTATTTAAATATCTGGTTAGGATAATATGGGACGAAATAAAATTGAGGTACTATATGGGCTTTACGAAGAGATTGATAATAAATTATCTAGCCCAAATTAAGTATCATTAAAGAACTTGTGTTATGGATACTAGATAACGGATAAATAAACTTAAGAAATATATAAGCACACATAGATATTTTTTTTTATGTATAAATATTAGAAATAAACTTAAGTAAACGTAAATACACATCCATGACTAGAAAGCAAATATAATAATACATCTGCCCCTACCAGGATTCGAACCCGGGACCTCTGGCATAGAAGGCAAGGTTACTTACCTCCACACCAAACAGGCCGTCAAATTGTTATTAAATATGTAAAAGATGTTATTAATATATAGACGTTTGTTATGGTAGTTATGATTTAAGATAAGAGTGACTACTTAATAAAAATAAATAAAATTAGGTGAAAAAAATATTATTTATTATTATACAATACAGTGATAAACTTTAATTTGGGTTGCACTTAAGGTGCAATATCGTATAGCAAATTGAAAATTACTAGACCTATTAAATTTACTGATTACGTTGACATATTTTTTACACTGACAAAACATAGGGATAAATACCCTGCAGTAGGTCGACAGTGAACTGATGTAGATTACCTTTTCTACCTGGTACTTAAAAGTTCAGACTTTTAATAAATATACATTGTAAACTTTATGTGCTAAAATCGGAATATATATATACACCTTCTTCACCTTAAGCTCAGTATTAACTGAGGGTATGCAATTATCTCAATCATGTCATTTTCGGTATTGTTTTATAGAATAAAAATCACTGTAAACAAGGAGCAACCAGCGACTATTATAGTCGAATGTAACGAAGATCTTCCCAGTAGCTCCAAGGCTGTTAAATATCTTATTTATTTAAAAAATAAATAACTTTAAAAAATATATAATAAAGCACTGACAATATGACAAATTGTGACTTTCTCAGATTGACGTTTTAGCAAAGGGAAGTGAAAATCTTTGGATCGTAGATTACAGTGCATGCAGATACCTTAGTAAGCCAGATTGCGACGTCTGTCACAAAGTCTAATCACTGCTTTATTACATTTGAGTGCATCATATAGGGATTGCAATCCGGAGTCATTTTCAATCCGGCCGGATCCGGACCGGATTTCATTAATCCGGTCGGATCTGACCGGATCCGGCTGGATTGATATACCCAGGATAAATTGCTTTCTTTCCAACATGGACCGTTAATGAGGTGTAAAATAATCTGTTAAATTCTCGTTCTGTTCTGTTCAATTCAATGCTGTTAAAATCGTCAAAACAAAAACTAGAAACTAAAACTAACGGTAGTAAAAATCTCTTAAAATAAGAATGTAATTATCTTAATTACCTATGTAACGTAGGTTGTAGTTCTGCCTTCTTAATTAAGTTTGAAAGATTAGTCAAAAATCATATTAATAATCAACATCATCAAACTATATATAACATAAATAATAATAATAATATTAATAACATTAAGCTTTATATCTAAATTGTATCAACGGTCACTCTTTTTTCTCTTTTTTTTAGTGTTAAATCAGCAATTGTTAATATGTTATATAACTATTTTTCTGTAAATTTTTGTTCCTTGTGTTGTTTTTATTTCGTGCTGTAGTGTAATCTGTTGAATAAATGTGTGAATTAGAATTTGAATTAGATCAAAAATTCACCACCATTCACCATGTCATTAATGGCCTAATCAATGAATAAAAAACATCTGGAGTTTAATACAAAACGCGAAGAAGTAGCTAGTTCGTTCTTAGGCCGTCCCGGGGCCCTCCAATACAACCTACGTCCCACCTAAAGATTCACTCATTTGGTCCTCTGGCTATGACAATCAAATTATATATCAAACATGAAAAAAATTACAAAAGACTCACGTTCTTGCTAAAACAACTGCTATTAAAAAACTGTATTACACTGCTTGCAAATACTTAATTGATAACTAAATGAATAAGACATAAATAAGTATAACGAATATTATCGAATTTATTTAATTTAAAATGACCACAAAATGTCCTCTCCTGCATTCCAATACCTAAACTAGGTGCATAATTTTACTTTTTATTGTATAGATTCTGTATTATTTTTAAAACTACCTTCTGTAAAATTATGATAGCAATTAAATATTGAGTATTGAGGATTGAGTATTGCAAATTAATTGAAAAAATAAGTTTTTTTGCCAAATGTAAAAACACCGGATCCGGTGTACTGGTACCGGATCCGGTGGATACTGATGCCGGATCCGCCGGATTGCAATCCCTAGCAACAGATAGTTTTTTTATTTCAAATTTAATTTTTTTTAAATAAATAATTAACTTACAAGTTTATTAACAGCCTTGGAGCTACTGGGTAGATCTTTGTTACATTCGACTATAGTAGTGGCGGGTTGCTCCTTGTTCATAGTGATTTTTAATCTTTAAAACAATGCCGAAAATGACACGTTTGACATAATTGCATACCTTCAGTTAACATAATGAGCATAAGGAGACGAAGGTGTACATATTACGATTTTAGCACAAATAGTTTACACTGCATATAAATTAAAAGTCTAAACATTTAAATACCCGGTAAAAAAGTAATCATCATCAGCTCATTGTCTACCCGCTGCAGGGTAAAAGCCTCCTCCCAGAGGGACAATATCGCATTATATTTAGAAGTCAACGGCGCCTCCTCCGGATTGGCGAATGTCTTTTTGAACTTTGGGTTCCGGTTTCCCGGTCAGTGCAGGTTTTTATACGCTCATACATTTTTCAAAGATAAAAAATCATTAGTGCGTGGCTGGGTTAGTTCGAACCGGCCCGAAGATTAAGAGGCCACCCACTGCGCCACCACGGCTCTGAATCATCATCATCATCATCAACCCTTTTTAAACCCACTGCAGGGCGCGAGCCTTCTCGCGGCTCTGAACAATATTTGTAATGAATGAATGAATAAATGATAATAAGGTAACGTGCCTTTTTGCTTCTCTAGCCTTCGTGATATTATTTTGGCCACCGCTTCTATTTTTTCTTTTTAAAGTATATTGTTTCCTAATTTTATTTCCCATTTTAAAAGATGGTGGTAACTACACTCGTGTTTAAAATAAAATGTAGGTCTTGGTGTAATTTTATCTTTTCATTTTATATATAACTATATTTTAATACATCTTACTCCGATGATGGAGCAAGTCAGAATGTCTTGATTGTTTTATTTCTTTTATGTGAAACATATATTCAAATATATTTTCTTCTTAATTTATATCGACCTCTTTACTGAAACATCGTAGCATTCTGACGTGCTTCCTAAGGCTTAGCCGTGACGGTACCTAAAAAGAAAGACTTTTATAGATTCGTGTATTACTTATTAATAAAATAATACTTGGAAAAATGCAGTATTTCAAAATTAAATTTATTATTTATAATAAAAATAAATATTTATACCAAAAGTATTAAAATTGATGGCAAGCGTTCGATAGCACTGGGCGAAAGCGCGGGAAGAATAGCGATACATCCACAATCTGGAAGGCCTCGGCCGGTACTAAATACAAGCAGCGCGCAGTGTTGCCAGATGGTCTCAGCGACATACCCCTAGACTAATTTGATTTCTCCTCTAGAAATCCCCTAGAACACCCTCACCAAGTGGATGGTGGCATGCAGCGATTTTTTAAAGAGGCGATACATGTTCATATGCGGTCTACACATTATTACACGTTTTTATCGCCGTATTTTATTACTTATAGCAAAATTTATTCGTTATCTTCAACACCTCGAATCTCGACCTAGAGTAGATGTTGCGCTCAGGTAATTTAAAGATGAAAAAAAAAAACATTAATAACAAAACGTCAGGAACGTGATATTTGGTTAAAAAAGTGTATTTGATGTTTTTTAAATGGCCTTAAAAACCCCCAAATACTTTTCCCCCTATTTTGGCCTTAACTCGGTCGAAAAACCCCTAAATTTAGGGGGAAATCCACTGATGTGGCAACACTGGCTGGGCGTGCATTAGATTTTATATCAATTTTAGACATTTTTTTAAAAGATTATTTGGAAGTATTTTTAAATGGACTTGAATAATATTTCTGTTTTACTTCATGAGTTACTAGTTTTTAGTAATAAGAAGTAAAAATTATTACTTTTTTAACAATACAAGTTTATTGAAAACTACGACAAACTAGACCGAAATCCAACTTTTTCACGCTTTCATTTTTATGTTTTAGCCTTTAAAAAATAATATTTTGTACTATTTTCTCTATAGACTCTTTTGACGACAAAACAGAGAACATACCAAACAAATTCCTTTTTCTGTTTGTATCAGTTACTTTTATACTTATCGGACGGCAAAGTACGCATGTTTTGTCGGATTACAAGAAAAGGCGCAAAGGAACAATGAATTCCTACTAAAAAACATCTGAAGAAATGAACATTTTCTTAATACATGTTTTAGACGATGAAATTTCGAATAATTTGAACTCATGTTTCGATGCATACCTGTAATATTTTGATCGGAAACAAACAATGAAAACTCCTAAAATTGCAAGATTTTGTTTAATCGCTCATAAATATCAAGTACACAAAAATACTTCATACATGTTATTGTAATGTTCATAGGTTTGTTTCTCGTACGACAATTTTTTTTTGTAACTATCTATACCTTTATTATAAAAAACTTTATTTCGAACATATCTGCTTTTTTATTCCGGGCGTATCTTATTACACTTTAAATAAATACACTGCCTTAAAGCCTTTGTAATTTAATTTGAGCAGACATTTAAAATTTTTAATCCAATTTTACGGAGCCCTTTGATCACAAACATTTAACAGCTGATGGATGTTCTGCACTTCATAATGGAGACGCGGTGATTCCGACCTAACTACTTTCTGTTAGCAACCGCGGGGACTGCTTAAATATCACAGTACATTTTCTCTCCTTCTTCCTTTACTTTATTTCGTTCACAATAATAAGCTAACTAGAAAGTAAGCTAACTTATAACGTTATTTAAGAATACCTTTTGTCATCTGTTATACGTCACATAACTCATTTTAATTTCTCTTTATAAGTATGTAGTGATTTACAGGTTATTTTTTTTGAACACATTTCTTGAAAGCAATGTTTTAATTTTCTCAATACTTTTACTATACTAATACCTGAAATGGTAAGAAATAGTGATTGTGTACAATAATAATAACAATAAAAGGCAAAATAATAATAATATAAATATGTAGTTAAAA
Organism: Marasmarcha lunaedactyla; assembly: GCA_923062675.1. Classification (NCBI taxonomy): domain Eukaryota; kingdom Metazoa; phylum Arthropoda; class Insecta; order Lepidoptera; family Pterophoridae; genus Marasmarcha; species Marasmarcha lunaedactyla. Next base: position 38,672,555 of record OV281339.1, on the reverse strand, counting down.
TCAGTTCAGATTTCAAAGCCACGTTTGTTTTTGTTGAAATTCGACTTATTTTGCAATAGGTCGCGAAGTTATTTTGCACTAGTTGGTTGGTTAAAGAAAAAACGTTTTTCCTTAGACTCTTTTTTGAAATTACTCGTTAGAGGGCGGCTCGCTAAAGTTTACATTTTGTTAATTGGGTCGATTATTTTGATACTTGGTTTTGACTTTGTCACGTAATAACATTTTTATAAAAAAAAAACTGTCACGGACATGAATTAGTCGAAGGGGTCGCCGCGAAGGCTTCCATAATGAAGGCGCTCAGGTGCGTGCAGGATCAGCCGCAGACGCTCAGGCGCCGACTGGCGCTCTGGCGCGTCCAGGATCAGTGAGAGCAGGAACAGGAGGATCAGGTTAGATCAGCAGGCAGGAGGAGCCATTTATTACGTGCCAACTTCGCTTGTTAAGAACACTTTTGGCATTAGAATTGATTGCTTAACCGATAACTAAGCCAGATTGCTTTTAAGCTTACAACTGCTTACCAAATGTATGTTCTTTTTATTGTTTAATAATGTTTATACAAATTTAGCCTCCCAATAACTTATTATATAAAAGTAATCCATTTTAAAATTGTTATAAATTTGATACTACGTTAATATAGTTTAACTAAATTTGAAATAATTTTGATGCTCGTTAGAAAGTATCAAAATACTACTATAAATTCTGATACAATTTGTCTCTTTGATACAAATTATCCCTAAACAAATGTATGACTGAATGACCCCAAATAAGTCTCTCAAATTTATGAAGCGTATCCAGAATAAACACATCAAAATAAAAGCATTTATGACAATTATCTCACAAATGCCACAATCACTATTTAAATGCGGCGTAAGTTGGCTACTTTATAGTTAACTGACAGGAAAATTGATCTAACTCTTCTTTATCAGCCCTGGTTTCACAATAGATATATCAAAAATAATATCAAATTCAATGTTATCTTTCATCTCACCCTGAAGCAGAACGCTGATGACACATACCGATCTTTTCAAATAGTCCAGGTGCGTTCAGAAAGTCCATTTATATTGTCAAACATACAGGAATTGTATTAAAGGCCTTCAAAAGCGCTGCTAGCGTATGTTTCGCTCGTCGCGACAGAGTTACCTCGCTGTGGCTGCGGCGGCGGCGCCTCGGCTAATTCAGTTGGTTACTGCAGCGTGAAACCGAACATTCTACAAATGTTCTATTATTGAACGCTTTCAACGATTTATCCGCCGTTTCTTGACCCTGATATTCATATTAATATCCGGCCTGGCAGGATGGAGCCGTGATACACAAAGCAAAGATGCTCTGCAACCATCTCTTGTAGCAAACCAAAGGCCCACCTTGATTTGCTATAGACAAGAACAAATAATGGCATATTATGAATTGATAATATGTCCTTTAAACCTATATAAAATTACATTTTGTGTAGAACTTGAGGTTTACTGGTATTTCTGGTTGAAGTCTTGCGAAATTCTAATTCAAATTTATAGGCCTACGGAAAATCTTTTACTTGGTTCTAAAATATAAAAGATTGAAGGGCAGTAAAAGATTAAAAAGAAATAAAATAACAGAATACTTTAACCATATCTAATTTACCACTTACTAAAACATAACCGAGGTGCTTAGCAGGAGGTATTATATTAGTTTGGGACCTGACCCAGGTCAGTATTTGCGTGGGTTCCAATGTCCAAAATTCCAGTAAGGGTCGACTGACCCTGAGGGCAAGTACAGATATCCTAGTATTATAGTGACGTAAGCCAGGGTTGTAACGAAAAATACAGTGAGAAAGAACACCAAAGCAAGAAAACGCATTCGCCTCAAATAGTATATTGGTAAACGAATAAACAAAAAGATACACAGAGCCCGTACAATACTTTTGAAACGATTAAAACAAATTGATTGAGTATTTTAAAATCGATTATATTTATAAAACATATTTTAGTCACGCGACGTTCGGTTGATAAAATTATTTTAGTTTAATTTTTTTTATTGGCTCCGTTTATAAGTATGCGCTAAATAAGTAATTTTGAAATACAATAAAATAAACCATTCAAGTGTAAATCGGACACTGCTTCGATTGACTGAATCGTCAAAGTCGGCTATGTAAACTAAAATAAATCACTACTAGAAACGAAAATAAATCACCACTATGTACTACTAACCAACATCTTTCCAAAAAACCACTAGGAGAGCCATTTTTCAAAAGTCAGGTGCCAAGTTCACACAGCCGTCAAAGTCGATTTCAAATTACAGCACTGTCGAAATCGAGACAAATGATTATTATCCATAGTTATTTATGATCGAGTACCTTATCATACAAGACTTTTTTAAGTTGTCAAGCGCTTATACGGCACTTCATTATTTTTATTATATTTATTTTATTTTATACCCTTGTTTTGTTCCTCAGAATATGTTTATCAATCAAAAAACTGTTTACTGAACGCTGCAGAGATTTACTCGTCAAAGCTAATTAAATCGTTTAATTCAGTCAGCCTAAAAATACCAAAAAGCAGCTGTTGTTATGCTTTGATTTGATTTAAAAAAACCGGTTGATTAAGTATAAATCACAAAATTTTACGAATTACACGGTACAAAGAAAAATGATACTTGTTATATATTGTGCAATACTATTGCATAATGTATTGGATAAATATAAACTGTAGATAAAATCTACTGGATAAATAAACATACCTACCTCATAGCAAGATAGTCTGCAAAAAAATTTGGGTATAAAATTCCATCTCAATTTATTTATCGTTCAGCAAGCAGTAAATGTTTTCAATTATCGGAATTGCTATATCGTGCCCATAAAATCTTAATAATGTCGAAAACGACAGATATTGGCGTAGAACGAAACACCAACGAAACAGATCAGTTCAGGGATGTCATTACTTCTAGCCCGCTAAGCCTTGATTTCATACATTTTCATCATGTACAATCGCTGTTAATTTATATGATGTCTTCAGTATAAGTTAATCAAAACTTGTTCTGCTCTTTCGATAAATAATAATCATCTCGACGGACTTGTTTATTTAATACACCTTTACAATATCACAATCTTCTAAAGAATATCTAGCCGAATAAGTACGAAAAATGTCCTACGTGACGTCAAATTTACATAAATTGTAAGGCATCCCGCCCTATCCCGCTGCCCTTGAAACCGACAATCAGTCAGTTCGGTCGTTGATATCACGCGAGCCGGTCGCGGCCGTACACGCGCGGAGATCCTCGAGCAAGTGTGGCGCGTCCTTCCCGACCAACCTTGATGGAGTTAAATGAAGGAGTGTGGCTCGATACGGAGGCTGCGTATTGAAGCGAGCTGGCGGCGGGCGGCGGCAGTGACTCGAGCGCTGCGCGCCGGATCGGACGAGCGCGGCGGGCGCGCCATGGGCACGACCCCGCCGCCCGCCACCGCGGTGGCTCCCAAGCACAACAAAAGCCGCCGCAAAATTTCGCTGCCATGGTTTCGGCAGAGCTCGGGGGCGGCGCCGCACGTGGCGCTGGCCCGCCAGCACACCATCGACACGCCGGGCTCGTTCCACGCGCGTCTGCTGAAGGCCGCGCGCCACCTCCAGGTGACGCCGCCGACTCCCGCGCTTGCACCTTACACCTCACTGCATCTGTGCACGTAGCAGCCGTCACTTGCTTACATCAACTTCATAACCTAACATTGCTTGGCCTAATATTTCAGTTGCAACATGCATCAGTTCACGTATAATAAACATTTATGGATGCCACACATTGTGTCTTAATTGCAAACGTTTAGTTTTTATTGAAAATCTCAAAATTCTCCCATGTTTATGTTTTCCATTGGCTTTAAGTTTGAAATTAAATTATTGTTTTTGTAAAAGCAAAATGATAATTTTCATCATAATCTTATTTTCATACATCATTTTCGAGATATCGTTACGTAGAAAAAGTTTCGATGAGTAAACGATTCGACGGTACGTACACGCACTGCAATCAAGTGTCGTGTTTGAGCAGCGGCCACCGATGGCAGGCCACCCGCCAATAATGTCGACCACATGTCGACTAATAATAACAAAGTGGTTCCAACGTTAATTTCTAAACAGTTCGCGAAAACACGCCTTGGCGTATTTGACATTTTTAAATCAATGCGCACTCAAAAGTTTACGATACGAAAGTATTTCAAGGTTGTGGATAATTATAGAGTATATCTGTTTGAGGTATGGGAACATCCGCGATAGCTTACATAGTTATACAAAGAATACGTCGTCTCACGTATTTATCTGATTCAGACTTTCATAGCTTCTTACAGTGGCCAACCTAGCATATAACCATTTACAATGAAAATAATCATATCAATAAAAAAGATAGCCTAAGTAATTTTTGACCTATCGGTATGATAGGTATCATATCGATCGGTAAGACAAAAAGACCTAGGTGATATTAAAGAGAGCAAAAATGTTATATATCTATGTTTAACACGACTCGATTTGTTTTAAATGTGTTATATAAAATTATATATTATGAACATCATAACACATATTATAAATCATGTATTATGATGTTCAGTTCGAAGAAACAAACCAGTGACAGATTTAACTTTAGTTTCCGGCGCAATTAACGCCGGCCGGTGCATGTCGCTAGGTACACACTGACTTAACTACCGCACGAAGGTCTTCTGCCATCTGGACATACTAAACAGGAATTCATTCCTATCATAAAATAATATGCAAAAGAAACACATCATACTCACAAGAAACAATTTCCAGAATCTTATTCAAATGTTCGAGACCTAAAATTCGTTTGAAGAGTATGTATGCTCTTTAGACAACAATAGCGAAGGTCGCTATAAATATGTTTTTCACAGTAATCAATATGTTCATATCGTTTGGAATATGCACTTCAACAAGCCACAGATTTCATTAAAAGCTCACTAAATTCGCCAAAAAGCTGGGCCATTGACACACAACTTAAACAATTCAGTTTTGTCATCCGAAGTCTGTGATTGGCAAATGTGGTTGGAAACTCATCGAATTGTTTGGTTCCATAAGACTCAATCAAATGTTTAGGAAACATGACAACACGCAAGGAAGACTGTTTCATAATATTTTAAATTTTAGCTGTGGGTTCTTTTACGAAACGACAAATTTATCGTTTTGTGTTTATTGTCTTAGGCTACTAAAAATAGTTTTGGAATAAGAAAGAGAAAAGAGAATGAAAGTTGCTCAAAATATGAAATCTGCAATAAGATAGGAGAAATTACTAAAGTAGTATTTTAACCCTATCATAGATAAGCTTTTTTGTAACTGAATATAAATACGAATAATTTAAATATCGATCAAATATTCGGTTCAATAAATATAAACTAAGTTATAAACTTTAAGTTGAAACACTCTTATACTAATCACAAACAAAACACTACTTAATTCATTAAAATTGAAAATTCCGCGAAAATTTCTGAGGCATAATTTTGTAATAATATTATTATTGATAATACAATATACATGTAAGTAAGAAATCGAAAGTGCACTGAATATTTTTTGTCAAAGATTCACATTTCACTAATGAGGCATTACTAAGCCAAGTGAAGGCGTTATTGTGAAAATTTAAAGAACATAGTCTCTATGGAATCTACTAACAAAGTTTTATCAGGTGGTCCGTAGTAGAAGCTTTAGTGTGTTGAAAAGTAACAACCTAAAAGAAAATGGTCTACAGCCGTGTATTGCGTGCGTCGGGGATAATGATTTAGGAAATTTTTTACCTTAATTCCTTTTTACCAGGCAATATAAGGAGTTGAAATATAATATTGAATAGATTTAAAAGTTTATGTGTAACTATTGAAGTTTTGATAAAAATTATAATTGACATTCTGTTTTGTGCGACGTAAATAATTACATGTCCGAATATCAGAAATCATAATGCATTTATTTAAAATGTCCGACACCAAAATACCTTATGAGTTAACCTTATGAGTTTTTGTAATGCCAAATATTATTATGTCTAATTTTAATATACCTTACCTTGAAATACCAAATGTTAATATCGAAATATGAAATACATTAAATTAGTTGATATGTCATTCTCTGGCGTTCTCATACGCATATTTTTATCATACATTGTGGGGGTAGGCGAAACTGTAGTAACTTTTTCATCACACACCAAACCTAACCTAATCCAATATAAATGGATTCCGGTTTATATTCCGGATTATAATATGGAGACTACTAATAAATAAATGTAAAATGATTGATTATCACACAAACTTTTTTTTAAAGTTAGGTATAATGAGTGAAGTATTTCGAAGATGTTTTGAGCTTGAGCTATTCAACTAGTTAAGTAGTAGTTGTAGTACTAGTAGTTGAAATATTATTTTTTTAATACTTGGTATTTAAATATTCGCTATTTAGAATTCGGGTATTTTGGACTCGATTATGTCTTGGTTATGGTTTTGGAGATTCTTATATGTACCCAAGAAAATGAATGTAATTCTGGAGCATTTTCAGGTTAGGCATCGTCTCGTAAAAATATAGTTAGTTTAAATATTGTATATTTAGTTCTGCTGTACAATATTCTCTTGACGACTGTCACCGGGGATACCAACTTACCGCGTAACAAATAACTCATCATTGAGTATCTCTACTGTCTCAAACGTTTACGAAAGGTCAATGAAAACGAAATTATTTAATTTAGCATCAAACAGTCGTACAACGAAAAAATTTTTTTATAAAAGTATTACATGATATATGGCAACGAGGCAACGAATGCCGAAAAGGAGTTTACATAAAGTCGTGTCGTTTGTTACACTTCGTATGCATAATATTTTGATTTTACTTCTTGTATTTAGCGTTAGCGTACTAATTACAAATCATGTAATTTTGTCAAATAGTGTATTTTTTTATCTATCAAAATATTTATCAAAAATGTTTTTCTCAAACGTATCAAGAGAATTACAAAAAGGTCGATATCAAATAAATCCTTGTAACGATTGTCAGTGAAACAAAGCTTTAGGGCTACTAATATGTAAAGGGAACGTTAGGAGCGAACTGGAATGCGAGCTTTAGATATAAAATTAAATTTTGCCAATATTTTTTGGGAATCTATGTGGTTATTTAGGTTATTTATTAAAAACAAAAGAAGTCTCATATTGAGTTTGTCGATCTTGCAACGAAATAAGTTTTTTTTTGTTAAGAGAGTCTAGGTACGATATATCTGTGGTATGATTACGGAAGTTTAGTATTATTATAAATAGTTAAGTTCATTCCAGGCCCTCAAAAAGCTTTTGATTTCAGTACTTTACGCAAAAAATTACTAAACCTTAATTTTTATAACATTTTATAATAATTAATAAAAAGAAAATCGGAACCAAATTATGTATATAGAAGACATAGAAGCAAATCAAAGATTATGTAACTGCGTGCACCTTAACCGATACAGACAAGGTTCTCGAACTATAGGTTAATCATTATGCAAAAAGAAGTACTTGAGGTAATCTTTATGATTTAAAATAGATGACAGAGATATTCAGTTAAATGAATTACTTTAAAAATGCCGAAATCATAACATATTAAATAATATCACAAAAAATATTTTATTTTTGTGTTTTTTATTTGCTTGGGTTTATGTGCGAAATTATTTTCTTTGATCGGCAACCCTCAATGAAAAAAGCATTCGCTCTGTTTTTGTGCAACAAGTGAATGCAGCCTGCTTACTAATGAGATACCAAACTAACACAATAAATAATTAATTAGTAGTTAATTGTTGATTTTTCCTTTTTTCCCTATTAAATGAAGTAACAAATATTTTTAGATTAAAGAATTTGTGGTGCAATACAATATAGTTATTATAAGTTTACTCTAATGATGACTATTTTAACACTAAAAATATAAAAAAAACTAATTAGTATTTAGCTCATGTGATTATAAAATATGGCACTAACCTAATTGATTATTATAATAAAAATAATTATAACTGTATATTTTACTGAAACATAAGTGGCCGACGGCACGAACACTTTGAACTGAACCCTTTTTGATGGACCTTTTCAACCTTATGTATATGATGTTTATAACTGGCATTCCAAATTAGGCTACCGAAATCGAGAATACATATAACGAAGCTCAAGTACAGAATTTTTTGAGTTATCGCCTTTTATTCAAGAAGAACATCTTGACTAAATGACAGGCTGGTTCCTAGACCTTCATACCACTTCTGTATTTACTTAACTCTGCTTTTACATTTTATTTTTACCTTAATTTTTAAATTGTATTAATTTCAAGTGTCGTATTTTGTTTTAATTCCAAAAGATATGTCCCAAAATGCAAGGAGTCTGGGCCAGGTCTTTGTACACTTTATCAAAAAATAGTTTAAGATGCTTAGAACACTTTTTGATTGTTAAATTGTTATTAAAACACTTTGTTTACTGGTAGGAAATAAAATTGTTCATTTTTAGGGTGCAACACAAACAAAAAACATCATGGCGGAAAAAAAGTCATTTTGACAGCTAAGGTTTACTTACATCTTTTTGTTTTGTGTAGTATCGATTATGGCATTAAGTCCAAAGAATTGAATTGCATTGTTTTGTGTATTTTTAGCTTATTTAATAGTTGTAAAGTTATAAAGAAACCGAAAAACAAACTCAAGCGCAACGAACAATCAAACACACAGACAACTATCAATGTGATATGAATGAAGTGTGCTGTGAGTGAGGTGGCTGTCCCCTCTGCTTAGTGGACTAACTTTACTTTACAACTTCCTTCATAGAAAAGACTCATTGTCAATGTTGCCCGCTAAAACGAACACAAATAATGTTGACTTTTTTATTTTCTTACCATCTAACTACTAATAAAATCAAATTATTTGTATTTTTCCTATAATTACCATTTATTTGTCAATTTTTTTAGATGGTGTACAAAGACCTAGCCTAGGTTGTGACATTTCCTTTATTGTCTTTGCACGCTGTGGTTTCTTGTAACTGGAAAAGTACAAGACTCAACACTGCAGCTATATTGTTTAATTTGTGATGTGTATTTTTCGTTAGAAACCCAAATAAATAAATAAATGGATTGGTGACTCTTAAGATAAATCCAAGATTTCTAAAGAATCTCTAAATAATTGCTCCAAGATGAAGTCGAAGGAATCATGATTTTCCATGATGATACCTAAATAGCGAGTTAACTCTCTGTTAAATGTCGCTTTTTAATACTAATGTGAAATAAAACAGGAATTATTTTGCGTGTAGACGTTATTATGTGACATTTTTTATTATTATCAACAAGTGCATCCAGGTCTTGTTGTAATTGAAAACAGCCGACGGTACCAGTAACCGCCCTGAATCATCCCTCAGTATCATCTGTGTATAATAGATATTCTGAATTACTAAGAAAATCACCTACATCGTTAATGTACGCTGTAAATAGTATGGGGCCTGATTGCGATCCCTTTGGGTATTCCGGACAGTACAGGGAGATATAAAGAACAGTAACCTTTGACATAGACAGCCTGAAAGCTATACCCTATACATGATTAAATCCATCTCAGGAAGCTGCCATACATACTGATTCTTTGAAGCTTAATCAGAAGCAAGTCGTGGCTAATCTTATCGAAAGCTTTGGAAGAATCAGTGTAAACGACATCCACCTCCGTGTTTTTATCCCTAGCGTTAAGAAGGTAATCAACAAAAGACAACAAATTTGTTTCCACACTTCGCGATTTGACTAACCTATGCTGATTTATATTTATTTGATTTTTTATAGCAAAAGAAAGCTGAGATGTGACTTTTTTTTCCAATTATTTACCAAATATACATAATTTAAATGGGTCTATACTCTTGTATCAGATCAAGTATGTTGTTTTTTGGTATTGGGGTTATAAGTGCTCTTGCTTAAAAATAAGGAAAATCGGTTTAGCTAATTCTTTAGCACATTGTGATATAAAGATCGGAGGACTCTTTATTTAAGTGGACCTTATTAAGCTCATTGAACACAGTTATAATATCTAAATTAATGGTCGATAAATCAATAGTTTCTTTGTTAAAATCATTTACTACACATCACATGGACTGGTAGTTGTGGATTGAAATGGAACAAATACAGACGAGAAATGATTGTTGAATGCTTCACATATTTCTATTCCTGAGATTGATGAAGCCTTTTCGAATGCTTTTTAGATTTTATAAAGGACCAAAATAAGTTAGGATTATTTTTTACATTATAATATATATAAAATTATATTATATTTAAAAAATTGTTGACCTTCATGTTTACGAAGTCGTTTCCTGAGCATAGAATAAGTTCTGCGTTCCCATAAATCTTCCATTTCTTATGAAACGTACGTTTTTCGCTACTCAGTTAAATTAAGGATAGAGAATACCAGTAAGGACGTTTATTCTTCAAAGTGAAATAACTGGAGGGCACATATTTGTCGATCAAATCTGATAAAAGCAGTGAAGTGGGCATTTGTATCGTTTAAGATCTTTTATTCATTTCATAAATAACAAATATTATTTTAAATTTAAATTAAAACTTTACCTCTTTAACGTACATAATGTTTAAAGTCGTACACTTTTAGATTGAATCTAATGTGTATCATGTTTGACGTGTAAATTAAACGTTTGTGGTATTTTTATTGAGAATTACTCGAATTATGAACAAGTATTTTTTATGTTTAATCTTGTTTTTTCACAATAGTGTTGAGCTTAAAAAGGTTGAATCACCTTTTAGGAGGAACTAAAGTAATATTTTTTTTGAATACTCTATATTTATTTAATCAAAGTATGTACCGTAGTAGCCGCGACACTCACTTCTGAAGATGGACTCAGACGAGTCAGAAACTAGTCCGTGAGTAAGCCGCGTTATTAATTATCTAATTAAAATGTCTCACGAAAGTTTTGTGAAATTAAAGTATGTAGCATTGCTATCTATGCACTTTTGCCATCTCATAGGTAGTTCATTGATCCCTTTCCTAAGAAAACCATTCGGACGGGAATGAATAAAATCTTTAGACTGCCCCATCCAAGTAAAATTTGTTCCCTTGCAAGAAGTTATCCGAATTACGAAAAAAAAGGTAATCTGTTGGATTCGTTCCGGGGAGTACGGTGGATGTCTTATACATTCCAACTGAAGCTCCTTTAATTTGGTAGCCGTCTGTTGTGCAGTGTGTGGTGTAGCGTTGTCTTGAAGCAGCAGTCGCTTAGAGCGATTGACCAGCCTCGGTTGTTTAGCAGCTAGCTTTACCGTCATGGTTTGCATTTGCTGACAATAGACATCTGCCGTAATCGTCTGGCCAGACTGAAGAAAGCTGTAGTGAACGACACCGGCACTAGTCCACCAAACGCTACAAGTAACTTTTTTTGAGTTAATTTTCGGTTGGGGCAGGATTTGGCTGGTTCGCCAAAGTTCAACCTTGCGATGAGCGTTTCCGATTGTCGTACAGGATCCACTTTTCATCACAGGTAATGATTCGATTTAAAATCCTTTCATTATAGTGTTGGCTGAGTAATGTAACGCAGCAGTCGAAGCGCGTTTGTCGGTTTGCTGCACTCAATTCATGAGGTACCCACCTCAGTTTTGAGGTGACAAACAGTTTTGTATTTCGGACGTAGTTTGCGATGGATCCGCTTCCACAAAAGCTTTCAATTCTCCATTATGAACATAGGTCTACGGCCGTACACGGAGCTTGTACTGCAGGTCGCAATTTCCAGAACGAAAACGTTGGAACCAAAAACGTACTGGTTTTCTTTTGCTACACCGCCGCCATAGCACTGGTGCCACGGTGGAACTCGTACTCGTTAATAACAAGCTATTTCAAGTTTTCCATTTTGTAAACTAAGTGAACCAAAGAAAAAATAAAAAGAGGGAATACCAAATGAATTACGGTTTTCGAAACACAAATGCGTGAGTGCTGTGTACATTTGAAATTGGAATTCTTGACCAAAGAGGAGATATTCGGTCTTTACCTATGAAATTGCCGTTTTTCACGAAATAAATGAAGCGTAATTTTTTATATATTTTTTATTTCTATTAATCAAAATATTCACCCATGCAATCAATGCATCTTTGCCAACGCATTGGTAGCTTATTGATGCCTTTCTTGAAGAAATCAGCTGGACGGGAGGCAACAAATTCTTCAAAGGCATTTTGTACTGCTTCTCGGGTATTGAATTTTTTTCCCGCCAAGAAGTTATCCAAATTCTGGAAAAAGTAGAAGTCTGTAGGCGCAAGGTCTGGTGAGTACGGCGGATGACGGAGAACTTCCAACCCCAACTCTTGTAGCTTGGAGACCGTCTGCTGTGCAGTATGAGGTCGCGCGTTGTCGTGCAGGAGCAGTGGAGCCGAACGATTGACCAAAGCTGGTTGGAGACGTGCGAGCTTCTCCATCATTGTGTTCAGTTCTTCACAGTACACATCTGCAGTAATGCTTGTCCCGTTTGGCAAGAAGCTGTGATGAATTACACCCGCGTTAGACCAGCAAACAATGACCATCACTTTTCTAGGGGTAAGTTTTCGTTTAGGGCATTGTTTGGGTGCTGAACCAGGGTCCAACCAACTTGCTGAGCGCTTACGATTGTCAAACAGGATCCATTTCTCGTCACAAGTAACAATGCGGTTCAGAATTCCTTCATTTGTATGCCTGCTGAGCAGTGCAAGGCACGTCTCCACGCGTACTTCGCGCTGGCGGTCATTGAGTTCGTGGGGTACCCATTTGTCAAGCTTTTTTACCTTGCCAATTTGACGCAAATGGACCAATATTGTTTTGATGCTAACGTCGAAAGCTGCTGCTAATTCAGCCGTGGATTGAGTTTCATCAGCTTCCACAATTGCCTTTAATTCGTCATTGTCGACCAAAGTTTTCGGACGACCACGGGGTTCATTTTTCAGGTCAAAATTTCCAGAACGGAAGCGGGTAAACCAATAACGGGTGGTGCGTTCGTTTGTAGTGTACGCTCCGTAAACGTCGTTGATGTTGCGTGCCGCTTGTGCCGCTTTGCTGCCACGACGGTACTCATACTCCATAATTACTCGAATTTTTAACTTATCCATGATGACGAAAAATTTTCGAATGCGTTGAAAACAAAACACTAACTATTAAACAAATGACGATTTTAGAAAAAGAATTCCATGTTTGTCAAATAAAATTAATTTGAAATTAGAATTATCAGTCAAAAAAAATAGTTTCATTTGAAATGGCCAGTACGGCAAAACGGCAGTTTCATAGGTAAAGACCTATTATATACAGATCAAAGTGGCCAGTACGACAAAGCGCCAATTTCGTATGTAAGGTCCTAATATTAGGCACAATCAATTTTTATTACTGATTATTTCGATTATTTCGTTTATGAGTGCAAGCTCTAGTCCGAAGGGATTCGTTTCGATTATCAGACTAAGGCTTTTTTTAAGGGAATTCAATTTGTATGAGCTATTTGGGTCGGCCTTGGCTATATCTATCAATATAACATCGTTTGCAAAAATTTGGCTGGTAAAATTCCGATCTAGCCGACGGTTCTTCCATACTAATCATGTCGGAAAAATTGCGCCCTAACCTTTATGTTGCAGTTGCTAATTTCAGGTGTTTCTGTAATATTTCTATTCGAATTCCAAAAATATAACAGAGAGGGAGAGGTAGAGATTTTGATGCCTTTATTCATTACGATACGATTGATTTTATGGAGCTGTGAGTTTTTGTATGCAGTTACTAGAGCTGACGGAAATGTTTCGTGGAAAAGTGAAATGTAAAATATTTTGATTTGTTTTTCGTGTGCAATATACTAGGTTTTCCTCGCGGTATTGCTCGCGTAACCCTCGGAAACAGTACTTTTTCTGAATGAAAATGAAAAGTTATCGAATGTACTTTTCAGTAGTTCTTACAAGGTGAATTTAAATTTCATAATAGAATCAAAGTTTAGTCGTGGTAGTATAATAAACAATCACATAAATTTGCATCCTCGCTTTTGCATTTATAACTAGGATGAAATAAAATTGGGCGTCGCCGGTAGTTTCTACCAATTTTTGACTTGGAAATATGCCAATTTTTAATGCTAATGCTTCTTTGAAAAATGAAGAGGAGTTATAATTACTGTACATGACCCGAGATATATTATGGAGAAAACAAAACACTACCACAACAATTTTGGTGGATAAAGGTTTTTAGTAGATAGTTGACCGATCATTTTTTTTTTTTTAAGATGTATATTTCACAAAAATATCAATAACAAAAATCAGAGTTTGGAGTCTTCTTTTAAGCATGCAATGCCTGTGCCAGAAGACTCCCTTCTTCCATAACAATAGGTTAGATTTATACAAAATAAAAACAATATCAAACAAAAAAAAATACAAATATATATACATTATTAAGTAAGTCTAATCGATTAACTTGAGCATCAACATTTTCTTAAGTATATAATTAGGAAATAATGGTTTTTTGTGTAAGAATAAAAGTGTGGGTGAAAGTGTGTGTGTGTGATAGTGTGTATGTGTGTGTGTGTGTGTGTGTGATAGTGTGTATGCGTGTGTGTGCGCGTGCGTGTGCGCCTGTGACCGCGTGTATGTGTTCGTGTGAGAGAGAGAAATTGTGCGTGCTTTTGTATATTTTTCATTGCAGTCTTAGCAATAGATTTTCAGTCTCCTCATAATTAAGGGACTTCAACCAATTACTAACAGTTTGTTTGCAATCGTGGATATTCTTGTTATAAATATTATTAATTCTATTTACTTTATTGTATAGCTCAGCTGATCGCCTGGTAAACTGTATGCTAGCAAACTGAGTCTTAGTTGGAAGAACATATGCTACCTTTGTTTTTCTTCTTTTTATTTCAATACGGCAGTCATACGGCAGTAATTTGTGTTTTTTAATTATGACCTGTAGAACATAGAGTTTCCTCCAGGATGTTTTCGACGTACAGAGTTTCTGTAGGATATCTTTTGTTTTTAAAGTTCATGACCTTTATTATTGCGCGCTAAAAGAAAAGATCAATAATCTCATGAATACCTAAAATTAATATAAGTTTATTTGTGTCAATAATAAAACATAAATAACCTGATTACAAGTTTGGTTTCCTAAGTCACAAGCTCATGACAAAAAAAGGTAGACATGTAGCTTGTTGAAGAGTGACAACGCGTAAAGCTGCAGTGAATAACTCCGCAACCCGCGAACTGACATTTGGATTAATTTGCTATAAGGAATATCCATATCTGACTGTGAAGCTTGTGTCAGGTATTATTTGACATGACACGCTAGTATATTATGTACAGGTGCTAGCGGTCACGTATCTCGAAACTGTTACATACACTGTATGTAAGTTAAGAGAATACCCAGCGAATTGGGCAAATCTAGAATAATAGAATTAGCTTGATAGCATTCTGATAAAAAAACATGAAAGACATGTCTTATTTAGTATGTGTCATGTCTAAAAAGTAAACAATTAAGAGGTCATTACATTTTCAAATTAATTTTGGACAACAGAATTATTTGTAAAAATATCAGCAACGTGGCCAAAACTAACAGCAATAGGTGTGGATTGGCAAAAGAACGCGCAGCGACACGTGCAATTTATCCCGCTTTTTTACGATTCGACCTCAGACAGAACTAATAAGCTATTTTATTTTAGTTTTAGATGAAATATTGAGGACTTAACAAAAACCCTGCATCGTTCGTGCTACGTGATATAATAAAATCCACATATAACCCACAGCTAAAGCTCTTTATTAAACACGTTCTTTATTAAAAAGATATTTGGGTCGGATTCCCCTTATCATTTTGTGAACCATGTCATCGTTGGCCTACTATGAAAATGTGAAACAAAATTATAAACGAACCACGTGTGCTTTTTTTGATCTTGTTTGAACTTGTCCATGTACATGACTTATATTAGGTCCTTATGTATGAAATTGGCGTTTTGTCGTACTGCCCACTTTTATCTATATTATCTCCTCTTTGGTTAAGAATTCCAATTTCAAATTTATACAGCTTTACTCACGCATTTGTGTTTCGAAAACCGTAATTCATTTGTTTTTTCCTCTTTTGGTTTTTACTTTGCGTCACTTAGTTTACAAAATGGAAAACAAGAAATATTGCTTTATTTACGAGTACGAGTTCCACCGTGGCTTTAGTGCTGCAGAAACGGCTCAAAGTATTAATGCTGTTTATGGCGGCGGTGTAGCAAAAGAAAACACAGTGCGTTTTTGGTTCCAACGTTTTCGTTCTGGAAATTTCGACCTGCAGAACAAGCCCCGTGGACGGCCGGAGACGAGTATTGATAATGAAGAATAGAAAGCTATTGTGGAAGCGGATCCACTAGTGTGAAACCACGTCCAAATCAGCTGTAGGCTGTGGTGTTAGTGACAAATCTGTTTGAATCCACTTGAAGCAAATTGGGAAGGGGAAAATGAGGCGTGAGATGTGAGTGCAGCAAATCGATAAATGCGCGTCGACTGCTGCTTTACATTACTTAACCGGGACAATACTGAAAGGATTTTAAATCGAATCATCCTGTGATCCTGTACGACAATTGCAAACGCTCATCGCAATGGTGGAACTATGGCGAACCAGCCAAATCCTGCCCCAAGCAAAATTTGACTCAAAAAAAGTTACTGTGGAGCGTTTGGAGGACTAGTGCCGGATTCGTTCACTACAGCTGTCTTAAATATGGCCAGACGATTACGGCAGATGTCTTCTGTCAGCAACTGCAAACCATGATGGAAAAGCTAGCTACTTAACAACCGAGGCTGATCAATCGCTCTAGGCCACTGCTGCTACAGGACAACGCTAGACCACACACTGCACAACAGACGGCTACCAAATTAATGGAGCTTCAATTGGAATGTCTAAGGCATCCACCGTACTTCCGGGGAGTACGGTGAATGTCCCTGCTCCAACAGATTACCATTTTTTTCGAAATTTGGTTATTCCGATGGGGCAGCCCAAAGCGCCTTCAAAGTTTTTATTGATTCCCGTCCGAATGTTTTTTTAGAAAAGTGAGATGGCAAAAGTGCATAGATAGTAAAGGTTTTGATAAATATATTATATTTTAAAACAATTTACTTTATGTTCCTGCCTTACAGAACGCCAATTTCATATGTAATGACCTAATAAATGCAGCATATGCGTATGGTTTTCCTTTCTTATTAAGCTTATTTACGTGTTATTAACAGATATAAACATATAAATAAATAGAAAGATGGTGATATCTAATAACAATTTGTAGTAAACTGAATCATTGGCAGCAACTCATGTGAATGCGGCGGTGGTAAACAGTAGAGGTGAATGCATACCTTTTTATAAATCAGAAAAATAAACTTAAAACTTAATTACAAATTTTGTAAGGCAATCTGTTTCGAACATTCATGCTACGACTGAGTAGTTCGATGTTTAATATCTACGCCGTATTGTGTTGTTATCTGTTGAGTGATTGGTTTTTATCAGCGACATATTGTCGACTGGCAGCATTATCTCGCGTTAAGCTTATCTGTCATTTCACTGGCATCGATCTTATGCCATGCCTCACGTACCCATATAGGCCAAAGAAAATAATAACTCATGATGGTCTCGTCTTAGGGTTCAAGTGGTGTCGTAGTGTGTTATTTTAATTTAAGATAATGAAAATTTTACATAATATGTATGTTTCTTGATTTCTTTAATAATGTGGTTGGCATGAAAGTAATTTGTATTGTTAAGAGGTGATTCCCCCAGCGGCTGTGATATGATTGCCGACTAAAGGAGACCCTCTTATGAATTTAAAACCGCTCTAAATAAATAATTTTACGTCGATAAATAGTACTTTTACGATATCCATTTCGGTACTCTCGGTCAGTTTATGCTCTTTTTCTGTCATAATATATTTTTCTAGAGCTTATGATTTGACACAGAATAGCTATAAATATATAATACAGATAGCTAAAAATAGGCAGTTTTAGGAAGTGCATGGACCCGTCTGACCAACTTCCTGAAACTCATTTATGTAGCTTCATCGTATGAAGTACCTATTTAGAAAACCAACAATAAGAATGTAATGAAATCAAATCATTGATACGAACAGAAAATAGAGTACTTAATTCAACATGTAATTTGTCGGCAGGCTGGTCCGGAGATGACATGGGTGGTGAACGAGCACGTGGCGGCAGGCCCCGGCGAGCTGTCGGTCTGCAAAGGCCAGCAGGTAGAGGTGGTGGAGGCGTGGGCGGCTCGCGGTGATTGGTGGCTAGTGCGCGTGCCTGGGGAGCCCCCGCAGGAAGGCGCTGTGCCGGCTGCCGTGCTCAAGCCGCAGCCGACGCCCAGCAAGACCTCGCCCAGCCGCCGCCCGCTCTCACAACCTTGTGATGAGGTGCTAGGTCAGTAAAAGCTGTTTTTACTTTTATTTTTGTAGCCGAATAACTTACTTTGCAAGAGTTAGATTGCTCAAGAATATCTCCGATGCCACACTTTATTAAATTGGTGTGTAAACACAATGTGATTTTAATACCTACGTGATTGAAGAAGCATTGTCATAATCACAAACTACACGACTCTAAATTTAAAAAGAATTCAGCATGTAACTGTTTATGACCAAGTCAACAGAACATAATGTCATAGCCACACGTGTGAAAATTTAATTAGTACGGTTAATGACAGCATGACGACGGTGTTTTACGTCGATCATCATAAAATATTCTGCCAAAAAACTGCGTCTTACCTATACAATACAATTTATATGTATTAATTATTTTGTATATACGATACGCATAATATTGCATACCCGAAACGGCAGACCGAAACCGCAGGTTTCAATGTACGGACCAAAAGCATTAATTATACGTGATTATAGACACTAGAATTCGAATTCAGCGAGCGCAAAATTATATGATAGCGAAACCTCAAGTGATATATCGGTTTACCGGTTTCAACTTTTGTTCCTTTTGATTACAAACAAATTTAATAATAGATCTTTACCTATGAAACTGCCGTTTTGCCGTACTGGCCATTTCAAATGAAAATATTTTATTTTTTGACTGATAATTCTAATTTCAAATTAATTTTATTTGACAAACATGGAATTCTTTTTCTAAAATCGTCATTTGTTTAATAGTTAGTGTTTTGTTTTCAACGCATTCGAACATTTTTCATCATCATGGATAAGTTAAAAATTCGAGTAATTATGGAGTATGAGTACCGTCGTGGCAGCAAAGCGGCACAAGCGGCACGCAACATCAACGACGTTTACGGAGCGAACACTACAAACGAACGCACCACCCGTTATTGGTTTACCCGCTTCCGTTCTGGAAATTTTGACCGGAAAAATGAACCCCGTGGTCGTCCGAAAACTTTGGTCGACAATGACGAATTAAAGGCAATTGTGGAAGCTGATGAAACTCAATCCACGGCTGAATTAGCAGCAGCTTTCGACGTTAGCATCAAAACAATAATGGTCCATTTGCGTCAAGTTGGCAAGGTAAAAAAGGTTGACAAATGGGTACCCCACGAACTCAATGACCGCCAGCGCGAAGTACGCGTGGAGACGTGCCTTGCACTGCTCAGCAGGCATACAAATGAAGGAATTCTGAACCGCATTGTTACTTGTGACGAGAAATGGATCCTGTTTGACAATCGTAAGCGCTCAGCAAGTTGGTTGGACCCTGGTTCAGCACCCAAACAATGCCCTAAACGAAAACTTACCCCTAGAAAAGTGATGGTCACTGTTTGGTGGTCTAACGCGGGTGTAATTCATCACAGCTTCTTGCCAAACGGGACAAGCATTACTGCAGATGTGTACTGTGAAGAACTGAACACAATGATGGAGAAGCTGGCACGTCTCCAACCAGCTTTGGTCAATCGTTCGGCTCCACTGCTCCTGCACGACAATGCGCGACCTCATACTGCACAGCAGACGGTCTCCAAGCTACAAGAGTTGGGGTTGGAAGTTCTCCGTCATCCGCCGTACTCACCAGACCTTGCGCCTACAGACTTCTACTTTTTCCAGAATTTGGATAACTTCTTGGCGAGAAAAAAAATTCAATACCCGAGAGGCAGTACAAAATGCCTTTGAAGAATTTGTTGCCTCCCATTCAGCTGATTTCTTCAAGAAAGGCATCAATAAGCTACCAATGCGTTGGCAAAGATGCATTGATTGCATGGGTAATTATTTTTATTAATAGAAATAAAAAATATATAAAAAAATTACGCTTCATTTATTTCGTGAAAAACGGCAATTTCATAGGTAAAGACCTAATATTTAATTGAGCATAGATGTAACAAAGGAAGGGTAGATATGATACTGTTTTGTCGGAACGCACAATAAAGTTAAAGGAGACTGGAACCACTCGCGTCCGCAAGGTTTAGCCCTCGATGCCTCGTACGTGGTCCCTGGGTGGTGCTAAACGAGCAGTATCTTCTGGTGGTAGGCTTCGGCCGTGGCTTGTCACCACCCACTAAACAAAGCCATGCCGCCAAGTGACATGATCGCGTTCCGGCATGATGTTTAGTGTAGCCATCGTGGAGGGTAGGTCTGAGTAATCGTGCTGCATCAGAGAACTGTCTTCAGCTCGTAATTTATTGACTCGCCAGGGAACTGGTTTTGGAGGGTAGCGAATCCGAAGAAACGGTGCACCGCTGGCCGACCGCAGGTAGTAGGGGGCCCTAGTAGTGTGTTAGCCACATGCGAAAGGCTGCCCCGCCACCTCGCGAAATATCCCGGGAGGCTTCATCGTGCCAGTTGGCGACTGGTTAGAGAGGACCCGATGACAATCCCCAGGGGGGTTTGGGCGTCCTCGCAGTCTCCAAGCCCCTCCAAGTTCCCCATCGGTGCGTTGTTTATTGCGGGCTGCTTGTTTCCATTTGCAGCGCTTCAACTTCTGTCCTCCTCCCTATTCACTCACAAAACAAATATGAAAATTCACAAGAAGAGTAAGGTTCTACAGCGGTTGCACTTCCTCTCTCTTAAAGTGCACTTATGCAACATCAGAGGAATGCACTCAAATATCAACGATGTACCACCATCTTGAGACAGAGAGGCCTCACCTACTCTTCTTAACAGAGACGCAGATCTGTAATCCGTCAGACTCGGCATACCTTTGTTACCCAGGGTACATCCTGGAGTCCAATTTCCGCCTGAACGCCGGGGTGTGCATGTATGCCAGTGACGAGTCTGAGTCTGTGTCAGCGTCTCCGTTACTGGACTTTTACGTTATGTGGGTTCACTTTGATACCGGCCTTGACCAATTGGTCTACGCCAGTATATACCGGTCACATAGCGGAGATCGGGAGACAACGAGGCTCATGGAGTATCTCGGCGATGCAGTAGATAAGGTTCGACAACGTTTTCCCTCGGCGCAGTTGGTGTTCTTGGGGGATTTTAATGCTCATCACGGGCAATGGCTATACCCGTATCAGGACACTGACCACGCTGGAAGAGAGGCTTTCAAGTTTTCCGTGACTCAAGGCCTCTCACAGCTTGTGCACGAGCCCACGCGCATCCCCGACGTTGCCGGCCACACTGCATATTGCTTAGACCTTCTGCTGACAACTGATCCTGACAGGTGCTCGGTGTCCGTAACTGAACTTTTAGGGACATCCGACCACTGCGTGGGGAAATCTGTGTCGCAGTACTCGCCGCCTGACACCAGCCCAAAAGGCGCTAGGCGAGTATGGCGATACAAGTCAGCAGCTTGGGATGAGATGCGGCACTTTTTCGCGTCTTATCCTTGGCGTTAGACTTGTTTTACATCAACCGATCCATCGTGCTGCGCTGATGCTGTATCAAGTGTGATAGGCCAAGCAGTGGAGTATTTCATCCCTTACGCTGTCCTATCCCTTTGAAACCAAAGGTCGCCCATGGTTTAATGCTGCTTGCCTCACAGCTGAAAAGCTTAAGCAAGAAGCGTACAAAGCCTGGGCTGACGCTTGCAGAAGCAAAGCCGTGGATTCGCATGAACTGAAGAAAAATACAATGCTGCCGCCAAGTCTTGCAAAAAAGTGATCAGAAAAGCTCGCTTTGACCACATTGGCCACATCGGAGACAAGATAGCGTCATATCCTTCAGGAAGCAAAGCTTTCTGGTCTTTGGCCAAGTCGGTTGAGTCGAACTTCTGTCGCCCATCGCTGCCACCTCTGAGGAAGTCTGACGGTTCACTGGCCCTTACTGCAAAAGAGAAAGCAGACCTCTTTGCTAATCTTTTTGCAGACTATTCACGTCTAAATAGTCAAGGTAAAGTCCCACCCCTAGTTACCTCAGTTCGGACCCAAAATGGGTACCGTTCATATTCGACAAAAGGAGGTTCTTAAATGCTTGCAGAATTTAGACGTGAACAAGGCCATTGGCCCCAATGTCATACCTGCAGCTGTGTTAAAACACTGCGCAGCCGAGTTGTCTCCCATACTAACGCGCCTGTATCGACTCTCTTTGGAATCTGGAAAGGTCCCTAAATCCTGGAAGCTGGCTAACGTGCAACCAGTACCAAAGAAGGGAAGCCGTGCAGAGCCCATCAACTATCGACCTATTGCAATCACCTCCATACTTTGCAATGTCATGGAGCGTGTATTGAACAATCGTCTCCTGGTACCTTGAGTCCAACGAGCTCCTTAGTGATAACCAATATGGTTTTCGCAGTGGACGCTCGACTGGAGATCTTCTTGTGTATGCCGCTCATTTATGGAGCGAAGCCTTGGAAGGTCACGGTGAAGCTATAGCTGTATCCTTAGACATTTCCAAGGCTTTTGATAGGGTCTGGCATGATGGTCTCTTAAGTAAGCTTCCAGTATACGGAATACTTAAAGGGCTCTGCGACTAGATATCTGATTTTCTGAGGGAACGGTCAATTCGAGTAGTCTTAGACGGCTGCTCTTCTGATCTAATGGCAATTAAAGCCGGGGTACCTCAGGGATCTGTTCTCTCTGCAACATTATTCTTGCTGCACATTAATGACCTGCTAACCCCAGGCATTATTGGTTACGCTGATGACAGCACCGTTGTAGAGAGATACATGTCCAATGCGCGAGCGAGTCCTCAAGAAATCCGGGCTTTGAGAGAGTCCATGATTGAGCGGGTGGATTTGGCCTTAAAGAAAGTGTCCGATTGGGGCGAGTCCAACTTGGTCAAATTTAACCCGTCAAAAACACAGGCGTGTTTTTCTCCGCGAAAAAGAGCAGTTTCGACCTAACGCCCACTTTCCAAAATGTTTCTGTACCCTTAACCGACCACCTAGGGCTTCTGGGCGTAACTATATCGTCCCAACTAAACTTCGGGCAACAAATTGTGTCCATGGCTCAAACTGCTTCACAGAAGTTGGGAATCATCTCGAAGGTCCGACGTTACTTCAGCCCCGAACAGCTTCTTAATTTGTATACAGCTCAAGTTCGATCTTGTATGGAGTACTGTAGCCACCTTTGGGATGGTTCTGCAAAGCATCAACTAGAAGCGATGGACGCGATGACCGAAGAGCCCGAAAAATTATTAACAACTTTGTTCTCACCACCAAAAAACTGCAAAATCTCGACCATCGTCGGAAAGTTGCCAGTTTAGCAGTCTTCTACAGATTACATGTTGGAGAGTGCGCGAATGCTCTTTTTGATCAGGTTGAACCCACACCCTTCTTGCATCGGACTACTAGACGCAGACATACCTTCCATCCCTTCATGGTAGATATCCCAAGAAGTCGAACCAAACGCTTCGATAGTTCCTTTTGGTGCGGGTCGCCAAGGTGTGGAATGAACTGCTTGCGTCTGTTTTTCCAGAAAACTATAGTCCTAGTTCTTTCAAGCGTCGAGTGAATAAGTATCTCGTGAATAGACGTGTAACGCCTTCGTCTTCATCGTCACTTTCCATCAGGTGAGACAGAAGACAAATGTCCAATACTAATTCAATTTAAAAAAAAATTTAAAAAATGCCTAAGTTTATTTTAGTGACACATGGCACTTCGATACGCACAAATAAAAACAAACACAAAAAAAACAGTCTCTAAGGAACAAAAAGATACTTTCTTTACTTCACTCTTAAGGTCAACTTTTGATTTATTTTGTTACTTACTTGAATATTGGAATGTATATGTGAGGGGAGAATAGACTGGGTACTTTGACCTAAGTTCTTGCGTTCTTGTTTTTTAGTTTTGTTTTATTCTAAATGATATGGTTATCTCATATTACATAGATTTACGTAGAAATTATCAAGAAAAAGTGGATTCAAATTATAAGAACTCAAAGCAAAGAAGAAAACGGGGTAGCATCACCATATTTTTCGGTTTGCTCGAAATATTTTCAAATAGTTAAATATAATAATAAGTATTAAGTAAAATAAAAAAGACTGCAGGAATAAGTGACGTGACTTAATACTGTAACGTTAAATATCTTGTTCCTGATTAATATTTTTATTTGCTTTATTACCGACTAAAATAAACGTGTATTGTATTTCGCCGTGAAGAAGTAAGGGAGTTATTTTATATATTTGTTTTGCTCGGAATTAATGTAATATTTTTATATAAATCATAGTAAGAAGAATATCAAAATTGTATGCGTTCTAGTTTTAATGTTATTTTAATTTTAATTTTCGTTACACCTTACATAAATTCGACAAACTACTCTTAATTTTTAACCAAAAGGCAACTATTTCAATGTTAAGAAATTCATGTGTTAACAGAACTTCTTATTTTTCATTATGTTTAACATAAAAAGGAGACTTAACTACCTACAAAACATTAGGTATACCTTCTAATTCCATTCGACGTACAAGTTTTTGTTTATTAAGGATTCATGCCTTCCAACTACACAGTGAACTCACAACTTAACTTTTGATTAAATACGGTATAGAGCTAGATAAAAAACTTGAAGTATTTCTTGAAATTTCAGCGGCCTGCGTCGACTTCAAATCTTAATGTGTGAAACTCTTCTAAACAAGACAAAAACATATTGTATTCACAATATGTTCATGAAAATTTACCGTAGCTAGCGGTCAATTTCTAGCAGGTATATTCAGCAGCAAGGGTGGATCGATTCTTTTATTAGTTATTAATTTAAATGTAAAAAGTCTGTAATGTAATAAATAGTAGTTTAATATAAAATAATCAATATAATATTATATAATCCATCAAAATTGAAGTCGGTTTTGCACGTTCAGACTTTTGCACCACTAATGGTGCAAATTGGCAATTGTTTCTGTCCTATATTAATGTTTACATCTATACGACTCGATGTTTACTTTTCCTCCTCATTATTTTAACATATTATATTTACATTAACTCCTGCTGTTGTCTCCCTCTTTTTCCATCTGCGTTTCTTTGCATAAACTGACTTTGGGTACTGCTTTATTTATTGTTAAATTTAGACAGTGTCATCCGTGGTTGCTTATGCATGTTTTATTACTTACATTTTACAAGACCTTTAACCGACACGGTATGGTTGTAAAACCCAACTCAATAGTTTTTACATCCATTTTTTTACCAAATGCATTCTTAATTGCTCCGAAGTAAGTTTCAAACTAGGTAGCCACTCCACTATATGAGAAAATAAAAAATTTACCACAACAAAAGTTCAACTACATTCACCTTAGTAAGTTTACGCTCAACGTTTGAGCAACTATTATACGGGGAACTCCCGTGATTACATTGATATATTCGAGTTTAACTTTCAATATATCAGCTCGTCATGTTTTTTAACGTAATCTACCGGGTTGGAACCGACCCTAGTCAAATTTAACCTAAGCAGAAACAGCAAAGCTAACGCATTTAAACTTTTGGATATTCTGCTTGACACAATTTTTTGGGACACTCTGTACAGGTATAAGTGGTGTGTGGTGGTGAACATGTTTGCGCCCCATATCGTAAGAGCGCCGCTGGCGGTTTGCTCGCGGACTACTGAGCATCATCGGCGATTACCCTTGCTTTGCACATGACTTAACTAAATGCACCGAATAGTTCAACATAAACAGTAACATTATTCAAATACACTAGAAACCAATTGCATGTTTATATACCTTAGTGCAACAACCTTATTTGTATGCATATGTAAACTAATTATTTTGTATTTACTCTCCGTGAGTGACAATAGTGCTGGGTTAGTTTTTAGGTATTGACTCAAATAAATCCCACAATAATTAATTACTATACCAATGCAAAACAGTTTTGTCAAAAATTACAAGTGTCTAATATTCGAAGTAAAATTTTTAATAAAAACCTTTATTAGCTCAATGATTACACAGTGGTTTTGAATACTTAATGAAGTTTATTTTCAATTTAAAAAAGTAACAAAATATTTCCCTATTTAAATAAAACCTAATAAATTCTTGGGAAACCATCCACGCAATGAACTTCGTCCATCGTATTCAACGGCACAAAATAGTTCGTCTAACACTCAGTGGCGTCACATTTAACTTCGATCACGGCCTTTATTCTTCGTAGCATCGTTGCTACCAATTCTTCACTTTGTTGTGTAGTTATTGAGTCCCAGAAAGATTTAATTTTTACCTGTAGATTTCTTTTAGACATTGCTGGATCTTGCGCAGCATTTTCTTAATTTAATCATAGGGTCTCAATCGGTGACAAATCTGGGCTACTTGACGGCCACTCCATTCTAGGGATCTGATTCCAGTTAAACGCAGCCTTGGTAGTCTTCACAAAAGGTAGGCATTACGATGTTTCAACGTTGGAATCGAAGGCACGAGACTTGTTTCAAAAATGTTTTGGTAATCTACTGCATTAACAGTTCCTTCTACAAAATGTAGACGACCCAGACCTTGTGCTGACGTACAGCCCCATATCATTACCGATCGAGGAAACTTCACTTTTTTTATACAATCGGTATGGAATGCTTTATCTTAATTTCTAATATCTTTTTTGCGTACATTAACGATCGTCACCTCAAATATTTAGATTCATCAGTCCATTTATTTCAGCCACTGGTCTGCAGTCCAGTTTTCATGATCTTTAGCGAATTTTGGAGAGGCGTCAGTTAAGGTTTCTCTTTAGCAGTATAAAATCAAAAGTCCATTCTCTTACGACTCTAATCGTTTTACGATACTTCTTTGGGAATCATCTTTCTCCACTTCAAGGCAAGTTGTCCTGCGCGGGCAAGACGATTCTTTTTCATGATTTTCCTTAACACTCGATTTTCAGCTTCGCTTGCGGTTCGCGGCCTTCTTCAGGTATTTTCGAACATTGTCTGTACTGTCGATCTTGATAGGGATAAGTCCTTGGCAATTTGGTAAGCAGATATGCCATTGATTATTGTGGCTACGAATAATTATTTTTTTGTACGTCGTCGGTGACGGTGACGCATCATGTGACAGTTTATTTCTATTTTCAAATCGAATTTTACTAATTTTTCAATTAAAACAGGTAGAATTGAGTCATGTACGAACTTTTTGGCATTGACTAAGAACTAGACGAACTAATTTGAGTTAGTCGTAGCAATTAAAGTGCCCATAAATACATATTTCAGTAAAATATTTTTTTCTTTAAAATTGCCTTATTAACAACAACAAGATAGAGGATAGTAACCTGTACTATTATTATTTTTCAAACGCCTGTTTTATGAAAATGTATTTAAATCAACCTTTGCAATATATAACTGGACGATCTCTTTTGTATTGGGGTTCGTTATATTAGTAAATAGTTTAAGAGCAAAATGATATTTAAGATTTGAAAAATAAGTTACATTCTTAAATAACACTATTAATTGAACATATTTTAGAAGGAATTACAGAATCTCATCACAACTACGAACAGCAAAATGTCCTTTTATAAACACAATAGGTAGGATGTCGTCAAGACATTACTCTGGGGTATTCCATTATGCGCGTTTTCTTTGTAGCTTCTTGTAACCAAAGCCGCAATGTGCTTCTCGATAGTTCATTGCTCGATTCCCTATAATGAGCTCTTATGAAAGGAACCTTATTTATACTTCCAATCTTTATATAAAATATAAAAAGCCACGCCAACCCGTGTTTCCGTAACTCTCGTAAGGATAACTCCACTACTCGTAAATCAAATAATTTTGTTTTCATCAACCGAGTTTTATATAGAGGCGTAGCGTGAATGGCATGTTAGTGCATTTTTAAATCAAAAAGAGAATTTGATCGCTAAGGATGATAGTGAATTGTAAAATTATAACCGAATTAAAATTATAGTAGGTGAACAATCACAAAAAATATATTTTATGAACACAATTCTAGTATGCCCATAATATAATTCGGGTCAGCCCAGGAATGCCTAGGTGTGACACTCTAGGCTACTGCAATTTTATATTAATTTGTTTCGTTTCGTATTGCCACCGAATTGAAAAATGAAAAATATTTTTATTTGAAAATACGGATGCTGTATTTTCGAATACCCAATGGATAGACAAACAGTTTCTAGCAAATAACACAGTAGCTATGTAAAAATATTGTAATCAATTTCTGGTATTGGTCAATAAGCCATATATAAATAAAATATGTAATAAAATGAATATTTGTAGCTTTAGGTCACTGGTCAGAATTTAGACTTGGTTTAAGAATGTCACCACTATTATTAGCGATAGATTCACTGTGATGTCACAGACTACATCTGTAAGATACTTTAAACGTAAGGCCTGCCGAACGCACGGCACGCCTAACGTGATTCAAAATAGTGTCCCAGGCCAGTGAGACCAGGCCCATCGTTCCCCAAGAAACGATTGAAACATTTAAATGAAACAAAATCTTAATCCTTCAATCAACAAGAGTAGCATGGTCATGATTTGTTTTATTTTCAGCCCCTTATTCGAATGTTGGCATTGCTTCTATTTCATTCTCATGGCTCTGACACACTATAAGTACTTAATTGAGTATTTTATTCGAGTTGTAACGTATGACAAGGCGTGAACGATGTATTTCTGAATTCCTGTTGATTTCCTTATCGTCGTACAGTAGCCAAGTTTATTACGCGTATTATGTACTTAGTTCTGATAATAAAATTGAGACGCAGCATTGAGCTCGCTTGGAAACTGTTGAAAAATGGGGGTTTTACCAATTCGTTTGATAGAAATACATGGAAGAAAAACCATTGAATTGGCGTAGTTGATGGTAGCCCTAGTTCAGCCTCAGACATTTTAGAATATTTTGATATTTGCATTCATACATTTCTATGATTTAATATTTTTCTTAAATTAAAGTTCTCTGGTTTCCAAAGCTTATAAATTGGCTAGATATTTAAGCATATTCTGAAACTACATGTTTTATTACGAGCCACTATTGTAAGTCTTATCTACTAGAAAAAGTTTTTATTGTGAACTAGCGTTCGCAGATGATACTACAATAATCATCGAATGTAATAATAAAAATGATCTGAGAAAGGAACAAATAAAACATTAAATGATGTATCACATTGATTGATATAAACAAATTAATACGATTTCAGACATATATTTCATAAATACCCAAAAATTTACATAAAATATAGTGACATTTCTTTAGACATAGTTGACTCTGCAAGATTTCTGGGCGTTGATGACAAACATTCGCAATTTGAAATATCACATTGACAGCATTTGGTTAAAGATTCACAGATTCATCTACGTTTTAATACAATTAATTACTTGCCGCTGCACAACTTGCCTATCACGAATACGTATCTTCGATCAGATGTTACTTATTGTATCGGGAAATTCTGTAGACGCAGAGAGTATTTATAATACAAAAGAAAAGTGTTAGAGCCATTTGCGGTCAGGTTGCCATTGAAGCAGTTCGAAAAAACGATATCCAAAAAAATACTTATTTCGTCCAGAGTTGTTACTACAAAAATACAATGAACAAAAAAAGTTGAATCACCTAATAACTTATTTATTTATTCTAGGATAATTAAGCTATTAACTTACACACTGAGCAATGTGGTCATTGAAGCACAGCCTAATTATTGTGGTTGACGTGGATTGCTGTGGATGCGCAATTGAGGGGGAAAACATCACTCTTAACTCCTCTTTCCCCAAGAGAGAAATTATCCGAAGGAGGCACAACCCAACTAACAGTTTAACTTTGTATAAACGTTGAAAGAACGTTTTTAATTTCCTATTGGTGCTTTAAGATTGGTCGTATAGACGGTTTTGAAACACAATTTTTTGTCTATTTTATGGTCGTGTTGTAGTTATTTAGATGTCGCTTGTGACTGATAAACGTACTGCGCTTTCACTGCAATGTATTTTATAGAAAAAAATTAAAGCTATAAAATATGAAGATTAATGTGTGAGTAGTTTTTAAAAACGTTATAGCTGACTGCATCACACGACGTCGTATAAATCAGTCTTAAGGACGTTAACTTAAAACAATATCGTATTTTTGTCGCGCGAATGAAATGTCTAAATGACACGACTTTCATCTGAAAACCATTACACGAATTTTACGTAAATGAAAGTCGTATAAGTCTATAACTTATTATATTATATATAACTATATTATATTATAAACTTAGAAGACTTCGACGATTTTCGACGCGAAAGTTAAAAATTATACATAATTAAACATACAGAAAATTCGTCTAAATGATAACAATTGATTTATTACAATTATACTTCCACTTTTTATATATTTTTACCACACAGTTAATCTTGCGCCTACGTTTCTGATTTTCTTCTTTGACTAATAGCCGTTGTGACTCTGGTGCATCTTTCGCTGGCATCTGCAGACAGATGACCGATACGGTACTTGGTCGGCTTATGAAGATATCTCCTACCGTGGCAATCATAACTTGGCTTTAACATGTAGGTCCCATGGTATGATCCAAAATAAATTCACATTTATTTAAACAGAGTGGCAAAATTATCTTGTGTCCGTCAAAAACAGGAATAATCTTAAAACCCACTAAAATAAAGAAAATCACATAAAGAATTTAACTTATTTAACACTCAAACTACCTACGTAAATAAAGAGAAAATTATTTCTATTTTGTTACATAAATTTGTCCCCGTTGATTATAGGTATCGAATTATCGTGTACTTCTTAGGCACAAAGGTGCACATTGAAAAGTTGAAAATAAGATGAAAAAGATTAACTCACACAATATTGTAGTGTTCTTTGTGTATATTTGTCCTTTGAATCATCCACAAATTGATTTGTATGACTACTTTTAAACCGTAGACACGAACTAAGGGTGATATCCAGCCGTCGAGATTTCATAATAACAATAATAATAATTGTAATAGTTTGTAAAATTTTTGCTAAAATTATTTAGACTGTAAGACAATACCGCAAAAACAAAGGCTGTTGTTGCCGATCTGAGTCTTAAGACGAGTATTTCAGCGTACAGTATACATTTGTATCAACGTTTCTTAAATCCCTCACTGTAGGGATCCCAACCTCAGAGCCAGTGAAGTGATTGTAAATAATTTCCATAAAATACTTTATTTGAACCAGAGTTGTTACTACGAAGGTACAATCGACAATAATCACTTAATCTAGGGTTATTGGGCTATTTATATAATAACTGACTTGAAATGAAATATTTAATTTTCAACATTGACTATTACTCGTTCTTATTCGGGTTCTTATATACACCAGTTCGGAAAAACCTTCGTGAAGAAGAACTGGCAAGAAACTTCACGGGTAACGACTTACATAATAGGAGTAAATACGCAATGCTGACGACAAATTACGATTTCGTGCCCCTCGCATTCGAAACTTCAGGCTGTTGGGGATCCGAAGCTTTGAGCTTCCGTAAAGAGTTGGGCCGTCGACTTATGGAGAGGGGTAAAAACACGCAGCCAATTATTGTTGCTGACGCGTATTGCTGTAGAAGCAGATTTGGGGGATCATAATTCTTAACTTACTCGATATTCTTGCTTGAGGTTGGTCAGTTACTGAATTCTAGTAAAATAATATGTTACCGTATCGCTGAGATAAAAAGCTATTTTTCTTTATGTGTTTCATAGAGTAAATCTTAAAATTCTAAACTGTTAATATTACACTTATGTGTCCTATATATTATATTTTTTTTATGTTCAACACATATTCCATATTTAGTCCATATTTTCTATAACTTCGCGAAATAGTTCTTGAATAGTACTCGTAGTATGTCAAAGCCGTTGCTAGATAACCTGGCGCTTGTCGGGTAGCGAGTAGGTAAGACATCTCGGCAGCGCTTCGAGTGGCGGCATCGGCGGGCGGGGCGCTGGGCGTGCAGCGAGCGGCGGCCGGCACTCGCTTTGATTCGCTGCCGCAGGTGCACGTCTGCAGTTGCATCTCCGCTGCCATGCCCACGCTCGCAACCGACGCCTCTCGGCGCTTACGGCGCCCCGACACGCCGCCGCCGCCCCGTAGCTACCAACAGCGCTCGCTGTCCATCCGACACGCTTACCATAAGATGTCCAAGTATCTGACCTCTGCCAACGGCTCTCAAGATGGTAAGTTTCATTAACGCCGAAAAGTTTCAAAACTTTAAAAAAATTTTTTTTACTTAAACAGTTGTTTTCTTTATTTTTTTGAAGCCTTCATTTTTTTTTATTAAATTTGTTCCTTTTGTTACTGAATTCAAGTTCCTTAAAAAACTCCAATAACATAAAAAAAATTCTATAAAACCATGGTTTAACACTTCTTATCTAGTTTATTAAACTGCTTTATATTAAACTATAACATTATAATATTTTTTAATAGTTTACATAACCACCTGTTATTTAATTTTTACAACACTTTATTATATTTTTTATTTCGATTATTTTTTATTTATAAATATCATAAATATATTTTAATGATATGGATCTGAACTCCACTTTATTTTAAGTATTATTTACGTAACCCCTTTGTTAAATTTTTTTTATTTTGAACGGTACGACTTGACTTTTTTTATTAGTACGTTTGTATTTAACATAACAAGCTAACTTACGTTACGCTAAATAACAACGCTATTATTAGATGTACTAGCGGAAAATAAGATCGTACTTTAAAATAGTCGTTTATTTAAATACAATACGATGTGTACAAATGTCTTATCAATAAGAGCTTAGACACACTTATGTTTAAAATATCATAATGGCTATAGTTATCTAATGGACTTTCTATGAATGTATACCTACGCCGAAGAACAAAAATTAAGAATTTTATTCACAGTTGTACGTATTCACGAAAGCTTGAATTTTCTATCGCTGAGTACGAAGGAGAAAATATTTTACTTTTGATGGGAGAGCGAGTGATCACTTCAAGCAATTTAAGTTTTGTCCTCCGAGCGAGATGAGGCGCGCGGTGCTAATACAGGCGACTAGCGGGTCCATACATCACCTCTAATTGTGCTAATTTCCAAACAATATGGGCTTCATTTCTTTAAGCGAAGAACAACATAAGTCAACTCATTGCTACTGAATGGTTTTCGGTTACTAGGCCTGTTAGGTTAGGTTAGGTTCAGTACAAGATGGAATTTGTAATTAGCCTTAGTTTTGCTATTTTTGTATATGTTTCACATATAAAAATGAAGTTCAGTTTTTTACGTATATTCTATTTAAAGTTTCATGCGTCTGAACCAATTCTCAAAGCACATTCACCAGTATGCATCAGGTACTACCCCAACGGCCTTCTCTCGAACGTAGTGAGCGCATCTTCTGGAGATAAAAACTGTACCCTCTTGAGCTGGTTTTTAATTTTAAGAGACAAGAAGAAGTCACATGGTGCCAAGTCAGGGTTGTAACTGGTGGGGCAAAAGGCCTCGAAGTCTTGTGTTCGGCCGCTTGTTGCTCGCTTCACTTCTGGCAGCATTTGATAGTGTACCACTCTGCGCTGATGCTACTTTAGTTTCTTAAGGGATTTGATACTAAATACCCCGTTAAGGAGAGAAAACCGGCGATCAACAGTTTTCCAGCGTTTCTCGATCGTTTCACTTTATGAAACATCCTGGGTGGTATTGATAAATCCAAGATTCGTCACCTGTTATGATATAGTAAACGCGGTAGGAAGAACCTGCTTTGAATTTATCAATCACATCATGTCACCATTCTCGAGGCACAAGCGCGTCTGCTTCTGAGCTTGTGGGGTACCCAGCGCGAAACAATCCTCCTTGCGTAGTGTAGAATATCATGAATACTTCTCATTCCAATCTGCAAATTGTGTCGAGAATCCTAGGATGTGATTTGCCGGTTTTATTGAATAAAATTTTGAACTTGTAGCACAGGTACCACTTCTTTCTAAATACTTCAAATTTAAGCGACCGCACTCGTTATACCAGTTGTTTTAGAAGGCGCTGTGTTTATAAAAGCTAATTGAAGTCGATTAAACGATTCATCAGGTTACAAGTTGGTCTTGTAGTAATAAAAAATCATTGCAAGAAAATTACCACACACATTCATTTTTCTATGGAACAGAACAGTTTCATAATGCTATTTTTAAAAAAAAAATTGAGGAAAATTTAAATTTGGAACAAATATATTTTTTACTTTTAAATAACGAATTTTTAAAATAAGTTATATCTCTCCAGCGTTCCAAACATGAAATATTTTTCACAAAACTTTCTGAGTGGCCTGGTATCTCCCAATTATAAGTCATATGAATTGTAATGACCTTAACAAGTATATTTAATGATCTTAACAAAAGAGACACCTGGAATAGGTACCTTAAACTAATTTCAATGTCACATAACCGTAACAAAAATCTTTAAAAAAAATTATTACTTACTGCATGAACATTTAATGTACGCATATATACTTACAACTTAAGGCATTTTTGCTGTTTTGAAAGTAAATCCGACCGAAAATATATAAAAAAAACGTTATATTTGGCTTTTCTCGAACTTATTATATAAAATGAATACATTTTTCTCAACATATTTTTTTTAAGGAAATCCTAACAACTGTTCAATTTTGCCCGCAGCTTGAAAGTTCTGAATTCTTTGTAAAGATGAAGAACTTTAGTTACTGGATATATTTGATCTACAATGAAATCGGACCCTCTGTATGAGGGGTTCATTCAAAGATGGAATGAGGCAAACGTTCTAAATTCCGGGTAAAAAAGCAGGTTAGATGTTCCGAAGGTTTCTTTGAGAGTCGACGTTGAGGCTCGGTGCCGGCGTTTGGACAGGTTATTGCCCTGTTATTCACCCTCGCGTCGAACACAGCGGACGACCATCCGTCCAACGTGCCTGCTTCCACGGCTTGCTCTTGTGACAGGATTATTCTTTGCTAGATATTACGGTAAGCCGTTTTAAAGTGATTTCTGTCGCCTTAAAGATTCGAGTAGAGCGATTAGGTAACTTTTGAATAGGTAGTTATTTACACTATGATTTAATGAATTTAAGGGATTTTTCCCACAATTTTCGTATCGTGGTAAGAATCCCGTTGGCGATTTAACTGTCGACCGTACTGCTTGCAAACAACAGCATCAAAATATCGAAAATCGTGGTAAGAATCCCGTAAATTCATTAAATTATTTTGAATGGGGGTTAAAGGTGATATGGACACCTCGATGTTTTATAATCCTTAGTACTCTATTACCAATATTAACAATGTATCTTGAAATAGTAGAAAATATTTTATAAAATAATTTTAATATCACTTATAAAATGAATTCTTACCACTATATTTAACACTACGAAGTAGGTACAGTCGGCCGCATAAGTCGCTTAACAGAATCAAAAGTTTGACTTTTGGAATGAAAGCTTTTAGCAACTTATGAATCAGTTGTGTTATGCTTATTATGAACGTTTGTAAGTTAAGTTTATTTTACGCCCTTGTAACGACATAGACTTATAGTTTGTTGGGTGTCCAGTTGTTTTGCACTTTTGATTCTGTTAAGCGACTTTTGCGGCCGACTGTACTCTTCAAGTCGAGTTTTATTAAAAACTGGGATGTAAGCGTGTGCAGAGTAGTGGATCGCAATATCTTGAACGTAAATGAGATTTCTGGTTTATTAACCCGTATCATTCGGTGCGCTGGATAACTAATACCTAAACGACACAAAGTGCACCCCGCTCTAGCCTAAGTAATCAATAATTGTTTGTCTTCTGGCATTAGCTGTAACAATTTATCTCATCGGTTACTCAACTAAAATAATTAATGTGATAAACTTTTAATGTAATCAATCATACTTGACAAGTACCAAACGGATACAGCCATAGTACGGTTTGTATTTAATTGAAACAACTTTACCGTAGACACTAATATCTTGCCAGTACTTTAGAATTCAATATGGATAGAAATAGTTGCGGTGTGAATTTAGATCACGCTAGGGTTCTACGATTGATATATTAATCAAAATAAATCAAGACAAATGGCTGCAATGCTTGCAATTTACTCCCGATGGAGCATATCGAAGGCCGAACACAATATCTTTTCCCTACGCAAACGTTAATTCAATTTGATGAGTATTGCTTCGTTTCGATTTGATTATTTTCGTTTTGATTTTCCATGATTGGTTCGCTTGCGGTAGCAGGCCAATAGGACGTGCGCGCGCGCCTCCTTCCATATTTGCAATTGAATGGGAACTCGCACGGGCCTTGCACAATAATGTCCGCGTAGCGTAGTAAGTGCGGCGCGCGCGCTCTCCGCTCAGTTTTCTTTGAATCAACGGTGATCTGTGATTGATGGTGTGCTTCATTAATAAATGAATTCGGGTAAGAATTAAACACATTGCTTTTTGTTTGCTAAATTATTTCAACGATCTAAAATATAAAATGAGCGAATTGAAACATTTGTATAGAGTTCGTATCGGAGGTATCTACTGTGGATCGACAGTCGAAATATTGATTTGATTCACCCATGCTAGTTTTTTGACTTTTGAAATTCGTTCATTCGGTTTGGTTTTGGCTTAATGGTGTAAAATACAATAACTAAGTGCAAACAAATATCAATAATATAAAGTGTACTTCTGAAAGTTATGTTTATTTTTAACCAACTACATATTATGTTTATTATTAAATAAATATGAATGAATAAACAGTAACGCATAATTACTGCTACTTTGCGTACGCTATTAAACATTTAGTACCTAACGCTGTTTTGAATTGTAATCGTATTTAGCAACTGAGTGAACGAATCAGTTTTAGCATAATTAGACGTTCCGAAGAACCTTCAAAATAGCGCAGTTCTTTTGCAGGTAGGTGCTCTGGCTGTTTTCAAGAGAGCTGGTTTTTTAATAAAAATAATAAAGAACAAATTACCTCTTTTCCATATTTCTAACAATATGTAAATAGAAAATCTAACAGGCTGATTTAATCAATTTTTTTTTATTAAGGCAATTGGTTTTCAGATAATAAATATCTAATATTTATCTAAATTGTTTTTAGAACACCGGACTGACCTAACATCTATAAAAAATGCATAAGTGAATACTGAAAAAGAACAATGTTTACGTTCTAGTGTATTGCCAAATCAGATTCTTCGGCACGTAAAGGATTGAAATATCAAAAATGTGCTAATAAAATGTTGCCGACTAGAGCGCTGCTCGATTTCGGGTGCGAATGTCATTTATTTCAAAAAGAGTGATTGAGTCATGCTCTTTGAAGCTATTTAAGTACTATATCAGGACATGGTTTTTTGTGATGTGATTTGTTTTCCAACTAAATAAGTTTTAACTGTATTTAATCACTTAGCTAAAGCCAACCTTTTGAATAGAACAAATATGTTCAAATTTTGAATGTTAGGCAGCTACCTACAAAGTATTCGGC
This sequence comes from Marasmarcha lunaedactyla, assembly GCA_923062675.1. NCBI lineage: Eukaryota > Metazoa > Arthropoda > Insecta > Lepidoptera > Pterophoridae > Marasmarcha > Marasmarcha lunaedactyla. The sequence continues at coordinate 38,635,029 of OV281339.1, read as the reverse complement.
TCCGCTTCAGAGCAAACAAAAAGATTCCATTTCTGTCAGCTTTTAGTCTTTGTTAGGTAAGCTCATATCCCAAACAAGGTAAGTTTTAGCTTCTGAAATCGGATAGCATTGACGTACGTACGTAGACCTTCCACCAACGCGGTGCGGTATATACAGAATCAATTCTATACAATATCAATGCTCTTGTTGTTTATGTGATATGGAGCGCATCAACCTGATCCCACACTTGAAACTCTGCATAAACTGTGAAGGATTATAAAACCCCCATCTTGTAACTATGCATCGTGTTTTACATAATGTATTAAAATCATAATCTGTTGAAGTTTTTAATCTAAAATAGAACGGTAAATTTTGTAATACCTATCTAATGATCATAAGTCTATGGCACGCTTCCTGCATTCACGTAAAAATAAAATTATGTGTGAAAACCTATTCCAAGTACGATAAGTAACTAATTTAATGAAAATATCACACCAGAATGATACATTGATGAAATTGAACGACAAATGTACACCAACTCAAACCCACAACGAGTTGGTACATACAATATTTTGTACGGGATTATCAGGGATTCCCAAAACCAACGAGCAATGAATTTCTTTAAAGTTTTCTATTTTCTAACAAATGTCTAGTTGCGGGAATTTCAGCTTCATGAAACTATCCATAAACGGCGGTAATTTGCGAACTAAACCGAGCATACTACCGTTAATAATCAATTCTACACGTATCTGAATATGATACAATAATTAGTCTGTACAGTTTACCGTGTAGTGCGCTTTATAATATGGGGGGGAGATGTGCAGGAAACAGCACAATTGTAATGTTTTGTGAAGTATCGCTCATTTCTATAACTACTCTACAAGTTTCTCTGTGACTGCAAAATATAACATTAATACTCCTATTTATAATGTTTCCACTCGTAAATGTTTCGACGATAGAAATATGTTACACTATTAAATAGAAGGAAATTTTTTAAGCGCCTCATATGCATGACTTATTTTTATTTTAAAGTGGCCGCCTTAACTTGTGTATTTGACAAAGAATTTATTACATATTTAAATAGTTTATAAACAGTAAAGAAATGTTGCAGAAGCAACAGTATGTTTACAATCAATAGTTTTCTAGATACAGCGATGTGTTTGTGGAGCTTCTGCGAGTCGCCGAAAAACGTTTCATACAGAACGGTAAAGAGGCGTGACGTAACAACCTGTAAATCATATTAAAAATTGTATGGGTTTGGATAAAATATGTTATAGCTACGTATATAATGCATTTATATGCATACTATTCTAATAAAAATGCTACATTTTATGTCAGTAAGCTTTAACTTAATAAGAAACTTTTGTACATATTTTATAAGGTTTTTGCTTCTTTTTTAAGTTTTGTAACTTATATTATTTTGATAATAATTCAAATCTTTACTTTTCAAAACATTTCGTGATAATTTATATTTTGTAAATAAATTATAAAAACGTGCATTTTCAAATGGCGTCAAATACCCAATTAGGATTTTGTAGATGAATTATGCAATTTTTTTGTAAAATGTGTCAAAAGTGATCGTTTAAACATAAATAAACAGAAGATTGTTGAGTAGAATGAAGAGAGAGTGAGGTCGGGAGTGCGCTGCGTTCACGCACGGATGCAAATCATCCGACAGCGAGTCCGCGTCGTGCCCGCGCTGCCCCTCTCTTAATGTGATGGTCTTTAGTGTCGTCGAGGTTTCTTGTATTTCGAATTGTTTGACCTCAAAACTTATTTTTAAAATTGTTTAACAGAAAGTTGTGTTTTGTTGTACATTCACTTGGTATGAATCGTTATAAAATATATCTATATACCTACTTTTCATAAATCTACAAAAACATATGGTATTTATAACGTTGATAAACGATTCATCCGAGCACAATATCTCGGAACGTTGCTTAATGACAAGGTGGCGCCTGCGAATCTGAGAGCAAGCTTTAAAAAAAAAGATATTATTATATCAAATTGGACCAGGGGTAAAAAGTGAATAAATAATAGTAGGATGCAACCCATTGGAAAAAGAGGAGCGATCTGAGTTTGGGAACTGGGAGGCGTGAGTTTTGCAAAGGGTAAAAAATGGTTTATCAGAAAATGCAATAAATAAAAAAAGCTCGAATTTAAACATTTTTAAATGATTATGTACAATTTCATCAAAAAAATGTGATTGCTGCAATTTTTTTTTGTTATAAAGTTTATATGTTTTTTTAATAATTATTTTAATATTAATTATATATTCATTAATATATTTTATTATATATATTTATTAATTTTATGCATATTTATATTTTTTTTAAATATTAATTCTAATTACATTCACGTCATAAAAAATCTCATAAAATATAAATAAACATGTAAACTATTGAAAAAATATACATCTACTATTGAATTTAGATACTTCATTCTGGTTACGTTATTCAGTATAATATTTTTAAATACGTTAATCTAAATAAATCTAAATAATACGGCTTAAGATTAAATTTCGAATTAGAGTATTTTTAAAGATTTTTTTGTATTTTATTATAACATTTACTACTGTAATGTTTATTTTTTTACACCATCAGAAAGTATTTCAAGGAACAAACAGCACACCGGCTTTTTGAAAAAAGCCTGATATTTTGCCGCGAGAATTTTCGATTGAAAATTAGGGTGATTTTTCATATAAGTCAAAGTAAGATGAAAAAATAAATATTTGAAATCAAATAAATTACAGTATATTTGGGACAAAAAAAGGTTAATTTACACAAATTACCTAGAACTTTGCCATTTAACCTTTTTTACATGATATTGAAGTTCTTTCGGAAATCGAGATAAATCATTTTTTACACTTAATAACTCACCCTTCCCACTTCCCCAACTCAGATCGCCCTTAACTTATTTTTACTTTCATTTTTATTATATTCTCTCGTTTCGTACTATAGTTGTTTTTTGTGGTTTCCACAATTATCGACCCTGGTCTAAATAGGGACTTTGATTATAGTAAAATCAGATGTTGCATGAGATGAGCGTATATTCATTTAAATTTATATTTCCTTAAGTTTTCACGACTCAATATATTAAATAAAAGACCGGATTTCATCGCGTTTTATTATACACAGAGTTTTTCAACGAGAGCTTGGTTTTTTAAATTTGAATTATACAAAGAATTAAGATGACAATGAATTAAATTTCTTTTGTATTAGAAAGAGTAAGTTTTGACAAACATAAATGAAAATTGATATCGGACAAATGTCCACCACGACTACGGTTACAGATGTCAATTCTTTCATCAAAACGTTTAATCACTTTTTGGCAAAATGGGGCGTCTATTTCGTTAATCACGTCATTATTTTTTTTATTTTAAGACTGAAATCGATACGATGTGCTCCGTATAGACTCTGTCTTTAACATAAACCCACAAAAAATACTAAAACGGTGTTAAATCACATGATCGAGCCGGCCACGTAACAGCTGAATTTCCTAAAATTATGCGATCGGGAAATTTGGTTTGCAATAAATTCATTGTTTCTGTGGCTGTATGACTTATGTCACCATCTCGTTGAAACCACATGTTAGTGATATCCATATCATCAATAATAGGCCAAAGTTCAGTTATCAACATCTATCGATATCGCAATATCTTTCTTAGATTTTCAGAAGCCCAAATGCAACAATTTTGCTTGTTGACGTGACGACAAATAAAAATATGCTTCCTCTGAAAAAATGATTTTTTCAAAAAACCAATTAGTTCTTGAATGAATCGAGTGAATCTACGACGGTGTAAATGATCGGCTGGCTTCAAGTCGCACCAGTTGCACCTTGTTAGGCTTTAAAGCCAAATCCATACTCAGATTTCGTCATGTGGTTATTGTGGATAACCTCAATTGTTGAGAACGTCAAAGAATTGACAAATTCGGATCTTCTTCAACACTGTGACTCATAGTTGCGATGTTTTCACTTGATCGACCCGATCGAACACGCGTTGGCGTTGGTACATTAAGTACCAAACCTGTCGACTCAAACTTTTTTACGAACTGTAACTTCTACAGGTTCACCATATTCATAGCGAATTTTTCTTATAGTAATGCGATTTTGGAGTGGAACTGAATTGATTGTAATAATTGCCCAAGCTTCTACTACGGATATGTCAAAAACTAAATGTCAAAACTGTCATGTGGTTCCGGTGTGACGGATTTATTTTGTAAGGATTCCTGTGCTTCACGTAAACAAACTAAACTATCTTGTGGATCGACAATACTTACAATAAATTCTTCAGTAAACCACTATTTAAAATAGTATCAAACTTACGTAATTCTTCACATTGTGCATACTTTGTTTGTTTTCGCTAATAAATCGCTAAAAAAATGATTGTACCTTTTAAGTTAATTTATGCTGAATATGATCATAACAACTGACGTTCTATTAACTAGAACGCGAAGTCAATGGGCTATATTTATTCGTTGACCTTCAGTCTAAACTTTTCCGATAAAGGTCAAGTGGAACCCTAGCATTATATTTTTAGCAAAACTAAAATAACAGGAGACACGAAAGTTTGTTGTGTCGGATGTGACGTGGCAAGGACAGGGGCAGCGATGCACCCTCCCATGCGGGAGCGAAGCAACAGATGACAGCGGCCTTGACACCGTCGATATTCGGGAACGCGTGAAATGATCTAGTATCAATCTTTTAGAAAATTTAACCTAATCATGCGAGCTCGACGTCAAATAACGACTCCACATATTGCGTTGACCCATTTTCGGATTCCCTCAATTTTGATATAGTTCTGATATGAGGATGAACAAATATTTGTAAGCATGACGTGCCTATGTGTACATCCAGAAAGCAATTCTGTGTAGTGTAGAGTGCTGAGTAGATGGGAGGAAAGTGGAGGATTCTGCGTTGTTAGTCTGTCCAGCCGGATAATCGTTATGACGCAAGCCGCCCGGAATTCAGCCTTAACATTGGTGCAGATGAGCGCGTAGACGCCGCGATTTAAATATAGATCAGAGTTTGTATCGAAATGGTCACGTGACCGAACTCGGCTACGGGGTTACAGGGTTGTCTTACTACATAACAGTGAAGGATCACGAAGTTCTTTCCAGGTCAAAGGTATGTTTAAAAATTTTAATGTTTCACTAAGAAAGTTACACTGAAACAATGTTGGATGGGGCAATAAATTCACGGGTATTTGTTGGTTGTCGTTTAGAAAGACGACTTCGCGTGCGAGGCAACCCTGAGCTCGCCACTTCATAGTCGAAGCTGTACTATTCTTTCTTTTTTTTATATTTGGCAGTCGGTGTTTGCGGGCTGTCTTCCAACGATGACAATACTAGTTTTTGTTAGCTTAAAAAACGGATGAAAACTATCACGTTAGCTGCTGTACGAAGTGAACTTGTGTGTACTTGAAAACATCCGTACGTTTAAAATGGACTCGTTGTTTAAAATTTGTAACTTCTGCATAAGATTGAAGTGATACGTTATTTTGTTGTAGTGTTACGACATCTATGCTACTTCCAAGACGGCGGCGCGCCCTTGCTATTATTCAAAATTGGGGGTCAGGCTGGTAGATTTGATATAAAGTTGATGAGAGAGATAACTAAGACATTCCATCAATGCAACGAATGTGGCGCTTGCGCCGCCAGGCGGAGCTTAAATGATGAAGCAAAAATAACGACTATATAAAAATGAAACGCTTTTACGTTTAATATTAAAAGTAAAAGTTTCATAGTTATTATAAATTACATAAAAAATTACATAGTGGGATAACAACTGAAACTGTAAATAAATATATTTCAACTTCATGTCGCTCGAAAGGCTTATGTTAATTTTATCTGTCGTTAAACTCAGTGTAGTATCGTTAATGAAATTATTGGCTCCATCGAGCCGAAGAGACCTGTGTTCGGAAGACGGAAGGGTGGCAGACAGTCGCTGCGCCGCCGCCGCCGCCGACGCCGCCGACGTCGCCGTTCTCGCCACATGTTTCTTTGCTCGCTGTGCTACCGTGCTTTGCTGTTTTTGGCAGGTGCTTTTCATTATTCAACCCGTGCCGTGCCTCCTCGCGACGAACATTATATATCGTGATTATATTTTAAACGAATCTGTTTTATATTATCGATCGTGACTCATTGACGATTATCGACTCCCGACTGGCTTTGGGTTACAACGTTTAATTTCGCTAAAAACCACAAGACCTGCCCCTTTGTATAATAATGTTGATAAAAATGTCATAATGTTACGTTCACTTTACTGGATTTTTTTTCTACGTTACCATAAATTTAAAACTATAGTATAAAACCAGCGATTAATAAATCTTTTTAGGTGACATTCAATTATTTTAAGTACCTAGTGTGAATTTTGCTCGATGTGGAGATGTTCATTATTGAGTGCGTTAGTTTAACAATGCTTACTGTACAGCGGGCGCAGGATTATGAGTTGTTGACACGCACGTATGGTGCCCTTTTCAATATATCTTGTAAATAACCTCGAGTAATGTTTCGACACGACTATGTGTTTGCTCACAAAATTGTTTTATATGAGTTCAATGCATTTTATGTGTATTTATATTAAGAAATATCAGTAGTTGTATTTAATTAACTTTCCTTCGACTAAAACCCTTAAAAAAAGTTTTTTCTACAATCATTCATTTTCTTTCAAGTTTTTAACATAGAAATTTACCTTACGTAAATACCTAGATATACTACCATGTGTCAACTCAAAGGGTGTCATTTAACTTGTTCAAGAAACTTGACTGCTAAAAACGAATAAAAATGAAGAAGACACCAAATTGAAAATACGTAATCAAGTGCAACTTGAGCTTTAATGCACCTAAGTAAAAAAAAGTTTAAATTAGTTGACCAAGGACATTATTATAGAAATCCTTAAGACGTACCTAATTTCCATTATTATGTTATTATACGATTCAGCATAATTCAGAAGTCAGGGGAAAAATAATAAATTATGCCTAACTTACAGGCAGTGTTGAAGAAATGTTCAAAATGTGTTTAGTTTTAACTCAGCAGCACCCTGTGATCATTGAGTCGTAAATTGACCAGTCATATGCACAACACATGGAGTATAAAGTAGAATTGCCTTTTGAAATGTGTTTTAATAAGGCTTTTTAATATTATGGTGTTGGAGTAAACGTTAACCAAATATTATAGTAGTTTTATAACTCTACCTCAATACACTAGGTATTACGAGTATAATATCAATGGAAATAATGTACTTTTATACTATAATGTAATTTTTTTCTGGTTTTGTTTGGAGAGAAAAGCTGAAAATTAATTTTTTCATCATAAATAATTAATAATGAAAGGGTATCGATTTTAAATTGAATAAATAAAAAATTTCAAGACAATCTTCTACGTTTCTTGTATATTATGTTGTTATTGTTGCGTCTTATATGTGTCTAGTACAGTGTGGTGTTTGTCCGCAGAAGCGAGTAACTCGGACCCCGGCGGCAGCGCGAGCGTGGCAAGTCCCGGCAAGCAGCGCCGCGGCTTCAGCTCGTGAGTACACAGCCTCCTGACTCTTCTAATCTCCCATCACTTATCATGTTCCATCTTCCTAAACACCCTCACGGTTGAGCATGAATGAACATTGTAAAGTTGCATCAATGAACTCGTGTAGGTAGAATCCAGTTAAAGCCTTTTCAGGTAAGGTTAAAATTTATTGGTGTTATAAAGCCTAAGTATCTAGATGTTGACGATTTCGTATCGGTTACGGAAATGTTGCGAAATCCACACTAATATAATGCAGTATGTGGTACGTTTTCTGTAGCTATACACTAAAATCAAATTCAATGGACTTTGCAGTTTAGTTAAGATCGGATAATTAATAAAGAGAAATGCAGGTAAATTACTTTCGAGGCGTTTTTGCATTTGTAGCTGTGTACGGCCAGCACATAATAAATAAACCAATACTTTATAATATTACATTTTGCTATAACTTTTATAGAAAGGTACTTCATATGGAACTAATAATATTAAATGATTTTAAAATAGTGAATATTAATATTAAGCATAATTTTTAGTTCTGAATATCTTCAACTCCAGACATTTCGCACTCATCCTCATCCTCACTTTCGTGAATGAATAATTTGTGTTAACTATAATTAGTTCTGATATATCTAAAGCCTCATCCTTGCCTTGAAATTTCATTTACTCTGTAATAGCATGAAGATAAACATTTTTCCATTCCTCTACAGTTATGCTATAAATTTTTTTCATTATAGCATGTCATTATAGCAATCAACATGAGTGTGACATTTTTATTCCGACGTAATTTTTCACTATTGCCCATATATTTTCATTATTTAATTAAACTGAGGGTGATGTGGCGGTAAACGGAGCACAGTATGACCACCGAGCTGTCGTAATATTTCGTCTATTTTATACTATACAAATCTAGCCTTAATTTTTAGAATCAGTTCATAAACTGAGGCTTAAGCATGTTCGATGAATGTTCAATATTTCTAAACAACAGGCAGTGAATAATTTGCTTTTTCTTAGAATTAGGATTCAGTGCATGATTTTGAATTTAATTAAAACAGGGTGCATTAGCAACAACAAAAAATCTATTAGATCTAAGGTTGGGTATTAATTGCGTTTGGATCCACTTCGAATAATTATTTTGAAGAAGTGCTTCCATCTGACCAAGACTCTGAGAGGGTATGTGATGTATGTATATAAGTTTCGTCGTTAAAATCAATTGGTCGAACAATTGTTCACGATATTCTGCAAATTTTATAAGTTAGTTAATTGGCTAGTTACTAAATTTGTGCCTTCCATTAGCAGTTCGCGGTTATCTTCCATTTCTTTCCATTTAAAACCTAATGAGATGACGTGTTTTCGTAACGTGCTGACACAACCGTTCTACTCTATTTCTTCTTTAAATTTTGCGTGTAGTATTTTCATCATCGGAATTTCTTTATTTGTAATATGAAAGTTGTAAATCGTTCTCCAAATTACTTGTTGATCAAAATCATCTAATATAATCGTAGGATTCCGATATGGTTTCTTTTTAGGTGATTTAAAGGTGGGTAGCCTGTTCTGAAGAATGACATTTGCTTTCTGATAGGAGCTTTCTGCCGGAAGTCAATCATATTTCGGTAGATACAGCATTTCAATTAGCGGGTGTCACAATACTGCTTGGATTGCTATTGCATTCATTTTCGAAATATTTGTATAAATTGTACAAAACGTCTTTAGTTTGAGAAATCAAAGATTTACATCGACAATGTTTCAACATCGGAACCATTTTTAATTAACAACTTTACAATATTATTGTAGAGTGTCGTAACACTGAACAGTGAATATTATAAACCGTAACAATAGACCACAAATAAAATCAATTTATTCATTTATTAACTAAAACCAAATAGAACTCACAACAATTATCATAAGTATAATTATTGTTTATATGACATTCACCATTGACTTTTGATTGTCAATTTATTTTCTTTTTCAAAATGTAACGAACCTCTTTTTTCTGACTGTACAAGGAAATTTAAATTTCAAGTTTAGAATTCCTGTAAATATACAAATACTTCTACAAATGCAAAACGTCTCGAAAGTAATTCACGTGTAGGTCATCTACATAATGTATGCCTTTCTAATTCTAGTGTCACTGATATTCAAAAACACACGTAATACGTTATAAGTTTATGTCAACTATAAAAAATGTCAAGAAAAATGGTCGTATTCTAGAATTGAGCCATTGTTCTTATTTATATTGTTTCCAAATTGGTTTTATCATTCCATATCAGGTAACGCATTATGTTAGTCATTAGTGTGTCTTTATCTTGGCCGTGTTTATCAGCGAGTGGTAAGATACTAGGCTTCAGTCGAGTTAGGACCGCGGCGCAACCATGCGCGAGGATGCTGTCGCCACGCCACCGTCGGCGCACGACCCCTGCTGCCCCTGCTTCACTAGTTACTTCAGGTGCTAGATTTTATTGCCTTCTGCCTTGTCTCAGGAGTGTCGTATAAGTGATCGTGACTGCTTAAGTGAGAATCGTGTTTTTCGTGTTGTTTGTGATCTTATTTTTCACATGTGAAGCATAATCATATGAACTATATTCCTATGATGGAAATTTTAATAGTTTTCGTACATGCAAATACTGTAATCAGTAAAATATAACTTTAAACTTACACAAGAATCCCTATAATCCCTGAATAATTATACAACCAAGGACGCGCGTTTGTCTTAAGTGTGTTAAAGTTTTTCAGTTTAGTATACACTTCTTACAAAGCTTTAACCAAGACGTTCAGTAATACTGGCGTATAGTCAAGTATCAGTATAGCTAGGTTATTCCCATGCAAATATTGCGAGGCTGTAGTTAAACGTAGTCTTATAATCAAAGTTATTTGTTTGCATAGATATTGTATCAGAGACACATATCTTGTCGTTTGTATTAGAGGGCCAGGTCGGCGGGTTCTCGTCTATTGTATGGGTGTGACACTTACCTGCCGCGGACGCGGCCGCCTGGATACGGGGTTATGCAGCACAGGTGGTGACGACAGGGCCTCTAGTCCCCGGGGATAGTGGTATTTCCCGTGTAGGTCACCTCGCGCTGTCCAACTTTTTCCACGTTTCAATTTCCATTTAGTAGATTTGTGCGAAACAGTCTGCTTAGCTGTGTCTTTCTATTTTTCATTACAGACGATGCTCGCAGAGACTGATTCATTAATTAAGAAATACATTGCACAATATATAGTAAGCTTTGAAGAATGTTTAATGTTTGGAAAATGTGCTATTATTGTAAAAGAAGAACGTCACCGCGATAACGAATCTCGTTAGCATTAACGCTAGAAATGACAAAGTTATTTAAACATATATTAAATAAACTTATTTATTTAATGATAACGTAACGTTTACTAAACTAGCTTCGAGATATTATAAAGCAGGAAGAGAAGAGGATCTAATGATGATTGGCTATTTCCTGCCGCAAGATTCTCCCCATCGCTTCTAGAAACACAGCGACACGCAGATAATACGACAGCTATTGCATTGTATCCGGCAGGGTCGGTGCCACGTTCATGCCACCCATTATTGTGAGTTAATCAATCAGCAATGGTGTCACTGGCAAGTTACAACTGACGTCTTAGGCGGTTAAATATCTGTGATACAACGTGACTTTTAATTACAGCTCAATTTTAATATAATCACTTGGCAATAATTGTAATTTAGGCAGGTCATTAGCTTAAATTCAGCGACTAGTACATGTTCAATTAAGTCGATGTTGTCTAGCGCATACAAAGAAGTTCTTCACTATATTAGTTGAGTTTGAGGAACGTATCAAGTTAGGTTTCGATAGGGGCAGATAGTGATCAAAGATTACAGAACAGAATAATCGTTTGGTTGTAATTGATAAGGCTACGCTTGTTAAGCGTAGGACGACGCTAGCAGTCGACGTGTCGTGCCGCGATTGCCAGGGCGCCGCCATGTGGAATCAAGTCGTTTCAGCCAAGTGAGTCCACTCGTGCAAGTGCCCACTATAGTGATTAGCTGTTACGTGGCTGCAGGTCATATCAATCTGATTTATGAGGTTTATTTGTTCTGTGTCTTGAATCTGGAATACGTTTCTTGGTTAGCCTGGTTTTCATAAGTACGTATTTTGTAACTGAGCTGCCTCAATAAAATTACAATAAAATTATTATTCTTAGTCACCGTTATAAATGTGATACTCATAAAGAAACGTAGCAGGACTGCAAACTAATTGTATTTTATTGTGTCAATAAGCCGAACAAAAGCATCCAATAACAGATAAACATTGTCATTCCACACAAGCTAAAGTTTATAAACAAAAATTAATTTCCTTATTAAATCACTAAACAATCATGTGTGTTTAACATGAGAAGCAGATTTTGTTTACAGGACTTTCAGGCAATCTGGGTTAGAGTTTCTTACATTTGTGGACATAGTTTTTGTTGATTGCCAGCCTGCGGCACATGACGCTCAGCATCTTCTGACCCAAATGCAACATACACAAAATATTGATATATGCCTAGCTTCCATATGTTTCATTATGAAATGCGATTCATTAGCTGCCCTTTATTGAATGCTTTTGCATGCAGTGAATGTACATGTCATCACTCGAACTGCTTATGGGCTCAGGCTAAATTTGAACAAAATTCTTTACTTGTCTGTAGTGGGTTTCAGAGCAGTATCACATGCTCTCTTTGTGATTCGGCTATGAAAATGACTAAAATTAGATTGACATGAAATAACCAATAGTAATCAAGATGTTCCAATAACTTCAATAATACATACTTCACTCTCATACACAGCAATATAAAGCTGTAAATCTACACTTAATCCTGGTAACTTGAAGATTTTTTGCCATTTTTCAAAGAATTGTTGAAATCATGTTATTTCTGTTTTATTTATATTGAAATTATTATAGTGAAATGTTGTTCTTCTAAATATATCTCTTTTTCTAAGACCAGAATTATATTAAAAATCAACGAAACAGGCAAAGTATTGTTCCAAAACTCGCATTCATTGTTACCATGACTTGTGTAATTTTGAATTTGCTTATCCTTCTTATGAAGTAATTCAATTTCTTGAGCATCTGCAGTTTGGGTAAAATTGTGTGGCATATTCTGTATTATTTAAATCTTAGATCATTCAAAATAACCATTCATTACTTTTTTTTGCTTTTTTTTATTTACGACGTATTTCTCAAATTTTGACGCCCAAGACCAACCTTTAAAGCCTTTAAAAGATTTTTTGTAACACTGAGGCAACTTTTAGTTATTGCTTGCTTTCGCAGTTCTCTGGCGTCAATTCTTTCAAAGTGCCACTAGCACTATCCGCTACACATTCTTGAATAATTTCTTGCTCATCTTTGAAACCCCCTCAGCTTCTACAGCAACAAATTCTCTGATTTCGAATTTTGATATAACTGACGTTGTACTTTGAACCATTCAATATCTCTAATTTTAAACGTCGTCCAATCCTACCAAATAACATTAAAGACTCCAAGTAGAAATATTCCTCAAAAATATAATTTACACACCACAATGTAATTAATCAATAGAAAATACTGTGTTATTGTGTTAGGTTTTTGTATTATTTTTTTTATTTCAGATAAAACACACATAACATAACCTAGCCAAAGAAAAAACTTAAAGAAAAACTTCTTTCACTTTTTGTTTTTTAAGTTTTGACAAACGTTTAGGAATTTATATTACACCATATCAAAAACAACAAAAAAATACCATTAAAAAATTAATTATCATTTTTGCAACTTTATTTATATTAATAACCACGATTCAGTTACCCGAATCGACTGTACTGAGCTTAGAAAAGTTTCAATCTACAATAAATTTATGTTTGTAACAATTCAATATATTATTATTTATTAGAAACGCACACGTACATACGCACACGTACACACAAACACACACATACACACACACACTATACATATACTACACATACCCTCGTTTTATTATTTTTACATATACACATGCATTCTTACACACAAGTGCGCATATTTTCCAACCATATTTAATTGTAAAATAATGTATTGATTTATGTATGCTTAAACATAGTATAAGTAATAGTTAATAAGTTTATCTTGTTTTGGGAAGGAACTGACTGCCGACATACAGCTCACGCTAGTTCAGCAGTCAGGGCTTGTACTCTCATTGTATTATTTTTTTTTTGTTTCAATTAATAAATATATATACATAATTAAAATGAAATATGAATGACCCTACAATTGGTGTTGTAAATATGGTGGTAAATCCACTTGATGAAATATTTACTTTTTCTATGTGCTGAAGAAGAAGATGGTTGGGACTTCGCAAGCCTTCGCAAGCCAAAGACAAGACGCCGATTGGTGCCCAATCGCCGGCCACTAATGACAAGCCTACTCAATTGAAAAAGATTCCCTCGGATAAGAAACTCAAGGTAACTGGGACACAATAGTATTTCATATATTGAGGAGTGTTATATTTTCACTATAATTTAATGAAATTACGGGATTCTTACCACGATTTTCGATTTTTATTTCGTGCGTCCGATATTTCGATGCTGTTGCAAGCACCATGAGTCCGCGATCGTTTCATTAAATTATAGTGAAAATAACCGCGATAGTTTAAAACCGTTATTAGAGTTATATTTACTCCGTAAAACACGATACAAAGTGTAAAATATAAACATCGTTTTACCTAAAGTAGAGGTATAACAAGCTACTTCACCTTTGCTTGCGAGAGGTAAGGGCAGAGATATAGATCATTCGCATTCTCTTTCTTAACTCAGTACAGGTTTGTTTACAATATGTATTGCTGTATTTTGGTCTGCGTGATCAATTAATGCTCGACTAAATAAGTCTTCATTGTAGCTGCCGTACACATCCGAGAACGGTCGCGTGGAAGATGGCGACGCGCATCACCTGGACGAGGCCGAAGATGACGCCGCCGACGTCGAGCTGCCGCCGCCTATGAAACCCATCCAGGTTTGTACTCAATCACACATCACACCCAAAGCCGTATACACCTCCCCAATTTTTCCATAGTACCTGAAAAATATTATAACCTTTAAAATCTATTTGGCAAACAAATAATTTGATGTTACGCCCGTGAAACAACATAAATAGTTGAACTTTATTCCACACTTTTACTTTTTCGTGAAATTTGTAATTGAACACTTTTTACCGGATATTATCGCGTATATTTTAGTTTCAGTTGCCGTGGTCACGATAGCTATCGTGACCACGGCAACTGCAAAGATGCCGAAACGTCGAAATAATTTTAAAATTAACTAAAATATACGCGATAATATCCGGTAAAAAGTGTTTTATTTAAAGTATGTATCGTGAAAATTTAAGAAAAGATATAATTTGTAATTGAGTAAAAGTTTAGGGTTTTCCTTCTATCTGGAGTTGATTCAGACAATTTATCATACAATTTTAATTTTTATGATATTTCGGCGATTTCTAGGAAATCTCTGTGAAGGTTTCACGTTTTTAGATCCAGACACAAGCCAGAACCTGTCAGTCCTTTTATTTAACTAAATAAATTCAATGTTCAGTTCAAAAAGATAACTGCATATAACTTGTTTAGAAAACATAGTTTACTTTCGGTGTGTATTGTCTAAAATGATCCGATTCACATCTGTAAACACTAAATAATACTTCGAGGTACACAACAATGTATTATTTATCACTTGTTATGTTTGTGCAAAAAATGTACAAGATAAACTTGCTACGGCAGATTGCCGGATGTTTGATTTTTGTTATGCATCATCGGTGTTTTTCTCTGTGGGAAGCCGGCAAGTAATGGAAAATTGTGTATACGTGAGTTTGTTGTCGGCAGGACCCGCAGGCGGTGCTGCAGCAGGCGCCGACGCCGTCGTCAATCGCCGCCAGCTCCGCAGTCGCCGCCGCGCGGGTATGTCCTTCCTCCCGCTTAATTCCTACACGCCCATCTCCCACAGCTTATTCTATTAGTGAATTTATTTCCTCTATACTGTGTCAAAAGACTTACCCCTCGCTAGCCAACCGGTGACGTTGTTGATCAATTTTCAGACTTCCCTGACGATTGAGGTGTTGGAAACTAACACCCGCCCGGCTGATATTGCCGAGATCGAACAAATTGTGAAGGAGAAAATGGTTCGCCCTTATAGAGAAACTGCGCATGTTGTGTGCACGCTTCCTGTTTTTTAATGAGGTTGTTGTGAGATCGAAAGTATACATTGCAGATGCTATCTGTACTGCAGAATACTAGGTTTACTGTGACAATAAATGTTGAAAGATCGCACTCGTAAAATATTTGGTTTTATATTAGTTTAGTGAATAGAACTAGCTTTTTCTCATTATCAGCACTGCAGTGTTTATAAAAATTTTAATGTTTTGTTAAACCGCTTTGCACTTTGCATGTTTTTGATAGTACCAACAAAACAGTAACTATTTTTTAAAAGCAATTAAGTTATAACCCTCGCTCCACCCCCATCAGTCACGAAGTTTCGAAATATTTCTAGCGAGTCCTTTTAAAATGTCATTGCAGTAAATGCTCCAGGGTGGTGTTACGGTTTTAACGTAAATGAAAGGCCTTTTTATAACCAATAAATGAATATGACAAAAAAAAAATGAGGCTTGGCCGCTTTTGTACTTCAAGTATTGAAAAGTTGCGTTTTCTGTTTATTTTGGTTTGAATTTGAGCACCGATTTTTCACTGTATGCGTGGTCGTTGTGTGAAGTAATAGAACTTTGTAGAGGAGGATAGTTGAACCTATGTGTGTGTTTAGGAGCAGCACGGTGGCGGGGGCGGAAGCTCATCGGGGCCGCGCGAGCCGTGCGAGGACGAGGAGACGCCGGTGACTCCGGGGCCGGCGGCCGTGGACGTGCGTGACGCCGCCCTCAAGAAGCGCGAGTACGTGCTGCGCGAGCTGCTGGAAACCGAGGACATCTACGTTGCCGATCTACGCCTCATCTGCGAGGGATACCTTCGCCACATGCAGGTCACTGCTTATAACCTAGTTTTAGCCCCATATTTTATTCTATTCTGGAATGCAGTGTAAAATCCGCACTTTGTGTGAACCTGACAGCGAAACAGTATTTGATTCTACCCAGGTTCTGGTTCAAGACGACTTTAGTAGTGAGTAGCCTTAAGAAAAATTACTGGAACACTTTACAGGGAGAAAATACAGACTATTAAAGTTAAAGTCTTTTTGACATTGAAATATTTATAATATACATTAAATTGTATTTAAATATATTCATACCATGATATTAATACCACATTGTAAGAAAACTTCTCCTTTTGTGAAAATATTCTATAAAATATCAAAATGTCTCTAACGTAAAAAAATAAGGCTTCTATTATATGTTGCATAATAATTATTTACCGCTATAAAGTTGAATAAAAATAATTTAAATATCGGAATATTTTGTTCAATTTTGTGGTAGAAGATAGTTGTAGTAAAATATTACACAAATTTTTAAATATATGTAGGTACATATATAATACATATTTTTTTATAACTCAAACAGGACTCTAATTCGGAGCCGGCAATGCCCGAGAGCCTGAAGGACCGCTACCGCATGATCTTCTGCAACATTGAAGCCATCTACGAGTGGCACCGCGAGTGAGTAACTTGTAATTCGATAAACCTCACGCGAATATGAACCTTGCGACCTGTCCCCACGGGCCTAGTTACATCTGCGGTTTGCGGTTGAAATCGAACCCCTTCATACTCGCAATCTATTACGTCTTCAACAGTTTTATACTGCTCCGTATACAATCATAATAATTTTTACAATATGGTTCGTTACCTTGACGGTACATACTTATAAAGTAACTAGCTCAATACATACAAATGGTAAAACAGTGCGATAACTTAAACTAAAATATATGTAAAATGCCAGCCTGCCTACACGCACCAGTCTTGGAATACATTTTTACGAAAACAAGGTATCAGACAATAACGTATCGCAGCGAGTCGCTCACCTTGAGACGTTATCGCAGAACTTATCTCTAATTGTTTGTAAAGATATCATTTTCGACATGTATATTTGTGCTAAAGCGAATTACTACTACCGAGCAAAGCGAACACATAAATGATATTTATATATTAAACTAAGTCTACGTAAATGGCAATATAAATTTGAAGGATCACGTCAAGGAAAGATCCATGTTAACTATTGTTCTCTAAATTTTATATTTTAATTGCTATGCGAACTAGACGTCGATTTTACATCTAAACAAATGATAAAAAATATATAGCGATAAACCAATTGTTAATCTTTTTGATTTGAAATTACAATCCGTGGTTGTCTGTTTTGTAATTCTATTTTTTTTTTTAAATGAAGTATACTTTGGCGGATATTGTGCATAGGCGGCCCCAGTACATTACATTTATCCTGGAAATATTTAGAGTGCACCTAAACTCAGCTGAGCATCTCTTCAGAAACTTAAAAAAGGCTAGTGTAAAAACCTTTTCAACATTCCATCATGTTATCTCTACAATTCTTGAGTGTTACCTTACAGTCGCTTCCTGCACGAACTCCGCGGCTGTATCGAGCGTCCCCAGCTGCTGGGCCCGCTCTTCCGCAAGTTCCTCGAGAGAAAGATGGTTATGTACGAGACCTACTGCCGCAACAAGCCCTACTCTGAGTACCTGGTGTCGGAACACGACCACTACTTCCAGGAGCTGAGGCAGAAGCTCGGACAGAAGCTGTTGGTAAGTTTATGGTAATCTTGTTGAAGTTGAGATTGGTCAAAGCGACTTAATTTCAGTATTACTTGTAAACGTAAGAAAATTATTGCTTTTACTTATTTATTATTTTTTGGAACCAAAAGAACTTTACAGCAAAGACCGATTTTATTTAATTGAACGTTTTAGTAACGATTCATTGATTGATTGATATTTTGGTAAAAGTGTGACAAATTATATGCTAAACAACTAAATATAATAATGCTAAAACTACTTCTTGTTGGCACCAATGAGCTTTTAATAAGGTCTTGGTCTTTCAAACCACAGATAAAATTAAATTGTTGACCAACCAATTGCAAACGTTGTATAGATAATCCGTTCCCATTAATAAACATCCAATTTTTTTTATCACCACTACATAAACATTTATTAATTGCATTTAATAATTAGCTCACAATAGATCACAGTTAATAACATTCGTGTTCCATCGATGATGTATCGGATCTAGCACTGATTACCAGACAGTCTCCAAAAAACTGATTCTTCTGATCTTTGAGTAGCATTCATTCATGTGTTCATGAAAGAAAATAGAAATGAATGCCTGTTTCAATGATTCGCGAGAGTTTCTGTTTCATTTGGAAGTTCAGTCTTAAAAATCATCAGTATAATCAAAATCACATCTTTAGCCCTAAATTAATGGTTTGTACACAAATTTATGACGTCTCAATATTTACATTATTCCAGTTGGGTGACCTCCTGATCAAACCAATCCAACGCATCCAGAAGTACCACCTGCTGGTGAAGAAGATCTGCAACTACACGGAGAACGCGGGTGAGCCCGCGGACATAGTCGCCGCCATCCAGGACGCCGTCGACTGCACGTCCATCATCCCGAAGAATGCCAACGATATGATGGACGTTGGACGACTCCAGAATTTCCCGGTATGGATTAATACAAAAATTAAGTTGTTATTTCATATATTGATTTATGCTTGTGCGAATTGTCTGATTTAAAATACAATATTTATTATTTTCCATAGTTATCACAAAGGCTATAATAGATTTTTATAAGAAATAAATATTTCCCAGCTTTAAGCGTTTCCTTGTTTTGAATCCAATACTATTTGCAGTGCGATTTCAATATTTGCTTGCTTTCCTCTTATCTGTGTGTAGTATCATGTAAATATCCAAAAGCAATAAATATTAGATGATCAAACGAACTTCAAGATGTGAAGTTCGATCACTATTCTTTGAATACGCTTTATTCGAAGATAAAAGAACCCTCCCTCCCTGGGTCCCTAAAAATTTGTTATTACTCTGAAGAATTAGAGCTGAGTTGCATCTTAGCCAACATCGGCGCGGCCTCACCCCACCATAGGGGCAGACAAAAAAAAATTTGGGTTAAATATTATCTAAAGGTGCGGAAGTTGCCAGTAAAATAAAAGGAACTACATTGTTGAATTATATCTGAAGAATAAAGCGAATGAAATATAATTAATATTAAAGATTTGAACTAAAACTTTGTGCAATAATATCTTTTCAAATGTAAAAGGGTGCAGATAAAGAAAGTTTTATTATAAAATCAAAAGGTAAACTCTGGACACTCTTTTGCCAACTTGTACCGATTTCATTTTTATTTTGCGAATACTTTTGAAGTTGTCTAAACAAATCAACTACAACTAAAGTTTAAGTAATCTGTAAATTGTTGTACAAATTAAACTCTAAAGTAATGTTTAGCTCCGAGCTTTGACTACTGGTTTATCGTAACATATTTTCCTTTTTAGCTTTTTCCTTGTATTATTCACTGACTTATTAGGAATTAGTTCAATATAAAGTGTTCCATCCGCAAAATTTTGATAGCAACTACAGCAGACGTTCTGCCAACGCGTCTTGTTATCGTAGCGTTGACCTTGACTTATAATCATCATTTAAATTAGGCTTAACACAAAAATATAATTACCGCGCTTACGTTTTTAATTAATTCATTTCTTTGCTTCACATTTTGTGACGTTCTTTTTAAATCTTAGTAATAACTCATACATACGTAAAGACATAGTTTTCAACTAGTTTTTTCTGGCATATGAACTAAAATATGATTCTGCTAGCACTCTCAGTTGATCACAGTTGAAGTTTGAAACTCGAATCTTTGAACTCACAAAAATTCCCGGTCCACGGTTTCCAGGGCAACATCTCTGCGCAGGGCAAGCTGCTCCTGCAGGAACCTATGCTGGTGGCGGAGGGTAGCGGTGACAAGAGCAAAGAACTGCACGTATTCCTGTTCGAACAGTGCATGATCTTCAGCGAACCTGTGGGAAAGCGCTCGCAGTTCTCTAGCCCGAACTATAACTACAAGACACATGTTTTGGTGAGTAGTTGTGTTGTTTAGAATGTTTCAGTTCCTAGTAAGTTCGTACTAGCGCTCGTCTGTGAGTTCGTTGTTATTTTCGAATTTCGAACTAATATTTTTATCGGTATTCAAAAATTTCATCCAACTTCAATCAGCCTTCTTCGCGTGATTAAGTAACAATCATATACACTTTAATATTTAATATACGAAGCACGGCGCCCTTTCGTTCGTAGGACTGAAACATTTACACAGCGTAGTTAAATTCATAATTCAAATTCTATTTCATGCATGAATATGTAGATATGGTTTGAATGTATTTTAGCAAATCCGTTATAATTACTACACAGGTAAACAAAATGGAGCTCGAAGAACTCGAAAACTCAAACGCCTTCATGGTGCACTCGGTGGAGCCGAACAAGCCGCGCGTGTCGTACGCGTGCCGCGTGCCGGAGGCGCACCGCGGCACGTGGACCGCCACGCTGGCCGGCATCCTGCAGTCGCAGCGCATGTTCGGCGACGCCCTCGAGAACCCTGGCCTGTACCTGCGCGAGCTCACCCGCGACGTCCCGCACCAGGCGGCGTAAGTCTTCTTCTGAGGGACAACGATCGCCTATACTAACAACTGCTTGCTAATGAAGGATGGGTTTATTTTTAGTTGCGTTCCATTTGTTATTATATGGGTATTTTGCCGCGATTTTGGTCGACCGTGAAGTTTTGGTGCGTTTATTGTACTCTGATGGGTAAAGTTAAACCCATGCACAGAGATTAGTTTGTCCCCGATCGATGAGAAATGCCACCCGTGTCCGTTCAAATTAGTTCCAAATTCGACAGATTTTCAGGCGATTTCTATGAAAGGACACTAACACTGTATTTAGCATCCCTTCTACTAACATATGTAACTCTTGAAATATTGTAATATTTACTGTTTTTAGTTATAACCTAGCGACTTAAAATTGTATTGTGTTGGTGATTAAATTGGGCTTATTGTGAAATTTTGCATTCTGCTATAATTTAGAAACCATTTTTATATTTAAAAACTTTGTTTCATGACTCGATAATGTTTGCTTTGGTAATACTTTACTAAGTATCAATTTAGTCTTATTCAATTAATTTCTTAGGGTGAGTTTCCCCCCACGCTCAGTTATGGTTATACTCAAAATTAACTTTCCCAAAAATAATGTAAAAGATGTTAAAATTCAGCAGTTGTGTGTTGCACTATAATTTTGTTCGTTATTGTATAAGTCTACGTGTCTTTACTTTGGCATTTAATTTGACCAAAACTAAAGCACTAACCGGTCAAAATCGAGCAGTTACGGTTAGCGTCAGCTGTGTGGTCATTGTAACTTGCTGAAATGTTTCTACCCATATTTGACTTAACCGGCAATATGACGGCTTTGTTATAGTTATCGCTATATGGTGAAACTGACCATTCCACTCTTTTCTATCACCATGACATGAAATGTCATCATGATTTGTAATATCAAATATATTGAAAGAACGACTATGCTAGTGAGAAATAATAAAGTATGACGTTAACGTTGCCGAAACAGGTAAAAAAATTGTTATACTTTAAATGCGTTATCTAACCTTGTACATCTAGAAAATTGAAGTATTTCAAATACCAACATACACGGCATTCTGCTCCATCTTTAACATCCAGAGTGTACACTTACTAATTACACTCGAGATATTACACTCTTTAATATCTTTGACGTCATCGCCTACGTAGGAGAGAAAAAACATCGAAATTATATATCTAATGATAAATGTTAGAGTTGTGTCGTTACACAGAAAAAATATCAATGTATGAATACACAAATTCGCAATAATAAATACATTATTATCAAAATAACTAAAAAAACGTAAAAGAAAACAGTGAGAATATTTCAAATATAATCTTATGACACTCGAGAATAAATAAGTCATTTAAAAAATACACTGGAAACAATATCAACGTAAACTCAGGCAACCTGCCAAAGTAAGCATATTAACAATGCTCTACTGCGTGTTACTATTGGTTGAATGAACATTACAAATTGAGCTTTGCGAGGGAGACAAATGGAAACGCAAGATTGTTTGTACTTTTACCACATATTTTGCTGCGTCACTTACAATTGTTGACAAGCTCATCGAACCTTAGAAAACCCTCCAGTAAACTATATTTTAAAACAATTATTTGAAGAAACGACTCTAGTTTACCACACATTTCCACTAATGCTATTTTATACGTCGACGTTACTATTTTATTTAAACAAAAATTAAGAATAAGTTTATGATAATACAATAGAAAAATAATCCTTGCATGATGTGTTCTGATAGTCCTCAGTACGTAATCGGATAGTACTCTGTGAATGTGCTTTATAATTGAGAAGGCGATGTGATTAGAATGATAATAATTTATAATTAATTTAATTTAAATATATTCAAATTGTATTTGTAAATATTATTCATGAAATCTGTAAATGTTAAACTTTACTTCATCGTTCTTTTATCAAAATGTTAGAGATCAATTTTTGGTTACTTTTTATTTATTGTAAATAAATCAAACTGGACGTTAGACTCATGTCTTTATGTACGGAGTACCTAGTTTAGGACAACTAGGCTGCAACTATCTGGCCACAGGTTAAAGCTGAACTGAGTTTGGACGACTGACAGTATATGTTTGACTGATATAATTTTAATCACTGAACGCAGCTTTAACTTTATTACTATGCCATTCAAATGTGACCAGACTAACATTATACTTGAGAAATATCCTTTTAATTTTGATCGAATTTTATTCACACCATGTATTCGCTATAAATATTGACTCATATAAGCTGTGGCTAGGGTAGTTTCTATTTCAATGAATCTACTCAGCACATGGCTGCTGAAGTATCAACTCTTACTATCGTAAGACTTCTACGCTATTCACTTTAAAATTAACAATTATAAATAAGTGTTTAAGTGAACCATATATTGCTGATATAACGTATGCTCTTCTTATATTAGTATTGTTAAAAAAATTGTCCATTATAGATTATAACCACATTGGAATTGATATTTAGATATATTTATTTCGAAGTTTTAATACTAATGTTTAAGGCAAACTTAGTAGTAGCTTAGTACTAAAATATCATTTATTCCAGGACAATTCAAGTGCACTATACTCTAGTTTTATCTTTATGTGTAAATTTCCAAGACTATACAAATATTTCTAACCTTAGTTTAAACTTTATTCTTTGATTTAGTGTTTAAGAAACACCACTATTCGTACATCAAGATTGCTGTAATGAATTGTCAAACTCATTACCCTTTTTTTTAAACTCACTTTTTACTAAATTGATTACCCTTGGCACCAAGTTCTGTGAATATCGTAAGCAATAAACCGAATAATAATAAAAAAAAAGTGTTTGAAAACATGAATTATACGTACTTAAGTGGTGTTTCTTGTTAGTTATTTTCCATAAGGTTGGTCGTAAACTGGCAATCACTTTGCGTAGCTACTTATTGCCCAAAATCGTTAGATATGCGGAACTTCAGTGAAGGAATAATGTACCGTGTTCTGTCATAATACGGAATTAAGCAACACCATAGTCTACCGCCAGAAGGGAAAAGACAGTATTCTTTATTTAACCTATTGTATTTAATAGCAACAGTTTTAATACTGATTTAAATAAATTACATTAGTATTAAAAATGTTCTTATACAGTAAATTAATTAATTTAGGTAGGTAATATTTTATATTGTAACTTCTATACACATTTTAAATTGTAGGACTTAGCATTACCAACTTGTAAATTTTAGACGCTTAAATTGCAAGCGTTTCCTAATACAACCGAATCTACCATACTTAGTAGAATAGAGATAAAGTTGCCGAAGGGGCACTTGTGTTGGTGTTATATTAATGTCATTGTTATCATTTTATTATCGTGTCATCAGAGCTTGTTTCGTGGAGTATATGTGTGCCTATTTTATCTTTCAAATTCGGTTTCGCGTTATAAATTATACTTTAGTGTTCACGCTTATTTTCTGCGAAAATATCAGAAATTTTATACAACACTTGAACTTTATACTAAACGACATAGAAAATCGCTTCTCGGCCAACTTAGGTCCACATTTTAACTAGTTTTTGTTGAGAAAAAAGTTTAACAAAATACTATTTATGACCTTTTGGTTTTCTATGAACATAATCCCCAGAACAACATAAAAATAAAATTATGTTATACAGTTAGTAAGCACCAACATCAAAGTTTGTATTTATTCGTAGTGCTTGTAGAGCAGAAAATTTCTTTTTATTAATAATAAATGTATGAGGTAAAGTAGTTTGCAAAATTACCTTTTATTAAACATAACGGTCAATGTATAACATTAATGTTTATAAGTTTTTCCTTAAATTTTTTTTATAAGTTTTTTTTAAACATTGTTCCTACTTGGATCAATGTTTATAAAATCAAAGTGCACAAAACAGTGATTAATCATTAATTCCTGTCAAGAAACTTTCATGCTGAATTATTAGCAGTTCAAGAATTCACATTAGTTATATCATTCTGCTGTTTTATTGTATTTTCTATTCCGTAAAAGTATAGGTTCAAGGTAGAATTAAGTAGTCACAGAATATGTGTAGACGAAAATATTATTCCATAGCTGTTGACTTGTATCTTATCCTCTCAGCTTTACCTCGGACCACACACTAATTGAGCTGACGTTTCCTATTTAAGGACACTTTATCTCGTATTAAGCTGTTTCATACATTCTTAGATAAGTTTAACATATCTAAATAATCAATGAGCTCGAATCATTACAGACAAAATTCAAATTATTTTTACATAAAACTAACATTCAACTATCTGATAGTTAAATCTTTAGGAAATTATTACATACATTTAGGAATAATTATGTATATTGAAAGGGAGCTCAACATTATAATATTCAATCTTGAATGTCTATTTCTAATAATATATTATTATGTGAGTAATAAATGACAGTGCGGTTAAGGTTCCATACAGAATTTGAACCATGTATTGGATGTAAAACCAATTGTATTCTATTAAGAGGCGTTGTTTTGTTGCATTTGTTACTGCCTTCTGCTGCTTTTTGTTAATGTAATCATGAAACCAGTAAATTGGGGCCAAATGATTTTGATCTTGTAACAGTTCTGCTACACGCCACAATTAGAATAATATTAATCAAAATATGTAGTCTTGATTAAGGTTATTGCAGGATATGCTTACACTTTGGCTTTTGGTGTCAATAGCTTAGGTTCTAAGTATATTACTTGGCAAGATGTGCTAACAAAATTATAATGTGATATTATTTTCGTAGATAATTTACATATGCTTTTAACAGCACAATAGAGCTATCCGCTTGATGTGCACATTAAGAAAGATTATATTTATTTGCGACTGATATAAATAATATTTTGCTAATTAATCTTTACTGCATTTAATAGGTAAGTTGTTTTGGCTATGATAACATTGCACATGTAAAATGTTTGTCTGTTTTCCTACACCTTGTTACGTTCTATATTCATACGTTCGTGTCAAAGCCGTTACAATTTATTTTTGCACTAACCAATATGTAATAAAATCTACTTCAGGATTAATAATATTTCTGTCATGTTTTAAAAATGATTACCTATGTTCTTTTAAAAATGATGTATGAATTACTTTAACTTTTAGAAATGGATTTTACTGATAAACCGTTCATCGTTCAAGATATAATCAGGAAACGCAATAGATTCACTTCCAATCTGCTTTAAACAGAACTCCTTAAATCTAAACTAAAAGTTTTGGTGCAATAGTTTGTCAGAGTCGAATTCATTATCTCTGTATATATTTGCGTAGTTCTGATTATATTAAAATATGTATATATTATAACTAACTTATACCGCTGTAATACTTAATCTGTATCTTAATTGAGTAATCAATAAATGTGAAATAAAATTGCTTGTGGTTTTCGCTTTGACCTGCATGCTTTTTATATTTTGAGTTTTTTCTAGTTTGTTTTAATCGGTGGCCCAGCTTAACGCTAATCAACTACACTGATACTAATGGTATTTTCGGGCACATTGCCTCCAACCCATGTCAAGTGAGATGATCTTTAGAAATTATTAATCTTCAGATTGTCAGAAGACTCTGATCACTGTAATATTTCACTGGCATAAAAAAAACGATTATCTGCTGTGTTTAATTTATCGCGTAGTATTTTCTATTTTTTTCTTTGGTACAGACTCAAAACAATAGTTCCTGTAAAGTAAAATAATTTTATTTAGTAAATAACATTTGTCCTTTTATGTACAGTGGCTTTAGTAAACCACAACGCTATTACTTTTATAGCAATAAACCAAATTGTTTGAAAACAAATGTAAAGTAAATGCAACATAAGCTGGACCGCCACATTTTCCCATCCTTTTGTTTTGTTTTTTTTTTTTATTGAATGTGTCCCCTTTTCGGTTTTGGTGTAGCGAGGGTTGGTGCGGGCTGCGCAAGACGGAGAGCGTGCCGCCGGGGCTGGGCGGGCGGCTAGGCGGCGAGCGTGCGCGTACGCAGCGACCGCACCAGAAAGCCAACACCATCAACCTGCCGACCGGCCCGGCCGCCGCCGGCGACCGTAAGAAGGCTGCGCACAGCCCCACCTCTCCGACGCCGCCGCCGCATGCCAATGTAAGTGTACTCACGAAACATACGTTTCGTCTAGACACAGAAGGTATGCAAAGCGCGTAGAGTCAAGTGATGTATGCCTTACGGTACTTACTTCTCACGGTATAATTGGTTGTGAGTGTGTTATGATTAGTTTCACTTCCACATTGTGTCCTGGGTTCTATGCTCTAAGCAACCCTTTCTTATTGTGTAATATGTTCTCACCTAACTCATATATTTTGAACAAAACATTGAGGCAACTTTCACATTAATAACATGATTTCTAAAAGATATAATAAATAAAAAATTTGGTCTTACTTCTGTCTAATTAAAATGGCACTGGTTACCTTTCTTAGATTATTTTGGGACTTTGACCTATTAATCTGCATGCGAAGATCTAAAAATGCACATAATATCATCGGTAAACAAGCACACAGTACTTTCGTTGTTAAATAACGTCCGTTCCCATGGAAATAATTAAAGCAATTGTCACACTGGATGCGTCTTGCGGCATATCCTCTGTGAACATTATTTGCATTTTATATACATACATCAAAAGTGTCTAGGGATTAAGTACCTTTTAGAGTATTTCTGCAAATTGATTCTGTTTAGGAATTTTGCTACAAAAATAAATAAGTTTGTTTTAACTTCAATTTTAAAGAGAAAATCGACTGATATCTTACATTTTCATAAATTCATAAAAATTTCTGCATCGGGCCGGTAAAAAATTACACTGATATAGAGAGACGACGTCATTTTACCCGAGAGGAGATGATGAGAGCCATCGGAATGTTGAAAGCTGGCTCCAGGCAACAAACTACCGCAATGAGGTAGGTAACTAGGCTCCACAGCTCTTCAGACCTGTTAATTTGCGGTCAAACCATCCGAAATCGTTTACGTGAAGAGGATCTGCGTTCCCGAAAACGACTGAAACTCTTACCTGTGGCACTTTGCAATCGCCCATTATAAATGGACCCTATGCCCGTTTAGTCAACGCCCGCATCAATGAACAAAGATTTTGGGAGCAAGAAGAATGGCTGTGTGCTTTTCCAATGAATCTCGTTTTGGAATGAGGCCGGATATAAGACGCATTTGGAAACCCCAGGACGTCATGTACGTTTAAGATTTTGTCAGGGAGTTCATCCGTATAGTGGACCAATAACAGTGATATGGGCCGGTATTTAGATCAGTGGAAGAACCAATCTCATTTTCGCGCAAATAAATTGTCAAACAATGGTGCCGATTCTGTTTCCACAAAATAAACTTAACTAGACTAAACTTGAACTAAATTAAGTTTATTCTTGTTTGCTATTCAGAAAACGAAGGACTAGACCAACATTTAGTTTGACAGGACTATAATTATTTTAGTTACTCAATTTAGTTTAGGCTGCACATTTGGTATTCTGTTGCACCTATTTTACATCATATTCTTCATCACTTTCATTCAACCATCATTCATCAAATTCTGACTAAAATGAGAATTGTCAGACCAATTTTAATCTACATGTCGAGAGGTGTGGAATAAACTATACTATGTAAAAAAGTGTCGCGACGAGACGAACGTGTAATTCGTTGTACAGTTGATAAAGTTTATAGTTTCGGCATTTATTAGCTTTAGCCTCAGGATATTTTCTGCTATAATAAGATACATAGTAGGGTTTGTACTTCCTGAAATTGTCAGTGTCTTCTTCCGTGCTGATCTCTTCCTCGGTACTAGCTTTACACTCCTCATCATCTTTCAACGTCTTCTTTTTTCGTTTTCCCATTATGTACAGTTATTAAAACACGAAAAAATAGTAAAAATAAGTGAAAAATATAATAATTTGAAAAATAAAATTTTAACTGCCACCTCTAACTTTCGAGGTTTTGAGGCAAAATTTATGGACTTTAGTGATCAATCGTTCATTTTTGTCTAATGAACACACTTCTTTACGTGATTTTTGGAAAATGGTGGCAACATCTGAGTTTTTAATTTAGTCAAAATCAACTTAGTCCTGCCATTTCATAAACTAAATTTAGTTCGAAGTTAAAAACAGCATAGCAATTTGACCAAATTAAACTAAATTGGAAAAGTTTCAGTTATATTTTAGTTTAATCTGTTTTCGGACAGTATTAGCATTATTTTGTGATCATGTGCATCAAATGGACTGTAGTGATAAAGAGAACCGAATCGCTGTGATTGCATTACATAAAGTAGGTATGGAGCTAAATACAATTTTTGAAACTGTTTATACGCTTGGTATTCGTCAAATGTTTGTGTACTGGGTTATTGATAGGTAAAATGAATCCTCCTCTGTTTATGACCGAAAAAGATCTGGCCGTCTACGTAGTATTCGTACGAAAAAGGCAATCAAAGCAGTAAGGGAAAGAATTCGAAGAAATCCTGTAGGAAAGCAAAAGATTTTATCTCCGAAAATGAAGATAGCACCAAGAACTATGTAACTTATTTTAAAAGATGTAACTATATGTAATGTAATGTAACAGGACTTGCAGCCTGTAAGAGACGCAATGCTCATTTCTTAACTGATAATTTAAAAAGAATAGGGTCGTAAAATCAAAATTACTACTAAAGCGGTACGCAAAGGTAGATCACAGAAAAATGTTGTTGCAGAAAAACGAATGAGACAATTTTTACAATGGCCGTGTTTATGCTCAAAGCTCTAAAGAAGCTTCCCAATTAGTCAATAGAGTACAACGTGGGCATTATCCGACTTCAGTGATGATTTGGTGGGGTGTTAGCTATGAAGGAGTGACTGAGCCATATTTTTGTGAAAACGGTATCAAAACATCGGCGCAAGTGTATCAATACAAAATAAGTGTATCATACTAGCAAGACTCATCGCCGGGCAGACTAACGACTTCATCAGAGCTAAAGACTTGCGGTCATCTAGTCCCCATCTTAATCCGCTGGATTATAATTTATGGTCACTTTTAGTGAGTATGGCTTGCTCTAAACGCCATGATAATTTGGAGAACCTAAAACAATCCATACGATCGGCAGTGAAGAATTCCCCATGGAAGGAGTGCGTGCTTCTATTGATATCTGGACTCAACGTTTAAAGGACTGTTTTGCAGCCAATGGAGACTACTTCGAATAAGCTGTGTAAATTTTTTATGATTTATATTTGTGTATTATTAATAATAATAACAACAAATGTTACGTGCAATAGAAACAATTTTTTTCTTTATAACAATATTTATGGTAAAACTAAGTATATTTAGGGCCCAGTCATTGTAGCCATTTTTACACGGATACGCTTAGGTTGCTGAGAATTCGATACATTCCTTTCTGGGGGTTAAAGTGGAGCTTATTGACGATAAATGGTACACCCAAGCCGGATATGGCTATTTCCTGAGAAAATTTTATAAATTTGAATTTGACATAAAAGAGTTGTGTCCTTTTCTTCAATTAAAATAATTTTTTTAACGTTTTGGAACTAAAGTTACTCATTTAAAGGCGTAAAGAACAAAAGAACGCAAAATATTTTAGAAAAAAAACTCTGATTGTGTTAAGCATACACATAGTACAAATTGTATGGAATGTATCGTACAAAAGACTTAAATAAATTCCTTATTTTATGAAATATGTAAAATGGTTACTACATCTTGTCAAAAGAACAAATTATAACATCAAAAAGAAGCTTTAATGCACATCGTTTACTTTTGAGGTCGCTCGTACCATAGAACCTACTGAGGCCACAATTAATACAATTGATGAGCTCAGGGAGCGGATATTGTGCGCTGCGCAACAAATACAAAAAACGTAACCTCTCGTATTACGACAACAGAAATGCTAAAGAGACTTCGTGCTTTGGGAATCCTGGCTCTAATTTTGAGCACGACCTGTAATTATTGTATAATTCTGTTAAAATTAAATAATTTTACTCCTCTATTATTTTTACCAAAAAGAGCTGGCTTTATTTTTTATTTTTATTTTTTTAAAGGTAATAGATTGAGTTATCTGTTGCTCCATTTTATATAGATATTAACATGAAGAATTATTACAGTATTGTGTACGACTCATTCCATAAAATTTTATTTCGTTAACTTAACAATAATCAGCGTGAATTTGTTCTTTTGAAAAATATTTTGTGCTCTCTAGTTTTCTACAACTAATTTAACTACGTTAATTTAGACCGATGTTTTTTTGAGGAAGTAATGCTATGAAAATGTTGTAAAATGTGAAAAACCAGCAAAGTGGAAAAAATTATTTTCACGGAAAAAATAAGTAACATATGCTTTTCTGTGAAAAATATATATTTTTTTTCGGGATTATTTGGTATAACCTAAATGTTAAAAATATCTTAGAAACTAGCCATTTGCGGGCTAGGGTGTCTTTACCTATGAAATTGCCGTTTTTCACGAAATAAATGAACCGTAATTTTTTTATATATTTTTTATTTCTATTTTTCAAAATAATCACCCATGCAATCAATGCATCTTTGCCAACGCATTGGTAGCTTATCGATGCCTTTCTTGAAGAAATCAGCTGGACGGGAGGCAACAAATTCTTCAAAGGCATTTTGTACTGCCTCTCGGGTATTGAATTTTTTTCCCGCCAAGAAGTTATCCAAATTCTGGAAAAAGTAGAAGTCTGTAGGCGCAAGGTCTGGTGAGTACGGCGGATGACGGAGAACTTCCAACCCCAACTCTTGTAGCTTGGAGACCGTCTGCTGTGCAGTATGAGGACGCGCTGTTATGAGGCAGGAGGTTGGAGAGTTTTTAAAAAAAACTCTTTTATTCGAAACACACTTGTTTATTGTAAAACTTTCCAGAGTCACAACTTTTAATTAGGGATGTTGATTAGTGTTGTCAGTTTGGAGTCTAAACGCGCACTGATCGTTAAAAACAAATTATGTTTATTTACATAAACTAAAAATGATGCACAAACAAAATTAAAGTAGGACGTTAAGTAGTAAACAACTAAAAATGTTTGTTCAGCAATATACCCATACTAGGGTAGGATATAACAGCCCCCCGGTTAAGACGGAGCTTTATCCCTTAAAATGGAAAAGCGAAGTTAATAAAACATTCCAAAAATAATCAATATCCCTTTACAAAACTATAAAATAAAACAAAGACACATGAGAATAACTTCAAAATTAAAAACACAAAACATAGCTTTAAATTTTACAATTTAAACATAAAACATGAAATAAAGATTCAAAAGAAACAGTACACATTTGTTATAAAACTAAAAATTATCAATATTTCTAGAGGATGAACTAAAATTAAGTTTTTTAAGATTACATGAAGATTCAATAGACTTATGATCTTCTTCAGAAGATGCATCAGAAGTAATTTCAATAGAGTTTGACAATTTAGACCGATTTCTAATATTCTTTTTATTATTACATTGGTTATAGATGCTTATACAACATAAACTTCGGTTATTAGTAGAACAATAAAAATATCTAAATACCTTGTAAAAAATGTAAAGTAAAATACAAACAATTAGAAAATATGTAAAAGAAGAATAATATGTACCATAACGTATAAAATGTGACTCCTGTTGAGCCTTATTTATTTCATTTTCTAAATAATCAAGTTTATGCGAAGTGTATTGTAAATTATCTAAATTAATATTCGACAATTTAATAGGCAATAAGTGCGGTAAAGTATGATTAAAATTTTCCTTTTTACAACATTCGTCGTCCAAAATATTAAAATTGATATTAATATTACTTTTAACATATAATTTCTTAGAACTAGAAGGTAAAAGTTGGTTTGTTTTCGAATAACCGATACAGTTGTCGGTAAGTTTCACAATACCTGTACCTAATAAAGTCTGGTCATACATTTTATCATCGCATTTAATTGTTAGTTTACATGGTTTGGATTGAACAAAGATCCACTTGTTATTATTCAAAATTTGCCATATGTCAATTAGACCATACAAAAGTTTGCTATTGCATTCAGCTGGCAAAGATAAGATGACTTCTGTTAATAATTTACTTTCACAACAAGGATTATTTATACTTGAACGGATATTTATTAAAGGACAGATAGAAAGTTCATCATTTATTAATTTACAATTATTAAAATCATCAATAAGAACATAACTTAGCTTATCGTCTGATAAGGCTATATAAGGCTTAGAAGGTTGGATCAGCGAAAATGTATTGACCTTCTGATCATGAGGAGTTGGTAAAGGTATATTTTTATAAACAATATACCTTTCATTATAAATTAAAGGAATTTCTAATGTAAAAATAATCTTTTCATTGTAATAAAAACAAGTTAGTTTGGACACATCAATTATCGTGTTAATGTTTGCAAGTGATAACGATACTGGGAAGTCAGTAAGTTTATTTATGAAATGACCATTGTTAACTAATTCAGAATACAGCTTATTTGGACTTAATACAGAAGGGTGTAAAATATTTACCTTCGCAAATAAAATAGAGTTAAGAATTACATCTAAAAAGTTAGAGATAGTTATTAAAGAACTCTCCACTAAATTAACTAAGCTATTTATTCTTGTTACATAAGATAATTTATTGTTTTGATCTGTAACTTGAGTAAGAATATTATTTAAAATTGATAAATGAGAATTTAGTTTAACTTCATTATCGTTAAGTTTACGTATAGTAGAATTAAAAGTATTTAAACTAGACTGGTGACGCGGTTCATAAGCTAATTAGATATTTAAGTAGTGGACTGTATGCGGTTGATTAATAATTTTAAATTGAATTGCTAACACCTTCAGATATGAATAGGAATAAGGAAAAGAAAGATAGGTACCTGTGGTTGCACGTGGCTCGTTGACATGAACGAAACCGGCGCCGGCGATCACACTTGTTAGGGTGAATTTGATGATATTCAATTCTATCATATGGATTCACATACGTCATAAAGCACTTAGATAAATTTCACTGCACATAGGTTCACTGATAACTGTCCAACATTTGATTTTGCGAGCGAGAGATTGCGTGCGAGCATTTCTTCCAAAAACGACGCAAATACAATGGCGACCGACAGGCAAGTGAGGGGAAGGGGCGGGGGATGAGGAACGGAAGGAGTTAGCAATTTTAATATGAACGAAAATGACAACTATTCGCGCGCGATATTTGAAAACTATAAACTATTATATTGCGGCGCAACCATTCCCCCCCGGCTTGAAGGGTTCCCTTCAAAAAAAATATATATATATATATTACTAACTAAAGAATGAATTGCTATATACTAACAAACTACTAAACGAAAACCTAACCTAACTGCAACAACAACAATTCTACTGGTTAGGTAAGGGACAGAGCCGCACTACCGGGCGTAGATACGAACCGGTCGCGGTCTTGACGCGAACGACGCGAGTTACACCGTCAGCTCCTGGAAAGACCTCCTCAACAACCCCTAAAGGCCAGTGAAGCGGAGGAGCGTTTTCGGTCGAGAGAATCACGACAGTGCCGACTGTAATTGGATTAACTGACGTATTCCACTTTTCTCGAGACTGCAACGTATGCAGATATTCTGTTCTCCATCGTTTCCAGAATGACTGGACAAGTTTATCCAGTAATTCATGGCGCGGAAGTAAATGAACTTTAGTCTCCGAAATATCCTTCGCGGGTAAATATTTTAAAGGTGTTAAGTTAAGGAAGTGCGCGGGAGTCAAAGCTAATTGTTCCGACGGATCACTGGACAGTGTACGACATAAAGGGCGAGTGTTCATAACCGCTTCGATTTGAGCGAGAACGGTACTTAACTCTTCGAATGTTAGAATTTGGTCACCAATGACACGGTATAAATGCGTCTTGAGACTCTTTATATTGGTTTCCCAATTTCCACCAAAGTGACTCGCTGCAGGAGTGTTTAGGGACCAATTGATACGATTTTGCGATAACATTTGTCCGAATTCTGAGTTAAAATGTTTTGAAATTAAAAAAGAATGAAGTTCCGAGAGTGTGCGTTTGGCACCAATGTAATTGGTGCCATTATCCGAATACATGTGACTAACTGGTCCACGGCGAGATAAAAAACGTTTAAAGGCTGCCATGAAACAAGTAGTACTCAAGTCTCCAGCTAATTCTATATGTACGGCGCGAGTCGTCATACAAACAAACAGGCAGACGTAAGCCTTAGTGGCGCGAATGCCACGTCCACGAGTTATAGTGACCTTAAGCGGCCCAGCGTAGTCCGTACCGGTGTGAACAAAAGGTTTAGCTGATTGAACGACACGACAAGTTTTGTGTTCAGCCATTTCCGGGAAAGTTGGCTTAGGTTTAAAACGGAAACAAGGGAGACACCTATGTACCCTTCTACGAATAACACTACGTGCGGACAGTATCCAATAATTTTGGCGTAAAACAGACATTAACAAGTCTGGGCCTGCATGACAGTTAACCTTGTGATGATAATCCACTAAAAGATCTACAACGTGATCCCCTTTTGGTAGAACAATAGGATGTTTCTGACCGAAGTTTAAATCAGATTGGCGCAAACGACCACCAACCCTAATCAAGCCATCGCTCAAGAACGGTTTGAGACGTTGAAAAACACGTGAACAAGATTTGTCAGCTTCTAAATTTGCGATTTCCTGTCGAAAATGAGTGATTTGTAATTCACGAAGTACTAAGCGTTCTGCGTGATCTAAATCAGCTGCGGTTATGAAGTCGCGTCGAGGTAACGTCTTCATAAAGCGACATACGTAAACGACGCAGCGTAAAAGCCTTGACCAAGAAGAGATACGTCTAGCTAAAGTCATAATAAAGGATTCTTCTCTTGGCTTTGATACAAGCAGAGTATGTTTTTTCTGTTCTGGCAGTTCAGAGACAGTAGACGGGTCGAATGAAATAATAGGCCATTCACACGGCTCTAATTTGGCCCAAGGAGGTCCATCAAACCAAAGCGGATGATCTATAATCTGAGCCGGTGTGAGGCCGCGTGATAAACAATCAGCGGGGTTAATGCAACCTGCTATGTGATAAAAGTTATGCGGCGGACACAAAGATTGTATTTTTGCCACCCTGTTAGCCACGAAAGTTCCCCATCGATGGGGTGAAGAGTTGATCCAACAGAGTGTCACTGTAGAATCCGAAAATGCATAAATATTGTCTATGGAATGGCGATTATTACAAGCTTCTATAACTGTTTTGATCAGCTTTGAAAGCAAAAGAGCTGCACACAATTCGAGCCGAGCGAGAGACACGACCTTACGGGGTGCTACTTTAGATTTAGCACTTATGAGATTGACAGAAATGTCACTGCCATTCTGAACATGGAAATAAACAACAGCCCCGTAAGCCCTTTCACTCGCATCAGCGAAACCGATTAAATTGACTACGGATTTTTTGGTGATTCCTACATGACGCGGAATTTTCAATTGCTCAAGTGCAGGCAATTCTTCTCTAAAACGAGACCATAGATTAACAATATTATCAGGGGGTGTATCATCCCAGTCACTATCACAAAGCCACAGTTCCTTTATGAGAATCTTGGCGTATAAAACTACAGGTGCGACAAACCCAAGAATATCCCATAGTCTTGCTACGCAAGATAATATAGTGCGTTTAGTACATTTTTCGGATGGCGTATTAATTTTAAAACTAAATAAATCAGTTGCAGGTGACCAACACAAACCGAGTATTTTGTGCAAGCCATTTGCATCAAACTGTTTGAGTGACGAGAGACGATGTGAAGAAGGAATTGAGTTTAAAACAGTTTGCGAGTTGCTTGTCCATTTCACCAGATCGAATTGGCCAGCTTTCATGAGAGATATTAACTGGGACGCGGTCTCGATGGCCTCGTCTTCGTTATCTACGCTATAAGCCACATCATCCATAAATAAACCAGTCTCTACGATGTTCTTCGCTTTAGGAAAGCGCACACCTTCGTCAGACGCGAGCTGTTTCATAATACGCAATGCATGAAACGGGCTTGACTTCAATCCAAAACAAACGCGGTTGAACTGATAGGTCTGTAAAGGATCTTCAGGCGAAAAACGATATAAGATGCGTTGATATCGGCGATCGGATTCGCGGACACCGATACACAAAAACATCTGGCGTATGTCAGCCGAGAGCACGAAACGAAACAAACGAAAGTTAATCAATATATTATACAAATTGCCTTGAAGGTTTTGACCATTGTAAAGAATGTCATTAAGAGACACAGACGTACTGGTTTTACAACTGCCGTCGAGTACGACACGTAATTTCGAAGTAATTTTATCCTCACGAATAACTCCGTGGTGAGGGATAATGTAATAAGGTAGGTCTCTAGAATCATCTGTTTCTGCTGGCGCAACCGATATGAAGCCTTTATCCAAATATTCATTAACCACTTCATCATAATGCCTTTTAAGATTAGGTGAAAACTGCATCTTGCGTTCGAGACAAAAAAAGCGCCTTTCAGCACTTCTACGCGAGTCTCCGAGGGAGTGAATATCACCTTTGAAAGGAAGCGCAACTGTGTAACGACCATCTTTATCACGAGTGGTTGTTTGAACGAAAATATCCTCGCATTCCTTGTCATCTAGACTAAGAATAGAAGATGCAGGTACGCTAACTTCCTCTAAATCCCAAAACTTATGAATAATTTGTTCTAATGGTTCTGACGCGCAACAGCAAGAAACGGTCGAAAAGTTAACGAAGTTAGCGGGTGCGGAACCAACGATAACATAACCTAGCACTGTTTCTAAAGCGCAAGGTGAAGTTTCTATAGGGTGACCTTGAACCCTGTGAGGTAGCAGGAGGTGCGGAAAGATCGAAGCACCGATCAACATATCAATACTACCGGGAACGGCGTAGGTATCGTCGGCTAAAGGTAAATTATCAAAATAAGTTAGTGCTGATGTATCGACTGATATAGTAGGTAAACGTTCTGTGACCTTGTCTACGACCAAGGACTCCATGTCGAAACTAATTTTACGATTAAAACGCGAGAAAAATTGTAAACCTACTGAACCCTGAATAGTTTTGCTTGACCCTCCTATTCCCTTCACAACAGTACAGGTAGGTCCTTGAGTGTTGAGACGTAAACGATTACAACACTCACGGGTAACAAAATTACTTTGTGATGCACTATCTAATAGCGCTCGAATACTATGTTCATTCCCGTGTACATCAAAAACTATTACTCGCGCAGTAGCCAGTAATACCGTACTAGGAACATGCGAAACAGATTTACTATCTGACAACGAACAAAGGGTTACATCTTCGGTACGCGATGGCGCGGGCGGGGTTAAAGACGAAACCGAAGTGTGTGCGTCGGTTGACGCTGAGGTGCGGGCAGGCGCGGGCTCATCGACGACAACGGCGGCGGCGGCGGCGGCGCGAGCGGAGCGAGGGCGCGCAGCGCGCGGTTCGAGCGCGTGCGGTGGCGGCGGCTGTACGGTTACAGCGTGCGACGAACTATTATTACCATGGAGCGAACTCGCAGTGGTTGCGAAATTATTAATTTCAAAATGTAACATAGTGTGATGTTTACTATGACACTTGTGACAACTACTATTAGAATTACATGCGGAAAGTCGATGATTTTTACTTAAACAATTGATACATAAATTATTTGTTTTGACAAATTTATAACGATCGTAAGGAGATAAATTTTGAAAAACGTGACATTTATACAAATGACCGTTATGGCTATGCGAATTACACAATGTGCAACTTGATTGAGTTTGCGCAGGTGTGGTATTAACGTAGGTATATGTTGAAGACCGATCCGATTTCGATACCTTATCCACGTTAACCCTTTTACTCGATTCTGGTTTGATATTCGAAGTGCGTTGTAATATTTTTATGTGATCGCGGACAAATCTAACTAAATCACAAAATGATGGTATATCGGACGTACGATTGTCCATTTCGAATGCGCGGGCGGTTTCAGAGTCTAATTTCTTTAACGCGAGATACAAAAACAAAAAGTCATCTAAGTCACCTAGCTTGAGGTTACGAAGTGCGGAAACTGAAGTAGCAAATTTGTCAAGAAATTGTTCTAAGTTGTGTGTACTTGCACTGGATAAGGGTTTCAAATCGAATATTTGATCTAAATATGAGGTTGCCAGAAGACGCTTATCTTCGTACTTACTAATTAAAGTGTTGAAAATAAGAATGTAGTTGTCGGCCGTCGGGTTAATGCCGGCGTAAACCGATTTTGCCTTGCCGGAAATTTTACCGATCAAATAGTATAATCTTTCGGCATCGGTAAGCGATGGGTTATCATGTACTGTGTTTTTAAAGTTAGCAAAAAATATCGGCCAGGCTTTAATATCAC
Organism: Marasmarcha lunaedactyla; assembly: GCA_923062675.1. Lineage (NCBI taxonomy): Eukaryota > Metazoa > Arthropoda > Insecta > Lepidoptera > Pterophoridae > Marasmarcha > Marasmarcha lunaedactyla. Next base: position 38,595,687 of record OV281339.1, on the reverse strand, counting down.
CATTAAAGTCCGGTATTTCGATTGGGGGTAGTCTAGGCCTATCGCTCCTGACTTGCTGGGTTACCGGTTTTACATCCGGAGACTGTAATGACCTTGCAACATGCTTAATTCGACAGTACAAGTCATCAAACGCATTGAGAGCTTGGTAAGATACCTCGAAATCGGGCTTTAACTCCAACTCCAAAGAATTAATTTTATCTAACAAGTTTTCGAAATCTAGACGCAATTTATCGATTGTTTCGATTTCACAAAGAAATGTTTCACGAGTTGCGTCGTCCGTAATGTTTTTAGAACGATTACAAATATCTTGAATACGTGAAAACATGGAATCCCGTTTAGGATACAATAGTTTTAATCGAGAAGCAGCCATAATTAAGTACGAGTTATATACGAGTAACTAACAAAATATTGGGATGCTGTGATTGAGAACAGATTATCTGCCTACGGTAGTATCTTTCTGTGCGGTGCGGTATAAACGAAACAAAACGAAATCCAGAAAGTACCTATCTACGCAGCGACAACTCTGTCCACTAAATACCTACCTGTAGTACCTAACAACCTAGCGGAAAACAACAAAATTTAGATAGTCAAGTACGTGGTAGGTATGTAGGTATTGTAACGAAAGTAAAGATCTATAAGAACACCTGTTTACCTAAAGTTCAATGATCTTCTGACCTATATTTGCGTTGCGAGTAGGTAATAACAATATTAGGTTATTACCGCTATGTTTTCTATTCGAAATATTAATATGTAGAAAATAGCGAATCGACAACCATAATTATGTGAAACTATGCCCAGTGTTTATTAATAACGAACTAAGATACTTACTAAATGCGAAATGATCAAATAACCAACAAATGCGTTGCGTTTGTACTTACGAAAGCAATGCGAAAACAACTAACAAATACGGCTCGACTGGACCAACAAATGGTGACGCGGTTCATAAGCTAATTAGATATTTAAGTAGTGGACTGTATGCGGTTGATTAATAATTTTAAATTGAATTGCTAACACCTTCAGATATGAATAGGAATAAGGAAAAGAAAGATAGGTACCTGTGGTTGCACGTGGCTCGTTGACATGAACGAAACCGGCGCCGGCGATCACACTTGTTAGGGTGAATTTGATGATATTCAATTCTATCATATGGATTCACATACGTCATAAAGCAGTTAGATAAATTTCACTGCACATAGGTTCACTGATAACTGTCCAACATTTGATTTTGCGAGCGAGAGATTGCGTGCGAGCATTTCTTCCAAAAACGACGCAAATACAATGGCGACCGACAGGCAAGTGAGGGGAAGGGGCGGGGGATGAGGAACGGAAGGAGTTAGCAATTTTAATATGAACGAAAATGACAACTATTCGCGCGCGATATTTGAAAACTATAAACTATTATATTGCGGCGCAACCATAGACTTAATTACATGGATATTATCCTTCATTAAATGAAATAATTCAGATTCGCTCTTTTGACAAACTTCAATAGCTGCGTCGTATTTTCGCGCATCGTCGGCGTCTAAAGTGCCAAAAAAGAATTTAAGGATTTCTCCTCCAAACTCTAATGATCTTTTATACTTAGTTGAGTTTCTCGGAATAACATGCGACAAAGAGTTTAATTTTTCATAATTCGACTGTAACAAATTTTCAATAGAATTTGTAATATCCTTACAATCAACAAAATCATTAGGTAAAGTTTTAAAACATAAGTTACTGGTTTTTATCAATAAATTTTCAATACTTTCAAGATGAGGTTTAAAAGATATAACGTCGACATGAGTAACGACTTTCCAAAAATTGTTATAAAAACTAATCGAAGTTGTGGGATCAAAGTATATCCCAGGACTATGAACTATCGGCGTCACCTTACTTTCGCTTACACAATGACGAAATAGTAATCTGAAAATAAAATTAGAATAGAAAAATAAACAACTTATTAAACTAAGTTTGAGCTGGTTTTATCTGATCAACGTGATATTTAACGTGTTTACGACCAATACTCAAAGTTACATTATTTTGATTATTAACCTTAACTATCTTAAAAGGGCCTTTCCACACTGGGGAAAGTGCTTTACGTAACCTATGGTGTTGCTTAAGATACACCATATCTCCTAATTTATATTGAACTGATCTACTGGAAGAATCATAGTATTGCTTGGAATTTTCCTTACTTTTCAAAATATTTTCTAAAGCTTTTTCTCTACTAAATCTCATCCTATATTGTACTGCTCTTACATATTCGTTATAAGTAACATTATCATTTGTTTCATAAAGAGAATTAGGTATGTTCGGTTTATGACCGTATAATAATTCGAAAGGAGTGTACTGAGTAGTACTATGAGGAGTAGTATTGTAACATAATATGGCTGTGGCTAGATAACAGTGCCAGTCATTTTGGTTTTCGTTAACAAAAGATTTTAAATATTCTTTCAATGTAGCATGACTCCGTTCGAGTGCTCCATTCGTTTGAGGGTGATACGGAGTCGAAAATAAAGATTTAATTTTAAATATTTCTGTAATTTGCTTAAATAACTCTGACGTAAAACAAGTCCCGAGATCTGTTAAAATCATTTTCGGTATTCCGAATAGGGACATAAAATGAACTAAATTGCGAGCTACCTCCTCACTTGTAGCTGATATCATAGGATATGCGCATGAAAACTTTGTTAAATCATCTTGTAAGGTTAAAATAAATCTGAATTTCTGAAAACCTGCTTCTGGTAAAGTACCAACGATATCTAAAGATAGGCGCTCAAAAGGCTTCGTACTTGAAGATGTAATAACCATCGGAGCTTTATTACTTTTTCTTAAAGGTTTGTTTACTTGACAAAGCCTACAATTTTTAACATAATTTTCGATGTCCGATCGCATCGACTTCCAATAATAAGAAGCTTTAATCCTGTTAAACATTCGATTCATGCCGGGATGGCCCGCTATGGTTGAATCGTGATTTTCTTTTAAAATCTTCTGTACTTCTGCTGGAGTAGGATAAATTAATTGATTTTTGTAAATATGAATTCTTATATTAGTATTGTGAAATACAAAATTAATAATATTGTAAACCTTAATAAAAGATATTTTAGAGTAAGGTTCAGAAAAATCTGAAATTGCTAAGTCGGTTAAATCAGGATATTCTTGTAAAATTTTATCTCTAAGTTTAATTAATAAATTGTAAATATCTTTATAATTAGTTTCATCATAATGATGCACCTTCGTAAATAGAAAAAAGAATGTTTTATTTTTGTTATCAATCGATAACAACGAACCGGCCTCGCGCTCGGTATTTAAAAGCTCAGCAGAATTCTCGAACTGTGATAATATTTCTTCACAGTTGGGCATAGAATAATCGAAATCTAAAGAGATAGGACACGCAATCGCATTATACTTACATGAATGTAAGTTTTGTAAATGTTCTTCAATTTTAGTATTAAGGTCGGGTAAATTTTTTGTAAATTGTTTTTTCCAATAGTCTTCGTAACTACACTTATTTAAATTATTTAAATCTATAATGTTAATGGGAATTCTGGATAAAGCGTCGGCGTTTGAGTTTAATTTGCCGGGCTTATAAACTATTTCGTAATCATATTCCTCAAGTTTGAGGCGCCACCGGATTAATCTGCTGCCGGGGTCTTTTACATTAAAAAGCCACGTTAATGGGCGATGATCCGTTACGATCTTAAATTTAGTCCCATATAAATAAGGACGAAAGCTTTTAACTGCAAATAAGATAGCTAATAACTCTTTTTCTGTGGTTGAGTAATTACATTCTGCTTTATTCATTGTTCTAGACGCATACGCGATAGGTTTGTCCTTGCCTACAGGACCTTGTGAAAGTACAGCACCAACCGCAAAATTACTCGCATCGGTTGTGACAATAAAAGGTTGTGTAAAGTCTGGGTACTGTAAAAGTGGAGCTGAAATTAATTTCTCCTTTAAAATATTAAATGATTCATTTTGTTCATGAGACCAATGAAAATTCGCGTCCTTTTTTAAAAGTAAAGTTAAAGGTTTCGTTATCTTACTAAAATTATCTATAAATCGGCGATAATAGCCAACTAATCCTAAAAATGATTTGACTTCTTTAGCATTACGTGGAATCGGAAAATTAGAAACTGCTTTGACCTTGTCTGGATTAGGATGTACACCTTTATCAGAAATAATGTGTCCTAGATAAGCAACCTCGCGCCGCAAGAACTCACACTTGTCGGGCTGGAGTTTTAAATTAAATTCTCTAAATCTACTGAATACTATATCGAGTTTTTCAATGTGTTTCTCCAGGGTTTCCGAAAATATTACGGCGTCATCCAAATAAATAAAAGCATGAAGGCCTTGTAAACCCGACAGAACGGTATTCATTAACCGTTGAAACGTAGAAGGGGCATTTTTGAGCCCAAAAGGCATCCTAGTAAACTCAAAGTGACCTGAAGTGCCGTTAGTATTGATAATAGTGAAGCCAGTCTTTGCTGCATCTTCCTTTTTTAATAAACATTGGTGAAACCCGGAAACTAAATCTAGGGTACTAAAGTACTTAGAACGACCTAATTGGTCTAAAATATCATTAATTAATGGAATTGGAAAAACCTCGGTAACTGTTACATCATTTAAACGCCTATAATCAATAACTATGCGCCATTTTTTCTGTCCAGATGCATCTAACTTCTTAGGAACTATCCACACTGGGGCGCTCCACGGGGAAGTTGAAGGACGAATAATATTTTGGTCTAACATATTTTTAATTTGTTTATCAACTTCTTCCTTATGACATTCTGGTAACCTATAGGATTTCACGTTAATCGGTGGAGAATTACCGGTATTTATGGAGTGTTCGGCCGCATTAGTATACGATAACCGATCTCCTTCAAGATAAAAAATGTCTGAATATTTACTACAACATTCAAAAAGTAATTTCTTCTCTTCGTAATTCAAATGCTCGTGACGGATTAAATCAAGGACTCGTTTTTTACGGTCTGTATAATTAATAGATGTATGATTAATACTTTCAAAACAATTATGAACATTTTCAAAACATTGGTAATCAATCTGTGATAAGTGAACTTTAAAATTATTTATTTCGACTGGAAATTCCGTCGTATTCAAAATTGAAACGTTTACCCTTTTATTTGGTTTTAAAGATACCACACAATTAGCTAAATAAACACCATCACAAATTTTTTGATCTAATATGAGCGCTTCCTTAAGTTGAAATAGTTCGGAATCAGCGTTACTAACACAGCATTCTATCACAGTTTCGCTTCGTGCAGGAATGACATAAGTAACCTGATTGAAATGAATAGGTAAAATTGAACCGTGTATACATATTTCATTAGAACTATAATTAATATTGCAATTAAAGAATTGAAAAAAATCGTTACCTAAAATCCCGTCATATTGTAAATTAAGGTCATCATTTATTACATGAAATTTATAAACAATATTATTTGAAAAATCAAAATTTAAACGTAGAGAACCTAAAGTTTCATAAAAAATATCTTTATTTTTATCATTAATACCTTTTATTTTTATTTTTTCAGAAGAAAGTTTCGGACTATTAGTTAAACTAGAAAATTTTATCAAACTAACACTTGCACCTGTGTCAATTAAAAAACATAATTGCTTGTCAGAATGTGACTTGGCATTAATATAAACATGTGGTAAAGACACTTTCTTAAATAAAGTTTTAGTTTCAAAAATAGGTATGTCTTCCTTAATTTTATTCTCACATTCTTGAGAAATATTCATCTTAACATTATGACTCGACTCTATTTTGGAGCGAGATGAAAAAGGACTCGACTCTCTTTTGGAGCGAGATGAAAAAGGACTCAGCGGCTTCGGCTGAGATGCAAAATTATTATGACTCGACTGTCTTTTAGTTCGAGACGAAAAATTGACATTACGACTCACCTGCTTTTCAGGTTGAGATGAAAAACTACAATTACCACGACTCGTCTGTTTATCAGTACGAGATGCAAAACTTTTATTTTTAATATGACTCGCCTCTTTCGTGGGTCGAGATAAAAACTTAGTATAATTATTAGAATCCCTGTGCAATATTTCGATATTAGGTTTCGTATCAGTGCAATTTTTAAAAATCTCATTATTAGAATTAGTGCCATTTAAAATGCTTGACTTCGGCAGGCACGAGACCGAAGTCTTTTTTAGTTTAAATTACCGCTATCGTTATGATCATTCAAAACATTGTGAACACTGCGCACGCGCGGACTCTCTGTAACTGGAGCCCCGGTATCGTGTTGTGTATAGTTAGACTGACTATTCTGAAAATGCCGCTTACGGCAAAACTTGACCGTGTGACCAGGATTTTTACAATAACTGCAAAAATACTTATTTTTATTCTCATGGGAATTAGATATGTTGTTTTTATAATTAGAATCAAATGAATTCGGTTTAGAAGTATTATGATTTTTTAAATGAAAATTGTGAAAATTAGGTTTTCTTTTAAAACATTCGGAACTTAAGTGTCCTTGCCTATGGCAAACTGAACAACTTTTGATATTTTTAAAATTTGACTTAGATAGCTTAAAAAGTTTCTCCTCCTCCACGGCAAGCGTTATCGCCTCCGAGAGACTGGTTGGATGTCTGCACCGAACATTATTTGCAAAACTAGGATTAACATTTAAAACAAAAGTATTAAGGGCAAGATCTTCCATTGAAGCTATACGGCCCACTAATTCCTCTTTAATTTTACAGGAATGATGAATATCGGCTTGAATACGTGTTAAGCATGACTCTAATCTAAGGGCATACTGAGTAACGTTTTCTGTAGGTAATTGCTTGCAACTTTGTAATTCGATTAAAAGATGTGTCGAATGCTTTTTATCACCAAAAGTAACCTTTAAAAATTCCTTTAGATCCTTCCAACACGTAAAATTTCTTAAACAACAAGCAATTTGCGCTTTTCCCTCGAGTTGTGATATGATATATTTATATAAAATAGATTGTTGTTCAATACTAGCTAGACTGAAAGCATTATCACAATTCGTGAGAAACGCTGTAAGGGTTTCTCTATCACCGTTATATGGCTTAATAAATTTAGTAAGAACATTCAAAGAAACCTTCTCGGTATTATCTTTCTCGATTTCTTGTTTTCGAGACATATTTTAAAATAATTTATAACAGTGATTTAGAAAACAAAAATATTAAAACACGTTTAAAATAGAGAAAGTAAAAATAAAATAAAAAACGTTCAAAATAGTAAAATAACCGCAAAAATTTTACCTTCAAATTGCACTTAAAAATTGATATTTGCACTGATAATAAAAGAACTCACAGAATAACGAGCCGGAACATACTGCGTCGATTCAGGAACAGGACTACCTTAGTCCTAGATGGAGATGAGTGGCGTCGTTTTTGAGATGCGGGCTCACGGCGACAAGCCGGAGACTGACCGTCGATCTGCTCCAAACTCTGGTAAGAAGATGCGGGCTTAGCGGGTTTCGCTAAGGCTGACCGTCGACCTTTTTGTGATGCGGGCTCAACAGGGTGTCGAGACTGACCGTCGATCTTCCTTTGGATGATGCGGGCTCAACGAGGTGTCGAGACTGACCGTCGATCTTCCTTTGGATGATGCGGGCTCTACGAGGTGTCGAGACTAACCGTCGATCTTGGTGCTTCTCAAGATGCAGGCACTAGGCTGAGCTGTGACTTACTGTCGATCTTCTCTGCCTCGCGTAGATTCGAGATAGATGGGTATCTTCGGACACCGCTTACTCTATCCCACCGCTGCCACCAATTTTGTTATGAGGCAGGAGGTTGGAGAGTTTTTAAAAAAAAACTCTTTTATTCGAAACACACTTGTTTATTGTAAAACTTTCCAGAGTCACAACTTTTAATTAGGGATGTTGATTAGTGTTGTCAGTTTGGAGTCTAAACGCGCACTGATCGTTAAAAACAAATTATAATTTACATAAACTAAAAATGATGCACAAACAAAATTAAAGTAGGACGTTAAGTAGTAAACAACTAAAAATGTTTGTTCAGCAATATACCCATACTAGGGTAGGATATAACAGCGCGTTGTCGTGCAGGAGCAGTGGAGCCGAACGATTGACCAAAGCTGGTTGGAGACGTGCGAGCTTCTCCATCATTCTGTTCAGTTCTTCACAGTACACATCTGCAGTAATGCTTGTCCCGTTTGGCAAGAAGCTGTGATGAATTACACCCGCGTTAGACCACCAAACAGTGACCATCACTTTTCTAGGGGTAAGTTTTCGTTTAGGGCATTGTTTGGGTGCTGAACCAGGGTCCAACCAACTTGCTGAGCGCTTACGATTGTCAAACAGGATCCATTTCTCGTCACAAGTAACAATGCGGTTCAGAATTCCTTCATTTGTATGCCTGCTGAGCAGTGCAAGGCACGTCTCCACGCGTACTTCGCGCTGGCGGTCATTGAGTTCGTGGGGTACCCATTTGTCAAGCTTTTTTACCTTGCCAATTTGACGCAAATGGACCAATATTATTTTGATGCTAACGTCGAAAGCTGCTGCTAATTCAGCCGTGGATTGAGTTTCATCAGCTTCCACAATTGCCTTTAATTCGTCATTGTCGACCAAAGTTTTCGGACGACCACGGGGTTCATTTTTCAGGTCATAATTTCCAGAACGGAAGCGGGTAAGCCAATAACGGGTGGTGCGTTCGTTTGTAGTGTTCGCTCCGTAAACGTCGTTGATGTTGCGTGCCGCTTGTGCCGCTTTGCTGCCACGACGGTACTCATACTCCATAATTACTCGAATTTTTAACTTATCCATGATGACGAAAAATGTTCGAATGCGTTGAAAACAAAACACTAACTATTAAACAAATGACGATTTTAGAAAAAGAATTCCATGTTTGTCAAATAAAATTAATTTGAAATTAGAATTATCAGTCAAAAATAAAATATTTTCATTTGAAATGGCCAGTACGGCAAAACGGCAGTTTCATAGGTAAAGACCTATTATGACAAAATCAATAGCAAAGAACTGTAACCTCCTGAATATATCGAATCACCAGGAAGCCTGTATAACTTATATTTTACAGTAGAACAGTTTCGGGCATTTGTTAATTGTGGAATGATGCTGGAGTTTTTACTTACTATAATTATTATCTAATATTTGCCACATTACATTGATTACATTGCCTGCACAAACAGTCATTTCAACGATATTTACTAAACATGTTTGTGGTCGCTTATCTGCTTAAAAATCTAGAAAAGAAATTTATTTTTCTTATTAATGCGCAGAAGCCTTATTTATAATCAATATTTTCACTTAAAATTATTGTAGTATTAAGACCAAGCACCATAACTACTATTTTTTTTTTCAAAATATATGAATGCACGAATACTTCTTTCTTTGCTTTTTATTTATTTCTTTGTTGTAGGTATAATTTTCTCGGTGAAAGCATTTTATTAGTTTAGACTGTGTGACTGTGACAGCGGAAGGATCGACTTTGGTGCAAAACTAATCCTCTGTGACTGTGGTAGTATCTGTCACAACTTGACTTTAAATCATAGTGAATGAACAAAGTGAATCTTTCAAGGGACGGGCATGCATGCTCCGCTTTGGTCGGGATGATTTCTGATAAAATTTATTCTATCTTAATGGCTGGATTTTGGTTTACTTTTTTTACCCTTTACGATTTTTGTCAATTTCGTTGTCTTTCGATGATTAACAAAATTGGGAGATTGTCTGGATGTGATTTATCATCGTGACTCGACGTGGTGGCAGGGCATATCGAAGCGGGCGTGGGGATTGAAGTTGCGGCGTGGCACCAGTGGTGCCAGCACAGCCGCTGACAGCGCGGATGGTGCGGTCACCGAGCTGCGGCCGCCCGAGCTGTTGTCACCGCTCAATGACGTGAGCGTAGCGGCAGGCGGCGAGGCCATGCTGCAGTGCCGGGCAGTGCCGCCAGCTGCCGCCGTCTGGCGCAAGACAGCGCCCGACGCGCGCCCAATGCGTGCCGGTGGCCGCATCAGCATCATAGCTGGCACCGACGGCACGGCCACGCTGTGCATCAGCAGCGCGCGCGCCAGCGACGCCGGTGTGTACACGTGCGTGCTCAGCAATGAGCTTGGCGGGGTGCAGAGCTCGGCGCGGCTACGCGTGGGAAGCGGCGCGCCTGGCCTGCCGGTGGTGCGCGCCGCGGCTGGCGCAGCGCTACAGGTGGCGTGGGACGAGCCGGCGCCGGCGCACCTAGAGTACCGTGGCGTGGGCGAAGTGGACTGGCGCCGCGCCACGGATGCGCCTGCCGCGCGCGCAACACTGCCGCTGGAGCTGGCGCCGGGCCACTACAGCTTCCGGCTGGTGTGTGCGGCGACGGGGGCGGTGGGCGACGTGGCGGCCGGCACAGCCGGTGGTGGCGCCTGGGCGCAGGAGCAGTTGGCGCGCCGCTACGCGCTGGCTGAGGAGCTAGGCCGCGGCCGGACTGCGCGTGTCATCGCCGCCAGCGACACTGGCACTGGACAGAAAGTCGCACTCAAACAGGTACGTATTTACACCTGTTCAACAGTGTGCCTCTTGCTTCAAGCATGTGCTCGTTTTCTATAAGCTTGAATAATGATCTGGTCGACTTTATTCTCTTAGACAGGCGTGTACCATCCTCGTCTTCATCGTCACCTTCCATCAGGTGAAATGGAAGACAAACGCCTGCTAATTATTCATTAAAAAAAAATTAAAAAAAAAGACGAGTGGCGAACAATTATTAGTGAACCACTCCGCAGAAACTGTTTTTCAATCCTCTAAACCAATGGTCGTTAAATGACCTGCCCTTCCGAAGAACGAGGCTACTATCTTTTTTCCCACGCTTCGACCTATCTTCACTGTAGTTGACAACTCCTCCGAAGGAAACACCCACTGAACGGACTGCTATTTGGTTTCGGGATCATAACAGTAAATCCAGCTTTCGTCACCCGTATGTATATCGAATACAGCATGTAAGTCACCTCCGTTAAATCTTTCAACCATTTCACGGTACCAATCAACACGAAAGAGTACCCTCGGTAAAATTATGTGGTATCCACTGAGTACAAAGCTTCCTGACCGCTAAATGTTCATGGAGAATTTTGTGCACTTGACTCATACCCATGCCTAAGCTTGTCCGGATCTTTTAATAGGTCACTCTTTTCTCAGTCTCTATCATACGCAGCACAACACAGACGTTGTCTTCAGTCGTCGCCGTAGAAGGCCGTCGTAGTCTTTCATAACTTTCTTGTTGACTTAAATGACTTCGAAAGTCATAAAAAATTCATGAAAATTTTCTCGCGTTAAATTCATGCTGACGTGACACAGACAATTTTCAATTTGCCGCCAAATCGTAAAACAAATCCATTCCAAGTCCATTTTCAAAATATTCAGTTATTTTTCTATTATATTATTTACAAGTGGCCAGTTCTAAAAACTTTCAGTTTGACCCTCGTAAGTAGGAAATTGCTAAGTATAGCAAGGTTGGACACATAGCAGCAAGTCACATACAAAACAAGGAAAATAGTTTTGGTGTTTTAACTGACTGTGCAGTGATATTCCGTACAGTATGTGGTTGTCAGGATGGTTTTACCTACTTCCTCTTCTTCCTCTTTGTGTGGTGTCGGTCGTCAAAAAAGCTGCTTTATGTGTAAAGTAGGAAGTACCAGTTTTTGCTTCAAGATCTGCTAGAACAAGGTTATGTTTAATTGAGAATAAGATAATGAAACCGTGACCCACATATGATCAATGTTTTCATTTGCATTTCGCGATCAGCACCTTTTTGACTAGCGCATCTTAACATCTTAACCCACTGAAATTTTTGATTTGGCTATTGCTTTTTTAAATGGTCGAATTGATTGCCTAGTTTTATTAGTACGAGAGTACACCGCGAAAAGCAGACAGGCATAAAAATTGATTTAACAATAGCCAGTCTAGTGGGATTAATTTATGTCAGTTAGGTAGCTTCATGTGATTTTCGCACAGCGCCACGTTTCCGTTGACGTAATTGTTTTGTTTCATCATCATTTTGTAATGTGCAGTAGCATTACTTTTACGCTTGTGCATGTTGTAAGGTTGTTGACTTCAGCACGTATTGATTGGCCTCAATTTTATTGATAGTCCTCACAGTTTTCACAATTTGCGTTATTTACATTTCCTCCCTAATTTTAATAAATTTAAGTACATTTTGTATGCCTAAGTCCTAACTAAATAATAATTATAATTTTTCTATTCAATTTCAGTCCTTATAAGCACTCTTTACCTAAGAAATCTCCTTCAAGCATTCATGCTCTCTTTGTACTCAGGGTGTAAAGTATTGCAATCTGTACTTAATTATAGTTATTTAATCAAAATTAGTGAATTAGTAAAGTAATTTAAGGAACTGTTAGTTCAATTAGTAACTTTTATTAGTAGTAGGTGTAGTTTGTTGTCACTCTGCGGTTTTTACGCGAGACACTTAGAAAGTTTTCAGAAAAAAAAAATGCTCTATAGGTTATGTTTTTTATAACATCTTTTCAATGAAGTCTCCACCAGCGTCTATACAAAGTTTCATGCGTCTGAACCAACTTTCATAGCACAGTCTACAACAGCTACTTCTTCAAAAGCCTTCTCGAACGCGATGAGCGCATCTTCTGGCGATGAAAACTGTATCCTCTTGACCTGGTTTTTAATTTTAGGGGACAAGGAGAAGTCACACAGTCACACGCCAAAACAAGTCTGTAAGGTGGATGAACCAAAACTTTTACCAGTGTGGTGTTTAGAGGTCCCTGCGGGACGGACGGCGAGTGAACCTGCTTTGAATTTATCAATCATGTCATCGCATCATTCCACGCTCGCCTGCTTCTGTGGGGTACCCAGCGCGAAACAAGAAACAATCCTTATGCAAAAGTGGTTCTGTAGTATGTCATATGCAATATGCAAGTCGTGTAGATTCAATTTTTCACTTGTAGCGCGTTTTCTTCCGTATCAGCAGTCAAAGATCGACCACATTTTTCTTCACACTTCAAATTTATTGTTAAAACTTTCTAAGTGGCCTGGTCGAAGCAGTTTTGTGACCCATCTTACATTATTGTTGTGTTTAGTTTGACTACCTGTTTTTAAAAGGACTCTACATTTTGTTTGTATTTTAAATTATTTATTTCGTTAATTACCTGTTTGTCAGGTGTGGTCGGGTCGCGGTGCGGACGCGGCTCGCGAGTTCCGGCTACTATCGCGTGGCGCGCACGGCGGTGTGGTCCGCGCGCTGGCACTGTTCGCGGCGGCGCCGGCGCCGGGCTGCAGCACGCTGGTGCTGGAGCGCGTGTCCGACGGCCCGCTACTGTCGTGGGCCGCCACCAACTCCACCCGTTACACGGAGAAACTCGTCGCTGATTGCATCAGGCAGTTGTTCCTGGCTCTCGATTGGCTGCACTCGAACAATGTGGCGCATCTGGATATCAGGGTAAGTTGGTGTATTAAAATTCAGTTGACGTTGGCCTTTTATCTTACCTGAATAGTGGTATATTAATGTTTGACCTTGACCTAAGACATATTTTGCCAATCAGACGAAACAGAACTGATATGGAGCATTTGTTGTGTCTGTATATTAAATTGCACTTACGTAAGAATATTACTTAAAGAAGCAGGCATAGTTTTTTTGAATAAAATATATAAAAAATAATTTAATTTAGAAACAAACGGTCACTTACAATTGATGATTAAACAAACTTCCAAGTGAAGTTCTGTCGCTATTATAGGAGTCGCTTATTTAGCTTATTAGCGATAGAACATCACTTGGAAGTTCGTTTAATCACCTCTTACATTTCTTCGCTTCATTCTACAGACGGTATATAATTAAACAGGTAGTTAAATACGTTTACTCATTAAATTCCTTACATAATTTAAGAATCCAGTAACCTATAGGCACCTAATTGCACTTAATTGCGATTTCCAAATTAATTTAATCAATAAACAGAATAATTATTCTCTTTATCGGAAGGTATTGAGTGGCTTGTACCTCTATTGAGTACGGACAAGGCAAAGTCGTTTAGTGGGTCTAATATAGGTCTATGGTAAAATTTTGTAAAGGCCTGAGAGTTTTAGGTACACCCAGCCGTTTCTCAGATAACCTATACTGAGCACGTGCCGCGTGCTGTGTGCGCTGAACATACTCATGTCAACGCCGCTCGTAACTTGCGTCTGCTTTATCCACACACTAAGCGTCTGACTTGACGCGGCTCTGTGAGGGGCCTTTCATGTTACGTACAAACAAGAACCCCGAGATCGAAGCTTTAATATTTTTCGTCACAAAAAATATAATCTTTTAGAGTCGATACAGGACATAACATTTTCTTCTGGTGGTAGGCTTCGGCCGTGGCTTGTCACCGCCCACTAAACAAAGCCATGCCGCCAAGTGACATGGTCGCGTTCCGGCATGATGTTTAGTGTAGCCATCGAAGAGGGTAGGTCTGAGTCAACACGATTGTGTTGCATCAGAGAACTGTCTTCAGCTCGTAATTTATTGACTTGCCGGGTAACTGGTTTTGGAGGGTAGCGGGATCCGAAGAAACGGTGCACCGCTGGCCGACCGCAGGTAGTAGGGGGCCCAAGTAGTGTGCTAGCCACATGCGAAAGGCTGCCCCGCCACCTCGCGAAATATCCCGGGAGGCTTCATCGTGCCAGCTGGCGAGTGGTTAGAGAGGACCCGATGACAATCCCCGGGGGGGTTCGGGCGTCCCCGCAGTCTCCAAGCCAGTTCCCCATCGGTGCGTTGTTTATTGCGGGCTGCTTGTTTCCATTTGTAGCGCTTCACTCAACTTCTGTCCTCCTCCGTATTCACTCACACAACTAAAATGAAAAGTCACAAGAAGAGTAAGGTTCTACAGCGGTTGCACTTCCTCTCTCTTAAAGTGCACTTCTGCAACATCAGAGGAATGCACTCAAATATCAACGATGTCCACCACCATCTTGAGACAGAGAGGCCTCACCTACTCTTCTTAACGGAGACGCAGATCTGTAATCCATCAGACTCGGCATACCTTTGTTACCCAGGGTACATCCTGGAGTCCAATTTCCGCCCGAACGCCAGGGTGTGCATGTATGCCAGTGACGAGATCTGTTGTCAGCGTCTCCGTTACTTGGAAGATCTGGACTTTTCCGTTATGTGGGTTCACATTGATACCGGCCTTGACCAATTGGTCTACGCCATTATATACCGGTCACATAGCGGAGATCGGGAGACAACAAGGCTCATGGAGTATCTCAGCGATGCAGCAGATAAGGTTAAGCAACGTTTTCCCTCAGCGCAGTTGGTGTTCCTGGGGGATTTTAAAGCTCATCACGGGCAATGGCTATACCCGTATCAGGACACTGACCACGCTGGAAGAGAGGCTTTTAAGTTTTCCGTGACTCAAGGCCTCTCACAGCTTGTGCACGAGCCCACGCGCATCCCCGACGTTGCCGGCCACACTGCATATTGCTTAGACCTTCTGCTGACAACTGACCCTGACAGGTGCTCGGTGTCCGTAACTGCACTTTTAGGGACACCCGATTACTGCGTGGTGAAATCTGTGTCGCAGTACTCGCCGCCTGACACCAGCCCAAAAGGCGCTAGTATGGCAATACAAGTCAGCAGATTGGGATGAGATGCGGCACTTTTTCGCGTCTTTTCCTTGGCGGCAGACTTGTTTTACAGCAACCGATCCATCGTGCTGCGCTGATGCTGTATCAAGTGAGATAGGCCAAGCAATGGAGTATTTCATCCCTTACGCTGACCTATCCCTTTGAAACCAAAGGTCGCCCATGGTTTAATGTTGCTTGCCTCACAGCTGAAAGGCTTAAGCAAGAAGCGTACAAAGCCTGGGCTGTCGCTCGCAGAAGCAAAGCCGTAGATTCGCATGAACTGAAGAAAAAATACAATGCTGCCGCCAAGTCTTGCAAAAAGGTGATCAGAAACGCTCGCTTTGACCACATTGGCCACATCGGAGACAAGATAGCGTCATATCCTTCAGGAAGCAAAGCTTTCTGGTCTTTGGCCAAGTCGGTTGAGTCGAACTTCTGTCGCCCATCGCTGCCACCTCTGAGGAAGCCTGACGGTTCACTGGCCCACACTGCAAAAGAGAAAGCAGACCTCTTTGCTAATCTTTTTGCAGAGTATTCACCTCTAAATAGTCAAGGTAAAGTCCCACCCCAGTTACCTCAGTTCGAACCCAAAATGGGTACCGTTCATATTCGCCAAAAGGAGATTCTTAAATGCTTGCAGAATTTAGACGTGAACAAGGCCAGCGGCCCCGATGGCATACCTGTAGTTGTGTTTAAACACTGCGCAGCCGAGTTGTCTCCCATACTAACGCGCCTGTATCGACTCTATTTGGAATCTGGAAAGGTCCCTAAATCCTGGAAGTTGGTTAACGTGCAACCAGTACCAAAGAAGGGAAGCCGTGCAGATCCCATCAACTATCGACCTATTGCATTCACCTCCATACTTTGCAAAGTTATGGACCGTGTATTGAACAATCGTCTCCTAGCATACCTTGAGTCCAACGAGCTCCTTAGTGATAACCAATATGGTTTTCGCAGTGGACGGTCGACTGGAGGTCTTATTGTGTATGCCATTCACTTATGGAGCGAAGCCTTGGAAGCGAAGCTATAGCTGTATCCTTGAACATTTCGAAGGCTTTTGATAGGGTCTGGCATGATGGTCTCTTGAGTAAGCTTCCAGCATACGGAATACCTAAAGGGCTCTGCGACTGGATATCTGATTTTCTGAGGGAACGGTCAATTCGAGTAGTCTTAGAGGGCTGTTCTTCTGACCTAATGGCAATTAATGCCGGGGTACCTCAGGGATCTTTCTCTCTGCAACGTCATTCTTGCTGCACATTAATGACCTGCTAACCCAAGGCATTATTGGTTACGCTCATAACAGCACCGTTGTAGAGAGATACATGTCCAATGCGCGAGCGAGTCTTCAAGAAATCCGGGCTTTGAGAGAGTCCATGATTGAGCTTGAGATTGATTGATTGATTGGTGGATTTGGCCTTAAAGAAAGTGTCCGATTGTGGCGAGTCCAACTTGGTCAAATTTAACCCGTCGAAAACACAGGCGTGTTTATTCTCCGCGAAAAAAGCAGTTTCGACCTAACGCCCACTTTCCAAAATGTTTCTGTACACTTAACCGACCACATAGGGCTTCTGGGCGTAACTATATCGTCCCAACTAAACTTTGGGCAACAAATTGTGTCCATGGCTCAAACTGCTTCAAAGAAGTTGGGAATCATCTCGAAGGTCCAACGGTACTTCAGCCCTGATCGGCTACTTAATTTGTACACAGCTCAAGTTCGATCTTGTATGGAGTACTGTAGCCACCTTTGCGATGGTTCTTCAAAGTACCAACTAGAAGTGATGGACGCAGTTGACCAAAGAGCCCCAAAAATTATTAACAACTTTGACCTCGTTTCCTCTTCGGAAAGTTGCCAG
Organism: Marasmarcha lunaedactyla; assembly: GCA_923062675.1. Taxonomy (NCBI): domain Eukaryota; kingdom Metazoa; phylum Arthropoda; class Insecta; order Lepidoptera; family Pterophoridae; genus Marasmarcha; species Marasmarcha lunaedactyla. Next base: position 38,578,277 of record OV281339.1, on the reverse strand, counting down.
TTTAGCAGTCTTCTACAGATTACATTTTGTAGAGTGCGCGAATGCTCTTTTTGACCAGGTTGAACCCACACCCTTCTTACATCGGATTACTAGACGCAGACAGGCCTTCCATCCCTACATAGTAGATACCAAGAAGTCGAACCAAATGCTTCAATAGTTCCTAGTTTTGGTGCGGGTCGCCAAGGTGTGGAATGAACTGCCTGCGTCTGTTTTTCCAGAAAACTATAGTCCTAGTTCTTTCAAGCGTCGAGTGAATAGGTATCTCGTGGATAGACGTGTAACACCTTCGTCTTCATCGAGATAGAGGATAAACATCTTATCCTTTTTCAATAAAAAAAAAATGTTATTTTTAAATATTGGCAAGGATAACATAGGTTGTTTGTAACTATCTGTAGCGCTCTTCAGTAGTATTAGAAGGAAATGGAAGACTGTGCTCTCGCGCTTGTGAGGCGCGCGTCGGCACGGGCAAGTCCCGGCACAGTGTCCAAAGCTCAGCCCAAACCGCCACCGCTCTACAACTTGAGCAAAAAAATCATGTAACTTAGTACGCAAGCCCTTCACGTTCTGATAATAACCATGTAAAGTTTTAGCAAGCACCATGATCCAGATTACTCACAAATAAAATACTCAACACATTTCTTTACAAAACACCATGAATGTATACACCACGAATGTATACCACGCAGACAAGGGAGAGTATAAATAATATAGGGAGAGCAAAATTTATTCAAAGTATAACAATTGAATAAGTTTTGAACCATGTTTCATTGCACATTGGAATAACATTTATTTATTTATTTATTTATTTGGGACAACTAACAATCTTACACTTATATAATACAATCATACATTAATAAAATGACACTTAGTGCAGATCAACAACATCATCCACAGGTTACTCAGCTATAATTACAAATGTAAGACAACGGAGAGAGTTTACATATTAGTCAACAATAATAAAATTAAGTTAAAGAAACCATTGTAATATAATTATCTTCAATTTAGGACAAGCAAGATATTATTTGTTTTTTGAAATATATTGGCGATAAGTGAAATATGTCTACATTTTCGAAGTGTTCATTATACATAGTAAGCAGGCGATGCAGCGGCGCGCGCGCGCCGGCATTGGTTCGGCACGGCGCCGTCGCGAAGAAGCGCCACGCGCGCGCCCTGCGTCGATGACTAGTGCGAGGTACAACAAAACAAATCTTATTAACTAATGCACGACAGTTGATTTTAGCTCGACAGAGATTATACAACATGATTGCTCCTAATAGTTTTCGTCTATTTTTCAATGTAAGAGAATTATATTTAGACAACAACAAAGAATAAGGGAGTTTAGTTCTGTTACATCGATAATTCATGGTTCTGAAAAATTTTACTTGCACTCTTTCCAACATAGTACTATATTTTTTATAGTACGGGTTCCAAATTTGGGTTGCGTACTCCACTTGCGGTCTTAAAAGTGAGTAATAGAGGGTTAAATAAACGGCTGGCTTATAAAAATTGTTGGAATTTCTCATAATGAAACCGTACATCCGAAATGCTTTGTTTACAATGGTTTGTACATGCCTGTCGAAATGAAGCTTCGAGTCGAGCTCCACTCCAAGATCCCGCAGGGCTGAGACACAAGACAGTGACGTGTTATGAAGGTTGTAGAGAAATTTGATTATGCATTTTTTCTTAGTAAACTGGATGTAATTACACTTTGATGTACTAAGATGTAATTTATTACGAATACAGTAGTTATTAAGTCGATCTAAGTCTTGTTGTAATAAATAACAGTCATTAATTGTGTTAATAGAGCGAAAAACTTTGAGATCGTCGGCGTAAAGTAAAAAATTTGAGTGTTGGAAACATGTATTAATATCATTAATAAAAATTAGGAATAATAACGGCCCTAAAATAGAGCCCTGTGGGACCCCGGATGTGACAGGAATTGTTACAGAATGGAAACCATTGACTACGACTTTTTGCGTTCGATTAGAAATATACGATGCGAACCATCTAAACAAGTTACCGCGAATGCCATTAAAAGCAATTTTGTTAAGGAGAAGTTGATGGTCGACCTTGTCGAATGCTTTCTGAAAGTCGGTGTATACAGCGTCTACCTGGATTCGTCGGTCCATATTTTCAAAAAGATAGTTCATAAAAATCATTAAGTTAGTACAAGTTGAGCGTTGGCGGACAAAACCATGCTGTTCTTCAATTATGCTGTTATGAATAATGGGATAAATTATGTTATGTATAAGTCTTTCAAAAAGCATCGACAGTGAAGATAATTTAGAAATTGGGCGGTAATTTCTTATATCTTGGCGAGAACCACTTTTGAAAATAGGAATGATGAAAGCTTCTTTCCAAGCATCTGGGAAATGACCTTCATTAAGACATTTATTGTAAATAATGTGTAGAGGCATGAATATATTATCCGCGATGTTTTTGAGAAATTGAGGTGGTATACCGTCCGGACCAGGTCCTTTGTTAGGATTTAAATTTTGTAGTTCGCTTTTTACTTGCTTTGCGGTAATAACAATGTGACTTATTACCTCACACGACTCATTATACTCGAATTCTCCAAAAGGTGTTTGAGCACTAGCACTAGGAGGCTCGTAAACAGATTTAAAAAAGTCCGCAAATAAATTGCAGATGGCATGAGGTTGATGAGAAGAGATCTTATCGAAATACATTTCAGATGGTATATTTGGCTTTCTTTGTAAATTAGATACATACCGCCAGAAATAATTAGGATTACTTTGAATACTATCTATCTTGGACATAATTAACATATCGAGAAAGGCATTTTTTAGACTCAGATCTAAATCGCTTTCTGTAGAGTGAAAAAACTTCATAGTCCGTAATGTTTTTATATTTTTTCCATTTTTTCCATGAAAGTGACTTATTTTTAGATATATGTATTAGAGATTTTGAAAACCATATTGGAAATTTTGTGTTTTTCACTATTTTAGTAGGGACAAATTCTTGTATAATGTGTTTTAACCTATCATTAAATTTTATAACGGCTTGTTCAGCTGGCAAGTGGCTCAGCAATGCGAACCAATCGATATGAGACAATTGCTTATTTATGACTTGGTAGTCACATCTATTAAAATTATATTTTACTATAGGTGCTCTGGTCATGCATGTTGTATCGGGGTTGAATGGTATTAACGCAATAAAGGGGGGGTGATGTTTATCAGTTTTTGATAATGCAACGTCAGGAGGTATTACTGAACAGTCGGTATTACAAATAATAAGGTCAAGAATTCTGTTTAGGCTATTTTTTATACTATTAAATTGCGCTGAACTTAATGTGGACATCAGGTATAAAAGATATTCACTTACTTCAGAAGAGTCACAACACGTAAGACCATTTTTTAAAACATTACTATGGGACCATTGCAGGTCTGGTAAATTAAAGTCACCTAACATGATGAAGGTCTCCAGGTTTAGGTCTATGAAATTATGTACAATAGAGTCAAAGTACCTTTTGTACACCTCTGCATTCGTTTTAGGGGGAATGTACGTGACGTTTATAATATTCCGTTTCATATTCTTGAATTGTTTAATTTCGATAAATTTAAACTCAACGCAAGGTGGCAAGCTATAGTTAGATTTAAAAAAATAGATTTTTGGGTTAAGTTCGTTAAGTACAGCTATTAAAACACCACCGCCATCCGATTTCCCTGTAAGATAACGATTTCTGTCTTCACGAAATACGGTATACCTGGAATCAATAAACTCACTATCCGAAATTTCAGGAACAAGCCAGGTTTCAGTTAAGGCTATGATGTCGTAACAATTGGAAAGTATATTCATGTACAAGTCGTTAAGTTTAGTGCGCAACCCTCTACAATTTTGGTAATAAATAGTAAGGTTATCCACTGGGCAAATATAATCTACTAAAGTTAAGTTTAAGGTATTCGGAGTACAGAGAAGTAGAGTACAAGTCAAATGTAACAGAAATTGAATACTTTGTTATCGAGTTATACGTAAAACGAGCAATTGTTGTGAAGATTTTACATAAAAATATAGGTTTAAGAATATAACATAATATGATTATTGCATAAGTGTTCGTAGCAAGGAGAGTAGATAAATTATTTCTTAACATAGCTAGTCTGGGAGTCTGTAGAGCCGCGTGAAGTAATTTTCGAGAGGTCTCTGTCAGTTCTAATAGCAAAGATAGCAGAATTGTCAGACTCACGCACGAGTATTGTAGAATGTTTGACCCACACGTATTTAAATTTATGGCGAGCGGCTTCCTCACGCGCCCTTCGAAAAAGTAATTTATTTTTCCTAGTAAGATGTTCATTAAGATATATGATTTGTGGTGTACCGCTTAGGTTTAGTTGATCAGATTTCAAACCCTTATGTTTTAAACGGAATTCGGATAGTAAATTGTCTCGAAGGGCGCGCGAAGAGAGCTTAACAATAATATTTTTTGGGCGTTTATTGGCTTCTACGTGAGCATGAGGCACTCTGTGCACAGAAACTACATCTGAAGTTGCAACAGAACACTTAAGCATGTTACACAGAGCTAAAAATATATCTAACAAGTTTTCACCTTTTCTTTCGGGAACATTGCTTATTTCAAGGTTACACTGACGGCATTGCTGTTCAAGACTATCAAGTTTGAACTCTAGTTCATACATTTTGTCTATTGAGGTACTTGAAGATTGAGAAATTTTTTCAACAGTCGCGATTCGCTTTTCCAGGTTCAGCTGTTGCTCTGAAGTAAATTGTAGGGACTCTCGAAGGGATGTGACATCCAGAGACACATCTCCTAGACTGCGTTTTAAACTTGATACCTCGTTTCTTGTGACATTTAGCTCGCCGCGGATAGAGCTTATTTCTACTTTAATTTCCGCTGTATTGCTCGTAAGCAAGTCTAAATTACTCTTTAAGTTAGATATTTCACTGCTAATGTTCGAGAATTTGTTGCTTATGTCTAGCTTTAAGTCTTGGATAGCATTGCGCAAATCCAGAGCCAAGTTGTTAAACAATTCCTGCCCATCTGAGCCATGTTCGGGTTGCTTGCGTTTTCTTGTATTAATAAAAGTGTCAGCGGTAGTAAGATCTGGACTAGAAGAGCTTTTATTGTCCTTAGGCGGTGAGCGAAGCATATTTATCAGTTAAAGTTTTAGCTATTAAGATGAAAATATAAAAATGTTGAGTGGCTGGTACTACGCAACTTAACGAGAAAAGAGCGATATCGCTAAAGTATCGCAATTGCCGTAGTAGTAAAGTGAAGTTAGAAGTAGTACGTTATTTGGTTGCTTACGTCACTGAGTCCGCGGCCAAATGGTCAAGGCGTCCACTTCGGCTCCAGCGACGCGAGTTCCAATCCAACCACACGAGCAAAAAAATGTTTTTCAAAAAACTGTCTTCAATGATATGTTGAGCGACGCGAACGGTATCGGGAACAAGCGGGACGGAGCAATACAGGAATCAAGATGGCCGCTTCGACATATGGGGGCCCCCGTAAGATAGTAAGAGAGGGTCCGATGTTACGCCAAATATAAGTAAAAAGCAAAAATGCAACAATAAAACCAAGCACAAACTCAACACGTCCACTCTCCACGAAGTCTATTCAAAAGATTAACTATAATCAGAAGCAAATGACACAAAATAATAAGCTTTAAACGATTTTGAACTGTGATAGTTTTACGTATACTTATACTTATCGACTCCAGTAGCTAAATAAGTCGGATACACTGTTAAACTTATCTGAGTTTGAATATTATGTAACGATGTAAATATCAACTTTGGAAGAAAAAATTAAAGTGGAATAGATGAAATTGGACTTGTGAATAATTGACCTTTTATTTTAATTACCAGGAGAATTCTTCATTCTCAAACTGGATTTTTGCTCATATTTACAAAAGACAAAAAACGTCTTATAGCGACATCTCCTGCCAATGAAGCGTATAAGTTAAAAATAATTATTTACGTTGTCCGGAGGCCATCAAGAAAAGAAAACTTACAGTTGAGAAAAAGAATTTTTTATAGCAACACCTCAAAACGTTAATAGTGTAAACTAAACAAAAAACCAGGATAGAAAAACCAGGATAGGTAGTAGCTAAGCAACAGTCTAAAATAATAATAAAAACAAATAAGCTTCAATGTCTTTTTCTTCTCTGATAACTGCCATAACATCTTATTTAACAATTCTCTCTTTGAATACGATGCCTTGTTATAAAAAATCCTTTTCACAAAATGTAGTATCGTTTAATACGAAACATTTCGTAATGAAAATAAAAAACCTTTTGCAGCCTGAAAACGTGCTCGTAGAACTGTCGTCGGGGTCTCCGCAAGTGAAGCTGATCGACCTAGGGTCGGCAGTAGAGCTGGAGGGCGGCGGAGCGGGGACGGGGTGCGGCGAGGTACTACCGCCGGCGCCCGCCCAGCTCGAGTTCGCGCCACCCGAGTGCGTGCTTGGCCGACCGCCCTCGCCCGCCTGGGATGCCTGGTCTGCGGCTGTACTGCTTTACGTGTTTTTGACTGGGGTAAGTAACGTAGGCGTTGAGGCGACGAGTATTATAATAACTTTTGTTATTACGGAATATCATAAATACGAATCCCGAATATCAAAATTCCGAATAATATTAATAGCAATAACAAACGCCTTGTAAAACTGCATGAGCACATCAATTTATACGTTCGAGCATTCAAGTAGTCAGGTGGAAATGAGAAAGTTTATTTAGTTTTTTGTACCGAGTTATTTCTTGAGTATGTAGTTTATGTACTGAAATGCAAATGCCTTTTTGGTGCTTCGTCGGCCGCTGCCGCGGCACGCTCGCTGCATGCATTATCTTCATACAGACCAACTGCCCCTCCTCGATTCGCTCGTCGTCGCGCCTAATTTGTATAATTTCAAAATGTGCCTTATTAATCTTAATTTGTGTTACAGGAGATTTAGATTATAATGTTTAATTAATACCCGTTTTAGATACAAAATCTGAATGTTAGCATTGAATTTTCGGAAAATTAAAATTCGGAATACCATATTTAGGACTGGTAACACAGCGGGTTTTTAATTATTCGTACTAATGAAAGTCGGAAAATTAAAATTTCGTATTTATGAATTTTGGTAAAATAAGAATCGTGTTTTTGAATAGTCGGAATTAAGACTCTTCGGGATTGTGAAATTCGGAACTTTAAAAATCGGATTAATCAAATTCGGAATAACATAATTCGGAATTTTTGGGTGTTCCCACTCTAAAGCCTCAGAGGTGTTAGTGCAAAATACTCCTGTGCGGTAATTGAATGATCAAAACCCCCAACTTAAGTTAGGTAGAGACAACAAACACAGCAACGCGATCGCCGACCTACCTTTTACTAAGATAATAGGCTCAACAAGCAATAAAGATAAACTAGTTTTGACTCAGGTGGTTTTTTTGAGGTAAGTTTGAAGTTGCTTCATTTTAAAACCGTAAGACTTGAAGTTACGAAGTAAATTGTGCAGAAAAATTTCCTAGATGATAAAATTTTAATAATAGGTACCTACATATTTTTGGGGACATTTTATTTTGAAAGTCATATTTTGTAAAAAAAAACGGGGATTTTTTGCGGTTTTCTGTTATTAAACCTCAAATTCTGTAGTTAATTGAAATATAAAATTAAGTACTAAATAATTAGGCATTACATGCTATGTTTTATTTTAAAATTATAGTTATTGAACTGCAAAATAAAATAAATTCTAATCAAATTTTATTAATTACTCTTGCATTTAGAAATATTTAAATAAATTAAAAGAAAAAATAAAATAAAAAATTTCAAACTTTCATAACTTTTTTTACACACTGAATTTGGCCAAATAGTTTTTGTTAATATTGATCCTTTAGTGCCACTTACCGACCCTGAAACGTTGCTCAGTACTAACTCGAACACCCTGTATATGTATGTTTACTCTGGGCAACACCCCGTTCGCTATATGGTTATCGATAACACAAGCTCTGCTTACTTTGGGGCCATAGAGTTGGTGTGTTTGCCTGGGAAAGGAAAAAAAACAGCTGACGGAAACTTGTTGAGTAATTATCTTCTCAAAGACTTTTCCAAAGATACTTAAGTTTGATATGGGCCTGATTTAATTATTGCATTTTTCCAGATTTGTGGAAAATGACCTGCAGATAGTGATTTTCTAAAAAGCATGTAAATGGGAAAGCTTAACTCCTTAGTAGTTACAATTTACAACAAACAAAAGACGAACAGAAATAAATATTAAATAAATAAATATTTCTAAAAACCACACTACCTTATCAAGCCCAAATTAAGTATAATTAAGAACTTGTGTTATGGATATTAGATAATGGGTAAATAAACTTAAGAAATATATAAACGTACATACACATCCATGACTAGAAAGCAAATATATGAAAATATCTGCCGCTACCAGGATTCGAACCCGGGACCTCTGGCATGGAAGGCAAGGCTACTTACGTACCTCCACACCAAACAGGCCGTCAAAAATGATCGCTATCGGCCCCACTATTAAGTTAACATTTTCTAATAATGTTTTACCCGTGACTTGAACTATTAATTGATCCAATATCAATATTTTTCTTCAGAGCACGCTGGTTCACTCGAAGAATGATCTAACATCTCTCCCTGAAAGCCTGAATTAAATGAATGTGTTAAAAAAAGTCGCTTATAGTGTGACCGTCATCAGAAGTTTTACCTTGATAATACATAGAATCTGGAATGGGTATGATTAATTGGAAATTTTGAGTTCATGAAATTCCAAAAATAGCTAGGTGAACTGCATATATTTCCTTCTGCGTGATTTATGTACGAGTTATAACACTCATCCGAAATTTTGTTTTCCCGCTGACGTAATAATTTAAATTCTTGGTAGAATAGTGGATTCCTAAAAATATTCAGCCGCTTATGAATCGTACGTTTTCCTTTATCAATATTAATCAGACTTTTAGTAAACCATTTCGTAACTTAACCATATTTTTAACTTACCCTATAGCTGTCACCGTTCTTGGACGAATCTGTGGAGGAGACTACAGCCAACATCCTGAAAGTGGACTACTGCTTCCCAGCAGAGCATTGGGCAGCGCTGGATGCCCGCGCGCCGGCTTTGCTGCGGCGCCTGCTGCAGGCTGCTCCCGCGCGCCGCGCCTCTCCTCGCCAGGTGCTGGCGGAGCCCTGGCTGCTGCAGGTACGTGTGACAATCTGCTGCCGGCGAAGCACTTCTCGGTGCTTGTTCATCTATTCATCCTGGGTGTGGAGGATATTCGCGATTCACTATAGAATGAATTCCGACTTTACCTCTAATACAATCGCCATCAGCAATACAAAAGTGCAATTTACTTATTTAGGTAGCAAAGAGTCCTTAACAAATATGTTTAAAGAATACGAATCACATAATATAAATTACTTTGATGTAAAATATAATAAAAATACAAAGTGCACACGCAAATGATTAAATTATAAGAAAAATTAAAATTACTTTGTTGAATACCAACACATTTTACACAAAAAGATATGTCACTAACTTTATTTCAACCAAATATTAACTCTAATAATTCAAATTTAAATAAAATTATTACAAAAAACGTTTCAACCATGATATACATTAGAATAAGAATAGGAACATCTGAAGAAGGTATTTATTGCATAGTTTGTACAAAAGTTTTAAACATAAAAACGTTCTTTTGATCGAGAGAAAGGTCTTGGAATTTCAAAAGTACCTAATTTGAATGAGAATGTGAGACCTGTTCATATCATTATTTAATATTTAAAAAATAAATGTACTATCGAGAAATATACGCCTTAAGCCCAAAGAGTGCATCCCATGCATTGCAGCACTTTGACTTTTAAATAAAATTAATAAAGTAATCATGATTCTTTATTTTTTTCTTACTTTTTATAGTATATAAACCGTGATGTTTTAACTAGCAGCATAATTTAAAACATAAAAATGCGTTAAATTACACTGCTCATAATAAATTGATTAAAGTTATTACAAAGTGGACGTTAATTACGAAGGCTCTAGCCTTACTCTATCTAATTTTGTATTCTATCCTAGTAATAGAATACACAGTCATCAATTTCGATTTGAAGATGTGAGTAGATAAAATACAGTTTAATATACAGGGTGGTTTTTTGAGAAGGGCGGTGATGGCCAAGTCCGAAACCACGAGAGTTAGGGAAAAGTCGTGAAAGGAGTCATGCTCTCTCGATTTATAAGAAATGTATGTGTAATATATACCACATATACACTCGGCGTCACAAAAATCGCACCTTTATGTTTTTTTCAGTAAATTGCTCCTAGAATCTGGCCCATAAATACCACGCGTGATAAAGAAATATCATTGTAAAATGCACTTCAATACCTTTACATTCATTACCTGTATCATTAAAAAATCAATTACCATTTCTAACCAGGGACCAATCAATAAGATATTGGAAAAAATGCTCACTTAAGGAGCGCTAGTTGGGCTACCTTAAAAGGGTATAAAATGTTATGTCCAGGTAAGAAATGGGTCAGTCGCTACTCAGACTTTAGAGTGAACACACTGGAACAACATACGCAAAAGAACTGTACCTGAAGATGGATACAACCCCTGAAGAAGCCGCTCAAATCGTTGCTCTATTGCAAACAGGACTGCGACAGGTTGACGTTGCTCGACAGTTGAACCTTAGCCGATTTGCAGTACGACGAGTATACCAACGGTTCCGTGAGACTAGTGGCTATACCCGAAGACGTGGATCCGGAAGAAAACGTTGTACATCAGAAAGAGAAGACCATTTCATTGTGTCTACGTCGTTGCGCCACCGCTTCAGCAATGCTGTTGAGGTGCAACAAGAGCTCCGGTCAGCTCGTAGAACGTCTGTGAGTGTCTCTACGATTAGAAGAAGATTGAAAGAAAAGGAATTAAGAGCTCACAGACCTGCTAGAGGCCCAAAATTGACCGTGCGACATCGGAGAGAGCGGTTACGACATGCTCAGGAGCATGTCAACTGGACGCTTGACCAGTGGAGGGCCGTTCTCTTTACCGATGAGACACGAGTATATCTTTTCTGCAACGATAGACGCAGAATGGTATACCGAAGAAGAGGGGAACGTTTTACCCAAGCGTCCCGTATGCCGGTTTTGTTGGCGATGGTTTCATGTTAATGCACGGTAACGCCCGTTGCCACACTGCGTTTTCTGTACGGGACTACTTGGAAGAGGTTGAGATTCCTGTTATGCAGTGGCCAGCACGAAGCCCATACCTAAACCCGATCGAGCATCTCTGGGACGATGTAAAGAGACACGTAAGAGCACGTGATCCTGCTCCCACCACTCTCCAAGAGCTTCAGGATGCCGTGAAGGAAGAATGGGAGAACATACCCCAAGAGAGAGTGGTGACCCTCGTGAGGTCCATGAAGGATCGGATGGAAGCTGTCATCAAAGCAAGGGGAGGAAACACTAGATTTTAAGGACTGATTTGAGATTTTTTTATGTTTTTTTAAATTTAGATTTTGTAACTTTTATCCTTTTTAAGATTTTTTTATTAAAAGCTTTAAAACATATACACATGTTTGTAATTTCTAATAGGCAATTAAATAACCTTTCCAATGATATCCTACAATCATACCCTTACTGAGTACAAAGTTTGAGTAAAAGTATTTTAAAGTTGCTTTTTCGAAAGGTGCGATTTTTGTGACGCCGAGTGTATATATGTATAATAATGTACCACCTTTATTATTTGCATCTAAGATATAAAATGTTTCGGAAGATTACCACTAGAGTTAAGAGGCAAAATTACCCAGTCATTGCAAAATATACGCGACACATACGCAACAATTTTTTGCATTGATAAGATATCCAACGTGAGTAAGATCGCAGCCACTTATATTTAATATCACGTCTGTTATCCCAGCATTGTCGATGTTTGCACCCACAGGCCCCGAACACGCCGCTGTCGGCAACGCAGCTGAAGACGTTCCTAGAGCGGCGGCGGCCGGGCGGTCTGGGCCCGGCGCTGCCGGCACCGGTGCCTCGCTCACCAGACGACACCTGACCGGTAGTGCGGCCCGCGCCGGCGCCGCGCTTGCCGGACGACGCCTGACCGGGGCGGCTAGGAGCCCTACGTACTCATCCTGCGTTATTTAAAATCCTACCCTAAGATTTATTGTACATTTGTGATAAAATCACATTATTCATCTCTGACGTGTATGATTGCACTCCGAAAAATATTACTGTTAATATTGCCATTTTATTCATAATGCGACTGAGTTTTTAATCGTAATGATGTAATAATTTACTATTGTAACACTAAGCACTCCTATTTTAATTTAATACCCTTTGATTAAGAGTAACGGTAATCCGCACAGTCTAGTGATAGTTCCGCTCTAGGTTACGTGATATAGTCATTGTGCCCACCTTCAGTCAAAGAACTGTGAGTTACAAGGAGTCAAGTTCGCGGCTGCAAATCAAACATAATATCTCTATTAGGTTATTATTCGGTTAGATAATTATTATGTAAAGATATACCAAAAAGATCTAAAAGTTATTAACGTATAACTATTAGGTGTGCGCTGTAGGGTAGGTGTAAAATTGTGCAGAATTCAGGCCGCGAACCGAATGCTTCAATACATCACATCGGGAAGATAGATTTGCTTGTAAAGTTTTCTATGATTTCTAGTGTGGCTGAGGAAGGAAAGTCTGTGATTTATGCTAAAGTAATATTTCATGCTTATTCCTTATTAAAAGGATATTCTTGATATAGAAACTATTGAACTGTATAAAATAGCTGTAGTTACAATGTAGTTAACATTGTCCTTTATGTGACCAAAATGCTAAAAATATTTTTAAGTGAACTCTTTGGGAAGTGTAACGTTTATAAGAAAATAGACGTATGAAGTAACTAGCCAGGGTGCGACCAAGCTTTCTGCAGTGTCAACGCGCAACTTTTTGTGGTTCAAGAGCAAGTTGGACTATTTTGTTAAAAAAATAATGTATTGAATCATTCTTGATTAGGAAGCCTTTACTACATCCCCTAATATTGTTTGAAGTTTAGCCATGTCAATAAAAATAAAGCTGATTATTTATTTGATCTTGCGCTATTACGGAAAAAATAAATTAGATCAACCTAAAGTTGACCGGACTGTAAATAGTGTATTGAACGATGTATTGAACGACACTACAAAAGGTGTCTGATGTAAATAACATTTATTACGTTAATTCTACTCATGATCTATGAAGATTTATCATTGTAACGCAAAAATATTTCAAATGTAGCTTTTCTATAATATATGAACAAAAACCTTGAATATTTTAGAATAAACGTAGTTGATTTTTTACTAATGAACAAAAATATGAGCTTATTCAAAAAAGTGAATTTCAGCTGAAATCGATCAAAACTTGATTAATTAATTTGTTACCTTCCCTTGAATCTAGAATAAGTTAATTTGTTTAAATAATACGCTTTCATATGGATTTAGTATTACTTTAATTATACTTTACATTATTATACTTTACTTTAAAAAATGTTTTTCCGACTTATACTTTTGGAAATAAGTTATTAATTCAATATATTATGATTTATAAATACTCTGTGTTTTAGTAATTATCTCCAAAAGTGAACGTCCTCTATACCTCAGATTATTATAGGGTAGCACGCCAATCAATGAGACACACTTGCGCAGACCCGAGTTAACAATTTAAACTGGAGTTAGCCGGCTAGTCAGTTAAAACATCACTGTCCCACGAGTAAGTGGAGCTAAGTGGTCTCCTGTAGCGTTAACATCAGTATGTCATTTCCCATAGTGATAGATTATTTTATGTCCCCTATTCCCGAGTGGTGTATAAGTTTAATCAAAAATCTTTGAATGCAGTTATTCTTAACTATAAAACCGATGAGATGGTTCCTAAGAATAAATATTTTTATCTATTATACTTTCAGACTGTCCCATACTGACCCATCTCGATGAATCGACCCATATACTAATTCTAATTTGTTTAAAGGGACGTGTTTAATGAGCATCCCCACCACATGAGTAGATAAACGGAACAGAGACAAAGCTTCATACAACCGCACGAATCGGTTGCACTACTACAAGCACACGGGGCATGTGTGCGTGGCCACTGGCCGGTTGTCACGTACGCGGCGAGACTTGTCAAAAGAGATTATCCAAAGGCACAGCCAGTTGACAATCTCAGGGTCATTGCGACGCACGTTGTTTGTTTTGTTGGTTGCAAGTTTAAATATTTTAATGTAAAAACGTGGTATTTTATTATTTATAGTAGTTGTACTGTACTGTGTGTAATAATACTAGAAAAAATAAAATTAAATTGCTCTAGCAAAAGTTTTGCGAATTTTTCGATCTTAAAATAAATATTGTCAATATTTATATCAACAGAAACAATAAATTAATTAAAAACAAAATTAAACAAAGAAAATTATTAGAGTTAGTAATTTGTGAAGTATTTCTATTATACTGAATAATAAAACTATTTAACAAATTTTTTTGTTTAATTTGTCTTAACCTATTGTGACAACCCTATCAAAATAGGTAACAAATTTTCACGTTCTTAAGAGCTTTGTCTCTGTTCCATTTATCTACTCATGTGTCCCTACTGCCTTCCTTCCCCTCCATTCCGCGAAATTTTTGATCTCTTCTCGTACAATCTCCGAGAAGCTAAAATCTTATAGTTTGACGAAACAATTTTCTTTTCAATTCAATCTAAAGAGCCTCATTATTAAAGTCTGAATACTTAATTTGTCAAGTAGTACAAAGACCGAATTCGACTGCCCTAACTAACCCGTGGCCTAAACAACCAAAACTTACACATGATATGACAGCATGGTCAGATGTATCCTATAAATATTACGATAATGACACTACCTAGTGTACATAGGCATTAAATAAGTCCCGCAGCTTGCAGGAAGGTTGGAGAACTATGTCTTCAAATTCAGCTTTTCTCCACTAAACTTATAATTTGAGCTCAAGATCCATGGGGCGTTGGAAGAGCCTGGAATAAGGACGTAGCTCATCTTATGAAGCAGTCAAAGCTAAGCTCTGTGTATTCTTCAGGTAACAATGCTAATAGAGTATTTAACTGAAATTAAAAAAAAAACATTCCAAGAAATACATCCCGTAGCTTTCTTATGGATGAAGGGGATCAATTTAAATAAGTAGACTCATGACTTGAAACAACGAATGATCAATTATTGTGACTCCTTGCGCGCGACGGCTGTAAAGGACGTGTAACGCACACCTAAGCAAATAGTCAACACAAGTTTCATTATTTGGACGCCAAGTATATGTAAGTATTTTTGTCACAGTTGGTCAGAAAATAAATAAGGAACTAAAACAGCACTGAAACTAGGTAATTTCTTTTAAATAAGACCAAGGGCTCTTTTTGACTGTCAAGGTTGTCAATGTGTGTAAAATCGATTAAACTTTTAATATGGTCACAGCTTTGTTGTGGCCGGTAGTTACGCATAACCCGCATGCGTAACTTCACTTTAAATTTATGTACAATTGTAAACTTTTGTTTGAAACAACATTCACGTCTTTGTCCTATTTTGATGGTAGTTAAAGTCTCCGCAGAACGTTGTAGACTGTTTAATTAAGAAAACCTTAGCTTATTCATACCGAAAATCGTATGTACAACTGTTAGGGTTAAAAGGAAGAGTTTGCTTGTTGTTTAGCTTTTAGAAAAAGCTTACGAGGAATATACAGGGTGTCCGGTAATGAATGGATAACCTTGAAACGTCTAATAGTACAACTTATGGCCGTTCTGAAAAAAGTACGAAAAATATTTTATCATAAGTAGTACCTCTGATATTTTTTTAGTTTCTGTTTCTGTTATTTCTGTGAGTTTTTTGTTGTTTTAATATTATAGACTAACTGTGCTGATAGATTAAAAGAAAATAGTATGAAAAGCTTACGCAGTAACGTAAAGTAAGTAAGTAAATTATTTTTCGTACTTTTAGACGTTTCAAGGTTACCCATTCATTACCGGACACCCTGTATATACATGTAACTTTCAAAAAAACTACATCCAGAAAAAGCTGAATCCCTAGCAGTTTCTATTGCAGTTATATTTAACCGATCCTTGAAAGAAGGTGTATTTCCGCATAGATGGAAATCTGGGTACATTATTCCCGTTCATAAAAATGGTTCGAAATCTGCAATAGAAAATTATAGAGCAATATCTATCAGTGGCCAAAATATTTGAATGTGTCGTTTACCAAAATTTATTCTGTAATTTTAAAATCTATACCGGGAAAACAAAACATGGTTTTTTAAATAGACGGTCGACAGTCACTAGCTCAGCCTGCTTTTCAACGTTTGTTCTATCCAACATGGAGGTGGCCGTCAGGTTGACGCGGTCTATACTGATTTCGAAATAGCTTTCGATCGTGTGGACCACGCTATCCTTATGAACAAGCTTTACAGGCTAGGTATTCGCGGTGACTTATTACGCTGGGTACAATCTTATTTGTCAAAACGTTGTCATGCGGTGATGGTTGGAAGGTATAAATCTTATTATACATATCAATATACTTACTCTGGACCCTCAGGGTTCGCATTTCGGTCCACTTTTATACAATGCGAATTTATACGGTATTGGTTCATGTTTCAAAAATACTGAGTATCTTTTGTATGCGGAGGATAAAAAAATCTTTTATAAAATAAAGTCAAAGCAGGATAGCATTTTGTTGGAAAATGATCCTGATACACTTTTTAACTATTATTCAGACAACCGTATTGCTGTCAATGTCAATAAATGCCAGTGTATCTCGTTCACACGTAAAACCAAACCTTTCTTATATAAATATGTAAATATGACTAAATGGTATTACTGAAATAAGAAGAACTTCAACGGTACGTGATCTGGGAGTAAATTTTCATATAAGGCATAAGGCCTTAGAATATCCTCAACGTAATTTGCAGCATTCATGTTTCCATTTACAAAAACGAGCTCAGTTCGTCTGTTCTTCACAATACCTGCGCAATATTGTTAATTTATATTATTAAAATAAAAATTATAAAAAAACAATTGATTTTTTACTTTGAAAAGACACTAAAGAATAATAAAAATAATAAAAGACCAACGATTTAACGTGAAAATACAACAATAAAATTCAAATTTATATATGTTGCTTAGAATTTTTTGATGTGTGTAGTTTATTTTGCCTACGTACGAAGTCATCTATGTGGGAGATTTTAGAGGGATGAAATGTGATATTTTTAATCGACAAATCACTATCCCATTTTACTCTCCTCCCTACCATAGTGAAATATCAGCCATTTTGTTTTTTTTATCTCGAAATCCGGGTGTTTGTACGGATTTAATCATTGCTATCCATATAGACGTCCCAGGAATACCACAGCTAATCATTTGAAAGCTAGTAATGTAGACAATCAACTGATGATACATTTTATTCAATATCTTTTTGATAAAAGAACAAAAGAGGAGTACTAAAACAAAAATTAATTGTTTTAGATTGATTTTTTTTTTCATTTTCATCTTTTTTAAACATTTATTGTTTTCTGATAGTACAGGATATCTACATAAAAATGCATCTAACTTCTGAAGTCCTAAGCTGGAAAGTTTAGAAGTTATGAAGATTTAAAGAAGGTAGCGTAACGTTAGAGTAGAAAAAAAGAAATGAAACAAAACTAATCGATTATAAGAATGGTTTATGCAGCTCATTAAAAATGTAACAGCTACGATTCAAAATGTCCTCTATTGCGCTGTAGATAAGCTGTTGCCCTAATCGACAAGTGTTGTCTAGCTCTTTGTATCATGGCTGTGTTTGTCCTCGTTTCATCCCCAACTTACATTATTTTTTTGTATAAATTCCTCTCTTGTATTAAGCACATAAACATAAACTTTTTGTTCATTGTGACCCACAAGAAAAAGTCCGGGGAACGCGGTGGCAAGCGATCGTCTCACCTCGTTCAATCCACGTTGCAAGTTGCCCTTTTAGTTAATTTCTTACATTAACGGCAAAGTGTGCCGGAGCGCCATCCAATAGAAATGTCATCCTGGACCTACACGCCAAAGGTAGTTCCGTTAGTGCGTCTAGGTAGTACGATGAACTCATAAGAGTGGCTTCATCAGTCCACATAATCTTTTTTTTAAATTGGGGTTGGATCGCCCTTTTCGTGATGTTCACGAACAAAAAACTGACCTTCGGGTGACGTCAGGTTCAATCAAATCTTGCACTATTCTAAAATGTAGGGATGCAATTCTTCCCACTTTAAAATCTGCCACACTGTCCGTTTGGATATACCGAGTCTAACTGCAATGCGTCGGACACTCAGTTGTGGGTTTTGAGTTAATAACTCCAACACCTCTTCTTCCTCTCGTGGTGACACCAAACGAGTACGTTCGTTCGAGAAGGTCTCCTGATTCCATTTTCGGCGAGATTCAGATGCAATCTGATGAATGAGCGAGCATTCGGCTTGGGTCTATTGAGGAATCTTCTCGCATACTATCTAACAGCAACATTGCCGTCGCAGTATCCGTACATAAAATGAATGTTGGCTCGTTTAATGATGGTTTCCCAGTTTAGTTAACGAAAGTTAGTTAAAAGTTGAGTCCAAAATGTCGGCACAAAAGAATGTAAACACAACGCCAAGCGAGGGATGTCAGGACCCGTTGCGTCTTAATCTGAATACAGACCGTATTTTGTCTCACTCAACCCTATGACCGTCCTTTTCGAACATGGTTTCACAAAGAACAGCTGTTATTCTAAAGACATGCCCTTGAAATTACTCGATATGGGAGTCTAGTTCTTTAATTAGTGTTGTTTATATTTTCATAAATCAGTTGATTGTATAGGTACATTATTAGCTTTCAAATGAGACATCTTTCGTATTCCTAGGACGCCTATATCGATAGCAATGACTAAATCAGTCAGGCACCCGGGCTTCGATGTAAAAAAACATTCAAACCTGAATCTGAAAGTTACGGTTCCCTTTGGGTACACTAGAATCATTTTTAGTAAGTTAAGAGAAATTGTTCAAAACTGCGTTTCTTTGAAAAACATGTTTCGCGCTCAATCTCAAAATAATTTAAATAATGTACCATTGAAAAAAAATATTAAATGTGCTACTGTTTCAAGTTACTTGCCAAAATGGCGTAGTACATTTTTTTTCAGTACAGGCAGTTAAAGCAGAGCGCAATATAAATTTTGGATACTTACTTGGTTTGGCATTAAAAGGACATCCTCTTTCAAGCTGGGGCAGTTGGTTTAAAATTTATTATAACAGGTTACAGAAGCACTATTCAAGAGGTCGTACAAAAAGAAAAATGGCAAAAAGTAAAGATGTAGCAACAGCAATTAAAAGAATGACACAAGGTGTACATTTTTTAGAAAAAACAAATATTTATTATAATTTGACAAACACATACTAATTTTTTTAAAATCTTTTTCAGACAACTATGACCTAGCCTATCACCCGGTTTCGGCTTGACGTCGAGCGTTCTGGCCATCTGGGGATTTGAACCTGAAACATGACCCTTTCGTTTCAAAGATTTTCTAAACAGCACTCTAGTATACTAGGCCGAATGAGCGTAGGAACTTGGCCACTTCCCAACTAATTTATTTTTTCCTACGAAGTTGGACTAAATAAAATTAATTACTAATTTATTAATTACATTTAATTTATGTTTCTCCGAAGCCTCTTGATGATGATAGCTGTATTCTCAAAATTGTACAAAACATATGGCTTAAAGCATGTGCTCTTTTTGCATAAAACTCTGGGAAAGATAACAAACACAACATTTTACCTCACTTATGAAGTCTTTATTTAAATACTGGTTATAAATTGGACTGTACAGAAAAACATCGATTTTCCTTAAATACAAATAGAAAATAATAAATCACATGAAAAAACACACACTCTTAGTATTGAAAATACTTTTTTATATTTGGTTTAACCACCTTGTTTCAATTAACTGGTTGAGTATGAATACTAATAGTAACTTAAATATAAGACTCTACTTAGGTCATTTGTGTTGTGCTTAGCACATACGAAATACACGAAAAAAATTTAATTAGGCGACTTTTGAGTAGAATCACTCCTTAGAAAATATTTGTAGATTACAAAATTGGTACTCAATGTAAACGGGTCTAAAAATTGTTAATTATAAGTAAAGTTTGTTAATGAAATCGACAACTTAAATATTTGGCTCTAGGACAGGCGTGTGCCATCCTGGCCGTCATCATCACTTTCCATCTCACCAGATGGAAATCAAAAGCCTGCCAATTTATGATAAAAAAAAACATTTATATAAAAGCAAAAGGCGAATAATAGTAATTGAGATGCTATGCATCACACGTTAAGTAGATAATTCAAATGCGACCGTTTGCTATTTGAAATAACATCGATTCTAAACATTTTTATATCTTGAATTTCTATTTATTTTATAAAATGTCAAAGAGTAAATTGTAAACACGTTTCTAGTTATGCGAGTTCCTCGTTGCTCCCGTGACTTCCTTAGTGACTTAAATGTTGACGTATATCCCAAGTTGATCATACACAGAGAAATTAGAGAAATTTAAGTTTAATTAAATATCTACATAATACAGAAATATTATTTAAAACTTGATGCCTTCCTGAACCTGAGCCATGAGCGTGGCGGACTTGAGCAGCTGCAGCCTCTCTGTGTCGGTCAGCGGCTGGCGCACCACATCCGACACTCCCTGGTGGTTCAGCACGCACGGCAGTGACAGGAACACTTCTTCGTCTATCCCGTGTTCACCCTACAGCACCAGAAAAAATACTGTTGTACAATAGCCCCAAAATAATCATCATTCAAGAAGATATTTTCAAGTTTTAGCCAAGCAAACATTACCTTTACGTAAGTAGAGACAGCGTGTACGCTGTTAGCGTTCGTCAGCACCGCTCTAACCAACTGAGACAGTGACAGGCCGATAGCCCAGGAAGTGTAGCCCTTCAGCTTGATCACTTCGTAGGCGCTCCCCACGACCCGCTCATGGGTTTCCTTCCAGTTTTCAGGATCTTTTTCTGACCCGATCTCTGGATTGAGATCACTAAGTCTGACGCCAGCTATGTTGACTCCTGACCAGACGGGCACTGGAAGGTAAGGAAATTATTAAATAGATTGATTTAATGTATACGTAATAAATGGGGTCATATTTTATAAACCTGATACGAACCGCTGCTGTCGCCATGTTCGCCGATGATGTAGCCGTGACAAGAGGTGGTGGCGATGCCCAGCTTCTCGGACAGCAAGTAGCGGAAACGGGCGGAATCAAGGTTAGTGCCGGAGCCCAGAACGCGGTGCTTCGGCAGCCCGCTCAGCTTCCACGTCACGTACGTCAAGATGTCCACCGGGTTGCTCGCGATTATAAAGATCACGTCCGGGCTGTATTTTAGTATCTGAGGAAACAAACATTGTAATATACTTACGAAGCGATTATCATTAATTGTTTCTTGTTTTAAATTGTTACCTGAGTAGAGTAACCAGTAACTTAAGTAACTTGTCAATATGCTTAATAAAACGTTATGAAGTAAGTACCTACAGGAAGGAAATGTTTATATATAATATCGAGTGACTTCATGAGTTTGTGGGTGATTCCCACTGTCGTGTTTAATGTACAAATATAGTTTTCAATAGGTATATTTTGATAAGGCCCTTCCTTTTAAAACTGTTCGATTAATAGACAGTAAATTTAATGCCGTTTTGCCTGGTATGTTCTTAGCTAGATTATTTCGGTAGGTACGTGCGAGTTAATGAATTACAGACTATTGTAAAAATTTTCTTATGTTAGCTAAGAGATCATGGGTCTCCCATGTGTTGTGTTTAAATATCTTTATTAACAACAAAGACAGAAGTCACTTCGTGTTAACATTGTTATGTTTAGTACAAGTTAAACATTTTTTCGTCACGTTTATACAAACATATAATATATTAAAGCTGAGATTAATCTTAACTAAATATAAGTACTGTATATAAGTATTTAAGTTTACCGTTACATAAATAAATAGCTAGATTATTACTATATGGTAAATAGGTATCATATTTAGGTTCCACTCGCAACAGGTAACATTATTTAAATTTTTAGTCAAATAATTAAATATTAATTATTTAAACAATATTGAGCAAGTAATTTCTTAAAAATGAATGACGTATTTGCATTTTTTATTTGCGAATTTATATTTTAACTAGCGACCCGCCCCGGCTTTGCACTGGTCTATGTCGCTGCATTTTAAATTTGTAATATCTTCGAAAATATTCATTTGAATTACACGCTGTAAAGGGTCATATTGATCTATATTACATGCACAATGTATTTAAGGTGCTTAATTGGATAAGGATTAATGGTGTATTGCTTAAAATCGCTTCGTAAATAAGCCATTATTTCTTGTAAAAAGTAAAGGATAAAAAATGGGTATTGTGGGTTATCCCTAAGAGATAAACATATACCATCGCGGACTTTTTTGTAGACCTTTTTAAGGTGTACAATACTGTAGTACATTATTTTGATCTATCTCGTAGAGGTGAGCCAGCGTTTGCAATGTAAGCAAAAAAAATGTTTTTATTTACGACATCACATTACACACCTCTAAGATTATCAGTGTTATATGTATTATACGTATAAACCTTCCTCTTGAATCACTATTTATTATAACCGCGTCAAAATCCGTTGTGTAGTTTTAAAGATCTAAGCATACATAGGGACAGACAGACAGCGGGAAGCGACTTTGTTTTATACTATGTAGTGATGTAGTCGATGTACAGTTCCTGTCATTCAATAGCCATCATTGTTTTACCGTAGTCCCATCTGTCACCATACTGTCACTTGTTTGATTTAAAAAACCCGAGTTCACGGAAAAAAAGATCTAATATATACTTTTTTAATATTTTTAAATAAATTATTACGTTTGTGTTATTTATTTAAGAACACCATTTAAATACAGATTACCCTCATTATTGTTTCTTCCTGAAAGCTGTTCTAATCAATTTCTCTAAAATTGATAACTTGAAAAATGCCAGCTTTGCAGTTCTACGAGGAAAATAGTGTTGTAGCGTGAAGAATATCCATTCTACAAGGCAAATCAGAGCTAGTGTCTCCATTTTTCAAACCTGGAGGTAGTAAAAATCCAGAGATACTGGAACAACCTGGCTTATTGACCTCGCAGTGTCCGCCCGGCAGTCCTTAGTGATGTTCCGAAGCGCTACATAACACTTCTGGCCGCCCGTGATCCAACATCTATCTATAAGTCTACGCTAATAAACTGAAATTAAAGCTGCGAGCTGCTACTGGACTGGATATTAGCACTCATACCGTTCGTAATTGTTTACAGCGGTTTGATTTACGATCAAAGAGATGCTTGCGAGCACCTTTGAGTACACGAGAACGACAATTACAGTGGCCCAGCCAGCTTCAAAACTATGAAGACGAAGAGGAAGATATCTTGCGTAATTGTCTCTTCGTTGACAAAACACGGATTAGTATGCAACCTGATAACCTAAGTGTCTGAAGAAGGCCTGGGACTTCCGTAAGGCAAAGAACTGTCACTGAAACCCTTCTGGAGCTCTGCTGATATCCAGTGAAAAAATCTGTGTTTTTGATCCCTTACCAAGGATCTACAACTTATTTATACAATACAACTGTTATCGATGGATTCATTAGACCATTCAGGATAAGTTATAGTAACCTATTGGTGTTGGTCGAAGGCACTTCGAGCTGAACGAGTCAACGCGGTTAGATTGGCCTGCCGGCTCTCCGGACTTCAACCCAATCAAGCACGCATGGGAGTCTCAATCGAGCTGTTTGGAAGTTTGGACTCGTCAGCCACCTTCAAAAACTTTGTCTGAGATCAAGGCCGCCGCCATTCAAGAATGGGACAAGTTGCTACAAGAACTATTGGATAACTTGATCGACGGCATGCCCAGGAGGATTACCGCATGTGTTCGAGCCAAAGGAGGAGTATTTTTAATATCAAAAATAAATACCCATGTAAAAATTTATTGAATTATTTACCTACTTTAGGCTGCACATATCTATAAATTACAAATCCATAGAGATTGAAAAACTCTGTTGCTTAAAAAAATTGAAAGCAATAAATTAGTAATCCATTTATTAAATATATTTTAACAGGAGAAAAATATCTCAACTTTTCCAAGAGACTTTTCTTTTTTTTTGACGCCCACATTTCATTTCAACATTGCTAATATCTAATTACAAATATTGCAACATTGAAAGCAACATCACAACGAACTCGTCCAAAAAAAAAACGACTGCCTTACGGACATTCAAACACTGGCAAAGTAAACAAAAAAAGGGAATTCAGATTATTTGACAATGGTTCCTTTACCTGTTAAAGCTAAATATTTTATTTTGCCTACCTGTGAAATCCGCCTGCAAAATATTTGAATGGAGATATTTACGGCTTGGTTTTAAGACTAGACGTATTAAGTATAGATTTTTGGTTGTACAAAGTTGTTACTAGGCAAATGAAGTATTAGTTTTAGATGATGCAACTCACAGGGGGTACGATATTCTTGAGCACATCAGCGTTGCGCTGCACGAGGTCGAGGCGCGACTCTCCCTCGCGCTGCCTCACCCCTGCCGTCACCACGCAGATGCGTGACCCAGCTGTTATCGAGTAATCTGACCAACAAACAAACAATACGATAAAAACATATACCATCCCACTATAAAAAATAACTCACAATGGTAACCTAACGCACATACCGGTACTGGCCTGGATCCTGGCGTTTCTCAAGAATGTGGAGCCGTGTTGGAGATCCATCATCTCGCCTTTGAGCTTATCTGCCACCATGTCTACCAAGGCAATGTTATTTGTAACATGCTGAAAAAAGGGAAATTGAAGAAACTGTTTGTTTTAATATGATTGAAGAGTTTTAAGTTAAATTATGAAATATAATATACTGGTTTCCTTGCAGTAGGAACAGTTTTAGATTTAGTTTAAAAGATTTTGAAAAATTTGCTCTTGGTACCTGCGTGAGCATGGAGAAGACAGCTGCCATGCCGACCTGGCCGCAACCCACTACGGTGACCTTGTTGCCAGTGCAGTCTGTCTTCGGCGTCACCGCCTGGAACAACTTGTCCATCGTCTCCATTTTACCTGCAACGAACAACGGAAGACAACCTCAATACCAAACCAACCTTCTGGCGACAAGTGATATCAACACATATGGCTCGGTCCAAAATGAGATATATTCGAGAATACCAATTTATACACAATATATATTTTATATAAAAAACTCCATTATATTTACCAAATAATCAACAATATAAATAATAAATAAATAAATATTTCTAACAATCACACCACATTATCTAGCCCAAATTACGAACTTGTTTTATGGATACTGGATAACGGAAAATAAACTTAAGACATATATACAGCGTTGAAATAAACTTAAATAAACATACATAGCTACGCATCCGTGACTAGAAAGATCCGAACCCGGGACCTCTGGCATGGAAGGCAAGGCTACTTAGCTCCACACCATCAGGCCGTCACGTCATTAGGTAATGCAGTTACGTTTTTAATTCTGTTTAGATTAATATGATCACCATATTATATTAGTAGGTATTTACATCACTTATCATTCAAATATATAATACAATTAAATCGTGTTATTAAAAAAATTAAGAAATTGAGTTAATCTCTAATCTTAACTTTAAATTCAATAATTGTCAGATTTTAAAATAGGTATTTATTATTTTTTCATATTTATTTCACGAAAAATTTATACCAAAATGAACCTTACAAACTACACATTAATTATTCACGTACCTATTCAATCAAGGACGTAGCTACTTAATTAAAAAGTGTTATCAATTAAAGGTCAAAGTAGGTTAGTTTGCGGCGAATTCTGCACTGCTAAAACAGATGCCGGAAACAACTTTTTTTGAGATTATCGAAAAAATATTAAACGCACTCAAAGCGTTCACTTGAAATACTTATTCTGTATATAAGTGAATCTACATTTGAGGCGAAATTACAGCTTTCGCAAAGTAATGCAAACAATTATAATCCAGAAATTATAAAACATAATTTTTATTAACGTGCGACAAAAAAAATTATTGCGCAAAGTTTTTTTTTGAGAATCTCGAAGCAGCTAGAGATGCGTTAAATTTAAACGTGCACTGTAATCAACTTTCAATCTCAAAATAAAACTACTCAGCATTCTTTCTTTCGAAAAGGTCAACTGTAAATAAATTTTTTTTATGTGTGCCTAAGAACCTATTGAAAAAATAATTTACTCACATCTAACTTTAAATCCATTATTTATAATTTTTTCGTCGTTAGTTCCATTAGTATGGCAATGGCCATTCGTAATTCCATTGTGCGATGCCATTACTTGAAATTGGACACTGATCGAGGCTTAGAAGATGATCTTAATTAATGGTAAGTGCAAGCACTGGGTTGACACAATGAACGCGTGATGTGTTTCGGATGAGGTAGTCCAAGGTAACTGTGGGGCAGTGAGCGTTGCAGCAGTAGATATAGCAGCAGGCGAGCGAGCGCGCGCGCTGCGGCTGCGCTCGGCGCGAGCGGCTCGCGGCGTAGCGCGGAACGTGATGCGGTGCACGTGCATGTCACAGGTCAAGCCATTTTATTTGGCTACTGCAAAGTACGGTTAGTTATGTATCACAACTAGTTTTGATATTTTCACAATGATGTATAATGCTGTAAATTAATCATTTATTTCATAGTTACTGTCCGTACTATTTCCGCATTAGTCAAGAGTATTGTGTGTTGAAGCACTGATGATATTATGACTTTAACCACCTGAAGTACAGTAATAATGATTACCTACGATGTTGTAGATTTTTATTTATTTTTTTATCTTTATTAGTTAAGTAACACGTAACTAAGTGAAGCTATTATTCAACTTTACTTAATTCTCTATTAGATAAATCGCTAACATTGAACAGACTGACAGACAACGGTCAACCTAACCCAGCGAACTTAGAAACATTAAAATTTGTAAAGGGGTCCCTTCTGGAAGGGGAGCACTAAGACAGGAATTTTAAAAATTACGAACACATTAAACGAAAGTAAGTACTGCTGCACAAAAAAATTACTAGCTTGTTGTTTAGATTTTAAAGCTGTCAATCTGAATTTAATAATTCATTCACCTACTAGCTACTCAAAGCTATTTTGTAGCATAGCCATAGGTACTAAAATGTGTCACACAAACGAACGTGCGACCTCTCGCGCCACAAGCAACCTGTCGGTCACTGCGGCGCTATTCATAAATTTTGTTAATAGATATTTTCAACGCGAATATTCAATATTTCATAAAGTGTAATCGTTGATATAATCTCTCCCTACGCTACGGACTATACCACGGCTTGCACGGAATAAATTTCAGCAAATATATCCAAGGAAATTACAATCAATAATATAAATGAATATGAAATTCAGTAAATAAAGTTTTTAACTATCTATCTAATTAACCGCTCATTCTTATTTTAAATCGGGAGCTCTAGAAGAAATAATACATTGTTTCCCATACCTACTTTTGACTTGTCGATGTTAACGGAATATATATGGAACTTACAGGAAGGCAATAGTTTCTTGTTAGCGGTCACGTAGTTTCGGTCCTCGTAATGAACAGCAAATCAGCACGTCAGCGTCCCGCCAGCCGGTGTTGGTGTCTGCAGCAAGGTCACCTTCACGGCGACAAGGAGCCAAAATATCGCGCATGCTCTGGCACGGGACCGCCACACGAAACCACACCATAAACGCTCGCCACAAAGTCCTTTATCGGACTCTACTCGCCCAGACATGACTGATCAACAATTTGACGTCCGCCTCGTAAACACTCGACGATCCAAACTTTAACAGCCGCGTCTCTCGGTCTTTGAACTTGTAAAAATAAATGCAATTCTACATAATTGAAACTGACCGGAACCCATTACGCATTTTATCAGAGCTATGTGTGGGTGCAGTCTTCTATTATCTGATAAGAATGATTGGATCAGTTACCTTACACTATTTGCCCATACCTTATATGTATATTTTATGTTCTCCGCGTAGTCAAATTCTACCATACCAATAATTTATATTAAATTTATTAGATCGTAATCTTTTACTAAATGTATCTATCTATATTTTAAA
The DNA here is from genome assembly GCA_923062675.1 of Marasmarcha lunaedactyla. Classification (NCBI taxonomy): domain Eukaryota; kingdom Metazoa; phylum Arthropoda; class Insecta; order Lepidoptera; family Pterophoridae; genus Marasmarcha; species Marasmarcha lunaedactyla. The sequence continues at coordinate 38,550,185 of OV281339.1, read as the reverse complement.
TTATAACGTTGCAATAATTATAAAATTGACAGAACTGCAAACCGCTACTCACCCTATATTTGGGAACATTGACAGAACAGGGTTTAACCTCTTAAATGTTTGTATTAGATACCTCTAGGTACTTACAAATATTTAACCTAAGAGCACAGTGCTGTATCTACTGTCTTCATTTTTTTGACATCTCTAACTACTAATGTTTTCATAATTATATATTTTCGATTGCTAATATTAAATAGATTCAAACTAACTCACCACGACACAATTTTGCAAAGACGTTCAGCAACGGCAAAGAGTATGCAGCGCTAGAGACGTCTACGGCGCGGGCGTCACGTAGACGATTGTTCGGAGCCGGTTTTTCGGCGGCACTGGCTGAGTCAGCCTCCAAGCGCAGTGGCCGCGCCGTGTTCAAGGACTTCGAGGAAACCGCGTTCCGTAGATAGCCGCGCTGATAACCGACCCGCCTGGCGCTGTAGCGCGCAATCATCACAGGCTTTTCCAATGTATCAATATGAATTAGACTTTTCAGTGTCTGATAGACAACAATATTACAAATAACTATTACTAACTTAATATGTAGTTAACGTATATTTCACTTTTACTACTACACTATTATTCATTCGTGGAAACTGTGCAACAAGAAAACTTGTTCGTAATGTTTTTGCACAAGTTATAGGATTACCATCCTGAAGAAATAACTAATTACCGAGTGCCATCCAAGTTTATATAAAATATTTTATGAATATATGAAAGAATGAGAAAGTCAATGAAATCATGACGAAATACAGGATAGTCGTTAAAAGTTACCCTTCATAATCAATTTGTTGCGAGCCGATGAATCAACAATGATGCAAACTATTGAAATAGAATATTATACGAAGGAATTTCATTGAGTAATGGAACGAAATAAATTTTCACTATCCACTAAATTGTCCTTCTTAATTGGTTAAGGTTGCAATTACTGTGTAAGGCGTCTGAATCCTGACACTTTAAGAAAACATGATGAAACTGCTGGTTTAAAAGACTAAATGTCTGTCACTATTGTGGCTCATTGCAGTTTATTTTGCATTGCCGTCAAAGTTAGAAAAACTCTAATCGCTGGTCTGGAATACAGCTGAGATGCTGATTTTTAGTTTCAGTTTACAGTAAAATTTTAAAGGAGTATCATTTTTTATATTCATTCTAGTTGGTAATTCAAATAATTCACCTATCAAGAATTTGTAAATTTTGACTGAAGATACCTTTCTGTGAAAGATCAGCGTCATTTCTGTGTTTTATAAACAAGCCCTAGCGGCAGACTACACAATGATTCACAATTTCCTCCTGTACGGTAGACAACTACTTTATATCACGATTTCTTTGAATTAAAATGCTGCGTCGGAGTATGTAATATTGAAATACAGGAACTCCCCTTCCCAATAAAAATATGAAGTATCTAAGCCGTGCTTGCAATTAATAATGCCATGAGATTTAATTTAAAAAGCACGTAATTATGTATCTTCCTAATTAAGGGCCTAATTTATAGGCTTATTACGTTTTTCAAGGACTGATGTCAATTACCAGAAACCTTATAGATTTAACTTTCAAAAAATGTAACTTTTTCAGTAGTAATTCCTCAAAGGCCATACTATATCGCGTCCTTTCTTTGTGTAGTCATTTATTTGGCCTGTAAGTCAATTATTTTATATTTTAGATCTTCACCATACAAATAAAATATATATATCGATTACATATTCTACGGTATATATCAGTTCCTTTTTTGGTGTAGAATAAAAGCAAATAAGATTTGTAAATAGTCATACGTTGATACTGAACATTCACAATCGTTCAATTTAAGTTTATTTGTTAGTAAGCGGTTTTTGACATGATTTTTTTTAATAAGACCATAAATATCTGTTTTTCACGTTCCTTCCTTCCCTGCTTCCACATTATTTCGATCTAAACATCAGTCGCTAATTCGACGTCTACGTGCGAGAATATATCATCGGACTGGAATATTTTAAAAGTTCGGGTTTTCATCTATCAAATACAATAGTTGTTTTACAAATAATAATATATAAAATCATTGCTTTAATTTTACACAATTTTCAAAACATATAACAAATCAACGTCGTTACTCGGGAGCATCGAAAGCGCCCGCAGGCTTGTTATAACCGTGTACTTAATTAGATTTATTTTCCAAAAAAAAGCAATATTTTACGCTTTTTGTGGAATCAAATCTAAAAGAAACAATTTTTAAGTTTTTGACAATAAATCTGTAAGGCCTCTTAAATGGGACACTTCACTAGCAGAGGTCAGATTTAATTGTTCTGCCTCGCCATGTTCAAATCTTTGTCCTTGTATATTGACTATAGTTTTAAGGCAAACTACTTGCTAAAATGTAAACTAAATGAGGTAGACAGTGTTATTTGTGACACTGTAACAGACTCCGAACAAGGAGGTTATGTAGGTATATATGCGATCATGCATGTATCTGTAATATTGTTGAAATATTTACGAAAGTAACTAAGATTGCACAACATTTGTATGTACTTATATAGCTAGAATATTCGGTTGCAGTATCGTCATTCAGACTCGTCATATGAATTAGGAGAACACGCCGCGCTCAGCTGGGTAGTTCTGCCGAGCTCGCGAAGGCTGCAAGATGCGCGTCTATGTCACAGATTCCTTGATTTACAATTGAATTTTGTAGTTGTAGTATAATTGATTTTATAGTAATTTTGTAGTAAAATTGATTTTATAGTAATTTTGTATTAAAGTTGATTTTATAGTAATTTTGTAGTAAAATTGATTTTATAGTAATTTTGTAGTAAAATTGTACTTTATTAAACAACTAGTGGTTGCGAACAAACTGCGACTGACTTATTGCAGTTATTACAAAAATAAAATAGCTCCAATTTAAACTAGTAAGTTTATTTTCTACAACTGTCTACGCTACGCGTGATTGACGAACAAAATCATCCCCATCGCCCAAGCATAGAACGCTATCCTGCAAAAGAAACCAAAATCGGCGATAAGCACCGTTAGGACAAGTATTCACACTCAATCTTCTTCGAAGTTGCTAAAGTACCTCTCATAGAAGATCCGGTGTTAACGAGTTGAGGTGCTGCCAGTGGAGCTTTACACGCTGTCAAAAGCATTCTAAGGTGGGTCCAAATACTGTAACTTCTTTAGAAATGAGCTTGCGTCCAAGACTATTATAGCTGACAAATCAAACCGCTACCTATTTATGTGAAATTGTATTTTATTGTGCTTATTTAATCAGATCCTTTACTACTGTTGTAAAAATATAACTAAAATTATTGTAATATGTAGAGTAGTCAATCAAAAATTTAAGGTGGCACCTTACATTGGCCATATCCAATTTTATTTTAATTAGTTTTTAATTAATTTTAGTTCTGATATCATTCAGTGATTACATTGTAATATCGCTGCTACCACTGTAGTGAGTTTGAAACTGAAATATGACTTAACTTCCATAAATTTTTTGTTTTAGAAAAAACGAGATTGCAAAATAGTTATTGTTGCAATATTGAAAAAAGTTTATAATTTGCACTAATGCAAAATTGTTTACGAATATTTGCGTAAAAAATGGAAAAAGACTGACCTCCTTGAGAGAACGAGAGCTTGTTGGTAGAACGACTACCTCGTGTGCGTAGGTTTGTGACGGTTGTCTATTTCGACCTCTTTTTGTCAGTGAATTTTTTTTTTTTTTGTCGTTTCCGACGTAATTTTAAACTAGGAATTACGTAGTGTCGGAGAACGGCAATGTTTTGATTTGACAAGTCAGTCACGAAATATTATCCATCAAAGCAACTTGAATCTATTCATTATTATTTTCCGAGTCTATTATTCAAAATTACATAGTTAAGATATTTTATTATCTACAATCAAAGTTCTTTTTAAGAAACCTATAATTTATTTTCACGTTCACGAGTGTGCGTAGCCAAAATTGTTGGCATTTTTGTATATTTTAAATTTTACCGAAAAAATAAACATAGAAGAGAGTTTTGGTGTTTTACTAGTACTACGTTACATACTGGCGCCCGAATATTCAAACGTAGTTTATGGAGAAGAGAGGAGGAACTATATCTACAGAAGAATTGCAACATTAAAAATAATTTTTTTATAATTATTATTGAGGTCAGGCATAAAACTTTATTTGTTACCATTTTCAATCATTAACATTCACTATAATATATTTATAATATATCTACTATAATATATCAAAATACTGCTAAATTATTCAGACATTTAAGTTTCTTTAGTTTCTTTCGTTATAATATCCTTGAAGAAATTTTCTGAAGACACAACATTCTATAACCCAGTAATTTCACTATTTAAATAACATTTTCTATTCATTTTCATCACTTGAAAATACGTATATTTTTAAGGCTCTATTCTGCATAACGACTATTAACAAATTTGTTTCACTTTAACATTTTTTTTTTGATTTTGCAATGAATTTTTCACAATTAAATAAACCTGAAATAATTTATGAATTAAAAATCAGAAATATAAATTTTTCTTCGACGCAATCTGTAGACGAACTACGATCATTATTATTAAATATTAATGTAGATTCTGAAACAGAAATTTTACAAAATAGCCCTGAAGAATTTTCAGAAGATATTAATACCATTAAAAAAAATTTAAAACTTGTTGAAGCTTGTATAAACTCTTATCCTATTAGGAAACAAAAAATTTCACCTTATTTAACTCATATAAGAACAAGATTAGGCCTCATTGACATTACATCAGATTTATCTTCAGAGCAGTTAGATTTAATAAATTCATGTTGGAATGATTTAACTCAATTAGACTCACGTTTTAAAAATTTGGAAAAATCACCAACACATTCCACATATCATTCCGCAGAATCTATACAAAATATTAATCTACAACCCCTTTCTTTTTTCGAAGCATTAACTGATAAGGTCAGTAAAATTACAGAAAATCGAACTAACAATGATTTAAAAAGATTTATTTATAAAGGTGAAGGTTGTCCAAAGGATTTTATTCAAAAACTTGAAGAATTTTCACAAATAAAAAATATTTCTGAAAAATCTTTATTCTCACATATTTATGATATTTTATCTGGATCTGCTCTTGATTGGTTTAGAGCTAGAAAGTCGACTATTAATGACTGGTCATCTTTCCGATCGGCATTGTTGAATGATTTTGCAATTACCGATTACGATTATAAACTAAAAAAAGTAATCGATGCTCGTAAACAAAAACATAATGAGAGAATTATCATCTACTTTGCTACAATGGAATCTCTTTTTTCAAAGCTCTTGGAACCAATGTCCGAAAAAGAAAAAATTAATACTCTTGTTAGAAATCTTAAACCTGAATTCACATTACGTCTTTCACCTACTGATTTACATACTGTAAATTCCCTCTTGGAATCATGCAAATTTACAGAAAGCATTCTCCAAGTTTCTAATAATACATCTTACTACTCTTCATCATCACCACCAGATCATTATCATTCTTTTCCTATTCCTTCTACATCAAATTCTAATAACAAATCGTATAATAATACTCTACTTTCACATAATCAACCATATATTCCTGAATTTCCTTTTAAAGCTTGTACATATAATTCCATAGCAGCTGTAGCTAATCCATTACCTAATACTGTAGCTGCAATTAATAAAAATCAGAATTTTTATAAATTCACTTGCCCACGTTGTAGATCTAATACACATTTATTAAAAGACTGTACTAACACTAATATAGTGTGTTTTCGTTGTGGAAAAAAAGACTTTATTACTAGTAAATGTCCTAATTGTAATAAGTCGATTTCAAAAAACTAAATTACGAGGAGTGCATAAACAAAAATAATGGTATTAAATCATCAAATTTTGACAAAAAAGATTGGGATACATGGTTAAAAACTTTAACAATTTTTTTTAAATCTTATAACACTTGTGCTCTCCTCTTTAATAAAACATCAGATTTTGAACGTCCTTATTTACATATAAAAGTAAACGATTTAACTTTAAATGGTCTTTTAGATAGTGGTAGTGCTATCACTATATTGGGTAATAATTCTCATAAAATTTTATCACAACATGGTCTTTTAATGCAAAAAAACTGTTTAATAAAAGGTAATGTTGCAAACGGACAAACTATTTCTTCTATCGGCATTATTACTCTTCCTACTTTTTATAACAATAAATTTGCGTTAATTACAGCTCATGTGATCCCAGAAATCACTGAATCACTCATTTTGGGTATTGATTTTTGGAAAACTTTTAATCTTGCTCCGGATATTCTTAGTAATATCACATTACAACCTTCAAATTTAAACTCATCTTTTCTCATTAATACAGATTCTAACTTTCATTTACATGAATACCATTCTTTAACAGACACACAAAAAATTATTGCAGATGCAATTATGGAAAAGTTTAGGTTGATTTCAACTGAATGTAAACCTTTAGGTCGTACTCATTTAGTCGAACATTTCATCGACACTGGAGACCATCCACCTATTCGTCAACGCTGTTACAGACTTTCTCCTGAGAAACAAAAAGCTCTTTGTAAAGAAGTTGATGATATGTTACAATTAGATGTCATTGAACCCAGTGACAGCCCATGGCTGAACCCAGTTATTATTACACCTAAAAAAGATGGTACTTGGCGATTTTGTATTGATAGTCGTAAATTAAACGATATCACAAAAAAAGATGCTTACAAACTTCCTTTCATTTCTGATATATTAGATAACCTTAAAGATGCTAAATTTATATCATCTATTGACATTGCTAAAGCGTTTTGGAATATTCCCTTAAAAAAAGAGGATAAACTCAAAACTGCATTCCATGTTCCAGGCCGAGGAATGTTTCAATTTAAAGTTATGCCATTTGGTTTAACTAATGCACCTGCTACCCAACAAAGATTCATTGAAAATCTACTAAATGATCTTACAAATGATAATAATGTTTTCTATTTTATCGACGATATAGTCTGTATCTCTCAAACCTTTGAACAACATGTCGATATACTTACTAAAATTCTTAAAAAACTTTCAGATGCCAATCTCACAGTCAATTTTCCAAAATGTTCATTTTTCCGGAAAGAATTAAAGTACTTAGGCTATGTAGTTAATGAAAATGGTTTAAAAACGGATCCTAAAAAAGTTCAAGCTATTCTTGATATACAAACTCCAAAATCTGCTAAGGAGGTCAAACGTTTTTTGGGTACTGCCAGCTGGTACAGACGTTTTGTACCTAATTTAAGCACTCTTGCAGCACCGTTAACTAAATTAACTTCTACAAGCAAAAAATCACCTCCATTTAAGTGGTCTGATGAAGCTGAAATTGCTTTTAAGGCTATTAAGCAAGCTTTAATTAGTACACCAGTTCTGGCATGTCCAGATTTCTCTAAACCATTTGCTGTTCATTGTGATGCCTCTTCCTATGGCATTGGCGCAATGTTAACTCAGGAAGTCGATAATATTGATAAACCTATTGCTTATATGAGTAAATCACTTACAGGCGCTCAAAAGAATTATTCAGTCACTGAACGTGAACTTTTAAGTGTTATTACGGCACTAGAGCATTGGCGTTGTTATTTAGATAATGGATTACAATTTACAATTTATACTGATCACGCAGCCCTTCAATGGTTTATGCATTTAAATAATCCTACTGGCAGATTAGCTCGATGGAGTATTCGTTTATCTATGTTTAATTTCGTAATAAAACACAAAAAAGGCTCAGATCATGTCGTACCAGATACTTTATCACGTATAAAACCAATTGATTTAATTAATTTTTCTACTTCTCAAACTAAAGACACTTGGTATTTATTATAAATGTTTATCATTTCCTTCTAGTACTCCGGATTACATGATTCATAATAATAAATTGTTTAGATTTTGTAGATCTAACACATTATTTAACTCTGAATTTAATTGGAAACAAGTAATACCATTAGAATTTAGGGAATCTGTTATTACACAAAATCATTCTACTCCCCAAACGGCACATTTTGGTACTTTTAAAACATACCATAGAATTAAAAATCTCTATTTTTGGCCTGGCATGTATAAAGACGTAGCCATGTTTATTGCTAAGTGCGAGACTTGTTTAGCTACCAAGCACCAAAATCAAAACTTAATTGGTTTAATGGGCAAACCCAAACATTGTTCACGCCCTTTCCAATGTTTATCCATAGATTTGATAGGTCCACTTCCTACTTCACGTAAGCAGAATAGATTTCTATTTGTAGTTACTTGTTGTTTTTCCAAATATTGTTTGTTATTTCCAATAAAACATGCAACCGCTTCTATTATTCGCCATATATTGGACAATTTAGTTTTTATGGTTTATGGAGTTCCAGAAACTATTATATTAGATAATGGTCCTCAAATGATAAGTACAGAATTATCTGAATTATTTAAATTTTACAACATACCAAAAATACATTACACCCCACGTTACTGTCCACAGGTTAACACCGTTGAGCGTTACAATAAAACTATTGTAACGGCGATTGCAGCTTTTATAGATAAAGATCACAGAACTTGGGATACCTATATAAACAAAATACAGTTTGCTATTAATACTGCGGTTAATGAAACCACAAAATTCACTCCATCATTTTTAGTATTTGGTAGAGAAGCTGTTACATGTGGATCTATCTACAAAAATAAAGATTCCAGAGATGAACTAATTTTCAGTCCTAGGGATGTATATGCTGAAAACATAGGACAATTAATACCTATCTTTTCCGAAGTACAGAAGCGGTTATTTAATGCACATCAATATAATGCAACTTATTATAACAAACATCATCAGAATTTAGAATTTAATAACGGTGATATTGTTTGGAGGCGAAACCATGTAATAAGTTCCTCTAAAAAACATTTTTGTGCTAAGTTTGCACCCAAATTTATTAAATGTAAAGTTTCAAATAAAGGTTCACCATTAATTTACGATTTAGTGGATATGAATAATAACCCATTAGGTCGTTGGCATATCAGAGACATTAAACCTCTACCGCGTTTAACTTCTTCTTTGAGTGACTAGATTGGTTGTTACCAATTACTTTATATGAATTCATATATAATTATTGATAATTATCTCACGGCGAGCATAAGCTGATTCTTTTTGTCTTATTTTTTTTTTCTATGCACCTCATTATCGTTTGGCTATACCATTAACATTGACGTTGGTCAAAACTTATAATTAATTATCATCATCGTAGTATTAGGTTAACTTATTGTGTAATTTATTTAATATTTGCAATTCTAGGAGTGTAAACTCTTATTTTCAATATCTGTATTATACTTTATAGTATAATTTGTTAAATGTTATCAATTTTTTCTTCTCAATTTTTTTTTCAAGCGGTTTGCAACTTGTAAAATTAAGCCTTCTGCACGAGCGTTTATTAAGGTAACTCGTTAAACTAAACCATACCTATGTGTATTATTTATACGCTTGAATCACTTTCCTGTGAGAATTATTTTCATATGTTTATTACATAAGTATTTTAATTACTTCACAAAAGACCCTTGGATTTTATTTAAAAGTCAATGTTTCACGACTGGCTATGATTTTCTTTTCTTTCCGGCATATTTATTTCAGTCTTTAACTGAAACTTGTTTATAGTAATCACCGTGCGGGAGTTAGCGACACGTTAAAGAAGCCATAAGCTATTAATATTTTCAGCGGATGGCAACTATTAAAGCCTTTTGCCGTTGCGTTCAACTCTGTTGAGTTGACTTATTTAGGATACGATTCCTCATAAGCAACTCTAACTGCATGATGTTTTAATTCCAGTAGTTGGAATAAGACTAGTATGATAGAGAATGTATGTTGTAATTATAATGTACGTTGATGGAGTTGAACGATGTATATTAACATTGTATATTCCAGGAACATGTTTAAAATTTTATCATTCATGAACCATGTAATTTAAGATAATTATTTAGGATTTTTTTTTTCTCTCTCTCGTCTGTTTTGTTTTTCTTTTTCTATTAAATAACTTGTTGATATGCAATATATCAGTATTATTTTTTTTTTTTTCATATATACAGGATGTTTTTTCAAAAAAATTCTTCTATAGGATGTTAATATTAATTTTCATTTTGCTTTTAATTATTATTTTTTTTTTTTTTGTTTTTGATTGTTCTTTCATTTAGCAGATTATATATTAAAATTCAATATGTATATGCAGTTTATTTTGATTTGGTTTGAATTTGAAATTTTACTAAAAAAAATCTTTCAGATTTTTTTTTTCCCGGCCCCCGGGGTATTGTGACGGTTGTCTATTTCGACCTCTTTTTGTCAGTGAATTTTATTTTTTTTTGTCGTTTCCGACGTAATTTTAAACTAGGAATTACGTAGTGTCGGAGAACGGCAATGTTTTGATTTGACAAGTCAGTCACGAAATATTATCCATCAAAGCAACTTGAATCTATTCATTATTATTTTCCGAGTCTATTATTCAAAATTACATAGTTAAGATATTTTATTATCTACAATCAAAGTTCTTTTTAAGAAACCTATAATTTATTTTCACGTTCACGAGTGTGCGTAGCCAAAATTGTTGGCATTTTTGTATATTTTAAATTTTACCGAAAAAATAAACATAGAAGAGAGTTTTGGTGTTTTACTAGTACTACGTTACAGGTTTATGTGTGATTGTCTATGATTGCGATAGTTTCGAGCCACCACTATGGTTGAATACACCACCGAAACCGACTAGAGGTCTTTATACCTCTGATAATTAGATATAAAAGCTTAAATCTTGCTTAGACAAATTTCCCTACCTTAAGGGACACTACCACACTAATCGATCGATCGTCGATCGACGCCATCGATCGATGGTAGAATGGAACTGTCGACGTCGATCGACAGTTTCACCATACCAACCTACATCGGTCGATGGACGATCGATCGATTGGTGTGGTACCACCTTAATAAAACCCAAAATCATTCAAAATCTTAACCAATTACAATAAGGTCGTTGATCAATTGTTCACGGTCTATTCCCTTGCATAGACCTTCAACTTGGAATCGTCTTAGCAAAAATACCTCATGGTATGCAATCTTTATGTTGCTAGAAAAACAAAGGTGTGGATAGGTATTACTGTAAGTTTGGTCACATTTTGGTCTCACTTGTTAGGAGGATCTTAAGGAATTTAAGGATCTTAGCCTATTTGTATGTTAAGTTTAATCCTAGATTTAATTAGAAATAATCTTCACATGAATCCTGAATAGTTGTAAATACAGTTTCTGTTGCTACGGCAACTGACGAAACATTAGATGCGGCGTCAACTTTTAAGTGATTGTATTGCATTTGGCATGATATGCTAATACTCTTCTAATTATTAATTATAATACTATCACTTATAATGGATTTTGTAATGTTCTAAGAATCAATGTACATAAATAGTAATTATTGTGAGATTATTTCGCAGCGTTATCTCTCTGTTTTGTAATTATCACATTTTAAAGAGTACCTACATTTTGTTGAAATGTTATAATCTTGTTAATTAATACTCAGTTGTAGATTAATTAACTTTTAAACTGTTATTTCCTATATATCATTTGTCGTGTAAAAGGTTATGTAAAACTCATTTCGTGTAAATAAAAAGTGATTTTGGTTTGATAAAAAAAAACCTACAGCAAGGCGCGCTTGTCCTTGTGCGGAACAGAGCGCTATCGCCTCTACTTTGGCTGCTTGGGCGTGTAGTGAAGATGTATCCTGGCAGCGACGGCTTCGTGTGGGTCGCTGATGTGAAGACTAGAAAGGGGACTCTACGTCGCGGCTTCAATAACCTGTGCCCGCTTCCACTACCTTGAAGCCATCCTACTTCAACCGGGGCAGTATGTCTACGCGACTACGCGGGGCGGGCGCAGGGCACCTCTCCGTCGATGAGGCTGCCCCCACCAGCCACCCAGTTCGCGTCCACCAGCGCAGCGCCCACGTACTACTCCGTCTAATCGACTCTCAACTTGGTCAATATGGTTTTATATCATTTACGAAGAAGTTTTCTTTATACCCATAGAGCCCAAGTAACTAGTGCGACAGTTGTATGTCGTTAAATATTAAAAAATATTATATCGTATCATTAGATATAATTTCTATATTATATAATAATTATAATAATTGGGCACGTGATCAAACTTCTAATTTTATAACTAAGCCACGGGAAAATGAGATAGCGAAAGAGAGAGAGAAAAGGGGAAATAAGACATTCTTGTTGACATCGCAGTACGTGTCATCGTTTCAGTCATTAATTCATGCTTTATTTATTACGGTCTGGAATCACGTCTTTTGGTCCATGTATATTCATTCGTTGTGATAGTTTTGTTACCAATGATAACGAATACCTATTATTATAGAGTTGCGGTTTTATCTGCGTATTATTATTGATACGATCGACCAGATAAAACTCAACATGATTGATATCAGTAGTTAGATTGATATTATTATATTTATTTACTCGAGTACTTAAAGCTTAGTGTGGCGTTCCCAGTCGTGACATACGTGATAAGAGGAAGATTATGAGATGATTAAATATTTCTGTATTTCACACGTTGATATCTAGTATATAAGCTCATTATTTTAACAAATAAATTGTCATTCAACATGTAATCGTGTCATAATTCGCAAGCCTTTTCCCGGTCGTAATACTTTGTAACTAACCAAATTGTTTTCACATACATATTGACACTATACAATGGAGACAGACTAGATAATTCCAAATAACTGACATGTTTATCTGATAACATACAGATAAGTATATAAAAGAACACTGATCTGGCTTAGCTTATGTGATGATCATGAAGTTCCTAGTGAAAAACTAATAGCAATGCTGTCTGTAAACAATAAAATGTATAAAAAACCAGTAGGAAGTTATCAAGTTTAATGTCCAATATCTTTTGAACCGGCGCTTTATACGACATTAAATCTAGATATCATATAAATACTGTTAAAAAGTTATCATATGACATAGAGCTGTAATTTGGGCATTGCATTGTATTGCTGACTTTCAGCTCCATACTAATATGGGCATGGTCCTTTGGGTTAGGTTAATGTTAGGCTGCATTTATCGCATAGATTCGAAATTGGATGATAATTCAAAATTTTATAGCAAAAACGTCATGTAACGACATAATTTTAGTGGCGAAGATAGTATCGTTCAGACGCTCGTAAATTGTGGCTGACTTAGTAATTTAGAAGGCAATGTAGATTTTTAGGGGCGAATAATGCTATTAAAAAGAAATCTGTTTATTTAGCACCCGATATATAACAAATTAACATGCGCTCTACTAACAATTATTTTAACCTTATATGGAAATAACCAAACGTTTCAAATTACTCAATACTCCTTAATGACACAAAATAATGTGTTCTTCAATAATGAACAAAGGACAAAAATACTATAAATACCCGTGGAGTAGCAGGACGAAACCCTCAAATGATCTCCACATCGTTCGGTCTTGCGTGGCCGCAGCATTCCCTGCCCGCGATTTTCGTTGCTTTTGTTAATTTAAAATGAAGCCAAAGATCTAGAAATCGACTCTGTACCCGTTCCTGAGATGTACTCTTTTAGACATTTGGGTAACATACATTTAGTTCAATGATACTTTATTTGCTATTTTGGACAATTTCAAAAAACCAGAAAAGGAGTCAGAAAATAATAAGCTCAGAAATCAACTATAAATATCAAAACTTTTAACGTATATACACTGAGGGCTCTAAAATAATAATGAACAAGGCGCCGCACATTATGATCAACGTTTGAACCAAACTGATTTTTGTGTTCTGTATCTGTAATGTGTTTGGAACTCATTGCAACCCTGAATGCTTAGTTATGGCACTTTAAAAGTACCATACAACATTTGGCTCCATGTGCCTCTGGTATTAGCAGAGGCAATCCGATAGCCTGAGTCAATCTGAAATATTACTTAAAGAAAACGAACACAAATATTAGATTGCAGTGTGTTCCATCACATATATGACTTTAAGGCAATGAAGAAGTGGACCGTTTAGCTAAAAGTGCCAGCAAAGACGCCATTATTACAACATTCATGCCAGGTTGAATGAACAAAGTAAATCTAAAGCCTTTTGGTATAAGACTATTCAAAGTCAACCTTGCACAGTACCGTGGTTTATTGGAATTAGCAGAAGAAATGCAAAGTTATCACATCTGATGAGGAAATGTGATTCATCGAATTGCTTGCACTGTGGTTCTATTGAAGATATGTATCACTTGCTGCAGGAGTGTGCCTTGAACCGCAGTGAGAGACAGGTGCTGATGCGCACGCTGGCACTGAATATTCAAGGCGCAGGAATATTTCAATCCATTTTATCTATGCCGACATCTTCTGAAGCAGTACTTGTTTATAATTTAGTAACCAGCGTGCGTAACACTACCTCCACTTAAAAATATACTTAGATTGAAATATACCTAAAATGTATACTACGCTAATTGTTTAATGTTGTCCCGAAACAAATTATGTATATAATGTTTAATAATTGTTATACAATGAGGCTGCCTTGTTCTATGAACGAAAGCCTGCCCTAAATAAAGATTAAAAATAAATATTTTAAGTGTGTCTATTGTGCCTATTATTCTGAAGTCCCTCAAAAAAACCCTACATAAATAAACGCCCCTAAGCTGCAGCCGTAGCGTGGCGTGCCAAGACACGATTTATTCTTTGGGATATATCACAATTTCATAGCAAGAGATTAAGACGGATGGTTGACGTGGTAGCAATTAATAATAATAATTTAAGGCTCGTCCCAAGTATAACGAAATCTGATTCTCACATAAACACAACTAAAATAAATTTACAACAAGCTGAAAATCAGTAAAATCGTTCAAAATATAATTTCGCATAAAATTTGAAAGTTTCCCATCTTATGGCCAACTTATACCCTGTATGGAGTTTTTCACGATTTTTAGCAAAACGTGAAGAACGTTTCCGAGAGTGTTTCGAGGAGCTGTTGCACTGTAGGTAGTTCAAGATCTCTTTGCAAGTCCGCGTTACGCACGAACCAAGGAGCCTTTGTGGCCCTGCGGCAGATGAGAATTTGAACCACCTGCAGTTTGTGCAGGACGTAGGGTTGGGCGTGGGCAAAGATTGGCGAGGCATAAATCATGACGGGTCTAACGCAGGTCTAATAAAGCGTACGTTTGTTTCTAAAATACTTTTTACTTTGTCTACCTATCATACAATATAGGCGGCATCAGTAGAAACGGGCGAGTTTCGTTACTCTATCGACGTGTGGTTTGAAAGAAAGCGTCTGGTCTAAGGTGACGCCTTGTAATGTAGTATACAAACTACGTGCCATTTATGTGTATGTTATACTAATTGTAGCTCATTTATAATAAAAAGATTAGTAATAAACCCACTTTACTCGATGACAGTTGTTTCTATTGGTTGCCACCTCTCTACATGGCGACCCGGCCAAACGCGGCAAACGGAACAAAATAACAAGTAACTGATTACGTATTATTTACTACAATGATTTTTTCTCGCGACAACTTCTTCGATATACTCGTGTATTTAAATGGTGAGAGTATGGGATCTCAATCGTAACAGGAAGAGGTCGTCAAACTGCATCTGGTGGCAATAACTCAGCCACATCAGAAAACATAGGGCTCCATCTTTATTCGACCTACATAATTCTTATCATTACAGTGGCTCTGCTGGCATTATTTGCCATTCTTCTTTTTTACAAATGTTATAAAAAAGGACGTAAGAAATTGATTCGTCGAGAAATAACCCTAAATGATCTGCGACGATCATTTCACCATCGATTTACACAATGATACCTGCTCAGAGACCTGCCCGGGTTGTCTCCAGCGTCGGCAGCAGCAGCCGGAGTGGAAAAAGTTTAATAGAGTGATAGTGATTAGTGAAAGTGTGATGGTGCAAAAATGCGTAAATATAAATATAAATATAAATTAAAAAATAAAAATATATTAAATATATGTATTAACTATAATATAAGTATTATTGAACTAAAATTAGAAAAGAACTACATAATTATATATTTAGGGACATTGAGTGAATAATTTAACGTTCTATTATTTTACTTGTGTTACTCTAATTTCATTTTAATTCTATGTAGATAATTATATTATGGTAACTAGGCGAATTCCATGTAACAAACGTGTCCCCTACTTTTGGTTACTCGTAAAATGGTAGGTAAGTTGAATTTAATTATTCTATATTTTAGGGTATGGAAAAAGAATTATTAGAATATTTATATGAACTTACAAAAATTAAGAAATACTTAGTAAGAAAGCGAAACGCTCGATTTGCGGGTAAAATAGCTGAAAATAAACTACCCGAAGCAGATAAATATAAAAAGTATGAGATTATTATTCCGATTAATAAAAATCAGAAAAACATAGAGTCTAGTTCATTGCAGATTGTTAATTCTAATTGGGTTACTATAAAATTATTTATAGTAACATTTTTCAATTATGTACTCGTACTAATACATTCAAGTAGTAGTAGTTTAAGTGGTTATAGTGAAACTAGTGAATATTTTTCAGGGACAATGGAGTTCGATTTGAAAACTGCTTGTAATTTAGTTCCAGTTATGGTTGATAATGAAAAAACTGTTCAAACTATAATTTATGCTATAGAGATGAATTCCGAAATGCTTTCGGAAAATGGTAATAAATTATAGATTAAGTTCGTACTAAAGAGTAGACTTTCCGAAAATGCAAAATTACGGTTAGGGCCAGAGTATTCGTCAGTAAGCGAGTTGGTAAGAGATTTAAAAAGAACATTAATTACTAAAAAGTATTTTACCGCCATACAACAGCGTTTACAAAACGCTACGCAACTTACCATTGATCAGTTCGGAACAGAGATAGAACGATTATTTTCGGAATTAACCATAGCCCAAGCAGATGACGATAAGGAAAAATATTCTATCTTAAAACCTTTCAATGAAAAAATTGCTGTAAAACGTTTTTCAGGCGGTCTGCGCGACTCACGGCTAAGCACGATTCTTTCAGCGAGAAATTATGAGCATCTGAATTATGCTATCTAAGCTGCGAAAGACGAGGAGCTTTATAGAGCATCCACGTTCAAAGGTGAAGATGTCTTACATTTTTCACGTCGGGGTAAAGGTAAGCTTTTTAATTCATGACAGTCAACCACCACGTAAAATCACACCTTACAAGGTATATCCCCAGTAACCAACACGGGTTCATCAAAGGACGTTCGACGAATACTAACCTCGCAGTTTTAACCAACGACGTTCTGCATGGTATGGACGGTGGTTCTCAAGTTGATGTGATTTACACAGATTTTGAAAAGGCCTTTGACCGTGTAGATCACTTCATCCTTATGCGCAAGCTACAAGAACTAGGCATAGGTGGCAGTCTACTGCGATGAATGGAATCCTACCTCCGAAATCGATGCCAGGCGGTAGTAGTAGGAGGGTACCGTTCAGACTACGTAGATGTTCCCTCAGGCGTGCCCCAAGGCTCTACGCTCTCACCACTTCTATACGCTGTTTACTTATATGACGTAAGCTTATGCTTAAAATTTTCTAAACATTTAATGTACGCTGACGATACTAAAATATATAACAAAATAAACTCAACATCAGATTGTATCAATCTCCAAAAAGATCTTGATAGTCTAAATCAGTACTACAAGGATAATAAAATAGACATTAATATTAGTAAATGTATAATTATGACTTTTACAAGGAAAAAAATCCAATCAGCTTCGATTATAATATTGCAAAAACAAATTTAAAAAAGGTAAACCAAAGTCAAAGACTTAGGTATCACTTTGGATGACAAACTGTCCTTTAATGACCATGTAACACAGATTACAAGTGCACCATACAAAAACCTAGGGTTCATTTTGCGAGTTAGTAAGCCATTTACAGATATTAACTGCATTAAAATATTATACTTTGCCTATGTAAGAAGTGTACTCGAGTATTGCAGTAATATCTGGAAACCCCAATATCTAAATTATATTGAAAATTTAAAACAAAATTCAATTAAAATTTTTCAAGACTTTGAACTACCGAAGCCAGCATGTAATTAAAGATTATAAAAAGTCTTGTCAATTTCATAAGATTCTGTCCCTAAAATATAGAAGAGTTTTGAATGATATGCTGTTTACAGTGTAGTGCATGGAGCAGTTGATTGCTCTGAGCTCACGGAGCAGTTTCTGCGGCTCCGAGTTCCCTCACGTCGTACTAGACACACAACCTTGTTCGACCTCCCGCACGTACGTACAAATTATAATCAGAACTCAGTTGTCTGTCGAACGCAAAAAACTTACAATAATCACTCTGGATCTATTGATGTCTTTAATTGTAAGAAACATACATTCAGGAGACAGTTCACAGATATATTAGTATCAGATTTGTCGGAAAAATAATAAAGAAAAAAAAACGTATGGTTTCATAGTAAAATTTGTAATTTAATAATTAAATACAAAGCCCTCACACACCCTTTCATAAATAACCTACACATTACCTCTCACACTCACACACCACATTCAACACATGCACACAATATCTATATATATAGGTTATAATATTTATTATTAGTCTTATTAGGTTATGATGATTTTCATCAGTTTTAGATAATATTTAAAACCCTGTTACGATAAAAAATAAATATATGTTTTCATTTACTGATATTTGTAGCTCTCTTTTTAGTATTATTATATAAAACGCAAATCCGTCATTAGATGTAAGATAATCATTTAATAAGTGCATTGTATTATTGTATAAGGTCTGTGGATTTTGTGAATGACAAATAAACAAATAAACAAATTATTCTCGTGGGCATTGCGGTGGTCAAGCTCTAAACCTTCAAGTTTACCATCCACGACCCCAGATGTCAAGAGGTGTACAACATGGAATAAATAATTATACTCGTTTTCCACAAACTCGTATCTACGCAAATCGTAGTACGGGTCGCTCCCGATTGAAATTTTTTCTCGATCAAATTATCGAAATACAAGTAGTACAGGTAATAATTCTCAACATCGTGTAATTTATTTGGAACAAAATTCTAATAATTTAGATATCGCAACTACGAATTCAAAATTAGAAGATAATCGGTTTTTTCGATCTTAAGAATGGTATTTTATCTTTAAGTGGTAATAGTAAGTTTATATCATTTTACGTAAGTAATAAGAAATATTTTTCGTTGATTGATACAGGGGCATCCCTTAGTGTAATTTAACGGGAAGCTTTGCCAAAAAACATTACCATATTTATAGACGAGACTACGGATAACGGCATAGGTGGTCTGATACAGTCATCGGGTTATGTAAATTTAAATTTGATCCACAGCAACCGATATAGAACAGAATTTAGTCATCATTTTTATATTTTCGATCATGTTCCTTTAAAGGCTGATGGAATTTTAGGTTTAGATTTTCTGTGTCATTACGGTTTGAATATCGACTTAAGCTTAAATATTATTTCATTTTACAAAAATTTAATGGAGTATTCTATTCCACTTAGTGATTTCATTCATTATGCAAAAGAAATTTTATTTATTTATGCTCGAAGTGAATCGATTCATTACTTATAAGTATATAAATTTACAATCACATGAAGATAGTTTAATCTTGCCTAAACAATTAGAGGAGGATATTTTTCTTGCCGGATCTATAGTAAAAATTTGAAATAATAGGGTAGCAGTTAAATTTTTTAATACCAGTGACCATGACGTCACATTACCTTATTTTCATCCTGAATTACATTCGATTCAGAATTACGATATTTGAAAATTTGAGCCATTTACGAAAAATTTACAGAAAGCTAATAAGCGAAAATAAAGCTAAAGCTAACGATTGATCTGATCAGCCAAAAGTTGTAGAGTTATTAAAAATGCCTAGCAATTCTGTTGAATTGACTTTTATCGGATATGACGATTTAACTCGATTTAGACAACATAATAAGGAATGCCTTGAATACGATTGTTTTATTTATGATAAAAATAAATATACAATTTACATAAATTTTAACTTTAAGGCACAATATACGCGAGCCGAATTTGTGATTAAGTTAAGAGAATTTTGTAAGAAAATAAATGTGAATGAACTCTGCATAATTAAGCATGAGAGTAATGATATATTTATAGAAGATTTATTACTTGAAATACAAAGTATTAAGGAATGGACTAGTCCACGAATTTGTATAATTAGAGGTATTAAGATTGAAAGTAAAGAAGACAAAGATTAAATTTTACATGACTTTCATTTATTGCCTACCAGTGGTGATGTTGGTGTGCGTAGGATAGCTAATATAAAAAGAAAGTTTTACTGGCCAGGACTAGACAGAGCCGTTAAAGAATTTGTAAGTGCACAAAATGTCAGAAAATAAAAGAAGTTGACACGTTTAGGAGCCAATGCAAATAACTACGACTGCAGCTCACGCGTTTGATAAAGTGTTTCTTGATATTGTTGGTCCACTAGATCAAAATATACCGATAATAGGTATATTTTGACTCTTCAGTGTGAGCTTACTAAGTTTGTAGAGGCTTATCCTCTAAAAAATAAAGAAACAATAAGTGTTGCTAAGGAATTAGTTGATAATTTTATTTTAAAATTTGGGGTTCCCAATAATATAGCAACGGATCGTGGTAGTGAATGTATATCATCGGTAATGAAACAAGTTTGTGAGTTGTTAGAAATCGAAAAAATAAATTCAACGGCTTATCATCATGAATCGATAGGAGCGTTAGAAAATTGTCATAAAAATTTTGGAGCATTTCTGAGAATCCAATGTGATGGTCATAAGGAAAACTGGAGTCACTGGATTCCATTTTAGTGTTATAGTTTTAACAATACTGTCCATACTAAAACTAAATATACTACATATGAACTGGTTTTTGGAAAACCAAGTAGAATACCTTCTAGTATAATTAATTGTATTGAACCTTTATATAACCCAGATAGTTATCCATTAGACTTAAGATATACATTACAAATAGCGCAACAAGACTCTCGTATCAATTTAATTATAAGCAAAATAAAACGAAAATGTTACTATGATAAAAAACTTAACCATGTACAATATTTTCCAGGCCAATCAATTCTTGTGAATAATGAAACTGGCACAAAATTAGACTCTAAGTATGTTGGTCCATATGTTGTATTTGAAGACATGGGTGTTAATGTAAAAATCGCTAACAATAATAAAATTGATATTATTCATAAAATGGAGCACCAAATTGTTTAACCAATAAATAAAATAATTTTGTTATGTTAGTTTGTGTATGTTAATTTTCTTATAAAAAATTTCATTTTTTGAATTTTGAACCCGGTGGTGTATACAAACTACGTGTCATTTATGTGTATGTAATACTAATTGTAACTCATTTGTAATAGATCAGTAATAAACCAAGTTTATTCGACGACAGTTGTTTTTATTGGTTGCCAGTATTTGGTATTTGGTACTGCGCTTGCAGGGGATGGGAATGCCTAACATTCGAACGTGGAGATTGTCGGCGATACGACGGTGTTTGCAGTCGAAGTAAACCGCAGAACTCCATTTCTGAAATCATGCACCGAGGGCGTTTACGGCCTTTTGGAGTCTGGTGATGAGATCCAGGACACTGAGGCCTTTGGTGTAAAGGGCGGTGTCATCGGCAAAGAGGGCGAGTTCGACGCCTTTCGGGGATACGGGACTAAGCCTTGAGTGACTCCAGACTTTATGGGACGAGGCGCGAAAAGCGTGCCTTCATGTTTAAAATGAAACGTACGGTCTTTAACAAACGACGCGATTATCCTAACTAGGCGATCCGGTAAGCCTATTATGTAGAGTTTATAGACAAGACCGCTGTGCCAGACTTTATTGAAAGTCTTGGCTACGTTAAAGAAGACTGCGACCGTTTTAAAACGCCGCGGATAGAAGCCGTCAAGTATGTACTCGAAGATGCGATGGACTTGCTGAGTGTTTAGGGGAACTGATGGGAATGATGAGGGGTCGGGAGGCAGGTGCTTAAGTGCATGGTGGGAAATTCCACTCGCACCCGGAGCCTTTTTGAACTCTTGACTTCTAATGAGAAGAGAGATTTCATCATTAGACACTGTGACGGGGTCAGCGGTGAAGAGGAGAGACTCCCTGCGCAGGACTTCTTCCTCCACCACTTGGATATGGGACTTCAGCGGACTGCGTGCTGGGTGAGCATTGTGAGGCAATGCTGTAAGCGAAGCATTTGGCTTTCTCTTCGTCTTCGAAGGCGGTAGTGCCTTCGGGACGAGTGAGAGGAGGAACGTGAGAGGCGGCGTCTATGCGTAAGGCTCGGGCCATTAGCTTTGATGAGATTGCGAACGGTTAGCTAAGGGAAGCGTGGGTTTGACTTGCTTTACGATCTTTTCGTTATCACTGATTGCTGTGTTGATAGTAGCAGTGAGGGAATCGACTAACGAGTCTATTTGGTCTGGGCTATCTAGATCGTCGGGCGTAGAGAGTAGAATTTAGTTAATAAGACATCTACAATATTTTGAGAAAGTTGTAAAATTTTCTTTAAATTATATTTGTAGATGCCTATTTATTGCTGTTTTAAGATAATTTATATATCTGAGTAACCTACGGAAAATTTAAGCCTATTGAAAGGTATTTCATAGAGAAGCGGGGAAGAAGCTAGGAGGGTCTGGGCCTTACTACATACCTGTTATTTCGTAGCAGCTGTAAAAACCGTTTGCCAGTATACAGATACAGAGCAGTGTACATCGTTTTTAAAAATACACGTGCAGTTACTTGAAGAGAATTATGACAAAGATAAATGACCATTCCTGACCTGTCAACATTTTGAAAACTCTTATTATATATAGATAAGTAATATAATACGAAACATTTCTAATTTTTAGCTAAACCATAAAATCTAATTTATGTCAAAAACTACAATCCACAAAAGCATGTATTGAGTTTTTTTTTATAGTCATTTATTGACATTTAGTTTGCCACGAACGCACCCAGTAAATACATGGTCTGTGACACGTTTCGTTCCAAATAAAGCTCGAACTTTACAATATTTCGAATTTGCTTATAAAGTTATAGAAATATATGACTATTTAACTTAAATTGATATTCTATTTGTTAATTTATTTAACTTAATGAACATCAAAATGAAATAATCAATTATTTTTCTTAAATGTCATATAGACAATGTCAAAAATTACAACGTCAGTTTAGATTTGAATTAAACGTTTGCATTCCTTCTATGCTTTTGCGTTATTGTGTACTGTGCGATACTACTCTGGATTTTTCTAACTTTTGATCACCTTGGCATTCCTCCCGGTTAACGTTTCTGCTTCAACGATTACTTGCGCTAGTTTTACACAGATCTCGGATTTTGCTGAACTATTGGATTTACGTAGTGTGTTCCTGTTCGATAAAATGTCGGCTACATCTAAAAGACCCGAGATGGCGCAATGTATACTGTGTATTAACTGTAACATATGTGTTAGTAGGTACTTGTAACACAGTTCGCCATCACCTTGTTATCGGTTTTGTATGTATATTCTAGGATCCTCGTAGTTCGCTACATGGTAACCCATAACACAAGCCTTTGCTTACTTTGGGGCCATGTTGTCTGAGGACTTTTATTTTAAAATCAACACATACCTACTTATCTGTGTGAAAATCTATAATCTAACTGGATAAAATGAACAGGTGTTTCACTATCTACATTACAATGCCGAGGCTTACTAAACATCAATGAACTCATTTGAAATCGACAACTTTCATGTCATTTCATTACAGCGATAGAAGGTATGTCTAAATTTTAACCAAATATGAGTTTTCATACATGAATTTCAACATAATTATTGAGAATACTTAGTAATTTGAGGTTTTGAAAGGCATTTTGCTTCTTTTTCCTAAAAAAAAAACATATCCGTGAGAATCTGAAACCAAAATCCTGAAATGAGCTGCACTTTCGTTTTTCCAAGTTAAAAATTGCCAAGATGTGCTATGAAAATTTGATTTTTTGATTGAATTTGACATATAACCTCGAAATATATTTTTCAACGTAACTTTTTTTCTGAATTGCTAAATTGCATAAAGTTGTTACCTTAAGTTTAGGAATATAACACTATTTTTCCGCATCGTTTTTATATTTATAAATTAGACCAGTGAAAAACAGGCTGACAGGTCATTGCATATATGAAACATGGGCATTGTTCTTTGAAAACAAAAATGGCATTATACTAAATAACGATTTTTTCAGTACAGTAGTTTTAAGTTTTTTAAATTATTCTTATGTTCATATCTTGACAATAAATTGAGAACAAGCAATATTATTAGTTTTATATAATACTATAACTATCACTTTTTCAATTTATAATAACAGTTAGATAAGTTAACTAAAAATTGTAGAAAAAAAATTATTTGAAAGAAATATTCAGTATTGTGTCACTTTTGTTTTTATATAACCAATACAATATTTGTTTAACGACATGTGTAATTAATTTTAGTACCTAATGAATGGAGTTAAATAATGTGAAAAATAAAACAAAATGTATTTTGGAAACTTAAATTATTTATTTGGACTACGCAAACAAGGCTTATCCAATCCAGTCTCGAAAACTATCACAACGTTTCAATTAAACTTTAGTCCTAACTAAAATTATTTAAAAAATTAAAACAACCTTTAAGTGACTATATAAAATAAACAAAACAAAAACAAGTAACAACGTCACTTTTCTTTCTTTCGGATATATCCAATGTTTGCTGATACAATGGCTTAAGTTGTTGAGGCCGGCTATTCCTAGATGTTCTTTTTGCCAAATCAAGTTTTTTGAAATCATCAAAGTAAGAGGTTTTGTACATTATTTGAATCTCGTTTTGTGCATTTTTCTCAATTTTTATGACTTTTATATCAGACAACTTTACAACCTCGCCTTCAGTACTCTTATTCAGCCTAAGAACCGGAAGTTGCTTCAAATCTATAAAATCATTGTATCCCATCTCGTGCACAACGTAAGGCTTTCCACGTTTCTTAGCATTTCTAATAGCACATACATATTGAGAAGGTACGTAAATGGGTCCAGACTTAAGACATTATTTTTACCTCCTTTTGAATCATTGAATGTACAGCGTCTCCTTCGTTTTGAGTGTGGCCGCGGATTAAGAACTTATGGGTTGTTGATTTTATTTTAAGGTTTATTACCGCATAGATATACATGCCAATTATAAACTGTTTTTTTTTGTTGGCCACAAGAGTTATCCGAATAAAAAACTACGTCAAGATCTTTATCAGCAGAAGCAGACTTTTTTGGCAGAAAATTCAATACACAGCTACCTATTTCGTTAGCTCCACAGTTGCCCTGAGATTCGTCCCAAAAGTAACATTGTACGCTGTCAGTCTTCAGTTCCGATATGGTAAAATTCAGACAATTTATTTTAGACTTGTAGTAGAAAGTCCTTCTTCTCCTTTAGGTACCGTCATTATGCAGTCGAAGCATGCCACTATAAAATTTTCTGTCACTTTTTCTGTGTCACTAGCCTTTTCTTCGCGACTTTTCTCTTATTCTGCTAAATGCCTGTCATACTTTTCCTTCAAAGCTTCCTTTGTTGTATTTTTAGCCATCTTGAATATTGTGCATTGTTCACATTGGTCCTTCTTTGGTGTGAAGAAACTAATATTAAATTCTTCTTAAAAATTGTTCGGTACGAATGTACTTTCACGTGGGGTAGCCCACGACTTATGCAGACATTTTTGTAGTTGGAATGCAAATCTACAAGGGTTTTTCCACCATCAATAAATTCCCTTGTCGTTTGCTGACGCAAATAAAGGCTTTCAATTCGAGGGATGCTACTTATGTGTGTTTTACTCGTTCAATCAGATCATTAGATAATTTTCTATGGTTATCGTGTCTTCCCCTTTTTTCTCCTTCTAAAACACCAGTACCATAATCTTTTTTATTAATTACTGTTCTGATACACCTGTGTGTAACATCAAATGTGTTTTTGAAAAAAAGTTTACACACTCTAGTTTTATTACAATTAACCTCAAAATAAAATGCATTTTTTTCCTTTCTGTTCGAATCAATTTTTTTATACTGGTATTTCGGGTGAATACTTTCAATAAGACGAGCTATGAATTCTCTTTGTCGTTCTGAGGAAGCCATGGCCCAATATGCGTCAAACAGATTTTGTCTCGCGTCTTCTAATATTTTGTCGGAACATTTTTGACAACAGCTACTACCACGAGTTTGCTTAAGAATTTTAGCTGGACACACACACCTTCTTAGTTTTCGAGGTCGATATGTATGCTTTGCCTGAATTTCTTAAATTTTTGGCAGTGTTGGCGGAACTTGGTTTTTTTCCTTTCTTTTTCTTTGGTTTATCATTCTCTTCTTCGTGAATGTTATTACTGTTTCCTTGAGCACTTTGATTAGCTAACTGAAGATTTGAAAGTGTAACGGTATCATCATCTGCTTGTGTAATAGTATCAGCAACTCTTTGTGTAACTGTCTCATCATCTGCTGCTACTTTTTTAAACTGGTAATTCATATCGATATCATCTCTTTCTGGAAGATCAACGTTGCTAATAGAAGTTTTGCTATTATGAGCATCTTGATGAGCTTGAATGGAGGTTGTAGAAGAATAATTAGATGACGTGCTCGAAGAGGAGGACGAGCTGGAGGAACATGAGTACGAACTGGAAGACGACGATGTTGACATAGATCTGCGGCGTTTGTTCTTTGGAGGTAAGTATGATTTATCATCATCTAAAGCGGGAGAAAAGTCACCATCATCACTATGTTCAGTAAGCAAATTATTGATGTTTTCACTATTTCCGGGTAACGTATTTAAAATATTTAAATCAGAAGCTGTTAGTGTTGTAAGGAGAGTATCAAATTGTTCTTTGTTGTTGCTGGTGGGAGTGGAAAAAGGCTCAGCATTTTGGTTATTACTATCTTTCCCAAGCGCTAGTTGTAACATCTTTTTTCCTTTACTCCTTGATGGATCCATAATTGGTAGTCCCTAATATTTCTGAAACACAAAAATTAGGTAAATTCACAAATGGGATTTATAGAAAGGAGCAGCCTATTTGCTTTTGCTATTTACTATCTATGTAAATACCAAGTTTTATCTCAATCGGATCAGTAAGCACACATAGAAACACACAAACACACACACATAACCATATACACATAACCTCGTATTTATTAATGTTTATAATATTAAATTTACTAAACATTATAAAATAAATGTGAATAATATTTTCTAACCTATAATCTTTACTACTTTATTACTACACTTTATAATCGAAACAGTGACACTTTACGTAAAATGACGTTTATTCGATATGACAACAAAATTTTATACTAGCGCAATATAATCGGAAGAATGACACTTAACAGAATATGCGCCTTGATAATTAATTTAAACGTGAATTATGTGGAATATTTAAGTAAAAAGCGGCACTTGACTAATTATGTCATTATTGCATTCATCCTTTTATGTAATATTAACAAAAATTCAATGAAATAATGACACTATACGAAAAATTTCACTAACAAATGTACATTGTTTACAGGTTTTGCTAAAAATAAAGTAAAAAGATGACACTAAACAAAATATGTCACTTTTTCACTCACCTGAACTAACGTTCCTCCTGGCAGCCGGGGCGTCACTGGTTTGGTGTCGGTTTATTGTTCACCAATCGCGCTCGCGACCATAAAGTATGAAATGACACTAGCACTACCTAGCGAAAATTAATCGAGCTATTAATACAGGAGTCTTTGTAAAAGATGTTTTTATTTGTAGATTCTAGATGTCGTTACAAGCCAAAAGCACACTTTTTTGTATAATGCCATTTTTGTTTTCAATGTGCGCTATGTGTATTTTAATCTGACAATCAACTTTAAAATAAAAATAGTAATATTTTCTTTCATAAATAGTATGTTTAATGTAACGTAACCTAGAAAATTTATACTGAATGATATTTTAGTAGAAGAATAAAAAATAGTAATCTCGTTTATTTTGCACAAACAAATTAAGTTACAGTCATGATAAAACTTTAAAGGCATTATTAATTTGATTTTGTCTTTTCAGATTATCAGTATGGATGAATCTGTTTGTATAATCTACAATAAATCAGATGATAAGCAAGTGTATGAAATAAAATAGCAGCTTTGAATTGTTTAGTGGCGTCTAGCAAGAAAAGAATTTTGATCAGATTTTTTGTCAGAGTCTTTGACCCTTCTAAATAAGGTGAAGAATAATAATAAATAGTACTCGATTCAAATTTGCTCGTGAATTATAATAGGTGCCAAATCTACGGATCTTTTACACCAATTACCTAGTTCAAAATAAGTATTTGTACCTACTTCTGTTAAAATGCAACATATTTAAAAATACGTGTATGCTTTGCTACATTTTTCACCACGGGAATATCAGAAACACACTCAGGTACACAATCGGCGGTGGCCTGGGCTTAGGTGCTAAGGCTTGCCCGTTGTGCGGTCTTATGAAGGTACCCCGTATACGACACTAAGAAGGACTCAAACGCGAATCTAAGCCTGTATACCTAAATTAATATATATTTCTGTGACCTGGCGTACTCCAGGCTGAAAGGCAGTTTTAGTTCAATGAAGTCGTTTTGACTTACAGTCCGGTTTCTAGTGTTCAATTTCAGCTAAGGTCTGTAGGTGCTGTTACAGTCTAGAAAGTACGTAGAGAGGTAGCAATTTTTCCCGCATAGCGACGCAAACTCTGCGCAGTAACGCTAGTCCTACTCCTGGATATAGATCAGACAAAGCCAACTTGACAGCCAAATGAAGACATTTTTATTAACTTTAATTTATATTAATATAACTAGACGACTGTCAAACATGTATGACGCCATGTATTTCGGATATGGGCAGCAGCACTAAAATTATATATTTCGGTATTTTATGTCAGTTTTTACCTGACTAAATTACTATTATATTAAATATTAAAGACTTGCGAAGAATTCCCATGTTAGAGCTATAGGTTCCTGTTCCTAATCCATCAGTCTTCTGTATTTTCACAGTTTGTAAGTTTATTTTTTCCTTCATGCGGTCAGAAATTTATAGTCGTGTAGGAAGTTTAAGTCCGACTGAAGCGGCAAATATAGGTTTAAGTTCTTCCTGTGTTTTGGTAGCCTAACTGAAATTTCATGCTGGTTGACTCTGCAAACAGTTCTAAAAACAGAATGCATTGATGTGCCAAAAGCATTTACAGTTACAGATATAATACGCTCATATATCTATATCAGATATCTTCACATAAATGTGGAATTTATTTTATGGCAATATCGATAAAAACAAAAGAGTCCAGATCCCAATGATATTTATTACCTTTGTTTGAAATAAAGTGTAGAAGGCGTAGTATTAGAACAACAACTTTAATTTGGCACAATGATTATAACTTAAAATAGTATTTGCTCCCATTTCCGAAAATGATCTAGGTAAAAGTTATTTCTTATTATTGAAAAAAAAAACATAAAAAGGAATTGAAAATGTGACAACGTTGATAATTTTTCACTATGGATTTAAACATAACATCATTTTATATTTATATTATATCACGTTTAGTAATTATGAACGACAAATGTTATTAACCACTAACGTCACCCTTTGGAAATGTTAACAGGAATAGCGTTGAAAAGATTCAAACTTATACAATTCTGACATACTTGCTAAACACGATTTACCCAGAATATTAAAATGTAAACAGGATTCGAAAGAGTCAAATACAATATTCAAACATACAATAGGTTATGTCGATATTATATGACCTGTGAAACTTAACGATAGAATATTGAAAACAATTTATATACAGAGCCGATAACGGTTTCCGATTACCGACCATGAACATTACAATTCACTGACTTTGGTTAGCCTAGCTTTATTGAAAAATTTTGTTAAAAGAATGATCTTTTTGTTAGTTTATCCGCATCACATTCAGTTGATTGCTTTTCTTACATACACATTAATCAGCCTTAAAATTGATATTTTTCCTTTTCTACGGTTTTTAAACCATATGAAATATGATTTTTCTACCGTTCCTAGCATTAGCTAATCCCTGCAATGCCCTGCATTATATATCACCCGACTCTTTATTAGGCCTATGGGCGCAAATACCTTTTTCTAAAATATTTTATCGTAGCCTCTGAGCCACATATTAGATTTTGTAATTAAACATACAAGTTCATAAAATTTATAAAAAACCAGAAACATCTATAAGAAGGAAATAGCATATAATAATATATTTATCATATGATAACAAAATAGTTTGACAAATAGGTCAATCGAAGAAGTTTTCTAATTTATATTGCTTAAAGTTAATATTCATTACCCACGCTAAGTTATTAATAATTAATTAATTAATCACTCCTTACAATTTTGACAAAAATATTTAATCAGCTGTAAATTAGTTATAATCGCATCATATGAGAGAACTGTATCGAGTCAAATTGATTAAATATTGATTATATATCAGTAGTTACATTTACCGTAGCTATTACAACACCTAGATGGGTACATATTTATTAATTGGACGAGAAGAATTCATGTCATTATAAATCTTGCCATAGATATTATTACTGAAGGATTCTGTTCCAACAACATCTATAGATAACTTCTAAAAGGGCATTATTTTCTCATTACAATGAGACGCCTTTAACGCTGTGAACGGTTGCATATAACATTGAAGTTACAACAGAATGCTCCAAAATCAAAAGCTAATGAAATAGCCTCTTAACGGGCTGTGGTCTTTTCATTTGTTTAGAACGACTGTAACATCACTTAGAGCAAAACCTTTTGCTTATCACCTAATAAAACACGGATAATTGATATAAATAATAATTTGAACGTTACACTTATCACGAATTGAATATTTCTATAGACATTGATGCGGTTTCACATTGAATTACTGTCCTAGGTTGTCTAGGTCCGGACTCACTAAACTAAGTTGTTACTGAGTGCTTATGAAGGGATATTCACGAGGGGCAGAGGAAAGCGCGGACAGGGGTACAATGTTGGGTAGATTGTCCATGTTCAGTGTGTGTTGTGTCGGTGGAGGAGCACACGTTAGTCGGCGTCGCTGCAGCTGGACAGCGGACCGAAGAGCACCTCGTCGAGCGGCCAGCGCGGGTCCCAGCTGCCGTCGCTGCTGCCTTCAGACAGCGACGCCGGTCGCACGCGCAGGCTAAAACATAAGCGTTGCGTTACACTACTCATTGTTTATTTATTCACAGTAAAATTCTACTCAACAGATATGGATCATAAATTAATAATAGGTATCTGAGAAAACATATTTTAATAATGTTGTATGCAGACAAGCTACTTGCAACACCCCTAACACGACCTGGGTATTTTCATGAATCTTTTACTGTAAAATCGGCTCACCTTTGGAATCAAATTGGAACAATAAAAAGTAGTTTGCCAGTGATGTTACATTATTTATTATAACCTTGTAACTTAAGATCTACGTAGGGCGATCAACGTATTCTCGGTATCATGATGATTAAGTAACTATGAGGGTATTTTAAAAATGTCATTATGCTGAGACAATATCTGAGAGTATAAATACAAAAAAATCTAACAGATATCATCAGTAGTACTCTAGTAATCTTAACTTGAACATAGCAGGAATGACTACGCGACAATGCGAAAATTGAGCACCGAGCTTTAATTAAATTTCTCACAAAGCAAGGAAAACCTCAAAAAATTATCCACGAAGAAATGGTAGCAGTTTATCGAGAATCTGCTTCTTCATTATCGACTGTTCTAAAGTAGTCAAGTGAATTTAAAACAGGCAGGGAAAGCATTGAAGATGACGCCCGTGCGGGAGGGCCAGGGAGTGCCACGACAAAGAAAAACGTGAAAAAGTAGAGAAAATTGTTGTTGAAGATGCCCGTATAAAAATCAAAATGTTAGCAGAGTTGACTAACCTATCTAATGGGACCATTCACACCATCCGCCATGAACATCTTCATCAGTTCAGTGGTTCAAAGGTCAGTGCAAGATGGGTGCCTCGGATGCTCACGGCGCCTCAAAAACAAGTGCGAGTTGAGTGTTGTAAGGAGTTTTTGGAGCTCTGTGGAGACAATCCATCGAGTATTTTTGATCGGATTGTTACTGGTGATGAGACGTGGGTCCATCACAATGACCCAGAAAGTAAGCAGGAGTCGATGCAGTGGCACAAATAGGAAGCAGAGCCACCAAATAAGTTTAAAGTCTCTCCATCGGCTGGAAACTCATGGCTACAGTGTTTTGGGACACGAATGGAATTTTGGTTATCGAGTACACAAAAAAAGTTTAGAGTATAAAGGCATCATCGTTTGCTAAGAGTTTTCGTAATTTAAATGAAGCAATCAAAGAAAAAGGACGCGGGAAATTGAACGCAGGAGTGTTGCCTCTTCATGACAACGAGCCGGTTCACACTGCGCGTGTTTAAAGGCTGCTGTAAGAGAATGCGGATTTGCAGAAATTAGTCACCCACCCTACAGCCCAGACTTGGCCCCAGCGATTATTTTCTATTTTCTTTCCTGAAAAAAGACCTTCGTAGAAAGCGGTTTTTCGAGCGGTATAGAAAATTTAATTTATAGAAGTAATAAATGTATTCAGGTTAGACTGTATAGAAAAATAAAATAATTTCAGATTTTTCCTCCTTTTCCTTCATGCCCATGCCGAGAATACATTGAACGCCCCTCGTATATATTTATTATAATATCTTTGTATATATTTGTAAATAAATATATGTTTATACTTTTATCATTTACAATATGAATTCTTATTTGTATATGTACGTATTGTATGTATGTGAATGTATTCTTATATAAGCTCACTCCCGCTTACTTTATAGATTTCCTTTCGCAATAAGGTTGTCCGTACGCCTTTAGCTATAAGGCCTTTGCCCTCCTAATGTTTTTGTATGCTTGAAATGATAAGGTTTTTTTTGTTTAATATTTTGTATTATTATAAGTAAGAGTTGAGTTGTATCTTTCCAAATTTGACAAATTTTTCTCCCCAACAAGAAAAGATGGAGAATAATCTATAAGGGCGACTTACGAATTACTTTTTTACTATACTTATATAATCATAATCTTCAAAACCCAAATGTAAAAGACAAATGAATTGCCCAAATCGTGGTTTTAAGTAAATGTGAAATATAGTTAATATTAAGGAAGTGACTTTCTATGGCACAATTCAAAAAAAATGCTTAACTACTAAAATTAAAAGAGGTTATATAGGAATGATTCGCACCAAAATACTCTAGCTTAATGATAATTTATCTCCATTACACCCTTCGCAGGCTAAGTGAACAATATATTTTGGATAAACCCTTTTTATTTAGGTTCTTTATTGGTAGCTATGTTATTTATTGTTATAAATATTAATTTAAATTGGATAATTGTTAATGTTGAGAAGCCACACTGTAAAGTTGCAGTTTACTTATTATATACAAATGACAAGACATGAAAAAATACCGACAGGTTTACTTCAGCAGACTCGATGTCATTCTTAAGATCTTCAACTCAAGACACAAATTACATAATTCCTAGGTTGAAACATTCCTACTCTCAATACCTACATTATCACAAAATTCTCAAAAAAGGATCCCAACCTTCGGCACGTCTAGGCCTCAGTATCGAGGCGCTCGGCTTCCGCGAGCTCGGGCTCAGGCTCCGCTGGCTCGGCGGCGCGGCCCCGTTGGCAGCTCGGCACCAGCCCATTGTAAACGCACATGCCCGCCAGCAGCACGCCGAATCCGAGGATATACTCCCAGTGGAACTTCTGCCAACTCACCGCGAGGGAGACCAGCCAGATTACCACGGTTCTGGAAAGTACGAGTAGAGTCAAAACAAACAACGTAATTATGAATTTCCTTTCGCAAAATAAGTTTTTTCTATTGTGCAACGACCTCCCAGCTGATCGCAAGGTCTACGCGTTATCTGGATAGGTGTGTGGCCACGCGGTTTAACTCTAAATGTTTAGAATGTTTTATGGAAATACTATAAGTCCAAATAAAAAACGGGTTTTTGTAGTCGAAAGTCGAAGACTAACTCAATCTGGTATATTTTTTGTAAAATACTTTTTTGAACACCCTGTGTATACTGTTTGTCTATATAATGTTTAAATTTATTAAAATTATTCGTCATTTGCTGTGAAAACATTTGTTCATTTTGTATCTCAAACAAATGTTGAAATAGTATATTTTTTAACGAATTATAATCGAACAAACACTTAACACGTGTTTTTTATTTCTTTTCTTACCAACAAACTGCCATGTTATTTACAAAGAAAAGGTTGGCTTACTTTGAAGTAAATGGAAAGGTGCAACTGTTTGACGACTATTCAGAATGCTTCATCAGACAGGTAATTTGTAAACTACTGGTAAATTTGTAAATGTCTTCATTTACGGCAGTACCACAACCTGGTTTCTAAATTAAAATAATATCTTGGCTGTTTAAGAGAGATATCCACTTTATTAATAAAACATAGTCATAGAAACTATAAAGCAAAAGTTGTGTGCTAAAGCTTATTATAAACTATCCGATTATTTGGATGATAATCTTGGGTATAATCCCTCAATAACAGGTTTTTACTAGAATTTGTAACAAAACATGTGTAATGTGTCTGTTTGTTCGTTGAGTTCTTCGTCCCGATGAATATCTAGAGCGTCATTGTCACTAAAGTACGTCATCGTCACCGACGCTACCAGTCGGGTGACGGGTCGGACACTTCTCTCTAATATTGTTGAGGAGGGAGATGACTGGATCCCGCGTTGAGTCGTGAACGGGTACCCTTTGAGGGTGTTCGTCGTTTGGATACTTGGGGAGATGCAGATAAAAATAATTTTGTATAGACATAAGACACACTGTACATTTTTTTTTAAATATACCCGTGAAATTTCTTGCCAGTACTTTTTCTCGAAGGTTTTTCCGAACTGGTGTAGTCATGTTTTATTTGACGTCAATAAAAACAAGGAACTGTCAATGTTGAGAAATAAATATTTGAATTTGAACGCAGCAGCTTACCTGACAGAGTCCAGCACCATCCTGGTAGTGGCGGACATCTCTTTGGTGACGCTGATACCGGCGTAGTTGAAGAAGGCTATGGACACCACGGATCCCAGCACTGCTACCACCAACAGTGGGTTGTTGCCTGAATGCAAAGTTGAGTTAATATCTTTGTTTAAGCTTTGGAGGTCGTTTAATTCGTCCAACTCGTACAGCGACATTTAATTACAACAAGATAAAATTATGGTATAATGGTACAAAACATTACATAGGAAATCTCATAAGTAGGGCCCGGATTAATATGTAAATATATATTTTTAATTTACACGATTTTTACACGCCACCACGGCGCACGAGACGGCCGCGCGGCGCCCTCACGTCTCAGTCGCCTGATGTTGACGTTTCGTTTGTCGTATTTCGTTCGTTTCACTCTTACACTCAGTAAGACGGTGAATATGGTACATACACATTTGTTGTATTGACCTAATTGCGCGTCATTGTATTTTTACGTACTCGCGTCACCTATACTACCGTCTTCCAATTTAATTACAAAATGCCCAAGGATAAAAAACCATTGCGGTTCAAGTTGGAGAAATATATTGAAGATTTCACAAGCCAATTGTAATGCACGTGAAAAATTTATTTCGTACGAGCAGCGATTTTTAATATCGCAGCATGTAACTGCAAATATAAGGCAAATATTACGAGGAAGAATGAATTCAAGCAACAATTGTTTCCTAGTGCATTTGCAAGTACTTCTCAAAGTTGTACTTTCTCGAAGGAATTGTGTTATGCTATGATATGTGCAGACATACCTTTATGGAAATTAACCCGTCGAGTGTCCCTTGCACCACGTAGGTACATAAGAAAAATGTTCGGATGTGTGTCATTTATCACAGATTGAACGAAATCAGTTACTTAACTAATAATAAGTTATTGATAAGTTAAGTTTTTATAATCCAACATATAAAAAGTTCCTAGATGAATATTCAGGCAAACGTATTTCCGATGAATCCACGCTTAGAAAAATCTACGTAAGCGGTAGTTATGAAGATTGTTAACTAAGATTCGTGAAAATATACAAGATCGCCCCATATGGGTTGCACCAGATGAAACTACAGACAACCAAGGTCTTGCATAGGCAATGTGATTATCGGACGTCTATTTGAACATAGACCCAGCAAATCCTATGTATTGGCGTGCGAAGAGCTTTCTAAATGTAACCACCAGGCATCAAAAGCAAAGCAAAGGCATAGCTTTTTAATGATGCTATGAGTTAAATATATGGTGAAAGCTGCAGATGCTCTAAAAATTTTATATAGTAAAATGATTCATGTAACGTGCTTGGTATATGGCTTAAATAGGTTAGCCGAATGTATAAGGTTCCAGTTTAAAAATGTTGATAGCTGTTGAAAGCTCCACGCAGGATCTCCAAATTTAAAGAGTTGTACCCGAGAATACCTTTGCCACCAGAGCCAGTGCTGACACGCTGGGATACATGGCTGAAAGCGGTTGAATATTACACCAAGTATTTTAATGAAATTATAATAATTATTTCTCAATTGGATGACGATTCTGCAAGTATTTAAGCCACAAAAGAACTTCTTGAAGATGAGACTCTCTGTAACGATTTGGTGTACACAAAAAGCAATTTTTGCTTTCTAGCATACAAGCTACAAGCACTAGAAAATCCTTCAACATCGCTGAATGAAAACCTAAAGATTATTGAAGAAATAGAAAAAAAAACGGAAAAGCTGAAGCGGAAGGACCCGTTGCTGAAGTGGCTAAACAAAAACTGAAGTATGTTTTGGAAAAATGAAGGTTTTGATAAACTAAAAAAATGTAACAAAAGGCTGTGCGGGTGTTAAGTAGGCACTATAGACATGGCTTTCACACTTCCCGAATTATGCATGTTCAAGTATGCTCCAGTCACATCATGTGACGTGGAGAGATCATTCAGCCAATATAAGGCTATATTTAGACCGAATATAGCCTAAAAGAAGACCGAAACATGTTTTTGTGTATCGCAACCAATTTAATGAAACGAATGTAATGGAGCTTGAATAAAACTAAACATTTTTGCTGAATTAAATCTTCTTTATAGCTTTTTTTAAATAATAGGTCTTTACCTATGAAACTGCCGTTTTGCCGTACTGGCCATTTCAAATGAAAATACTTTTTTTTGACTGATAATTCTAATTTCAAATTAATTTTATTTGACAAACATGGAATTTTTTTTCTAAAATCGTCATTTGTTTAGTAGTTAGTGTTTTGTTTTCAACGCATTCGAACATTTTTCGTCATCATGGATAAGTTAAAAATTCGAGTAATTATGGAGTATGAGTACCGTCGTGGCAGCAAAGCGGCACAAGCGGCACGCAACATCAACGACGTTTACGGAGCGAACACTACAAACGAACGCACCACCCGTTATTGGTTTACCCGCTTCCGTTCTGGAAATTTTGACCTGAAAAATGAACCCCGTGGTCGTCTGAAAACTTTGGTCGACAATGACGAATTAAAGGCAATTGTGGAAGCTGATGAAACTCAATCCACGGCTGAATTAACAGCAGCTTTCGACGTTAGCATCAAAACAATATTGGTCCATTTGCGTCAAATTGGCAAGGTAAAAAAGCTTGACAAATGGGTACCCCACGAACTCAATGACCGCCAGCGCGAAGTACGCGTGGAGACGTGCCTTGCACTGCTCAGCAGGCATACAAATGAAGGAATTCTGTACCGCATTGTTACTTGTGACGAGAAATGGATCCTGTTTGACAATCGTAAGCGCTCAGCAAGTTGGTTGGACCCTGGTTCAGCACCCACACAATGCCCTAAACGAAAACTTACCCCTAGAAAAGTGATGGTCACTGTTTGGTGGTCTAACGCGGGTGTCATTCATCACAGCTTCTTGCCAAACGGGACAAGCATTACTGCAGATGTGTACTGTGAAAAGCTGAACACAATGATGGAGAAGCTCACACGTCTCCAACCAGCTTTGGTCAATCGTTCGGCTCCACTGCTCCTGCACGACAACGCGCGACCTCATACTGCACAGCAGACGGTCTCCAAGCTACAAGAGTTGGAGTTGGAAGTTCTCCGTCATCCGCCGTACTCACCAGACCTTGCGCCTACAGACTTCTACTTTTTCCAGAATTTGGATAACTTCTTGGCGGGAAAAAAATTCAATACCCGAGAGGCAGTACAAAATGCCTTTGAAGAATTTGTTGCCTCCCGTTCAGCTGATTTCTTCAAGAAAGGCATCAATAAGCTACCAATGCGTAGGCAAAGATGCATTGATTGCATGGGTGATTATTTTGATTAATAGAAATAAAAAATATATATAAAAAATTATGCTTCATTTATTTCGTGAAAAACGGCAATTTCATAGGTAAAGACCTAATATAACTGTTACAAAAGTAAAGACTTATTTGCAAAAAAAAAAATTTTTAAATGAAAGGAATTGTTACTTTATACTCCATATTTTTTCCATATGTTATATTTTTTGGTCCATATTATATGTACATGTTTTGTATTAATACATACTTATCCGGGCCCTACTCACAAGTAATAAACTATTAAAATGTTAGTGTGGTGTTACTTTTCATTGCTATAAGATTTTTATTATTGCTAGTACTAACCATTCAAAAGATCATAGTTTTCTGTAAAATGACAGCAAACCTTGTAATAACATTACTCAGAAATACCCTTTTATTCTTTTATATTTCGCCGCTATTCTAATATGATTAGGTACATGGACACAATACAGTCGCAATCATAATTCAACAGAGCCAAAGTACCTTTATACAAAGAAACAGCAATTTATATCATTACCAATCTGCACAAGTCCATC
Source organism: Marasmarcha lunaedactyla (assembly GCA_923062675.1). Lineage (NCBI taxonomy): Eukaryota > Metazoa > Arthropoda > Insecta > Lepidoptera > Pterophoridae > Marasmarcha > Marasmarcha lunaedactyla. The sequence continues at coordinate 38,511,345 of OV281339.1, read as the reverse complement.
GATGGCGTCTTCGACGGTGCCGCGCGCGTTGTGGCCGAAGTGGGGTGGTGCCGGCGTCCAATAGAACACCACCAGCAGTCCTGACAGCACCGAGAACCTGCCCAAACATAGAAACCGATGCAGGTAATAATCATATTGTACAGGCATAAATGCCACTGTACATTTATTATAACTAGAGCCGTGAGCTTTTTTTTTCTTCTTCACGAAGGTCTTTCCGAACTTGTGCTAGATGCATGGTTTAAATACTATCAGCAAGAACAAGCAATGACAATAAGAAAAATAAACATTTGAAATTGAAAGTTTTCTAAAGCTAACAGATGTATTTACTTAGCACATTGTTTGCGCTTGTTTGATAAACACTTCGGAGCCATCATCACTTAAAAACCTTGCGTTGGTTCGTTTGTATTATTGTTTATTTTGAGGCAACGTGCTTAGTGTTGCCGGATTGGAATTTTTAATGTAAAAGTGTTTTCTGTTTATTATTTACAATATAATTTGTCATGCAACTCCATAGCCAGATACGTCTAGTTTCGGAGAAATTCAATTTTTTATGTTCTGTATATTGATATTTCTTTCTTTCTTCAATTTAAGTGAGTCCATCACTAGTTTTCCAAAACTAAAAAAGAGAAGCAGCTTTCCAACATCTTAATCCCGTTATAATTTTCACCTCCATCGCTACGAACATACGTTGTTACATATTTTAATTAATTAGCCTTAGAAATGTAGGTATAAAGTTTATTAAAAATGAATCATAATCAGAAATATAGTAAAGTGTTTTATTATAATTACAAACACAGAAAGACTGGCGCATTTATAAAAAATATTATGTTTGTGTTAAACGTGGGACACTCAGAAATGTTCTATATGTTCAATTTTTTTACACATTAAAGAACTGTCTACCAGCGTCTATCATTTTTTCCTTCACTTTTATTTATTTTGTATTAATCCTCTTTTCCTTTCCTTTCTTCCTTATCTATTATTACATATTATCTATATATTTAAATTTAGCAAAATTAATCACAAGTTATACTATCCAAAACACATACTCATACCAAGCATTTGTCTTAGTGTGTGATTCGCGGCACGTGGCGCCCGGTGCGCTGACGGAAGATCAGCATTGCGATTCCGCAACACGTAAACTGAGTCACAGCACTTGCACATTCTCTGTGCGAATAAAACTCGTATATTTTGATTATAACTTGTACAAAGTAATTTTTTTATCTTTAGCTTTAAAATGTGTGCAGATATTTTGTGAATAAAGAGGTTATACCGTCAAACCCTCCAACATTGCCCTTTCGTCATAACTTTGCCCAAAGAAAATTTTTGAGATTTTAAATTTTCAACTATGTTTGTATACATTTAATGGCAACGCTAAGAACGTGTGTTAGCCATAACCTCAAAATGTTTCTCACAAAGTGTTTTTAAGTCGGACGTGTAAAAGTGGTGACAATTATTGCAGTAAAACTTATTTGATATTGATTAGAAGAAGCCAAAATAAGTAAGTCCTACTTGCTAAATCTAAAAATAAGTTTAAAATGAGGAGTGTTACTTTGATTTCACACAGTAATATGTTTATCTTGTGAGTTATGGTGCTGGGCAATGTTTCGTAGAAAAACTCCACACGAATCGGCCCAACATTGCTCTTTGGTATAAAATCACTAGTCAAGCAAAGGCTGTCACATATTAATATAACAAATGTGGTTTTGAGCTATTTAAAGATCCTTTTTTCTTAATTTCTTCTATTTAATTCATTTAATTAGAAACAAAAGTATTTGTAGTTTGAAAACAAAACCTAAATATTTAAAATATGTTAATTTTTAGAATAGAGCTTTGTTTTTTTTTAAATACGTACATTAAAAAAAATTATATTTAATAAGTTTGATTGTATGTGTATTTATTGATAATGATATTTTTCGATTCTGATTTAATTTTGTAACAGTTATGTAGACAATTTTTTTCACCTACCTATTTAAATCCTTTTGTACCAATGGTGAGATTCCTTATAAATTTTCTTATTCTTTTTAATAAATTCAAATATGCTTTTTGAACTCAAAAGTGAAAATTTTGACACCCAATTAAAAGTCATAAAAATATAAGTAATATTTATTTTTTATTTTTGATGACACCCCTGCTGGCCACTAAACATTTTTGTGTGACAATTTCAGAAAAAGTTCACATAACATTGGCCGCCTGATTTGATCGCAACCCAAGTTAACTTTAAAAATATTATACATACAGGTCGCTCCTTTTCTTCAGTGCGCACCTTGATTCTAATATAATTTGCGTAATTCTTTAAATGGCTTAAATATTTTAAATGGGCAAAGATGTGCACATTCCCGCTTAACTTTGCCCATCGCTTTAATTGGGAAATTTAGAATAACTACTCATAAATACTTAATTCATTCAAACATCTTAAAGCTAGAACTTATTGGGATCCGAGGAAAAGCTCTAGATATGTTTAAGGATTATATAACACTATAACAAATAGAAAGCAGGAAGTTAAAATTAATAAACATTTAAGTGACGAGCAACTGGTGACATATGGCGTTCCACAAGGCAGTATCTTAGGTCCTACTCTTTTTCCATTTACCTTGAAAACTGATGATACTGCCATGCTTGTCAATGGATCTTCTTGGCAGGCCTAGGATTGCGCAAGCGTACGAAGCCACCCAGCTGTCAAACGATCGCAAATTCTAGTTCTAATTCGAATTAATTTAATTTCTCTTTGCAATTTTGAGCACCTTCAGTGCTATGAATTCACCTTCAGTGCTATGAATTCACCTTCAGTGCTATATAAATCCCAGCAGGTGACCCCTTCAGGGTCCCGCTTGCGCGGCTCCAATTGGCCGTCGCTTCAGATGAAGGCTGTGAGGCAAAAAAATTGCCAGAGTCATTCAGGGAGTTTTAGTGGGTAGACTCGGAGTGAGTCTCACATAACCTTGATCGCGCGGGGTATGCGTAAGAGCATTTTTTAGATCCTCCTGCCCTCCCCTTGGAGGGAAAAAAACCACTGGCTCATACACGTATTTAGATTCTTAAGAGAGTCTGCTAAGCTTGACATTTTGAAGTTGGTATATTTTGCACTGTGCCAATCCACTCTCAGCTACTGCATTACTGTATGGGGGAGGCGGCAAAAACTAGTATCATAAAGTTAGAAAGAGCACAAAGAGTGATACTAAAAGTAATGACCAAAAGACCCTTCAGATTCCCAACAGCCGATCTTTAAATGAAAAGTTTTAACCGTTCGTCAATTATATGTACCTACTCCAATCTGTATTAAGAACACACTCCAGGACACCTAGTCCCGATCTTACGAAGCGGCAAAATAAACCCACAGGTCCCCAACACAGAACAACCTTTACTAAACATCAGTTCTAAACATTAGGTACTTACCTTTACAAACAAATAAACAACAAACTAACTAAATATTATGAAACTAAACAAGCACAAAGTCAAGAATAAACTTACTCAGTGGCTTTTGCAGCGCGACTACTCTGCGACAGAGTCTATACTCATTAGTACTATATAGGTGTATGTATACAGGACATTACAATTACCTTCATATAAAATATTCACAAGCACGTTCACACACACACACACGAAGACGCGCGCACACACACACACAGTCTCTTTCACTACAAACAAATAAATAAGTAAGAAACTTATGTAAAATATTTATTTTTATTGTTATCCTTAGTTATTTCATAGGTTGTATCATCTGCATTGTACGTAATAGGTCTTTATTAATTTTATTTGACAAACATGGAATTTTTTTTCTAAAATCGTAATTTGTTTAATAGTTAGTGTTTTGTTTTCAACGCATTCGAACATTTTTCGTCATCATGGATAAGTTAAAAATTCGAGTAATTATGGAGTATGAGTACCGTCGTGGCAGCAAAGCGGCACAAGCGGCACGCAACATCAACGACGTTTACGGAGCGAACACTACAAACGAACGCACCACCCGTTATTGGTTTACCCGCTTCCGTTCTGGAAATTTTGACCTGAAAAATGAACCCCGTGGTCGTCCTAAAACTTTGGCCGACAATGACGAATTAAAGGCAATTGTGGAAGCTGATGAAACTCAATCCACGGCTGAATTAGCAGCAGCTTTCGACGTTAGCATCAAAACAATATTGGTCCATTTGCGTCAAATTGGCAAGGTAAAAAAGCTTGACAAATGGGTACCCCACGAACTCAATGACCGCCAGCGCGAAGTACGCGTGGAGACGTGCCTTGCACTGCTCAGCAGGCATACAAATGAAGGAATTCTGAACCGCATTGTTACTTGTGACGAGAAATGGATCCTGTTTGACAATCGTAAGCGCTCAGCAAGTTGGTTGGACCCTGGTTCAGCACCCAAACAATGCCCTAAACGAAAACTTACCCTTACGCGGGTGTAATTCATCACAGCTTCTTGCCAAACGGGACAAGCATTACTGCAGATGTGTACTGTGAAGAACTGAACAATGATGGAGAAGCACGCACGTCTCCAACCAGCTTTGGTCAATCGTTCGGCTCCACTGCTCCTGCACGACAACGCGCGACCTCTTACTGCACAGCAGACGGTCTCCAAGCTACAAGAGTTAGGGTTGGAAGTTCTCCGTCATCCGCCGTACTCACCAGACCTTGCGCCTACAGACTTCTACTTTTGCCAGAATTTGGATAACTTCTTGGCGGGAAAAAAATTCAATACCCGAGAGGCAGTACAAAATGCCTTTGAAGAATTTGTTGCCTCCCGTCCAGCTGATTTCTTCAAGAAAGGCATCAATAAGCTACCAATGCGTTGGCAAAGATGCATTGATTGCATGGGTGATTATTTTGATTAATAGAAATAAAAAATATATAAAAAAAATTACGCTTCATTTATTTCGTGAAAAACGGCAATTTCATAGGTATAGACCTAATATACTATAATGTAAAACAGACACAGACACTTGTTGATAAGTTTTTTTTTATAATGGTACCTCTACGATCACTATCTCTTGAGATACAGGTCGTCCTAGTTTAAGCGACAGGGCATTAAAAATTACAGGTATAAAATGATGTACCAAATGAAGTGCCTAAGCGTTATTTAATTTTAAAACTTTGTGTTTTTATCAAATATGTTTATGCACCCTTCTTGTTTTGTCTGTTTCTGTGTTTCTTTTTGTGGAAATAAGTATTTAATTTTAATTTAATTTGATTTTAAGTTCTGTATTTCTTTCTATAACATCTTATCAACCCGAATATATTTTTTAGAATATATATTTCTTGTTTATACTTTTTTGTTATCAACATAAGCGTTAAAAAAGAAGGTCTGTGTTGGATGATTTGACTGTATCTATCTACTTCCTCAACAGCCATCTCAAACGCAGTGAGCGCCTCTTCTGGCGATGAAAACTGTATCCCCTTGAGCTGGTATTATATTTAAAGGAACAATAATAATTCGCACGGTGTCAAACTAGGCTGTAAAGCGGATTCCCCGAAACTTTTACCGGTGTGGTGTTTAAGAAGTCTCTCGTCTTGATCACAAGGTGCGCGGTCGCGTTATCGTGGTGGAGCAAAAAGCCTCGAAGTCCCGTGTTAAGTCGCTTGTTGCTCGCAGCAGCACAAACTTCTGGCAAGCGTTTGGTATTGTACCACTCTGCATTGATACTACTCTGGTTTCATAAGGGAATGGATACTTAACCCCGTTAAGGAAAAAAATCCGGCGATTAAACATTTTCCAGCACATTTCGACCGTTTCACTGCTTAAGCGTTGGTTCGTTTTGAAACAGCTGGCGCTTTGTTTCTGGATCATATTGGCGAATGCAACATTGTCACCTGTCATGATATCGTGAAAACGGCGGGAAAAACCTGCATTAAATTATTAATCATATCATGGCACCATTCCACGCGCGCCTGCTTCAGATCATCGAATCTTCGGTAGGTTGTGGAGTACCCAACGCAAAACATTCTTATTTCAAATGTAGTTTAGTAGATTATCAAATGTTTCACTTGTAACACGTTTTCTTCCGTAACAGCAGGCAGTCAAAGGACGGCTACTTATTTCTTCATCCTTCAAATTTAAGCGACTACATTTAAAACTCGTTATACCAGCGGTACACATTTGCTTTAGAAGGCGCTTTCCTCATAAAAGCTAAAATTTAGGTTTGGAACAAACATATTTTTACTTTAATGTAATCGAATAAATCGCCAGCGTAAAGAGCCATACATACAAACTTTTTTGCTAACCTTTTTGAGTGGCATGGTATAAGGCTCTGTTTAAAGCTATCAACCTACATATAGAACGACACAACTAGAGGTACCTTTTGTATGTGTTGACAAGTTCAAATAACATATCTCTTTTAACTTTTCAATTGTTATGTTGCATCTTTAACACAATATTACGTATAAGTATAAATTCGTATCTAGTAAAATTAAAGAAACTTTGAATGTGGAGTAGCTGAAGGACTTCCTTGTTATATTTTTTTGATGTTGGGTTAATGACCAGCATTTTACTGCTATCAAAAGACTGCTCTACAAAAGTCTTCATAAACGATTCTCTTGAACGAGAACAACCCCATTGTTTGGATGAGGGTATATTTGGTTTGTTGTTGTTTTCATTATACGTGATAAGTAAGTATAAACATATACTTTATAAATCTTACCCAAATACTCCTTCATAACCAACAGCCAACATCGAGGGAATGTTAAGTCCTGAAATATAAATTAATACATGTATACATGATTTAATGAAATCAAAAAGAGAAAAAAAAGATTTTCAGAGTCAAACAAGCTCATTATTGGATTGATGACTTATAAATTAGTAAAGCAACAGTTCTTTGTTACTTATATTTTTACAAATTGTAGAACAATACGAAACTTTCATATGAGCTTCCACTGAATCAATTTAAAATTAGTCAAAACAGAAATAGATCACGTAAACAACTTGACAATGCGACTAGCGCACGGTGCGAGCGTTTTCTTCAGACTCATCGACTAGTTTACCGAATTACTTAATGGTCATTTTCGAGACTACTCAATACTCAATATATAAATAAACTGTTCAGGCTGTTACTAGTTAACGTAAAGTCGTACGCTATATATGTAATATTGCTACAAATATAATATAATAATATCATTACAAATGGCTCACATGTGTTAACTAAAAACATTTAATTGATTTAAGTATACCTGCTTCCATTTCACTCGAACGGAAACATTGCCTTTGGGCTCATTAACTAGTAATATGATCCCACATAGCCACAGGGCACATGTAATTTATAAAATACTGTGTAGTTTAGTCAACTGCTTCAGTTAATGTATTTAGATTTTCATTTTAAAATTGGAATTAATTATTTAGCAATATTTAACTATCACTTAGTAATTTTCCTTGTGAAAGCTTTGGGATACCATGTCGATTTTTGCTGTGGCAGAACTGCTAACTATAAATCGTGTAAAAAAACAGCGCTAAAAACAGGGTATTCAAACAATGCACGCGCTTTAATTGTTTTGTTTAAGGATTCTAAAATAAAGTTATAAATTTGTTATATTTCTAGTATATATTTTTAATGAAAACTTCGCGTTATGTGGATAAAGTTTCACGTGCGCAATAGTTACAAATAATTTAAAAATAATTTGGCAAGATAGGTATGAATCAGTCGAAACAACTGCTGGTCTCATGTCATTCAAATACAATTTATAATTATGATTGCGAAAGTGACTTTGTTTGCTAAACTTGCAAGCGTTAACAACTCAAACGATCTATATAAAATTTTGATGAAATGAAGGGCTACAGACACCAATGAGCCTTTAGCCAGAAAACTGATATATTTACGAGGTGTACGCTAACGCTAGTATCGGAAACAGAAAATGTACCTGCAACATATTTCTCTTCGTAGACCATCTGGCAGGCGGAGATAACCTGCGCCACGATGATGAGCAAGTCGCCCGTGATGAGACTGTTGCGCCCCTTCGAGTCCTCGGACGTGTACAGGGCGTCCGTCAGCCCCACGACAAGGAGGCCCATGATCACGTTGACTGAAAATATTATATACTATACAGGGTGTCCCGAAACTCTACGCCAAGCGGGAACTGGGTGAAGTACCAGGCTATACCAGCTCCAATACAAATAAGAAACAAAATCTACAACTCTTGGTTAAAAGACAACTGTCATATTTCTGAAATTGAAAGTTGACACCCTATGCCAAATGTTTCGGTACTATCATCACAATTTTCAGTAATTTGACGGTATTTTTACACCCTGTATACACTAGGTGTTCTAGAAATCAACGGAACGAAATAATTCGGAACCGGGTGATAGTCGTGAAAGCTCTCAGAAAAATAGAATAAAAAAACTTTGGTCATTAACTTTTGAATATAAATTATTCGGCAAAACTGACACCCTGTGATGATCTTTCAAGTACTGTGCCTACAATTACTAACATATCTTAGATAAAAAGTAGTAACTTAGTAATGAATTAAAATATGCAAGAAAAGTGCTTCCATAAAGAATAAGGATTTAATAATTTTGAATTCCAGATTAAAGGCGTCATTTTTTAGTCACTTGCCAAAGTACCGTAGTTTATTATTTATTATAAAAGAAAGTACCGTAGTGCATTTTTTACAGTAGACTCGGTTGAAGTTGGGTGATGTAAATATTTTTATAGTCAGGCCATTTTAATAGGTAACATTTGACATCTGTCAGTTTTATCTTCACAGTGAGGTGACCTGCTTAAAAACATCGATTAAAGTGAATGAATCGATACGGACTTGAAACATATGTGAATTTTAAAAATCATCAGGCGAATCCCTGTGCTATTATTATCTTTTCTTTCGTAAATTAAATTATATAGTTATTAAATTTATTTTACTAATACTATATTAATCTTTATTAATTTATCTAATCTTATTTATTAATTATTAATTTTTATCTAATTTTTCTAAAATTTAATTTTTTTATCTAATTTTTATCTTAATTATTTAATCTAATACTATATTATTAAATTATATAGTAAATATATATATATATAATTATATAGGAGCAAAATAAGACAAGTACATAACAAAAAAATTGCATTTATTCAGTGGAACTATCAGAACTGTTATTAGTAATGTTATCTTCATCACCGCTGTCAGCACTCAGAGATATTATTAATTCATTTTCAATAACATTGTCTATTCTCACATCTCGTTCAAAATCTTGTAAAATTATTTTCTTTGTTTTCTCTACGACTTTTCCCCAGTCTTCTGTAGTGACTTCTGCACACGCAGTTTGTAGCAGTCATCATTTTAGCTGTTCTGAAGTGTGGTTCAGTATTGTTCTGCGCTGCATGACCCTTTATGCGTGACATAAAATAAGTCTGGCTCCTTTTCCCGATGGAACTTTTAAGGTGGAGGCCGCTGTATCATCGGTCATTATCCGCGAAATCGTATGGTTCGCATTCAACCATGTGTCGTCAACAAACACGACACTGTCCCAATCTGTAATTTTCTTTACTTGACGTAAGAATGGTACTCTCTTCAAAATAATATCCTAGCGTTCATGCTGGATTTTCCGCTTGTCAGATTTTTGAAATTTAAAGCTAATCGATTTCAAGACCTTTGATGGAGACGATTGACCGCCAAAAAATAAGCCTGCGTCTTTTAACGAACTCTTTACCTTTTCCCGTGTAGGATATTCGGACGAGTTATATCCATAAATGTGGTTACGAATTGCAGCAGCATCAAAATTATCAACGCCAACAATTTTCTTGCCCTCTTTCTTTTTTTCGGTGTACGTAAAGTATTATCTTCTGAGCCTGATTGTCCGTATTTCTTTTTGAGAATTTGAGTTACTGTCCTTTTCCCTATTCCCAATGCTTCGGCAACGCGTTCTCTCGGTTGTGTCAATGGTAAAAGAGACCGATCGTTAACTGATTCACGTTCAAAATAATTGTAATTTCATAACTAGTTCGCGAGATTGTCTGTTAAACGTTTTCCCCCGTTTCGACATTGTACTGTAACGTTGTTCTTGTTTACTAATCGTTAAGCAATCGGAGTCCAATTTATAGCCAGGTAAACGTAGTCAGCAAGATCAGTCCAATAAAAAAGCCAGGTCAGAAGAAAATAACAGAGAGCACACAAAAAACGCACAGTCCCTTCGCACAACGACAAAAGACTGCGTCATCTAATGGCGACATGCCATGGCGTCATCGACAGGCACCGGAGTTGCCAGCAACAGCCTACCTAAATTGTACTTGACATCAATGATTTTTCTATTTAGTTATTTTTTGTATTTTTATAGCTAGTTATGTTTATAATTATGTTTTATTATAATCACAACGTGGTTATTAATTTATGGTGATATTTCTTCACAAGTAATCATCGCATTCGATTCAACTTATCAGCTTTCGATTTTTTGAGTAACATCCCTAGTGTTTAAAAAAAAAGAAAAAGGGTTAACTGATGCAACATTGTAACGACGTTCAGTTCTTTATATAAGAAATTGTTTATTATGTTTAGAATGGTTTATTAGTGAAAGCAAATCGTAAAATTACTCGTATCGGTCATTATTACAATAAATATGTAATCGTAATTGAAAAAAGTTAAGCAAGTGTGCAGTTCTAACAAAACGAAAAAATATATGATTTTATGCCCACCGTTACAAGGTTACGTTGTTGAATTTCGATGAATTGTCAAATGTTACCTATTAAAATGGCCTGACTTTAAATAAATGTTGGGCAAAAATCTAACATTTTATTGAACTGAGCAGTAATGGTTTTACTTTAACCTGTGGTTTACAGAAAGGTTATTTATGGTTACATTACAGGAAACAATCGTAATTAAAAAAAATTTTGTCACACGACTTCTAAGATCATCACACGGTGTCAGGTTTTCCCAATTATTTTTATTACCGTCAAACCTTCAACATTGCCCTTACGTCATAACTTTGCATAAGGAATTTTTTTTTATAAACATGAATTTCCTAAAATATATTCAGTTTAAAGAGATTTTAAATTTTCTACTTAGTCTATTGACATGTTACATAAAATTTACATTTCTTTACAGACGCACTTTTATTTTTGGGTCATGTAGGGGGGGGGGTCAGTAGAAGCTTAACCCCAAGTTTGTGGGGTTTTCACCCTTGCCCCCCGCCGCCTTGGAAAAAGCGGTGAGAACGCTTTTTTCGGTATATCTGCTAAAGTATTAATCGTACATAAAATTTGTAAAGACATAATTTGTAACAAATCGCTTTGTCTACAATTTTGTTTTTATAAATTTTTACCGTAAAATCAAAAACAAAGAAGTTATAAGCAAAAAAGTGCAAAAATTTCTCAAAAAAATTTCTTTTTGCTTTATAACTTTTTTTACATTTTACTAGAAAATTACTTCAGACCAGTCTTGTAGATGGTCTTTTGAGGAATATTTTTTTAAATTTTATTCATGTTTAACGCTTTTACAGCACTCCAAATTTGACCGGTTTCGTCAATATTCATGAGAATCCGGTCAAAACGAAATTTTCATTCGTTTTTTGTTATTTTTTGTTTATTTACATCTACTATCAAAATTTTTTTGTACATTCCTATAATTTAACTTATTCATTATTGACTCTTTTCCCCGCCATCTATGAGGTAGAGTCTGTAGGCACGTTTTTTTTTCACGTGGTAACCCCAGTAGGTCTACTCCACGGACAACTTGTAGATGAGGTCATCTTTGACATAATTATATTTTCAATCAGTTATTTGCTAGCTGTTCTATTCTATTCTTCTTCGTTGGTCCAGGCTGCGGCTCAGAATCGAATTCAACGTCGAATGTGGTTTGGGCAATAGTTGGAGTTAAAGTTGCAGTCATTGTTGGCAATTCATATTCAAATTCATTTTCTTCCATTAATTTTGCTATCTCCATAATGTTGGTACAGGTTTCTCCAGAACAATGGAGGCATACTGCGGAGCATTTGAGGCCTGCTTTTGTGCAACCGCACATGCTTCCACAATTTCCTCTGCATCTGCAGAAAATTAATTTCATAAGATCGGGGGGTGCTGGAGGCTTCGAAGTTTGGATTGGCATCCAAGTGTTTCAATGCTTTTTCTAGCCCCAATCTTCAGGCTTATAGTATTTTCCAAGCCATGATTGACTGTGAAAACGGGCTGCATCCTGTGGAAGCGATGATAAACTGAATGAATTCTTTGATACTGTCTTGGAGAATCGTTCGTATCTCATACTGTCTAGAGACTTCGACGTCTTTGTTACTACCATATAAAGCAACGAAAAATAAAAAAATAAAAACGTGAGACGAGAGAAAAACGAGACTGAGCAAAGATGGATCGAGTTTCTCGTTCAGGAATAGCGCTGTTCCACTAGCTAACTCAGTAATAGCCGTAGCAGGCAGATGTTTATTTTGGCAGATCAGGCAGATTGTCCCCAAATTTCAGGCAGATTTTCTACCTGCCATACAACTTCGAAAATGTACGTACACTCCTCTTAGAAATTATTATAAGAAACAATATTTTTTAGGTTTTATAGGAAAAGAGTCAATAATGAGAAATTTTTGAAACTAGGTTTTAAAAAACAAAAAATAACATAAAATGTAAACTTAAAATGAAAAGTAAACTTTTCATTTTGACCGGATTTTCAAGAGTATTGACGAACTCGGTCAACTTTGGAGCGCTGCACTATGGAAAATCGAGGTATGTTTCGGATCAAAAATCGACCTTTTTTATTTTTCAAAGAAAATGATGGAAATTTTGCACAAGCACTGAGTATTAAATAATGCTTTAGATAAAGTAGGGATCCTATACTTTTATTAGAGTGTATATACATTTAAAAAATGTAAAAATAAAGTTTTGAGAAAGGGTTGAGTTCAAAATGTTCGTGCCGTCGGCCACTTATGTTTCAGTAAAATATATAGGTATAATTATTTTTATTATAATAATCAATAAGGTTAATACCATATTTTATAATCACATGAGCTAAATACTAAGTAATTGTTTTTATTTTTAGTGCTAAAAAAGCCATCATTAGAGTAAACTTATAATAACTATATTGTATTGCACCACAAATTCTTTAATCTAAAAATATTTGTTACTTCATTTAATAGGGAAAAATAGGAAAAATAAACAATTAACTACTAATTAATTATTTATTGTGTTAGTTTGCTATCTCTTTAGTAAGCAGGCTGCATTCACTTGTTGCACAAAAACCGATCAAAGAGAACAATTTCGCACATAAACCCAAGCAAATAAAAAGCACAAAAATAAAATATTTAACTATAAAGCTGACATAAATATATTTTTAGTGATATTATTTAATATGTTATGATTTTGACATTTTTTAAATTAATTAATTCAACTGAATATTTATGTCATCTATTTTAAATCATAAAGATTACCTCAAGTATATCTTTTTGCATAATGATTAACCTATAGTTCGAGAACCTTGTCTGTATCGGTAAAGATGCACGCAGTTACATATTCTTTGATTTGCTTTATGTCTTTTATGTATTTATATACATAATATGGTTCTGACTTTGTTTTTAGTAATTATTATAAAATGTTATAAAAATTAACGTATAGTCATTTTTTGCGTTTAAATTTAAAAAACTGAAATCAAAAGCTTATTGAGGGCCTAAAATGAACTCAACTATTTAGAGAAATATTTATATTATATTTAAAAAGTTATTGTTATATAATTTTATTATAAAACAATAATAATTAAGTTATTACCTTTATAAATACATAGTTAAAATTATGAATTAGAAACACGTTTCAATGAAATATGAAGGTTACAAAATACTAATAAATAAGTGCAAAAATACTAGAAAATTACCTATATTAATTTGTAAACTATGTTTAATTATACTTGGTGAACCTCGGGATCTAAAATTAGTTCATGCACTTTTAAAAGATCTAGGGTATCTTCGTCAAGTGCCTTCACACTTCTGCTATATGTTTTACTAAGACTGGAAATGTAAGGATCTGATGTGTAGAGAAGAGTATGAAATACATCTTCATTTGTAGCTGATCGAGACCACTTCCTAGCATGATGTAGACGAAATTTTCTGGATTCTTGTGCAACTTCAGAAAGTTGAACCACACCAAAATGCTTGATGATACTTTCACCATGAATCAAAATTTAGTGAACTGAAGATGGCACGTAGATCTTACATAGATCCTAGCAGTTTCCATGGCATAATTGCAAAATTTTTCGGCATTTATCATGCCTTTATGCTTGCGGCAGTGTGCTATATAGGTCATGTTGTCAACAAAAGTTTATACATCGATTTTGTAAGTAAATCTATAAGAACTCAACTGATTTTCAAAAACAATTCATGAAGTAACCAATATGCTTATCAACATAGTGTGTTGTAAAAAGATAAAATAGGAATGACTTACACAAATAAAAATAAATGATCAACTGAATCTACTTTTGAAATAAAAGAATTGTAACTAGATCGGCAGATATACTTCTAAACATAATACCATATTTGGTATGCCTCCTTTGTCATATAATAATGTGACCTCAGCGAAAGTTCAGTTGATACTGGATATGATTCATTTACTAACAATGTTGATGGCCTCCGCCGTATAGACATATTAAACAAACACAGCGTAGCAAAGTTACCTGATACTGCAGCAATGATGTTACTGTTTAATTGATAAACTTAATAATTGCTTTGATAACGCATTTCATTGTACTGCTTAGTTTACATAAATAACTTCTAATCGCACCTGAATACTCTAGCATTCGACCAGACTCCATTGTTTGCTTAGCGTAGTACGAAAGAGTTATTCAATGACATAGATATTATTGTATTTCTGTCATAACAATCACGGTTAAATCGTGAATTACATTGATCAACTCTGGTAGACAGTACAATTTTAAAGCATTTCGTATGTTCTTGTCAGGTATTCTACCGAGATTTTGAGAGAAAAATGTGATTCATTAATGCAATTCAAATTACTAATAACACTTACTCACATGTTATTATTTTGCAAAGTATATTTTTGTTAGGGATATTCCAATAATACATGAAATTTCATAAGTGTAATAGAGGATGTATCATTTAGTATTTGGTAGAACATACGTTTTGGCAGCAAATATAAGTACCTACTATCTATATCCTACTCGGAATATCATAGAACACAAATATATTATCTAAATGTTTTATCGTTTTAGATTCAATACTACATTCCAAATGAGGCACTGGATTAACACTACTTCATTTGAACTTGGATGTCAGTAAGGTGGCGTTATCTGATATGATTTTTTTATATATATTATGTTATATCATAATAGGTGTGTATAGTCCGACCAAGCTATCTGTGAACTGACAAGCGTCACTAGTATTGTTTCAATGTTATCATTTTATAACATGTGTACTACGAGGGTCAAACTGAACGTTCTTAGAAAATCAAAAACTGATTAAACTACTTTTCAAAATAGTGTCCATTCGCGTCAATACACCGCTGCATCCGATGGAACCACTGAGAAAAGCACTTTCCCCACTCGTCCTCAGGGTTCTCATCGACCTTTTGAACGCAGCCAAAGCTTCCGCGTCGTCCATAAAATGTTTTCCTAGAAGATTTTCTTTTATTTTAGTAATTTTTTAAGTACCAAATAAGTACGTTTGACGTCACCAAATACTTGATCGTTCGCCTGGCGGCGTGCGACGAGGTGTTGTCGTGGTGAAGGAGGATCCTACTGCAAGGTCGTTTATTCCCGAACTTTTTCCAAGACAAGTGGCAAACAATTTTTAGTGTTCCTCTCCGCAGAAAATGTTTTCCGATCCCCTAAAACAAATGTCGCGAAATGACCTGCCCTTCCGTATAACGTGGCCACCATCTTTTTTCCCGCGCTTCGAACTCTCGTCACTTTAGTTGGCAACTCCTCGGAAGGAAACACCCACTGAGCAGACTGTCTTTTGGTTTCGGGTCATAACAGTAAATCCAGCTTTCGTCACCTGTAAGTACGTCGAACACAGCATTTGAGTTTTTCAAATGAATGAAATACACACTCAATAATATTAGCAGAGTTCCATTTTCGAAATTGAATTATTTTTTTAATTATTTTGTTTACAAGTGGCGAGTTCTAAGAACTTTCAGTTTGACCCTCGTATTATCGGACCAATTACAAAGTAACAAGAACATGTCAATTATAAAAATGGCAAACACATATCTACTTACATGTGATTTCACGACAGATCAGTTTATAAAAATGCTGTTTCACAGACAGCTTGGTAGGCCTATACATACTTGTTTTATGACACTCGTCAGCAAACACAATATACCAATTTCCTTAGTCAATATTTTCAATAGTCTGTCTGTTAAATCAAAATTATAATATAAATGTAATATGGAAAAGTATAAATAAACAACTAAGTCATCAAACCCTGTAAGCTGTGGTTTTGGTAAAAATTTGTATTTTTGCAATATGACTGTTTGTAAAAATATAATTTTATAAAAGTTCATGGAAATGTTGCCTTTTTCACCCTACTTATGTGATACCATTGGGTTTGAATAACAGAATCAAATGGCTGAAAGGTTTGTTTCTAAACACTATGCTTGTAATAATGCTTATTATGAGCAGCTGATGTTTCTAGTTTGTAAAATTAATTCAAATGTGACTTACATATGCCCAGCCATTCTCTGGGAATAATTGTTCTGTCGAGGAAAGTCATAGAAAGGACAGCCACGAAGATGATGATTGAACCTCGGAACATTTGGAAGCTGCTTGCATAGGTGAGAGTCAGGCCCACATACATGATCGAAGTACCTATCTGAATAATAAGAACATTTTATATTAAAACATACAAAAAAACTGGTTACAAAACATATGCAGTGATATCATAGTCCAATGTTGATTGAAACCTTTGGGTACATTAATAATGACAAGGAGTACAGTACAATATGTTTAATTGTCTGTTTAATCCTACCTATATTCTCATTGAATACAAACTTAGCCTACGCATTTTATTAAAAAACTTATTTGATAAAGATAAACACATAATAAAAGACAATGCTAATAAAGGAAAAAATTCAGGACCTGTGAATGTACACTGAATGGTTATAGAAATATGATATGATTTTGATATTTTACACTCACCAAGTCAAACATAGCAGCTGGCATCAGTATAAGTGGATTAAAGTTTTGATTTCCATGTGTCAATGCATGTCCACCAGTATTCCTTGTTTTGTAATGAACCAACTTGAAAATCAAAAGGCAGAGCATTTCACCGAGAAACATTGCGGCAGACTGCAATATCAAAGAACATACTGTTTTATATTGATTTTTTTTGACTAACTAATAAATTTCAATTTTATATAATGAAGAATACTTTGCATATAAAGCAGTTGCTGGAACTGCTATTATACCTGTAAGAATGGATGCTCAAAGACTCTGACTTCTCCATCAGATCCTTTGGATTCCAACTTGTCTGCCCACTTTGTGCTGAGTGTATTGATAGATCCTGTGACTACAAGCATCAGAGCTAGGAACTTTTGATAGCCTGTCCATGCCATTCTATAAAATAAAGAAACAATTATATCTATCTAATGGCTAAAAAAGCAATTAAAGCTTTTGTTATGGAGGACCCTACAAAAAACTGATGGAGATAAGATTACAGAAAACAAATGTCTGTCATGTCTGTCTCCACCAGGACACAAAACCTTTTGTGTTGGCAGGGCTCTAATAAAGTGTTCATTAAACATTAGGTGTGATATCTAATATTATTGTGAGCATATGAAGACCACACGGGAAGAACAAGAGATGTCAGTATTTTTAAAGAATTAAACTAATGCCATCTAGTGGTAGTTCGGCAACACTTTTTATTCTGATATTTCATTTAACGCTAGAACAGGACTAGTCCATGACAGTTTGCATTTTTTATTTGAATAGGCTGGTTAAAAACAAGGCATATCCGTTTAGTAGACAAAAACATGGAATATCAGTCAGTGCAAGCATGGACATTAGGCAAAAATCAATCATTTATAATGTGTGTTTATTATGTAATGTTTATTTGCATATTGTAATCCTGTTTTGCAGGTCTTTTTGATTAACTTATGTTTTGTTAAAAGAAAATAAACATTGAAAACATCGGATAGCGATGAAGCTCACATTTTGCTCTGCTTAAGCCTAAATTTAATATGAAAATCTGTCATGAATAATTCCTCTTGAAGAATGAATATCTGATTATAATTCTATTCATTTATTGAAAAATACCTTATTCATAATAAAATTATATTTAACAAAAAGTGGAATAGTCACTGGCATTCCTTGTTCTCTGCAATTACATAATAATAATAATTTACTGTTTAAGTAATCTTTAGTTAATGAAAATGTAAAACAAAAAAGTTTCTGCTAATAATATTTTCCAGATGTTTATTAGAAATTATATAGAATTGCAAACTTAAAAAATTTATTTACTCAAAAACTTTTCTGACATTCCTTGTTCTTCCCATGTAGTGTCCATATATATTCACTAACTAGAAGTGCCTTAATTATTACCAATGTCAATTCGTAACCACCAATTGGGTGAGTTTTGTATTGACTTAAATAGGTTTCATGTTTATCAGAATAAACATTATGGTATAAATATGTATAGGAGCCCCAATGCAAAAGAGTTCATCTAGTCCCAAATATTACAAGTGTCTTTTGATACATAAATTTAACTTCATTGTTTCAATAAATACGCAGTGGTTTTAAACACTTAATGAAGTTTATTTTCAATTTCAAAAAGTAACAAAATATGTCCCTATTTATATAAAATATAATAAATGCTTGGGAACCATCCATACAATAAACTTCGTCCATCGCATTCAATGGTGCAAAATAGTTTGTTTCAAGGTTTCTCTAGCAGTATTATATCCATAGCCCTGCAAGAAAGTTTTAATACGATTGTATTACAACCTTCTTGCAGGTATCGCCAGATACATCTTTGTGAATCATCTCTCTCCACTTCTAAGAAAGTTGATTGATATGATTTTCCTTAAAACTCGATTTCAGGCTACGCTTGTGATTCGCAGCTGACCAGGTTTCTTCAAAAATTCAACTATGCCATTTTTTCTGTGATGTTTGATGGTGATCTGAACTTTCAATCTTGGTAGGGATAAGTCTTTGGCTATTTGGTAAGCAGATTTGCCATTACTGTGGCTATGAATAATTATTTTTGTACTTCATCAGCAAGGAATTTTGTTTGAAAATAATGACAAAATTGCATGAAATTAAAGTTTTTATATGTTTGGAAATGACAGTGACCACATCATGTGACAGATTATTTATTTTTTCAAATGGACTTTTACTAATTTTTCAATTAAAACAGGTAGAATTGAGACATGGACGAACTCTTTTGTATCAATTAAGAACTAGAGCAACTACTTTGGGTTAGTCATAGTAAATTGAAGTGCCCATAAATACATACATTAGTAAAATAAGTTTTTCTTTAAAAGTACCCGATTAAGAACAATAAGTTGGAGAATTTTACCCTTAAAATTTTTTTCAAAGGCCTGTTTTATGAAAATGTATTTAAGTTCAAAAAAGCTACCTTTACAATATATGACTGGACGAACTCTTTTGCATTGGAGCTTGTATAACAGACAAAAATCAAAACCAATTAAAACACATTAATACATCAAAAAGCAGCAGGTTATATAAATTTTTTTTGTCGCTTTTGTCACAATAAATCATCAAATACCGGTCGGATAATTCGCACAAATGGAAATTTTCAGCTATACATATATTTTGTAATATTGAATAAGTAGCTAGAAAATTCGCAGTGCAATAAACAATTTATGTTGTCAAAGCATAAAATTAAAATAGCTTCAAACCACCGACAAACACATTTATATATCTTAAACCTGCTTTAACTATAATAAAAAAAAAATTAAAATTTACTAACCTTCAGCGATTGGTAAAGAAAATTCTTCTCAACTCAGAGGACGTCCGCCGACACAATAATCAAAAACACGATATAGTTTTATAAACAAAGGAAGGACCGACGGTAACGATTACAAGTCCGTCAGATTGTATTTTGTTTACCAAACCAAGCTTCGAGTTGCGCACTGGGTAAAGTTAACACTTGTTGATGTTTCTAATCAATACATTCTTTGATGGAGTAACAGATTATTGATCTATCCCTAATTATGTTAAACGGCGCGGTAACACCGCTCGGCAGCGCTCATTCATAGAATAATGGCAGCGCTTGCTTAATGCCTAAAGTGACAATTGCTTCTTTTTCAGCTTTTTTAGGTTGAAGCTACCTACCTATCCTATCACTACTTCTATCAACAAGGTGAAAGCGAGAGAGAGAGAGAAGATAGCGTACCAACTACCAACCTACCTACTACGTAATCAAAATAGTATCGACTCGACTACCATCCATATCATTCCTCCCCCTCACTCACCTACTTCATCCATACATAGCATAGATTTTTATTTTATATTTTTTTATCTTATAAGAGGGGAAGGAAATAAGCCATACAGCCTAATCTGTCGGTTCTTATTTCTTTCTATGAATAAATATAGCTTTTCTTTTAGTGTGATAATGGTGATATAAAGAATTATATTGAAGATAATGAGTTTGAAAGTCAATGGTAAAGTGATAGCGTGTATCAACGTACGGAACAAAAAATAAAAGTACTGTCTACACTTCACATTGGGTTTTCTATTTTATGCATAGGTACGTCTATAAGTATTCACTGCCCAAAATATCGGGTTGGCTAAATAATGATATAAATATAAATAATGAGCGACATACATGACTTTATGTTTGTATTTATTTATTCAATAATTTACTATGAATCGTTAACAATATAATCACTGTCGTTATCTACTACGACCCGCCAACGATTCGGCAAAGAGTGGATGGCATCCCTGTAAAACTTCGCCGGTTTTGCTTTGAAGAATTCATCTATGTAATGTTGTACCTGATGTTCATCAGCGAAGCTTTTTCCTTGTAAATGATTACTGAGAGACTGGAACAAACTGAAATCCGTTGGGGCTAAGTCCGGCGAATTTGGAGGGTGTGGCACTATTTTCCAGTTGAGCTCCAGTAGCTTTAGTCGGGTACTCTTAGCGATGTGCGGCCGGGCATTGTCGTGAAGGAAAAATATTTTGTCATGTTGTGGACGTTTTCGGCGGAGGTCAAGCTTTAGATTTTCAAGTTGATTACAGTATACTATTGCCGTCATCGTGGTATTAGTAGGAAGAATTTCCCAATATATTACTCCATGTATGTCCCACCAGACCGAGAGCATCACTTTCCGAGTATGAGGATTTTTTTTCGGAGTAGGTTTACCTGGTGCGTTGCGGCACAGCCACTGGCTCTTGCGTGTGTGGTTGATATAGATAACTCACTTTTCGTCTCCAGTAACGAGATGGTCTAGCCAGCTAAATGTGCGACGGAATGATAAAAGGTACGCACAGATATCTGCACAGTAAGTCAGTTGATCTTTGTACAACCATATTTGTACGTCTTCCCCAAACCTTGCAGATACTTTTCCACCGTGCCATAAGAGCATCCGAGCTTATGAGCCAAATTGCGTGTAGTGCTTCGAGGATCTTCTTCAATGAATACCTTATTTATATCTATTTCTATCGGACGCCCAGACCTTGGTTGATCGATCAAGGAATTGTTACCCTTGCGGAATTTTTGGAACCACCGCTTTGCTGTAGTCTCGGAGACTGCATCATCAGCTATCCTCTGGCATATATACGTGCAGCTTTTGCAGCCGAATGCTCAGATTGGTACTCATATAATAAACAGTGCCGAATATGCGTTTTAATATCACTCATTTTTTTCGTGGTTCTTTACGCAATGACAACCGAAACATTACTGACGGCATGCTTTTTTTTGTTGTTCCACTCCACGGGAAGGGTAGGAGGATAAAAAATGCTCTGACGCATACACTGGCGCGCGCGATCCAGGTTATGAGGGACTTGTTCCGAGCCTACCAGAACCACTACCCACCAAAAATCCCCCTGTCGGCTCGTGCAATTTTTTTGCCACTCAGCCTTCATCAGAGCGGCGGCCAATTGGAGAAAGAGGCCGCGCTAGTGGGGCCCAGAAGGAGTCACCCGCTGGGATTTACATAGCACTGAAGGTGCTCAAAGCAATGAAGGTGAATTCATAGCACTGAAGGTGCTCAAAATGAAAAATAAAATTTAAAGTTACATTAATTTACATTAAGTTACGTTAATTAAAGTTACAGAAATTCGAATTAATTATCGATATAATTGATATCGGGAAGGGACCGATCAACGGAGAACGGGGTCTTGCACGTCCATACCGGGCGGCGATCGGAGCGAGACTGACGGCATTTTTTTTTTTTTGTTCCCCTCCGCGGGAAGGGCAGCAGGATAAAAATGCCCTGACGCATACTCTGGCGCGATTCCAAAGTTATGTGGGACTCGTCCCGACGCCTACCAGGACCATACCCACTAAAAACCCCCTGTCGGCTCGTGCATTTTTGCCACTCAGCCTTCATCTGAGCGACGGCCAATTGGAGAAAGAGGCCGCGCTAGCGGGGCCCAGAAGGGGTCACCCGCTGGGATTACATAGCACTGAAGGTGCTCAAAGCACTGAAGGTTAATACATAGCACTGAAGGTGCTCAAAATGAAAATCAATAATTAAAACAAAAATTAAAAAATTGCAAAATAAAATTGAGTTAATTCGCATTTACGTTAGAATTAGGATTTACGTTAGAATTAGAATTTACGTTAGAATTAGAATTTGCGGCCAGAAGGGCCTCGAGATCGCGTGACAGTCTGGTGGATGAGTACGCTTGCGCATTTCTAGGCCTAGCGACTTTGAACTTCGAGTCTAACACAGGAGTAGTATATGAGACTGAATCACGAACTAGAGGATTGGGGTGGGTTTCGGAGCGTTTGAAAAACGCTTCAGAGAGTGTTTTGAGATGTTGTTGTACTGTAGGCAGTTCAAGATCTCTATGCAAGTCCGCGTTACGCACGTACCACGGTGCGTTTGTGGCCCGGCGGCAAAAGAAGTTTTGAACTACCTGCAGTTTGTGCAGGAGGGAGGGTTTGGCGTGGGCAAAGATTGGCGAGGCATACGTCATGACGGGTCTAACGCAGACCTTGTAAAGTGTACGTTTGTTTCTGAAGGACATTTTACTTTTTCTACCTAACATGCTATTTAGGCGGACTAAATAGTGACGAGCGAGTTTCGAAACTCTTTCGACGTGTGGCTTGAAAGAAAGCGTCGGATCTAATGTGACGCCTAAGTATTTAGTACTGCGCTTCCAGGGGTTGGGAATGCCTAACATTCGAACGTGGGGGTCGCCATCGGGACGACGGCGTTTGTGGTCGAAGCGCATCGCAGAACTCTTTTCAGGGTTCACATCGATGCGCCATTTTTGAAACCATACACCAAGGGCGTTTACGGCCTTTTGGAGTCTGGTTACAAGGTGCCGAACACTGTGGCCTTTGGTATAGAGTGCGGTGTCGTCAGCAAAGAGGGCGAGTTCGACGCCTTTCGGCGGGATGGGAATGTCGTTGGTGTACACGGTGTACAGCAGAGGGGCGAGGACTGAGCCTTGAGGGACTCCAGCCTTTATGGGACGAGGTGCAGAAAGCGTGCCTTCGTGTTGAAATCGAAACGTACGGTCTTTGAGAAACGACGCTATTAACCTGACTAGGCGATCCGGTAAGCCTATCTTGTAGAGTTTATAAACGAGACCGCTGTGCCAGACTTTATCGAAAGCCTTGGCTACGTCAAAGAAAACCGCGACTGTTTTATAACGACGCGGATAGAAACCGTCAAGTATATACTCGACGATTCGGTGGACTTGCTGAGGGCAGGAGTGTTTAGCGCGAAAGCCGAACTGATGGGGAATAATGAGAGGATCGCCATCCGTTGGAAACAGATGGTTCCGCATTCGAGAGAGTATGACTCTCTCGAGAAGTTTAGACATTGCCTTGAGGAGGCTGATGGGTCTGTGATTAGCCGGGACGTTCAGAGGTTTGCCCGGCTTGGGAATGCCTATGACTGTCGCTTCTTTCCAAGCTTTTGGAAAGTAGCTATGGTCGAAGCAGGCATTGAAAATGATAGCTAACAAGGTAAGCATCTGTTGAGGTAGGTGCTTAAGTGCGTGGTTGGAAATTCCATCCGCACCCGGAGCCTTTTTGGACTTTTGATTTCTAATGAGAAGCAAGATTTCATCATTAGAGACTGTGACAGGGTCGGCGGTGATGGGGAGAGAGTCTCTGCGAAGGACTTCGTCCTCCACCGCCTGGATGTGTGAGGGATCAGCAGGTTGCGTGCTGGGCGAGCATTGTGCGGCAATGCTGTCGGCGAAGCATTCGGCTTTCTCTTCGACTTCGAAGGCAGTAGTGCCATCGGGACGAGTGAGAGGAGGAACGTGAGAGACGGTGTCTACGCGTAAGGCTCGGGCCATGCTATAGTACGCTTGGTGGGACGGAGAGATATTCGCCATGAGATCGTTCATCTGAGCGTCTCGGAGTTCCGCGAGGCAAAACCTAACTTTACGTTGAAGCTGATTCGCAGCTGTTCTATAGGCGGGCGTGGGATATTTCTTGGCTCTCCGGAGAGCCGCGTTTTTAGCTTTAATAAGATTGCTAACGGCTAAGGGAAGCGTGGGTTTGCCTTGCTTAGCAACCTTTTCGTTGTCACTGATGGCTGAGTTGATAGCATCAGTGAGAGAATTTACTAATGAATCGATTTTATCCGGGCTATCTAATTGTTCGGGAGAGATCGCGAGTGGAGAGTTCGGAGCTAACTCTAAGGCTGAAACTAACGTATTTTTAAAACCTTTCCAGTTGGTAAAGGTCTTAGGAGATGAGACGTTATCGTTCGGCGGTCCTAGCACGAGGGAAACGGGGCGATGGTCGGAGCCTAGGTCATCGAGCGGTTCGATAGACCTTAGATCAAGATTGATTCGCTTGATAATTGCAAAGTCGAGGATGTCAGGAGAGTAGGACGGGTTGTTGGGATAGTGAGTGGGAGTGATGGGGGATATGACGTCTAGGTCAAGGGAGTTAGTGATGTCGAGGAGAGCGATACCGCTGGTGTTAGTCGATAGGCACGTCCAGTCAGTATGTTTGGAGTTAAAGTCTCCGAACATAATGACTGAATGGCCGAGGGCGAGAATGGCCTCAAAGTCGCTGCGGATTGGTCTGGTACCACTAGGTATGTAGATTGAAGCTATGATGATGGTCGGATGACCAGTCATAGCCAATCTACACACAGTGGCTTCCATGTTGAGGAGAGGAGGAGTAGGGAGAGGACAGCAGTGGAAGCCTCTTTTGTAATATATAGCGGTGCCGCCGAAACCGTCGGAGTTGGGCCTATCGTTACGAATAAACGCGTACTTAGGTATAGCGAATCCCCTGGAGCGGTTTGGAGTAAGCCATGTCTCCTGGAGAAGGAATAAGTCAGGTTCTTTGTTCTGAAGGAACAGTTTAATTTCGGGAAGGTTGGTGTTAAGGCTACGAGCGTTAAAAGATACTAGGGATAAGCCCTTGGGTTTAATACGACTGGACGCGGGATTCGCGGGTCTAGACATTATAATTTATTATTTACGAATTTATACAAATATAAAAGAATTTACAACGAACTTAGGAGCGAGTGATGCTCGGCTAAAGCAAATAAACGCTCTTGAGGAGAGCGGGCGGCTCGCAGTTTGCGTGCGAGCACGGAAATTTCGTTAATATCGACGTTTTGAATAACGTCGAACACGGTCTTCATGTCCTCAGCCAACGACGACTGAGGTGCGGATGACGGAGAAGGACGCGGCCCTACGGAAGCTACGGGAGCTGGGATGGGTCGGGAAGGTGCAGGCGGAACGGCCGGACGCTGCCTCCAAGACAGAGCCGGAGTAGGCGTCGGCTGAGCGGGCTTTGCTTCCGGGGGACCCCGGTTGCGCAGCGGCGGGAAGTTAGCGTGAGTGAGCGGCGGCGCCGGTTTAGGCGCGACCCTCTTGGCGGTGGAACGCGGAGCACGCGGGCAGCCCCTGTAGTTAGCTGTGTGACCAGACTGGCCGCACAGCACACAGGCAGGGGGGGAAGTGGATTCGGGAGTGCGAGTGCACTCCTTCGTAAAATGTGGATCCAGGCACTTAACGCACCTGGGGGGAGCTGAGCAGTTAGCCGCTGCGTGGCCGTAGAGCTGGCAGCGGTGGCACTTCCCAGGGTGACCGCGGGGGTTGGGACGCTCAACAGAGATATTTGAGAGTCCGCAAATTGTGCGAGCCTCTCTAAAGATCTCCCTCGAGTTGGGAGTATTCGACAAGATAACTAAAGCTAACGGAAAGCGCCTACCGCGGTTAGAGTGCATCTTGGGCACTGCTTCGGCCGGGAAACCCTGGGACTTAAGGTCCTCGAGGATTTCTTCATTCGCGAGCTTGAACGGGACGCCCCGTAGTACTGCGCGGATCTTACGCTCCTCCGGGAGGGCGTAGGTGTGGTACGCGATTTGATTTAACCCGAGCAACCTGGTAAACGCGCGGAAGTCGTCGACGGTCGCTACTTGAATTTTGATTGTATCGCCAGCGTTGGCGGCTTTTAAGTAATTAATTTTGTGCTCTTTGCACAAGTTAGAAACCGCGGTCCAGCGCGTTTTTTCACGCAGGAAGACGGGCGGAGGGAGCTGAGGTTTCGGCAGGACGGGAGCGCAGCGCGTCGCTGGCTTCGATGGGACCGACGGAGACGCGGTTACTTCGAGCGATTTTAACGGCGCGGGGGCTGGTGTTGAAGACACCGGGGTTGGCTCAGGTGTTGAAGACACCGCGGCTTTTTTCGAACGCTTCTTAGAGCGTTTGGCAACTAACTGGAACGCGGGCTCAGGAGAGCCGGTTAGGGTGGCGGCGACCGACGAAGCTTCGGACGCGGCGGAGTCTGAATCGCTCCCGGGAGCGGTACGCTTCCTGCGAGATGAGCGCGAGGATGAGACCGACGCACAGTCCATATCGGATGGAAACTGACGGCATGCTCACGACTCGCTTTTTATATACCCCCAGCAACAGAACGTTCTTGACCTTACCCGAAATTTCCAGAAATTAAAAACTGAAAGGCTCATTACTTATTAGCCAACCCGATACTATCATCATTATAAATAAAACATTAACTTTGCACACAAAAAATAAAATTCAAGGAAGATCATGACTTGCTTTGTCCCACCGAAAAGTCCTCCATAGTGCATACGTAAAGTAGGTGGAAAGGCTTCTCTATTTTTATTTAATGAGAAGGCAATGACATAAATGTTGATCCAGAGAAAAGTGCAGCAGTGTACTTCTCTCTCTTAGGCCAGATCACTCTATTTTGTACTACAATACCCTGGGCTAAAAAAGTCAAATATTTAGGAGTCACTTTAGATAGTGGACTCAAATTCGCGGCTCACAAAAAAGATGTGGTCTATTGTACCAATTTCTAGACCACAGTCACAGAGTGGGGAGTTCCGGACACCTAACCTGTACAGAAATTCAGGACTACAGTAACGACCCAGTCTGAGCCTACAAATTGTTGATATTGATCTTTTATCTAGGTTTTTATATTTGGAGAACCAAGATTTGTTGGTAACTGCAGGTTAGACATCCCCATAGTGATAGCTATCAGTTTCTTGGTCCGGTTCCAATCAGAATTCCATGTCACATACAGACGTTCTTTAGCCAGAGTACCAAGGTCTCGGGTAAAACACTTATATTGGTCTAATAAACCGATTTGAATGGAATCTTTCGCAAAGTTGTCAATCACGCAGTTTTCTGTAATTACCAAATGACCAGGTATCCAAGCTATCGCAACATTTATGGGTTTGGCCCAAAATACATATACATTTCTCACATCACTCTTATGAGAAACATTTCTCACGTTTCGAAAAAAAAATCGAAAACGTGTCTCACATTTCTCACAAAGACGCGTTCACACAAGTAACTTTTTACTGGGGAACAAATAAGTATGACATTCACCTATGACATTCATGATTCAGATGTACAGGAACAAAAAATTCAAGACTGATTTGTTTTGATTGCCAACTTGCGAAATAATTAAAAAAAAATTGTTTTGATTGCGGAAGTATGATAGGCTATCAAATTAATTATGAAAATCAAATGGCGGATTTTTGCGCCAAAATGTTATGTCAAAATTATTTTTTTAATCTATCCTTTGAATTGGGGTATTCTTTAATAGGTACTTAAAAATATTTTTTATGTTTCTTATACCATTTTTCATTTTTGAACGACCATTTCGGATCTATGACAGATTTAAGTAGGTTAGCAGTGAGGACGGAGCGCTCTTCGTCGTAACTGCAACAAATACTTTTTTAAAACCACAGCCATACAAACATTCATACAAAATAAACTGAGAATCTTCCCTTTTTTGAAGTCCGTTAAAAATATATCAAATACCGGGCAATTTTATTTAAGACACATTAAATACGAGTAAGTATTATAATAAATACTTTGAGAAACGGTCATGTGAGAAATATAAGACCAGTGTAAACGTGCCTTAGTTTTACAATTTTGTTCGACCGTTTTTCACAGGCATACCAAGATGCAACTTTTAAAGCACTTTATTTGGTTATTATCTTGAAAATCGAATACTATGAAAGCCTGACACTGTTATTTCGGGATCACTTTACTATCAAAATGATTTACACTAATAATAAACAAAAACTATTTCTTACTTTTCTTGATGTTAACTGCGTTTCTCACAAGATTTTTTAATAAAAAATATGGAAAACCAAAATAAAAACACCAACACATCAAGACACAGAGGGAGACTAACACTTTTTCTTGTAAAAAATGATGTCAATTTTGCCAGCTTTATAAAGTGTAGTGAGGTGACAGTTTCTATAATTCTACGGGGGTGTAAAAAGCGTTTCTCATAAATTGTTTCTCACAGGGCGAAGTCTAGGATGCTCTCATTAACAATTGTTACTTTTATTATTTGATAAGCTATGCGACAAAATATCGAACAAAGAGAAGACCAGGTACTACACGAACCCTTGATAAAATTCTAATCTTAGCTTCCTAAGAAACTGAGGAAATTTTGAGCAGTTTCGAGCCAGTTTTAAAAGGATTGGAGTTTAGGGCAGCTAGGGCAGTCTGAAAGTATAAGTGAGTATTAATATACACAATATGATAAATTAACTTTGCGTCCAGCGAAATTTAACCATTTTGAAATTTAGGGAGTCGAGGGGTACACTACATAAATACGAAAAACTTTATTCCGATAGTCATAATCACCAATTTTAAACTCCAAATTTTATAACACCGAATGGTTCAAGATTCCGATAATGAAAATTCCGTGTTTCATAATTCCTAATTTTTCTTCTTCGAAACTTTTTATAATTACGAAAATCAATATGCCGAATTTGAAAATACCGAACCATAAAAAATCCGAATTATTAATAATCCGCAATATCATAAA
This sequence comes from Marasmarcha lunaedactyla, assembly GCA_923062675.1. NCBI lineage: Eukaryota > Metazoa > Arthropoda > Insecta > Lepidoptera > Pterophoridae > Marasmarcha > Marasmarcha lunaedactyla. The sequence continues at coordinate 38,482,004 of OV281339.1, read as the reverse complement.
TACAAATCCCGAATATCAAAATTCCGAATAATATTAGTTGCAATAAAAAAGCCTTGTAAAACTGCATGAGCACATCAATTTATACGTTCGAGCATTCAAGTAGTCAGCTGGAAATGAGAAAGTTTCTTTAATTTTTTGGACGGAGTTATTTCTTGAGTATATAGGTTATGTACTGAAATGCAAATCCTTTTTTGGCGCTTCGCCAGCGGCTGCCACGGCACACTCGCTCGGCTAGAGCTGCATTATCTACATACGGAATAACTGCTCCTTCTCGCTTCGCTCGTCGTCGCGCCTAATTTGTATTATAATTTTTAATATATACCCGTTTTAGATACAAAATCTGAATAACAGCATTGAATTTTCGGAAAATTAAAATTCGGAATACCATATTTCGGACTAGTAACACAGCGGGTTTTTAAATCTTCGTACTAATGAAAGTCGGAAAATTAAAATGTCGTAATTATGAATTTCGATAAAATAAGAATCGTGTTTTTAATAGTCGGAATGTAGTCTCTTAGGAATTGTGAAATTCGGAATTTTAAAAATCGGAATATTCCAATTCGCAATTTCATAATTCGGAATTTTCGGGTTTCCCGGAGTCAAGGAACGTCGAGTGTCGTTTAAACCACGACAAATATTTTTCGGCGCACAGACCTAAAATAAAACTACACATGAATTTAGGTCTGTAATTAATAATTGAAGAATTAGACTATTTAGATTTACATTGAAAATATTAATGAAAATATTAAATTATTATTATTAATAAAGGAAAAAGGATTCCTTGTATGATTTAACATTGAACGAGGCCACCTCGTATAGGAGTTTGTACCACTAATAAACTAGCTACTTATATTTTAGCCTGTAGTATGTTTGAGTAATAGTAAGGTTTCTTGTTAAGGCGTCTCAAATAACTGGCATATAATATTTTTTTAAAGTAGTGTTGTGTTTTAAATGTAATGTCAATAACAGAAAAAATATTGCGAGAAGCCCTTTACTGGAAGAAACATATCCGTTGTAGAGAAACAAACCATCTAAACAAGCAAATTTTTTTACAATTTACAAGGTAAGAATACAAAGACTATCATACAGGAATGTACGATTTCAATATTACCTATTTGTAGTAAAATCTTTGAAAAAATTATTTTAAAACAACATTTAGCTTATTTCAGAAATAATAACTTACTTCATAGGGGGATTAATTTGGATTTACTAGAGGTCGTTTTACAATAGAAGAAGGTGTTGAACTGTTTGGAGTTATTTTAGGTAATAAATCTTTATAATAATAAATCTTTATTGCAACAAACACTGGTACATAAGTTAGGTATCACTAGCTTCTGAAATAGGAAGACCTGTGCTACAGAAGCTAGTTTCTAAACTTACATGACACGACTAGGGATTTGATGGACTACAAACTAATACAGTTCAGTAACACAGATATTAAAGATTAGGTCTGCGAATACACAGAAAGAAAATATGTCTCCCTGCGTGTGTATGTGTGTGTGCTTGTATGTGCGCGTGTGTGTGTGTTTGTATGTGTGTGTATATGTGAGAGCTTCAGTGTCGTTTTAGTCAAAGGGTTTCAGCCAGTGAATTATTTTGGATTTAATTTGTTAATTGGTATATATTTTACTTTTGAAGATCCTATTGAACTGATTATATAATACGGGTGCTATGTGGTAATAGTGTCTTTTCCCAAAAACGCTATTTATTTTCAGGACTAAATTCTGTTTCTTCTCGCTGGGAATAAATATTGTTCCTTCTCGCGCTATTTGTAGTAACAAGTTGGTGCCTGGGAAAAAACACAAGATGTTTGATAGATGCTTAGTATTTGTAACTTATCAAAGGCGTTCAGCATGTCACTTTAATCAGGAAACTCTAACACTACGATATAAAGGACACTATCTCAAGCTTTTGCATTCACAGCTGAGTACTAGAAGTCAATAGGTTTAAGGTTAACCACCTTAAAAGGTAAGAGTGTCGATTGTTGAAATGGGAGTACCCCAAGGTTCAATTCTGGGCCCATTCCTTTTCCTAGTCTATTTAAATGATCTACCCTATATGGTAGCCAAGAATCACGGTGTTGTATATGCTGATCAATAATTTTTAGAATTAATAGACAAGGAACCAACTTTTAGATTACTGTAAACTTGTGCAGGGGTTAAATGTAAATAATCTAGCATTAATAACAAAAACAAAGTGTTTTCGGGACCTTATGTAAAACAAGTCGAATCAAACTTGTATCTTAACGGAAGCATGTTGAAACTAGTAGATAATACTGTGTTTCTTGGCATAACCATAGATTCAAAACTTCAAAGAGGGGTTCACATTTTACAACTGGCTAGCAGACTTTTTTCTTCAGCAATCGCGGTTAAGAAGACTGATGTGCATACAGCCAGGATGGCATATTTTAGGTATTTTTATAGTTTAATGTCATATGGTATTCTGCTGTGAGGAAATGCCGCAGATCTCGAAACGGTCTTCACTCTGCAGAAAATGGCTATGGTGATATATATAGGAAATAGAGAATCTCTATGAGAAAATTTTAAATAAATTGGAACATTAATATTTGCATCCCAATATATTTAAGAAAATAATTTGTACATTCACAAGAATATTGATGAATTTAAAACTAATAAAGATAACCATGACAATGACTATTTTGTAAAAACTAGGAACGACTGTAAGTTACCGTATCCAAAATTTTGGCTGGCTCATAGCAGACAATAATTAATCGGAATGTCAATAAGTTGTTATGTAAAAAACAAAATCAGTTCAATCACTGCCCGTCAATAAATTCAAAAAAACGATTAAGGAAACACTATGCTAAAAAGCTTATTATAAGATCAATGATTATTTGGATGACAAAAGGGCGTGGGATTGAAATCTCCAAAAGCTATTTCTGTATCTATTTGTAAATTATAAGTAAACAGCTTGGCAGCAGCATTTTATTGGCACGCAAAATTAGCTGTTGTGTGAGTATTTCTTTCATGTCGTCGTCAAAATGTACACTTTCTACCCAAATATTTCATAAAAGAGTGCCTTTTTTCTGGTCGCCATTTTTCCTCTCAGTCTAACCATAATACTTTTTCAAAACCGAAGTTAAGTTATATTTATGCAATCTTGATGAAGATGAAGAAAAATAAGAACTTTCACCAAGTCTACATTTTATTTACATATGATGAAATAAAATGTTTTGAAACAACCATGACTCGAGAACAAACATCTGTGTTCATCACACAAATTAATGCCCCGGCCAGGACTCGGAACCAAAAAGTATAACGTGAGAGGTGTGTAACCATAAATCAATACTATAAACATTAATTTGAAAATAACAATGGTTTTCACCCAGTTTTCCATTACCTAGTTATACAATTTTATATGACGTTACTAAACTAAAACTAAAGAAATCAGTTTAATGCAAAAAAATAAAAAATAAAAAGGTCTGGAAAATGTGACTTCGACGTTATAGCTAGTGACGCGTATTTCCATGAACTTTTCTTTTTGTAAAATTTTTCCCCAATTTGGCAAAGGATTTCCATAGATTTTTGATTTAGCGTTGTGTGAGATATTTGGTCAAAACCAACGTAACTGTACATTGCCAAATTATCTTCTCAGTAGGCAAAATCGAAACTAAAAGTATCGAAACCTAACTTTTTACAACATTGTAAACAGGAAAATGATTTTTTTTCGCCCTTGATTGTTTATGTTACTACCCACACATCTTCATGAACCGCGATTATGCCGAACATTCACGCATATTTATCCCCGTCTGCACTAAACTTTGACAGCGCCTAAGTTGATACTTAAGACTCTACGACGTGCTTAGTAACGAGAATTGCGTTGCACTAAACTTAGTCAATGCCAAAATGCTTAAGACATTCCTATCTTTAGGACACCGATTTCCCATGTCAAAAATTAAGCAAGAATTTAAGCATAGGTACCACGTCGTTCATAAATTTATGCGAATACACTAGTTAGAAAATTTTACGTTTATTATATTGATATTTTTTCAAGGAGTCCTTTTAGAAAAAAAACATGAAACCTTTCTCTTTCAGTGTTCGTTGGTATATTGAAGAAACCTGAGCTACACAAGTTCCCACAATACTTTATACTATTCTCATTACTTTTCGAACGACCCAAATTTGTACGTTGTAAATATTGACATTTTCGTTCATTGATTTAAGATTGAAACAAAATAACCTCGCATTATGCACAATAAGCAGCATGCTGCAAAATAGCAGCTGTATTATGTACTGATATAATAAAATATATCTATTTCAAAATAAATAATATTTACGTTTTGTTTGAACTTTTGATTGAAGGGATATTCAGTTAAACTTCCTATACCCGCTTACAGACCGAAAATTCAGGACAAAATCTCATTGTTTTTTTTTAAGAACACCTATAGTAATGTTATTATATTATAATTAAAATAGGGGATATCATAAATGAAATAAGCACAGTATAAAAAAATATATGTTTTATTGAATAACTAACAGTCTTTCAATACAGCGTCTGAAATATAAGAACTATTTCATACGTGCTACGAAAATGTTAATAAAAATATTTTTTTTTCTACTAATAAACAAAAATAAACTATCAAATATTATAGACTATTAGTTGGCAAAGAATAAAATAATATATAATCTTGGGCACAAGTCTCACTAAAACAAGCAGAGCATACCATAATAGCATGTTCCATACAAAAGTAAATTTTGCATTTAGCGCAGATATACCGCGTCTACGGTTCTTTTTTGATGGGCAGTATGAACAACGGCCAATCGTACTATTGGCAGCTGTTACTGATGATTCTGGACCATCTAATATACATAATTTAGAAGACATAGCTTTATCAGTCTTGGCAAAGAGGAATTGACAGCTCGTCTTCTTAAAATTCTCCACCTCGCTGTCGTTTTGATCTTCATAGTCAGAATCCGAAGTATCGTCATCTAACAACAATTATTTGATGATCATCCATCTTGTCGTAAACTAAGACCTAAAAATAATAAAAGATACTTTAATTATGCTAAATAACACAATATGGTATAAAAATCAATAAATCAGAAATTATTACTTACACAAAAAGTTCCAGCCTCACCCACGTCTGTCTCACAAACCAATTGGCGCCCTATACGATCGCGGCAAAAAATCATGCAGCCAACAAAAGTGCAAACCTCTAGCATATACGAAAGAAAAAAAAATACGAAAAGATGATGGTCAAAGCCAATATGGGATTTTGACCAGCTAATGGTCAGTAGTAGACATGAAAGATTAACTCATGAGTAACCTTTTCCCTCTTAAACTTCCCTAATTTTAAATCAAAAAATTTTGTAAAAAAATAATAAGTAATTTGCGAAAAATCAATCATAAGCTACCATTTTGTTTCCTTTTGAATGTATCAATGTCAATGTCAAAAAAAGTAACAAAACGATGTCGAATGAACCCATAAGTAATAGACCTTATTGGCGGATTAGTTTTGACAGTCAATCAACAATCTGTCAGTTTGTTGATTGACTGTCATTACCTAGAGTGAATCCTAAAAAAATCGGGGAAAAGATATATTTAAAAAATATTAATAAAATTCCTACCATTAGTAGGAAGGACTATATATTCAAACTAATGAATGTATGATAATCTATATTTATTGCCCTTTAATTTGATATACTGACTATTAGTAGGTCATCTTTTGTACTACCTGCTTTACTTCGTTGGTCTCACGGACCAACGCGCGGGTATAGGAAGGTTAAATAAACCGTCAGACAGGACCAGTGTCAAGGAAAATCAAATCGTACATCAAAATCAAAGACAAAATAGACTTTTTCGTTCTTTCGTTCGCTTTGTTAGGCACTTAGGCAGGAGTCACTTATAGCCGGTTTACACGCGTTAAGTGGTTAAGTTGGTAACTAAATTTTAACTAAATTTTAAGTTAAAAGTTGCGTGTAAACAGTCAGTTAAGTGACAAGTGGTAACTTAAAATTTAGTACGCAAGTGATTAAGTAGATTAGGATTCGTTCTATTTTTCGTATAAGTGTGTGGGCGGGGCTTCTCAATTATCACGTTTGGACGTGATTTTTTAGTTCAGTGCATAAGCGGGTGGCGGCAAGAGCTCGTATTCATTTCGGATTAACTTTTTTTTTTAACGAATATTTAAAATAGAAATGCTTGCAGAATAAAAATTTAGAAAAAAACATATTCTTGTAAAGATTTTAATTTCCGAATAAAATTCTTCTCTGAATTTGTCCAAAATCACATTTACCATATATCTAAGTACAGAATTGACGAATTCCTTGACATTCATCACTGCTCATCTTCATTGAACTTATGAACTTAACTACTTAATCCGTTTGGACACACAAGTGACATGCAGTAACTTAAAATTTAGTTAAAATTTAGTTACCAACTTAACTACTTAATACATGTAATGCGCGGAAGAATTTTATTCGGAAATTAAAATCTTTACATGAATATGTTTTTTTTCAAAATTTTTATTCTACAAGTGTATCTATTTTAAATATTCTTCAACAAATTTTAAAGTTGAAAATAAGCTCCTCTCCGACATTTAAAAAAAAAGAGTAAATGCGAAATAAATAGGAGCTCTTGCCGCCACCAGCTTTGTCAACTTATGCACTTAACTAAAAAATCACGTCCAAACGTGTTGAGTGAGAAGCCCCGCCCACCCACTTATACGAAAAATAGAACGAATCCTAATCTACTTAATCACTTGCGTACTAAATTTTAAGTTACCACTTGTCACTTAACTGACTGTTTACACGCAACTTTTAACTTAAAATTTAGTTAAAATTTAGTTACCAACTTAACCACTTAACGCGTGTAAACCGGCCATAAACCGCGCATTAACGTTAACTAGTTAGTGCAGACCAACCCAGAGTAAGTTGATGCTTATGTGTGACTTAGTTTAGGCGTTACCTAACTAAGTCTATGCTTTGTAGAGTTTAGTGCAGACGGGCATTAGTCTTGAACGCAAAGATAAGCTCTTTAATCGCACCTGTATATTACAAGCCATGCTTAAAATCTTCAATAACTTTGGTTCGGTTATTAAGACAGCCATGTTTCAGGACATCTTATTAAATTTTAATTTTTGTAATACTATTTTTGGGTTCATCAGTACCTTTCGGGTTGGGTGTGTAACAGCCGAATTTCGTACTCGGCAATCGGATGACATTTCAACCTTGATTAAAATAAAATAGCCGTACGGTAGATAAGTGACAAGCTTTTGCAAGTGATTAATCTTGTCTCCGTCGTCTGATTTAACACCCCTTATCAATCCGATGGTCACATGCGAAAACCGATGCGATATGACTCGTCATTTGTTTTGCTCGCGTGCCACGTCATTTTATCAATCTGTCTCTTTTCTAGTTTCATTAAAAAAAGGTTATTAAATAATTTAAGATAATTTAGTTCGTCGAGGAGGGAAGAGAGGGAAACAATAGTAAGCCAGAAGATCTTCTTTATTTATGAAATAAAAGGGTTCTCAATTATTTCCATATTTCGACTTTTTTTTAATATTATCTTTATTTTAGTATATGTTCATTTTATTTAACACGCGATATCATTTCATATTATGAATTTTTCTTTGGAGAATTGACTTTTCACCGCTATACACGCAGCTGACTGTTGTTTTCGTACTCTTAATTATTTAAAGAATCACGTTCACTTGGCGTGGTATAACTTTATTTTACATTTTTTTACAAGTTCATGCGAACAGCTGACGCATAATCCCCCTCCACTATGCAGCTGACGATTTTTTTTCAACTCAGTATGATAACAACTATTTATGGAAAAAGTTTCAGCCGGCGTACTACCACTTAATTTTTATAAATTTTTAGCACTTTCACAACCTCCCGATTCCACACCCACCGCGGCTGCGCCAGCTGACACTTGATTCAATTGTAAGTCATTCGAGATCCATTGAAAAAGTTGTCAAGCAATCGGCGGTAAATCCTGCCCAAAATGCAATGCTACCTCCCGGACTAGTTGGTAATTGTCTTAAATCAATATCTATCACTTTTTAACGTCACGTCGGTGAATTGTCACTTGTCTAGTAGTAATTTGGAATATTACAATTTTTAATTAATTTTAAATAAACGTATTTGCCAAACTAAACTTTTTTTTAAACTCTCCGAGTCTTGCGGCCTTCATGATTGGCTATCGCAATGTAACTCAGTAATTTTTATTTTATTTTATTTTATTTTATTCGGAAAACAAACAGTGTTCCATAACTAAAAATAACAAACTAAATACATTTCTTTGCACAAATTAAAAGTTTTCGCATATAAATATCAATAATTACGATTATTAAGTTGAAAAAGTTTACATGTTTTTATAGCATACAACAAAAACAACCTTCAAGAAACAAATGACATAACATTCAGAACCGCTTCAATGACAATAAAACATTATAGTTGTTACTGTAAAAACAAACCTCTAAGAAACAAACATACAAGACCAAACAGACAAGGACAGGATCAGCTAAATATAAACAATACTTGTGTTTAAACAGATTTTGCAGATATAATGAAAGTTGCCTGAATACAATTAGGTAATAGAATCAAACCAAGTCTTAGAGATAGCTTTTCTAACTTGGGCTGTGGAAGAATTGAAAAGGTCGAATTGTGGTAAGTTAAGTTTATTGATTTGATTAGGGGACCTGATAAAAAACGAATTTTGCCTGTAATTGGTAGAGCTGTTGGTAAAGTGTAGGGGAACATGCAGCCTGCAGGACCTTGTTTGCACTTTAAGCCTTATATTAGCTAGAAGATGCGGGGAATCTACAGAATTTTGTGCTATCTTCATCGTCTCTCATGCACGGGCAACATGTGGTGTCGCTTACACCGTTGTACGTACTCTGTATCAAATACTTTGCACTTAAACTGCAGATACCTCACAAATTTGCGTTGTATGGATTCAAGCTTATCCTTGTAAACTTCATATATTGGATTCCATATTTGAGAACAATACTCGAGTGTACTACGCACGTATGAGCAATAAAGAATTTTAATAGCTTTTATACTGGTGAATTGTGAACTAGCTCGGATGACAAATCCTAACGCCTTGTTGGCTCGACTAGATATGTTATCGATGTGTCTTTCATAGGTTAACTTCGAGTCAAGTATGATGCCTAAATCGCGTATTTCTTTTGCTCTTCTTAGATCTGTTCCTTTAACGTTGTATGCAAACTGAGTTGGTTTACTTTTACGAGTAAAAGTAACCGTATAGCTTTTTGCAACATTTATGTCTAACATGTTTTTGTTACAGTAATTTTCAAATGCAAGTAAGTCGCGCTGCAGCAAAATACAATCATTAACATTACGAATTTTAGAAAATATTTTCATGATATTTTCTGCATATAGTAAAAATTTAGAGTGTTGAAAACACTGATTAATGTCATTGATGAAAATATTGAAAAGTAATGGCCCTAATAAAGATCCTTGGGGTACTCCTGAGGGCACTACGTTAAATGCAGACGAAAATCCATTTAGAGCCACGGTCTGGGATCTGTTTTCTAGGTACGATATAAACCATCGGAAAAGGTTTCCGTGGATCCCGGCATTATATAGTTTTTCTAAAAGCAGAGTGTGATCTATCCGATCAAAGCATTTTGAATAGTCCGTAAATATAGTATCGACTTGACCACCTGAATCCATGCTGAAAGTTTTATAGTCTATAAAAGTTAATAAGTTGGTCATTGTAGAACGATGTTTTAGGAAACCATGCTGTTCAGGAATGCAAAAGTCTAGATAGGGTGCTATATACCTGAGTATAGACTACACGTTCAAGTATTTTTGCAAAACAGCATAATTTCGAAATAGGTCTATAATTTTGTACATCGCTCTTATTTCCTCCCTTGTGAATTGGGGTAATGTAAGCGGATTTCCAAATTTCTGGAAATAAGCCTTCACTTATAGATCGTTGATATAGTATCGATAACGGTTTTGTCAAGGTATTAGCACACTTAATAATAAACAACGGTGATATATTATCTGGTCCTGCTCCTTTATAAGGATCTAGCGATTTTAGCTGTTTGTTTATTACATCGTGTATTATTTCTATATTGCTTATAGTGTTAAAACAATAGGAGTGGGAACTGCGGCTATGAGTTTGTGATCGAGCGGAGGTATTAAACGAAAGAAAATTTGATTGAAAGTACGCAGCAAAAAGACGACAAGCATCCTGTCCCGTGTTCACAACTTCACCTTGATACTCCAGGTTAGAGGGAAGAGTATTATTACCGTTTTTGTTTTGCTTTACAAATGACCAAAACATTTTAGGATTTTTTACAATTGCATCTTCACAATTTTTAACTACTTTTTACTACTTTAGCTCTGTGACGTAAAAGAGAAAAGGTACGATAATCCGTGGTATTACCGTAGTTATGAAATTTACGGAGAAATTTGAATTTTTCTTTTAGAATCTTCTTTAAGGAAGAATTGTACCACGGTGGATACTTAGCAAAGGTTAAAAGTTTCCGAGGTATATATTTTTCGATCACTTCATTCAGTTTTTCATAGTAAAAACGCACAGCTTGTTCCGATGGAATATTGTGTAAGCATTCTTCCCACTTTATCTGATTTAATAAATATGTTATTTTATCATAATCCCCTGATTCATCGTAATATTTGTACCGTTTATTGACCTCTAATGTTTTGTAGTTCTCAGTATTTAGCATAATAGAAAGAGCTTTATGATGAAAGTCTTCAGGTACTAATGGGTCGTCAGATGCTGATACTTGTAGGGCAGTGTTGCCAAGAATTAAACCTAATATTTTGTTATTGATATTGTGGCAGAAATTAAATTGATTAAAATTACATTCTGATAAAGCATCAAATAGGCAAATTTGTGTTTCACCTGTAACTCCTGAGTAATTTAGGTGAGTGCTACCAGCTGATGCCCATTGAATGTTGCTTAAACTAAAATCTCCATAATTACGAAAAGGTCACTAGGACATGAATTAACTATAGATGAAAGGTTATTTGTAAAATTATTTAGTTGATTGTTATAGGAGTTACCAAGGTTTTCCTTGCAGAGGTAAATAGTACAAAAGTGCACTTTAGTCGAGACTGATTTTACGCGGCTTTTGAGAGTGACTGTTACCCATATGTCCTCAGCGGATGATGACCATTCCGGACGATAAATCGACGACAGCTCCTGACGCACTGCCAGGAGCACACCACCGCCAAACTTCTCCTGCGTAGTTTGATAATCTCTGTCTCTTCTCCAAACCACGTACCTATCATCGAAAAGCTCGCTATCATTGATACCATCAAGAAGCCATGTTTCCGTTAACGATACCACATCAAACGACTGTAGCAATAGATTTCTTTTAAATAAGTGAGTTTTCGTGCGTAGCCCTCGAGTATTTTGGTAATGTATATTGAGTCTATCGTTGGAAGCCATGGGAAATTTTCAATCTATAACTAAAGTTAAAGTAATATAAATTTAAATTGAATAGGCAAGCTCCACACAAGGCAGAGATTGCAATGCTGAAGGGGTTTTTCAATAAACAACAAAGTATCGATGAATTAGTAAAAGGTTTGTAAAAAGTGCGTCCCTGAATGTCTGGCTTCGTGAAAAAAAATGCTTTTGAGTGGAAAGTTACACTATTTTGACAAGATCGTTCTCGTCCCGTATAAAAAACACAGGTGATGTATCTGATTTATGAATGATAAGTTTGTTTACGTAATTTATCTCGTCTTGTTGGCCTTACTTTAGTACAACCAGATTATTTCCAAAAATCGAAAAGTTGATGCCATAAAATGCAGACTGTACTATTTTGCAGTTTAGCCGGTTTATTTCCCGGGTCCGGCAAGCGAATTTTCGAAAATTTTCCTAAGAGTACACCTATCTTAGTATTTAGGATACTTTATTTTCAATTACGAAGCTCTAAAATTCATTGTCTTTTGGGAAATTTATTAAAAAGTATTATGTACGTGATCCCTTTCGATAACATTTTATCTCAGGTTTTGTAGCAACGGATGCGGTTATTAGCGGTTACAAATATTTGTACGGAGAAGGATCAAAATGTATCTACAGATACAACTTGATGTGATCATAAACGAGCTGACTTGAGATAACTGAGGTCGGGGAGACTTTTGTCCATGCATTTCGTCGACGAGTGTGTAAAAATACTTAAATTAGAGGAAGATAGGCAATCCCAACTGAAGATGACCAACAGTCAGCAACATATATCTTTAATGAATTTTCAGATTCAATCTCAAAAATAATAAGCTACAATCGATCTGTAATCAATAATGTTCATGGGCACGGGTGGCACTGAGGTCAAACTAAAATATACAAAGAAGAAAACATAAAAACATACATTGTATGACTGCCAAAGAAGAATTTGTTCTGTTAATTATGTAATTTTGCAACAGTATAACGTGAAAAAATGTTTAAATATAAGTATAAAATAAATGAAACAAATTGAAGCGGATCTGAAAATTTTAAACAACTAAATTTATTTCTTTATTACATTATGGGATAGCGTTCAAATGCATAATTCTACTTAAGCATGCGTATTTCTATATAAATGAATAATTAAATAGTACTTAGAAATTGATTTAAAATATGGAGTATTTTTCTGTCCATATCAGAGTTTTATTCACTACAATATCCAAAAACCTCCATAATTGTCTCAAACCTCTAACTACATAATTCCCGATGTGTCCTTATCATCCCAGGTAATAAAATGGACCTGCTATTAAAATCAGAAGAACCCACCAGTTTGCATGAGTCGGTGGAATTGTGCGAGCCGTTTATCAAGATGTACCTATTTTTAAATAAATTTGAAGCTAAATGTATCTTGTCGAAAAGGTTTGCCTCAGAAAGAGAATAAATAGTAGGTACCTACTTTGTTCATCTCATCTCTATATTTAAAATAAGGTAGGTAACCTTATTTTAAATAAAACTTCATTTTAGAAGTTCTTTGTTCTCTTACAAGTACGTAAATCATACTTAGTTTTAAAACTAGTGTATTTACCTTGTGCGGTCGAACACTTAATATAATTTTTATGATTCTATTTCCTTCATTGTTCTTTATGAAAGTTTGCTCTGCGTATACTTTTTGCTCTATACAGGATGACTGGTGGGTCACTTTCGAAATTCCAGGACGTGATAGTTTGAGCTCATACAAGAAGAGAAAAGATATAATAAAAAATTTATATTAATTATTTACTGAGTAAACTTAACCGAAAGTTAAAGAATTAATTACGCAAGGCATGGTTACACTAGCGTAAGTACCTACTTAGTACGGACGTACGCGCTGCGCTATCAACACAGAATAGGTATGTAGGTAGGTATAGTCGGCTTCACGAACGGTCGACCACAGGCGCTTCAAAATGGTTTGCGGGGTCTATCGGCCGTTACTTTCTCTATTTAACTAATACCGACTGGCTGGACGGTGCTTGCGCTCACAATAATAAGTCACGGGCGGGCAGCGGCGGCGGCGGCTCGGCGGGATAATAGATAGAATAGGTACCTAGCGGCTAGTGGCGTGCGGTGTGGCGGGGAAACTACTTTGTGCGCGCCGCGATCCGCGTGCCAGGTCACGTGCTGCAGTTGACACAGGCGTCGGGAAAAGTGTAGGGAAACAACACTTTATTTATAGGGAATTCTAGTGAAAATTTAAGTACCTATTTTTATTACATAATTATGACCAGAATTGAGTACAGAGTGCTCTCCTTCAATATGTAAATTTTGTCACCAGTCACCCTGTATATAAATATGGGTATGTATAATTACCAGTCGTATATTTCATAATCTTAATGTGAGAACTAGGTTCCTCCTTCCTTCTTATAATGTAAAACAATTTAAGGGTAGGTACCTTAATTCTGAGTCTTCACAAAAATCATTATTTCATTGCTTAAATAACTTTCTTAATAATTTACCAAGTATAAAATCTAATTTTAACCTAAAAGCCAAGACTTTCGTTTCAAATCACGATACATTCATGTGGGAACACCAGCCCTCGCATGGGTATTGTAGGGCAAGCTGAAAAAAAGAGAAAGAAATAAAATTAGTCTTATATTGCAATAAAAAAAATATTTACGTTTAGGTGATCTAAAAAAGAAATCATAATTTAATATAAGCTACCTTCATTTAAAACTAAAACTTAAACTCATGCTGATCAGCAGGTAATAAGTATACCTATTTTTTTTAACTTCCAGATAAACATATCAACTGCATAGGCCCGAAGGTATCTGGCACTGTGGCTGACCAAACGCCAACTGGTCAAACCAGAATAGTAAATCAAAAACATCCATTATTGTAAATCAGGAAATTATTGTCTCAGCTAGAGCTCAATTTAGGATAAACGCTCTTAATGCTACTTACATACGAGGCCGTCTGATTCACTTAGTCCTTTAAGTTTCCATGATAATTTAACCATCTTTTTCATTGAAAATATCACAATAGTGCTATAAACATAAATTACAATTGATGTCAATTGGGGTACCTTTCTCACATCTTTGCCCGTAGAAGCCGGTGCCCTCACACTTGCAGGAAAACCCGGGATCTTGCGTTGTTTGGATGCAGATGCCCCTCATACACGGCATCCTGAAGCACACATTCGACCATCGCTCTGCAGTTCATAGAAGTAAACAAGTAAAGTTTAAGTCAACTAAAGTAAGTGTACTAAGTAAGTGAACTAAACACAACTTTCTGTTTTTAACGCCAATGTAAGATGTTATGAGGTTCATTGTAGTAGAATGCAACGGACTCTGCTTTTAATAGAAATTTTTTATTAATAATCTTTAACAAATAGTCAAATATTATGAAGGTACAACCTACACAAGGTTCAAAACATATATTAGACTTGGTTGCCTCTCTAATAATCTGTGTTTTATTTGTTCATTGGTTATTTTAGAAGCCACGGTTTTTTTTGGGATTGCTAGACTGCGGTAGGTACATATAATCGAAGTAAATACGCATAAAACCACGTCTATTTTCATGAAAAATATTGCAACAACATCAAGCTTCAAAACAAACAAGCCATCAAACAGTTATTGTTTTAGTATGATTCGGAAAGAAAAAGCGTAATTATCGCTTTGGGGCAGCAACAATTTCACTGCCGTATGTAGATATCAAGTAAGCGAAATAATTTCCAAATTTTCTCTAAGCCGGTCCTATTGCTTTTAATGCTTTGCCCAAGCCTTGAACATCTATAAAATGACAAGAAATGTAAAATCGAACCTCTGAGGGCGTTGAGGCAGTCACGACGCGTGCCGTAACTAAATTCTGTCTTGCAGCCGTAGCCGCACGAGCACGAGCCCGCGTGTATCTTGCAGCCATGCTGCGACTGATCGGGGTCACATGCCTCGACTACCACTGGAAAACAAACAACATGTTTACATGCAACAAATATTATTGCCAGCGAATAGAATGCTAAATATATAAAATCGACGTAAGCGCAGGGAACGTTCAATCAAACGCATATGTCAGTTTCATGCACTTAGCATTTTATTCGCTTTTCTATTCCATCGACGAATTCCACTTGTCTAGTGCTGCGTTCCGTTTGCCGTTTACAGCGCTCACAGCGCTCATATACTCGTTCCGATTGCCCGTGAGCGCGCTGACAGCGATATCGATACGTCATAAATGACGTCATAAACTCCGCCATCTTCCCGCTCACAGTGCCAACGCTACGGAGCATGGTCGTTGTGAAAGGCCTGTCAAAACTGACACATGACGTTACTTGTTAATGTTTCTATTAGTCGATTAAAGATTTTAAAAGCTTGCTTATTAATTTTCTTTTGTAATAATATAAAAAAATGGCTCCTACTTCATTCAGGGTCAAAGATCTTAATGATATTGTAATTTTAGACTTAAGCGACGAACAATCAGAATGTTAGCGCGATATTTACCGTTCCGATTGCGATAGCACTAATAAAACTTTTAGCGCGCTCAAACGAATCGGAACGGTTTTGAGCACTTTTAGCGCTGTGAGCGCTGTAATCAGCAAACGGAACGCATCATAGGATATAGAAGCCAACGGCATAAAGAAGTGGAGCAGGGAAAACTAAGTAAGCACTTACACCGGATTTTTGAAAATTCCCTTCTTAAAATGTGAGATAGAATTGTAAATGCTCCTCATGAAAACCAACAGCTGAATTGTTTTATTTAATAGCAAAAAGCCCATGGATGCCATTATAATTCCAATGCAGGAATATCATCAATCTCACCCAACCAATGGGGTGGATTAAGGCAATTTACAGTCCACCACCGTGGATAACTGGAGGCAAGGGTGGTGGACAAGGTAGGCAAGTCTCGTAGTCAATAGTCATATGCTGCGTTCCGTTTGCCGATTACAGCTCACAGCGCTCATATACCCGTTCCGATTGCCCGTGAGCGCGCTCACAGCAATATCGATACGTCATCAATGACGTCATAAACGCCGCCATCTTCCATTCTATTCTATTCTTGTAATATATGGCAATCAGCCGTCGTTACGACTCGACAGACTATTACTGCCAGTGTCAGGTATTGGAAAAGCCACGGTTATTGAATGACGATGGATTCCTCAGAGCAGGCCACAACAGACTCACTAAAACAAAAACCAAAACCTGTTAGTTCACTTAAAAACTATTAATACAAAGGACTTATGGTTAGTGGAAACTACAACACGTACTAATTTATTGTGTTTATAAGTATATTTTATACTTGAGGATATAATTAGTAAGGGATTTCAAAATTTGGGGGTTGAGAGTAGATATTAATGTTTTAATATTAGTGGGCCTGGGAATATGTGGTGGAAGGATATCATATAATGAGGTGGGATGAAGGGGACAGTTGAAAAAGATGTGGTCTATTGTACCAATTTTTAGACCACAGTCACAGAGAGGGGAGTTCCTGACACCTATTCTATACAGAAATTCAGGGCT
The DNA here is from genome assembly GCA_923062675.1 of Marasmarcha lunaedactyla. NCBI lineage: Eukaryota > Metazoa > Arthropoda > Insecta > Lepidoptera > Pterophoridae > Marasmarcha > Marasmarcha lunaedactyla. The sequence continues at coordinate 38,465,109 of OV281339.1, read as the reverse complement.
ACAGCAATGACCCAGTCTGAGCCTACAAATTGTTGATGTGGATCTTTTATCTAGGTTTTTATATTTGGAGAACCAAGGTTTGTTGGTAACCGCAGGTTGGACATCCCCATAGTGTTTGTTCCAATCAGAATTCCATGTCACATTCAGACGTTCTTTAGCCAGAGTACCAAGGTCTTGGGTATAACACTTATATTGGTCTAATAAACCGATTTGAATGGAATCTTTGGCAAAGTTGTCAACCACGCAGTTTCCTGTAATGCCTACATGGCCAGGTATCCAAGCTATTGCAACATTTATATTGTGGGTGTAACATTGATAGAGTAGATACCTGATCTGTAGAATGATCGGCAGTTTCGGGCCAGTTTTAAAAGGATTGGAGTTTAGGGCGAGCACCCTGCTAAGGCAGTCCGAGAGTATTAGTGAGTTATTAAGTTGGTTGTCACTCACATATCTGACAGCCTCCAAAAGTGCGATTGACTCCCCAGTGAAGACAGAAGATTGAGGAGGACATTTATAGGAGAGAAAAACTGAGTATTTTGGAATCCACACAGCTGACCCAACACACCCCACACTGGAGAGCTTTGAGGCATCTGTGTAGATCAGAGTCCAATCCATCCATTTTTCTTCCACAATGCTTATAAAGGTGGTATTGGCTTGTGGGTCATTTTTGGTCACCCCAAAATCAGGGACTATATTAGGAGTAAATATAAGTGATTCATAAGGGAAGGTATAAACAAAATTATGTTCACAGTGGAATGTGGTGGTAGGTGAAATGTCCAGATTGTAGAGGATTTGTATAAGGCAAGGGGATGTTTTGTTATCCCAGTAGCTAGAGTTGGGGATGGAGGACTTAAGAGAAGAGAGTTTATGGTGTATTGGATGGGAAGAGAATTGAAGGGTTCTTGCCAAGAACCTGTCTGACAGGAATTGTCTTTTAAGTTTGAGAGGAGGTTCACAGCACTCAACTTGCATAGCTTTGATTGGTGATGATTTCATTGCACCCAAGATGATCCGCAGACATTGGCTTTGGATTTTGTGAATGGTTAGTAAACCTGATTTGTTACATGGCTCAAGTAGGAATGAGCCGTAGTCAATTACGCTCCTAATCAAGGCATATAAAGGAGTTTTTGGGTGCTTGGGTGTGACCCCCACCAAACACCCGAGATTGCTCGGATCACGTTTATGCAGACTCCACATCTTTTGGCCAGATAGCTAAGGTGACCAGTGCCTGATAGTTTACTATCAAACACCACCCCAAGAAATTTCACTTCACTTGCTGAGGGGATAGGTTCGCCTGAGAAAGAAATGGAGATTGGGGGACAGATTCTCTTCCTCGTGAATACTATAACTTTACATTTAGGAGTAGCAAGAGCAAGGCCATGTGATTGTAGCCAGTAGCCAAGGTAAGAAAGGGCATTGTTAAGAATAGGGACTGCATCTTTGATCACTCCAACCCTAAGGTATAAGGCAATGTCGTCCGCATACTGAAGGATGTTGCAGAAACAATTGACAGACTTATCCAAATCCGAAGTGTAAATATTATATAATAGAGGGCTTAAGACTGAGCCCTGAGGTAGCCTCTGCCAAACAGATCGGATAGAATGATCGGCGTGTTCATGTCGGATTTGGATAGATCTGCAAACAAGAAGGTTGTATATGAAATATGTCAGTCTCGCCGGAACATTCAGCCATGCATTTTCTGCCTGAGTATTGGGAGTTGGACATTATCGTACGCTGCAGAGACGTCCAAGAACACCCCCAACACCGATTCATTGCTAGTCAAAGCTAGCCTTAAATCAGCGACGAAGATGCTTAGGCTATCCATGGTGCTCATGCCTTTCCGAAAACCAAATTGGGAGGGGCTTAAAAGGCCACGGTTCTCAACAAACCATTCCAGGCGGTTTTTAATTAGGTGTTCAGTAATTTTTAGGGTAGTACAAGACATAGCGACTGGTCTGTAAGAATTACTATCTGAGGGATTCTTGCCATACTTCAGGATAGGGATTACCAGGTAGAGTTTCCAAGAATCTGGAATAATGCCAGTTAGGAAACTCATATTGATGGTGTTTAGTAACACCTCCTTAAAATGAGAGCCAGACTTGACCAGAAAGGAATAGGGTATACCATCTGGACCCGGGGCAGTATCTTGTAGGTTGCTGAGTACTAAGTCTAATTCTTGGGTATTGAAAGGAGCATCAAGAGGGTTGGTTGATGTGAGAATGGGGTATGGAGTTGAAATTAAGTCCTTGGAAGGGGCAAAGGGGGGAGCGATTTTATCAAAAAAGGAGTCTAGCCACACAGAAGGGTTATAAGTATTAGGTGGGAGGTTAGGGTTTAAGGACCCGCGGAATCTTTTAAGTGACCTCCAGACTACAGAAGGGGGTGTGCGAGGAGCTAAACTTTCACAGAACTTTTGCCATGACACTCTTTTTTTCTTTTTAAACATTCTACGGGCTTTAGCCGAAACTTGTTTGAAGTTTAAGAAGTTCTGGAGAGTCATTGAGGCACAATAAGTAGCTTCAGCAGTCTTTCTTAGTCAAATTATATCTGAGCACTCTGAATCCCATCATGGAGGGGAGGACCGATGTTTGACATCGGGTTTTTTCTTTGGTATGTGCATGTCAGCGGCAGTTTGTATACATGACAGCAAGTCATTATAGCATTCAAGCACATTATCAGGGTTGGGTGATGGAATTGATGAGCACAGGGTGTTGGTAGCTTCAGCATAGTTGGCCCAATCACCTTTGTCAGTTTTATACATCAAGAGTGGTGGGAGGTTTTTGGGTATTGATGAAGAAGCTGGGATTGATTAAATTATGGGGAAGTGGTCACTACCATGGAGGGAATTAGCTAAGGACCAGGAAATGGAAGCAGCCAAGTAAGGAGAGCAAAATAAAACATCCACGGCACTTGGTCTTTGATGAGGTCCTGTAATGCGTGTTGGGCGGCCGTCATTGAGGACACACAGGTTGTGATCATCAATAACATCCACCAACTTCCGGCCAGATGCATCATCAAGTTGCGAGCACTTACTGCTCCACAAGTGGTGATGGCAATTAAAATCCCCAAGAATAACTAATGGGTCTTGTAGGTTAGCTAAGAGGGAATGGAATTCATCCAGTAAGGGTATAGTAGGATCAGATATGTAAACAGAAATAAGAATAAAGTTTAGTATTTTGATGGCAGTAATATTAATTTCAAAGGAGTGTTGTGGAAATTGAATAATGGAGTAGGGGCGTGAACGTTTCACAAGAATGGCTACACCTCCATGACCATCCTGCCTATCATCCCTGAGACAAGCATAACCAGGCAACCTATAATGGCTACCAGGGATTAACCATGTCTCAGAGTTGGCAAAAGCTAAAGGATCATGTTGGCGAGCCAAATGTGAAAGTTCATGGGTCTTAGGACGTAAACTCCTGCTGTGGAATAGGAAAGGAATGGGTTTTCAATGCGTCGGCATAAGACAACCTTACAGCCGGATACTGAGCTGATGCTTCCTTGAATGATAAGTTATCTTGTGACATTGATATTTTGATTGCCTTCTGGCGTGAAAACTCTGGGCAGTTTTTGTCTGTTGCCAGATGGGGCTCTGAACATTGTAGACATGAGATTTTCTCCATAGGGACTAGGCAGGAATCTCCTGCGTGGGGTTGAGAACAGCGGAAGCATCTGGGTTTAGAGCGACACTTAGTTTTGGTATGTCCAAATCTGCAGCAGTTCAAGCATTGAATAGTTGGTAATATATATATTTCAACAGGTACGGATGTATTAAAAATGAAAACTTTTTTGGGAAGGGTTTGACCTGAGAATGTCAAGACTACAGAACCGGTTGGGACCCATGTTGGACCCGAGGGGCTCATAGTCTTACGGTTCAACCTTCTGGCCTTAATGATTTGCCCACACCTTTCAGTGGGTGCAATAGCTTGGACGACCTCCTCCATGTGCCATGTAGTAGGGATTCCCCTAATTAGGCCCATGCGAGTTACATTGTATGTTGGGATGTTTGCTATATATTTATGGGAAAGCAAATAGGGATTTGTAATAAAGTCATTAGCTGCTTCAGCTGTGTCAAATTCCACTGATATCCTATTTCTACCTATGCTTTTTACACCATCTTTTTTAACACTTTTAACATTAGCTGTAAATAGGAGCCGACCGAAATTAAGAGGGTTAAAAGATGTGCCAGCGGAAGGATGAGACTCAGCTCTAGATATATGTACTATAAATGGACCCATATCTAAATTGGAGTATACTTTGTTTTCAAGAAGGGTTGGGTGGGTGTAAATAGTTTGAATAGAGAGGCTGGAAGTAGAGGGTTCTATTATTGTCTTCTTTGGGCATGGCAGATTGTAGTCTGGGTCATTAGGACGTTTCCTACTTGTGGTCGGAGTCGTCTGAGTGTACGGCTCATGGGACTCATCCATAACCTCAGCTCCGACCATTTCCTCGCAGTTGGGAGGGGGATCTGGAGGTTTGGGCGGGATAGATTCCCTATCCATTGTTGCCGAACATACAAAATACAAAAGAAGGTTAGTATCAAAACTTACCAGCACCAGGAAACAAAAGACGCACACGGTTAGTATAACAACACAACAAACTGAGGAAAAACTGTAAAATTGCTAATAAACAGTCAAAACACGTGTCTAATCCGCAAACGCTAACTTGACCCCGCCGCCACCTTCCCGCTCACAGTGCCAAAGCTACGGAGTATGGTCGCTGTGAGCGGTCTGTCAAAACTGACACATGACGTTACTTGTTAATGTTTTTATTAGTTGATTAAAGATTTTAAAAGCTAGCTTATTAATTTTATTTTGTAATAATATAAAAAAATGGCTCCTGCTTCATTCAGGGTCAAAGATCTTAATGAAATTGTAACTTCAGACTTAAGCGACGAACAACCAGAATGTTAGCGTGATATTTACCGTTCCAATTGCAATAGCACTAATAACACTTTTAGCGCGCTCAAACGAATCGGAACGGTTTTGAGCACTTTTAGCGCTGTGAGCGCTGTAATCGGCAAACGGAACGCAGCAATAGTTTCGTAGGTGTGGTGGGGGTTTCCCTTACGGTGTTTTCCTTCATTAGAGCAGTTGGCTTTGGGGATACGATCGGGTTTTTAACAAATCAATATAAGTAGATTTATAAGGATTTTGTGTGAAAACTTAGGTTTTATGTAAATTTTCCAAAGCTTTGAATTGCTGCGTTCCGTTTGCCGATTACAGCGCTCACAGCGCTAAAAGTGCTCAAAACCGTTCCGATTCGTTTGAGCGCGCTAAAAGTGTTATTAGTGATATTGCAATCGGAACGGTAAATAGCGCGCTAACATTCTGATTGTTCGTCGATTAAGTCTAAAGTTATAATTTCATTAAGATCTTTGACCCTGAATGAAGCAGGAGCCATTTTTTTACATTATTACGAAAGAAAATTAATAAGCAAGCTTTTAAAATCTTTAATCGACTAATAAAAACATCAACAAAGTAACGTCATGTGTCAGTTTTGACAGGCCGTTCACAGCGACCATGCTCCGTAGCGTTGGCACTGTGAGCGGTAAGATGGCGGCGTTTATGACGTCATTGATGACGTATCGATATCGCTGTGAGCGCGCTCACGGGCAAACGGAACGGGTATATGAGCGCTGTTAGCGCTGTAATCGGCAAACGGAACGCAGCAAATTTGTGATAGTAATTTGCATCTAAACGATGTCAGATAATATTTCAATCGTACCCCGGACCATATTCCCCCAAAATTTTTTTTTTCATTCATGTATTTAAGTTTGACTTTTTTTACTTAATAAAAGGTTCATACAGGAAAGTATCTTAATTTAATATTCGCTGCCCAATATGTTTTAACATGGACCTAAGACTAAAAGAAAGTTTTGGATAAAGCTTTAAAAAAAACTTTGCATATCTCATGAAAGCACCATTAGATATTGCCTAAAACCACTTTATTAAAACAAAATATAATGATGGTCTCTATCTTTATAGGCAAGTTTACATTCATGCAGTGGCAATCAGTACTTTATTTCAATTTTGTACAGCGTGCAGTAAAAATATGTGGCTTACATGATTGAAGAATATATGATATAGAATGAATGTAGTTCCTCTACATTCATTGTAACGCAAATATTCTTCTTTTATTTAACGCAAATATAATTCTTTTTCTAAACGTAAAAAAAAAATTTGTCACCACGCTTTTAATTCTATTCTAATTTTCATTACTAATTTTATGGCAAATTTATTTATTTAAAAAAATAAACATGACTAATTCTTGTGTAGTCATCCCAATGATTTACCGATTACTCTGGACGCGTGTAAACAGCGTGGGCCAGTGGCCAAGCCAGTCCAGCGAGGGGAGCCCTATAGTGCCACAATATTTCGTTGATTAGATGTAACAACAGAAAGCGTAGATTAATATCCTGATTTGGAATCACTCAAGGCATCGGTATTCAAAGTATTGTATTGTGAAAAGTTCAAGTTTCAGGACTTTTTTTGATTAATTACAACTAACTACCTTCTTATAATACTAAAATAATTTTACTATTATTACTTTTAAAGGTACATTAATTTTATTTCAGTTTCAAAACACTTTAAGCTGTAGTTGGTAGTCCCAGACGGTCACCTTTTACACCATATTTTTTAATTTAGATTCGATATCTAGGGTACCAACTGGTATTTTCTATTCTTTGGATGCTGATGCTGGACTGTTTGTTTTCTTCAACTAGATCTTCAATCACTTATAAAAACGTGATATTTGGTTGAATACTTAAATAGTCAAATATTTTATGGCTTTTTACGTGGTGAATCACTTTAACAATTATGTCTCGTTATTGTTTTATCTTTAGCTATAACTTTGTTTGGTGAACTTTTGTTTGAGTAAATTTATTAAAGATCATTATTATTAGTTATTTAAGACCCGGAATTGTAAGTTTGTATGCCAGAGATCACGATTATTCTCTGCAATTACAAAACTTATGAAAGTGACATTTGATGAGCTAATGCTTCACTTTACTGACTTCGTTTTGTCGGTCTCGAAAACACGATTCTTGAACTTTCATAGCATAGAAAAAATTATCAAAGAAACCTCTTTTAAAATAGAAAATTGCATTTTACGGGCAACCCAGACCGACCTAAATTTCAAAATTTTTGTAGTAGATAGACAGTAACAAATACTTCAAATTGTCGGTTAGAATTTTTAACATTCATTGTAGATTTTGATTGAAACGAATAAAACAATTTTGTCGCGTACGACCCATGATTATGAGCTACAGCCGCAGGCGACCACTGTCAACGACGGGTCTGTGTCAATCGTGCTTCCGCCCGCCATCGTACGCTGTGTTAAATTAATTATTAATACTGTGACGAGTGTGACATATTAAGTGAAAAAATGGGTAAAAAAACGTGTCAGGTTTTCCAAACGTATAAGGAAAGCTCTTTTAACTGAGCAATGTAATAGTATGACTAAGAAACGGTAAGTAATCGTCATTTTTGTATAAATTTGTACATACCATTCTAATAGAATAACCCCTTTTCCAGGTTTATAAGTGTTTCGCTAAGTGGAAAATACTCTATAGGTTTTTAATTATCATTCCAAAATACAGGTTTTTATTTAGAAGAATGGGTGATTATGAACAATAGACCGCAAGTTCTTTCTAACATCTTGAATAAACGTGCCTCATTTCTCTAGCGTTACGGTTTACAATCGCAATTCACTGTTACCGAAAGCAAACGGTCGACTGTATTTTGAAAATATTTTCTTGATTAAATTTAAATACCCAGTTTTACAACATATTTTTCAGAAAAGTGTTGATAGGACAAAGTTCAGAGACTAAAAACATGGAGTCGACCCTGAATTTGGGTGAAAATAGCACAATAACAATGTCAGACCATTTCATAAAAGGGTATGTGTTATATATCGTTTAAATATTGCTTACTTCAAAATATCAGTTATTAGTTAAATTTATAATAATGTATATTTAAAACTTTACAGGAAAGATGACAATATTTGGCCAATGTATGCAGAGTTACAAAATGTGTTGCTCACGTAAGACTTCATTGGTAATCAGTAACCAAGGTATAGCAATTTTTAAGATCACTTATATAAAAATTTTTTATTTTAGAACTGCAAACAATAAAAATAAGGACTTTTTATGTGACATTCAACGTGTCTCAAAAGCAACAGTAGGTATTTAATATAAGTTTTAAATGAGTTGGAAAGTCACTCCATAGAAAAACGTATAATTCAAATATTTATGTATATTTTTATATTTCAGATACAAAAACCGTCTGAGGAAAACAGCGCTTCTCCTGAAATAATATTAAAATATGCTCTGGAATTGCTGAAGTTTCTGTATTTGAAGATGTTTCCAGCAACGGTGAAGTCGCTAACGTTGATAGCGCCAAATGACGTAATGCCGTTTAACAAATATTGACAGCCAATACTGAAGTGTGTCTGCGTGTTTATTTGTTAATTTCATGTTGTTTTATGTAAAAAGTAAATACGTTGAAATGTAAATAATATTATGTAAACTAAAAATGTGTGAATGTTAAATATAATTTTAAAATATTAGGTCCTTACATATGAATTTGGCGTTTTTTTTTCTTGGTTTTGGTTCAAACATTTTCGTTCTGGAAATTTCAACTTGCAGAGCAAGCCCCGCGGATGGCCGGAGGCCAAAGTTGATAATGAAGAATTGAAGGCTATTGTGGGAGCGGATCCATCGCCTACCACGTCCGAGTTAGCTGTAGGCTGGGGTATTAGTGACAAAACTGTTTTAATCCATTTGAAGCAAATTGGGAAGGTTCAAAAGCTTGAGAGGTGGGTACCATATGAATTGAGTGCAGCAAAACCGATAAACGCGCGTCAAATGCTGCGTTATATTACACAACCGGCGTATTTTTTGCGTCATATCCTTCAGGAAGCAAAGATTTCTGGTCTCTGGCCAAGTCGGTTGTCTCGAACTTCTATCGCCCATCGCTGCCAACTCTGAGAAAGCCTGACGGTTCATTGGCCCACACTACAAAAGAGAAAGCAGACCTTTTTGTTAATCTTTTTGCAGTCTATTCACGTCTTAATAGTCAAGGTAAAATCCCAACCCTGTTACCTCAGTTCGGACCCAAAATGGTTACCGTACATATTCGCCAAAAGGAGGTTCTTAAATGCTTGCAGAATTTAGACGTGAATAAGGCCAGCGGCCTCGATGGCATACCTGCAGTTGTCTTAAAACACTGCGCAGCCGAGTTGTCTCCCATACTAACGTGCCTGTATCGACTCTCTTTGGAATCCGGAAAGGTCCCTAAATCCTGGAAGCTGGCTAACCTGCAACCAGTACTAAAGAAGGGAAGCCGTGCATATCCTATCAACTACCGACCTATTGCAATCACTACCATACTTTGCAAAGTTATGGAGCGTGTACTGAACAATCGTCTCCTGGCATACCTTGAGTCAAACGAGCTCCTTAGTGATAACCAATATTGGTTTCGCAGTGGACGCTCGACTGGAGATCTTCTTGTGTATGCCACTCACTTATGGAGCGAAGCCTTTAACCCATCAAAAACACAGGCGTGTTTATTCTCCGCGAAAAAGACCAGTTTCGACCTAACGCCCACTTTTCAAAATGTTTCTGTACCCTTAACCGACCACCTAGGGCTTAATTATATTTTATTAATTATATAACTAAACTTCGGGCAACAAATTGTGTCCATGGCTCAAACTGCTTCAAAGAAGTTGGGAATCATCTCGAAGGTCCGACGGTACTTCAGCCCTGAACAACTACTTAATTTGTACACAGCTCAAGTTCGATATTGTATGGAGTAAGCCACCTTTGGGATGGTTCTGCAAAGTACCAACTAGAAGTGATGGACGCAGTTGACCGAAGAGCCCGAAAAATTATCAACAACTCTGACCTCCCCACCAAGAAACTGCAAAGCCTCGACCATCGTCGGAAAGTTGCCAGTTTAGCAGTCTTCTACAGATTACATTTTGGAGAGTGCGGGATCAGGTTGAACCCACACCCTTCTTACATCGGACTACTAGACGCAGACAGGCCTTCCATCCTTTTACGGTAGATATCCCAAAAATTCGAACCAAACGCTTCGATAGTTCCTATATGGTGCGGGTCGCCAAGGTTTGGAATGATGGATAGACGTGTAACACCTTTGTCTTTATCGTCACTTTCCATCAGGTGAGATAGAAGACAAACGTCTAACCCTTTTTCAATAAAAAAAAACAATAATGAAAGGATCGATAAAATGTCCATCATCCACAACCGGAAACGCTCATCGCAATGGTTAAACCCAAGCGAAGATGTACTCAAAAAAGTTACTTGTGAGCGTTTGGTGGACTAGTGTTGGTGTCGTTCACTACAGCTTTCTTAAATCTAGCCATACGATTACGGCAGATGTCTATTGTCAGCAACTGCAAACCATGATGGAAACGGTAGCTGCTACACAACCGAGGCTGGTCAATCGCTCTAGGCCACTGCTGCTTCAGGACTACGCTTGACCACACACTGCTACAGACGGCTACCAAATTAGAGGAGCTTCAATTGGAATGTCTAAGACATCCACCGTACTCTCCGGACCTTCCTCCAATAGATAACCATTGTTTTAGAAATTTGGATAACTTCTTGCAAGGGAAAAAATTCAACTTCGATGGGCAGTCCAAAGCGCTTTCAAAGATTTTATTGATTCCCGTCCGATTAGTTTTTAGTAAAGGGATCATTGAACTACCTATGAGATGGCAAAAGTGCATAGATAGCAATGGTACATACTTTGATTAAATAAGTATATTATATGTTTTTAAACTGACTGTATGTTACCCTTACAAAACGGCAATTTCATATGTAATGACCTGATATTTCACTAACTGTAACTATTAATAAGCAAAATGTATATTCTAAAGATATAAAAATGAAAATTTGTAAATTATTGTGAGGACTGTAAATAAAATATTATAATGCACAGATGTAACAATTTATGTTAAAATGTTAATTATTACATGTTGATTTGTTTGTAAAATTAAATGTATATTATTGCCTCTAAAAAACGGTGTGCTTGAATTATTAATTTTCTGTTAGCAGAAGGCAGTATTATAAATCTCATCCTATTATGAACAGGGAAAAGAGTAATTACAAAAGAAGTCCGACTATAAAATATATTAAACATAAATATACATTAGTATAAAATAGTATTAGTTTAATATTAGGTTTACCTATGAAATTGCCGTTTTTCACGAAATAAATGAAGCGTAATTTTTTTATATATTTTTTATTTCTATTAATCAAAATAATCACCCATGCAATCAATGCATCTTTGCCAACGCATTGGTAGCTTATTGATGCCTTTCTTGAAGAAATCAGCTGGACGGGAGGCAACAAATTCTTCAAAGGCATTTTGTACTGCCTCTCGGGTATTGAATTTTTTTTCCCGCCAAGAAGTTATCCCAATTCTGGAAAAAGTAGAAGTCTGTAGGCGCAAGGTCTGGTGAGTACGGCGGATGACGGAGAACTTCCAACCCCAACTCTCGTAGCTTGGAGACCGTCGGCTGTGCAGTATGAGGTCGCGCGTTGTCGTGCAGGAGCAGTGGAGCCGAACGATTGACCAAGCTTCTCCATCATTGTGTTCAGTTCTTCACAGTACACATCTGCAGTAATGCTTGTCTCGTTTGGCAAGAAGCTGTGATGAATTACACCCGCGTTAGACCAGCAAACGGTGACCATCACTTTGCTAGGGGTAAGTTTTCGTTTAGGGCATTGTTTGGGTGCTGAACCAGGGTCCAACCAACTTGCTGAGCTCTTACGATTGTCAAACAGGATCCATTTCTCGTCACAAGTAACAATGCAGTTCAGAATTCCTTCATTTGTATGCCTGCTGAGCAGTGCAAGGCACGTCTCCACGCGTACTTCGCGCTGGCGGTCATTGAGTTCGTGGGGTACCCATTTGTCAAGCTTTTTTACCTTGCCAATTTGACGCAAATGGACCAATATTGTTTTGATGCTAACGTCGAAAGCTGCTGCTAATTCAGCCGTGGATTGAGTTTCATCAGCTTCCACAATTGCCTTTAATTCTTCATTGTCGACCAAAGTTTTCGGACGACCACGGGGTTCATTTTTCAGGTCAAAATTTCCAGAACGGAAGCGGGTAAACCAAATGACGATTTTAGAAAAAGAATTCCATGTTTGTCAAATAAAATTAATTTGAAATTAGAATTATCAGTCAAAAAAAAATATTTTCATTTGAAATGGCCAGTACGGCAAAACGGCAGTTTCATAGGTAAAGACCTATTATATCGACAAAAGAAAAACAAAAAGTTGTAAGGGCAACTCTGAGATGTCTCTGTTCTAACGCGCGACACCGTTTGGTCGATTGCGACTGGTAAGTTGCGCGGCAGGGATCCGCGCGACTCTCATCCGCCGCGTAATGCATCGGGGTCTGGGCGGGGTGAGGGACGCAAAAGTTCTATTTCAGATCAATTGTTTACCGACGCGTCGCCTTAATTTTATTATATGGAGTGATTTTTTACGTTTTGAAATACTTGCAGGATAGGAAAAAAATGTATGTACGTTCAAATAAACCATTGTTTAATTTAGTTTTTAAGGATTTTAAGTTACTATATATATTTTTTAAAGAACCGAATCTTTGTCCCAGTAAGTACATGGAAGCAGTAGTATAGTAATTACGACACGCACAAACTTCAGTAGGAGCCCTAAGCAGACCTCTCAGTCCGGTCAGTTGCGCTAGACTTGAAAATGACACTTAAAATATTTAAGCTTTTCTATACGTCGTATGTTTAAATTATAATTATATATTTCAATAAAATCGGAAACTTTTATTTGGTTTTCCGAATGTTTCTTTCGTAAAACTATGGTTTCTAAATGTACTTTGCGATTTTTTTATCAGTAAAATTAATAATAAGTAATAATCGGCTCGCATACTTTAATGATTTATTAACTTCACACTCAGTTTAATTCGTAGCATGGTTTAGTTGGTAGTAAGTGACCTGCCTGCTAATCCAGAAGTCGCGGGTTCGACTACCGCTTGCGAAAAAAATTTGTTTTCGTGGAGGCGTCGTATGTGTCAACCTTGAGGAAATCAGATGAAGCCGACGTACGGTTGGCTGGAAGGGTTTTTGCGACGCTATCGCTACTGGCTTAAATTGGAAGCTTTTGATGTTTTATTGCAAATGTTCAAGTATAATTTGCTACATGGCGTCACTTGCTAGTTAGCACCGAACATTTTGTAATTTACAAAGACGCATTTATAAATTCTGACAAGTGAAACTTAATTTTGATAATTCGCGTAACATTAACGTGAAATAAAGCAACAAATTTTTTTATTCAACACAACAAGTCCTTTTTAGAGCTAATAAAAACAATTAATTTTATTACCTCATGTGAAGAGGATGAAGCTTACGACGACAACAGCTATAGGACATTATGCTGTTGACTCAGACATTTTGTTTTGTAATAACTTAAACATGTTTTTTCTGATTACTTGCACGATTGTATTTTTCATAAGAACCAGAAGCTCTTTTTGAAAATTACATGTATTTACTGTATTTGTATGTTTTATATTTATAATCGTGCTGCACATCGCGCGTGCACTAATCATAGAGATTTTATTATTTTAAAAGTAACAGTATGGTATGGTATTAATAGGTTCTATAATAAATATTTGTGATTGGGAATACACCTAAAAACAAAGGATAAAGACTTCACAGAATGTTGATATTGTTTCAATCAGCCCAATTTATTTGTAAAGTAGTTAGTAAACTTTATTCCATTCATATTTTTTCCTTTTTCAAATAAGAACAGTTTAAAATTTACACATATAGGAGTGGTAACTCTATGCTTAACTTTTAACTATCTGACTTGAAGAGCTCTTATCATACAAAAAAAGAAATAATTTTACAAAAAGCTGTAAGGACAAACCTAACAAAGCAATAGAATGTTCTTATAAAAAAGGCATAGTTGTACTGTTAGGTTGAAGACTGTCTTTTTTTCAAATGACAAAAATGTCTTGCGCTCTTTGTGATGGCTAAAATTTCAGCATTTCCTTGGAATATGAAGCTAAAGTAACACAGCTAACTTTTATGTAGAAGCAACTTGAAAACGCAAAATTTTAGAAAAAAGCACATTTATGCTGAATAATCTCAGATTTACACATAACAACTGCATGGATTGAATTGTACAAGACTTGTAAATAAATTCCTCATTTCAATAGCTGTCTAAAATCGAGATTATTTAAAAAAATACCACAATAAATATTTCGGGAACTAGCCATTTCCGGCTAGGGCGGTACCTGACAAAATCTTCATTATATAATAATTGTTCGATAAACGAGGTCAACTTAAAACGCTTGGCGTAAAAGAGTATTTTGTCGCTCTTGAAAACGATAATCGAATTGCTTATTGAAAATATAGAAGCATCGAAAGAGGTCCTATTCACAGGTAAATTATTTTCGAGCCGTTTTTGAATTTGTACTAGTATTTGTATATTTACAGGGATTCTAAACTTGAAATTTAAATTTCCTTGTACAGTCAGAAAAAAGTTCCTTACATTTTGAAGAAGAAAATATATTGACAATCAAAAGTCAATGGTGACTGTCAAATAAATAATAATTATGTTTATAAACATTGCAAATTTTTTGACTATGTGGTTTTAGTTAATAAATGAATAAATTGATTTTATTTGTGGTTTATTCTTTTGGTTTATAATTTTAATTGTTGAGTGTTATTATTATAAAATCGTTAATTATATATAATTTTATAATAGGTTCCGATGTTCAAACATGGTTGAGGCAAGCCTTTGACTTCCCAAACTAAAGTAGTTTTCTATAATTTGTGGAAATATTTCTAAAATTAATGCAATAGCAATTCGAGCAGCATTGTGACTCCCGCTCAATTAGTTGCTATATCAACCGGAATATCACTGACTTCCGTCAGTATGGTTCTATCAGAAAGCAAACGTCATTCTTTAGAACAGGGACCAACCTTTCAATCACCTAAAAAGAAACCAAATCCTACCTACTAGAAACTCGTGCCTACGATAATAGGCATGAGTTTATAATAGATTTTGATCAACAAGTAATACAGAAAACGATTCACAACTTTCACACAAATAAAAAAATTCCGACGATGAAAATACTACACGCAAAATTTTAAGAAGAAATAGATTACAAAGGTTGTGTCAGCACGTTACGAAAACACGCCGTCTCGTCAGGTTTTAAATGGAAACCAACGGAAGATAACCGCAATCTGCCAATGGAAAAGCACGAAATTCGATAGTTGCGAATTAACTATCTCATAAAAATTGCAGAATATCGTGAACAAAATCGACCAATTGTTTATGTCGACGAAACTTATACGAGGGTGGATTGAAAAGTTTGCGGCCTAAATAAGAAAACACAGAAATAATGCAATTTTTTATGTTTATTATTCTACATATTTTTAAATCCTTGATCCCATTTAAATAGAAGGTCTCGTCAAGGTCTTCAATAAAGGCATCTACGACCACCTTGACCTCCTCATTGGTAGAAAATTTCATTCTACCTAAGTGTTTTTTAGTTGTGGAAATAGGTGGAAGTCAAAAGGTGCCAAGTCAGGTGAATAAGGTGGATGCGGAAGCAATTCGAAATCACAATTCACTATTTCAGCCATCGATATTGCAGATGTGTGAACAAGGGCATTGTCCTGATGAAACAAAACTTTTTGGGGCAACAATCCTGGTCTTTTAGACTTTATTTCTTCGCGTAAACGACGTAATAGTGTGCAGTAGTATGCAGAATTTATAGTTTATGAAACCCTTAGAATCCCAGAAAACCGATGGCATTGCCTTGTTTACTGAAAAACACACCTTGGCTTTCTTGGGGGTCGGAGATCCGGGTCCATTCCATTGATTGGATTGTTGTTTGGATTCAGGAGTATAGTGATGAACCCACGTTTCGTTCATGGTAACTAACCTTGCCAAAAATTCGTTTTGATCATGTTGAAAAAGCTTTAAAGAGTCTCTAGAAATCGCGAGCCCAGTTCGTTTCCATTCAACTGAAAGAAGCCGCGGTACCCATCTTGCACACACCTTGTGGAACCCTAATTCGTTAACGATCATATTTTGTGTACGTTCATATGAAATCCCTAGAGCTTCAGCTATCTCAGATACCTTCAATCTTCTGTCTTCCATGATGAGATCACATATTTTTTCGTGTTTACCGAAGTCGTAGCTGTAGAAGGCCGTCCAGAGTGGGGGTCATCTTTGATGCTCTCTCGTCTGCGTTTAAATTCAGCTGTCCATTTTTTTATCATTGTATACGACGAAGCACATGTTCCTAAAGTAGCCACCATATCTTCATGAATCTGCTTTGGAGTTAAGTGTTTCTTGTGGAGGTATTTGATCACGGCACGGTGCTCTAAACTATCTATTTTCAAAATTAATGAAACTGACTCTCACTTAGTGTTCAATAAAATAAATAATAACGCATGTATCTCAGAAAAAAATCACACAGAGACTGACAAAGAGTCTAGGTTTCATATGAGGGTAGTTTTATAATAATAGGACAACGCTATCTAGGCCGCTAACTTTTCAATCCACCCTCGTACATCACATACCCTCTTAAAGTCTTGGTCAGATGGGATTCCATGCCGGCGGAATGGAAAGTTTTGTACCGAATGCCTTGCTCATGTTTAAAGCTAACCAAAAATGTGGTGATTACCATGATAATATGAATTATGATAGTTATTCGAAGTGAACGCAATTAATACAACCAACTTTGATGTTGGCGAAAATGCCGATGCCGATGCCGATGCCGAAAATACAGATAAAACCCTAGCCGGGTTGAACCTCTAGCTACAGTAAGAAATATTGCATTTTTGTAACTTTTTTATTACCTGCGTTAGTACGAGTACATTCATGAATTACATTTCTTATACATTATAAAATTGTATTGATAGAAAGTAATAAGATTGTATGTTATATCCTCATACATAGATTGTATATATACTCATAAGTAAGCTAAAATTTAATTAAATAGAACATATCGGTAAAAAATAACATAAAATTCACACAAAGCATCTTAAAATATTCTAAAAAGACACCCATGTTCGAAATTGACACATTTGATAAAGCTACCATCATTTTTAAATAACACAAAGTTTGTACTAAACAACTCAAAAATTATCTAAAATGACGCCTATATTAGCAACATGCGCATTTTGAACAGCCGCCATCTTGGAGTTCAAAAATAACATCAAATTCCTACTAAGCAACCCAAAAATAGTCCAAAACGACACCCATATTAGAAATGTACACATTTGATATCAGAAATAACATTAAATTCGTATCGAATATACACCAATTAATATACCTTTCTAAAAATATTCTAAATCGACACCCATATTAGAAATAAACACATTTTGCGCAGCCGCCATCTTGGATGTCAAAAATAACATCAAATTCGTAATAAGCAAGTTAAAAATTCTCTAAAACAAACATTTTCTAATGATATTCGCCAATTTGTTTACATAAGTGGAAATTTAAATAACCTCTCATAATTTTATTACAAATCTCCCCTATGTGAAAACCGATGAAACCTCAACTCCTTATTTTTATAGGAGGACGATAAACAACTTTGTACTGTACAAGAGGTATGTACCATTTTTATAAATTCAAAAATAATTCGACGTGCGTCAACTCTGCGAGACAGAGATCTTAGCAGTTTTTGGGTGCGAACCTCCTGCGTCTCACCTCACACCGTACCTCACGATTGCTCTGTCTACGCTGTAGATTGCCGACTGTACGTAGTGACATTGTGCTAATAGTGTTGTTGTTATTGATAATGCACCCTATCATAATTCAATTCAAAATCATGCACCGAATTCTAATTCTGAAAAACAGCAAATGAGTGACTGGCTGATGTTTAGAAATATTGAACATTCATCGATCATGATTAAGCCTCAGTTATATGAACTGATTCTAAAAAATAAGGCGAGATTTGTAGAGTATAACATAGATGAAATATTACGACAGCACGGTCATACTGTGCTCCATTTACCGCCACATCACCCTCAGTTTAATCCTATTGAAAATTTATGGTGATAGTGAAAAATTACGTCGCAAAAAAAATTACACAATGAACATGAGTGCTATGATGACATGAGCTGAGGAAAATTTAATAGCATAACTGTAGAGAAATGGAATAATGTTTGTCTACATGCTATTAAAGAGTAAAATAAATTTCAAGGAACGGATGAGGTTTTAGATATAATATCAGATCAAATTATAGTTAACACAAATGATTCATCGGATAATAGTTATGATGAGGATGAGTGCGAAATGTCTGGAGTTGAATAAATTTTGAATTAAAATTATGTTTAATATTACCTAATATTCACTATTTTGATATCATTTAATATTATTAGTTCCATATGAAGTACCTGGCTACAAAAATTATAAAAGTATTGGTTTGTTTATTTACGTGCTGACCGTATACAACTACAAATGCAAAAACCTCTCGAAAGTATTGTATTTGAACAACCTGTATTTGAAACAACAAATCTAGTTTGAAACGCAATAAAATGCAATTACACTCTTCATTGCTGCTTCTTGAAATCTAATTATGTTCAAACCCTTCCCAGGAAGTAAATAGTGAAGTAATAAACAAACAATATGCTTGTTCCTTATGACTGATATTTAAAAATCTAAACAACACAGAGCTTGTTCTGTTGCCGGCAGTAGGTACATGAAAGTTGACAAACTCGGAGAGCGCGTTATCTACAAGTTTCCGCTTTGATATCAAAAAAAGCAGAAGCTCTATGTAGATTACTGCGAAATTGTGATATTATGGGGAAAATTTCCATTTTAATTGTAATTGTTTTGTCTGGTCACTGTCAGCTTGACAAGGGCAAGAGGTCAGGTTAGATCACCGCAGACTACAATTCATGCCATTTAAAAGGTGTATGTATCTTTAATAAAAATAAGCCATACTTTGTGTATTTATTTGTCACTTAAGAGCAAAGCATGTTGTAAGAGTTTTTAAAATTATAAGGTAAAAAATAACTGTTTTATAAGCTTAGTTCTTGAGTGGATTTCTATTATACTTTAAAAAATTCCAGACAAAAGCTTAATGTAATGTAAGCAGGATGTCCGTCGTTTGGATAGTCTATGAGGAGCAGAGGTCTTGGCAAGCTTAACATATGAAGATAAGAATTATTTTGTATTGACATAAAAGCTATGGCTTTTTGGTTTTGAAAAAATTATACCTGGTTGGTACATTGGTTTTGCAAAAAATATACCTGCCAGGTCTTGTTTACAAAGGTTTTTCTGATTAAAAACGTCTTATAAAGCTGTGGGTTGGCCTTCTGTCAACTTAAATCTTTTTGGCAGAATAAGCTTGTTTGGCTGTTCATTTACATTTAAGCTAGGATTTTTTGAACTGTATTTTTCCGTGGTCCGCTGTATTAAAATTTTTCCTTTTGGATATTCCATTGACTTAGAAGCAGATGAACTTAGGGTCTGCGTTCGAAAACGTCCGGGAAAAAATGGGCTGAAATAGCAAAAAATGCTTTACAAACTAAAGATTTGTTTCTAAACAAATTCCTTTTGTTACTCTAGACGTGTTGCAAAAACATAACCATTAAAAAGTTTTTTGTAACGGTGTTTTAACATGCTCCCTTATTAAGTCAATAAAAAATGTCTATTTGCTCTCTGATATCTTTGTTGTTGTTTTCGCTGTTGTTGTCCCCCCCTCAATGTAAAGACTTGTCCATACTTAAGATGACTCTTAAACTTGTTTGATTCTTTAACCGACGTGAAAGTTAAAACACATCTTCTGGTAATATCTGAAATGGAATCGGGACATTGGTAAAATGTGTGGATTTCTCCAAATGTTGGTACATTTTTAGATAAATCTACCTTTAAAGTTGCTCGCGCTTAGATAATGCGCTAAGATTTGTGAGGAATATAAATGCTTCTGCGACAAAGATTCGTTCGTCGTGCTCGCAGACTTCAAGCGGAGGGCGGTGCTGATGCTGACTTGGCTCAGGAGTTCAAACACAGTGAATACGCAAACTTAATAGGCCATTACGAGTTTGTGGCGCCAACAATGGAGAATTATTTCTAGAGTCACGACCCGAGGAAGTTCCTTCCTGGCGTTCGTTTGACCTAAGACGCATGATTCTAAGGTAATACAATTTGTGAAAACCTCATAATTAGCCTTATAATTACAGATATCTTGTATTTTGTAAATTTAAAACAACAAAGGATCCTCAAAAAGAGTATTCTTTCATCAACATCGGTTTCCCGCAGCGTGATTAACTTTTAATTAAGGATTGATAAAGTTCTTATTATATATTTGTTTAGAAAAAAGAACTTGTGCTATTTAAACGGCGGGCCTGTATAGCCGACTAAGTTAAGAGAGTATTTAGTGAATTCCAGATAAAACTCTTCTTATATGTATAGAAAAAATGAGAGCGTTTTGCAAGTTGTAGTTCAAACACTAATGAAAGACAAAGGTATTCATTGAAAACTTGCTCACATAAGAACCTATTAAAGTCGTTTACCAGTAGCTTGTCTATTGTTATACCAATAAATTGAGATAAATTAAATTTTATCATAGATCCTTTGAATTTGTTTATTAAGATTTATAAGGGACTAATCAATATATTGGCAAGCTGTAGCAATATACTTGTATACATGGATTTTATTATGTTTTAAGTGGGTGTGTTCTGTATCTATTTTGTCCTACTTTTGTCGAGTTTAAGAGAATCCTGTGAGCCCAATGCTCAGTTCGATTACAATTAAGTACACGAATATTTGCTGATATGTTCACTTTTATTAATTCAAGAAATGTTTGGCAATTGGCAAATTGTAACCGTACCAAAAAAGTACTTCGCATTACATAAACGTTATTGATATTAAAGATCATAAAGTATGTTGGACATATGGTAAAATATGTTGTTAATATATTCCATACGAGATCAGTTAAATAATAAATAAATGAGAAGGTTTAAATACTGAGTCCAACTATTAGATAACCTATCAAAATACTAATGGTACCATAAGAATCACAGAACGCTTGGCATTGGAAAAGTTTTTATTGTTAGCATTTGAAAAGTTAAGTATTATAAATAGCTAATTTTATAACCACAAAAAATCCAAGGAAGGTATGTTATATAAATAAAATTCGATAAATGCTGTTCGTTAATTTGCTTAAGTTTTTTTTCTTTATTAAAAATGTATACCAGTGTCTACAGGTGATGGCAAGCATAAAAAAGATCTCAATAGCCTTATTTCATCGGTCTTGCACATTTCTAGAGACAGAGCCCTGAACGTCGGTTTCCAAATGTATGATATTTTTTTATAGTAACTTTTACAAACTACATAACATATAACCAAGTAATGTAAGTACAATGCTTAATACGCTAAATGCTTAATACTAAAGATAGGATTCTAATCATCAAAACAGAAATAATAGGCTTCTTAAATATCTCTAGTGCAGATACAGAACAGCAGTTTAAATTAAGGAGGCGATAGACTTACATGCGAGAGTGGTGAGGAGAGCCAGGAGCAAGTAGAGGCACTTCAGCAGCGGCGGGCGCATGGCGGCAGGGTCGCGGGGCCACTGGGGCCGCCTGCGCGCGCGCTCGTGTTAATGGCCTGATATCAGACCCCGGTATCGCACTCGCCCCTGTGTGCGTTGCTGCTCTAATTCTCTTGATCGCAGGGATTGTATGAAAGGATTGTACAATGAATTATATTTCGTTAGGATATTCGGCTCCTTTTGAGGATATATTTTTGTTGAATTAAAATTTATAATTAGTTTCTGTTTCCTGCAAGATATCTATCACCTGAAAATCAGTTTAAGCTCATTCAGGGCTTTTGGACTTTTTATGTTACTTGACATTTACGAGTACGTACATAAAAACATTAACATCACCCAGGTGGGTACTCATGAATGTTAATAACTATATTCATATCTCCTTCGTATCAATCAAACTATGTAATAATAAGCTACTTATATTAACGT
Source organism: Marasmarcha lunaedactyla (assembly GCA_923062675.1). Lineage (NCBI taxonomy): Eukaryota > Metazoa > Arthropoda > Insecta > Lepidoptera > Pterophoridae > Marasmarcha > Marasmarcha lunaedactyla. The sequence goes on along the minus strand of OV281339.1, from coordinate 38,443,093 downwards.
TTTTATAGCACGTTTGTTTTATCTTCTTCGGAGGCAACGAATTGGTAATCGAAACGTTGAAGGGTCATTGGCTCTTCTTTGCGCCGAATAAGAACACTGAATAATGCGCAGTAAAATATTTGAAACTTTGATTAGTTGCGTTTCGTCTAAAACGGTAGGGCCCAACCAAGCGTCTGGTCGCCAGACGCCCTTGAAATTCATATTAGGTAAAAATTTTATAAACACTTACCATTTACTCCACCAGCTACAATCGGAATTCGAAAGGCGTTTTGACAATATGTTCTGGGGCAACCTCTCCTTCACTTTGTCAAAAATTTATTCATTTATCGATATTTTACGACTAGCTTAATTGATGGCAACCCCTTGTTTCATTGATACAGCGGAAGAAATTGTTACACTTCGTAGTGACGTCAATCTTAAAAGCCCAGACCTTAAAAACACTTATTGTGAAAGCATTTTGTCTAGGATTTTTAATACTTAGGTATTTGTTTTATAACTTAATTACTTATCAACCACCCACAGAAAAGAATGAAGAAATAAAACACTAGTGTATTCGATGAGATTTGAGATTTATTTAACTTATTTATTTTATTCTTCACAATAGGAAAATTAATTAAAACTAGAGTTAAGGTTAATCACAAATGTTCGTATGTGTGAGATTATGGTGCCTATGATAGGTTTATAAAACCTGTGTTACAAGTCACCAGTCCCCCCCCCCTCCACGTTGGAAGGTACATCGATGTAGATAAACAATAGCAAATAGACAAAAAACAGGAAAAAATATAATAAATTTTACCATGACATAAAATTGTTGACGGATGGTGACTGTTTTATTGTGTGAGCTTACGCGTGTGTGTGTGCATTTGTGTGTGAATATGTGTGTGTGTGAATGTTGTGTTTGTGAGATGATAGTTAATAAGTATACCGAATTCGCTCTGATGAGTAGTAAGTTGAGCATTTATAAATTTCTATTATTTGATTAATTTTTATTGGATAGTTTGCAAATTATAATTATTATATGCCTGTATATTTATTTTACTTCTGTACAATTAGAAGATTTTCAGTACAGTGGTAGTCCAGTCCCTTTAGATACCCAGTGACAACAGTTTTGCATCTAGATCTGGGAAGTGGATACATATTAAGGAAACGATTTAGCGTATTGTACAGATAGCCACCCATAAAACAAAAAAAGTTGTGCGAAGTAGCGGTTTTTAAGGGTAACAAAGGAAAAACTGACCCCTTTCTACGTTTCCCCTTAAGTAGCTCCGGGTCGTAACGTTGCGAGTGCTTAGTTAAAATGGTTTCAAGAATATATTACTGTCTACATGTAAGTACGTTCCATTCAATATACAATTTAACCGTAGGGTAACGAAACGGGAGACCAGCAGCAACCTTGAGTATTGCACGTTGAGCTCGCTCCACTTCTCCGCTCCACCCCGCGCTGAAATACAATATTTCAAGAGAGGCTGACACAGGGCATAGCAGACCATTCTGATAGTTTGGTGGTTAGCTACATGCTTGAGAGCCTTAAAGATATAAATAAGCTTCCGCAACCTGGGCACAAGAGAGTCAACGTGTGGTTTAAAAGAGAGAGTTTGGTCTATAATCACACCCAAATATTTTATGCTACTAGTCTTTTCGAGAGTAGGGCAGGAGCAAGTCGAGATATCATAGAAGCATTTATGGGCTGTTAAATTGAGTGTTTCTGGGGGGAGTTGAGAAGACCTTAGCGCGAAAGGTACAAATTTTGTTTTTGCAACATTAGTACGTAAGGCTTGAAGATAATGACTGAGATGATAAATTTTACCATACGGTACATATCTAATTACTTTAATAATAATTTAACTGTAATGAGATTAACTTTTATCATTAATCCTGAACGACACATAAAGTCAGATATAATATATTTTGAAGTGTCTGTCGTATCACCAAACGTTCATATACCTAGTGAACTGAATTTTATCACGATTCAATCAGTTGTGGTAGTCCCTAACTCTATACAAAACTATGACTTCATCGTCACTAGTTCTGAAGGTTACTTCACCGGCTACTTCACTTCTTCAATCAAACGCCGTACAAGAGAACTTGACGGGACGTCACCAAAAAAGAGAACACAACTTATTCTAGTTTTTGGAATCTCAAAATAGAATCTAGTATTTATTTAATGATCCCTCCCAAAATCTAACCACTCTTAAAATCGGTTTAATATTTTTATAACATTAGGTTCCAACCACTTCAATATAGTAATTGGCATAATACCAGTATTTCATAGTTGCATGCTAAAAGTTTAAGATTTCAGAGAGATAAATTAGATATATGCACGTAATGTTTTCGAAGTCTGCCAGTTCAATTTGAGATTGTTCCGATTATTACTTTGTAATATTATATATACTTTTATAAATTTATTAAATACGGGGAATTGTTGAGAGCAAAGTACCGACAACGTACGACGATTATATTATTGTTTACTTAGGGCAGAGGAGCCAAAAGGCTATCGGAACTAACTCACTGGATCCCAATCGATAAGTTCCAAAGAGTTCGAGTCGTAAACCCACGATATTATAGAGAATAGTTGATGACCTAACTTGAACCTCTAAATTTTAATACTTTATTGCTTCTTATTAATTTGGTTATAATAAGTGAAAAGTGTATATTCTTTGAAACTTGGTAAAGCTTGTACCTTTGTATGTATTTGATTACTTACGGACGGGTTTGAGAACAGTATAATATTAGTTTATTATTTATTTAGGTAGGAAATGGTGTGAATATCATTTTACAAATGTTACAACACTGCGCCTATACATACCATTATATGCCGGAGTGGTCGTCAAAGGCAGCTGTATAGTCCAGATTTCATGTTTAGTTAATGTACCTAAGTATAGAGTTTCTACGTTTTATATGTCTACAGCTCCTACCTCGTCCTCAACAATCCTTCGGAGAATATGGGAGCCAGCCAAATACAAGTGTTGAGTATATTATATAAGCGCTATATAATATAACATAAGCGCCAAATATAAGCGCTTGCTTTGCAAAAATATAATGAAGTCCCTTTATCTGGTGGGTAGCCCTTAGGTATGATGCAAAATATTTTTGAAAATGTTGTTATTCTGAACCATTTTTCATCCCATACCTGTCTCTAACAACATTCAAACATGGCACTTTTAAGTTGGGAGGCAGTTTCACTACCTTAATATCACGAGAAAGCCAAGGTGAATTTTCATATTGAAATATACTTTCAATGAGAATGCCTCTCATTTCAAAGGAGAGCATGATTACACTAGAGTGTACACAGAATGACGTTATAAGTAAATGAATACTGACAATATATTTTCCCAATTCTTTATTTATAACAAAACAATATGTGCTTTCCTAAAGCTAGTTATATCACAACATGGCAACAGGTTTAACAAGCTATTCTTATTAGATATAAAAATATCAGAGTTTATAGCTGAAAAATACTCCAAAAGAACCAACAAATCATTATACTTCGATACAGCCACAGGCATAGACGGCAAGCGGTAACTTAGGACGCTCTAAATTATTTGTAGATTTCGCTAAGCAAATATATAGTAAAATGAAAAATTCACAAAGAAAAATCTATGAATAGGAGCGCTTTAAGTAAACATTGTGAGGGTAAAGTATCATTAGCATAGTTTAGGTAACCTTAAAACATACAAAAAATATGGCCACTGCAACAGGACACTTATTTGTACTAATAAGCATTGTAATCGAACAACAACACACATCTGCATTTTATACAAAAATGTCTCAAAATGCAAGGAGTCTGGGCCAGGTCTTTGTACACTTTTTAAAAAACATTTTTACACGTTATTAAAACACTTTGTTTATTGGTAGGAAATGAAATTGTGCATTATTAGTGTGCAACACAAACAAAAAACATAATGGCGGAAAAGGACATTTTGACAGCTAAGGTTTACTTACATCTTTAGTAGTGTAGTATCGATGGCTGGTTTCCTTAAGTCCAAAGAATTGAATTGTTTTGTGTATTTTTAGCTTATTTAAAGTTGTAAAGTTAAAAAGAAACGGAAAGAAAGAACTCAAGCGCAAAGAACAGTCAAACACACAGGCAGACAACTATCAATGTGCTGTGAGTGAGGTGGCTGTCCCCTCTGCTTAGTGAACTTCACTTGACAACTTCCGCCATAGAAAAGACTCTTTGTCAGTGTTGCCCACTAAAACGAACAAAAATAATGTTGACTATTTGTTTCTTACCATCTAACTACTAATGAAATCAAATTGTTCCTATTTTTCCTATAATAACCATTTATTTGTATTTTTTTTTATGGTGTACAATGACCAGCCCAGGATGTGACATTTCTTTTATTTACTTATATTATCTAAAAGTAATTCATTTGAGATATTTGCTTTAAAAAATAAAACAAACATATATCTAAAACGTACTCGTTCATGACCCATGTTGTTTACTTAGGTAAAGTAGGTATAGTGAGTGCTAACCGCCAAGGCACGCCCTATTACTTTTTTAGTCTATGGTCGCATGCTACGTTGTATAGAACAAAAATGTGCAATTTCGTGTACGACCCTCAATACCTAAAAGTGTCTATCAAATGTCTTAGCATTTGCTTTTTTCTTAATAGCTAAAAATTATAAATGGAAAAGCATAGTTATTATTATTCCTACGCAAATCAATTATTCTGAATCTTAAATTAGACTGTTCGTATAAGACGATGTTCATATTTATGGCAGTTATTACGTAATTTACATTAATCCAACCACAGAATCCACAGAAATTATATATGTAGCTTATGTTCCAAAATTCACTTATTACAAAATTTGTTTCTATACAAACTTATTTATCTTTTCTTAATAAAAATCGGTAATTCGTTGATTTATAAGTCGGGAGGGACACTTAAAGAGATCATAATTAAGAAAGAAGCTTTTTACTGAAAAGACGCGTATTTACAGGAAATTAAATAAATAATAATAGGTAAATAAGAAACCATAAGAAAAGTGAAAAGGAGCGTGAAAAGTGGTGGGGTGTGGTGTTTTTTGTTATTTCACCCATCTAGACAGTTGAGTCAGCTATCGTTTTGTTACGGATGGAACGCTTTGTCGCAAAGACGGATTCATTATATTCCTAGCTATCTCGTGACCGCCATTAACTAATCATAGATGTAACATCAAAACACTCAAATCATCTTAGACAATTTGCGGCGTGGTATACAGGTCCAGGAAAGGCGCGTTAGACCCCTCTTGCAGCCAGTTTTCCGGGGAGTAAGTGTTGCCCTTCTTCTCGACCACGTGGAAGGTGTACGCATGGCGGCTGCGGTCGGAGCGGTTCTCGGCACTCTTGTGCACCACGTTGCCGTGGAGCAGGATGCAGGTACCTGGCGAATAAGGAATCAATCATAAGGCAGACGCACGATGAGCCCAAAAGCTTGTATAATTTTAATCAAAACAAGATTTGGGGGCGAACATAAATATACTAATTTGTAAAGTTAAAGTACATGCCTCCAAATAAAACGTGTTCATCACAGAAATAATTAAATCGATTCGGGCATAGGACCTCAGGAGGTTAAGGCATGGCCACTGCTACTTGAACGAAGTGTTTTTAAAAGTGTGTTTTATTCAACATGAAAAAAAATCCTCCAATTAATCACAACTTCGAAGTAAACAATTTTTTTATCCTATTTTGAGCAGTACCTATTTATTGGCTTGACAAAAGTTTTACAAGAGCTTAACCCCACGATCACTTTGAAACAAAAACTATAATAATAAATAATTCTCGGACAAATACATCAACAGCATGGCCCCAAAGTAATAAGAGCTTGTGTAATGGATACAGCGAACTGGGGGAACCCAAAATTAACATACTTACATAAATATCAACAACCGTGACCCAAGAACAAACATCTGTGTTCATCACGCGATTTAATGCCCCGGCCAGTACTCGAACATGGGATCTCCGAAATACAAGGAAAAACACCATTACTTACTTAGGTTAGCCCTTTAGGTTCATTCAGATAATTAATTGGACGAGTTACCTTTTCTGACGGGTACGGGGCAGAAGCTGGACGAGGGGTAGACGGGGGCTGGACGGTCGTAGGTGAGAGCCTCCTTGTCGGTGGGGTCGGGATTGCGAACTAGCCTCCGGTGGACGCCCGACTTGTGCGACCCGCGTGCCATCCAGAGGCAGCCATTTTGGATCGTGGCGTCTTCGAGAGCTATCCAGAACCCTATTGGTGGAATCGGCTCGGTGTGTAGGTATGTGATATCTTGATGTGGAATCACTGAAAATATAAAAAAGTTATAAACATTCTGAACATTGGCACCAATTATCAGCCAACACCAATAACCAAATATGTAAACAAAGACTTCGAGTAATTTTCCAAAGTGCACGTTGTAAAGGGTCAAAAATATCGTGAGGAAACACACATCCCTACGGAGTTAGGTGACTACACCTTAGCTGGGTGACCTCATGTTCCTACAACGGCATTATTAGGGCTGCAGCTTAAGGGAAAAATTATAGGAATACCCACCTTCACTACCAATACCCGGGTTCTTGTAGATGTACATGCTCTGCACGACGGCGGGCTGTAATAGCCCAAGGGCGCGGCAGGCGGTTTTCACGCGCTCGCAGTACGTGTAACAGCGGAAGATCGGGTGCAGCAAATGCAGCGCGTGACCCACCTGCCGACAGACACTCACATAAAACATATGAACACAGTCATGAATAAATAAACATTACACTCATAAACCACAAACGTCAAGTGGAAAAGAGGAAGAAGAGCGTGACGGAGAATGAAGAAGAGCGACAATTTCCCATTTCCCATTGGCCTAGGGCAGTCAAATCTACCCATAAAATAGGCTGGATCTTACGAAAGTATCTTTGCAAACCTTTCAGCTATAGATATTTTCTTACGAACTTAACAAATACTAAGAACATGGACTACTTAATATTAAAAAGAATTTTTATGTCTACCAAAAAAAAAAAAAACAATTTTATAACTTTCTTAAAATGTCAGAAACAATAATTCATACATTTACATACCTGTCATTTATAAAAAATACTAACGAGCATCTAATAGTTACTTAACACCATTGTTACTAGCTAGCAGGTATTTATGCATAATTAATCCACGAACTCTAAATAATAATTAGTATACTTTATATGACCTTAATAATTAATTAATTATACCAATACGGGTATAATTAATTAATTATAATTAACTCAATTCAAGAGCTACTTTATTGACGCTTTCTTTAATACTCTACTTTACTTATGTTGCTAATGATACAATGTTCGGTTAGCTAAAAGGTAAATACTCAAAAGGATAATTTTTCAATCGTCAGATAACTATTAGCTGAAGAATAACTTTGACACTTGACAAAACTTTCTGTAGAAATTATGTTAAATTCTCAAAATAATTCTACATATAAAAAAATATCTCAGCATTAAAAAATCAGCCCTAAAACGAATTAAATAATAATTAGTTACTGTCTAAATATTAAATAATAATTAGATACATTATATAGGGTGTCCAGAAAATGAACGATAATTCTGTACCAGCGGATAGGTCTATTCATTTCCTACCTCAAAAACAAAAAACTTCTGGTAAAAGTCTCATAATTTTTGAGTTTGGTTTATAGATAATTTAAAAAAAATCTTTATACTGTTTAATGCGTGCCATTTTGACAAATGACATTTTAGGTTCCATTTTTTTTTAAATATGCTTGGTTAATTAAGTCACTAAACACAATTCCAAATTATTTCCTAAAATTTTGGAAAAACCCGACAAAACAAGTTCACCAAAGACATTTTACAATTTTTTTCTAACACCTAACTTTGATAGGATAGCCCGTGGTATTAAAAAAATGAACTACGTTGATCGTGCCAAAAACCTTGAACCGGTTATTGAGTATTTCAAAATGGCATAATTATTTAACATTATATTGAAACTTTTTTTAATGATAGTACAAGTGCAGATAGGTAGATGTTTTGGAATGTGCTTAGTTCATTTAAATGTAAGAATATGTACAATATGGAACTTATCACTTCATTAATTTGGCTCTTTATAATAAATATTCAAAATGCCCGCCATTTGCTATATATCTTTTTATAAAAAACCGTTTTACGTGGCGGGCGTGTCTTTCTCCTGAAATTAGTTGTGCAGCAGCTCAGCGAAATGTGCCGGGTAGCCATCATAATGCAGCCACATGTTTTGCCTTGTTGCAAGAGGCACATCTTCTAAAAGAACTGGCAACTGGTTTTCTAGAAACTCTAAATAAATCAGTCCCGTCAATGTTAATGGTAGCTCAGATTACTTGACCATTTAATATTCCAGTCCAAATGTTAATTTTAAATTGGGTTTGGTACCGATCCTGGCGTGAGAGGTGAGGGTTTTCTGTAATATTTAATATTTAGGTACATAAATGTAATATTTAGGTACCCATATTTTCTGCACGAGGATACATCGCTACAAAGTATTTTATTGAAAACCTCATTATCTTCGTTCATTTTCCGCAACATTATCCTGCAAAATTCTGGACCCGCTGCATATGGAATGGGTGGAACCGAAAAGCTTTGAAAACAATGTGCACCGTGTTCTTTGAGACAACTGTTCTGCGTGCTGTTTTCCTAACCGAAGTAGAAGAGTCAGCTTCAACTTCATTAAGTACCTCCACATCCACATCAATTCTAGACCTGCCCTCACGTTGACTTAGTCCTGGCAACCGTCCTTCAGCATACGCCAGATAGGCGTTAATAAATACGCGATATCCTGGATGATGTCGATTAGGATACCTGTAGCCATAAAAATATAATGATTCTAGACAAATAAGAATTTATGTTTAATTATTTTAGTATTATCTACTATAAAAAGTGTTCAGCATAAAATTTAAATAAAGATTTAGTATCTTTTATTTATTTGTAAACATGAAAATTCTTTCTGAAGAGCCTTCACTTCTGGTGAAAGTTAATGTTATTTAAAGAAATTTCTTTCAGCGGAAAATAAATAAATCAACTTTCCTGTCTGCATAGCGTTCAGCGGCTTCGGAAGCGTTGCAATGGCATTCGTCATAAACAAGATGAATATCAGCGTACAGGCGTGTACTCGTATCTGGGCATTGTTTAAGCCTAGCTCGAAAAAATCCGTTGTGAAGCGAAGTTGTCGCGATCAAAGCCCAAATCATAAAACAATTGTTTGTACCGTGTTTTCCTGTTTTTGAGGTGTTTATTAAAGAGTAAATAAATAAATAAATAAAATAAACGTCAAAAAGCACTTATCAAAACTCGAGAAAATAGGAAAGCACGTCAGAAGTGAACACTTAAAATACGGTTTCACGGTTAAAGTCATTGTAGCGTGCCAGGTAGAGACCTATTTTATTGTTTACCAATGGAAAAAGACTTTCACAGTAACTTTATGTCAATTGTATTTTTGTACTGTAAATTCCGAAAATCGACCTCCCGCATTAGTAACATCATAAAAAATAGTTTTAAAAGTAATGTTAAATTACTATACCATTTTAGAATACTCAGTAACCGAGCAAGTTTTTAAGGTTCTTGGCACGATCTGCTTAATACATTTTTTAAATACCACAGGCTATCAAAGTTAGCTGTTAAAAAAAGAACTAAAAGGTTTTTTTAAACTTGTTTTTTCCGGTTCTTCCCAATACTGGAAGGAAATAATTGGCATTGTGTTTAATGACTAAAGTAACCACGAGTACTTAGAAAAAATAGGACCTAAAAATGTCGTCATTTGTCAAAATGCCATGCATTGAACAGAAATCAGATTTTGTTTTAAATCTAGAAATACCTATCAATAACTCAAAAATTATGAGACTTTCACCAAAAGCGTTTTTGTTTTAGAGGTAGGAAATGTAAAATTACATTAAATTAAATTAATTACATCACCTGACCTATTCGCAGGTGATGCATTATCCTTTACTTTCTCGACACCCTGTATGTCATCGATTTAAACATTTTATTCAACACAGCAAAACATTACTTATCTCAAATAAAATATACGTCAAATACAATTGAAGCCAAAGTAATCTGTTTGCAGTTTCTTTTATCATACCGGCCAACTGGTTGCATTGATATATTAAGCGTTATTGCTATGATCTGTATGAACTCTTTTAACTTATTATATTCATAAATCTACTTAAATCTCTGACCTTATTGAGAGCGACGCTGGGGTCCACCTTGAGTTTGCCATCCTCTCCGACAGCCTCCTTCTCAAAGAAGTAGCGGATCTTGTCGTTGCTTTCCAAGAAGTAAGAGTCTCGGTGATGCTGGAAGATGAAGCATAGTTTAAACTTATTAATGAAAGTGGTCCATATTCGATTTGATGTTAGCGTCGACTTGAGTAACTTATGCAAATACATTAAGGTGGCCGGTCAGAACGTGAAACAAAACAGCGTGAGAAAAACCTAGATACCTACTAAACTCATTATTTTGTTGGGTTCGTAGACTTTTGAGTCGTGGAGGCAGGTGTGTTTGACTATAAATAGCCTAAAACCTCCTTTACGGTTGGGAAGGCTGAACCTTACAATAAGATAGTTAATGTCGTATTACCATTATTTCGTTACATTCTATCTATAATTTGATTTCTCGATTTGTCAGTTACAGAATCAAAAAATACCTGTTTATCACTTTCAGTAGTGGAGAAGATAGCTCTCTGATCAGCATCAGGTAAGTTCTCTGTCAGCGCGACGCCGGCTTCTTTTAGCTCGTCGCATTCCTGGCTCGTGAAGAAATCCTCAAAAACCACGTAGCCATCTTGGTTCAACTGAAATCCAAAATTCATACATGAAATATGAGAATTATGTTCAATCTTTGTTTTATTTTTATAGGTGCCCACCTAGTATGAGTAGTACCGAAAACCACCATGTGTAAGCATTATCAAAAATTTATTCGTTTAAATCCAAAATTAAATTTTAAACATATCATATCACTATCAAATGATAATACTACAATTAAATAAGTAATGAGATATCAATAACACAACCTATTAAAATAAATACGGGGTGTCCAAGGAAAGACTGTCAAACGGTGGTCCAGTGCATCCTTTGGTAATTCCAAATCATCCCCAGAAATGACACGTAAGGGTAACACTGGAGGTAGATGGACTTAAGGGCTATCAGATAACACCAACATGCTTCCAGTGAAAGTTTTCTGGTTTTCGAGATATTGCCACTTTTGTGATTTTTTATGACATTTCCACTTTTTGGTCCTTTTTTGACTACAGCTGCAATAAATATCTTTTAACTCAGGGTTTTTTTACCAAAACTATCGTTATTAGTTAGTTGAGACAACCTAGTAATAATTTTGACGGAAACTAGCACACTACGCTAAGAAAAAGAGTTAAATTGTTTTATTTTATTTCATTGCGAAAAACCTGACTCAAGTTTTAGTGATAGCTGTGGAAAAAAAATGTATGGCGATGATACTGCACATCATCTTAAAAAATTGCTTGTTTAATGAACTTTTCAAAATAGCATCACAATAGCCATTTTTTTAAAACCAAATCTTAGAAAATTTAATTTTTTCATGAAAGGCGTGCTACTTGGAAAATAGTACAACTGCATGATAATGCTTAATGACAGATCCAGGTGTCTTGTGTGGCAAAATTATTAATAAATGAAATTGCAGAAGCACATAACTATCATTTCGACCCTTCAGTCCAAAGATTAACTTTAAATTGGTGCTGGGATCGATCTTCTCTAATTTCATGTGGATTTTCTAGTTGCTAACTGTGTAGATTATGATGGTTAAGATAGCCATATCTTTTGCAGGCCGACTCATCACTCCAAAAAATGCGGTTGAAAAAATGTCGGTCATCTTAAAGCTTTTCTAGCATTATTCGGCAAAATGTAACACGCTTAACGTAATCACTACACAGCAGTGTTTGAACCCTTTGAACGTGTTAAGGGTGATATTTATATAGTTTTAAAATTCGATGTGCTGTCGATTTTGAAATGTCAGTATGTCGTTCGATCAAACGTACCGAAGTTGATGGGCCCTCCATTACTTGCTCCAATACAACCTCATCCTCTTGATTGCGGGGTCTTCTATAATATCTCGAAAACCAGAAAACTTTTACTGTTATCTGTGTTATCTGATAGGCCTTAAGTCCATCTACCACCAGTGTCACCCTTACGTGTCATTTCTGGGACACCCTGTATATAACCCGTTTCTTTTTGATAAGTTATAAAGTAAATTCTGACTTTCAAGTGAATTTCGTCTGTTTCATCAGATCTAAATTTTAAATTAAAAAAATTCTACTTATTATAAGTAATACAATTTTTAACAATGACCTTGTATAGCTACTGTATATAAATTGTCAATATCAACCTTGGTTACTGGGATTAGAATTCTAAAAACAGCTGAATTAGTATACATAGAATTATCCTCCTAGAGTATGCGTAGACTACAGATCTCAGTACTCCGACGAGGTGCTCACTGAGGCTTACACATTCTCCGTTCTCAGTGTTTTTCCAAATCTTTAGTTAGCAATTTTATCAAATCTTTCATCTCTAACGGACGCCAAGGTATGGTGCCCGGTATTTGACCTTTCCTGTAAGAGTCGCGAACTCACTGAATTGCTCAGGCTTGCAATGTTCAGGCTATAGGTGACAGGCGATCTCAACTGTACGATTACCTCTTCGTTCGATATGCTCCAGATAGAATCCTGCTGCTTCCGCAGCGTTCCCCCTTGCGTCCCCAAACAAATTTCGGTAAAACACTAATTATCTTAGGAAGTTATTTTAACATAACTTTAGAACAACTTTTTCACTACTTTTATTTTGTGGACTTTAGGTTATGATCATGTGAGTAATATAGCTAATAAGAAAAAAACAAGCATTTAGCTCACTCATTTACTACTTGCCAAAATAAACTCTATAGTGGAGAGTCACTGAAAAGTCCAAAAAAGATTCATAACTTATAATTTTACAAAATTTACTACATATATGGGGTGACTCGGATTCCTACCACTGTTTGACAGTGTTACCTGGGACAACCTTTAACCCAAACAATTTAATATACTTAAGTAGATACTTTCTGCAAATTTTTTATATTTTGTTGCTAATTAAAGTGCTTATTTTATCAACAACTCCACGTTACTTAAATTGACCCCATTACTTTTATTCACCAGAAAACCGCAAGCTATTGGACTGGTAGTTTAACATATCTTTTAAGTGTGGAATTATATTTAGTTTTAGTTAAAATTTAAAAAAAGTTAACTCTAGTTTTTAATAAAAATAAATAGTCTGACAGCTTCTCGAAAAATGTCCGTCATAATTGAAATGGATCTTGCATCAACTCATTGATCAATAAACGTTACTGCACAATGATTCACTTTGGTTAAAACAAGAGCTGTTATAACGCTTTTATTTATTTATCTGTCAAATAAGACTAGGGAGATAAATTACAATAAGAACTTGTGCTATGCGGAGGTCCATCTTAATTAAAGGTAACGTACATTAAAAAAAGCGAAGGAGAAAAAAGAGACCTTTGGTATAAGAAGTCAACTCCTCTTCATATATTGATACCACTGTGATGCCGTCGTAGTTATAATTTCAAAATTACCTTCTCCTTTTTATTGTCATCTCAAACTAAACTAAAACTTATTAAGAAACTCGCTGTATAACGAAAACCAAAATAATTTATGCCCCCCCGCAGGCGTGCACACGTGGTGTGCCCTATTTTTGGTTCTTTTGGTTATTTCCGTAGAATTTAAATGCAATGCCGAGAGCTTTGGGCCGTCGGTGCCGACGTAAGCATTGTGTGGTATTTTACAACCTACGAAGTACGCAGTTCCGAATGATGTTCGATGACAGTTGCACAGTTGAAATGCTGAAATACATTTTGGGATCGCTAGTTAATTATACAATGAACAAGCAACTTTCGATTTCTGATATAACAACAGAAATACCTAATATAATATTAATACTCGTATTCATCCAACATTCCACCTGACTGAATGAACTGTAAAATGGGAGAAAAAAAAATTGAAAAACGTCACAGAAATCCGCAGAGCAACTGAACAAAGTGATTATTTATTCGCATTGAAATTCGCTAGGCAGTCGTACGTGTGCCACGTTAAGCTTTATTTATTTTATAGAAGCTAAGCCGCTTTCACTCAGGTGTAATATGATAATGAAAGATCAAATTTAATTTATACACACCTAGGAGTTGGATAAGTTGGATAAGAAGAAAAATTAGGTTGGCTGTCGTGATATTTTAACAAAATTTAGTTCTGGAAGGTGAAGCAATGGAACAATAAAACAACTTTATCTAATATAAAGTTTAGACTAACTATAGTTAGACTTAGGAACCCGGTTTTATTATGTCAACTAATATTTATGAGGCTGTGGGAGTTTAGTGGAAACGAAAGGAGGAATTTAATATTCTAGTAGACAAGTGCCGGGGGCAGAGCGGTGGGTCGCGTCGCGCTTATTTCATTTGATTATATTAGCTACTTAGCTTTAAATATTGGATACATAACCTACCAGAAATAAATTAAAATTACAAAAGCATGCTTCTGAGAATTATCATTCATTGATAACCTATTAAATAACAAGTTATGGAAGAAACAGGATTAGCGCTTTTATTAAAAAACGTGTTTAAGGTTATTTTTAATATCTTGTTTGTAGCATAACATTACTGATTATCTACATTGTTGACCGATTGGTGTAGTGGTAAGTAGCCTTGCCTCATACGCCGAAGGTCTAAACTTAAACTTAGATTAAATTAAAATCGGCGTCGATCGTTCCATTCTACCTTTCTATAGATTCAATCATTATCATTCATCATTAATCTCAACTAAAATTATTTTTAACTTTATGGCTTTGACACGCTATTTTGATTCCATGTAGCGTAGATAGGAGCCCGCGGTGGTGTATTGTTCCATAACAAACTTCTCATCTTCGGCACATTATGGCCATCTCCATCTTTGTTCTGTTCCGACCGGCTATCGGACAAAGCACTTTACTTTAAATATTTCAGTTAGTTTTATTAATTTCTTATTTGATAATCACTAGACTCACAATGACCTTTGCTTGAACTTTCAACATTTACCCAGATAGTGCAGTATAGATACTAGTAACTTGTAAAAAAAATCGCATTATGTTTAGTTTTAATTAAGAAGCTTTATGTATCCAATTCAATTAGCTTTTGTTTTGCATGTCAAGAGCATTAAAGCTTCATTTACTTGGTACCACAACGAACCGGGACTATTGTGGTTATTACTATTATCGGAGGGCTTCAAACTAGGGAAGAATGACTTGATTCTTCTTTTACTACATATTATATATATTATGTATATATTATATATAATGTTTAATTTTATAATACTGTCGAGGCGGATGCCGAAAGTGGAATGCTAGAACATTATTTATGTATAAAATATACTCCTAGTGAAATAATGTCAGAATTCTAAGTTGCCAGCAAGCTTTTTGTGCGATAATGCCTTCTATTATTATATGTATAAAGAACAATCAAACGTTGCGATTATTTACTGTTTACTGTATTCGTAAACAGGAACAGTCTGTTGACATTTTCCCAGTCTACATACATTTTATGTAAAGTATTTAGTATCTACCTATATTATTAAAGGTGTTGGACATAAGCCACATTAGTTTTGTGAAATACGTTTACTTATATATTTAGAGATTGATTCACACCTAATAACGCTAAGAATTTTACAGTCTATTTCTATTGTTAACAATAAGGTAAGGTAGGTTTCATCTAGGATGGAAGCGGTGAACTAACCTGGTTTTGGATGGTGTCATGCATGGTGCTGCGGCGCTGTCAGCTCGGTAACGTGGCTCCGTCTCACACACAAACAACGCACTGCCAGCCAACATACTCAACATGAGTGTGATGGAATGAAAACTGGACTGTGTACTACAATATAACTACACAAAACGATATCACGGTCGAACCTATTATTTAGTCACCATCGAAGAATAACCTCGTATTCGGAAATTTCACATCTACTCAAAACCCGCATTGTATAGTAGTTAATACGGCAGCTTTTGAGCCGTGCGCGTGCGCGTCTTTGCGATGACGCATGCCGCGGGACGGGGGCGAGTTTGACACATCTGCTTGTTGACGTTGAGTTTGTGAAGATCAAGTGCAAGCAATAATGACCCATATAGGAACGATGAATTATCGATTTAAAAATAAATGAAAGCAAAGTGGCGTTGTCGGTAGTTTAAGATGTTTGTAGATTATTAAAGCTTAAATGAATTGATAACATTCAAAGAAATACGTAGAACTTTAGTATTCAAACTCACAGTCAGTACAATATTAGTCAGAGATTGAAATATAAAACATGTTGCAATTTTCAAACTCCATTCCCCCACCTACTCGTCTCCTACACAAACGAATACATTTTTATATTGCAGTTTCTTTATTTAAATGTCGCATCTCTCGCATATAATAGACTGGAAACAATAAAATATGGAATAATTCAATGTTGTTGAAACCTTAAAAATCACATATTTTTTTTGGAGACTATTTATTTCGACTAACCAATATTGATCAGAAAAAAATTTAAGTTATTTTTCCCTTGGCATTATGAGTAATTGGCCTATCTAAGAAAAACTTCTGAAATCGAAATGGAAACTATAGGGAATATCAAATTCGGAAAAAAAGTTTGTAAACAATGAAACGTCAATTACCCTTTGGCATTTTAGTGATGTTAACCATACTGATCTGAACGAAATATTGAATGATAAATTTTTTTCAATTAAATACTAGCGTATACCCGCAATTTCCCGCGTTTAGAATTTACTTGAACAGGGTAAGAAAATACATAAATAATAAATATTTTTTTGTTGAAATACTAAAATTTTATTAAAATTAAATTTGTATCTTCATACACATTTTTAGTACGCCTATACCCGTAGCATTCTATGCATTGCCATTCACTAATAACTCTACGTCAGTGACTGCTATAACCGTATATCGGTTTTAGCCGTAGTGCCTATTTTCATAATAACTAGACTACACAGGTACAGCCATACCCGCCGTACCGTAGTAACCGTACTGACATAAATAATAGACAAATAAGTAGAAATTGCGATGACATGTCACGGCTTATACCATAGTAACGTATTAATAACATCTGCAGTAAATGAAAAAAGAAACGCAGTAGCAGGCAAGAAACAAAACTGTAATATGTATTAAATTATTTATTACAAAATAACACAGCCGTTTAAGTACAATTTGACTTTGATTTTATGTACAATTTAATTATTGCTTACATCATATAGACTGCAGTGTACAGGAATGTCTGCTTCGAGGCATCTGTGAAGTTTTCCACAGTAAAAAGATCCTTACACAGCACTAAACAGATTTTTCTGAAACTGCACAGTTGTATAGAACTCTTCTTCGACAAGAAACATGTACTTAACACATAATGTGCAATTTCAATACGGAGCTAAAACAAATATACATAAAAACATTAAATTAAATATATAAGTTAAAGTAATATTTAATAGTGCTTGAGGGCTTCTAACTTTAAAAACTATTTCAGCCTGGTTGTCTAAAACTGATTTAATTTATTTTAATGGAGCTGAAAAATGGACCTGGGGTTATTTATGTACATAGAATGATTGGCCAAAAGTACGCACCAGAATAGATTTCTTACAGTTTCGGATACCACACTTGAAACATTTTCGCCGAGTTTCAGACATTTTTATGTCGCTGCCAGTAAGACCACCACGTTGACAAACAAACACAACAAAACATTCGAGTCACAATCTCTTTTGGAAAAACTAAAGAGAGGCAGAACTCTACTCGACGCAGTATTACCTCAAAAACTTTCGTAATAATTTTGGAGCAAACGACAAAGTAAGCAAAAACAGACACACCCCAATATGAACAAACGCCATATGAGTATGAGTGAACTAAGTGTGTCATCTATCTCAGTGAATAAGTGAACGAATACTCGCTGTTTGCAACATTATAAAAGTTGCCCTTCTAGGTAGTTTAATCAGGCAATAAAGCTGACCCCCCCTAAGAATGAGGGGTATGCATACGAGCTACAGATATGGGTTTGCCATCATAAGCCCAATTTCAAGTTGCCACATAAAAAAATAACATTTGAAATTAATATTAATGCACAATGTAAGATTTTTTATGAATTTGAATAAAAAAAATAAAAATAAACAAATTTAATTTATAAAAATAGATATTTTTTTCTCCCGAATTGGACTTATTGTACCTAAACACTACACATTCTATACTATTTCCATTTCTTTATTTTCTCGATGACAGTTCTAATTTGATACAATGCTCTCTAGCTCCATCCAATAGCTTCATCCCTATCAGTTTCTCCGACTCAGGTATTAATAGGTCTTTACCTATGAAACTGCCGTTTTGCCGTACTGGCCATTTCAAATGAAAATATTTTTTTTTGACTGATAATTCTAATTTCAAATTAATTTTATTAGACAAACATGGAATTCTTTTTCTAAAATCGTCATTTGTTTAATAGTTAGTGTTTTGTTTTTAACGCATTCGAACATTTTTCGTCATCATGGATAAGTTAAAAATTCGAGTAATTATGGAGTATGAGTACCGTCGTGGCAGCAAAGCGGCACAAGCGGCACGCAACATCAACGACGTTTACGGAGCGAACACTACAAACGAACGCACCACCCGTTACTGGTTTACCCGCTTCCGTTCTGGAAATTTTGACCTGAAAAATGAACCCCGTGGTCGTCCGAAAACTTTGGTCGACAATGACGAATTAAAGGCAATTGTGGAAGCTGATGAAACTCAATCCATGGCTGAATTAGCAGCAGCTTTCGACGTAAGCATCAAAACAATATTGGTCCATTTGCGTCAAATTGGCAAGGTAAAAAAGCTTGACAAATGGGTACCCCACGAACTCAATGACCGCCAGCGCGAAGTACGCGTGGAGACGTGCCTTGCACTGCTCAGCAGGCATACAAATGATGGAATTCTGAACCGCATTGTTACTTGTGACGAGAAATGGATCCTGTTTGACAATCGTAAGCGCTCAGCAAGTTGGTTGGACCCTGGTTCAGCACCCAAACAATGCCATAAACGAAAACTTACCCCTAGAAAAGTGATGGTCACTGTTTGGTGGTCTAACGCGGGTGTAATTCATCACAGCTTCTTGCCAAACGGGACAAGCATTACTGCAGATGTGTACTGTGAAGAACTGAGCACAATGATGGAGAAGCTCGCACGGCTCCAACCAGCTTTGGTCAATCGTTCGGCTCCACTGCTCCTGCACGACAACGCGCGACCTCATACTGCACAGCAGACGGTCTCCAAGCTACAAGAGTTGGGGTTGGAAGTTCTCCGTCATCCACCGTACTCACCAGACCTTGCGCCTACAGACTTCTACTTTTTCCAGAATTTGGATAACTTCTTGGCGGGAAAAAAATTCAATACCCGAGAGGCAGTATAAAATGCCTTTGAAGAATTTTGTAACGTAGTACCAGTAAAACACCAAAACTCTCTTCTATGTTTATTTTTTCGGTAAAATTAAAAATATACAAAAATGCCTGTAAATACAAACAGAAAAATATAAACAAAATTGAAATAAAAAAATAGTCACACAAAATAGAACAGAAATATTAATACAATTAAATTTGATCTGAAAAGAAAAAATAACAATAAAATAAAATTTTAATGAATGAGAATCCTTACCAAAAATTTTGGCTACGCACACTCGTGAACGTAAAAATAAATTATAGGTTTCTTAAAAAAAACTTTGATTGTAGATAATAAAATATCTTAACTATGTAATTTTGAATAATAAACTCAGAAACAATAATAAATAAATAGATTCAAGTTGCTTTGATGGATAATATTTCGTGACTGACTTGTCAAATCAAAACATTGCCGTTCTCCGACACTACGTAATTCCTAGTTTAAAATTACGTCGGGAACGACAAAAAAAATAAAATTTACTGACAAAAAGAGGTCGAAATAGACAACTGTCACAATTTGTTGCCTCCCGTCCAGCTGATTTCTTCAAGAAAGGCATCAATAAGCTACCAATGCGTTGGCAAAGATGTATTGATTGCAGGGGTGATTATTTTGATTAATAAAAATAAAAAATATATAAAAAAATTACGCTTCATTTATTTCGTGAAAAACGGCAATTTCATAGGTAAAGACCTAATATATAACCTTGTACGTGTGTAAACGTCATATTTTTATAAAGTAATGCATACATAATGTAAAAAAAACGCTCGCACAAGGTTACACAGGAGCTTTCATCGAGAAAATTAAGAAATGGAAATAGTATAGTGGTGCATCATTTCACGGAACTATAAGCAGAACGAATTATGCTCAAAACTCATTCACAATAGTTTTCGAGCGGCAAAAAGTATTTGAAAACTATAATTTTCCTACATTATACTGATAGCAGACACTGTGCCGGACGATAAGTATAATAAAGAAACATTAATTATTACATAAGCATGTTTATCAGAGCGATTTAGACTTATCGGATCTTGTTGTATCGATACATCAAAATGTCGATACGAATCGGGAGTCGATACCTGTCATGCATTCGTTTTTATTCAATGTATATCCGTAATGTGTGAATTAGAAAAAAAAGAAATACCCTCAAAGTTTTTTATCTAATCGTATTTTTTTTAGTTCTGCAAGTTTTAGCTCCTTTTACTAATTAAAAGTTGTTTAATAAAAGGGCAGCAGTGTTTTCTGAGTTATGGTGTGCAGTTTTAGTGTCTTGGAAATGAGATTCTTGATAAAATTGACGAATTTATATCCGGCAATGTTTTGTTTATTTTGTATTTAAATTTTTCTAAATTTGGTATTTTCTATATGTAAATCAAGTGTAAGTAGTAGTGTAAGTAAAATACCTATATAATACCTAGTATATAATACCTAGTAGAACCTAAAAATACGATGGAGGGAAAAGCTACCAGAGCATAAAATGCTTTCTTAGTGATACAAACATTTTTCCGAAAACAAAGAGTTTAATATACCTATTCGTGCTAGTCTAACTAAAAATCCTACGAGTAAAAAAAATTTAGTCCTACGAGTGGGTAATATTTGGGCCAAGACACTTCTGTTATACCTTCGTGAGGTTACCTGAGTTGTATGAAATGAGGTAAAAATAGTCATTCTTTTCCTATTTCACCCGTCATAATAAACTTGTCAATGTGGTGGTAGTAAACAATTATAAAATTGTACAACTAAAGGTCATGATTGAAACGTTAATAATTGAATAACCTACTACGCTTGCGAGTTATGAAATTAGTAAAAATAAACGTTCAACTATACTTATACGACTTCAATGCAGAATCAGCTGAAGCCCAAACGTTTCTAAAAAAAATTAATTCAGAAAAGTAGCAGAAGGTATTGAGTTCATACATTTTCCAATGTATCAGTTTATGTGCCTGTTGAGCAGGCGAACAACGTAGGCCTGGTCACATACGTCGCGCTGGCGATCAATGGGTTCGTGTGGCACCCATTCGCAAAGCTTTTTTTACCTTGCTTGCTTGCTTGCTACCTGTATTGTTTTGATGCTAACGTCGAAACCTACTGCTAATTCAGCCGTGGGTTGCTATACGTGGGTTATCAGCTGTTTTTTTTTTGCCGCCGAAGCAACACCCTCACGGGAGGGAGGTGGAAGATGCGTCATGCATACCGCCGCAGGAAAATACCGTCCTCTGCGGGGGTTATGTGGGACTCACCAGAATGGCACCCACTAAAAGGCACCTACCCACTAAAAACCACCTCTTTGGCTGTGGCAATTCGCATTCGCCTTTTATTCGTCATTGTCGACTAAACCTTGCGGCCCACCACGGGTTCGTTATTCAGATATTGGTTTGCCCGCTTCCGTTCTGGATCTGGGTTGTGCGTTTATTTGTAATGTACCGCTCTGTATTTGTCGTTTATATGTAAGCGCCGCGATAATGCCGCGTACTCATTTTCCATAATAACTTAAATTTTAAACGTTTCCATGACGGTGAAAATGATTTGAATGAAACATAACGTTATTCAATAAACAAAAGCCTGATTTTGAAAAAATAATTTTATATTAGAATTTATAACAAAATTTTAGATTAGAATTCATAGCTAAACTAACATATTTTATATCCAGAACTGCAAGTGGCAATTTCTTTTCAAATTAGGTAAATCCTATTATCAAGCGAATAATGAAAAGAATTTAATAAATCCCCAAACACGCGAAATGTATGGTGCCAAAGTAAATAGAGCTGGTAGACCAGACAGCGAGAGCTGGTTGACCAGACAGCGAGAGCTGGTTGACCAGACAGCGAACTCAGAAGGAACTCAGAATAACCCTCATATAGTTATATCGACAACCATGACCATGAGAACAAACATCTGAATTCATCACAAAGCTGGATGCCCTGACCAGTCTCGAACCTGGGACACTTATGTAAATATTATTGTCATGTTAATAACCTCTATAGTGTAAAACAAGGGATTTCACAAAATCCCTTGTTATACATAATAATAATGATATAAATAATAGTCCACACACAAACACCACATAGGTAGATATTCCTTGCAATCAATGATTTAGAAACTGAACACTATGTAAGGTGGAATGGAAATTATTTATTGTAATGTTCCAAATAATATAAATCAATCAACTTAATTAATTTATGGAATTCACAGAAGATTAAATCCTTACGCATTCAAAGTCACCCATCACTAGGGACTATTGGTTGAGGCATTGTGTTTTCAGTTAATTAAATAAACAAACAAAAATCTAGTAAGCCTAATAGAGCAGATTTTTTCCGGCTAAAATAAAAAGACGCGACAACTAAACAAAATACCTGCTGCATAAATTTCTAAAAAAAAACATTTCAATAATCATATGTTTAAATTGTGCTTATGTAATGTTTTGTATTTATAAATACATAATGGCACACTAATTTGCTTTATACGAAACTCTCCAGTCACAGGTCTGCTGGAAGAAATTTCCTTGGAAATAAGCAGTACCTTTGTACATATAATTCTGTATTTTCTTCTTTATTTTATTGTTACTTATATGTGTGCATAAATTGTTAAATAAATAAATAAATTGAGGTCTAGGAAAAAGTCTAGTTTTGCATAAAACATAGGTTTCAGATGTACAACCTACGCGAATGTTGCAATTTCACTACGTTCTCACTACAGTTTCTTGTAGAAGTCACGCAACTGGAAGTATAACTAGCCGGAACTACAACTACTCCTAGGGGTATATTTTATTTTATTTATTTAATAATTAATGTACAGACAGGTTTTAATTAGAGTATGAAAAGTATGTACCAAATAATGTACAAAGGTAATGCTTATTTCTAAAAGCAATCTCTTCTAACAGACATGAGACTGGAGGGTGTGAATAATAGCAAATTTAGTGTGTACTAAATTATACATAAGATAAATACTATAAACAAATGCTAATATACTTACATATTGTATTAAATATAAATGTAAACTACCTATCTGCATATAAATAGAATATCCACGATATATAAATACATGCAAACTAATATATAGGTACACAGTATACTTGACTTTTACAAATGATTGAAAGTAATGAACATAAGATTATAATAATATTACGGGGTTAGAAATAGGGTATAGTACAGTCAGGAAATTTGGTGCAGGCTCAGATTCAAATCACCTGCAGTAGACCCGGATCCATGAAAGGACAAAAGACCGCACAACTCGCAATCGATTCTCGTCGTCAGCCTGGGCCTCCGTCGTCCCGATCTATCCCTATCCTACCAATCCCAAACTAACCTAGCAGAGGCGGTACCTACAGCACCACCTGTTTTGAAGGCTCCCACTTTTTCATTTGTGTCATGAACACATGATTGTTCTCGGTAGTAGGTAAATGTGTTCTTGGTTACCCCCCAGTTCGCTGTATGGTTATCCATAACAATACTCTGCTTGCTTTGGGGTCATACAGTTGGTTTGTTTGTGTGGGGATTTATTATTATTATTATTTACGTACTTATGTTTCAGATTTTTTAAGGATCATCAAGTTACCAATGATTTAATGCATACAAGCATACAATCCTTATTAATTTGGCTAGTGACATCAGCGAACATCACAAGTTTCGTCAGACGCCACGCCAAGAAGAACGCACAAGTGAGGTTATTAAACAACAAATGAACAAGCAGTCTTCCTCCTGAAAAATCTTGTCACTTGAACGTAGAATCTGGTTCTGGTTCACGTCTGGTGTGGCGCGGCAGGGGCCGGCTTCGTAGCGCTCGTCGTGAATGGCGGCCCTACTTGTTGCTGCCACGAGTTAAGCGCCGCACGCTGGATGCCTTGGTTTTATGTTTATTTGGCAGATACGAGTATTTTCATTATACACAGTTTGTATCTTCTATCGTTGAATAATTCATTGTATAAATTATGTACAGCAATTTGTAATTAAAATTTCAAAGGCGTTTCTTAGAATCGACATTCATGTACCTATTAGTAAATGGCATGAGAATTTACAAAACGCCTGTAAAGAATGTAAAAAATAAAACAAAACGGCCCTTTCTACTGCGAATATACTACTATAATGATCTCTACATATATAAAGTACTCGAGTACCTTATTAATTATTCGAGATTTAGCCAAAAGCCGTAAAACATCTCACTAGACATAATCTCCAGAAGAAGTTGTGTATTATATATTCGATTCAAGCCGGCATTGTGAGTATTAGCTGAAAAGCGTTTCGGGCGCAGGTAGCTTATGAAACATGCGGGGAAGGCTCTGCAGGGCGCGGTGTGCGGTGCGGGGGCGGGGACCGTGACGCGGCCACAGCCGCAACCGACGCTCCACGGCCTGCCCGTCTCCGCCGCTCGGAAGCAACAGGCATCTCCCGATAAACTTTCGAACTAACATTCAACCCATTCTTTTGCTTCCGCGACTCCACATTTTTTCTCCCGCGCGTAAAACCTTAAACTCTCCCTTGGATTGAGTTTGCTCGAGTTTGAAGCCTGCGGGCTTCTTTTCCCGCGCTTTTTTCGGAAATCCAATATGTCGCTCATAGTAAAACTAAACCGCTTTAAAGTGATAAAATGCAAATCCGAAAAATTTGCTCGAATGGAATTCCGAGGTGAGTATTAAATTTAAAAAAAAAAACTATACGTCATGAAGCTTTACAGGTGCGGAAATTGGATATTTTGTTCCCAGCTTTGACCAATACTCCAAACCCACGGCTTGTGACTTCAATGAGTTTATTTCCACGGCTCCGCACCGATGCCGTGCCGTCGATGTAACAAACATTTTTCTTTCTTACAATGCATTTTTGTATGTTGGATAAAATGTTCTAAAAGAGTTTTCCATAGGTATAAGTTACTTTCTTTTTTAAATATTTATATAGCAAGAAATGTGTTTCTGGATGGTGCGTATGAATTTGTTCGCTTTATGTGCTATGCGAAGTGAAATCTTTGAGTTGTTGACTGCGGTGCGGGGCGGCACCCAACTAGCGTTTAGTTTTATTGTTATCCTCAGGTTGGTATTAAACTAAACTGTAAACTGGCAATGCGTGTGCTTTATCTTATTTGTTTCAACCGGTATTAACGCAGTTTTCTTTAGAACGATTCACATTTTATATCTTATTCTTTAAAACGTGTTGACGTCAGTACACTAAAACATCACTCGAACAACAGCAATGTTGAAGCTATTTGTTAATGTAGCACCTTGTTGTAATTTATATTTTATGACAGGATGGGTAAAATCTTGTAAAATATGAAATTATCCTTTGTTTTTCAAATTCTTAGTATATAGGGAGGTATCTGTAACCAAGGCACGCATTTATCTATCAAATGATTTTAATCTTAGAAGGTAAAGTTAATTCAAAGGTTTTAGATTAAAACTTATTTTTTAAATTGGCCCATTATTCAATTATTATTAAATACAGCAGCTCCAGCAGATCCTTTCATATGATATTCACATTATTTGCAGATAGTTCAGAAAATACGTTAGAATTTTCTATCAACATAATAAATTGTACCATGAAGTAAAATTAAATAAAGTACATATTACCTTATTAACCTTAGTTATTAAATATATCAAGCTACTTTTCCAACAGGGCAACTTTTAAGCACCTAATGCTTTTTCTTGTATCCACCCAAGCTTAGCGTTAGCTTTGGAAGCTTTGCCACATACTAGCGTGTCTTCTGTGTTAGCCTATGTGGATTTACTACTGTCGTGCACATAGCTGGTCCCGTCCAATGATTACAAAGGAGCACCGCCGCCGGCCAATTTATCAAACCACTGAACCTCAACTCGTTAAACCATCAGCGATGAGCGACCTCATTTTTCTTGTTGTCATTGACGAAAATCGACATGGACCTGGTCCAGCGCACCAGCTTCAAGTGAACCTTAAAGTTCTTCTTATTTATCTTCAACTTTCGTAGAAATTTTCTTTTCTTTTAAGAACTTATTTCGAAAGTGGATGTAAAGTCTTCCAACCGGCAGTGGGCGAGCGTACTTACTATAAATTGCCTGCAACTATGTTAGACACGGCTGTTGTCCGTGGGGTTATTAGGGTTGTCATGGTCTTGGACATGGTTTATTGTGACGACGAAACTATAAATTGAAATGGCTGGATCCCGCGTTAACTTGTGAACGGGTGCCGTTTGAGAGTCTTCGTCGTTTGGATACTTGGGGGGAGGGAGACTTGCCAAGTTAACAGATGCAGATAAGAATAACTTTGTATAGACATAAAGAGACTCTGTAAATTTACTTTGAAAAATATATATACCCGTGAAGTTTCTTGCCAGTTCTTCTTCACGAAGGTTTTTTCGAACTGGTTTTCGACATTAATAAGAACAAGTAATTGTCAATGTTGAGAAATAAATATTTCATTTCATTTCCTTTCAATACAATATTGTTTTCTCAACCTTGACAAGTTCTTGGTCTTATTGCCGTCAAACCTTTTATTGACGTCGTTCGAGTTCGAAAAAACCTTCGTGAAGAAAAACTGGCAAGTAACTTCACTATGTTGCCCGGGGATCAAGACAATCTTTCATGCAGTTCCATTATTAATTTCTTGACCTTAGGCTAGAACTTATTTTGCAAATCGTTTATTACGACAAGGAATAATGAGCTTATTGACAATGTTTTTATGTTTGTCTTAAACCTTTTGTTTGTTTATTTAATTCTGCTTATTACGGGTATTTAACTAGAAGCATGATGTAAAATCTACCACAGAAACAAAACATAGCAATACCCATGAAAATGTCAAACTTAGCCACACATTTGGAGACGCCCTATAGCCCCGGCAACGGCTCTACTTGTGGTCTACTACGTCCGTCAATAAAGCTACGGACTTTGAAATTAGCTCGAAAATTGGAGCCGAAGTTTCTTGTGAAACGTGTTTCCGTACCTACAAACTTTATGAGAGGCGCCTTGTTCTGGAAAGTTCTTGACAGTTCGTTCTTTTTTTTTTGTAGAACGATACTCCAAAAACGCTCATGTTATCATTTAAGCGTTACTTAATTTGAATAATTAGTTAATTAAGGTAGTGTAGAAAATCATGTCTAAAAAGTACGAAAACATACACAAATTTTATCAAAATTAGTAAATTGTCAAAGTGTAAACAAGTTTTTGTTGAATTTTAAGTAATTTCTAATCGTAATAAATGTACTCACTCATCATTCTGCATGTAAATATGGTTTAAATAACTTAAATAATTAGAAAAATCGTCAGTATAGAGTACATTTTTTTACAATTATTTGGGGCCCTTTTTCTGGCAGAGTTGCAACTTTAGGTGCATGTTAATAATGCGTAATGGTAGCAATACAACCAAGTATTTAAAATATAAAGGTTTTAACGCGGGATGTTACAACACGGAGCTAAAATTTGGGAATTCCACTTTTTCTTCATACAAAAAAACATTCATATACATTTTTTACTCAAACTATGCGGTTTACAAAAAATTGCAAAGAACAACTTTTGTATAGATTCATTTAGCTCTTTCCATTGGTACCAAGAAAAAAGCGAAAAACGAAATTCGGTCCCTAAGTCCGTCAAATCCTAGTTTCGCCCCATTGTGCGCCCGCTGCAATCTCAATAATTAAACGCACACATATAGCGTAACACTCCATCGCATATTTTAAACAAAATAAAAAACTAGAAAAGACCGAGGGACACGTAACATGACCGTAACTTCTTTCAAGTTTAAAACAAACTAAAATAAAAAAATCCAAGAGAATAATTTTATAAATTAAAAATTAGATCCAAAAGCTTGTTTTTTTGCGCATTTGGTCCAAGGCTGAAGGTCGACTCAGACTAGCTAGTCCCAGGTTTTTGTTATAATCTACATAACTGTTCCAGGCCTTCGTTTTTATTTTTCCTGTAAAAAACTTCTCGTTAGTTAGTACACTTAATAGGGGTATTTACGACTATTAAAAGCGATGTATAAAAAACCTCAGTGATAAAATTAAGCATTATGTGTGTAAGATGTTGTTTATTGAAACAAAATATTAGGTTGTTGCTCTGAAAAGAGTATTTTATTAACAATCACAAATGACTTGCAAAAATAACCACAATTAGAAGTAAGTCCCAATTAATATTATTTACTTAACTACCTGAAAAGAGAAACAGCAAAGCTTTTGCTTCAATGAAATTACAATCTTACAATATTAAAATCTGAAATATTTCTCTTTAAAAAGACATTAATACTCCTTTTTGCAAAGCCAGAGAGAATTTCTAATTATAGAAAGAACACTGTGCAAAGTGCTGTCACTATAGA
This sequence comes from Marasmarcha lunaedactyla, assembly GCA_923062675.1. NCBI lineage: Eukaryota > Metazoa > Arthropoda > Insecta > Lepidoptera > Pterophoridae > Marasmarcha > Marasmarcha lunaedactyla. The sequence goes on along the minus strand of OV281339.1, from coordinate 38,414,371 downwards.
TAATGCATTGACGTATCACGTCTTAGTTAATGCGCGGGCAATTTCAAGTTAATTATGAGCCAATAGAAGTTAAATTTTCTTCATTTAAATATGTATAAAATAACTTTCAATTAAGTAAAGATCAGTAAGTACAATGGTACAACGTCCTCAAGACATTATTAAAAACTAACGTTTATTTGGAAAAAACAAATAAAAATATCTATTTGATCTATCAAATTTTGCATTATGTACGTTGACTTACGATCAAATGGATTTCGGGTCTGCGTTCAGAAGCATCCGGACAGCAATGGAATGAAAATGCAAAATGGTGTGAATTCTACACCAGTCTTGATTTGATCGACCGCCCGACAACACGTCTAAAATTGTATTTTCATAGGTGAAAACTGTCATAATTTGAACGCTCGCACGCACATGGCGATTTTATCGCCAATTTCCAAGTTGCAGCTACTAACTTGTAATGTGAAAAATGTGTCAATCTATAATTACCTGTAATGCAACATTACACGATTTAAATTTCAAGTGATTTAATTCGTATCAGCTCATAATGTCAACTTCTCAAAATCACAACTTCGTAATTTCCTCGCTGCGGTCGTCGGCGCACCTAATTAATATTGTCGTCTTGCGATACCTATCGAATTGTAAATCATTGCAGTTCAGTAATATTTACATGTTACTGAACAATTTCTTATTTATGTATACTAAATAAATAATTGGCTTTGTTAAGATAGAAATTACGAAGTTGTCATAATGCGAATTTATCATCTAAGAAGTTGACGTTATGAGAAGTAGTCTTTTTGTGAATTTGACATTTCAATAAGTTGACTTTTTGAGAAAGGGGCCGTTGATATCTTGAGAAGTTGACATTATGAGCTGATGCTATTTAATTTATTCATTTTATTTAATTATGTGCACCTGTGGGTTAACTGCCGACACTTTTTACGTCATTTTTTCGAACTGGTGGTAGAGTCATGTTTTATTTGAATCAATAAGAACAAGTAATTGTCAATGCTGAGAACTAAATATTTCATTTCATTTCATTTCACTAAAATGAGAAAAATAAACAAACTAAGTCATATGTCCCAGATTTTTGCAAAGTTAGTAAGATGAAAGTTTGTCTACAGAGAGTTATGGGGTACACTTCCGATAGTCATAATCACGAATTTCAAAATTCCGACTTTTATAACACTGAATGGTTCAAAATTCCGATAATGAAAATTCCGTGTTTCATAATTCCTAATTTTTCTTCTTCGAAACTTCAAAATTCCGAACGTTTATAATTACGAAAATTAATATGCCGAATTTGAAAATACCGAATATAAAAAATCCAAATTATTAATAATCCGCAATATCATAAATACGCATCCCAAATATGAAAATTCCGAATAATATTAATTGCAATAACAAACGCCTTGTAAAACTGCATGAGCACATCAATTTATTCGTTCGAGCATTCAAGTATTCAGCTGGAAATGAGAAAGTTTATTTAGTTTTTGTACCGAGTTATTTCTTGAGTATATAGGTTTTGTACTGAAATGGATATCCCTTTTTGGGATTTTATAATTATTTACACACAGACTAACTGCTCCTCCTCGCTTCGCTCGTCGTCGCGCCTAATTTGTATAATTTGAAAATGTGGCTTATTAACTTTAACTTGTGTCACAGGAGATTTAGATTCTAATTTTTAATATATTTTGCCCGTTTAAGATAAAACATCTGTATGTAAGTATTGAATTTTCGGAAAATTTAAATTCGGGATACCATATATCGAACTAGTAACACAGCGGGTTTTTAATTCTTCGTACTAATGAAAGTTGGAAAATTAAAATTGTGTATTTATGAATTTCGATAAAATAAGAATCGTGTTTTTGAATAGTCGGAATTTAGTCTCTTAGAGATTGTGAAATTCGGAATTTAAAAAATCGGAGTATTCAAATTCGGAATTACATAATTCGGAATTTTTGGGTGTTCGCAGAGTTATGATGTCAATAACTCGAATCATAATCGAAAGTTTCACAACGTTTGGCAATCTCAAAGGACAGTTATTAAAACTAGGAATTATGGAATGAATACCGTTTCCCATCAGATGGTTGGTACAGCCTGTTTGCCACCCCAGACATAAGCAAATCTAGAAAAAAATTTACCTATCCTAAAATTATAAAATCTACGACAAATCAATATGGATTTGATTTGAAGTAGGAATTTTTTGATTTCTCGTCTGTAAAATTATCAAAAAAGTAATAAGAAAATTTTTCGAACACAAACATTATTCTTTTTAATTCTTGAAAAATTGATGACTCAAAAATTGTAGTTTCACATATTTTCTAATTGTCTTGTTTGGCAGAGGCCATTTTGGTAGTTTTTTTTAACATACATTTATTTGTTTTGTTAACCAAGAGGCTTACAACTCGCTTCCTCTATTAAAATGAATTTGAATTATTAATTTTTAACCAAACGCGGGACGTTTGAGATCTAAATGGGTAGTTCGACAAAATGTCAATTACATGCGTAGGATTAAATCCAATCAATCAAGGTAACCACGGCCTCAATTTCGGATACCTACAACAACTCTCACGATTATACGAACAACAACATTTAACAAATCCAAGTAATATAGTTATTCAAAGTTTAAACTGCAAATAGTAATTCTTATCATAAATTATATGGTTCGTATTTCATTAAATTAACAAAAATTTGTATTTCTATTAGTTTACAATTATTTCGCCAAACAATGTTGAAAATTGATTAAAATATCTAGTTCGATATCATTTTGGATGTAAACTAATATACATTTTGTCGAAGCGTTCTTCTTCTTTAAGTGCCTCTCCATTATTGGCGTTAGTTTCATTTAATTATCATGTTGTCGGTTTCAGCCTCAAACATATTTGGAGCTCCGATGCATTTTGAAAACGGTTATTGACATTGTAAAATTACATATTAATTACATATCCGATTAAATAACTCGAACGTCGAGCATTCCATTTGAACGATGTCCGTCCACAATGAAGATTAATAACAAGCGAAATGTAACAACACGAGGTCGACAGTACTGGAAAGATTTCACACTTTTTTATCTACTAGGTATAAATAGTTTTCTAAGCAGCAGATAAATGTTAGTTTAATACACGAGTACTTGGAGTGTTACTGGCACTAAGTTCGAAACCTTAATATTTATGGGCTCCCGGTATACTACATTTATGCTTCCTATTCAAACAGAGATAAAACTTGACATACATACAAAACTGGAAACGTTTAATCAGTAAAAGACGCTACCTACGTATTAGGGCCGGCATTAAATCGGCCCTTAAAAATGCTGCTCGGGTTTTCACGAGACGAGCTGAATGTTCATAAAGGCACAAGCCGAACATGCATAGTAATTGCTTCAGGCCAGCCTTATCCTACAACAAATACTGACAACCGGAATATATCAATATTTTGGCCATCATATTACAATCCAATTGATTGTCTCACTCCCGAAACCGATTCACTTGGAAGTTCGTTTAATCTTCTAATATATTTTGCCGCTTCATTCTTCAGATAGTATTTAATTAACAAGGAAGATTTTTAGAGACTAAGTTTTGTTTTGTTTTGTCTTTACAAATTATAATTTATTTAAATACGTTTATTCATTAAATTCCTTACTTTAGTACATAATTTCAGAATCCAGTAACCTTTAGGCATTTATTATACACTTGGTGATTGCCAAATTAATAGCGATAGAACTTCACTTGGAAGTTCGTTTAATCTTCTAATATATTTTGCCGCTTCATTCTTCAGATAGTATTTAATTAACAAGGAAGATTTTTAGAGATTAAGTTTTGTTTTGTTTTGTCTTTACAAATTATAATTTATTTAAATACGTTTATTCATTAAATTCCTTACTTTAGTACATAATTTCAGAATCCAGTAACCTTTAGGCATTTATTATGCACTTGGTGATTGCCAAATTAATTCAATCAACAAACAGAATAATTTAATTTTAATTAATCTCTTTATCGGAAGATATTGGGTGGTTTGTATCTTTATTGAGTACGGACAAGACAAAGTCGTTTAGTGGGTCTAATATAGGTTTATAGTAAAATTTTGTAGAGGCCTGAGAGTTTTAGGTCCACCCAGCCGTTTCTCGGATAGCCTACACTGAGCACGAGCCGCGTGCTGTGTGCGCTGAACACACTCATGTCAACGCCGCTCGTAGCTAGCGTCTGCTTTATCCACCGACTTAGCGTCTGACTTGACGCGGCTCTGTGAGGGATCTTTCATGTTACAAACAAGAACCCCGAGTTCGAAGCTTTAATATTTTTCGTAACAAAAAATATATTCTTTTAGAGTCAATAAAGTCAATAATTTTTTAAGATTGGCAAGGATAACGATTTGAGGCTGTAGTTTTAAGGATGTTTATTATGATTATGTATATGGATGCAAAAATTATATTTTCTAATTGAATGTCTGGGCCCTATGTCCGGTGCATACAGCTAACGATGTAACGATAACTTTTTGGTATTTTTTTCTAAATTAAAGTAAAATAATAATATTGTAGAGAAAGTTGATTAAGAACTAAATTTGGATCCCAAGAAAAATGTGTAAGTACTTCGATTTTGTTGCTTTAATTTTATAGGCTTCTTGTAAAATTTGCCTCATCATTGCCCATATCTTCGGCTAACAATAGAGACAAGGCTGAACGGTTTGAATTTAATGAACCGAAATAACAACCCTTATTAAATTGCTCATTTAAAAAACAAAGACCTAATAAAACAGGTTTTTGAACATATCAGTATAAATACGTACAAAACTCCCGCCATGACCTCAACGTGATGTTGCATTGACAAATATTCATGGGTGCCAGAGAAGCGAGCGTCAACGTCAGGTTCTCTGGCGGACAGCCACGCCGCGCGAACGCCACCCGTAGCGTCTCGCGGTACCCAGGGTAAGCCTGGACTGCTTTGCTTTGGTGCTGTTATGGGAGTTATTTAAATCTTTTGTTTCAATCCAAATCAATTATTTTTCTTACACATTTTTAGACAAGGGAAAATGGAGGAAATGGTTAAAAATACGTAGAGGCCCAATTAATGGTAAACGCATCGACTGCGACTGCCGCCGGTTCAGGATACCTAGTTACAAATGCGTCACATTTGCAAACAAAGATTAAAGCAAAAATCCATAAATTACGTCCCTCGCCAAATTCCATAGCCAAATGTGTCGGGTTAGAGTATTTAAATGTGGATTGAATACTACCCATCCTTTTGACGTAACTAATAGCGGTGGTACTATCAGTTCGCAATAACATTGCACAATTTCTTTCTTCCCCGGCTGAACTTTTGAAGCTAAAGGAAACGGCTAGTAATTCTAGGTAATTGATACGGTATTCTTTTTCACTATGTTTCCAAAAATTATGAAATTTATTGTTTTGGAATACTGCGCCCCAGCCTGTTCTGAATGCATCTGTATATATCTTATAAATTTGTGAAGTAATTGAACAGGAAATGGTATATTTACTTATACTTTTCTACCAGATTAAATTTTCTAACAGTAAAATAGGGAGTTTAATTTTTGCCTCATAGTTGTACTCATTTTGTAGCTAGACAGGCTGATTAGTACACCTATATGTTTGGCAAAATCTCGCATCGAACATATTTGTAGTTTCATGAATTTATTTATTATTTACGCTTATCGTCAGGTACTGTTCGATGTTAAACATAAAGCCTAAAAATATTACCGACTTTGTCTGTACTAGTCGATTTTGTCCAAATTCACAACAAGTGACTCATAACTTCGCGGATAATTTTCGTAAATACCCCCGGAGCAACGGATAATCCATACGGTATGGCCGTAAACTCGTACGTGATTGAAATGAAATGAAATGAAATGAAATATTTATTTCTCAACATTGACAATTACTTGTTCTTATTGACGTCAAATAAAACATGATTCTACCACCAGTTCGAAAAAACCTTCGTGAAGAAGAACTGGCAAGAAACTTCACGGGTAAATTTTTTTTCAAAATAAATTTACAGAGTCTCTTTATGTCTATACAAAATTATTCTTTTCTGCATCTGTTAGCTCGGCAAGTCTCCCTCCCCCCAAGTATCCAAACGACGAACACCCTCAAACGGCACCCGTTCACGAGTTAACGCGGGATCCAGCCATCGCCCTCCTCAACCATATTAGAGGGAAGTGAGCGACCCGTCACCCGACGCTACCATAAGAAGACGTACTTTAGTGACAATGACGCTTTAGATATTCATCGGGACGAAGAACTCATCGCACATACAGACACATTACACATGCTTTGTTACAAATACAATCCTGTTAATGAGGGGATTATACCCAAGGGCTTTTATCATCCAAATAATCGGATAGTTTATAATATGCTCTAGCACACAACTTCTCCTTTATAGTTTCTTTGAATTTGTCAATAGGAAGACCTTGGATATCCCCAGGAACCTTATTATAAAAGCGTATACATTGACCCATGAATGAGTTAGTGACTTTATGAAGCCTACTATTATGAGCTGCCAGCATATTTCTTCCTCTTGTGTTAACATTGTGCAGATCTTTTTTTCTTTTGAACAAGGTTATGTTCTTTTTAACATACATTAAATTTTCTAAAATATATTGTGAATGGAAGGTAAGAATATTTATTTCCTTAAATTTACTTCTAAGTGACACCCTTGGACCGAGCTGATAGATTGCGCGAACAGCCCTTTTCTGCAGAATAAATATAGCATCGATGTCGGCAGCACTCCCCCACAACAGAATACCATATGTCATGAGGCTGTGGAAGTAACCAAAACAGACTATTCAAGCAGTTGTTTCATTTGAAATTTGTCTCATTTTTTTAACAGCATATGCGGCAGAGCCAAGCCTTTTCGCTAAACCATCAACATGCGGTCCCCACTGGAGTTTGGCGTCTAAGGTTATGCCCAGAAATACAGTTGAGTTTACAGGAGTCAGTTCCTGGCTCTTAACTACAATGTTTGTGTTTACCTGTTAGACATTTGGCAATGTAAATTTAACACATTTCGTTTTTTTTTCATTTAGGAGCAAATTATTAGCTGAGAACCACTGCTCTGTGTTGGAGATGCATTTGTTCACCGCTCGATAGTCAAGTTCTTGTCTTTTGATTTTAAACAAGAAGGAAGTATCGTCAGCAAACAATATGACCTCGCATTGATTCTTAACGACCGATGGCAGATCATTAATATAAACTAAAAATAGGAAAGGACCAAGAACTGAGCCCTGGGGCACACCCATTGTCACTGCCGATCCTGATGATTTTTCTCCATTTATTGCAACTTTCTGTTTTCTATTAGAAATATATGATTTAATCAAGGCAAGCGCTCGGTTTTTAATGCCGTAATGGTGCAGTTTCATGAGTAGAGTAGTATGATCCACACAGTCGAACGCCTTGGACTAGTCACAAAAGACACCAATAGCGTCACACGACTCCTCCCAGGCGCTGAATACGTGTTTTATGAGCTCAACACCGGCATCGGTTGTTGAGCGACCCCGCGTGAAACCAAACTGCTTAAAATTCATTAAACTATTACCGTAAAAATGAGAGAGTAATTGATTTAAAATTAATTTTTCAAAAATCTTACTGAGCGTTGGTAGTATAGATATAGGTCTAAAATTATTAGGGTCAGACATACTACCTGCTTTGAATATTGGTATGACCTTACTCAATTTCATTAAATCAGGAAAAACACCATTATCAACAGAGTCATTAAATATACTGGCTAAGTACGGGGCTATACCATCAATGACAGATTCAATAATTTTAACAGAAATCTCATCTAAATCGGCAGTATTTTTTACTTTAATGCTTTTAAATGCATTTAAAACTTGTGGAACAGTAACATGTTTAAAAATAAAATCAATATCGCATGAATTTACATTTTCCGTTAGCAGTGACTGTGCAAGAATGGAACATGAATTAATACTCGAAGTAGTTGACACAGGGATGGCAGTAAAAAAATTTTCAAATGCTTCAGCAATTTCTTTGTCAGTTGACAACACTTTATCATTAATTTTTAAATTATATTTTGTGTGTGGTTCTTTTGCTTCCCCAGTTTCCTGATTAATTATATTCCATGCAGTTTTTGAAATGTTAGTACTATATTTAATTTTATTATTAATGTAATTAGATTTAGCTACACTGCAAACTCGTTTAAATAATTTTGAATACTTTTTAACATATTCATAAAATGTCTTATTATGATTATAAGTTCTTTCACTGTACAATTCATATAATCTATTTCTACTTCTGCATATTCCCACTGTTGCTCAGTCACTAAACCTAAATAAATTATTATTTATACATATTTTCTTTTTTTTTTTTAAACAGAGTAATATTCATTTCTAATTGTATTATGAATAGAGTTATATTGAGTAATAGGATCTCCACAGTAATCTAATTTAAATGTTTTTTCAAATACATTTTTCCTAAATGTTTCAAGCCGTCTCTCATTCATGGGTATAAAGGTAATTTCTCTTTTTAGAGTCTTTTTTAGCCCAATATCAAAAGTGGCCAACTGCCCACTATGATCTGATTGTAGTTTATTAATTACTGATTTTGTACATGGCATTTTTGTAAAAATGTTATCAAGACATGTGGCTGTGGTCGCTGTGATTCGCGTAGGCTCTAAGAAGAGATTTTTTAGGTTGTAACAATTAAAAAGATTCAAGAATCGTTTACTTTGTGACGTCTCAACTAATAAATCAATATTAAAATCGCCACAAATAATTATTTCTTTGTTTTTATTATTTACTTTATGTAATACCTCATCCATAGTGCTCTCAAATACTTCAAATGGTGAGGATGGGGGTCTGTATACACTTATTATAACAATATTCCCTATCTCAATACAGGCTATTTCAACTGATCGCTCAATTGATTGGCTAAAACAAATCGTTTTCTTGAAATTCAAAATGTAAGTATTTTTTGTAATTAACATATATAGGTACGAGTAGGTTTGATCTTTCTTATCTATGTTAGCTAAGAAACCATTATGGGGAATTAATTTAGAAGCTTTTTATAAGATTCCATTTTAAAGTGTACTTTTTCTACAAAATTGTGTAATATTATTTATTAATTTTTGTTTTTTTTTGTACTATTAAGTTTCGGCGCTAAAAATATTTATTAATTATATTTTTGTAGTAAAACCACAGGATATAATAATAATAATGTTATTTGTTTAGTTTATTCCAGAAAACACTTAGAACTTATTTACTTTTACAATGTATTATAATATTTTAATAAGTATAATATTACTTTTTCACTATTGCTCTCCGCTGTCCGTCACTCAAATCCTCCTATCCGAATCCCCTTACCAGGGTACCGAAACCAACCATGTGCTCGATTCCCGCCAAAAACCACGTTGTGAATTAACTGCACGCCTATTGGCTATCTACCGACCAATCCTGATCGACCAGAGTTAGTCAAAACCGGAAATGATAACCTTTTTTTTTTTAAATAATCATTACATTAAATTAAACCTAACATTCGTCCATCCTGACCTCGTGCATGTCCTCATGCACGTGAACAGAAGGAACCTAACACATGGCCAGCCTCGTGCAATAATAATCTAACAACATCAGTAAGAATTGATAGGCGACATAAGTATAACAAAACCAAACAATAAAAACAAATAGTAAAAGAGAAAAAAAAAAATAAACACAATCAATTAATACTTTAAGAATAAATTATGTTGTTTAAACTAAAATATGTTGTGAACCATTCACTTCTCACAACACTTAGACTTTTATGATTACTAACCGTGAACCAATCACTTCTCACGGGTAGAATCATGGTGGTGGTACGAACCAATCACTTCTCGTTACCCACAGTTTATTATCCGTAAATCAATCACTTCTTACGGGTACAATCCAGTGACAGTGTAACGAACCAATCACTTCTCGTTACACACCGTTACACATGCGTAAACCAATCACTTCTTACGGATGCATAACGTAACAGCGAACCAATCACTTCTCGCTGTACAATTATATACATATGTCCAACTATTGACAACTATATAAGGTTATGTTATTCATTTTCTGAAACTCTAAATCCATTTATCTGGACATCATTTTTCAATTACATACTTAATCACACAAGTAAATTGTAGCACTTTCTAACCTTAAATCATTGAATGCCAACATCTATTTACAACCTACAGACTTATTATTATAACTTTATTACAACTTATTTAAACTTTGTAAACTTTCTATTCAAAAATAATTTAAAAATATACTTTATCTTCTATTATTATAGGTATCCAATATGTATTTTAAAATGATTATAACTTTATTGAAATAAACTGATTTCTCTTGTATAAGTTACACACGTTCATCAAACAATTAGTTATTTAGTATTGTATGTGTATTACAGTTTTTAACATTTACAAGTTTTTGAAAAAAAAGCAATAATAAGAATTGTATATACTTAAACATTATATAAAATTATTGTTATAAAACATACACAGAATATTTTTTTTTTTAAAAAAAAAGATCTTTAGTTACTTATGCTTTCCAAATGTACAGAGTGTTTGTAGTTATGAACTAAGTTGACTTATCACTATCACTATTGCTATCATTATCAGAGGAGTTGATTTCTAAAGCAGCAACATGAACCCAAGGCATCATTCTATCGGAAGCAACTGTTGTTTTTCTTTTATTTTTAGTACCAATTAACCCCGGAACGGCTGCAAGTTTATAGCGGTCATTACCTAGAATTGATACCACCCTGTAAGGACCAAGAAATGATGGTAAGAGTTTCTTACTTTTTCCATCATTTTGAAAACACGTTTTAGTAATCTTTACCAAGTCACCCTCAGAATAAACACGCGCTGGGCGCCTGTTTTTGTCATACAGTTTCTTTTGCTTCTCCTGCTCGATTACTACCCTATCCTTGACTTCATCACGAACTGAGATCACATCGCTAGTATCTCGTGTTTCTCTCCTAATCTCATTTAGCCTTGGATCTACCTCGGAGTTCATACTAGTGCCAAACATGGTCTCCGCTGGTGTCCTCCCAGTAGTCTTTTGTATAGTGTTGTTTAAGCCCCATTGGACTACTCTTACCTTTTCATCCCATTCTCTCTCATTGCCATTCAAGTTTTGAGCAGTTAATGAGCTGAGGATGGTACGATTATATCGCTCCACCTGTCCATTCGACCGCGGGCTAGCCACTGCATTTAGGATGTGCTTTATTCCTTTATCGAGACAAAACCGTTTAAAAGCATGCGATGTGAAACTGGTACTACGATCACTAATTATCCTATCCGGATTTCTAAATATACAGAAAACATCCTCTAACGCTCTCATTGTGTTTTGCGATTTTGTGTTCCTGACTGGTAGTGTAAGTATAAATTTGGTAAAACCGTCAACAACAACCAAAAGGTAAGTATTACCTCTTTTAGATTTCACAAAAGGTCCAAGATGGTCAACATGCAGCGTGTGGAAAGGAATATCTATTTTAGGAATAGGATGCAAATATCCTTCGTTAGATATAGTATTTTTGGCGAAAGCGCATTCGATGCAGGCACTAACATACTTTTTTACAAATCTGGTCATTTTGGGGAACCAATAAGACTTCTTAATGCGCTCGAGGGTCTTTTCCACTCCAAAATGGCCAATGTCATCGTGATTCATGCGGCAAAGTTGCCATCTTGCCCCCTTTGGTACCACCCAACGTAGCTTACTTTTGTCGCCACCAACACAATAGTATAATTTATGATCTTTCAGAATGTAGTTTTCTTTTATGTACTTCAGCCCTTCTGCGTCTACGTCAGACGAGAGAATATCCCGAATCCTATTTAGTTCCATGTCACCTAGCTGCAAAGTTTGTAGCCAATCTTCATTCGATATTGACATCACAGCTGGGTACTGACCTGGGGACTCACCTTCCGTATCGAGAACTGGATTACGGGAGAGAGCATCGACATGCGACATCCTCGCACCCGGGCGATACTCGACCGTGCATTGAAACTCCTGTATAAGCAACCACCATCGCGCTATGCGTGGTATAATATCACGTTTAGAGAATGTTGAACGCAAAGCACTACAATCGGTGACGACCCTGAAGTTTAGTCCCAAGAGATAGACGCGAAATTTCCTTAGTGAACATACCACTGCAAGAGTTTCCAGCTCGTACGCATGGAAATGTTTCTCCTCCGGGGATGTTTGACGACTATAAAATGCTACCGGGCGAAACGATTCATCGACGCAGGAGCGCTGTAAAAGTATGCCCCCGATACCAATTTTACTAGCATCAGTATGAAGCTCAGTTTCAGCCGCAGGATCAAATATCGCCAGAATGGGCCTGTCAACTAGCCTTTCCTTGAGGGTCTGAAAAGATTGTTCTTGATCATCCAACCAAGTCCACGCTACTTCCTTTCTCAACAAAACATTTAAAGGATGGGCTATGATGGCAAAATTTCTAATAAACTTACGAAAATATCCGACAAGTCCAAAAAATTGACGTACAGTGTGCTGATTAGTGGGGCGTGGAAAGTCTTTAACGCTTTCAATTTTATTTGTCCCCGGTCTCACACCAGCCGCACTTATCTCATAACCGAGATAACCTATTTTGTCTTTGAGAAATTCACATTTGGACAGGTTCAAAGTCAAATTAGCACCCTCTATCAGACTAAGGACCTTTTTAAGTCTTTGCAAAGATTCATCTACATCTCTGCCATAAATAAGTACATCATCTATGTAAGAAGTAGCTTCCGTGAAGCGTGACGAACCTAGCACTTTATGCATCATACGCTGAAAAACTGCGGGAGCGTTTGCTAGACCGAACGGCATCCGATTGAATTCGTATTGGCCGTCCGGTGTAACAAACGAGGTAAGCGGCCGAGACTGCTCTGAAATTGGTACTTGGTAGTATCCTGATGCTAAGTCTAATGTGACGAAATATGCCTGTCCTGATAATCGAGCAATTTCATCCTCAATATTTGGCATAGGATAGTGTTCTTTGACAGTAATTGAATTTAGCATTCTGTAATCAACACACATTCGTAATTTTCCGTCCTTTTTGCGCACTAGTATTATCGGACTGGCATATTCCGACACAGATTCCCTGACTATGCCTGCGTCAAGCATCTCTCCAACCATTTCTCTTACTATTTCGCGTTCCTTATGGGACAGTCGGTACGGGCGATAAACGACTGGACGTTTGCTGTTCAGCTCTAAAGACATCTCGGTAACATGAGTGCACCTAAGCTCCTTTAGCGTAGATGCAAAGCAATGACTAAAACTATTGAGCAGTTCGAATAATCTTACCTTGTCGTCTTCATTCACTGTATCACCTATTTTTACCAGCTTTTCATCTACAGGACGACAAGCTGTACGATTTACCATGGGAGATGAAATAATTTTGCTAACTACCTGGACTTTAGTTGCTCTGCTGAAAATACCTTCACTAATAATGCCAAAAACCGAAAGGGGAGCGACATAAACATTGACTTTCCCATCCTGTTCTTGATAGATCCCTCCACAGATTATATACTGCTGATTTGGCCTTCCAGCCACTTTACTTTGCAGCCAGATCTCACCATTGGACTGAGGGTCTACAATTGCCCTGACTATAGCTGGGCCGCATAGCTTTATACGAGAAACAACCGAAACCTTCACTGATTGATCGTCATTAACTTCAGTCTGATAAAAAGGCATTTCCCCACTAATATTAAAGAAATTCAATTGATTAGTATTTTTATAAACTACCACATGTGGTTGCTCCGTAAAAGTTTGTCCCACAAGCAGCGGAACATCAAGATATTTGTCTTCAACTACCTGACAAGACACATCCGCTTCTACTCCATCTATAGACAGGACAACATTTACTTGACCTAAAGTAGGTACTTTTTCATTTCCGAAGCCCTTAAGTACCGTCGGAAGATTATCCCAAACAAGGCCTAAGGATTTCGCAGTTGTTTTCTTCAACAAGGACACCTCGCTACCAAAGTCAATAAATGCTTTCATCTGAGTTTTATTGACACTGACTTCCTTAAAAAATTTTGAGTTAGAGCTTGTAGAGTTAGAAATACACATCGTTTTCTTAACTGAACCGGAAGATTGTTGAACATTGTTAACCAGAGTTTTGTTATGGGTGTCAGGTTTGACTCTGCAATCCTCCGCTTTATGACCTACTCTAAAACATAATGCGCACTTAACTAGTTGTTTCGGACAGCGTAGGAACGGATGACCTACTTCTTTGCAATTGAAACAAAAGACTTTATCAGAAGAGTTCGTGCTAGCCCTATTCATGATTCTATTATTTGTAACAGTAAAGTTATTCGTTTTATTTCTAAAAGAGGAACGTTCAACAAATTGAGGAGTTTCTTTATTACTCATTAAAAATTGCAAAAGCTGGTCCGGGTGAGTGCATCTTAAAGCAAGGGCGCTTGACTTGAGTGTCCTGTCACTTAAGCCATGTATAAGACAATCAACTGCTCGCTTGCCCTCGATGTCACATTGGTTAAGCAAAGCTAACTTATCGTAAAAATAAACTTCTATGGGTTCATTGAACCTACTTTTACGTCGTAGCATTTCCTCCAGGGATTGGCCAAAGTTTTGTTCGTATGGAAAGGCGCTTGACAATTTGCTTTGCCACTCGGTCCAACTAAACATAATAGTGTTCAAACTTTCGTACCAAGTTTTGGCCAATCCCTGTAGTTTTTGCATTGCAAAATGTATCGTTGTTCGTTCGTCCCAACCGTAAACGGAGGCGCACTCATTAACCTTTTTAAGCCATATATCAACTCTTTGGTTTTTAGAAGTTGGGTCAAAATCGGGTAAAATATTTTTGTGAATGATATGGCTGCTGTTGCCAACGGGTGCATCTGACGTTGACGGCTGAGGATGTCGGGGATTAGAATATCTAATGCCATTAAGTATATCTACCACATCACTAACCGAAAAAGGCGCATCTTGCAAGTATTGATGACGAGTGGGCGAGGCAGATTGTCTTGGACGTCGATCGTCATGCTTGGTGAGTCCTGAACGTAGTTGGCTACGCCCACGACGGACTTCTTCTTCCAGGTCTCGAAGTCGCTCGCGTTCACGCTCCAGCATCAGCTCGCGTTCCCGCAAGCGTTCGTGGCTAAGGGTGGGGCTTGTTTGGTCACGGCCGTGAATGCGACTTCGACTTCTAGATCGCCGTGCGCTGCTAGGACGACTTCGGCTGTGGCTACGCCTGATATCTCGATCAAGCTTCGACGTTCCTTGTTCAGGAGTACCAAGGCGCCGCCTCTGAGATGTCTCACGGAAGTTCTCCATATTCTGGAACTCAGAAACAGAAACGTGAATTTCATTTAAAATATTAAAAGTGCAATAAGGATCACAGCAATAAAGCAATCCCATATATTTGAAGGTAGCAATCAAACGTAATTTAAACCATTCTCTCTATAAAATGGTAGTTTTTACTAAACGTTCACTTTAAATATTATAATCTCTCTACAGCTCAATTAATTTAAAATAGGGACACAAACTATTGAGACATTTTATCTGTACTTTAATCATTATTTTTGTTTAATTAATATTCACATTAAAGTGATGTCGCCAGCTTCAGCAGACACTACATAATGGCACCTTATGATCATTAAGCCTGATTACCTAATAAAAGTTTGCTGTAATATTTATTTTAATTAAAGAATACAAATTATTGAAACATTTGGACTGTACCTTTATCTCTATTGTTTTTCCATTAATATTTGCATTTAAGTCATAATAAGGCTTACTTTAGCAGTCATTACACATCAGCACCACATAATTTAGAAGTAATTAGACTTATCTTAATTTCATTTAAAACTAGGCGTCAGACGTCAAAAATAACCAAAATTTACATCCCCCTTAAACCCCCGAAATAAACTATGAACTTAATATTAACATGTCTTTGGTGACCTTGAACCGACATTAATTTTCACGGTGTACTATTCAAGCTGTTCGAATGCATATTTGGAGGTCTCTTACTGCGTTTCTGCCACTGATCTTACATTTAGCCTACTGCATAGCCTTAAATATACCTGTGATCAAATTATCAGGTAATATGTGGACTACCCCGAAGCAATGATTGCATATAAGAGTAGTCAGACATTTTATATTCAAAGTTATATATATATATATATACAAGAACAAATATTGTTTAATTAGCAATTACAGGAGCCATGGCAATAAGACTGAACTCGATTCCAAAGACAAATAAATTATTTCCATAGGCCGAAAACAAAAGTGTGAGTAAAATAAAGAGACACAGGTACTATCCCACTTCTGATTTGTAGTAAAACCACAGGATATAATAATAATAATGTTATTTGTTTAGTTTATTCCAGAAAACACTTAGAACTTATTTACTTTTACAATGTATTATAATATTTTAATAAGTATAATATTACTTTTTCACTATTGCTCTCCGCTGTCCGTCACTCAAATCCTCCTATCCGAATCCCCTTACCAGGGTACCGAAACCAACCATGTGCTCGATTCCCGCCAAAAACCACGTTGTGAATTAACTGCACGCCTATTGGCTATCTACCGACCAATCCTGATCGACCAGAGTTAGTCAAAACCGGAAATGATAACCTTTTTTTTTTTAAATAATCATTACATTAAATTAAACCTAACATTTGTTTGATATAAACTGGTCACTTGAGGTATAACGAGGTTTTATAGCCTCTAAGTGTAACAATTTATTTATTGCTGTTATTATATTTTTCACTATGCGACAAAATATGTTTGGGAGTAAATACTGGTGTAATTTATCATGAAATGGAATTAAAATTATCATCATTATTATTTATTCATTTTAAATCGTTTCATTATTTGTTATTTTAGGCCAATAATCGTAAAAGTAATGAATACGACCTGCGTGTACCTGAATTATGGTTGATTCTGCACGAGTCCCGGACTGGTTGAATTTTGCGTTGAACGCCGAATTCAAATGTGGACGCCGAAGTGGAGGCACTGGCTTTTTCCATTAACGTCACCCCCCCCCCCTGTTTGACGGGTGAAGAGGAGGTCCCATCCAGTTTCCCGACTGGATTGGCCGGTTACCTGTCGATGTTTGGGGAGTACATAGATAGCTTCGGTGTACTTTTTATTATAATTATTATTATTACTTTTTTTTTCAACCCCCTATTAATAGCGGTTATTCCATAACTGGAGGCCCTTAAGCCCCGAGGTTAGAAAGAATCTCTGGGTCCATGTCGGAAATAATTCTTCAAATCTCTTTCAGACTACACGCAGTTTCTGTATTCGTATTAAAATTGTTAAACGTTATAGGAATAATAATCGGAATAGGAAATATCAGGTAGAAAACTACCAGTAATTTATGCGGATAACGTGATATATCTGTTATATTTTACACGTATTTTCTGCATCTTTTCGAGAAAGCGAAATTATAGTTTATAATAATAAACATCAGGTAGAAGACTATCAGGAATTTTTTCAGTTAGCGTGATATATACATTATGGAGTACACGTATTTCCTGAATCTTTTCGACGAAGCGAAATTTTACTTTATAAGAAAAAACATCAGGTAGAAAACTACCAGAAATGTATGCGGATAACGTGATATATCTATTATTAATAACACGAATTTCTGCATCTTTTCGATAAAAACGAAATTTTAGTTAATAATAAAAAACATCAGGTAGAAGACTACCAGTAATTTATGCGGACAACGTGATATATCTATTATAGATAACACGTGTTTTCTGCACCTCTTCAACAAAGCAAAATTATCGTTTATAGATAGCCGCAATCACTTATGAAAAAACCTCATCGGAAGAAATAACGAGTTGCTTTCGTTTATTCTGTATTTTTTGTTCTAATTTTCAAACTTTTAGTACACATTTAGTACAACATTTACAACATTTTTAATAATAAACTATAAAATTACTGGTTGGTATAAGACGTGTGCTTGTTACCACGCACGAAAAAACAATGAAGACTTGTCGGGACCGGGGTTGATCAAGTAAACAGATGGAAGTTTTTTGAATAAGTCAAATGACATACTCTAAAACTGTGCAAATTTACCTAGTACCTTAAAAGAACTACCTTGTTAATTAAATACTATCTGAAGAATGAAGCGACGAAATAAAATAGAAGGCAAGCATTGCGACGAGACCACAGGATCCTTGTGAATATATACAATGCAAATCTCCAAATAAAGAACTTAGCCCCCAGCAACTCACGCTTGAGTAAATCGTTTGATCTTGTATTGTGTAAGTCAGTCAAGTACAGACAAGTCAAGACGTCTGGGATTGGATACGGATGTGAATTTTCACCGGTTCCTAGGACACGTTCACTATTTAAAATTGAATTTACTAGTTCACCTTTAATGGAGTACCCAACTTTCCAGCGTTTTGCCAGGAAGTTTCATCACATGAATTAGAAATTTATGAAAAATTATATACAGCATAAAATCTTTGCTTTCACACCGCGAGCTTTTAAAACATGCATGAAGAGCACGGATATGTGTCAGGGACGTAGTGCAGGCCAAGTGACCTTACCTGGATAGCATACTTTAATCAGGCGTGTGGTTTCATATTTTAACTCAGCAACTATCTGCTGCAAGTGATTTAATTTTGTTCGAGAGAAAAGTTCTGCCCTTGCCAAGGACTACTTATATTTGAGCGATATTTACAATATCATTTTTTTGCCAGATGAAACACATTTATCTTTACTTAGATAGATACATGTGTTATATTCTCCCAATCCTATGAAAAATGAAAATTTAAACAACATAGGATGTGAAATGATAATTGTTTTTATGGGCATACTAAACATTCCAAATCAAATTATTAATAAAATGTTTTTGAAACTGTTAACAAAAGAAAAACACAAACAACAAATTCATAACGAACAAGTCCTCCTACCCTGAGGCTAGAATGATCCACATTGGAACTGCATAATTAATACGTCAGCTCTTTACGCCTTAACCAGATATACTATAACTAGGGTATCGTTCGTGGACAGCTATCAAACGGATCTCCACTTCCGTGTTCGATCTGATACAGTTTACGTAATCCTGAGTGACGTCAAATCTCTCGGCTGAAAACAAGCGGCGGGATGAAAACAAACTCAGAGAGTGTCTGGAGCTAGATTCTCAAAAGGGAGTATTTCCTGAAATACGCATAGTAAACGATTAGCGCGGTTATATTAAGGAAAAAATACACATCAAAAGAAAAGCTCAAAAACACCAATTCATCATATGCATTTAGCTGGAAAGTCATGGGGGAGACTGGGAATGTGTTACGGGCATAATTTAAATCAAATTCTGACTTAACAAACATCGCGGCTGTATATTTCTCTGAAGTAGTTGTTATTAGTAATTTAGTACCAACATACCTAAAAACTTGTACTTATTTTATGTAAAGGTTCTTTTTCACTGTTCCAATAATTTCCGTAGCTATCCAATAAACCACTTATTTCTTTTGCTGAAACAATGGTAGATGTTGTCAGATATTGGGTGGTCTTTTAATTAACACTAAGTGTAACACTGAATAATAGTAGGTATACAACGCTGTTAAGTGAAAAAAATCAAAACAATTTATTATTTTGTTAGACCAAGGCCGTGAGGTATTTGAGTACCAAGTGTAAGTCTGTTCTAAATTTAAATTACAATTATAGAATTGTTTGCGTAGTTATAACAAAATTGAACATAAACAGTTAAATTTACAATTTTCTAATTTTGTAGTCAAAGTAAATACTTCATAATTGAAGAACACAAACTGTTATTTATTGTCCTTGAATCTATAGTAAACCTATTGTGCTTCTGTATAATGTGTACCAAATATAAATTTCCACCATCCAGGGCCGGACGGCGTGATAATGAACTTGGCTCTGTAACGCCAATAACTTTGACCAACCCAACTTTTGGTCAAAGCCTTAACGCTGCCACAAATTTCTTAATGGTGACGTGATCAAACTTCTAATTTTATAACTAAGCCACGAGAAAATGAGATAGGCTCTAATACAGTAATTTGTCTTTTTTGCAATGCCTAATAAGTATTCTATAGAAAGCGTAGTAGTTAAATTTTGGTTAGGTTAATGTTAGGCTGCATATATCGCACGCGCAAGCCGAGCGAGCGAAGCGAGCATGGTGCGGGAGCACCCGGCAAAGCGCCAAAAATATCATTTAACAAAATATTTTTAGTGACTAAGTCAGTATCGTTCAGAAGCTCGTAAATTGTGGCTGACTAAGTAGTTTAGAAGCCAATGTAGATTTTTAGAGGCGAATAATACTATTAAAAAGACGTCTGTTTAATTAGCACCCATGCATTACTCACTTGGTAAGACGCAGTTTCAATTTACACGGGTCGTCGGGTATTTGTGTTTGTTTTTGTATTTTCACAGCCGGCCAACGAGCACGCGTTCCACCTGGTGGTAAGCAGCATCCGCGCCCATGGTCATCGTTAGTCGTAGGGGTTTTATTTATCACTAGCTTTCCCTCACGTAAAATAATAGTGGCCAATGATTAATTTAAGGGCTCTTTTTCGTTTATTTTTATATGTTTTTAATAAGTGTGTCTTGTGGTCTGTGGGTCTGTCTGTGTCCCGTTTACAGAAGAACCTATTATTAATCCGGTTTTTGTTTTTAAAAGCTGAATAAATTAAGATTGTTATTACCTACTAATGTGGTGGAAATCGATTTATTTGAAATCCGTTCAAAAGTGATGCTTTTTCGACATTCAATCGGGAGGTTTCAATTTATTTTTTTACAAATTACTCGCCTTGTGTTTACTAATTTTCAAATACAGCAATATTTACTTATTAACTTTAAAAAAAATTTTACTTCCGTATTCAGGAAAAAAATCACAACAATGAAAACCATATATAAATTACTGTTAAGTATTTTTAAGGTATATGTGGGTATATACTAATGGTTCCTTGAATGAAAAGATCCGACAAACAACTGTAGTATTATTTGTTCTGACTCCAAGTTAATTAATTACAAAAGGTGATATACATAACCGTACGTAACCGTACCGGCCGAATATACCTACTGGCGTCGCAACTCACTGCACACCGCCTTAGCCACATAGTCCTCATTCTACTGAATAAGCATATTTGTGTAGTTACAGCACTGTTTGAAAAGTAACATATGCTCATGACTATTTCTAAATTTTAATTATTTATGTCTTGAAAAGGACTTAACATATAAGTTTCAAGCCTATAGCTTCCAAAATAACAAAATTCCCATTCACACTTAAAATTCCCATTTCACCCTCCTTGGGGATAATTTCCGGAATAAAAACTATATTATATCCTTTTCGAGGTTTCAAACTATCTCAATTCAGAACCAAAATGTCAGCTTTAAAGAAAAAAAAATATTCAAATGTTTATTTAGCCCCTATCAGTTCACTTCCGACCCCCATTTTACCCTGGTAGGAATATCCTTTGTCCTTTCCGATGTCTCAAACTAACTGAAAACCAAATTTCTGCAAAATCAGTTCAGTGGTTTAAGCGTGAAATGGTAACAAACAGACATACAGGGTTTTGTTTATTGAAAAATTATTAGACGTTTGTCTTTTATCTCACCTGATGGAAAGTGACGATGAAGACGAAGGCGTTACACGTCTATCCACGAGATATCTATTTACTCGACGCTTGAAACAACTGGGACTATAGTTTTCTGGAAAAACAGACGCAGGCAGTTCATTACACACCTTGGCGACCCGCACCATATAGGAACTATAGATGCGTTTGGTTCGACTTCTTGGGATATCTACTATAAAGGGATGGAAGGCCTGTCTGCGACTTGCAGTCCGATGTAAGAAGGGTGTGGGTTCGACCTGATAAAAAGAACATTCGCGCACTCTCCAAAATGTAATCTGTAGAAGACTGCTTAGCTGGCAACTTTCCGACGATGGTCGAGGCTTTGCAGATTTTTGGTGGTGGGGTCAAAGTTGTTTATAATAGTTCGGGCTCTTCGGTTAACTGCGTCCATCGCTTCAAGTTGGTACTTTGCAGAACCATCCCAAAGGTGGCTACAGTACTCCATACAAGATCGAACTTGAGCTGTGTACAAATCAAGTAGCTGTTCAGAACTGAAGTACCGCCAGACCTTCGAGATAATTCCCAACTTCTTTGAAGCAGTTTGAGCCATGGACACAATTTGATGCCCGAATTCAGTTGGGACGATTTAGTTATGCCCAGAAGCCCTAGGCAGTCGGTTGAGGGTACAGAAATATTTAAAAAAATATATAATATATTAATTTCATAAAACTTACATGAGACATTTTAATTAGGTATTTGGTAACGCGGCTTATATATTTATTAAATCAAAGTATGTACCATTGCTATCTATGCACTTTTGCCATCTCATAGGTAGTTCATTGATGCCTTTACTATGCATTTACAAAAATAATTCGACATGCGTCAAATCTGCCGGACAGCACCCAAATGGCTCTTTTCCTTACGGAGATCTTAGCAGTTTGGGTGCGAACCTCCCGCGCCTCACCCCACACCGTACTTCACGACGTCTAAACGCCTAAGGGGCTAAGGTTGCAGCTACCTACTGTATGTACTTAGATTGTGGTATTAGTATGGATTAAAGATTGTGATGAATATCTCGACTTAGGATGTTATGTTACGAAATTATCGAATTTATTCGTCTTTATTTGTCGTCTTTATTCGAATTTCAGTAAAGACTTTTATGGTAACTCATTTATGTGCACTTTATTTACACAGGATGATTCTTCGAGATGGGTCAGAACTGAAAAGTCAAAACTATAAGAGCTAGTGATATTAATTCTAAGAAACCATTTAATTAATTTTAGTGTTATAAAAAACTCAAAGATTTCCAAAAAAACCTTGTACCCGGGCAGCGACTAGGAAAAAATATTTAAAAATAAATTGACTTTGTTCATTTCAGTAAATCTTAAAATGATAGCCATTTCATTGAATTCAATAATTCAATAATAATAATGTAGAAGTTTTAGGCTTGCACTTTGAGAATTAAAGATCTGTTTAAGGGTATCACAAAAACGTAGATACAAATTTAATAAATAAAATTTTAATTTAATAACATTAAAATATTTTATTAATTGAAATTTAATTAATGTAGAATCTAAAAAGTATAGCACAAAAAGGATGTTGAATTCTTCTTTCGATAAGTTTATTGAAAAGCCCATGAATGAAGGCACTGGTATTCTCAGAAACTCGTCACTCTTTTATTAGTTTAGAAAAATAGAAGTTGAGAAGGTTAAATGAAACATGAAGTGAACCAGTGAAAATATTTTATTACTTAAATTACGTCTAGAAATGATAGCTATGAAAGTATCGACAAACATAGTAAAAACATTAAATAATTCATAAGAAATTTTAAAGTTGGGAGTTTTAAATCGCCATCGTGGAAGAGACTTTTGCAGGCGAGCTGAAAGTTCTGAATTATATTATTTTATTTCGCTTTTTTGTGAAAGCCTCTTTGGCACAAAACATGTTTCACATCATGAGATATGTCATGGAATTAACTCTCTTTTAACTATCATTTCACACCAGAGGAACTCGTAACCAAATTTTCTTGTAACCGACTTTAAAAAGGAGGTGGTGGAGCTCTTTAAAATTAAATAGGAAAAGTATACTAATATTGTTATGTGTATTATGTGAAATATTGTTATGACCATCCAAAACAGGATAGGTAAATAAATATGGTCAAGGATGTCGAGAACTTGCCCTGAACGTAGACAACGGAACTCCTCAAAGCGAACAGCGTGTTCGTATAAACTCAATCATTTATGAGAAGGATTTCAAATGATTTTGGGCTCATGTGGTTTATTTTAATGATTCCAACACATAACATTTGGCGGTGAAGGTCTGATGATGACGCCAATAATCCCATGGTTCATTGGGTTTGTCTTATTTATTTATTTATTTATTGTTTCACAGAGCCAACAGCACTTAGGTCTAATTTACACTTGTTTGTATTTAATTGCTTAAACAGACCGCCAATAACAGGCTCACAATTTTTAAAAAGATCTTATACAGTAGAATACCTATGTGAACTATTTTACATTTTTGGACTGAGAACACTATAAACAAAAAACAAATGACAGAGAGAAACACAAAAAAGAAATTTGAGATAAATTAAACAAATGTATGTATATGAATTTACAAATAATAATAGCAGTACGCGAATATGCGTATTTGTGTGTGTGTTTGTGTGTGTGTGTGTGTGTTTGTGTGTGTGTGTGTGAAAAATTATATATATGTATGTTAGGTTTACGTTCAAGTATTACACCGGAAATAGTTTCGGATGTCACTTTTGATCTGCATAGAGTTCAGCAAAAACAGAATTTTTGTCTTGATAAGTACAATATATTACACATAATAACGAGCTTCAGATAATGAAATCAAGAGGTGAATGTGGAATTGTTCAAGAGCTGATAGTAAATTCGTATGTCTGAGTTTCTAAGTTTATTTCGGTAATTGAAGGAGCATCTTTATTAGGTACGTCTCACGTAAAAGTGCGAAAGAAAATAATTTTATAAAAACAGAGATTCAAAATACAAGTTACATAATAAATTACTTTTCATACGAAAGAAGTTGAATTAAGTAGGTACATACGCCAAATACTTCTTATTGAGGTCGGTGCCAGCAGCATATTTGGGTAAAAAGAAAGCATAAAATAGAAAGAAAACGTCAAATGCCGTTGTAAAGGCGTTTCCAAGTCGTAACGTAATATTTTGTCTAAACTATTATTAAAAGAAGCAAAGTTGTTTTTTTTACAGTAAACTCCGATACTACTTAATCAATTTTAATCATTTATTTATCGTAAAAGAGTGACGTAATTCAGAAGTAAAATATTTAACTTAGCAGAAATTCCCAAGCAGTTAGAATTGCGTGTGCAACTGCGATGTAGTAATAATTCAAATATATTTATGGGGTTGCATTAGAAATACGCATCCCGAATTAAGCGGTGGGGGGCGGAGGGGGGGTAGGTAGTGAGAAGTCTACCCGCACCACTCCCCTAGTGTGGAAATGAGTAGTTTTTTTTAATGATTTTTTAAAATCTCGCCTAAAACCCTTAACATGGGACTAAAGGGGGTAGGTTAGTAGTAACTATACATGTGAAAGGGTTGAAATGAAACTGAATTCCATACTGGCGCTTCGCCGGGTGCTGCCGCACCACGCTCGCTTCGCTCGTTCGGCTCGCGCATATTTTCATCACACACAAAACCTAACCTAACCCAACCAATGAGACTTTTTTTTGACATACTTTTGGCTTGTTTAAAACATACTGTTAACAACACTAACATAATCTAATAATTTAGGCTATGGTCCCCCCTTTCAAATGCCACCCCTCTAAAGTTTCGTATAACGGAACGACATTTTACATACGAACAGATACGAATTAGCCACATAATTTTTTTTAGATTACGATGATGTAACGGAATGTACTTTCTGCCATTCCTTTTGTCAAACCTGTCAAATTCGGCATGCGTCACGCGCGTCATTTTGATAGATTTGACATAAAAGAAATGGCAAAAAGTACGTTCCGTTACATCATTGTACTAGTTAAAAAAAATTATATATTTTTACATATCATTATAATAAATACCTTCACTTCGTATTTCATAATAATAAACCTTCAATTTACTTTGAAAAAGTTCGTACACGTTGTAACGACCACCCCCCATCTCAACATCATATAATGTAATATAAGGGAATGTCATAAATATAAACTTGAAATAAATACATAAACATAATATAAAACCTAGCACATAACTGTCAAAATTTATTCTAATACTTTATATATAAAACCTTCAGCTAATAGAATGAGCAATTATAATTGGCAGGATATAAAATATAATCAATAAAAATACAATATTTATTTGGCGTGATCTTTAAAGGTTGGGTAAGACTCTACGCTGTGTTGTATAGTAACCAAGTTCTTTTCCGAGGTATGTGACAAAGATAAGAAACAAAGAATGTACCTAAGAATGAAAGTAAATGCTATTGTAATAAAAATATAAAATATATAATAAGTACATATAATATAATATATAATAAAAGATATATAAGGTAATAAGGGACTGTTTAAATAGGTTTGATGAATTAAAATATATTGGGAATTTATAAAAAATGGGGTGTGGGCCCCTAACCTCGCCCTATTCATGTGAGAGACATCCTTTCATTTTTTGATTTTCTCTCTCCAGGATTCACTAATCCAACACCCGAGTGTTAGTAATGCATAATAATACTTTGTAAGAAGATAAAATTTATAAGAATTTGTGAAGTATGGAATATGGTGAGATTGTGAGAATAAATAAAACTAACAACAAATTCCACGATCCTGATTAAAGTTGATTATCTCACAAAACACAAATTTTGTGTATACTTTATTTTAGACTGAGTAGTGTAATCTCCAAGTTGGATCATTTTCCACAGATCTCACTCATTACACAGAAGGGTAACTGTAATATCCATTTCATGATAATTCTTATTCATTCAGCCAAGAATTTCTAGATCCATCTTTCTAGCCGAGCCTGATGAGCCGGAACTCGTCCTTGTCGCAACAACAGATAGTCAGAACATTGAAAATGAAACCAGAAACTCCAATAACTGTTTAGTATTATGTTCGTTAATAATTCATGAAATGAATATATAAATGAAGAAGAGAAATAAATAGATTTATAATTCATTCTATGACATTTGTTAATTGTTTAGCCAAGAAGCGCCAGAACCAACTTTCTCACTGAGGCTGATGCACCGGAATGTCATCCTGTCGTAATACCAGAAGCTCAGATCATTGAAATTGATTACAAGGAACTTCAACCACTGCTTGGTCTTATGCCAGATAACCAGTCACAAAATGAACATAAAAGTAAGAAGAAATTTGTTGAATTGTTTGAATTTGTCAATTATTTAGTCAAGAAGTTCCAGAACCAACTTTCTCACTGAGGCTGATGCACCGGAATGTCATCCTGTCGTAACACCAGAAACCCAGATTATTGAAAATGGTTACAAGAGACTTCACGACTGAGTGGTTGTGAGCCAATTGACATACCTAAAGATAAAGAAAGAAAATAAAGAGATAGATATCCTAACTTATCACCTCTGCAAACTTCACCAAGTTGGAGATTATCACATTCAGTGTACAAATGTATGTTAAATAAATTATTTTGATTCAATCAAATAACCTTTTAGAATATCTGACCATTGCGATCCATAAATACATTATATTTAGGCAAATATAAAGCACATCACAAATAACAGCATTTTTAGTGTGTATGTATTGTGTTCTGTGTGTGTGTGGTTAAAATCAAGACATGAAATGTAAGTATATATATATATATACACTTGGCGTCACAAAAATCGCACCTTTATGTTTTTTTCAGTAAAGTGCTCCTAGAATCTGGCCCATAAATACCACGCGTGAAAAAGAAATATCATTGTAAAGTGCACTTCAATACCTTTACATTCATTACCTGTATCATTAAAAAATCAATTACCATTTCTAACCAGGGACCAATCAATAAGATATTGGAAAAAACGCTCACTTAAGGAGCGCTAGTTGGGCTACCTTAAAAGGGTATAAAATGTTATGTCCAGGTAAGAAATGACCACCGTCCGGTGTCTCTTATATTAGGACCCCAGAACGACCCTCCTGCTCCGAAAACCTATACCAATTGGGAAGGTTTCAAACACACCCTGTCTTCGGCTTTTGAAGCCCCAGACTGCCCACTCGCGATTTCATCCGACTATCTCGATAGCACGGATAAAATCGACTCGATAGTCGATACTCTCACTACCGCCATCAACTCGGCCATCAGTGAGAATCTAAAGGTTGCTAAGCACGGCAAGCCCAAGCTTCCCTTGGACATTAGCAACCTAATTAAAGCTAAAAACGCCGCTCTCCGCAGAGCCAGAAAATACCCCATACCCGCCTACAGGCAAATCGCTAATCAGCTTCAACGCAAAGTCAAACGTACCGTCGCGGAATACAGAGACGTTCAAAGGAACGATCTTATGATTAATATTTCCCCGTCCCACACGGCGTACTATAGGATGGCGAGAGCCCTCCGACTAGACGCCCGTACTTACACCCCTCCGTTATCTCGTCCCGATGGCACTACCGCCTTCGAGGATGACGAAAAAGCTGAATGCTTCGCCGATAGCATTGCTTCACAATGCTCCCCGAGTACCCAACCCACAGATCCAGCTCACATCCAGGCGGTGGAAGACGAAGTCGATTGCAAAGACTCCCGTCCAGTCACCGCTGACCCCATTACAGTTTCTAACGATGAAATCCTACTCATCATTAGGAAACAGGAATCCAAGAAGGCCCCGGGTGCGGATGGAATTTCCAACCAAGCACTTAAGCAGCTGCCTCGTCAGGTGCTTACCTTACTCGCGATTATCTTCAATGCTTGCTTTGACCTAAGCTACTTTCCAAAAGCTTGGAAAGAAGCTATAGTCATAGGCATTCCCAAGCCGGGCAAACCTTTGAATAACCCGGCTAATCACAGACCCATCAGTCTACTCAAGGCAATGGCCAAACTTCTCGAAAGAGTCATACTCGCTCGAATGAAGGACCACCTGTTCCCAGCGGACGGTGACCCCCTTATTATCCCCCATCAATTCGGCTTTCGAGCCAAACACTCGTGCCCTCAGCAAGTCCATCGAATCGTCGAGTACATACTCGACGGCTTCTACCCCAGACGACTGAAAACAGTCGCGGTCTTCTTTGACGTAGCCAAGGCTTTTGACAAAGTCTGGCACGCAGGGCTCATTTACAAGCTTCACAACACAGGCTTGCCCGACCGTCTAGTCAAACTAGTCGGCTCCTACCTTAAAGATCGCACCTTTCGCTTCAAACACGAAGGTACGCTCTCCACCCCCCGCCCCCTCAAGGCGGGCGTCCCTCAGGGCTCGGTACTCGCCCCGTTACTATACACAATATACACCAATGACATACCTATTCCGTCTAAAGGTGTTCAACTCTCCCTCTTTGCCGACGACACTGCCCTATACGTCAAGGGCGTGCAAGTCGACACACTCATCACCAAGCTCCAGAAGGCCGTAAATGACCTCGGAGCCTGGTTTAAAAAATGGCGTATCGATGTAAATCCAGAGAAGAGCTCTGCGATGCGCTTCGATCACAAACGCCGTCGTCCCTACGACCCCCACATCCGAATGCTAGGTACGCCCATCCCATGGGCACTCACCACCAAGTACCTAGGCGTAACGCTCGATCGTACGCTTTCATTCCGACCTCACATTCAACGAGTTACCAAACTCGCCCGTATGTACATGGGTCGACTTAACAGTATGTTAGGCCGGCACAGTAAAATGTCTCTTAGGAACAAGCGAACGCTTTTTAAGGTTTGCGTGAGACCAGTCATGACGTACGCCGCCCCAATATTTGCACATGCTAAACCCTCCGATATGTATAAACTACAGGTAGTTCAGAATCTCTTCTGCCGCCGGGCCACGGATGCTCCGTGGTACGTGCGAAACGCAGACTTGCACAGAGATCTCGAACTGCCTACTATACAACAACACCTTAGGACGCTCTCCACCGCTTATTTTAAGCGATCCGAAGAGCACCCTAACCCCCTTATACGCGAGACAGTAGCTTATACTGCTCCGTCCATGCCGTCGAGGTACAAAGTCCGTAGACCGAGAAATGCACTCTCGGATCCCCCCGATCAACTTTCGGCTAATCTGGACCAGCTTAAGGCTGCCCAGGCCGTTTAATCAACAATATATAAATGTCATTTGCACCTTAAGTGATTAAGTATTCTCAGCGGGTGACCCGCTAGCGGGTCCCTGCTTGCGCGCCCACCTCCCAACCCGGGTGTCGCTCCGATGAAGGCTGACAGCATTCCCATGCTACAGCCATTTGGGTGGTTTTTAGTGGGTAGGTGCCACTTTGGTGAGTCCCACATAACCCCGCAGACGGCTGCGGAGGTATTCATGACGAATCTTCCACCTCCGTCCCGAGAGAGGGTGCTTCGGCAGCAAAAAAAAAAAAAAAAATTAGAAATGGGCAGTCGCTACTCAGACTTTAGAGTGAACACATGGAACAACATACGCAAAAGAACTGTACCTGAAGATGGATACAACCCCTGAAGAAGCCGCTCAAATCGTTGCTCTATTGCAAACAGGCCTGCGACAGGTTGACGTTGCTCGACAGTTGAACCTTAGCCGATTTGCAGTACGACGAGTATACCAACGGTTCCGTGAGACTAGTGGCTATACCCAAAGACGTGGATCCGGAAGAAAACGTTGTACATCAGAAAGAGACGACCATTTCATTGTGTCTACGTCGTTGCGCCACCGCTTCAGCAATGCTGTTGAGGTGCAACAAGAGCTCCGGTCAGCTCGTAGAACGTCTGTGAGTGTCTCTACGATTAGAAGAAGATTACAGCGAAGAGAGCGGTTACAATTTGCTCAGGAGCATGTCAACTGGACGCTTGACCAGTGGAGGGCCGTTCTCTTTACCGATGAGACACGAGTATGTCTTTTCTGCAACGATAGACGCAGAATGGTATAGCGAAGAAGAGGGGAACGTTTTACCCAAGCGTGTATAGAGGAATCCGTCGAATACGGAGGTGGTTCCTGTATGTTCTGGGGTGGCATATCCGTTGAAGGAAAAACGGAACTTGTGTGCGTCTCTTGAACTGGCGGTGGTCGCGACCACCGCCAGTCCGCCGGTCGCTGAATGCTGGGCGGTACATAACAGAAATCTTACAAGACCATGTGGTCCCGTATGCCGGTTTTGTTGGCGATGGTTTCATGTTAATGCACGATAACGCCCGTTGCCACACTGCGTTTTCTGTGCGGGACTACTTGGAAGAGGTTGAGATTCCTGTTATGCAGTGGCCAGCACGAAGCCCAGACCTAAACCCGATCGAGCATCTCTGGGACGATGTAAAGAGACACGTACGAGCACGTGATCCTGCTCCCACCACTCTCCAAGAGCTTCAGGATGCCGTGAAGGAAGAATGGGAGAACATACCCCAAGAGAGAGTGGTGACCATCGTGAGGTCCATGAAGGATCGGATGGAAGCTGTCATCAAAGCAAGGGGAGGAAACACTAGATTTTAAGGACTGATTTGAGATTTTTTATGTTTTTTTAAATTTAGTTTTTGTAACTTTTATCCTTTTTAAGATTTTTTTATTAAAAGCTTTAAAACATAAACACATGTTTGTAATTTCTAATAGGCAATTAAATAACCTTTCCAATGATATCCTACAATCATACCCTTACTATAGACAAAGTTTGAGTAAAAGTATTTTAAAGTTGCTTTTTCGAAAGGTGCGATTTTTGTGACTAATATATAACTAATATAATATATAAAGAATAAAATGCACAACATTTTAATAAATAAATCAAGACCAAATTTAAATAAATATAATCTAAAAGTTAATCTCCCTATTAAGTTACCCTACCAATTTAAATAAAATAAACACTCACTAAAACTAGATTCACCACCAAACTCAATAATCTAAACTATTATGTAAATAATCTAAGATAAATTCGAAAATTAAACTTTTATCTACGAATTGGCAGAACTTTCCTAAAATCTAAATTCCCTATTAATTTACCCTACAATATAAATAAAATAAACACTCACCCAAAAACAGGACCCACCTTCAAACACAACACTGTATTCTACTTTAAATTAAAACTTTGACTATGTAGGTACAAACCGGCAGAACTTTTGGGTTACTTTCCCTTCCCGACAAATCAAAAAAAAATCGAATGTTCCCGAACCCGAAGCTGAAAATCCAGTGTCCCGCTCTTAGGCCTACTGCCCTATTTATAGCCAAACGAAAGAATTATTTTCTCACGGTGCACCACACGCACACAACGCACTTGCGACTATATACCCTATTACTAGCATTAGGTTTCAAATGATATCTCGATGCAAAGTATAATAAACTGTTATAAAAGTACCTTTGTGTTATGATCAATGTGTAGATGCGAAAGCATCCCTTACTTATTTTTCCTATAAATAATTACTACTAAAAGGATCGTATTTAAATAGGGAGAGAAACTCTACAGAATAAACATATAAATACAAAAACAGCCAAGACCCAAGAACAAACATCTGCGCTCACCACACAAATGCATGCCCCGGCAAGGCTCGAACCCGGGACCCCCGGCG
The DNA here is from genome assembly GCA_923062675.1 of Marasmarcha lunaedactyla. NCBI lineage: Eukaryota > Metazoa > Arthropoda > Insecta > Lepidoptera > Pterophoridae > Marasmarcha > Marasmarcha lunaedactyla. The sequence continues at coordinate 38,382,249 of OV281339.1, read as the reverse complement.
CAAGAGGCAAGGACACTCACCACTACACCACTCGTTAGACGTAATTTTATATCAATAAAATGTGTTAACGCCAGCTAACTGCTAACCACGTAGGTGTCCACCTAACGTTATTCATAGACATTGTTTGGGTGCTACAACTTTGCTATCTTTATTTTACAGGCGTATGATTCATTCAATTATTTGCATTGTATACCTACCTTCTCATTCTATCTCTGGTCGTTATTCAACCACATTATTGTGAAACAATATTGTTATATAATTAAAATCAAGCCTGCAAGAAGTCAGAGTTTCATTTAGAGGCTCCATAGTCCCGTAAAGGATCAAAATGTATTAAGATCGCTTCCTTTTCGTTAACTAATTTTTACTTCTTTTATACATCTACAATTACGACTATCATTATGCACAAGTACGTAGTATGTCAACAGGTATCTTATAGTAACTATTGAAAATTAATATTGCCAAATCCTTATAGTAGGTATATTGAGTTCGAGTTTGTTCCGTCACAACGTTATTTACGAAAACCTTAGAAAGGAGATAAATGATTACAAAAGCTCATAAACACACTTGTTGCTCGAGAACGCCTCGCCTGACGTTTACGAGGGTCAAATTTAACCGAAACGCAAACTGGATTCTGTTTGCAAATGTAGCAACAACAGAGTTCTGCTCTAAGATATAACCTTTTTTTTTGCTCAGAATAATTTCACGTAAATGGGTATCTCCGTAGATGTTATATTTCATATTATAATGTAATTTTTCTTATTTGTAGGAACCATCAAGAACTCCTCCGTTCTACTGGATAACGACGAAATCATCTTTGTCAATCAGGTATTTATAGATCCTTTATTTATAAAATTGAGTTTGAATAGTTATTGCACATAAAAGAAACTATTTACACAACCATATACTTCGGCTCAGTTTAAACCGACGAAAGCGATCATTCTAACAATGACACTAAACACAAAACAAATGACTGACAAACCAAAAATGAACGGAAAACATTAACGTAATTTGCCGTACAAGATATTCAGCTAAAAACCTTCCAATTTAGATTTTGGAGGTAATCATGGAATATACCGGGAAAACTCTTCCTTTCAAATTGCTGCGGGCAAAAATATATTAAAAAAATAAATTTGCTTACTTTTGCTTACTTTGTTCTAACGGTTAATAAACGCTCCTTTTAGTCAATGAAACGTAACGTGCAGGTGGCTTACGTTTCTTAATAATATTCGTTTACATATTATGGCCATAAGCAAAAAAAAGCAAGTTCATGTTAAAATTGATTCGTATTAAAATTGTAATATGTTCACGGACGCAACATGCACTAAACACCCACTACACGCAAACATTTTAAACAATAAAGCTTTCATAAAAAAGACTACTTAATTTTATTTTTGCAGCGAGCTTACTTAGGAAATTAACATTTCGATTCAATAATAAAGTAGGGCAAATGGCTATGAAAAGTAGCAAATGAAAGTATGTGGAATTGAAAATGTTATAACTTCCGATGCTATGAATCAGTAAACAATTTTATTAATTGCACTGTCTTTGACTTTACGAAAGCTTTTTGACTTCTATGTAGTTAGTCTGTTATCAAAATTTACAGAAAAGCTTTTGTTCACAATTTGAGGATGCTTATGTGTAGGATCAAGTTGATCTTATTATAAATTTAAAGGTTTTTAGTATTCATAAGTAAAGGGTATTAAATTAATATAATTAAACTATTGTTATTTTGATTATTCATCAATCATACAAGGCTATTATTAGGTCCTTGCATATGAAATTGGCGTTGTGTCGTACTGGCTACTTTGATCTGTATTATATTTTTTTTTGATTAAGCATTCCAATTTAAAATTTAAACAGCTACTTACTCACGCATTTATGTTTCTAAAACCGTAATTCATTTGGTTTTTCTTCTTTTGGCTTTTTCTTTGCGTCACTTAGTTTACAAAATGGAAAATTCGAAATATCGGGTTATTTACGAGAGTGAGTTCCACCGTGAAACCAGTGCTGCAGAAACGGCTCGAAGTATTAATGCTGAGTATGGCGGTGGAAAGAAAACACAGAACGTTTTTGGTTCCAACGTTTTCGTTCTGGAAATTTCGACCTACCGGAGACCAAAAGTGATGAATGATTAAGAATTGAGACTATTGTGGAAGCGGATCCATGGCAAACCACGTTCGAGTTAGCTGTAGACTGCGGTGTTATTGACAAAACTGTTTTAATCCACTTGAAGAACATTGGGAAGGTGAAAAAGCTTGAGAGGTGGGTACCTCATGAATTAAGTGCAGCAAACCGACAAACGCGCGTCGACTGCTGCGTTACATTATTCAACCGGCACAATAACGAAAGGACTTTAAATCGAACCATTACCTGTGACGAAAAGTGGATCCTGTACGACAATCGGAAACGCTCATCGCAATGGCTAAACTTTGGCAAACCAGCCAAATCCTACTCCAAGCAAAAATTGACTCAAAAAAGTTACTTGTGAGCGTTTGGTGGACTAGTGCCGGTGTCGTTCACTAGAGCTTTCTTAAATCTGGCCAGACGATTACGGCAGATGTCTATTGTCAGCAAATGCAAACCATGATGGAAAAGCTAGCTGCAAAACAACCGAGGCTGGTCAATCGCGCTAGGCCACTGCTGCTTCAGAACAACACTATCTTTTATTTATTTCATTATTATCTTTTGTTATATTATTATGGATTATTTTTTTTTTTCGAAATTTGGATAATTTCTTGCAAGGGAAAAAATTCAACTCCTATGGGACGGTCCAAAGCGCCTTCAAAGATTTTATTGATTCCCGTCCGAATGGTTTTTTTTTGTAAAGGCATCAATGAACAACCTATGAAATGGTAAAAGTGCATAAATAGCAATGGTACATACTTTGATAAAATAAATATATTATAGATATTAAAAAAAATTGACTTTATGTTCCTCCCTTACAAAACGCCTATTTCATACGTAATGACCTGATACATTAAATAACCAAAAGTCATTGCTGAAACAGAGGCACTTGTCGCAGTCATGCAACTATTCCTTTTCAATCGAGGATCAAAGTATCATCCGATCTGAAGAATGACTAGTACGCTACTAGGCTACGATTCGTAGGATAAACTACTGTAGTTTGTTTTAGGTGTGAATTTTCATAGCTCTGAATTAGCTGGCACTAGGGTAAATATTCTTTATGTCTCAGTTCAATATAAATAAAAAGTGATGGAGGGACATTTTAACTAACTTACCGGCTAGCTCAGATCTGCGCAAGTGGGGCTAATCTAAAAATGCCTATTCTCATATCTTTTCACAGCGATTCGAATGGATCGTAACCAAGCCGATCTCCCCTGGCGAGGTATTCACCCTGGAGCTGCTGTCTCGAGGCCGCTGGGGGCCACCGCGCGTGGTAGGGGTCTACCGCCTGGGCCTTCAGATCCTCGTGTCGGATGGCCAGCTCTCCGTCACTGACACACTCGTAGACGACAGGAACCGCGCTGTGCCGGTCAGTGCTTGAGTAGCCTCCATATGACCTTGTAGTATTTTGTACCTATGTTCCCTATGCGCAACCTTAGACATTGATGGTTTTCGGGTACCCAATTAAAAGTGCAAAATCAAAAAGGTATTATCACTCAAAATGGATATTAATACAAGGTTGCTTAAGATAATACAGCGCCTCTCAGTTGAAGCTGCGTAAATAATCGAAATCAACGGTCCGTGGTACTGGCTGTAATGTAATAGTGCATGATTCAAATTAAAATATTTTTAAATATTTTTTTCTTAAATTTTATACTAGACGTATCGTTAATTTATTTCTATGCTAACGTCTAAAGGCCTTTGTACTTTAGATCCGTAGCTCCCATAGTATCGGAGTATCAGAGACTTTACAGATCGGAAAATTAATTTCAACATATATCAGAATCTGTATTTAAATAAAAATAATTAACATTTGTATCAATTGAAAAGGATTATCTCGATATAATTTAAAGATACAGTTACAGGGCTTGTGCTTGGGGTAAAATACTTCACAAATAATAAATGGATATTTACTTGAATTAACTTTAATACAATAAATATTTATTATAGTCAAATATATTTATTTCTCAACATTAACAATTACTTGTTCTTATTTACCGCCAATAAATCATGAGTCTACCACCAGTTCGGAAAAACCCTCGTGAAGAAGAACTGGCAAGGGCAAGGCGTTGGGGCCCCACCACACAAGGATCTCGAGCTGCCCACCATTGCCGCATTCATGAAGGTGGCGTCTAAACGCCACTTCGACAATGCTCCCCACCATCTCAACCCGCTGGTCAATAAGTCAGCTGACTTCATAGCCAACCCAGACGCGGCGTCGTTATAGGTGTCCGCGTAACGTCTTAACAGATCCCGACAATGATATTACAGCAAGGAACCTTGGTGTTCCAGTAAGAAAAAGGGCAACACGGCATTCGAATCGCCTAACCCACTGCTGGGCCAGGCTAACGCGTCAGACGCATTCCTACTGAGTTTCTTGCTGGTTCTTTGGCAGTAGACGACCCTACCGAACCAGTGGTAGTTTCAATATCTAACGTCCTAAGCCGAGGTCCGTGCCCTCTCGGGTGCCCTTAGGCATGTCGTATGTAGGAGTAGTTTAAGTTCCGGCTAAGCGCCGTCAGCTTATCTACTATTTGTTAGATTAGTAAACAAAGAATGTTTATAATGTTTTTCATGTTGAAAATCGTTTAAACTAAAAAAATATTGTAAATTTCACCCCAAAACTAAGCGCACATAATATTCTATAAGTTTTCTCGATTCATTGTAATTAGTAAAACGCTGTTTAACCAGATTTTATCGCATTTAATGATATTTTTATATTTTAATTCAACGTTTCGGTATGGAGATGGATAAAACAGATGGAGATGATTGATGTCGTCAGTAATTCACAACTGTCAAGACGCCTGTTAGACGACATCTTAGACGCATCTTAGTCTCTCGCGACCACGGTGTCCGTGAAGATAGCTGTCGATAAAAATGCAAAAAAAATTAACTAACGCGATAAAATCCAGCTAAAAATGTGTTTAATTTAACCAAAACTAGATTTGGCATTTATTAATTTGAAAGTGGTAGACTCATGCAAATAATTTAGGCACATACACCTGTGGGCAATACGTCAAGATCGGTTTTAGTAGGTACTACTTTTCTATGTCATTACCTATTATAGAGACAAAAAATTGTTTGTAGAATTGAGTTTCACTAATCAACCTCAAACTGAACATAGATGGTAAATTATTTAGAAATATTAAGGCTATGTGCTATTCCGTAATTCCCACTAGATAAGGTAATGCGCCTTTCGAAAAGTCAGGCTTCCTATTCAAGAATAAAATCGTGGAAAATATCATCCTTCGTTAACAAATATTGTTTAACCATTGAGTAGTCGATTGACGAAATCTATTCAATTATAAATTACACATGGGCAAATTAAATTAAAACCCATTAGAACCGTCTGTTACTAATAATTAAGGATTCCAATCTGGTAGTGAATAATTGAGGGATAACTACGCAAATTTAGGTTACTCGTGTTGCACTGATTGCTTCCGTATCTACGGGTTATAATTCGTTTTAAGGCTGTCTAGTTCAAGTTGTTTGAAGGTGTACTAAAGTTCTTGTATTAGTACTAAATAATATATGTAGAATTAATGAAAATAATAAGTTTTAAGTTAGTTTCACACATTGTTCCCAAGTTACGTACAGATTTACGGTAACACAGATAAAAACCTCTACTGATGCAGGTTCTATGTTCTTGTTCCTTATGTCACGTTGACTACTAAGTTTCATTACAATCTTTAAGTTTTCACGATATTTAATAAGTACTGAGAAACAGATGAGGAAGATTGAATAGTTTCATAACTGTCAAGTGGACGCCTCTTAGTCATTTGTGACCATCGAGTAAAAATGTATAGATATGATTTAAAAAAAAACACGGTTACAAGTGTTTTATTAAACAATGAGCTTCATTCTGAGTCTTAACTCCTGATCACGCACGGGGCTAGATTTTACATTAATAAAATAATAGCTTAGTATAGTCCTAAAAGAGTGGCATGTGTTTGTAGAAAAATCGACATATTAAAATAGTGAAAATATATTGTTATAATTAGTGTCGTTTAAAATTATACTTGTATTGCATGTTGCCGTTTGCGTGTGACAGGATCGTGTACACTTTTTAACATTACCCCCCCCCCCCCCCACTACTCCCGGAGCCGCAAGCAAGGAAATAAAACACCGTTCAATACGCCAGTTATTGTACTTGCGTTCTGCGATAACTCTGAGTTTTTGTGTTCGCTTGTAATCAATACTTTGATTATTCTAGGTACTATTTACCTGGTAACTCTAATCGAGCTCAGTTTACTCCTGCGTTTTCTAAGAATAATGTGAACCCTAAACTTGTTCAGCTTTGGAATTTACGAAAATTTGACGGTCTCTTGGAGAGCGAGATAATACAAGTTTGAACAATTTTTTTGTTGTACCTAAACCTTCACTCTAAGTAGGTACCTTGTGCGTCTAACTAAACTTCATATCTTAATTATATATAATAAGAGTTAATACAAAAATTTGGTTTGGTTACATGCAATGAAAACGAAGTAAAAAGTACAATTATACTAAGATCTAAAATTATCTAATACTTAATTTTGATCTCCCTACAACTAAGAATAGGAGCCTACCCAGCAATTAACCCACAATGATTTTTAGTCAACATCTTTAAAAAGTTTTCCCATATAGTCTAAGAGTATATATGGCCGAGAAAGATCGGTCAAGAGTAAAGCGGGAGCGAGTAATTTTCTCGCGTAGAATAAATTATAAACGGTATACTTCTCCGCTTTTCTCTCGTACTGCTACCCCGTCCGGCGTTAATTATGTCCTGCACCGCATAGCTCTTTCCTTTACCTCAGCCTTAACTCACTTTGTGAATTTTAGAAACTAACAAATTTTAGCTTTCTAATTCTCAAATAATGTACTAATGACTTAATATCGAGTAAGAGTTCATAAAACGTACATAATGGTATTACGCCATATTGTTGAAAATATAGTAAACTAGACCTCCTCCATATTTAATGTTGTTTTGGGTAATAAGTGGAATAATTTAGCTAAGTGCGTCGTTCCGCGGGTAGACCTACAAAGACATTAAAAATGAACGCTAGGAGCCCACGATAGAATTAACTGGCGAGATCAAAGGACGCCGCTCGTTTGCAAGTTGCCGCGAGAAACTCATTCAAAAACTGCTGAAGAGCCGTTAAAACTTGTTGAAACATTACTTTAACTGACGTTCATGTTTTTAGTATACAGTTAGAGCAACAAAAATATTTTTTATTGGAATTCCTGCCTTTTTTATAATAAAAAACCCAGAAAGATTTAGTAAAATACATTTTGAAGCTGACGTAGTTCACCATAATAATCAATCTCGTATAGTTATAGTATTACTCGAATAAATATTTAAAAGTTTTGTTTGAACGCAAGCAAGGAAAATGCGATGACGATATTTTAGACAGCTCTGCTACTCGTACTGGAGAAGTGCGCAGATAAACTGTCACCTTTTATACTATCGTCATGGTCTGGCACCCGAGGCTTCTGACTGAACTTATGAATGATATCAAGAAGTTTAAGAGAACGTCGGAGGTAAAATTATCCAAACTATAAAAGTCGTTATAAATTATTATCTGCGCTCTGCAACCCGCCGCCTGGACATAAGCGCACCCTAATCTAGGAAAAATATTGGATCATGGCTGTATTAATCAATATGGTACGATTAATATTGTGTATACGATTGTAACATGGCCCTAACTATCAATAATCGCTGACGCTTTAAGGTCTGAGGTAAAGGGTAGAATTTTCTTTGCATTCGCGGTGTTCTATGATATTCAGAACAGTATTCTATAAGATAGAACACCTCAGACTGACCAGACCTCAGCTTATAGACCAAGAAACAAAAGTGACGAATAATATGGCTAGGACTTCAGAATTCGTATTTGGCGATACAATCCCAGATGATATCGAAACCATGCCAAATTAAAAAAAGAAAATAGTAACAGCGTGGGTCAACAAATATAATTACATGGGAATTAATTAAGGCAGGCATTAAGCCACACAATAACAAAACCAATCGTATACGTTTTTCAAGGATGGTAAATATCACTACGTGTTCACTTCACTTGATTCGATAGGAGATAACAAAAGTTGTGTTTATGCTTCGAATATCATATGACTTTTGTTTCAAGAGAATCGATAGGAGACGATAGGAGATAACAAAAGTTGTGTTTATGCTTCGAATATCATATGACTTTTGTTTCAAAGAACAAACGAAACGGTTAATTATAAAAGTTGAGGAAAGAGGTAAAAGTATGTACGGTAACTTTGTTTAATGCCAATTATCACATGAGATTCGCTGAAATATGTTTGAATATATTACCCTTTTCGATATGAGGAAAACGTATTTTCATAAGAATGTTCATTCTGGCAATCAACAACAGGATCTCAGCAAAAGAAAGCCAAAAAATGTGAGGAACAATTTCTGTCATAAGAAAACAAAGTCTTCATCTGGACGTCGATGCGTCTTAGACGTGCCGACGCCGCCGGCCCTTGTAACTCTGGCTAACCGGAGTTACAAAGTCTTCATCTGGACGTCGATGCGTCTTAGACGTGCCGACGCCGCCGGCCCTTGTAACTCTGGCTAACCGGAGTTACAAAGTCTTCATCTGGACGTCGATGCGTCTTAGACGTGCCGACGCCGCCGGCCCTTGTAACTCTGGCTAACCGGAGTTACAAAGTCTTCATCTGGACGTCGATGCGTCTTAGACGTGCCGACGCCGCCGGCCCTTGTAACTCTGGCTAACCGGAGTTACAAAGTCTTCATCTGGACGTCGATGCGTCTTAGACGTGCCGACGCCGCCGGCCCTTGTAACTCTGGCTAACCGGAGTTACAAAGTCTTCATCTGGACGTCGATGCGTCTTAGACGTGCCGACGCCGCCGGCCCTTGTAACTCTGGCTAACCGGAGTTACAAAGTCTTCATCTGGACGTCGATGCGTCTTAGACGTGCCGACGCCGCCGGCCCTTGTAACTCTGGCTAACCGGAGTTACAAAGTCTTCATCTGGACGTCGATGCGTCTTAGACGTGCCGACGCCGCCGGCCCTTGTAACTCTGGGTAACCGGAGTACCTCACCATGTAAACTAGTCTTGTGAAAATCATTATCTAACTTCAGTGCTCGAAATCCATACAAATTCTTATTACGTTTTCATTAAATAAGTGTTTCGAATTAAACTGAATATCTATCTATACAAATAATAACCTAATTAGTTTTTGTCAAATGAGAATGGATGGGCAAATTTTAAACTATCATTCATAGCGAAAAATGCTGGAAGGAGTAAAAAGCCCAATTTTGATAAAACCTAAAACGACATACTCCTGAGCCAGGAATCGCACCCGAACATTTCGGGGGAAAAAACACATACTGTGTTATTATACTATTCAACAGTGTTGTTAATATGGATCAAATTGTGGAAACTAAAGACATATGGCAAACTTACAGAAAATGAAATTTTATCAAAAACCATTTTATCCATACATTACCTTTTTTAATTGAACTCTGAGCCCCTAACTGCTACAAATTTTTATTTAACTCATACCTAATGAAAAAATGAGACTATTTTCCGTATTCACAATAAGATCCTTCTCAGGCTGTATAAGTTAGACTCAGAATGAAATACAAGATGTATGAATAACAAACGTTTTTGGAAGAATTCATCGTTTTCAAAATAATTAGCAACATTATCGCACGGTAGAATAAAACAGCATGTGTTTTTATTTCGAAAATTCCGGAATCGATTTCTGGCTATTTATTTTTCAAAAATCCAATGAAGCAGTTTAGGTTTTATTAAATTATAGGTATACATTTTAATAAACTAACAAAATTAAGGAATAATTATTTGTCTTTAAATAACATTGAGTCCTTTCCAGCTTGCTTATTAAGTTAGCCTCTCTTCGTTTTCAAAATAGAATATAGTAAGAAATCAAAACTTTTTACTGTAAAGGATTTTAACTGAGTCATAAATCATTGCAAGCTTCCGCCTACTCTCACGAACAGAACAAAGCATGTCTTTAGTTAGTCAACAGAAACATGTACATTATTTTCCTGAAGCTTTTATGTGGCATACTCATTAGCTTTTGCCACGGCATTCCAGCCAAAGTACTCCCTGTATTTCAATGTGTGTACGCGTGTTGGCGTAACACGCGTACACACATACATTGAATACATGCACGCTGATGCAACTACGTGATTCCCGTTCTGAAAATACAAAACACCACAATCAGACTGGGATGTACTATAAGTCAGACTGTGTTTGTTTTATTTATTATGAATATCAGCTCGATGATAAATGGACTTAATAATTCCAATAGGAATTGAGAATAGACGGCCGAGTAGCGTAGTGGTCAGTAGCCCTGTCTCATACGCCGGAGGTCCCAGGTTCGAGTCCTGGCTGGGGCATTCATTTGTGTGATGAACACAGATGTTTGTTCTCGGGTCATGGTTGTTGATATTTATTTTATTTTTTATTTTTTATTTTATTTTTATTTTATTTTTTTCCCCCCCCCCAGTTCGCTGTATGGTCATCCATAACACAAGCTCTGCTTACTTTGGGGCCATACAGTAGGTGTGTTGGTCGGGGGAAAAAAAAAAAAAAATAATAGGAATCCAAACATTGGTTTTTTTTAAAACTAATAATGACCATAGAAGACACCTGTGGTAATTTGTTCATTTTGATATGCTTCTGATTTGACCTTATTGTAAAGTTAAAATAGTTTGAACGTAATAGTTTAAAATATGTAGTAATAGTTAACAATTATTAATAATTAATAGTTTATAACATTTTCGGATAGTGCGGCAATAGCTGGAGGTACTATTTTGTACTATTTCGGGCTATCAAGACAGAAATTTTGAACGATCAAAACTTGCCTATTAAGTCATGGGGCTAGAATTAAAGAGACTGTCCTGAGTAAAAGCTCGTTATACATAATGTTATTAGTTAAGCCTTCGAGGTGGCATCGCTTTAAATGCCTACTACTAAGCCAAGTCTTCAGGGTTATATGGAGTATTTGCTGTAAGAGCAACAGGTGTAGAGAAAATGAATGCTAATGACGATACGGCCGCCCGCCGTTGCCGAACCTCATTATCGCCACCACCCCGCCGCGCCGCCAACATCTTTACTTTCCTCTTATGAATTCTTATGTTAGAAAAGAACAAAGGATTCCTAGTGTGTATATGTAAAAAATAGATTTGTTTATTCACGAAATATTGAAATAATTCGTCTCCAAAAAAGTAATCGGTTCAAAATTCTACAAGTATTTATGTTCGTATTCAGTAAGACAATTATCACAAGCTTGTAAAATTAATAATTTAATAAAACCCTGGTACTGGGACAATGATGCCAGTAGACAGTAAGTACTAGCAAAGCCATCCCGTGTTCGGCATGATTTTCCATTATTTGCTTTTTTTTTTCGAAATGGCCAGTTTATTTATGGCCCTATTAGTCTTTTAAATTTCACCGGACTTTTTAGCTTAGCGCTGAGGGCGCTTAGCCGGAACTTAAACTACTCCTACATACGATACGCCTAAGGGCACCCGAGAGGGCACAGACCTCGGCTTAGGACGTCGTATATTAAAACTACCACTGGTTCGGAATCATGATTTTCCATTCGTTACGCGCCGGTGCCACATAATTTATTTACTTTCGGTTAAGCGCCGCGCAATTTGTTACCCAATGCAAATACCTGCAAATGGTTCAACAAAAAGATCGCACTTGAGTGTGAAATAATGAGTTTTCGACTTTGAGAATATTAATTAATTTAAAATTAACTACATTAACACTTGATAGTGGCAAGATCTGAATTTCAACAACCTCCCGCACTTCTTACTAATGATCATCTTTCAGGTATTTGTTGACATGGATATATTCTACAAGGAGCCGCGGATTTTTTTAGTAGAGGAGCAGCCTCATCAACACGAGCTGAGCTCTATCAAGGTAGTAACAACGGATCAAGTGCCAGCGGTGCACATGACTCGGCAGGCGTCGGCGTCCAGCTCACTTCAGGGCTCGGCGCTTAGCTCAGCGCGCGGCTGCGGCCTAGCGTCCACCTCAGGCTCCACGCAGGAGCCCCACTGCTCTGTCAACAGCTCCGCACCGCAATCCGACGATGAAATGCATGAGCTGGAGAACATTGAGCGCAACATCACGCGCCTCGAGCAGTCCATGCAGAATAAGGAAGTCAAAATCGAGGCAGGCGAGGAGTCCAGAGCTCGTAAGCTCAAGATTGCTGGGAAGCGTTTTTTACGGTAAATAATGGTTTTACACCTAGTTCTTCTACTAAACCACCTTTTGAACCTAATGCCGCATCAGGTAACGAACTTAAACTCTAAACAACTAAGTTAGAGTAGAACTTACTCTAAAGGAATCTATCTTAGCAAAGCTTATAAATTAAATTATTTTTACACTTCTACTACGCAGTCGTTCAACACTAAATATTCAATTTTCTTCTACAGACGTGGATTTTCTGTGGGCTCTGAAAAAGTGGTGACCATATCTGAAAACGAGCGCAAGCGGTACACCACCTTACGTAACGTGCGCAGCATCATCCGCATCGGGCGCGGGCGCTCGTGCGATCGCAGTGGCGATGAGGAGCAGGCGCTGCTGGAGCCCGGGCCCTCCTCCGAGCCTGAGCGTGCCATTTCGCAGACCTCCGTATCCTCCGACGAGCTGCTGGTCGACACCTGCTCCCCACCCGACACCCCAAAACTAAAAAAAAAGTAGGTTGCTCGTTTATTCACAAATCCGCAACCCGATAATTAACACAACCTATAATAACTCACATTAATAAAGTTAAAACATTGATAGCTTTTTAATCATATTAAATTTTCGATCAAGCATAAAATAGATTGGGCATGTCGCAGCGGATTATAATTTAATGTGAAGATATGCGAATACATTTGCGCTATTAGGCCTACTGCTTTTGTATGGGAGAATAATTTTCGCAGATCTTATTTTTGAAACATTTCAGAAAATTTTTTATCTTCTAGAAAGACTGTAGTGGACGCGGCAGGATCGATGGTACTGAAGGCGGCGGACTTCCAGGTTTGCGTGACGGTGATCGAGGCGCGCCAGCTGGCAGGCCTAAATATGGACCCCGTGGTCTGCGTACAGGTTGGCGACGTGCGCAAGTACACCAGCGTCAAGGAGAGCACCAACTGTCCCTATTATAACGAGGTAAGCAAGTCAGATGCCTCGTTTTATTTAGGCCAAGTGAGGTATTACGGCTTATTTTATAGTATTTTTTGTATATCATGAATTTTATGATGAAAAAGAGATATTAAAAGGAACATTAAGCGCGTAAAAGTATAGAATTTATACCAATGATAGTCGTATCATTGGTATAAACTGCGTTATAAATATAAATATTACACTATACAGGTACCTACAGACATAGAGGATGGCCGAAGACAATGTGTGGGAGAAGTGCTCAAAAAAAGATCCCCGTTTCTGCAATGTCTGCGAATAATTTTTCTATGTCAGAGCAAATAGAAGGCGCCGATAGAGAGAGATATAGAGAGAGATACGAATGCTGCCAATCATACACATAAAAGCTTAACTGCTTCACAGAATAAGCCGTCTGTCTCTATAATATTACTTTACAGCGCGTCCGGGTTTTGTCGAAGAAATTTAAAGTACTTACAAACCACCCTTAAAAACTTTTAATTGCTGCCTTCCATACACATAAAAGCTTCACAGCTATATAGAATTAGCTCTCCGTCTCTATAATATTACTTTACATCGCGTGTAGATTTTGTCAAAGAAATTGAGAGTACACACCGCCCTTGAAAACTTGAAATTATTTTTAAGGTTTACAGTGAAAAGGGGAAAGATTTTACAGCTATTTTCACAGTGGCTTAATACATATTAGTTGTTATAGTTATAAATATTAGTTTTTTTTTAATATAACACAGAATGGTTTCGTCTTTGCAATTATCCTACCTTGTAAAAACAAAATGTTACCGTAAAAACACAACAGTTTCTTGTTAGATTAAGATAATGAGTTACCCCGCGAGGCTACGTACCACAGTTCCGAACTAACGAGCTTCAAAATTAGCAGATTTTTTAAACATTAGCAACGTACCAAACTGGCACTGACCAAACGTCTGAAAAACAAATGTTTTTGAAAATAGTTTCGTGAACTAGTAGGTAAACAAAAACAAATTACAAAACATATTAATTAAACTAGCTTCGCTCAAATTATTGTTTGTTTAAAGATTATTAAATAGAAATAAAAATACTTGCAAATTTTTATTAAATTAAACTCGAAGAATTTATAGCAAATGTTCAGACCCTGGCTGGTCCGGGGTCTCGGTCAAGTGACCTAGTTTATGCACACTCAAATAATATCTTAATTTCTTACATAAGAGAGTTCAAATTCAAACTAACTCATCCAGAGTTTAAACTTAGGAACTTGAATTTTGGGTAAATGTTAATTTCTGAAGTTGAATTGAGATTAATTTTAATGAACTTAAAAGTAAAGAGGCTGTTCCAGGAACATAAAAGTTGATCGATACTAAAACATGTAAGCAAACTTTCACTTCATCACCAAGCTGTTTGTCTCTCTACACTTGAATATAAACCGATTTGTTTTTCTTGATTATGTTTTTCTGTATTATGGAACCAGAGAAATTAGTAAAGCTAAGTAAGTAAACTTCTAGTCCTATTCTATTCCAAAATTGAGTCATATAATATTAGGTCCTTACATACGAAATTGGCGTTTTGTCGTACTGGCCACTTTGATCTGTATTATCTCCTCTTTGGTTTAGAATTCCAATTTCAAATTTATACAGCTATTTACTCACGCATTTGTGTTTCGAAAAACATAATTCATTTGTTTTTCCCTCTTTTGGTTTTTTTGCGTCACTTAGTTTACACAATGGAAAACTTAAAATATCGCGTTATCAACGAGTCCGAGTTCCACCGTGGCAGCAGTGCTGCAGAAACGGTTCGAGTTGTGTATGGCGGCGGTGTCACAAAAGACAACACAGTGCCTTTTTAGGTACCAACGTTTTCGTTCTGGAAATGTCGACCTGCAGAACAAGCCTCGTGGACGGCTGGAGACCAAAGTTGATAATGAAGAATTGAAGGCTATTGTGGAAACGGATCCATCGCAAACCACGTCTGAGCTAGCTGTAGACTGCGGTGTTTTTATCTACTTGAGGCAAATTGGAAGGTGAAAAAGCTTGAGAGCTCATGAATTGAGTGCAGCAAACCGACAAACGCGCGTCGACTGCTGCGTTACATTACTGAACCGGCACAATAGTGAAAGGATTTTAAATCGAATTATTGCCTGTAATGATAAGTGGATCCTGTACGACAATCGGTAACGCTCATCGCAATGGTTAACCCCTGGCAAACCAGCCAAGTCCTGCCCCAAGCGAAAATTGAGTCAAAAATAGTTACTTGTGAGCGTTTGGTGGACTAGTGCCGGTGTCATTCACTACAGCTTTCTTAAATCTTGCCAAACGATTACGGCAGATGTCTTTTGTCAGCAAATGCAAACCATGATGGAAAAGCTAGCTGCTAAACAACCGAGGCAGGTCAATCGCTCTACGCCACTGCTGCTTCAAGACAACGCTAAATCACACACTGCACAAAAATCGGCTACCTTCTTCTTCTTAAGGAGCTTCAATTGGAATGTCTAAGACATCCACCGTACTCCCCGGACCAGGCTCCAACAGATAACCATCTTTTTTTTAAATTTAGATAACAAATTGCTAGGGAATAAAATTTAACAATGATGGGGCAGTCGTAGCTTCTTCAAAGATTTTATTGATTCCCGTCCCAATTATTTTGTTTTATTTTATTATTTTGTTAGTAGTTAATTCCCTATGAGATGGCAAAGTGCATAGATAGCAGTGGTAAATACTTTGATTAAATAAACACCTATATTACATGTTTTTTTTATTTACTGTATGTCCTCTCTTCCAAAATGCCAATTTCATATGTAATTCACCTTTACATTACAATTACCTATTATTAAAGGCGGCCATGTCCACTCAAAGTGAAAATTGACATTTGAATGAAGTTTTATCAGCCTGTATTCATATTTTCTATGCTAAAAACGAGTTTGAATCAAAGCTAGCTTTGTCCCTTTACACTTCAAATATAAAAATTCATAGCAAAGTCGGCACTGTACATAACTGTCAACATCAAAGATGGCTTCGTCTACAGCAACTAATCAGAGCAGCATTTAGTACGTGAAAACGATCACAGCACGGTGTGAGCACGGCGTCTCTCCAGTTTTTATCATGTTTTTGTTATTATTTAATGTTTTGACAGATTTATTTATGTAAAAACTTAATCACGGAGTGCCAGACTATACCTTGTGCATCAAGTAAACCCCGGAAACGTTGTGCACAGCCAGAAAAATGGAAACGAAATGTGGCCCAAAAAGCCAAGTAAGTACATTATACTTAAACGGTTTTGGTACTTTTTGCGTCTCTCATGTGGAGCGGAATTTTAACCCTCATATTTTTTTATATTTATTGTGTGTGTGTTTTTTGGACGGTAATTTTGCGGTCGGTATGAAAATAAAATTTTTACCTGCACTTTAACTGCAATTTTAAATAAAAAATATCAGCTACGCTAAATAGATAAAGCTGATACAAAAAGATAATCTTCAGATTTAGCTAAAGAACCTACTTGCCAGCACAGAAAAGGTATATACAATAGCCATAATTTGAGTATGCGTGATTTAATACATTTGCATGCAGTATTTTAGAAACACACTGACACAGAGACTCAGGTTGCAATTCTTTTTAAATTTGGTACTGCGACGATCCCGACACGAAAGCGGACATGAAAAAAAATATATATTCCTAAGAAATTCTAAACGAAATTCAGTGTATATAGTGTAACTCAGAAATCCAAAGTAACAGTTAGTCAAACGGCTTTTCTCAATATTTTACATATTACCCAGAGTACAATATGTAAATAAAGTGTTTTTTGAATCTAGTGGGCAACCTGTGAAGGAGAAAAGGGGAGGAGATCACAAATCTCATTTAATTGTTTTAAAAAAAGGCTGCAGTTGTGCTTCTTATCAATATGTTTCATGTAGACGAATCACACTATTGCCGCGGTCATTCAGGGAGAAAATATTTACCAGCAGAATTGTCTATCAATAAAAGGTGCAAGATTTGTAAAAGGTTCAAATGAAATAGCATCTATAGTATACCACCGGCTAAGCTATGTTGACTTTACTCGCATAAAAATTAGGAGACTCATAGCTGATGAATGTCCGGGCCAAAATAAAAACTCAACAATGATAGCATTGGCTGTGTGGCCAAGTGGCTGTGTGATTTTGCTCCTAACAATGTCAAATAAATTCAATTAATATTTCCAGTACTCGTACATTCATTCATTCCCCCTGATAGGGTGTTTGCTCACATCGAGACAGCAGTGAGAAAGCTTGAGTCAATAATTGTTCCGGAAGATTATCTCGACATAATAGGAGAGTATAGTACTGTCGTCCGTTTAGGCACTGACTGCGAAATACTAGACTTCAAGAGATGTATGGGCTATACAATGAACCAGTTGGTAATTGGCATTTTCAGTTTAAGATTAGTAAATGCTTTTTTTTAAGTAGATCTTCTGATCGACGCAACGTAGTAATACAAGGAGAGGTATATTATAATACTAAGCAGGGTGTTTTGAAAAAAGTAAGTCGCTAATGTAAATCATTCAGTGACATGAATACTGAAAAACTTCCAGACAGAAGTATTCATCTGAAACCCGCAAAGTTTGCGGATTTTAAAAAGCTTTTGTACTTTTCGTGATGGGAGTCCTGCTGATGATATGGAAGAAAGTGAATTTGTTGATTATGATAACTTTGAACCGACTTTTAAAGATAATACTATATTCTATTTAAAAAAATTTAGTTAAAATGGTAACAGGAACTATTCTACAAAGTATATTGTTATTACGTTGTAATGAGTGGATATGTTTCTATTGTAGTTTGTAGGTATTTAAGATAAGTATAAGTTAGTAAGCAGGATAACAAATACCCAAGTGCTATTTAACTCGAGACTGAGCTAAAAATATTATTAGTTTAGGTGCCTCAATTAATGACTATCTACCAAATTTAGCCTCTTTTTCTTTTGACGATTACTGTCTAATTATATATATATCTACTTGAAAATTCACTTGTAACAGAACATCGAGCATTGAACATTGAAGTAAATACAATAAAAATGGCATAATAATTAATAAAACTAATGATAACTTAGGACCATTAACCGTAAGGTAAGTAAGTTATTCATAAATATCAAACACACAGTGTGCAGTCGTATCAAAGATGGCTCCATAACCGTCTTGATCAAAATCGAAAATGTCCACCAGTGTATATCAAATCCGACAATGACCAAACTATTTATCTAAATTTAGGCATTACTACCTATAATTTCGTATTGATTTAATATTATATTAATGATTTTTCATAAATCTAAACATTATAAATTAATAAAGAAATCAGTCAGTGTTTACCAATTTATAGGGTTTTCCTCCCACGAGAAATTGCAATGTGTGGCACTTCCGCCTTTGATATTATATGACTCAATTATTTTAACGTAAAAAGTATAAAAACAAAACAACAAAGGAATAATAAATGTAAGCCGCTGGGCAATTTAATTTAAAACTTTGTGTGTACTTCCCCATCCCAATGAAGTCACTGGCTTCGTCTAGCGATTATTTATTCTAAAACAGTTAGAAGAGTTAACGTGCTGTTGAAGTTATTGTCAAAACAATAGACGCTTTGATGAATTATCCAGTATTCAGTTATATTGGCAGATTGGTTTGTTTGTGTAATTGGTAGGTTCACTTTATGAATCTATTAAGTCCTTACATATATGAAATTGGCGTTTTGTCGTACTGGCCACTTTGATCTGTATTATCTCCTCTTTGCTTAAGAATTCCAATTTTAAATTTATGCAGCGATTATTTACTCACGCATTTGTGTTTCGGAAACCGTAGTTCATTTGTTTTTTCCTCTTTTGGCTTTTTTTTGAGTCACTTACATAGTTTACATAATGGAAAACTTGAAATATCGCTTTATTTACGAGTACGAGTTCCACCGTGGCACCAGTGCTGCAGAAACGACTCAAGGTATTAATGCTGTGTATGGCGGCGGTGTCGCAAAAGAAAACACAGTGCGTTTTTAGGTACCAACGTTTGCGTTCTGGAAATTCCGACCTGCAGAACAAGCCTCGTGGACGGCTGGAGACCAAAGTTGATAATGAAGAATTGAAGGCTATTGTGGAAACTGATCTATCGCAAACCAAGTCCGAGCTAGCTGTAGACTGCGGTGTTAGTGACAAAACTGTTTTAATCCACTTGAAGCAACTTGGAAAGGTAAAAAAGCTTGAGAGGTGGGTACCCCATGAATTGAGTGCAGCAAACCGACAAATTGCTGCGTTACTTTACTAAACCAGCACTAAAATGAAAGGATTTCAAATCGAATCATTACTTGTGATGAAAAGTGGATCCTGTACGACAATCGGAATGCTCATCGCAATAATTGAACCCTGGCAAAACAGCTAAATCCTGCCCCAAGCGGAAATTGACTCAAAAAAAGTTACTTGTGAGCGTTTGGTGGACTAGTGCCGGTGTCGTTCACTAGAGCTTACTTTAATCTGGCCAGACGATTACGGCAGATGTCTATTGTCAGCAACTGCAGACCGTGGTGGAAAAGCTAGCTGCTAAACAACCGAGGCTGATCAATCGCGCTAGGCCACTGCTGCCTCAGGACAACGCTAGACCACACACTGCACAACAGACGATTACCAAATTAGAGGAGCTTCAATTGGAATTAGCGATGGGTAACTCAGGAGTGATAGATAAAAAAGATATGTATCACGCCGTTTGAATCAACCACTCTTTATAACCGTTCATATCCAAATGTATCACTGAATCTTTACAACTCACTCGCTCACGCACGCGTCGTATGGTTATCTCGCTCGCACAATGCTAGGAAAAGAAGTCTCGCAACAAATAGTTTTCAAAATACATAGTTTCAGAACCCGTTATTGGGTACCGATAAATAGTTTCGTTTCGATACCGCAAAATGGCGCCATCACTAAGAAACAGCTGCTGATTAAACCAAATCAATCAGTAATCTTTCATTTCATCATATCTTTTATATCTCTCATTGATATATTTGATCAAGTTGAGCAGAACAAACCTACTGAGTAGCGAGAGTGACGTGCGAGCATGAACAACTGATACATTTGTGATAAAGATACAAAAGAGTGATACATATCACAGTGATCGAAAGATGCATATCAATCTTTTCTTTTCAGTGATACATTTTGCCCATGACTGATTGGAATGTCTAAAACTCGTACTCCCCGGACTTTGCTCCAACAGATTACCATTCAACTCCGATGAAGGCAGTCCAAAGCGCCTACAAAGATTTTATTGATTTCCGTCCGAATGGTTTTTTTAGTAAAGGCACCTATGAGATGGCAAAAGTGCATAGATAGCATTGGTACAATCAAAGTATTATTAAATAAATAAATAATATTTTTAAAAATACGTTATGTTCCTCCCTTACAAAACGCCAATTCCATATGTAATGACCTAATAATATTCTTACGCCTAATCGAAATGAAATAAAAGGGATCTATAGAAACTCATTAGCAGTACTTTTTAATAGAAGTAGAAAATCTAGTAGAAAAATCAGGCTTCAAATTAAAATGTATAAAAAAAATATTTTGTTATCATTGATGTTAAATTGATATTTATATATAAAGGCTCTACTGCCAGTTGTTTAATACTTACTTATAAGTTACATTGTTTATACATTATTTGCATGAAGATTTCGATGCCAACAAGACTTCTACTAGCGAATGTAGCTATTGCCAAACATTGAGGAACAACATGGTGTGTATTATGTCAACTAACCATGCACAGGGAGCTGCCGCTAATCTTGATGAATAGGTGAACAAGCGCAATCTGTTTCACAAACTACGGTCGCTAAAAATGAAGATAAATATTCTTGTATTGTCGTAATTACTTTATACGGAACCTTTTCAAAATCAGCGTAAACAAGGGATAATAATAAAACATACTTTAACATTGTAGACCTTTTCCTCCCTCGACGTTAGACCTGTTCAGAGGTTGTGTGGTTAATATAGTTTAACAAAAAATTTATAAAAGCTTTACGTTGGCGACAAGTCTGTTTTGCTTACTTATTTAGCGGAAGAATTGCCGTTTCCGTGAAAAAATTACGATTTACTTTTGTTTTTGAAAAACAATAGCTTATATTAGTCTTCTTTTTCATAGTAAATTTACAATAGAGTATGATTTCTATTTTAAATGAATATGTATGATTTCTTGTTCGCAGTACTTCGTGTTTGACTTCCACATGCCACCAATCATGCTGTTTGACAAGATCATCACTCTCTCGGTAAGTAAATAGTTGTATGTTTCGATCAAGCCAACTGGACGACGCCAGACGTGACGTCAGTTGTTGTGAATAAGGACAGGAGAGCAGCACTACTATTATTTTTGGCAGTATCTAATGCGTGTATAATTTAGATACTTAAGCACCAAAGTGTTGAGCACTATTCACGCAGCGCTTGCTTTTATTTTATTGGTGGCAAAGGGAAAATGGACAGAGAAGGCAGCATAACCATCTATTCATCTAAATTTCTTGGTCGATTAGTTATAGTGTTTTTATTACCATATTTATACATCCACATAACGTATGAAATTTTGTAATGTTTATTGTTTTATTACCCACAAAATTAGTTAATCTTTGAATTCGGCGAATACCTTTTGGGCTTGCTTAACAAAACAAAAATCGAGTATATCTTAAAAATGTACTTCTTAAAGCGAACTTCGGTGTCGTAAACGTCCATATATCTTTCCTTTGAAAGTTAGAACTTGTTCTCATAAATAGGGACTTGTTAGATATATTTTCAATAGAAGATAGTCAAGATAACCGAGAAATAGCTTGTAAACAAGTTTTTTACATTGATCCTTAATAAGGCGCGAGCTAAAAGGGCAGCCAATGAAGAAGTTGAATTCCTTTTATGGTTTGTTACTAGCGAAGAATTCAAAATAATATAGAAAAGGGTACCTTTAAGGGGAGTACCTATTTTGGGTGGGAAATATACAAATTCAAATTCAAATGTTTATTGCGTTCCACAATGGTAAATTCAGGTGACAAAATTTTATAGTAGGTACATACATCATGGACCCTGTTGGGTACATCAATTTGAAAGGGGATAGAGGGGTTTATTTCAATAATTTAATAATTAATTAATATTTTTATATAATATGTTATCTTGTATGTTATTATTTGAGAAATGATATTTTACCTGATTAGTAAGTTTTGAAAATTTAAAATTATAATTTTAATTTATTTTATGGTTTATTTTGTTACTTATTTAATTTATTATCTTCGAAATATTCATGAACTAAGTAATAACATTTTTCTGTGAGTAATTGTTTTAATTTTTTAACAAACTGCCTATAATCCGTAGTATTTCTCAGACAGTCGGGGAGCTTGTTATATATTTTGATAGACATCACATAGGAGCTCTTTGCGTGTAACTCAAGTCTGGATCTAGGTAGCGTTAACTTGTGCTGTCATAAGGTGCGTTTTGTGTATAGCTCGGGGTATTTACGGACAAATTTACAAATTTATAGAATGGCAGTGTTAATATTTTATGTTGACGGAAATGTGGTCTACAACTACTAGTTTGGTCTATGTTAACTAAAATAAATATCAGTTTTTTTTGAGTTATGAAAAGTGCCTGTTCCCCAAAGCATAACAACATAGTTTAACCAAGCGTAGGCATAGGCATAATATGTTATAAGGGCGGTCTGCAGATTTGTGGCCTTTTTCACTTATGGGGGTATGAAAATACCTTTGTCTTATTAAGGGTTGAATAGTCGACGTGTAAAAACAGACTTATATGTATGTATGTAAATAAGTAATAACCCCTATTTGTGTAAATAGACTAGAGAGAATATCGAAGAAATTGACGTCTATTACTTAGGTACTATATTGATTTCTAATCCTGTGAAGTATTCTATACATTAAAGAGTTTGAGAAAAGTCTTAAGTTATAACAGTTAACAACTAGTACAAAGTCACTATTCATGCAGGAATGAGCACAAGTTACATTGAATTCAGTTACATTAGAATTGAATTCATGATTAAGTTGTCGAGAACTGTTGCTGGTTTTAGCTCGAATGATGTTCACTGAGGTCCCGCAAAACAAGATTAATAACTTCCATGAGGTAAACAAATTTATAACTAATCAAAAATAAAACCAATCATGTTTGCACTTCCAAATCGCTTGACACTCAAACAAACAACAAACTAAATTACTGTTGACCAGAAATTTGCAACTCCGTGTCTAATAATAGCTTCTAATTTAATGCTCACAGCAAAATCATACTGAGACTGAACAATATTGAGTCTGCAAATACTTACTTTTTTGCCTATAATGCAAATTGGTGTTTGAAATTCCTACACAAGAGCGTCATCACATATCATATCGTATGTACTAAGATAACCTAGCAGGAGAGCCTTTGTTGTGACATCTGAACGCAAAACTCTGCAAGGATCTTGAATGAAACTCCGAAAGAAACTCAGGAGACACCGAAAGTAATCACAATCTTCTTTACCTTCTCTAAAAGTACACTAATAGGCGACTTTTAAATTTTATAGCAGCACATTTATGCGAGTAGTACGTGCTTCGTACCTACTCTGTGTATTTAACACACCAATGTTACACGTCACAAAATGGCGTGAATGGTAGCTTCGGTAAGAATTGCAATTCCATTAGTGTAGCTTTCATACCTATTAGTGAAAATGTAACACGAGGTATATTTAGTCGTACTTGGTAGTCCTTAGATATGAAGTGATACGTATCGATATACCTCCTTATTTGTGTTATCTTAGCGGTAGTAATCAGCCAACTTGATAATTCAGCAAACAAGATTTTTCTGAAAGTTGAACAAAATATAAATTATTCAACATTTGAAACACGGTATATAGTACAAAAGTAATCGGAAAGCCCTCCCCAAAACACGACCAACTTATTTAGTACGCAAGCGGTGTAGTGGCGCAGGTGGGCGGGCCCGTGGCGGTTGTTTGTTACTCATACATAATTGAGTTACAATCCTGGCCTTCCAGAACGGGATGTGATTGAGTTTTTTCTACATTCTTGTGCCTCCAACCGCCGTGCCGCCGGTATTACGCCGCCGCAGCCGCCGTCGCTTCCGGCCCGTAGCTGTACCGCTCTCGACAATTTAGAATAACTAGAAAATTTATTGCTCTCAAAAGCAATAAATTATCTAGTTATTGCTTTTGAGCCTTATTCAAATTAGGTGCTTTAACTTATTTTAATGAGCTTACACCTTCCGCCGACGATCATACCTTTTATCTATTTTGGGCTTATAATGCAATAATACATGTAAAGCTCGCCAGCCATGATTACAGCTTCAAAGTCAGTATGTGTTTTATTTTAAAATATAAAGTCTTTAAATTCGTATAAGAAATTCTCTATAAGAAATTCAGGCGCTGTGTTGTGTCAGAACAATGAACGTCTTTGTACGGAGTCTTAGAGGGGACATGGCACATTTATCCGTTTGGAATTAAGCATAAACGTCTCTTATGGAAAGTTAAGATTCATGACAAAGGATAAGGTGACATCGTGGAATATTCTTTAATTATTTTTCGAATTTTAAAGTATTAAACGAAACGCAAATTCAGCTCATGGGTATGGTGCTGATAGGAATGCGATGACCTGCTGTCCCAATCATGATATTTCTTTACTCTTTAAAATTAGAGATTTTAGGGAATCGCGAATTGTAATATCTACAGAAATCAACATTTTTGATTTCTGTAGAACAAATTACTTGAATGTACGAATTCTTGGCTGTTGCAGGTGCAGCACTCCCGGAACTTGTTGCGAGCGAACAAGCTGCTGGGAACCTTCAAATTGGACGTGGCCACCGTCTGGAGCCAGCCTGGTGAGTACCACGACGACTTGATGAACACGACACCGCCCGTTACAAGTGAAACTGAGAATAGGAACGAGCTTTTTGAGTTCTGAGAGTTTATGCGATCCTTCGGTCTTCAACAATAAAAAAAACTGTTTTACGGATATCGTCGGCCGTACTAAGATTTCGCCAGATCTTATACGCCGAGATTTCACGATGCGTTTTATATATCACCTGTAAGGAGGATCGACAAGCGCCTCCTTTCGTCGATTATTTCATTACATTGTCAATAAATCATATTCAAATTTAACTTTATTTGCATTGAAAAGTGAAATTTGAATATGATTTAGCCAATCATAGCTGGGCTCAATTCAGTGATTAAGTGTTGAACTATATGGTGAATATTAGCTGGCTAAATCAAGAAATGGAAATTTTTACAATCGGGCGATGATGCTGACACAGATTATGCTGTTATTTTGAACAATCAAATAATCTACAACAAT
The DNA here is from genome assembly GCA_923062675.1 of Marasmarcha lunaedactyla. NCBI lineage: Eukaryota > Metazoa > Arthropoda > Insecta > Lepidoptera > Pterophoridae > Marasmarcha > Marasmarcha lunaedactyla. The sequence continues at coordinate 38,356,682 of OV281339.1, read as the reverse complement.
TTTTTTGTTCAAGATCAAAATCACATTTCTTCTTTGGTGGTTTGTAACGGGACCATTTTCTACTAAGCAGTTGTTAAATACAACTACTACAATATTAAACAAAGAATCTGAATTAAAGCCCAATGCACAAGTAGAAACTCATTATTGATATGAGGCACTAATTTTGAATTCCTCGTCATCGGTTACTTCCTAGCTAAAAGCAATTTTTTCTTAGTTTCTGAAGTCTCACAAGTTTATTTTATTACGTCAATTTATTATTTTCAATGGTTTTACTTTTTCTAGGATTATATCGCTTTTCGTTGCTTTAAAAACAACCGTTAAGACGAAACTAAATAATTAATAAACTAAGTACAGTACCTATGTACGGTACCTTTAGCCCTCCTCTGCTCGTAAAGCTTAATAAAAATAATCTCGACTCCGGTTTCTAGAAGCTTTTCTCAGCTAAAAGCATATCTAAGTAGAGCTTGTTTTCTTAGCTGTCAGAATTATCCTCGACAATTTAATGAGTCATGCTTCGTTTTGTGACAAAGATTTTCAATGCTTTTTTTATCTGGAAATTGTTTCCGTTATATTTGAAAAATGTGTAAATATTGAATTAAAGTTGCAACCGATGATTATGTTTAAATCTACTTATAAAGAGCCAGGTGTTCCAACATTGGTAGGTGTATCTGATTGGTCTAACACCCCCCGCAATGAGAACATCCTGTATATTTGCACTTACGCATACACAGTATATACACAGCCACAAATTAAATAAACAAATTTCATATTAAATAAACACCACACTGTACATACCTCATTGGAAAAAACGAACAATGAATGAACCTGTACCGGCTTTGTAAGAATGTCGGCGACCGTGTAATAAATAATAACTATATCCCCAGACAAATAGTAAGCAGAGCTTGTGTTATGGATGACCAAACAGCAAACTGGGGCGGTACACAAACAGAAACAGGACCCGAGAACAAACATCTGTGTTCATCACACAAATGTATGCCCCGGCCAGGACTCGGCGTATGAGGCAAGGCTATTTATAACTACACCACTCGGTCATCGTACACCCCCATGTCTTGAGGGGGTTTGTATGTGACTGTAAGATGGTGATGAAGGAGTGCGTCTCAAATGAAATTATGCATCATACAGGTTGTGTGCTAGTCTGATTGAGCTCTGATTGTCTGAGTATATGACTAAGGGATGAAAAACGATAGAGAAAACTTTTGTGATCAGTGATTTGAGGAAGATAGCCTCTTTACAAGTTTCTCTTTAGCCGATATACTCCTGATAAGGAACTTTAAGTAGTTCGTCTTCCTTGTCTGGAAGTGTTAATTTAAGACCGGGTTCCAAAGGGTTTGTTGTCGAGGTAGCATGTTAATCGACTTACTTTTCAATGTTTTTAGTTTGATCGAGCCTTATTGAACCAAGACTTTGTTTGACTCGCATACCTAGGCAGTTCTTAAGGCAAATCTTAAACTATAAAAATACTTTTTAACTTATCTATAAATTCACTTTTATTTATTTTGTTTTCTTTATTTATTTATTTATTCACAGAATCTCTGCACATAATAAATACATAGAATTTTAGAGCTAAAAAATTAGAATTGCTCTTTGCACAAGTTAAAAACAAAATAATAGAACACATTATGCACACAGAATGTGAAAAGGCATTGACTCAGCTTTCATGTCGCGGGAATCGCAACGCTCATCTTCCGTCAGCGCACCAGACGCCACGTGCCGCGAATCACACATCGACTACTGACTAGGCCAAATGTATCAATGAAAGTATGTGTTTCGTGAATATTTTGCTAAATTTAAAATACAATGATGTATTATCATATAATAATTATTACAATATTATAATATAAATAGTAGTTAAGGAAGAAAGGAAAGGGAAATGAGGATATATAATTATATAACCTAAATGAAAGCGAACAAAAAAAAAACCAAGAAATATGAAGGGAAAATGCCACCAGTATCATGTCAGTGATTTTTGCATATTCAGAAAATAATTTCTGTACGTATTTTTGAAATGACTTCTGTTTGTTATGTTTCTTATCGGTGGTGGTATATTGTTCCAGCACTTAGTGGCATTGTAGGAAAAACTACCTCGGAAGGCTACACTTTTATGAGGATGAGGAAGTAGCGGTTTAGTGCAGGATCTCATACTATTTTCTATCTTGTTTTCCCGTCGCCATCTCAATTTATTATACAATTATATAGGCTCCTTTGTGCGGACTAAGTCAAACAGGAGAGTAGCGAGGTAGAGATCATACCTGTAGCTGATTTTCAATAAATTGCAACTATTAATAAATGGAGTTACGTGAGTACGTGGTGGGATATTTAGGCAGAACTGAGCACAGGCGTTTTGAACTCGGTGCAAGGGTTTCATATGTTTTTTGTGTAGTCTAGGGCCAAAAAATATAGCTCCATAATTTAATTTAAACAAAATGAGTGACTCACACAACATAACCCTAATTTTCTTTGTGCTAACTAAAAAGAAATGGTCTACAAAAACCGCTACTACGAGGATGTCTTTATCATCCCGTTTATAACAGATGCAGAGCTTGTTAGTTGCCTGTTCCATTTCAAGCTTGTTCATAGCTTGACAGACATTAAAATTCTACTGTCGTGAAGCTTGTTTGAGAACGTAAAAAGCCTTTTTCAGTAAACATACTTTACTCCACATAATTGAAAGTGCAAATGGGCAAGAATATTAATCCATCAAAGTTTTAGTTGATTTATATTCTTGGTAATATAATGGAATATCGATAAGTGATAGGTTTCCGATCGAAGTTTCACAAAGAATTGCTTTTATTCCTGAACATGTTTTCAGCGTGATCGTAAAAAAAAATCTCAACTAAGTTTTACTCTGTTACTATTTTAAAGAAAAATTTTGTAGAAACTGCACGCTTTAAGCGCTACAAGATCTTTTTGAAAATTTTTGTCCATATTTGTTTAAAAAAGTTGCTTTATTGCATTAAAATTCTCTATTCGCGCCACCATGAAATGAAAAGGAGTGGGGTGCGATGACATTCACTTTACCTACATAATCCTAATGTAATAAAAATTATGTGTATATAACATATGTATATAACTACATTAATCATCAGAAATGTTCTCTTACCAAAGATTGTTTTGATTCTCTGAATACACAGGTACGTATGAATTTTTATGAAAAATAAAGCTATTTTCCTTTGAACGCAATCTTTGCTGGCTGATCAAATCTTATAAAAGTTCCTTGGAATTGAATACTCAGAAACCCTGAAAGAGCTAAGAGGCACTTCACGTTTCTTTGAATCAAAGAAAAAGACTATATTAATAAAAGTTCCAAGCGAATGAATCAGTTTAATCGTTGTTGGTTCATATTTATAAAAAATTTTATTTAATTGCTAATCGCTCAATTTTATTCCCTTCTTATTTCATGATTCTACTCTTATTGATCTGAAATGAAAATGAGGAAACATAAGATTCATCTAGCCTTTTATCTACAACCATAGGACGTAACAAAAGATTACTCTTTGACAGAACTCCTTGGGATCAGAAATGATTTAAAAAGTAAAATCGGCTCTTTGTGGTGCGAGCGCAATGCACCTATAATGTCATTCGTTGCAACAGCTTTTCTGATTTAAAAAAAGTCAATGTTTGATTATCTTGATCGGAACGTTTTGAGTTATTGAAAGGTAGCATTTTCCTTATCGAGGAGGGATCCTCGAACTTAAAACCTATTATTAAATCTGATGTTATTTTAAAACAAATTATGTTAGTGTGTGACACTTGCTATTTTTAAGGATGTTTCAAGTAAGGATTTAGTTCGATGGTTATGGAATCTAAATAATGGTAATGAAAATAATGGAATGGAATATCGAATACATGAACCGAATTAAAGAACTATAATCTGACGCAATATTAACTTACAGGATGACGCTAGTGTTATTTTGATAATTATAATAGAGCAGTACAAAAAGAGATGATAAAGAGTCTTAAATATTTTTTACTTATTTGGTATTTTAACAGCGAGTTACAGCAAATAATGAGAAAATAAAGTTAGGCTTTAAATATAGAGCCAATTACAGAAATACACAATTAATATCAAAATTAAAAATTAGCAGTGGAGAAGGTTGAATTAAAAGTATATTTCCAAAATACAGATTAACAAACATGTGTTTTACAATGATAATAAAGTTATGATGATAAATTCTTTTGCAACGGTTAGATGCCTTACAAGTAACTGTTAGACCGTCCCAAATATAAGAATATTATATTGTGGCGTCCCCAGATGTGACCTACAGAGAATGAGTTTATCTATTCAGTAAACATGCGTGATAAAAGTAAGATCAGGATATGGTAGAATATTAATGTTTAGTCACACGTTTATTATAGTTTATGAGCTCATTCTATGTAGGTCACGTCTATAATCCACATATATGTATAATCTATAGGGTTATTCCATAATTTGGTTTAATAATGTTCAAGTAACATAATTTCACAATATTTTATTTTATCATAGGTAAAAATCTTTTAGTTCGTCTTCATCAACTTTTACTTTCGGGCCGGCCTCGCTGTTCGACAAAGCTTAGCGACTATACTGTTTCCATTTCTTTATTTTCTCGATGACAGCTCCTGTGAAAACTGTTGCACGTTTATGAATGCCTTTTTTTTAAATATGACGTTTACACACGTACAAGGTTATATAGTACCAGACTCGGAGAAACTGATAGGGATGGAGCTATATCGTTAAACGTAACAAACGATAACTGTCATCGAGAAAATACACCCTTCCCCAGCTTCACAACAAAATATCCGCCCCATAAGCTGTTTAATGGCGTATTTTTTTAAATACGCCTAAATAAAATATTTTACAAATAATTTTTGTCACGTCGAATCTTGATAAACGATGTCATATATTTACGTATCTGAGATTACAGGTTATTGAATAGCTGTTTTGAAGTTACTTCAGAATGTGATCACGTACAAGCAGCGATTGACCCGCTGTTATACTCGTAGATTCTTAAGTCAGTTTGAAGATTCCTTTGAATGTGCTTTGAGATAAACTTTGTTTTTCAGCATTCCGATATATGATCAAACTTGCGCAATCCATAAATAATAATAATAATAAATTAAAGTTTGATGGCCGTGAGATATACTCAAATCAGAAATAACTGCCAGATTATTGTTTCGTTTATCAATTAGGCCACTGATATCATCAATAGCGGCTTGGGAATACATTTGGAGGTTATACGTATACAAATGGTACTGGCACGAAATTAAAGGATTCGGAAAGTTAATAAACAGGAGAGCAGAGGATAACTGACATTTTTAAATGAATCGAGTTGGTTATAGACACAACTCGTTCGTGCAGCTTGGAAAGAAGGGAAGAATAGAAATTGGTCTACTGTGGGAAGTCAGTGAAGGATTAGTGGCTTAAAGAACAAGAAAAACAACTGCCATGTGCCAACAGTCGGATACTTTCCATTACTGAGTCAGTAGTAGAAAATGTAGTGATGCATAGGAATGAGGACCAAAGTACAGATATCTTTAATTTTCAGACGAGTTAATTACACTTCTTTTACAATCCATCGTGTTTTCAAGACATAAATAATTTACGAAACTTAACACCACTATCTACATAGGAAGCGATTCAGGGACGAACAGCGATTGGCTTTTAAAGCAAAATGCCCACTATCCGCTTTTATTAATCTGTGTGCAGGGCGCGAGTTATCTTCTTCACCTCACGCGCGAGCTCAGTTCAGTTTTTTATGAAACAAAGTTTCTTGGGTCAGTTTCATCGAAAGAAAATGTACGCGCTCACTGCTTAAAGTGAAGATGTGAACTCGCACTCAGCACACTCCCGTCACACGCCACTTACTTTGTCGGCTTTCTATGGCATTCATATTTGTTCTTCTGCCCCGAGTATTTTATAAATTCAATACATGAATCCAACCACATATTTTTGAACTAAATAAAATCTTTTCCATCCAGTCGTGCAAAAGAAACAACCGTAAAACAACTGTAATTAGTTCCACTTAATTCATTATGTGAAAAGCATTAACGTAAAATGAACAAGGGTTCAATTCTGCCTTGAGTGAAGGGTGCAATCAAAACAAGAATCTATTAAAATGAACGTTAAGTGAACCTTAAGGAAAAACAATTTATTCTTTATGAAAATCCCAGTGGCCATTGCTTTACGATAATTTTAACGCTAAGTGCTTCGTATTTTCTGACGTTGTCACATAATTAAAACAAATTATTAAATACTGCCTAAAGCTTCTTTAGTACAAGGGTTTTCTAAAGTTGCGGTTCATGAAATATTTACCCGTTGCAAGATTCATAAATTCACAATATCATATTTAACACAAATTTATTTGAAATATGAAACTGTAGTAAAATCGAAAGGAACTGAGAAAACGTTACAACGACTCAGCAGCAGGTGTGCCTCTCAGCTAGCCGTAGGCAGCGGCGGCGCGGCGCATGACTGAGTTTATTTACAAAAATATTACAATTTAATTGCAAGCAACGCAAGCAAGTTAAAAGTGTATAAACATTTTCAATCGTTAAGATAAAATGATTTACGGACTTTGAAGCCCAACGCTTAAGTTATATTTAATAAATGTCTATTATGGGCTTAAACATAGCATATATCAATAATACATATGTACGATAGTATAACTGTGGGCAAAAAATAGTAAGACTTTGTTCATAATTTTAAAATTCTTAATTTATTCTTCCAAATCTATGTCGTCCCACTCAAAGTAATCCCCCCTGGCCGCAATACACTTGTGCCAAGGTTCTTTCCAATCCTCGACACAGTTACAGTAAATTTCCGGAATAGCCTTCAATGCGCGAAGCGATTCACGTCTTCAATTGACTCAAAACGTTTTCCCCGGAGCGGTCGTTTGAGTTTGCTGAATAGCCAGAAGTCACACGGAGCTAAATCAGGCAAATAAGGTGGTTGTGGCACGATATTGGTTGAAAATTTGGCAAAAAATTTACAAAGAATCAATGCAGTATGCGGTGCATTATCGTGGTGCAAAAACCAAGAGTTGTTGGCCCATAACTCCAGCCTCTTTTTACGAATAGCTTCGCGCAAACGACGCATAACACTCAAATAGTATTCCTTGTTGACAGTTTGGCCGGTCGGAAGGAACTCCGAGTGCACCACACCTCGATAATCGAAGAAAACTGTCAACATAACCTTGATTTTTGAGCTGCTTTGACGTGGTTTTTTCCGGGTCAATGCATAGATCCAAGACTCATCGCCAGTAATAATACGTTTCAAAACATCCTGGTAGTCGGAAAGCATTGATTCACAGACCTCAAAGCGATGCTGTTTTTCGAAAAAATTTAGAGATTTCGGAACCAATCGTGCTTTCACTTTTCTTAGGCCCAAATGACCTTTCGAAAATGGTTTTCACTGATCCATCCGATATTCCAACGATGCCAGTAAGGTCTCTGACTCTTTATCATCGATTCTCAAGCACCAATTCCTTTATTTTATTGACGTGTTGATCATCGGTTGATGTTGATGGCCGTCCTGGACGTGGTTCGTCGTTCTTGACCCTCTGTGAATAATTTGTACCGATCAAAAACACTTGCTCCCGACAAACAATTATCACCGAAGGCCTTTTGCAACATTCTGAACGTTTCGGCACCAGAAATTTGATTCGGCACACAAAATGTTTGTACTTTAGAAAGACAAGCGATAAATAATTATACTAAACACTAATTATTATTTTGATGTGACATTTGGCACAGATGTCAGTGACAGTCATACCAACCTAAAAAAAATATTTCAACGAATGTGTTTTCGCTCCAAATTTAAATCAAAAAGTCTTACTATCTTTTGCACACAGTATTATATTATGTTCATTCATTAATTAGTCATCCTTATCAGACCATCACCAAGCCGAGTTTTGCATACTAACGAGCAATCTGTAAAATGTACTTACGCATATTTCAAATTTAATTTTGTTGAATACATTGAATATTGTAAATGAGGAACAATATTACAATATTCCGCTAGCAAAATGTTTGTTCTACCGAGAACGAATCCCCACGGCTTGCTGCGCATGGAGCTCTGAATGTAACGTCTCAATTACTGGAGAATATAATTTCATTCAACGTCCTTTATTTCACAAGCACCCTGTTTTAACTTTTATTCCCAGTGTCCCCCGTGATCGGTATCCCCCGACGGGGGACAACGCAACTCGATTAAAGAATCAAAATTTTGGCCCCGTTGTCCCCCGTATGCTCTTTGTATGGACGGGGGACATCGACAATAAATTAAAATAATTTATTTTTGTTTCCGTTGTCCCCCACGTAAAAAAATAAGTTTTAGGTACAGCTTAGATAGGTAGATGCATGGCCGCGCGCATCATTGTCGAGCATCATGTCAACCGGTCAAGTAGGTAGTTAGTTTAAATAATAGCCAATAGCCACGCAACCCGAATGTCCACTAGCTAGTTCGCGTGCGCGCACCCCGTTCCCTAATCGGGTGTCGCCTCTGAATGAAGGCTACATTGCATTTCCATGCCATAGCAGTGAAGGTGGTTTAGTAGGTGCCATTTGGGTGGGTCCCACATCACCCTGCAGATGGCTGCGGGGTATGCATGACGCATTTGCCACCTCCCTCCCCGCGGAGAGTGTCTGCTTAGGTGCAAAACAAAGAAAAACCACCTCTCCTCAATTTTTCCAAAACAAAACATGAACCATGCGCGTCGCAAAGTAATTAGTTTATGAAGATGTTTTGACGTGAAATTATTAAATTGACCAAGTTGCAAAAAGTCTTTGCTGCTTTGGTAAGTATTTTTTTTTGCCATATGCCAAGTGTATTTTTGCTCTAATAAGCTTTTACTAATATATGTAACTGACCTAATCCTCCTAGACCTCACGAGCACGTGTCAGAATGCCGCAATATTTTAGTAAAGATGTCGATATAAATTAAGAAGAAAATGTGTATTTGAATATGTCGAATGACATAAAAGAAACAAGAGATTCTGACTTGCTCCATCAACAGAGTAAGAATAAGATATTAAAATAAATATTTTAGAACTTAGACAAACACGCGTCGACTGCTGCGTTACATTACTCAACCGGCACAATAATAAAAAGGATTTTAAATCAAATCATTACCTGTGATGAAAAGTGGATCCTGTACGACAATCGGGAAAGCTCATCGCAATGGTTGAACCCTGGCGAACTAGCCAAATCCTGCCCCAAGCGAAAATTAACTCAAAAAAAGGTACTTGTGAGCTTTTGGTGGGCTAGTGCTGGTGTCGTTCACTATAGCTTTCTTAAATCTGGCCAGACGATTACGGCAGACGTGATGAAATGAAAACAATTCCGCTATTGTTTAATTTTAAGCAAAATATTGGAATACTCTTTTCATGAGCATAATTTTTTGGGTTACTACTTGAAAATAAATCGTACTTGTCGGATACCTTTTGGTCCTAGTGGCATTTAAGTGTATTTGTGAGATACTTTAAGGGTAACAATAGATACTGATGGAGTAGTTTGAAACGAAAGATTGAAAGGTCATTCCACCTTGAGGTGGTTTATGCCGTGGTTTTTCCTTCTCGCAAATTTTTTTTTCCGAAATGGTCTATTTCTCCCTATGGGCCTTTTAAATTTCACTAGACTTTATAGCTTAGCGCTGACGGCGCTTAGCTGGATCTTAAATTACGCCTACGTATGATATACCTAAGGCCACTCGAGAGGGCATGGACCTCGGCTTAGGACGTCGTATATTGATACTACCACTGGGTCGTAAGGGTCATCTACTGCCAAAGAACCAGCAAGAAACTCAGTAGGAATGCGTACGACGCGTTAGCCTGATCGCCTAACCCAGGCGATTCGAATGCCGTGTTGCCCTTTTTCTTACTAGAACACCGGCGTTCCTTGTTATATCATCGTCGGGATCTGTTAAGACGTTACGCTGACGCCTATAACGAACCACCGCGTCTGGGTTGGTTGTGTATTCAGATGACTTATTGTGCAGATCTAAGTTGCAGACATAGGGCGGGGCCCCGACGCATTTGCGTAAGAACCTATTTTGAATAACCTGCAAGTGATTGAGGTTCGACTTGGTGGCGTGAGCGAAAGCCACACTGGCATATGTCATGATGGGGCGGATGCAAGTTTTGTAGGTGTAAGCTTATTTCTAAGCGACATTTTACTCTTCTTGAAGATTAGAGGGTGCCTACTTATGACGAACGCGGCTCGGTCCTGGTCGCGTTTTAAGTGATCCGCGAATGTAAATCCACTATCTAAAGTGACTCCTAAATATTTGACTTTTTTCGCCCATGGGATCAGAGTACCAAACATCTGAGTGATCTGATCTAATATATTGGAGGGTTTCCTAGAGGTTGTCCTAGAGCAGGTTTAGAGAGAAAAGTACACTGCTGATTTTTTTCTTGGGTTGATTAAATTTCTATTCTCCATTTCCTAAACCAAGCGCCTAAAGCGTTGGCTGCGGATTGTAGCAATCTAGTTATCCTACGTAGATTTCTATCAGATGTATATAGCGCGGTGTCGTCTGCGAAGAGCAAGAGTTCTACGTTCTCCGTCCTTGGCATATCACTAGTGTATAGTAAAAACAAAGTCGGAGAAACAACCGAGTCTTGAGGGACGCCGGCTGATACAGGACGGGGATTGGAGAGTGCACCTTACAATCTGTAGCGAAAGGTTCGAAAATGGAGAAAGTTTCATATGATGTGCACGAGGCGGTCTGGCACGCCTAGTTTCAAGAGCTTGAATAACAAGCGGTTGTGCCAGAACTTGTCGGAGGCTTTAGCTACGTCAAATAAAAGCGCAACCGTGCCTATCGGTTTTTGACCTACATTCCTTTGCTCCAAAATGTGCTTCGTGATGCGGTGCACCTGTTGGACGCAGAAGTGATGGGACCTAAAACCGAACTGTTCATCCGGTACCAGGTGCTTCGAATGTATGACTTCTCGGAGCCTGTTTAATATGATCCTTTCGTAAAATTTGCCTATCGCTCTAAGCAAGCTAATGGGACGGTAGCTTGAAGGTAGATTAGGCGGCTTTCCGGGTTTCCTTCCTTCCTCGTTTGCGGAAAGAAGCAGTTTTTTTAGTAAGTTATTGAAAATAACTACTAACAGTTGTGCGAGAGGGAGAACTTTCAGAACCCTGTTTGGTATTTTGTCTGGGGCTTTCCGTGATTTAAGCTTTTGTCTGTACCTTACCACCGTTACCACTTGGAGGGTGTCAGTCGGTGGGTTGCCGCATTTAGTTACAACTGTGCTATTCACAGTTTCTATGTGGAGGGAGTTAGTGCTTTCTGTAGTCGGTGTACATTTTGGCTAAGCTATCGGCTAGGGTTTCAACTTTTTCGGAGTCATCGAACGCGGGAGTCATGGGCGGAGGCCTAAGGTGTGGAGGCATCGATGACGCGGTAGAGTCCATCTTGAGAGACTTCGCCAAGTTCCAGTAAGCCAGATGCGACGGCGAAAAATCTCTTCACGAAGCGCGTCTGATGCGATGTACATTAGTACGCCTTCGAACTGCTATCAAGCAGTTCGACGATGGTTGGTGAAAGCCGATCGCAGCACCGGTCTCCTCGATGGATGACAATGAATTGGTAATGGTATTTAATTCGGAGCTGTTGGTAGCCTTAAGGGCATCCGTTAGTTTGAACTAATCGATGAGTAAACTCGTTTGAGGAACGGGGTTACTTGGGATACCTAGCTGCATGACTACCGGTCGGTGATCCGAAGTAAGTTGGTGGATGACTTCTACTGAGTGTACCGTAACCTATTGTTTTCCATGCATGCCCCTGGAGTCGGGTTAGTTGTGTGACTCAAGAGGGACTAAATGCAACAAGTTTGTGGCTACAAAACAATTTACTACCGTCAATGCTAGCAAAACTAAATTTTTTTTTTAGGATCACCAACAAAACAGCACCCGCAGAATCTCTTCAACTTAAGCTTCACACTTGCCGAAATGCAGATCGCTCAATATGCGCTGTGAACTTGACTTGTGACTTGAACAAGTAAGAACTGTCAAATACTTAGGCATAGTTATTGACCAAAATTTCACATGGCTGGCACAAGTAGAAGCAGTCTCAAAAAGACTTAAAAAACTCATGAATATTTTCAAGAAACTTAGTCATCTTGCGGACACGGTCCTGGTTAGGATGATATACCTTAGTTTATGCCAGTTGACCATAAACTATTGTATAGTGGTATGGGGCGTAGCCCGTAAAACACATTTGATCAAACTTGAGCGTGTCCAGCGAGCCATTTTGAAAATAGCTTACCTACATACATATGGACAGGTTATCCGCTCTCACAAACGGCATCGCAAATGCAAGGCATTTGCCGGCTATTTGAATCAGTCTTGTGCAACCCAGTGTCACGGCTAAACGTCAGACAAAACTTATTCCCTATTCTGCGTTTTTAATACCGTGCAATGCCTTCTTGTGTGTTTAGACAGAGTACTAATTACACTGTTACTGTTAAAGATAGAATAAACGTTTCTTTTCATGCGTAAGTACAATTTTTTTTATAACTATCTTATTTATTATTTTATTTTGCTATTTAAAATGATGTTTTAAAATTGGCATGGCTATTCGTTTCAACAAACTCGAAGAGCGAGATGTAATATGATTTCGTATGTGGGAGTAAAAGAGACAACGCTAGTCAGTTTCGACAATTTACGTACTACGGTCACGTACGCTCGCGACCAATTAGTGAGAAGCAACGTCACGAAGTACATAGGTATGTCTTTCTTACAACAAGTGAACCATTTTTGTTCTTTTCTTCTCCCACAAATTATATTACTCTATATATCGTGTAGGTATCTATTGTTACGTTGACGCCGTTTTTTTCTGCGGTAATGTTTGGGCATGACATGCCTATATGTAAAATATCATTGTCTATAACCATGCCATTTATTATAACAGTGACTAGATTAAGCTCTGGTCTATTTGCAAAAACAAATTCAAAAAAATCAGCGTGGTCTTATTGGCGGCGGTCGCAGCGAGAATGTCCATTTTGCAAAACGGGGGGCGGGGCCGTTTCTGATTTCTAACGATATTTTAAAAACCCTTTGTTTAAAATGAGTGCAACTACTAATTTATGTATAACTAACTTTTGTATTATTATTTACAACTTTCAGATCACCAAAAAAGTATTTATCAAAGTTTTACACTCTGTTAACTAAATAATTGTAGATTTATAAAAATAAAGGTTAAAAACATTTTTTTACATTATATAATACAACACAAATTTTCATAAACATTCCTTATCGTTAAGAAAGGGGAAAGTTCCATCACTAATGCAATTATTTAGGTAATAGTAACAGCTTTTGTTCTATCTAAGCTAAAAATATCTCAAATAAATTAAAAAGCTGAGTACAATATGGTGCTTGACTTTTTTCCACCGTTTTATTAAAAAGGTTATAGGTTATAACCCTGCCCTTTTCATAAAGTGTCCAATTGGGAACTACTGCTCTACTCTACTACATCACTTAGAAAGTCGTAATACCTAATACACTAACTATTTAAGGTAGCCTTCCTTAGACCTGCAATATATTTTAGAAAATTTAATTCGCAACCACGTTTAACAGAAAAAGAGATCTACATTATGTCTAAACATAAGGAAGAAATAAAATAAGCTGGCAGCTCATAATAGTACGCTACATAAAGTCACTTACTCTACTACAAGAGAAATTCAAAGAACTATAAAGCAAAAGTTGTGTGCTAAAGCTTATTATAAACTATCCAATTATTTGGACAGTAAAAGCCCTTGGGGTTTAACCCCCTCAGGCTTTTACTAGTATTTGTAATAAAACATGTGTTTTACACGTCTGCTTGTTCATTGAATTCTTCGTCCCGATGGATGCCTAAAGCGTGTTCATCGTTTGGATAGTTGGGGGCTTACCGAGCTAAAAGATCCAGATAAGAATAATTTTGTATAGACATAAAAAGATATTGTAAATTGATTTTGAAAAAAAATATACCTGTGAAGTTTCTTGCCAGTTCTTCTTCACGAAGATTTTCCGAATTGGTGGTAGTCACGATTTATTTGACGTCAAAAAGAAAAAGTAATTGTCAATGTTGATATAAATAAATAAATATTTGAATTTTAATTTGACCCACCTATATTTATTCCACTACTTGTTGTCTCACATAAGACAACCTTTCACGTATAGTGCGTTCATACACATTAAATAACACAAAAATCACTAAAAGCTTAGCAAGCACTTAATCCGTTGATTCTTGTGACAGATCGGCAGTTCTACCACAAGTGGGCGCTGCTGACGGACCCAGACGACCCGGGCGCCGGTGCCAAAGGCTACCTCAAGTGCGACATCAGCGTCATCGGGAAGGGAGACACCATCAAAGTTCCGCCTAAAAGTGAGAAGGATGAAGACGACATAGAAGCGTGAGTAACCTGCTGGAATAATATTCCTTCTTCGTTTTTGTGGAAAATTGTTGTGTGAGAAAAAGGATCTTCAAAAGGACCATTTCTGTGCCATATAAATTCAGTCCTAAAAAAGCTTTCTTGTATTTTGTTTGTGGTAAATATTTGGGACACTCAGATAGTTTTGAAAAAAAAAATGAAAATGTTATATAGGTTATATTTTTTTAATTACATCTTTCCAAAGAACTCTCCACCAGCACCTGCACAAAGTTTCATGCGTCTGAACCCATTCAGTCTGCAACACATTCTTTCGCAACGGCCTTCACGAACGCAGTGAGCGCATCTTCTGGTGAAGAAAACTGTATCCCCTTGAGCTGGTTTTTAATTTAAGAAGTCATGTGGTGCCTAATTTGGACTGTAAGGCAGATGATCCAAAAATTTTACCGGTGTAGTGTTTCGTTCCTCGGTGTGAAGTCCCTCATCTTGATCGGGGAGGTGCGTGCACGTTGTCATGGTGGACCAAAAGGCCTCAGAGTCCCACGTTCGGTCGCTTGTTGCTCGCAGCAGCAAAATCTTCTGGCGAGCAATTGGTAATGAACCACTCTACGTTGATTCTACTTGGGTTTCTTAAGAATATTAATACTAAATTCTCCGTTAAAGAGAAAAAGCTGGCGATCGAATTCTTCCAGTGCTTCTCGATCATTTCACTTACGTAGGCGTAGGTCCATTTCGACACAGCCATACTGTTCACTGGCGCTTTGTTTCTGGATCATATTGATAAATCCAAGATTTGTCGCCTGTTATGATATCGTAAATACGAGAAGTTTCTACTTTGAATTTATCAATCATATCATGGGGCCATTCAACGAGCACCTGCCTCTGAGCATTAGTGAGGTGGTGGGGTACCCAGCGCGAAACAATCCTTCTTACGCTTAAAGTTGGTTGTATAAAATATCACGAACACTTCCCGATCTAATCTGCAGATTGTGTTGAATCTCTTTGATTGTGATTCACCAAAAATAACCTGCTGCAAGTGAAATTAAATTTTTCACTTGTAGCACGTTTTTTTCCGTAACAGCAGTCAAAGGACGACCACTTCTTTCTATATCCTTTAAATTTAAGCGACCGCATTGAAACTCTTTATACCGCCTTAGAATGCGCCTTGTTCATAAAAGCTAATTGGACTGGATTAAACAATTCACATCAGATTTCACGTTGGATTTAAAGTCGTAAAAAATCATTGCAAGAAATAGTTTCATAATGCTGGTAAAAAAATGAATAGGAAATTTAAATTTTAAATTTAAATTTAAATTTTAAATAATCGAATTTTCAAAATAAATTATAATTTGCCAGCATTCCGTACTTACCTTTTTTTCGCAAAACTTTCTGAGTGGCCTGGTTCTTGAGAGCGTCGCAATCGACGGTGCATTGAAGGTACTTTTGTGGAGATCGCTCCGTAAATCTCGTCTGCGTAATAAATGATATGTTTACCTGCAACTTAAGTGGGCAGAGGTCGTTGTTAGTACTTAACATTATATTTTATTAGTTTCTTAGGATGATGTTTTATAATATTAATCGCGAGACGGAAAATAAAATAGAATTAGTGGACCGTATCAGGTTATAGGGGTTTATAACGTGCAGAATAAGATTATTATGAGATATAACGGGTAAGCGGCGGCACGAGAGGTCCCGCGTGGGCAAACAGGAAAATAAGTGTCAGTCAACTCCGCGACGAGGGACATATATTTTGTTCGACATTTTGAAATAAAATATAGAAACTATATCAAGAATAAATATTGTTTTTTTATAGCTTTTATTCAAATTGCAATACTGTTACACATTTTTAGAAATTTACTGCTTCCCGACGGAGTACCCATTGAAAGGCAGCGAGCACGCTTTGTTGTTAAGATTTACAAAGCTGATGGTCTCCCGAAAATGAACTACTCCATCCTCGCCAACGTGAAACGAGCCTTCACGGGCGATAGCCAGGACCTCGTCGATCCCTATGTGCAAGTCTGCTTCGCCGGGATGACGGTAAGTTTATTATTTATTCACTCAGGCAAATGATAGTTACTCAACAAAATTTTGAAAATATAGCAATCTTTTTACACTAAATACAAATACCTCCATTTATTTACTCTGGTTTTAGGGTAGGACGACTGTAAAAAAAAACACGTACGCACCCGTGTGGAACGAGCAAATAGTGTTCAACGAGATGTTCCCGCCTCTATGCCAACGTATTAAGATACAGCTCCGAGATAACGACCCTGTCCATCCGAACGTTATTGGAACACACTTTATTGATTTGAAGAGTATTTCCCATGACGGCGAAAAAGGTGTGCTATTTATTTGATAACTTGCGAAAGAAAAAATTTGATGGTTGAGTTTGTTTTGTGGGTCTGTGGTGACAATAATTGTAGGTTAAGAATAACAAGGTCGTCAGTAATTGTAATGTTTTTGTAGGGTTTCTGCCAACGTTTGGGCCAGCTTATGTGTACTTGTACGGTTCCACCCGTGACTACAGCCTACTTGACCAACACGCCAATCTCAATATGGGAATGGGAGAAGGCGTCGCCTATAGAGCAAGGTTTGTATGCACATTTTCTAAAACCAAACGACGTAGTACTTTTTGAATACCCATTTAAAAAATAGAAATGTAATCACTTATGGAAACAGCAAAGAAAAAAAAAACAAATCGAAAACGAAAAGACCAAATTAAGTTGATTGTAGTTGGGGATTCTCGCTGCGACCGCCGCCCGGTACGGACGTTCTAAGACCACTCTGATTGATCGGTTCCTTCCCAATATTCAGTGGCGCTCAGTTTACTGGCGTCATGGCTCCGTGATACGGTTTTTCTGAGTTTTTTACTACCTGCGAGCGCTTTCAAAGTGATTTTTTCTTTGCGACTAAGTCTCTTAGTTTTCAAAGTGCTGTGTTGTGCTTGCGCTGAGTGCTGTGTGTGCCCAACGTAAACTATTCTGGCTTTAGTACAAAGGATCCAGTCCTTTATTTTATATATTATTTCTTTTCTAATATTTTATTTATTTACTCTTCTATTTTTATATATCTTTATCTTTTATCATATTTGTGTTTTAGTGTGTACATTTGCGCTTATTGTCGGTAAAGGTTGACCCGAATGCGGTCAACTCTTTCCTTTTTTAGGATTCTAGGTAGCGGCCTTCGGCGAACTACGGTTAGTTTTTAAGTTATTTTCAGGCTGCTTCGTCCACTCGCAGCAGTTATATAGCGAAGACTTTCATGGCTTTCATTCGCTCGCAGTGTCAGACATCTGGACGAAATTTGAAAGTGGGCTCAAACCCACAATCAATACTCTTACAAAAAGGAAAGACAGGCGTGCCAGCCCGTATCCACCAACCTCTAACGAGATCGTTCTAGCTCGCGCTCGTCCACTCGATACGGTCGTATGCCGTATAACCTAGTGTTGGTAACACTAGATCACACCGCTGAGGGCAAGGGGATCTTCAACCTCAAAACAACCTCATGGCCAGAAATTGCCACGCCAAGCCTAGGTGCGTCAAGTGCCTGGGCGAACCCCGCAATCCATCGAACCTCCCACGTGCCTCTTTTGTACCCAGGATGCCCCAGGCAAGGCAAAGGTATCCGTTCTCTGCTTCTGCTGCAAAGCCCAGACCACCCCATAAACCGCACCCTCCGCTACGCATCCCCCCCGGTCCTCCACCGCCTC
This sequence comes from Marasmarcha lunaedactyla, assembly GCA_923062675.1. Taxonomy (NCBI): domain Eukaryota; kingdom Metazoa; phylum Arthropoda; class Insecta; order Lepidoptera; family Pterophoridae; genus Marasmarcha; species Marasmarcha lunaedactyla. The sequence goes on along the minus strand of OV281339.1, from coordinate 38,338,598 downwards.
CCAAGAACGCATGGGTGACCCCACCTACCATGGTGAGGAAACGCTTCTCCGCCTTCTCAGGTACAACAGGTCAGGTTAGGCCCTGCTTGTATGCCTTCTCCTCCCATGGCCAGGGGCCGTGGAGAACCACTTTCAGACTTCAGCTTGTAGGCAAATGTGCCTCAAGTTTCGACTTGTGAGAAATCACCACTTTGGCTCACAAACTACGATCGGCAAAGGGTCACTTCCTGGCGACGTGCTTTATCGCGATCGAGAACCAAGCGGGAATAGCCAACGCCCAAAAATTAAATAAATTATTGAATGGCGTCCTCTAGATTAAAATCGTGGTCCCTTACTATTGGCTACTTCAACGCCAATGGTCTTAAACATCAGCGTAATAAAATGCATGAACTCCTTCGAGAATTTCAAATCGTCATCTTACTTGTGCAGGAAACCTTTTTTAAACATCAAGGTCACAAGGACCCGAAAATAGCGAACTACAACATCGTTTACAACGATAGGCTTACCGCCGATAAAGGTGGTACCCGCATCTATTACAAACGGTCTCTACACTGTATACCTGTCGATCCCCCACAGATATGAGTCCTTCCGTAATACTAGCTGGTGACTTTAACTCGAAACATTCAAGTTGGTACTCCGTAGTTACCAACCCAAACGGCCGTCGTTGATTGTTATGAATGTTAGATTCGCTAAACTGTGATGTAGTGGGGTCCTCGGGAACCGACTCACTATTCCTATAACACAAATCATCGCCCCGATATTCTCGATATAGCAATCCTACAAAGTGTTAATGGTACACTCAGTAGAAGTCATCCACTAACTTACTTTGGATCACCGGTCGGTAGTCATGCAGCTAGGTATCCCAAGTGACCCCGTTCCTCAAACGAAGGCACAAATTGATTGGGCGAAACAAACGGAAGCCCTTAAGGCAACCGACAGCCCCAACCTGAACACCATTCCCGATTCATTGTCTTCCATCGAGAAGACCAATGCAGCGATCGGTGCTTTCACCAACCACCTTCGAACTGCCATCAGTGCATCTTCCAGGCGGGTTTCGGTGGCGAATGATCGCCGTTGGATCCTGCCTGAGGATGTGAGGGGGTTGTTGAGAGCAAAGAACGCAGCTACCCGGGCGTACGTATACGCTCCGACCGAGGCAAACCGCATCTGTATGAGGGCCCTACAGCGAGATGTTAAATCTCGCATACGCGAACTGCGGTCTAACAACTGGGACGCGCTTCTTGAAGAGATTTCGCCTGCACGTCTGGCTAACTGGAGCTTGGCGAAGTATCTCAAGATGGACTCTACCACGTCATCGGTGCCTCCGCTCCTTAGGCCTTAGGCCCATGACTCCTCCCTTCAATGACTCCAAAAAAGCTGAAACACTAGCCGATAGCTAAGCCCAACAATGTACACCGAGTACAGAAAGCATTAACTCCCTCCACATAGAAACTGTGAATAGCACAGTTGTAACTAAATGCGGCAACCCACCGACTGACACCCTCCAAGTGGTAACGCTGGAAGAGGTACAGACAATAATTAAAAACCATAAACCGCGAAAAGCCCCAGGGCCAGACGAAATACCAAACAGGGTTATGAAAACTCTCCCACTTGCACTCATGCAACTATTAATAGTTATTTTCAATAACTTATGAAGAAACTGCTCTTTTCATTGAAGCTATTGTCATTGGTATTAGGAAACCCGAAAAACCGGCTAATATACCTACAAGCTAGTTTGCTACTAGCTTGCTACCGTCCTATTAGCTTGCTTAGTGCGATAGGCCAATTATACGAAAGGATAATTTTGACTAGGTCATCCATTCGAAGCATCTCTTACTGGCTATGCAGTTTGGCTTTAGATCCCGTCATTCCTGTTGCCAACAGGAGCACCGCATCACGGAGCACATCTTGTAGCGAAGGTAATAGATCGAAAACTGACAGGCACGGGTGCGCTTTTCGTTGACGTGGCTAAAGCTTTCGAGAAGGTTTGGCACAACGGCTTGTTATATAAGCTATTTGAACCAGGCGTGCCAAACAGCCTCGTGCACAATATACGAGACTTTCTCCATTGTTGAACCTTGTGCTACAGAAGGTGCACTCTCCAATCCCCGTCCTGTATTAGCCGGTGTCCCTCAAGGCTCGGTGCTTTCTCCGACTTTGTTTTCACTATACACAGTGACATGCCAAGGACGAAGAAAGTACATCTAGCACTCTTCGCAGACGACACCGCGCTATGCACATCTGGTAGGAATCTACGTAGAATTAACAAGAATGCTCCAATCCGCAGCCAACGCATTAGGCGCTTGGTTTAGGAAATGTAGAATAGAAGTCAACCCAGTAAAAAGTGCAGCAGTGTACTTCTCTCTCTCAACCTTCTCTAGGAAACCCTTAGATTAGGTCAGATCACTCTGTTTGGTGCTCCAATCCCATTGGCAATTTTTTTTCATTGGCATTGGGCTAAAAAAGTCAAATATTTAGGAGTCACTTTAAACAGCGGACTGACATTCGCGGATCGCGTAAATTGTCCGAGATCGAGCCACCTTCGTCATTGGTAGACTGCAGGCTTAGAAATAAGCTTGCACTTTACAAAACTTGCATCCTCCCCATCATGACATATGCCAGTGTGGCTTTCGCTCCCGCCAGCAAGTCGGACCTCAATCACTTTAAGCAGGTTATTCAAAATAGGTTCTTACGCAAATGCCTCTGAGCCCCGCCCTATGTCCGCAACCTAGATCCGCACAAGGATCTCAAGCTGCCCACCATGGCAGCATTCATGAAGTTGGCGTCTAGACGTCACTTCGACAATGCTCCCCACCATCCCAACCCGCTGGCCAATAAGTCAGCTGATTTCATAGTCAAACCAGACGCGGGGTCGTTATAGGCGTCCGCGTAACGTCTTAACAGATCCCGACGATGCTATTACAACAAGAAACGCCGGTGTTCCAGTAAGAAAAAGGGTAACACGGCATTCGAATCGCCTAACCCACCGGTGGGCCAGGCTTACGCGTCGTACGCATTCTTACTGAGTTTCTTGCTGGTTCTTTGGCAGTAGATGACCCTTCCAAACCAGTGGTAGTTTCAATATCCAACGTCCTAAGCCGGTATGTAGGAGTAGTTTAAGTTCCAGCTAAGCGCCGTCAGCGCTAAGCTACAAAGTCCGGTGAATTTTAAAAGGCCCTTTAAATAAACAGTCCAAAAAATAAAAAAGGTTGTAGTTGGGCGTACACATTCAATATTATTTCAACATTACTTTCTATTTTTCTGACGTATTTTATTAGCAACTGAGTAGATTTCGATTTCTTTTGATAATTTTAGTGATATTTTTGTACTGATAAATATTGAATTTGAAACTTCCTTGTAGTAAAGATATATTTATTATACGATTTTATATTAAGTTTATTGATGTTCATTTAATTAGTTAATAGGCAATATTAAAGAAACTGCTTGTGTTATATGTCATGTGCAGGCTCCTGCACTATATGAAATTTTCGAAGAAAGTAAGCCTTGCGTACTAATTCCACAAAATCATTACCGAAAAGTAGGATAATTTACTGACATCTGATTAAGAAAATTTTACAGAATTACCCGCTCAGCTAAAGGAGTGATGGAAAAATATTGTTTTATTTTGTAAACAATTTCAAAGGAATAAATAAAACGATGAACTTTTCGTTTTATGGCTTTATATATGCTTTTTCAATAAGTATTTAAGTGAAAAATACATACAAGTGGCTAAAATGTATAGGAGCTAGTCCAATTCCAACAATTCTGATATGAACCAAATGAAAGGGTATAATAAAGTGGTACCCCAACATGTGGAATGTCTGAGTGATTTGGAGTAATAAGGAGTTTCTTTTTTTGCTAGCGCGATTTTTTGCTTATTGTCAACTATTAATCTTTGCTTATCAATTACCTATTATCTACTTTACAATCGAGATCGACATTATCAATAAATAATTATATTATTTTATGCCTATTTCTAATGTTCATATAAAAAACTAAAATAAAATAAAACTGTAGTTTCGAAATAAATATATATATTAAAAAAATGAATAACCTTTATTGTGCCTAAAAAAATAAAAAAATAAGCAGTGTCTTTTTTGCCTTTTAGGCGTCTATAAACTTCATAATATCTCCATCTACACACATCAAAAAAGTCTAAGCAACACACATTATTTCAAATTTATTAACCAATTATTAGATATATCTTTTTTACCAAGTAGGTAGTACTAAAGTAAACTTTTTAGTTCTAGATGATATATTGTCTGGTTGTAAAAAAAAATCGACTATCATTTGTTTGTTCACAAAATTTAAATGCATGTTTTCATGCGTTTTAATGCGTTTTCTTTGTGTGGCGTGAGTGTTGGAAATCATTTATTATTATTCATTTTTATTGATTAATTGAGAAACATTTTTATTGTTAGACATTGTTTACTTATGACATGGAGCGATGTCATTTGACTTCACACGAAATGCTAAGAGCCGTAGGGATGTTGGAAGGGGGACGCAATCAATCTGAGGCATCACGATATTTTGGTCTCAACAGAAGCATTATTTGCCGACTTTATCAGCATTACACTAACATGGGAGATCCTGCCGAGCAGCACCCAGGCCGCGGAAGGAGTACAACCATTCAGCAAGACCGATACATTCAACTAACAGCAAGACCGATACATTCAACTAACGGCAAGACGTCAGCCGATGTTAACAAAGCACAAGTGGTGTTATTGTTAGCACCTAAACTGTGCGAAATCGACTGCATGAGTACGGCCTACATGCACCACGACCAATTAGGTGCCCACCTATACGTCATGGGAATCGCATTCGTCGAAATGAACGGTATAGAGAACACATAACATGGACCCAGGAGCTATGGGATAAAATTTTATTTTGCGATGAGTCTCGATTTGGGTTTAGGCCTGATACTAGAAGGGTAAGAGTGTACCGTCGTCCTGGAAATACTGAGAGGCTGAGGTGCGTTCAAGAAGTTCACCCATACAACGGTTCAACAATTATGGTATGGGCGGGTATTATGAGGAACAGACGAACTGAGCTCGTTTTTGTAAATGGAAACATGAACGCTGCAAATTACGTTGAGGATGTTCTAAGGCCTTATGTCCGTCCATTTGCACAAACCCTTGGCTTCGATTTTACGTTGATGCATGATAATGCGCGTTCGCATAAAGCTTGCACACCAGGGAGTGATTGGAAAGGTGAAACATCCAGGTATTGCCGTGGGCTGCACAATCGCCAGACCTCAACCCCATCGAGCACCCATGGGACTTGCTCCAGAGACGTATTTTTTTAGGGGACTTGGACGGAGTGACAACATTCCGACAACTCATGGACTTACTAAAATTTCATTGGGAGCAATTGCCCTTATACTTACGGACCAATACTTGACGCGATTACAAGAGTATTAATCAGGTTCGATTCCCGGTTATGTATGAGAGTTAAGAAAAAAGTTTGAATGTGATTATTATTAATTCTAAAATCGACGCCATGGTTCCTAAGAACAGATTTCGCTATTTGCAGAACTATCTCTCATAGTTTCTGACTTCTCCATTTGGATTGTACACCTTGTATAACTGGTATAACTTCGTATTCATTTATGTGTTGTATGACATAATGGATAAAGTAGGCTTAAATAAAAACTATACATTAATGATGATTAAGATAATGGAAAGAGTAATCTTTGTTTAAATTATGGATTAAAAGACTATCATCAAGAATGACCACTGCAGCGAAAAATAACTACTCATTACTTAAAATCTCTCAAACAGATTTCGATGTACTTCGGCATATACAAAAACTATTATACCCTTTTACTTGACGTAATGTCTGAATTGTGGCCATTTTTGGACCGCTCTCGCGCACCATCTTTTAACATAATTTTAATTTTTTCTACAAATTGTCTATACAGCTCTTTGCTGTCTTAAGTACCTATTTCGTTTGCAGGTTGTTAATTGCAATTCGAACTGAAATAACGGAGAACATAGAATGTCCTATCTCGGAAGTGGAGTTGGAAGCGGTGCCACCCATCAATGAGGCCAGCTTCGGCACCAAAGAGGAGTTCTTCTTGTTCGGCAGTATCTTCGATGCCAACATGATCGACAAGAGGCTCGTCGACAAGCCCATCCAGTTCGAACTGAGCATCGGCAACGCTGGTAATAATTTAGATGGACATAACGAGTCCATTAGACGACCTCAGGATTTAGAAGTGGATCTTGGTAAGAACAAAAATAAATACTAACGTAAGATCTCTAAATATTATAAAACGAACCCCCGCCGCGTCTGTTTGTCTATCTTTCTGTCTAAACGCGATAAATTCAAAAACTATCGAACGGATTTTCATATGGGTTTCACCAATAGATTCGATTCAAGAGGAAGGTTTGTGAGTAAAAATCATGAATGTTTTGTATAAATTAGTTAAAATATGATTGTGATTGTTGAAGATTAAGTCGGCTTTAATCGAAAACGTGGAGTAGGAGTTGTCCTCTTTTATAGTTCGCAAAGGCCCGTCTTTGACGGATAAATTACTGTATCCATTCTAATGTTTTAGAAAATGGTCGTGTACAATATGTTTATTGGAAAGCCAAAAGACGGGCACGGTAATCCTTACTTAATATACTATTTACTTTAAGCATTTTATGCTAATTGTTTTTGCCCTTTACACCATACAGTTTACATTAATATCTTAAGAGTTCTCGCAAAATTAAAAATATCGCATGACAAAATATATTCACACATTCACGCCGACAACGACGTGACACGAGTGATGCCGTATTACGAAGAAATATTTTAGTTTGTTCTTATTTATACAGTATGTTCTTGGACAAAGGTCAAGCCCAAAAGGGGGTAAAACTAGAAAATTTTTTATCGATAAAAAGAAAAAAATATTTTAAATATTTTGATGTACTTTAATGATGAAATAAAAATTTAATTACTCGAATACTTTAATGACTTCGAAAGATAGTGAGTCTATTTTATTAAAATAAAAACCATAACCATTTCGAATATACGGTAGTGACGATAAAATGACAATTGAGTCACAAACCAGTGGCTGTCATGACTTACGTTTGACTTTTGTATTAGAATAACTTTTTCCTGCGATGTTTTTTTCAACAATCTCTAAAAATCTTCAAATTAAGCCCATTCTACTAGATATTTTATGACTTATTATTATCTTCTATCATAATAGCTTTAAAACAAAACAAAATCGGCGGTTGGCAACTGATTACGTTAAGACTCAGGTAGAGTCCCTTTTTTATCTTCTATTGTGATGGCCAGTTATATGAAAGATGAAGTGTGGGGATCGAAACGGGACTCACAACGAAGCACGGCACAGTCAGCCAGCCCTTCGCTCCGATATTCTCGTCGCTGCTAACATACCTTACCGCGAGTTCTTTTTTGTTACGTTGTTTTGCTTTTGTTTTGTTATTGACTTTTTGTTACGTTTTTAACTTGTTACGTTTTTGACTGCACTTTATTGTGTATTGTAAAGATGCCACGGTTGATTGAGTTCACTCCACGAGACATCGCTGACATCCATTATTATTAGGTCATTACATATAAAATTGACGTTTTGTAAGGGAGGAACAAAAGGCATTTTTGAAAAAATATAATATATTTATATCAAAATATGTACCATTGCTATCTATGCACTTTTGCCATCTCATAGGTAGTTCATTGATCCCTTTACTAAAAATACCATTCGGACGGGAATCAATAAAATCTTTAAAGGCGCTTTGGACCGTCCCATCGGAGTTTGATTTTTTCTCTTGCAAGAAGTTATCCAGATATTGAAGAAAATGGTAATTTGTTGGAGCAAGGTCCGGGGAGTACGGTGGTTGTCTTAGACATTCCAATTGAAGCTCCTCTAATTTGGTAGCTGTCTGTTGTGTAGTGTGTGGTCTAACTTTGTCCTGAAGCAGCTGGCCTAGAGCGATTGACCAGTCTCGGTTGTTGAGCAGCTAGCTTTTCCATCATGGTTTGCAGTTGCTGACAATAGAAATCTGCCGTAATCGTCTGACCAGATTTAAGAAAGCTGTAGTGAACGACACCGGCACTAGTCCACCAAAAGCTCACAAGTAACTTTTTTTGAGTCAATTTTCGTTTGGAGCAGGATTTGCCAGGCTGTTTTGCCAGGGTTCAATTATTGCGATGAGCATTCCGATTGTCGTACAGGATCCACTTTTCATCACTAGTAATGATTCGATTTAAAATCCTTTCATTTTAGTGCTGGTTTAGTAAAGTAACGCAGCAATCGACGCGCGTTTGTAGGTTTGCTGCACTCAATTCATGGGGTACCCACCTCTCAAGCTTTTTCACCTTCCCAATTTGCTTCAAGTGGATTAAAACAATTTTGTTACTAACACCGCAGTCTACAGCTAACTCGGACGTGGTTTGATATGGATACGCTTCCACAATAGCCTTCAATTCTTCGTTCGGTCGAAAACGTTGGAATCAAAAACGTACTGTGTTTTCTTTTGCGACACCACCGCCATACTCAGCGTTAATACTTCGAGCCGTTTCTGCAGCACTGGTTTCATGGTGGAACTCGTACTCGTAAATAACGCGATATTTCAAGTTTTCAAAGAACAAAACCAAAAGAGGAAAAAACATATGAATTACGGTTTTCGAAACACAAATGCGTAAGTAAATAGATGCATAAATTTGAAATTATGATTCTTTATCGAAGAGGAGAAAATACAGATTAAAGTGGCCAGTACGATTTCATATGTAAGGACCTCATATTATGATATATCACGTGGACTCACAACAGTCGCTCGTTCTGCATATATAATTAGGTTTCCAACCAGACTTATACCTTCAGCACGAAACTTACAAGAGGTTCACCGAAACTTATCCAACATCGAAATTGAATTAGCAACATATTGCCGTCGGCATCAAGCTGTCATTATTGACAGTTCTGTAAAAGCGTCCGTTTTAAACGATGTGTTTGCTGATCCCACAACCAGCATAAGACGCTTCGCTTTGCGTCACGGGATATCAAAAACATCCGTATGGCGAATTTTTAAAAGGAAGGGGTTTCATCTATGTTTGTGACTCAATTGTTATTTTATGGTCACTTCCGTATATTCGACATGGTTTTGGTTTTTATTTTAATAAAATAGATCCACTACTTTCGAAGAAATAACTTTTTTTGCAAATAGAGTTATCAATGAGTATTAAACTTTTTATATTTGCATTATGAGTCTATTTGCAAATTAATTTTTAATTTTATGATCTAGTTTTATCCTCTTTTGGGACTTTCAGGGACACACTGTATATCTTTACTTTTCAAATACTTGCATGATAAGAAATTAATACATTAAACACTCTCCAATTAGGATGAACATAACTTTAAATCTAATCTAATCTGCATGCTCGATGAAAAACTATGAAGTGACCCTACGACAGAAACACAATAAGACATTTATAAATGCTTTGCTAGTTTTGTATGAAATCATTTATATATTTATTTATTTATTTATTACAATCACCTTAGAACTATCATTATCATTAATCCTAATTTAACAAGGAACAAGTGTCTAATAATAAACAATTGCTCTTTTTATATAAGAGGAAGTCACAGCGGATACAGGATATTGGCAGAGCACCACTCAGCCCACGAAAGCGACCTCTAACGACAAAACCTATTACTACCTACCGTACTGGGACACGAAACAGTGCATGCACGTCAGAAGCGTCTGGCCGGACCATCGCCGTCGCATGTACAATACTAACCTGATTGCTAATATCATTGAAAAATTCGTAAGTTTCTTTCCGATTACAACGTTATTCATTTTGTCAAAACAGTTATCAGGCAATTCTAAAATATGACATCTTTTGTAGGAAGAGTCTCTCTCGGACGTCCAACACCTCGTAGATGATGACGTAGGAGCTGGCAACAACGCGGTAATAAGCATGAAGCTGGCTTTGGAGAAGGTCAGCGGCCTCTGCTTCGCGTATGTAAAGCACACATCCTCCGTGCCCGCAGGAGGCGCCACCAAGCTGGACAAGGAGCGGCAAAAGATATGCCTGTATGAAGTTGTACGTACGAAGATTTCACGTAATTCTCCGTCAAGCGTCTAATTTCTTAAACCCACAATAAAAAAGCCTGTATGTAATGTGTAATAAAAAAAAGTGCTATTAAAATATAAAGTTCGCTTCTAAATATTAATTTATTACATGTTAACAGGAATCTTTAGAAGTAAGGACGTGAAGCATGAGATGTATAAAGTTTTAATTTCAGCAACAAAACTCAAAATAGTTATTTTGTAACTTGCAATAGATTGTATTAAACTCGTAATAGCAAAATGTAATATAAAAGTTTGAAAACATTTTCGACAGCTTTTTGTAAATTTTTTAATTTAGTCAATATTTTTTGTAGTTTTTTTTTGTCTTCTATTTACAATATGAGCTGACATAAGTAATATTAGTTTATTTAAGTTAATTGTAATCATTTCGGTCCAATATTTTTAGGAGCAAGTTGGATCTTTGACGAAATCACTGAAAGCTTTGATTACCAAACATTCCATTAAAGAACGATTGCGAACCGCCTACACATACCTAAATAGATTAAAGCATATCTATGAAGACGTAAGTATTCCAATATTATGGTTATTACATAACAAGATCTATTAAATTTTTAATTCTGCCAAAATATTAATAAAAATGTAGGTACTGAAGGAGTCTGTTTGTATGTCTTAACTAAAGAAAGTAAAATAATAACTTTTCATGCCAAACATCAAATAAAACTATGTTCAATGAGGACAAAGCCTAATAAAGTGAGTATCCCCAGGGGTAAATATAACGGTAAGATATAACTTTTTAATTTGGGCGAATTGTAGATAACAATTGGTTACGGAACGGATGTTATAAGAGTCAACTAATTTTATTGCTAATCTTAAAAATGTGTTATAAAATGAATAAAAGAACTCCTTAATAATTTGTTTTTTATCTAGAGATAAACTCAAATTTTTAAACAATATATTAGTATGCAACAAAAATTTGAAAATTCACGTTGATAAGTATAGGGGTTTTGAGGAATTGAATTCGAGCCCAATGTATTGCGCGGTCTGTTATGCTTCAACATTTGACGCATTAATATGGTGGGTTATACAATGGCAAGCACATTCTTTACTTTATTCATCCATTTGGGCTAGAAACATTTGCGGTCTTACCACAAAAAGTCCAACACCTGTTAGAGAAAAACAGCTTGCATAACTTTTTTGTGGTAAGACTGTTAGTTCTTATTCCTCCTACAAACCACAAATATTATTTCTTATATCAAATTTATCGTTACAGGCACAACACGTAATGCCCGACATCTTCATATGGATGATAAGTAACGGAAAAAGGCTCGCGTACTATAGAATTCCAGCAAGGGATATCATATTCTCAAACCTTCCTGAGGAGTCCGGCAAGTTTTGCGGAAAGATGCAGACGTTGTTCATGAAAGTAAGTGTAGAACAATAAGTATTCACTCGTATTATCCTAGGTTTAATATTTTTGTTCTTAAACAGGGTGGCCAGAAAAGTGCCGTCCAAAAATTTTTTTAGGTGCCTCGTTTTGAGAGGTTTCTGAATCACCCCGAGGTATGTTATACGATTTTTAAAATTTTTCGAGTTAGGATTTTTTAATGAATAATCGCAAAATTGCGACCGAATCAGTTTCAAAACTTTCAAAAATAAAGGTAGAAGGTTTCTTCTGATTTCTATTTTTGCTACTTAACATACATAGGGGTGATACAGATACCTCTTAACAAGAGGCCCGTAAAAAAAATTTTCGACGCACTTTTCTGCCCACCCTGTATATTATTTGTTCAATTCACTACAAAACAATGGTAACGTACAGCGCTACAGCTCAGAGTGCTTGTCAGTTCCGCTGTACGGCTTAATTGCGCTGAATTTAGGAAATTGATCGAAACGAAATATTTTAATCTACGGTAACAGGTTAAAATAAATTAAAATATAATTATTTTTACTGCTTTAAGACCTGTTTAGGCTTCAGATCTGACGTAGGCACTTTTTAAAAAATTTAATACACTTTTCTGACCTACAAATACTATCGGCCTTACCACAAAATCATTAAACATCTAAGTATTTACCTCTAAATATTTTCTAGATGTATTACCCAGCTAAATTATAGTATGAGTTCCTGGTGACTACTATGATGGTATAAACTACATTATTATTTATTCATTTGGACCGTACTTCAAGATAAACAGGTTTTTAAACTTTTTGTGGTAAGGCCATACCTATTAGATTTAAATTTTTAATAACATATTTAAAACCTTCGGAACCTGGGTAGTCTACCCACGCAATTTATTTACATTATGGTAATTTCTCGTCAATCTAAACACTGTACCGCAAGGTTTGTTTTACTTTGGAAAAATATTTCAAAATGAAGTAATATCTGTATCCTCAGATTGCGGTTTTTTTTGGTGAACACGCTGCCTTGATGCTACTCTGGCTTAAACAATATTAATTCTGGAACACAAACAGAATACTTGAAAGTTCACTAATATCTATCCGAATTACAGTGGCCAGGTAAGAAAGGAACGAGCCCTGCCGGCTGGGCTATTCCAGCTAAAATAAGCGTATATCTCTGGCTTGGAGTTCTTCAAGACAAAAAACATTACATCGACGGGCTGCCCCAGGGGTACGAGGTGGGTTCTGAGCTGAGGAACGCAGAGAGACTACGGACTAATGCGCCCACCACTATATACTATGCTGAAAGACATGTAAGAAAACCAATAGCAGGAATATTTTAAATTTCCAACCTACCGCGTACATAAATATCTTAGTTACCCTGACATGAAAAATCAATATCTAATTTATTTTTACAGACGTTCCAAATGAGAGCTTACGTGTACCAAGCCCGGTCATTAATTGGATCTGATTCTTCCGGACTCTCAGATCCATTTGCAAGAGTCATATTAGGTGATAACACGGCTACAACGCAGGTCATTGATGAAACTTTAAGTCCTACTTGGGATGAACTCTTAGTTTTCAATGATGTCCTCTTGTATAGCACTATTGAAGAAATCAAAGCTGATCCTCCAACCATAGTCATCGAAATTTTTGATCAGGACAATGTGGGGAAATCGGAATTTATTGGCCGAACTCTCGCTAGGCCTCATATTAAGGCTCGAGAAGATTCATATGAAAGACCACAATTTCCTCCGTCTCTGGAATGGCATGAGATAACGCGTGGCGATGACAAAGCAGGTGAACTATTAGCAACTTTTGAATTATTAGAAATCCCACCGAAACAAGATGTATCAGTTCTACCTCAACTTCCAACTCCACGTGAAAGTGCGGGTAAAGTTCCTCTAGATGTTAACAAAGGCCCTATCTTACCAGTACCAAGAGGAATTCGTCCAACACTTTCAAAATACCGAATTGAGGTGCTTTTTTGGGGATTGCGTGACCTCAGACGAGTGCATTTTTTGACAGTTGACAAGCCCCGAGTGGATATTGAGTGCGCTGGTAATATACTTTACTCGACAGTCATTCAAAATACCAAAAGAAATCCTAATTTTACCAATCCAATAAAATTTGTAGATGTTGAGTTACCTGATCAAGACTTATATAGACCACCTCTTACTATACGTGTCGTAGATTGTCGAAGTTTTGGAAGAATAACATTGGTTGGTACGCACACTATAAACTCAATTCATAAATATATTTACACACCGATGAGCAAAAAAGAAAGAGATATTGAAGAGCGAAAGAAGTCTCTGATCCCTTTGCAAAATATAGACCTCCGAGCAAATTGTATTGTACACGAAGATGTGTTTGTAATAGAAAATGAAAGAGAAAATTGCCCTCTACTGAATCGAGAAGGAAAATCTGCTCAGACTTATGGGTCAAGCATACGGCCACCCATGAAAAAGAAGATGGGAAAACGTGAGTCATTGAAAAGACGCAAAGCCAGTACCGACTCTATATTTGATGACGACGAAAGAAGCAAAGATTGGTGGACAAAATACTTTGCTTCTGTCGAATCAATGATTGAGGAAGAAAAAGAAGCAAAGAAGGAGAGACAAGGTTTTCAAGCTCATCAAGTTGCTTTTGTAGATGAAGTGAAATCTCCATTTGATATAGAAGTGCATTCTCCGACAAGTCAATATAATCGTGAACGTAATAAAAGACGCGCCACGCCTTCACCTAAAACTAAAATTAGTCCAACAATATCAAAGAAAAATGAAATTCCAAAATCAGGCCTAACAAAGGTAAAAAAAACCTTATATTTTGCAACTTACATTTCAAACATTTTATTTATCATTTTTTACTTTATGTTCTACTAGATTATACCCCACGAGTTAGAGGCCGTAACTGAATACGAAGAATTTAAAGAATGGCTTCACTCCTTTGAATTGTTGAGAGGTAAAAAAACAGGAGATGATTCAGAAGATGATAATCGCGTAGTCGGAAACTTCAAGGTAACAAATAAATTTAGCTATCAGGTGTCTTTATTTTATTAACTTGCTACACTTACGATTAAGTTCTTCAAATCAAGGAATTTTGTTTGTATCATTTTCTATGATTAATTTTTCTCCTCCTTCCTTTGTTTCGTTCTTCTCGTTAATTCCTTTTGGTAAGTCAAAGTTCCTTTTTCGCACACACCTTTCTTCAAAATTCTCAAGGCTTTTTTATGATGTGATGTGGCTGTCTAATAATTGTGTGCCTAAATGTAAGTTATTATTTGCTATTTTGTAATTAAGTCCTTAAAGGAGATTTGAATTTTATTCTAGGGTGCCATAAAGGTTTACAAATGGCCTCTGCCAAGAGGAATTGACGACCATACAGTCATGGGATTTGATCCAAACTTTGGATATTTCCATGGTGTTCCCAGTAACGATCCCATTCACGTACTCGTGCGAGTTTATATTGTAAAGGCCACAGATCTTCATCCAATGGACCTTAATGGCAAGGCAGATCCTTATATAGTCTTACATTTGGGGTCAAAACGTATTACAGATAAAGAAAACTACGTTTCAAAACAATTGAACCCTGTATTCGGAAAATGTTTTGAAATCGAGGCTACCTTTCCGCAAGATTCGATGCTCACTATTCAAGTACTGGACTGGGATCTTCTAGGTGCTGATGATTTAATAGGAGAAACAAAAATCGACTTAGAAAATCGGTTTTACAGCCGTCACCGTGCAACATGTGGGCTCCCACTAAAATATGAAGAGTATGTATCACCTAATTCATTTGTTTTAAATGAATAGCAATTAACAAAATAAGTGTATGCCTTATATTTTGGTGGTATCTTATTTATTACAGACAGGGATACAATCGTTGGCGCGATGCAATGAAACCAACACAGATTTTGGCGAAGCTATGCAAGGATGGGAAACTTGAGCCACCAGTTTATGAGTTTGGCCGAGTGCGAATTGGCCGCACGGTATTTACAATGCCAATGGATGACACTGAGCTATTTTCTAATCCAGACACCACAGAAGAACAAATGGCATTAAATGTTCTTAGGCGCTGGGAGGATGTTCCACGTGTTGGAACTAAACTGGTGACTGAACATGTCGAGACAAGACCACTTTACAATCCAAATAAACCAGGTTCGCTCAGTTTAAAAATTATTTTGTGAATGAGGGATTTTCATTCTAAGATTTAAAAAAATAGTTCTTTTTTCAAAATTAGATGGCGCTGATCAAAACTCAAGAGTCAAAAAAGTATGACAAGACAGCAATGACTGAGTGAGTGATAGGCAAAAGAAAATATGCGTGCGAAAGGGCTTCTTTGGAATATGAGTCATTCGTCACTGGTTCTTGCTATGTGTACGGGTGCAAGGTGAAGGAGCCATAGGTATCAATTTCAGTAAACTTTACGTAAAGAAAAAAGCCATTAAAATAAAATAACCTAATCTACCTTAAGGAACACTACATTATTAATCGTTTATAAGATGTGTATGTGTGACTGAAAATAAATATATGATAAATATGTAACTGACACAAATATATATATCATAATATAAACATACGATCAGTCAACAAACAAAGAGATTGACATTGACTCTTAGTTTTGTTCAACGCCATCTAGTTTCAAATGAAATATCTTTTAAAAAAAGAAACGAAAAGCCCTCATTGAATTCTAGTTTTTGTACTCAGCTTAAAATAAAAAAAAATTTGGGTTAGGTATTGAACAGGGACGTTTAGAGATGTGGGTCGACATGTTCCCTATGGACATGCCTCTACCAGGACCATCTTTGGATATTTCACCACGCAAACCCAAGCCTTATGAAATGCGAGTAATTATTTGGAACACAGACGACGTAGTGTTGGAAGATGACGCATTCTTCACTGGTGAAAAAATGTCAGATATCTATGTAAAAGGGTAAGTAAGTAGATTTTGAATTCTTGAGTAATGTAGTTATCAAATAGCCAGTATATAACTTAAATTGAATGTTTAAAGTAAATAATAGTTTAACGAAATTGGAAATCCACTTAAAACTTTGTGTCTCACTAAACAGGTGGCTGAAAGGGCCGGATGACTGCCAGTCCACTGATATTCATTACCGATCATTGACAGGAGAAGGTAACTTTAATTGGCGTTTTATATACCCATTTTACTATCTGGAAGCTGAAGAACGAATTGTAATATCCAGTAAAGAGTCAGTGTTCTCGTGGGACGAAACCGAGTGTAAAATACCAGCAAGGTTAGAGTTACAAGTATGGGATGCAGATCATTTCTCAGCGGATGACTTTTTAGGTAGCATATTTAATATTAATATTTGTTTTTGGTCTTAACATCTCAAAATTATTGACAAATTTCGTAAACTATAATTTTAGGTGCTGTAACTCTGGATCTAAACAGGTTCCCACGAGGAGCAAAGTCGTCAAATTTATGCACATTGGATATGCTGCGTAACGATGGTTCTGTACCAATGATAAACATATTTAAACAAAAACGCGTCAAGGGCTGGTGGCCATTCTACATCAAACGTGATACCGAAGAGATGGAATTGACTGGCAAAGTGGAAGCTGAAATACATCTGCTGACTAGGGAAGAAGCTGATAAAGTACCAGCTGGTTTAGGAAGAAGTGAACCAGATCCCCTGGACAAACCAAAGTAGAGTCATTAGTTTTTTTTTAGTTTTAAGTCTTGTTACAATTTTAAATGCTAGCCTAAAACCTTTACTGTGTATAATTGATAACCGTTTTTATTTCCAGCCGCCCGGATGCTTCATTCATGTGGTTCCTTAACCCGTTGAAGTCAATTCGTTACATTATCTGGCATAACTATAAGTGGACCATTTTAAAGGCGTCTGTCGTAATTCTGGTGGCAGTGATGATTCTCCTGCTCGTCTACGCTTTCCCAGGATACGCAGTAAAAAAGTTATTGGGAGCTTAAAATCATATTCATATTTGTTTTGTTTAAAAAGTTACATATAATGTAAATGTATTACCAAAAATGATTATCATATTAATCTATCGACGGGGTCAATTCTATATATTATATTAAACAAAAATTTATATTGTAGATTAAGCGTTAACCTTTTACTTGATATACTCGTAATATTTTAAAATTTTAATTGATTTCTCGAAATCATGTGAGAATCGATCGTGGCATAGAATGCTTTTTATGTGGACCGTTATTTTATCATACTTTTTATATTTTTATCGAAAGCTTTAGTTGACCTGCGTAACTCGCCGTTTATGCTTGAATTAACTGGTGTTCTTTATTGCATATTCTCCAGTTCTTGTTTGACTCAGCTTGTCTGTCATTCCCGCTCCAGTCTCGACTGGTTTACTTTGCGCAACTTATTGTCACATATTCCAATAACCAATTTACCAATATGATTTTCAACGTAAAATTCACTGAATCACTATTTTCGATTGTGGCGGGAATACCAAACTATCATCAGAAACTCAAATAACCAATATGCATGTTACACTGAGTCTGGCGTTTAACTAGGTTGCTAGTGTATGATATAATTTGAATCTTAAGATTCTAAAAAGATAAAAATGATTGTAACATTTATAGGTTGTTAAACCGTTGGTAGGTCGGTGGATTTGATAAGATAGAAGTGAAGAAATGTTCAAATAAAGTAAGGCCCAATTTTAGTTTAATTTTATCTATTTTTATACCCATTGATATCTCCTCAGAATTAAGTGAAAATGGTATGAAATTGTAACACTTACCAAATAATCTGCTATAAACTAAATTAAAGCCAAAACCTAAATAAGTATATCCTTGCGCACAGCCTTGCATGAGCCAGTTTCTTTGCTAATTTCAGATGCAATTTGATGTAGAAAAAAACGAATACGAACAAATTGTTTTTATAAAATTCTGAATACAAAATGAAAATAAATGTTTTTAAATTTATACATACAAGAATATATAAACATCTACGAAAGAAATAGCAAACATTATTGATTTTGTATGATAAAAGAAATTGTTTTCTTCTATCATAAATTAAGATAAAATCTACTTTTTGTTTAAATAAAACCAAAAATAAAAATTTAAAGATCTGTTTGTTGAACTTTAGGAAAAATAAGACCAAACTTTAAATTATATAAATTATAACTTAAATATGGTTCATTTATTAGAAATTAGTAAATAATAATTCAATAAAGACATCTCCAGCTCAAATCTGGCAATCTTTTAGGACACATTGGGAATACTGACTAAAAAACTATTAAAATAAATGCGGGATAAATCGGTAATACATTTAAGATGAAATGCAAGAAAAATCTATAGAATTAAGAGTCATAGGATTAAATGGGAACATCCCAAAGAACTGGGTCTGCATATCACGCTTAATCTATGATTACAGCTCGATGGTTCGACCGGGGCTTAGTATTCCAGAAAAATGCTAGAAATATTGACAAAAGCATCGGATGAATGCTTTCATCCTCTCAAATTGATCCTCGTACTTGATTGGCAAGACAAGCAATCAATTACAATGTTGACAGCAACTCTAATTAACTAATTAAAGCCTACGGACGCACCGCACCTACATCCTAAGAACGTCAGTAAAGGATTTCGAAAAATTTTACAAATTTTCATTAGCCCTTTTTATAAAAACTCATTGCTAATAATATGATCAGAATTTTGTACCTAAATCTCATCACGAATAATTCACTGTGCACATCAGTAGGTCATATTTGTGTAAGAAATCATAAATTTAAAAAGATTTGTGTTAATCATATATGTATAATTGTTAAAGAAGCATCAATCAAGAACACATTTAGAAAAAACCTTTTTTACAGTTTTCGTATTTATATAGTGGCATGGCCACCTGATAGTATGGAAACTTCATGTATGCAAAAAACTAGTTTTAAGTATATATCATTATAAAATATTTTTGAATATCTTACTCTTCAGAATTGGCCTGTCTATATATTTTGTTAAATGTTAAAATGCATGCATATCAGTTTACTTACAATATTAAATAAAATTTATTCTATGTGTCTAGAACTGTTTTAATTTCAAAATCTGGCAAAGAAAACTAGCAAATTATTATGTCAAATGTACCATCTTAGCTTTGCCAGACTATGCCTTCGTAGTGATGTCCCTTCACAAGACGCAACGCGGACTTCGTGTCGTCACGTGTGTGACGATTGAGGGCCCCTGTATTAAATACTTTTAAAAATATAACAAAGATTCAGTGTACATTATAAAATAATTGTGGAAATTGTAAACAGATTTTGTGAAAGTCAAATATGCGAGATATGGGCCAAAAAGTGAGCCCTCAGTAGTCACATGGAGATTTGATGGCCCACCTGTAGCGGAGTAAGTTTACATGTAGAACAATTCTTTATGTGAAACATAAGTTTAAATCAAACAAAATTTGTGGAAATAAAATATGATTGAAAAGAGATTTGGTAGTTTGCGTACCGCAATTCAAAATGAGCCCTTGATCTTTATACTGCAAAAGCTCGTAACGAAAAAAAAAAAAACTATTTTACTCACAACTGCTGTGCATTTATTCAATGTTCTATTTACAAATTTATTTATTTATTTATTATAACAGAACCAACAGCACTTTCATATATTACAATTGATTTCAATGAATAGGTACATACTGCAAATGACAGGTTCACAATTTTTTATCTATACTGTTACGAGTAGGTTTCAAACAGGATTTACATTAAAAGTTATCAAGATTTAATAAGTTAAAAAAAGTTAAAAATAATAAAAATACAAAGTTGTAGCACGCAATTCAGTGTATGTGTGAGAGAGTATGTGTGTGTGTGAGAGATTATGTGAGTCTGTATACATAAATAATTGAATGAAAATGTGATCGTGTTTACGACACAATTTTACTTATTTTTTAATAATGGCATATTATTGGCAACTTGTTTTTTAAATGATTGTTTAGACAAATCGTGAAAAATTGTTAAACCAAGATCGTAACCCTTTCCTCGTGATTTTACAGTTATAACCTTGATAATATTTCGGCCCACATTCTTTCACTTTTTCGTTATTTTTGCTCTATAAAGCATTAACCGATTCCTGGCCCATGACGCACCTAACACCTCATGAAGAACCCTTCAGGGAGGCCAATGACGGGACAGGCGCGTCATTAGGAAATTGTTGTAATTCAAATTTTTATTCAATTAAAAAAAATCCTTTTATTTTAAATAAAAATTAACACATTAGAGACACTAATACCTGTGGACACTACATCTTTTTGGAAAATAAAATTGTCAGAGGCCGTCGACCACATGCAATAATTCATATAATCGATAATTCATACACTAAAATATAAAAAAATGTCTAATAAAATTGCCATTTACCCAACTCTTTTATGATACATATTTATTTTGGTTCAAAATGAATAAATAAGGAATTCGTGATAATAATAAGAACATTCATATTATTTCTAAAAAATACCTCAGAATGAAGATTCGTATTGATAGAAAACTTAAAGTAACCTTTTAACTAAAATATGTACTGCATGGAATGATTTTTAGCTCATTAAGGTCAAGAACTAATAATCAAGTATCTAGAACGTCTCCTGCCCAAAAAGAACCTATTAGATTATGGTTCATTTTTGAATAAAATGGTCACACGCTCATCTTCTTCTTAATACAAACAAATAGTCGCGCGGACCTATTAATAATTACGTTTACTAACAGAAACATATTTATAGGTTGGCCAATCTATTTATGTAAATAATTATTATGCAAGCGTTGATATGGCCAACGAAGTCTTAAATAATAACACATATTTGAACGGCACTTTAAGGCAAAATAAAAAAGGAGTCCAAAGAGGTAATTAATACAAAATGGTTACAAAATGGCAAGATAAGAGTCTATTTCGTCAGTTCCCAACACAATAGCGAATACGTACATATAAAAAATAAATATGCAAATGATTTCTAAAATTCAGGTTTGAGAAAAGAATTAATTAAAAAAAAAAAAAGAATTTTTGAGATCAGTTGACAAGCACGACCAAATGCTAAGTTATTATTATGCCGAACACAAGACGTTAAGATGGTTTAAAAAATTGATTATCCAAATCATGCAGATTCAGTTATTATATTTGTTTTCCTTATATAATTTAAACAGAGAAAGGCAGACAAGTTTGTATGATTTTCGATTACAAGTCATTGAACACCTGTAACTAAATCATATAAATGTAAATAAATCAGAGGCCACGCGACCATCACATCCTGGTAAAATTCATTTGCCGGCACATTTATTTTTTTATTTTACTTTATTTTATTTTACCTTTGTAGGAAGTTTTACAGCTCCATAACATTAATAAACAGCCTATGAATAAACATGTGCTTATTATAAATAGCCACTTTTATGCAAAATAAATTAAGATTTCATTCAAAGGGACCTATTTCTTAAGTTAAATTTAGAATGTGAAAAAGAAAAAGAAACAAAGACTACAATCGTGTAAGAGACATCCATAAAAACATAACATTATAAGATTGTAAATAACACGGTAGGCAATATTTTATGGGAGTTACAAAGGGATTCATGTTAATATTAATGAAATAAACAAACTATGATTCCTAACATACAAGTACATTTAAAATATTATTTTAAGTGCTACTGCTCTCAAAAAATGGCCTTGCTAACATTGCTTTGACTGATTTTGTGCTCGAGCAGAATATGTCAACTTCATGGGCAAGTTTGTTAAAAGAATTAAGCGCGCGTAGAACAAAGGTGTTGGCCCTATATTTGGTCCTTACGAAGGTAACATTTAAAATTGATCTCTGTCTTAAGCACAAGGTGTTGGTTTTCCAGATGTCTTCTGCCGAGCTCGACCACTCTTTTCTATGCTCTACAGTAAGATTACGATTAACTGCGAACAGGACCCCACCACTCAAGCATTGTCCCGTTCGCTGATAATCACGATCACGTCAGTATACTAGATAGCGGCTATCAAATAACTCAGCGTCCGCAATTATATTCTAGGGAAATAACATCGTTATTACAGAGGCTGGTCATTCGATATAGCATGTCACTCTTAGAACATAAGCTGCGTACGTTCTGATGATAAATATTAAGTGGAGCCATTTGTAAAATAAAGATAACATAAACTATAATTATCAATTATTACGAAGAAGATGACGACACAAAGAAAACCCCAAAAACAGATCCCAATGTGCAATGTAGAGCCAACAGATATATTAAGATTTAGTTTCGGATCAATAATTGTAAACGAACACAGTTCGCCCTGCACTTGCTTTACATTCATTTACTCAAGAGAAATAGCAAAACAATGAGAAAACGATGCAGGCTCTGCTTTAATTGTGAGTCGAAGCATTATTTGGCTGTCTAGACTATCCAGGATTATGCCTGGAATGTTTTAAAGCATTTCACAAATACTAATCGTTATTAATGATTTGAAGTATAGAACGCTCTAGCCACTGCACCATGGATTTAGAAAAACTTGATATATTTTTAACATATATTTACAGTATCATTTATCAGTTACAATTTATGATTATAATGATTAATCAGTTTTAACATGTTATACAACAGCTTACAACATGTTATACAACAGCAACAATTACAATTGAAGTAGTGTGTTTAATGATGTGTCAATGTCTAATTATAACAGTCTTTAAATACAAAAATCAACAATAAAATGGTTATAAAAAAACAATAATAAACCTTAGAAAAACTTAATTATTTACTTTTCAAACTTATCCGGAACTTTCTAAGTTTTCTTACATAAACCCATTATGTATCAATAATTATTTTTCAAGTATTTCTACAATATTTTGCACAATAGCATAATCTGTCAGTTAAATCGAAGTATATCACTGGACACAAATTGCCCAAAATATTTGCATTTATGTATATCCACAACTGTCAAAGAATGTACAGTTTCCGTCTGCTTAAAGTCAGTGCACGTTGCACTATCCTTGGTTCTTTTCATCTTGCATTGGACCATCCTTCCAATAGTGTCCTCTACATAATATGTTCCACTACCAGGTTCCAAGAACTGATAGTTCTGCTTGAATAACTGGCCATGGTCTCATTGTGTTTCTATTTCCAATTCGGGAATATATCTACGTTTTCTAATTAATTCTGGAACAAAATTATAAAAAATGTATACTTAACTAATTAATCCAGATTGACGCAAAATGAATCCTAAACGATAGTATCTATAGATAGTATATTTTATTATAGAAGATCCGCAAG
The DNA here is from genome assembly GCA_923062675.1 of Marasmarcha lunaedactyla. Taxonomy (NCBI): domain Eukaryota; kingdom Metazoa; phylum Arthropoda; class Insecta; order Lepidoptera; family Pterophoridae; genus Marasmarcha; species Marasmarcha lunaedactyla. The sequence goes on along the minus strand of OV281339.1, from coordinate 38,314,954 downwards.
ATATTGCTGAAGAATTTAATAACTATTTAATTAGTTTAAGCAGTGACAGGAGTGGAAAAGTATGCCACAACACGAACAAAAAACGCATAGTAAAACAATGTTTTTAGAGCCAGTAACGGCCGATGGAGTGATCTCGATCATCAAGACACTTAATAATACGGACGCGGTAGGTTATGATGGTTTTAGCACTAAAGTAATAAAGTATTGTAGCGCAGAATTAGGAGCACCTTTGGCGTTTCTTATAAATTTGTCGTTTTCCGTTGGTCAATTTCCAGATTTATTGAAAAAATCTATCGTAAGACCACTTTTCAAAAAGGGAGAAAAAACCAATCTTTCCAGCTATCGTCCTATTTCGTTAATCCCGATATTTTCAAAAATATTTGAAAAGGCAATGAAAAAAGGCTTATACATTTCATTGCTAAGTTCGACATATTATGTAAGCAACAATCGGGTTTCTAGAAAGGAAAATTAACAACCACTGCTATTTTCGAATTAGTTAATGAAGTTGCAAATAGTATAAACTTAAGAAAGGAAACAATAGGCGTTTTTTGGATATGTCTCGCGCTTTCGACTTTGTCTCTCATAACCTGCTGCTTCAAAAATTAGAAAATTATGGTATTAGAGGCACAGTGTTGAGTTGGTTTAGGACATACCTAATAGACAGACAGCAAAATGTGGAAATGCAATATGTAAATGACAAAAAAGAAATAGTTAATTGTAGGTCAAAGTTTTAAAACACAACGAGCGGGGTGCCACAAGGCTCGGGGCTCTTTTATTTCTTTTATATGTAAATGACCTACCCAACTTGACATCTCATAAATTTTTTCTATTTGCAGATGACATATCTTTAATTTTGACTAAGAATAATAATAATTTTGAATATGACATTAATAACACAATTAAGTTAATTTTAAATTGGTTGACATGTAATAATTTAAATATTAATTTAATAAAATCTTATTATATCAGATTTAACACAAATAAAGCTCTCAATAGTATTGACATGCTTTATAAAAATGACAAAATTGAAGAAGTAGAATGTACCAAATTTTTCGGGTGCTATATTGACAATTAATTAAATTGGAAGCAGCACATAGATTATGTTACAAATAAATTAAATAGTTATGTGTATATTCTAAGCAGACTGCGGAAAACCTGTGCACTTTCAACCGTAATGACTGCTTACCATGGGTATGTCGCGTCTACCTTAAGATACGGTCTCATCACTTGGGGGAATTCTACGGAGATAAACAAGGCATTTATAGCTCAAAAAAGTGTATTCGGGCAATTTTTGGAAAAGCACCGGACGAATCAGCCAAACCTTTATTTAAACTGTATAACATATTAACATTACTTGTATGTGCATTTTAGAAATTGCTATGTTCGTAAAAAGCAATGCTCATTATTTTGCTCAAGCTAAGGACATTACAAGAGCAACACGACATGGAAATCGATTAGTGTATAATTCATTACCACGCCTAGAACTCTAGGCGTGGTAACAGGCAGTGCTATGCCATGTGACTCAAATTAAATTTAAAAAATCATTTAGTAAATGGTTAAGTGAAAAATGTTCTTATTCGATAAAGGAATATTTTGACAAAAATAAGAGGTAGAATTTATTTAATTGTATAATGGAATATTTAATTGTGATAATTTCATAATAGTAATATAAATAATAAAATGTATTGGTAATAATAAAATGCATTATAGTTAAAAAAAGTAATGTTAATAGATTTAGTCACTTACCTTATTATAATACCTATTGCATGCTGTTGTACAGCATAGTATGTGGAACTATATTTCTGTGTAACATCCTTTTTGTACCGTACTATGAAGCAATAAATAGTTTGAGTTTGAGTTTAGCTATTATACATCCCTAGATCTACAATAAATCCAACAAAAAAGTATAAAAGGTTTACAACTCCTGGTGGAAATCTGTAACTTACTTTCCATTTCCTATAAAACGCGCAGATGTCACTTTAAAACACACTAAACTAATAAATACAACATAATGCACAGAAAAAGGTTTCACGTTTAAAACTGCTTAAAATAGCTTAAAAATATTACCGGGAGCCAACGACGAGTTAGGTGCGTCATCATTATTTTTATTACATTATTAAAAATTAACAGATTTTTTATAGCTATAAATGATATTTTCTCATGTTAGAATGAACCAGTTACAGGATTTTTATTCGCAGACGACTTAACTATGACTTGTAGTTTTTTAGAAGGATTGTTGGCCCGACAAATGTAAAATGTTAAATAACCTCCAAGACTTCAGGATTTCGTTTTCCTAAAAATGAAACAGGATTTGCAATAAAAGGAAGAAAATAAATCATCGGCCGCTATTAATATGATCAAAATATTAGACAAGTAAAAAACTTATGATTCAGCCAAACCACGTGCGTTGAATTCCATAAATTCAATACAAGATTCTACTGTAAAACTAAGTATTGGCGCTTTTAAAACTAGTTACATAGATAATAGTTTAGCTGACACTGGTGAACTACCCTTAACGTATTCGAGAAAACAACTTAAGCTTATCTACACTATCAACATCACAGCCACATAGTGCACTTCACAAGGACTATACATTATTCTCTACGTTTGATATTGAATACCAGTTTAAACCACATTTATCACAATCTTTTCGAATCAGGTCAAAACAATATTTAGAAGAAATAGATGTGAATATCAAAAGTATGTATTTAAAAAAACATAGTTCATATAGAGCATGGGGAAAACTCGAATTTCCCACAAACCTTGCTTTAACAAATAACGTAAAAGAAAATACACCTCAAATGGTTTATAAAAATATTTTTAAAAGCAAGTTTAAAAAGTTTAAAATATTTTGTACCGACGGGTCTGTTATGAATGGTAGAGCAGGGTCGGCTGTAGTCAGTCAGTCTATTAAGAGCTTTAGAATTAATTTCAAAAGATTCAAAGATTAGTAAGTATGTAATTTAGTCCTATTTTATGTCATGCTTACAAGCTTTAAAGACCTGTCAAAGAAATAAAAGAATTAATAGTAACATTATTGAAAGAAAACTTTGAATTTCAAATTATTTGGATTCCTGGCCACCAAGGAATTATTGGAAATGAAAAAGTATATGCTGAAGACTGCAACTAATATGACTTTACCTAAAGCGACTATAAAATCAAATCCAAAAGACTTGAAAAATAATTTTAATTTAGACTAATGAAACTATAGGATGCTAATCGGAAAATAAACGACACAATTATCATATCTCATTTAGGATCGTGAAATGATTGCAAATGTCTTTAATTTTTGTAGCAAGACATTATTGTACACCAAACTCTGTCAGCGTATTTTTAACCAATCTAGACGTAAAAATGGAGCCTCCATCAGATAGCAATTCTTGCACCCTACCGAATTTCGTGAATCGCTTACTGCTGGAGCCGTCGCTCTGGGAATGGCCCTACATGCAGCGTAGCTTCTTGATTTACGAATTATGTTATTTTGCATCATGTCCGATAGTTATTCACGTACCTATATGTTGTTCAGCAGAAACCCTATATGGAGCTTTATGAACAAGAGCTTCATTCGTAGTCTCTATCTTTACTTCAACAATATTTTAAACGACCCAAACTAGTTTTATCGAACGCAAACGTAGACTTATATTTATTTAACAGTAATGACAAAGAATTACGTTCACTACCAGCTAATTCCGGCGTTAAATCGAAATCAACGTTTTGCCTTGCCACCACCTCACTCCATAAGTTATCTTTAAAATTATCTGTAAGATTACTAAAATAGACATATTCACTTTCACACGTCGTAGGTAATTGTTGAATCAACTGTAAAAAAATATAATTATTACTTTCACTTTATCTTTACATAGAAAATTACAAAGACAATTGTCGAAGCGTAGATCATTATTATTTCTAAAATCTACAATGGCTTCCGCATTTCGCAGAAAACCCTGTCTAAGAATTAAATCTTGCTCAACATCCTTCAGGACGACGCATTCCTGAAGGATGGAGGAACAGTTGCAGTAGAGGGCGCCTTGCTCATAAAAGCTAAGCGATTGAAGTCGATTAAATTGTTCATCAAGTTTCATGTTGGACTTGACGTCGTAAAAAATCTTTGCACGAAAATGTTCCCGACGCGGTTCCATTTTTCTATGACACACAATAGTTTCGTAATGCTAGTAAGACAATTTTGAGGGAAATTTAAATTTGGATTATGTATATTTTTCGTTTAAAATAATCGAGTTTTCAAAATAAATTATAACTCTTCAGCTTTCCGTACATAAATACTTTGTTTCGTAAAACTCTCTGAGTGGCCTGGTATTCATTATTTCCCAACTTCGGTCTCACACTATCTAAAGGCATATTTTGTATTATATTTTTTACACCACTGAAAATACTTTTTGGCATTATTATTTAAAAGTGAAATAAAAACGCTTCGAAAATTGCAGATAAGGTCTCTTTATTTATAAGTTTTTTTTTGTATATTTGGGATTGTCTGGTCCCGAGTCACAACCACTCAAATTATCTATTCTTGATAGTTTGAAGTATTTTATTTTTGTGAAAAAAAGTGTGAACCAAATTGACACCAAGGGAAAATTAAAATAATAATAAATATTTATTGTTAAGAAAATAGACTTTTATTTCTATCGTCTCATTTTATTATGTGGCCATAAACTATAAAAACAATATAAAATATTAATGGATGTTGGTTTTTTTTTTTCAAAAAATTACAACATTATTTTTTAGTATTGGTACATACGCTAGTCAACGTAATGCAAATCGATACATCTTTACAGTTCGGCTTTTGAAATGTGCATTGATATGTCGTCAGAGGGGGGACCAAAAAAATTGGCTAAGCTGTCACGGTATTATAGGTAGAATGAAATGAAAAGAAGCTGGCGGAAGATTAAAGCATTCAGCCATTTTTACTTTAATGCACGATATAGTGAGTATACCATAAGACAAGGACATGAGCGAAACAAACCCAAGACAGAAAATGTCATGTCGCAACCAAGCTGTTTACAAAAAGCATGGTGTTTTTCTGTTTTTTTCGGAGACTTCAATTCTACTCCCTTTTATCATCCAAACAATTGTTAATTTTAAGTGTTTTGACAGAGAGTTATTACACTTTTTTAAATTTATTCGTGGTTTTTATCTAGTAATCAACTACTAATTTTGAATAGTCATTACCATTTTAAAAAACCTTAATATCAATAAGGCACGTTTTGCTGTCTGATTGCTGTTGGATGAACTGGAGCTGATCAAAATTCGCAACTGTTTGATTATCTCTTGAAAAAAATCAATATCCTCACTGATAAAAATTTTATATATTTCTAATAATTATTCTGCAATACATTGTACATTTTGATGATCCAGGTTTAAACAATGTTTGTTTCTTAAAATTCTATAAACAGGCCCTGGAAATACGGTTCTAGATTACTAATTTAAACAATTTGGTACAATTCATCGACACAGCGGTACTACCAAATTGTCATTGTACTAGTAGACTGCTCAAAAGAAGCACCAGGTCAATAATAATGAATATTAATACGAAAAGCACATCAATCTTAAGACTAAATTAGTTTGGTTATACCTATAATTCGTGGAAAAGAAATTTAAATCACAAAGAGTCCTTATATCAATAAGATTCAGCAACATAGCTGAGGCAAACCAATCTTGTTTAAACCCACAAAATTGGGGGCTCATTTGTTTATATTTTAAACAAATGATTTGCATATTACGTTTATATTTTACTAACTATCCGCCCCGGCTTTGCATGGGTAGTAAGATAGAAGGAGTTATGCATTCGTTGCGACCGGTCGACCACGGTAGCAAATCACAACAATGAATAAACCACTGGTAGATAATTTTTTTGCAAATTCAACGGTCTAGCTAGACCAAAAATGTTTTTTTTTTCGAAATGGACAGTTTATTTATGGCCCTATGGGCAATTTTGTAGCTTAGCGCTGACAGTGCTATCCTGAAACTTAAACTACTCCTACATTAGATATGCCTAAGGGCACCTGAGAGGGTACGGACTTCGGCTTAGGATGTCTGTATGTAAGAAGGATCATCTACTGCAAAAGAACCAGCAGGAAACTCAGTAGGAATGCGTACGACGCGTTAGCCTGGTCCACCGGTGGCTTAGGCGATTCCGTGATTTCCGAATGCCGTGTTGCCCTATTTCTAACTGGAACACCGGCGTTCCTTGTTATAATATCATCGTCGGGATCTGTTAAGACGTTACGCTGACGCCTATAACGAACCGCCGCGTCTGGGTTGGTTGTGTATTCAGATGACTTATTGTGCAGATCTAAGTTGCAGACATAGGGCGGGGCCCCGACGCATTTGCGTAAGAACCTATTTTGAATAACCTGCAAGTGATTGAGGTTCGACTTGCTGGCGTGAGCGAAAGCATATGTCATGATGGGGCGGATGCAAGTTTTGTAAAGTGGAAGCTTATATCTAAGCGACATTTTACTCTTCTTGCAAATTAGAGCCTACGTAGATCCCTATCAATGTGTATAGCGCGGTGTCGTCTGCGAAGAGCGCGAGGTCTACTTTCACCGTCCTTGGCAAGTCACTAGTGTATAATGAAAACAAAGTTGGAGAAAGCACCGAGCCTTTTGGGACACTGGCTAATACAGGACGGGTTTTGGAGAGTGCACCTTCCAATCTGTAGGGAAGGTTCGACAGTGGAGAATGTCTCGTATGATGTGCACGAGGCTGTCTGGCACGCCTAGTTCAAAGAGCTTATATAACAAGCTGTTGTGCCAGACCTTTTCGAAGGCTTTAACCACGTCAAAGAAAAGCTCACACGTGCCTATCGGTTTTCCACCTACGTTCCTTTGCTCCAAAATGTACTCCGTGATGCGGTACACCTGTTGGACGCAAGAGTGGCGGGACCTAAAGCCGAACTGTTCATCCTGTTGCTTGGAATGGATGACCTCTTGGAGACTGTTCAAAATTATCCTTTCGTATAATTTGCCTATCACGCTAAGCAAGCTAATAGGACGGTAGCTTGTAGGTAGATTAGCCGGTTTTCCGGGTTTCGTAATACCTATTACAATCGCTTCCTTCCACGTTTGCGGAAAGGAGCAGTTTGTTAGTAAGTTATTGAAAATAACTACTAACAATTGTATGAGTGCGAGTGGGAGAGCTTTCAGAACCCTGTTTGGTATTTCGTCTGAACCTGGAGCTTACCGCGGTTTTAATTTTTTGATTATTGTCTGTACCTCTTCTCCCGTTACCGGTTGGAGGGTGTCTGTCGGTGGGTTGCCGCATTTAGTTTCGACTGTGCTATTCACAGTTTCTATGTGGAGGGCGTTGGTGCTTTCTGTTCTCCGTGTACATTGTTGGGCTAAGCTATCGGTCTCAACTTTTTCGGAGTCATCGAAAGCGGAAGTCATGGGCGCAGGCCTAAGGAGCGGAGGCATCGATGACGCGGTAGAGTCCATCTTGAGAGACTTTCCTAAGCTCCAGTGAGCCAGATGCGAAGGCGAAATCTCTTCAAGAAGCGTGTCCCAGTTGTTAGACCGCAGTTCGCGTATGCGAGATTTAACATCTCGCTGTAGGGCCCTCATACGGATACGGTTTGCCTCGGTCGGAGCGTAATCGTACGCCCGGATAGCTGCGTTCTTTGCTCTCAACAACTCCCTCACATCCTCAGGCAGGATCCAGTGGCCATCATTCGCCACCGAAACCCGCCTGGAAGATGCACTGACAGCAGTTCGAAGGTGGTTTGTGAAAGCACCGATCGCTGCATTGGTCTGCTCGATGGATGACAATGAATCGGGAATGGTGTTCAGGTCGGGGCGGTCGGTTGCCTTAAGGGCTTCCGTTAGTTTGGCGCAATCAATGTGTGCCCTCGTTTGAGGAACGGGGTCACTTGGGATACCTAGCTACATGACTGCCGGTTGGTGATCCGAAGTAAGCTGGTGGATGACTTCTACTGAGTGTACCGTTAAGATAACACTCTATTTTATTTATATTTATTTATTAACAAGGAAAACTTACAGCTAGTAACAGAATTATAATAAGTGGAATAAAATAAAAAGGGCCCTAGAGAAGTTTTCACATATAGATTTTGGTGTGGTATATAAAGTTAAGTACGCAATAAAATATACAACATCTAAAATAATAATAATAAAAAGATGTAGCTATATAATATTTGAAAAATAATCTTTAACTGACGCTCTGTGCTCCAAAAGAAGTGCCCGGTAAGAGCGGCTCTGATACCTGAAACGCTATCGTGAAATAAATCGAAATTTTTCAGTTCCCGGTTTGCTTCCTTCACAAAGCTGCACGCTCGTATAGAGAATGTGTTCTGCCTATAGTTAGTATTAGCGAATGGGATGTGTAAAAAGCTAGGGTTCTTGTATGGTTTATTACGAACACAAATACCAATCACAGACAAGAGCTCAGGAACATCTAATAAACTATTCGCAATTTTTGTAATGTTACAAAAATCCGCGATCTCCCTACGAATATACAGCGAAGGATATGGTGACGCCTGCAGCTTGAAACTTAATCAGTATCGTATTTCCGACTTTTGTACTGTATAAATCTCAGAAATTTCTTTTGAATAGCTTCAATTCGATCTATATACACTCTGTAGGCCGGATTCCACACTGATGAAGCTATCTAGGTGACTTCGCACGAAGGCGCAGTAGCAACAACAAATATAGCATTTGGAAATATTGAAGTCAAGTTTATTTAAAAAACAGTAGTCAAGTAGACTATCAAGGTCACGTTGCAGTTTCAAATTGTCAGCAGAGTTATTAATTGTGCATAGAATTTTCGTATCATCGGCATATAATAAGATTTTTGAAAAATTAAAATAATTATGGATGTCATTAACAAAAATGGAGAATAAGAGCGGTCCTAGCAGGGATCCTTGGGGGACCCCTGAAGGAACGTGTTGAATGTGTGAGGTGTATCTATTTAAAACAACAACCTGACATCGACCATCCACATAAGAGGCAAACCAACGAAACAAGTTACCCCTGATACCCACTTTTCGAAGCTTGCGAAGCAGGATTGCGTGATTAATACTGACTTATGTAACCAGCTGACTTATGTAAGTCAAGGGACCTTAAAAACCTCATCCACTCTAATTTCTATATTGTGTATGTCAGCGTTAGTAGTACTGGTATTGTCTTGGTTATCGTCAAAAGTTTGAGATGTGTCTGATGTTTGGTATGTTGAATGAAAGTATTCACTAAACATATTGCAGATCTCACTGCCTGATTGGGAGGTTTTATCTGCATATTTCATTTTTTTCGGGAATGTATTGCACTGTTTTTTCAGTTTGACATAGGACCAAAATTTGCGTGGGTTTGAGGAGATAGCGCTTTCCGTATGCTCTATATAGGCTTTGTACATTTCAGCCTCCACCTGTTTCACGCGACTACGTAGTAAAACAAAACTATGGTAATCAGAAATATTATTATATTTTTTATACTTTTTATGATATTAATTTTTTTCCCTAGATCTAAATTTTGAACTAGATCTAATATTTATTAAGTATATAATTAAATTGAGATAAATTACAAATATTCAGATTGTAAAAAAATAATGCTTGGGTGTCACCATGAATGTCAGGCGGCACATACGATGCCAAGTCAGTGGAAGTCCAACGTATGTTTGGCATGTTGAAATCGACAAGAACTATATATCTATCATTATGTGCCCACATAACAATATCAGTGAGTGAAGCAGAGAAGTTTGCGAGTTGGGCGTTTAATGAAAGACCACCACTTTGATTGCATATGTAAACTACGCATATATGCACATTAATTGATTCATGCTTCTTCCGTATTTTGAACGAGATCCAAAGGTCTTCAGCCGAAGAAAACCAATTAATACGAGATTCCGTGGTCAACTCTCGGCGCACTGCGATCAAGATTCCCCCACCCAATGTTTGGCCGGCGCTAGCATAGTCCCTGTCTCGTCTGTAAACTAGGTAACGATCGTCAAAAAGTTCACCAATGTTCATACCGTCAAGTAACCAGGTCTCAGTCAGGCAAATAATGTCATATGAGCTCAACAATACATTCCTAAAGAATAAATAGTCTTAGTACGAAGTCCCCGAACGTTTTGGTAATATATATTAAGCATTTATACTTAGTTCATAGATGAATAGGCGTAAGATTAGATTAAGAATATAATAGTAAGCATATAAGATTAATCCGAGTATATTAAAGATCAAAAGGAAAGAGTGAACAAATAAATTAGTGTAATACGATAAAAAGGTATCATTCAGGGTCGCAGGATAACTAATTAACTCAACTGTAGATGATGTTAATAATCTCATGTCATTTAAAATGAATTGTATAAATAATGAATAAAGCCTATGAGGATACCGCTGTAAAATAAGATTACGAGAATTTAGTACTTTTACATTAATAAAACGTGTATCAGTGTAAAGTTTTTCAAAGAGACGCAATGTAAATGTAACAATAAGTATATAGATCAATAAAAAGAAAACTCTGATTCTGAATCACTTCCCTGAATAATTGTCTACTCTAACAAAACAGTTTATAAAATAAGCCATGAATGTGTGACATAAAATAATTAAAAATTGTATGAAAGATAATAAGAAAGTAAATCAAATGTTCAGAAATCAATTTAAAAGCGAAAAAGGCAATATTATATACACTCACGATAGCACTCGTACATGCAACAATAAATGTATTGTATAGTGTATATATACTAGTATACTTATATAGTCTACTGGAAATAAAACGAGAACACTTTTTTGAGATCCTGATCTGATTTTATTGAATGGGGTGATGTATGTGACTGATGTAGCATTTTTCTGTACATATAATAGGTCTTTACCTATGAAACTGCCGTTTTGCCGTACTAGCCATTTCAAATGAAAATATTTTTTTTTTGACTGATAATTCTAATTTCAAATTAATTTTATTTGACAAACATGGAATTCTTTTTCTAAAATCGTCATTTGTTAATAGTTAGTGTTTTGTTTTCAACGCATTCGAACATTTTTCGTCATCATGGATAAGTTAAAAATTCGAGTAATTATGGAGTATGAGTACCGTCGTGGCAGCAAAGTGGCACAAGCGGCACGCAACATCAACGACGTTTACGGAGCGAACACTACAAACGAACGCACCACCCGTTATTGGTTTACCCGCTTCCGTTCTGGAAATTTTGACCTGAAAAATGAACCCCGTGGTCGTCCGAAAACTTTGTGACGAATTAAAGGCAATTGTGGAAGCTGATTAAACTCAATGCACGGCGGAATTAGCAGCAGCTTTCGACGTTAGCATCAAAACAATATTGGCCCATTTGCGTCAAATTGGCAAGGTAAAAAAGCTTGACAAATGGGTACCCCACGAAGTCAATGACCGCCAGCGCGAAGTACGCGTGGAGACGTGCCTTGCACTGCTCAGGAGGCATACAAATGAAGGAATTCTGAACCGCATTGTTACTTGTGACGAGAAATGGATCCTGTTTGACAATCGTAAGCGCTCAGCAAGTTGGTGGGACCCTGGTTCAGCACCCAAACAATGCCCTAAACGAAAACTTACCCCTAGAAAAGTGATGGTCACTGTTTGGTGGTCTAACGCGGGTGTAATTCATCACAGCTTCTTGTCAAACGGGACAAGCATTACTGCAGATGTGTACTGTGAAGAATTGAACACAATGATGGAGAAGCTCGCACGTCTCCAACCAGCTTTGGTCAATCGTTTGGCTCCACTGCTCCTGCACGACAACGCGCGACCTCATACTGCACAGCAGACGGTCTCCAAGCTACAATAGTTGGGGTTGGAAGTTCTCCGTCATCCGCCGTACTCATCAGACCTTGCGCCTACAGACTTCTACTTTTTCCAGAATTTGATAACTTCTTGGCGGGAAAAAAATTCAATACCCGAGAGGCAGTACAAAATGCCTTTGAAGAATTTGTTGCCTCCCGTCCAGCTGATTTCTTCAAGAAAGGCATCAATAAGCTACCAATGCGTTGGCAAAGATGCATTGATTGCATGGGTGATTATTTTGATTAATAGAAATAAAAAATATATAAAAAAATTACGCTTCATTTATTTCGTGAAAAACGGCAATTTCATAGGTAAAGACCTAATATTCTGGAATTTTTGATCCACACGTAGAAAAGCTTTGCTTCGTTTAAAAGCAATTTGTTGTCCGTTGTGAGGTGGTCATTGATATATACGCGAGAGTCTCCCGGAAATCCAATGTTGCTTAGACGTAAAGATTTTTTTATTCGCGCTGCTGCTACGAAATTTTCTTTCAAATAACGGTTTTTAAAAGACACAATAATATTTTTGGATTCCTTGTCGCGCGCGTGGGTACTCTGGCAACGTAGTTTATCTGCTGCTTCGGGATCTCGCAGTCAATAGCTTTCCCCATTCCTGCAATGAGCGTAAACAAGTTTTCGTTGTTCGTGTTGGGCACACCCTTAACCTCAACATTATTGAGCCTAGTTCTCTGTTCACTCTCGTTTATCGTAGCTCCCAGTCTTGCCATCCTTTCTTCTAGATTTTTTGTAGTGATGCTCAATTTCTCAAATGCGTGTATACTTCTTTCGAGAGCAGACATTCTAGTCCCCAATTGAAGCGTGCGAAAATTCTAATGATGATATGACTTCGATTAGCTCTTTTCATGTCTTCTCTTAATTCTGGGAGGACAGATACCTGGAGAGAAAGTTTCTTCAGCTCTAACATAACGCTTTCCATGTCTGCGGGGTTGGGGCTGCAAGCAGGGCTCTTATTCATCTTGCACGAAGTACATCTCCAAATTGCCTTTCGATCGCCGAGTTTGCGGTAGCCCGATTCCGTTATGCCTGCAGTTATGAAGCAGAGGACGGATACCGTTGCCTTGCTTTCTGTGCCTTTTTGGGGTTGGGCTTTGGGGCCCTGGGGCATCCCAGGTAATTGGCAGTGTGGCCAACCGACTTACATAAGACGCATGCAGGAGGTTCGACAGATTGCGGGGTTCGCGCGCAATCCGCAGTGCCATGATCACTCAGGCACTTGACGACCTGGGCTTGGCGAGGCAATTTCTGGCCGTATGGCCATAGACTTGGCATCTATGGCATTGGCTGGGTATACCACGTTTGAAGGTGATCCCCGAAAGTCGTGCTATAGTTTTAAGGTTGCAAATCCCCTTGCCCTCAGGGGTGTGATCTTGTGTTACCAACACTAGGTTGTACGGCATACGATCTTTGCCATACATACGGTGGACGGAAATGACCGGGAAACCCTGGTCTTTAAGATCCTGGAGAAGGAGCTCTGACTCAATGACCAAAAATGTATGCATATTATACTTTACGAAATGTTTGGAGTGAATCGTGGCCGCGCCTTCTTAAGATTGGCGGTAAGGTGGGTTAGTCAGGTTTGCAAAATTTGAAGAGTCGCTACGACACGCTTGCGCGGCCATATTTGAAGAGTCATAGTTCATTAAATACTGATCACCGATACATTTTATATGTAGTATGAATTCCCACGAGTTTAAACACTACTATGAATAACTAAAACATTCACATTTCTACGTTGCCGAGATCTTCGAGAAATACAATTTGAGACATAGGCACTGCGCACAGCTACACATCCTGGCGATAAATATAGCATATCGACCTTTGGAAAGAGACAATCGGCTAATTTTGGCTTCGTAGAGCGAAATCTCTGTTGCACACTACCTATGTGACGTTTTGTCCGTCGTTGTTCAAGAACGATAGAGTGCGATCGCATCCAGTTCCAAATATAATAGGTCTTTACCTGTGAAACTGCCGTTTTGCCGTACTGGCCATTTCAAATGAAAATATTTTTTTTTTGACTGATAATTCTAATTTCAAATTAATTTTATTTGACAATCATGGAATTCTTTTTCTAAAATCGTCATTTGTTTAATAGTTAGTGTTTTGTTTTCAACGCATTCGAACATTTTTCGTCATCATGGATAAGTTAAAAATTCGAGTAATTATGGAGTATGAGTACCGTATTATTTCATAGTATTTCAGACTATAAATTTTTTTTTACTAATCTGATCGTCTATCCTAGGTGCGCGTCACTACATATAGAGCTAAATACTTTACAAGGTTGTTCTATTAGGTCTAAGGTATCTCTCATATCTTAAACTGCCACGCTCGAGTATTACCAAAAATTCCCCTATTCGCCTCCCTAACTATTATAAATATTTTGTAACCGAAGCGGACATATTTAAAAAAATGAAGATAAAAATGTAAGTAATAATTTTAAGAAGGTTCAAGGCGAGTTGCAAATGCCACTGGAACTTCAAGAAGAACTTTGATCAATATATTAAACAAAGTCAGTACTGAAACACATCCTACATAATTTATTCAATTAAGTTCAGCACTCCGAAAAAAGGGAGACCAAGAAAGCAATTTCGTTTAGATATGGACGAATGTGTGTGGGACGAACGACGAGTGCCTTTCTTACGTATAAATCAACGGACATTACGGATGATTGTCACTACGAAATTAATAACCATAACTACAGAAATGGCTGGTTAATCAACTAATCCGAAATCCCAGTGATTCCGTGGACAAAGTACTTGCCTAACATGGCCACACTGTGTTTGCGATTGCTACCATATCATACAGATTTTAATCCTATTGAAAATATATGGTGTCTACTGAAAGGCTATGTAGCATCTAGAAGTGTGGGTAAGTTAAAACATTATTGACTGAAAAAATAAACATGATCGGGGCTGAAGAGTGGAAAAAGTTTCCGACCATGTAATTAAATGCGAGAATGAATATCGAAGAATTCAACACGGGTTTAGACATTTACACTGATAGACTAGTGACAAATGCAGCTGATAGTGTCAGTGATATTGACCTCTTTGAGACCACAGATGAGGACTTGTTTTTTTATTTTATTTTTCCCCAACCTAAAGACAGCAAATGAAGAAAAAATTGGCGTTTTTAAACAAAGAATAAAAAGAATTATCAAAAAAGCAGTAATATTTAATACCTAACATATATCTGGATTCCTCGTATTCTAAAGGATAATGTCTACTTAGCATAGGTTACTTAGGTACGAAGAGGTAATAAAAGCACTGGCCTTTATTACGAAAACAATACGTATTTTCAAATATGTAACTAAACTGATATTTCTCTAAACCTAACCCTAAAATTAGCAGCAAATGTTATGTTTGCGCAGAGACTAGTAAATAACTATAGACTAACCATGTCTACCAAATTTGAACACGATAGGCCATTTAGTTCAAAAGTTATAGCAATTTATTTACATAGCTTCAAATTTCCCGAATGAAAAATTAAAAACATCATAACTCCTACAAAAATGTTTTTTTTTATTTTTTTCTGTCGATAAAATTCGGTCTAGTTTCCCCCATTTTATTATGTGCACGTCATAAAGATTCACCCTGTATAGGTGCTGTTTGGGTAAAAACGCATTTTCTTACTGTTTAGGAGAGAACTATAAATAAAAACTTTAGCCTTTTTTAACTTTTTATTAAACAAATACAAAACATCAGCAAAAAGTAAGTTTCACAAGTCGTAGCAAAAAATATGTTGAAGCAGACTTAACACTGACTAAATCTGCATAAAATTGTGCTTAGTGATACATCAGCAAGAAGCATAACCTGTGAGGGGCTCCCTATATGTATACTCATTCTTTGCAGCAGCACTTGCGGCGGCGGCGGCGGCGCTTGCGTGGACATCCACACGGCTTGCGGCTGGGGCATCCACACGGTTTACGGCTGGGGCACGGCTTACTGCTGGGGCACGGTTTTCGGCTGGGGCATCGCTTGCCTCTCATCCTCACAGCAACTGAAGTTCTTTTCTTATCAAATAACCCCAAAACCACACCTTTATACAAGAGATTATCAACTGCGTCACATATTTTTTCCGGCCTTTGACCATATTTTTCATTGAGGTATAACAAAATTTCGGATATCGTTGCTCCCTGACGCTTCTCTAGTAAATACTGGTATATACATTTTCCTAATAATTTTCGTTCTTTTTCAGGCTGACAACGGTGTCTTTCTAAATCCATTTGAAATTTTTTGCAAAATTTTGTAATTTTTATGGTATTTGTTGATTATGTCCTAAATTTGACAACAAATTACTTATGTCATGGTTTTGAAATATTCAGACAGTGATTAAAAAACACGTTTTTACCTCATCATTTTGATACTACGAATGTCAGCTGATGTAAGGTTTTAGGTTATCTTTCAATATTTTAATTTTATTAAAACTACTTTTATTATACCTACTATCGTATTATCTATGAAATTGGAATAATTATTGTGTATAGTTATTGTGTAGTAACAATTACTATTTCTATTATAGTAAATGCCATTAAACGCAAAATTGAAATGAACTGATACTACTACACTCATGGGGAGACAGCCGACACGTGCCTTGAAAGCAATGTTTTTTATTTTATTACAGTCAATTTGAGTAACTTTGAAGATTTTTAACGGTATTATTTATTTTATTGAATAAACAATGTCCTTTTGAATTGTTTTTTTTTTATAACATGATGAATTTACGGAAAAAGTAATAGAATTACCCACAATTTTCCCCGAGTCAAATTTAAAGTTAGCATGAGTTTTGGATAACTCAATAAATTTTTTATGAGGTGTAAAAACCTTTGATATTGGAATATTTTAAGTGGGTATAATAAATGATCCCTTTTTATTAAGGAAACCCTAATCTATGAAAATTAAATCTACACTATTGTATAAATGAGGAGCTCCGGAACAAAAACCGATAAGTCCGTTTTTTACCAAACAAGTTTATTTTTATTTTTCGTCTCTCATAGTACTCTTACATGCCATACTTCAATTAGACGCTTCAATACCCGTTAAAAACGTACCAAATGACACTCTAAAGTTGGGCAGCCAAAACAAAATCCGACAACGCCATCATTTTTTTATCAGTTTGTAACAGATTTTTTAGTTTTCAGACCAGCAACCGATAAATCCTATGCAAATTGTTGAAAAGTCATTTCAGACTCAAAACCATTACCTACGATTTTCAAATAAATCGTTTTTTTGCATTTTCCCAAAAGTTACGTGAAGTGGATTTATCGGTTTTTGTTCCGGAGCTCCTCAAATGTGATAGATCGCTTTATCTTCCCATATAAATCAAAGTAGACAATTTAGTGGAAAAAATGTCGTTACGACAACTTAGTAACATTATGCACATATTTAAAGTTTCGCAACATAGTATTTTTAGGATACAGATAACTTTGAACCATTCTATATTATCCAAATAACTTCGATTTTGAACGTACTCAAAACTTTATTAGTTTCACACAACATTTAACATCAAAAACGGATAACGATTTTACAATGATAATATATAAACTACATTTTACCGAAAAACACAAAAACATACCTGTTTACAGTTAGTTTTATATTTTTAATCACGATTTCAAGTACTTCCAACAAGATGGTGGAGGTGAAGGAAAGGTGGGTATTGTACAAAATTATGGCTGACATCAGAACCTAGGGCCTCATTTGTGACTGACTTCAAAGATATCTCATCTTTTAGTACTTCAAACGTGACGCTCATTGCGGCTTTACTTAAAATTTGTGACGCTTTCGTTTCGGAGATATTAGTGGTTGAATGGAATTGATTATGAACCTAGGGCTTACCAGTTTTCATCAAATTACTCGTAAATTACTGAATTTCGGTTTGATGTAAGTCGTCACGATAGCGTCACATTTGCGTCACAAATTAATGACGCAGGTGTGAAATTCGTAACACGAGCCATCATCGAGATACATATAGATATATACATATACATATAGACACATAGATAAATTATGAAACTCTGAAGAGCAAGTGACGTATTTGTTTCAAATGTGATTTCGTGACGCGACACAAATAATTAAGAAACTCTATATGTCTTCATTTATCCCATGATCGAAAATAAGCAAAGGAAAACTATCATTAATAAGTCTTTGACAATTATCATTGTCACCCTAGTCATCGGAAATATTCATTTGCATGTAACTATCCTCCATGACTACCTACTTCAAAACAAAAATGATTGTCAACATTTCTTAAATTCTTCGTCTCTAATTACTGACGCAAATGTGGCGCTATCGTGACGACTTACATCAAACCGAAATGCAATAATTTACGATTAATTTAATGAAAACTGGTAAGCCCTAGTTTTATAATCAGTTCCATTCAACCACTAATATCTCCGGAACCAAAGCGAAAACGAATAGTTCGTTTTTAGATTGTCTAAAACATTTCTGGCATCGAAACCATAATAAATTTGAAAGTGAGTTTTCTATTATTTCTATTCTATTTATTTATATCTAAATTGCGCGACCGATCATCATGATATTTGTTTTGCATACGCGCTGTCAGGAGTATAGAGAAAGCACAGATGATGTCTATGACCCAGAAATAAAGTTATTTCGTGGTATCAAAATAGTTTTTAACGTTTATTAATTACGAGCATTTTTCAAACATCCTGTAATAATTAATAATTATTTTACTGCTAATCGATATTTTTTTGGAATACGCTGTTTATGTACCGTTTAATGTTGTTTTCGTTTTTCCAGACATGCCTTTACTTGATTTCTATAATCTTACCTACTCACTTGAGCAATGTGACAAAATGACAAATAAGTATGTTTTTTTTTCTTAGATCATACTTTTGAAGTATCTGGTGAGATAGTAAGTAAAAGTTAGTCGTATTAATGATAAATAAATAAAAAATGCACTGCAACTACGTTATGTTAAATACCTATTGTTAAATATTTAACGCTACATAATTCCATTTAGCTTCCCAATATTTCACCAATTGTAATCCGTGATATCTTCAAAAATCACTACCACACTGCAAAAAGAATTCAGAAATATTTTAGGCCTTCAGATAAGGTTCTTGTTATTGTAGACGTTCACAAAGTATTATGCCCAAGTTTTGAATGTATGTAGCAGAAAATAGTTTTTGAACAAAATGCTAATGGAGATAATAAATGAATTCCCCTCTATTGCCTTTAAATTCAAATTATAATTCAGTTTCGTAAAAAAACTCTAACCTGATATTGGTCCGACATGAAAGCTTAAGAAACCTCTGTTTCATAAATATTTAAGAATCACCAAAATTTCCTAAAAAAGAAAAATATTACATTTTACAAATTACAGTAAATATGTTTCGGACGGGATTTGAACCTAACAGTGACAACCAAAACCTACATTAAAAATTGGACTCTGTGCCCACAATCCTAGCAGATATTAATAGTTGCCGCCGAATTTAGAGTATTTGAACTATTTATTTAACCTTTATTTCTTTAAAAAAAACTTTCGTCCTCCTTTTCTACCTTTCGTGGTGGAATTTCTTAACTTGCCGCCATAGCAGGCATCTCCATTTTAAATGGAACTCCTATGTAAAATTTCAGGGTCGTAGGTCATGTAGTTTTAGATATTTTGAGATGATTGTGGGAGATTTGTATAAAAATTAAATTTTGAACCCCCCATTTATCCCTGTAGAGGTGGAAATTCGTAAAATCTTTGCTGAGCGTGCGCCTACGTAATGAAAGCTATCTGTGTGCCAAATATGAGCTCTTTTGAAATACCATTGGACGGGCCATTGGTTTTTCGCTCGACATTAATATATGTATTATACATACATAGTTGAAGTATGTATATATCTACACGATGATTTTTTTAGATTAGGTAACTAAAACTTAATATAAATTTAACTATTTATAAATAAATAAAACAGGATTATTACAATAAGATTACAATAGAAAGTATTGATGAACTTATTTTTACGAAAGCTCCTTTCACATTCTAAAAATCCCGCGTGTTTTGCTATTTAACCCTTAATAAGGCAAAGGGATATTATTTCCCACCAGAATAAGCAAAACAAATTAATTTTTATTTTAAAAATCAGCTAAGTGACGAAAGCAATTCACCACAGATTTTATCTATTTATTCACTATAGATTACCATAGATTGTTCCACTTTATATCCATCGTTAGTGTAGTATTTTATGTCAAAGTGTGAGTGGTTGAATCTTGAGTGAAAAAATCCGTATGTTTTCTTTTTTTGGACATAGGGGTTATTATTTCCCACCCAAAATAAAGGTACTCCCCCCAAGAGTACACCCTTTTCTATATATTTTTACCCTAAAACCACTTCAACTTCTTAATTAGCTGCCCTTTTAGCTCGCGCCTTATTAAGGGTTAAATAACAGTGATGTTTGATACCTTTAGTCATCTAAAAATAATGTTATTTTAATCTAGAAATATTTGACATTTTGATAGTTTTATAAACACATATCATAATTATGATGATATAATATAAATAAAATAATGGTTTCAATTTATTAAAAACAAACCAACAACTTGGAAAAAAATCAAACCAATAAAACGCAGCTAATGCTCTGTGGCAGTGTATCTCAAAGTGGGGTACGCGAACCCCCAGGGGTTCACCATTCGAAGGTAGGGGGTTCGCCACAAGATTTACGTAATGGCGGCTTGATGATGTCTTTGATAGATTTTTGGCCTGCTAGACAGGAAGAGTATCCAGAACTCTCAAGCTAAGTGGTGAATTTCCTTTTACCCTTTGCTACAACGTACTTATGTGACAGTGGGCTTTCACACCTGGCCATGATAAAAACGAAATATAGAAATCGACTTGATACCGAGTCAGAATTATGGTTAAAATTGCCAAAAAAATAGAATCAATTTTCAACAGGAAACAAACCCACCCGTCTATATTCTATTGAAATAAAACCCTTATTTTCTTCAACAGTCATTTTATTACAATGACATATTACATATAGACAGGTTATCCGCTCTCAAAAATGGCAACGCAAATGCAAGGCATTTGCCGGCTATTTGACTCAGTCTTGTGCAACCCAGTGTCACGGCTAAACATCAGACAAAACTTATTCCCTATTCTGCGTTTTGAATACCGTACAATGCCTTCTTGTGTATTTAGACAGAGTACTAATTACACTGTTACTGTTAAAGATAAAATAAACGTTTCTACGTTTGTACGTTAAAAACCACGAGTGCCGGAGCGCTCCTGCAGCTCGGCGGTTCCTGCAGCGAACAACACTTCGAAGACCATCTCGTTCACTCATTACTTATTTAATTATCATGTAATTTACCAGTATTAACGTAAAACTATAAAGCCTTGTTTATACTCTAGATTTGTGTGAATCTTTCCATAATATAATTATCTTGCAAACAATAATTGTGACCCCATAAACAAAGGGAATTATAGCGGCGTACCCTATTCTAAATAAACGTGTGTATTTAATAAATTGACTTGTCTATATGTATTATGTCATCGTTTTATTATGTACTGGGGGGGGGGGGGGAATTTAATTAGTTAGTTATGAGGTTCGCTGTCATCTGGAAACTTAAAAAGGGGTTCGTGGAGCCAAAAGTTTGAGAAACCCTGCTCTATGGCATTCAATAACATTTGTATCGTTCAATACAGCATAAATCCCAAGGCGATTGCGATCGTAGAAATTAGACAATCCCGTTGATCACTATCGCAACTACTCGTACTATACCTTCGAAAAGGATCGCGATAGGTGTTGAAGTTAGACTATAAGGTAGTGTTGAAGTTTGACCAGGGGGTCAATTTAATAAAGGTATTCACATCAATTCGGTATGTAAAGTAACTTTGAAATGCATACGTGGGACACTTAGAAAGTTTGAGAAAAAAAATATGTTCAATAGATTTTTTTTATTATATCTTTTAAAGAAATCTCCACCAGTGTCTATACAAAGTTTCATGAGTCTGAACCAATTTTCAAAGCACAATTTCCAGTCTACAGCAGGTACTTCCTCAGCGGCTTTCTCGAATGTAGTGAGCGCATCTTCTAGCGATGAAACTGTATTCCCTTGAGCTGGTTTTCTAATTTAAGGGAACAAGAAGAAGTCACAATGTGCCAAATTAGTGCTGCAGGGAGGATGATCCAAAAGTTTTACCGGTGTGGTGTATAGGAAGACCCTTGTGTTGAGCGTGGAGTGCACGCAGCATTGTCGTGGTGAAGCAAAGTCCCGTGTTTGGTCGCTTGTTGCTTGCAGCAATAAAAACTTCTGGCAGGCATTTGGTAGTGTACCACTCTGCATTGATGCTAATTTGGTTTCTTAAGGGAATTGATACTAAATACCCACCTCGCTAAGGGGAAAAAACTGGCGATCAAAATTTTTCCAACGCTTCTTCTCGATCGTTTCACTTTCATTGGCGTTGGTTCGTTTTGAAACAGCCATACTGCTGACTGGCGCTTTGTTTCTGGATCATATAGATAAATCCAAGATTAATGTAATGATATCGTAAATACGGCGGGAAGAATGCTTTGAATTTGTCAATCATATCATGGCGCCATATCACGCGCGCCTGCTTCTGAGTATCGGTGAGGTTGTGCGGTACCCAGTGCGAAACAACCCTCCTCACGCAAAGGTGGTTGTGTAGAATATCAGGAACACTTCCCGATCCAATGTGCGGATTATGCTGCATCTCCTCGTATGTAATTAATTTGTTTCTTTATTATTATTCGCCGGTTTTGTTGAACAAATTTTTCATTTGTAGCACGTTTTATTTCGTAACAGCAGTCAAAAGATGAGCACCTCTTTCTTCATCCTTCAAATTTAAGCGACCGCACTTAACTATTTAACCAGCGGTACGCAATTGCCTTAGAAGGCCCCTTTTTTCATAAAAGCTAATTGAAGACGATTAAACGATCCTGAGGTTTCAAGTTGGACTTGAAGTCGTAACAAATCATTGCAAGAAAATGTTCTCGACGCTGATCCATTTTTCTATGACACATAATAGTTTAGTTTTTACTAACGTTAGTACACAAAGTTTATAAGTTGATACTATACAATTGCACACTGGCTGGCATTGTTTGAGAATTAAGTTAAAATATTTTTAGTGATTTATCTCTTATTTTAGATTGCTTTCCAAAATGTTTCAGACCTTTTACTTAATGACTGATGTATTTTTAATTAATTTGAGATGGTGCTCTCTTAATCAAAAAAATGAATTAAAAATGATATATTTAAACATTTTTACGCACTTAGAATTATGCACCCGACATTCTATTACGATTTAATTTTTGTTTTTGTGCCAAAAACAATTTATGAGAATGAATAAATTGACAGGTTGGGTCTTTACCCAACCTACCCGACAACCAACCCCGCCGAATAAAAAAAATAAGTAAGGGCAACGGAAGATTTTCACGTAATTGATGAGTTTTGAAAGTAACAAGTTAACAAAAGTTTGGTAGTACTATAATTAGATAAAACACAGTGAAGTAGGTACCAAATTAACACGAGTTGAGTAACACACGCTGATAAAATTTTGGACTAAATCACCAGGCGAAAACGGGAAAAATTTACTATTAACGTAAATATATACTAGATTGGGGTACTTATAAACAGTCACTTCGAATTATTGTTGGTGTAGACCAAAATCTAAATACTTCGAATAATGTGATCGTTGATAAGTTTATTTTGCGGTGTCATTATAATCTCTTCTTTTTCGCTCGTGACTTATTTCTGTAGTGCAATTGATAGCAAACAGGACAAGGAGGACTTTTTGTAGCGTAACATAATTGTTATTTAATGTATATTTCGTTTTGCTGTGTTAAACGCACATGTTGTTCATCCTGTGGCGTTCATTGTAAATGCACCATTCATATACTTACCTATTTTAAATTAAATTTTATTCAAAACAAGTCAGGATTTTAATGTGATTTAGTGAATGTGACTCATTGATTCTATAGTGATTATCGATAGTCGACAGTGGATCTCTACCTTGGTGTAACCATGAAGAAATGTGTTTTATCGATATTCAATGATCAAGCTCTACTGTGGTGTAACCATGAGGAATAGGGTCTTCCTCGTATACTATTTCCATTTCTTTATTTTCTCGATGACAGTTATAATTCGATACAATGTAGTGTTGTGACCAAATAAGTAATGATATCGATCGCATATATTTATTATATTTTGAACAAAGACAAATACAACAAAAACATTCAAATATATTTTTTCAAGGTGGGAACACTCAATGGCCCACCGCCATTTTGTGTTTGTTTTAATCTGTCACTCGCAACAAGACGCAACAAGTGCATTTTGTGTTCCTCCGTGTTGATTGCTGCCCAGCTGTCAAATATCAAAATGCCGAAAGGATCTGTTCTGAAAAGGCAGGCGAGAGAACTGGTGATCAAGGTTCGTAATTACTTTGAAGCAGAGTATCAAAATGGTGGCCCGCTATTACCACTGTCGCAAGTGCGAGAGCGTGTTGCCGCATTAAGAATTAGTGGACCTACTGTTTCAAAATTACTACCGAAGCTTACGGTACAAGCGGCATGCAGGAAAATAAGCTTCGTACGCCGAAGAAAAAACGCCAACCACGTCGTGTGACATCGGTTGACAACTTCAACGCTGATGCTATTCGTCGTCATATATATGACTATTACTTGCGCAAAGAAATTCCAACACTTAAAAACTTGTTGTTTCTTTACGTGAATGTGGTTTGTTCCATGGCCAAAAATCGTCATTAAGCTTAGTTCTGAAAGAAATTGGATTTTCTTATAAAAAAATCGGACAAACGTAAAATATTGATGGAGCGTCACGACGTTGCTATGGCTCGCTGCGAATTTTTCAGCGAAGCCAAAAAGATATCAGATTGGTCAAATGTTATTTTCACTGACGAGACTTGGTTAAATGCAAACCACACAGTATCTAAGAACTGGACTGACGACACCGCCGCTTCCACTAGTTTAGTGTCAATGGGAAAAGGTGAACGCCTTATCGTATGCCATGCAGGGTCTACGAAAGGATTCGTGTCAGATGCTTTACTTTTAAATCCAAGAAAACAGTGGACTAGCACGAAGAAATGAACGCGGAGATTTACGAAGGATGGTTTAAAGAAATGGTGCAATCTATGGAAGATCCATAATTATTATGGACAACGCTAAATATCACTCCAAACAAATTGATAAAATGCCGACGCAGGCCAATAAAAAACAAGAGATAATTGACTGGGTCCAACGTCATGGCGAAAATGTGAATAGTACTTTATTAAAAGTACAATTAGTGAATATTTTAAAATCTAAAAAAGCCTCCCTAAAAGATATGTTGTCGACGAAATAGCTGCCGAATGTGGTCATTGGGTTCTTCGACTTCCGCCGTATCATTGCCAGTACAATGCTATAGAACTAATATGAGCACAAATCAAAGGACACGCCGCTCGAAACAATACCCATCCCCCTTTTACGGCAAACAAGATGTTAGATTTATTAAAAAATTCATGCGCGGAAGCAACTGCCGTGAGCTGGGTAAAAATTGTGAGAAGAACCCAAAACATTATAGCATCGGATTGGGAAATTCATGTGGCATTCGATAATATACAAGTACAGGAACTTATAATAAATGTTGGGGAGAGCTCATCGAGTGACAGTGACGATTCATCAGATTTTGATTAAAATAAATAAATAAAGATTACCTGTTGTTATAATTATTTCGTTTCATCGTCGAGTACCTACCTATACCTACTTATTTTACAACAGCTTCGAAAATTTTAAAGAAATTGGCATTATCAATCAAGAATTAATACGTGTAACATATTTTAATGAAATATAATATTAGTTAATAAATTTGTACAGAAGTATCCGGCCATACTTTAGTTTCTTACATTTTGTAAAAAAATATCGGGTCTGTTATCGTGTTACGTTTATCGATATAGCTCCATCCCTATCAGTTTAATACCGACTCTGGTATTATATAACCTTATACGTGTGTAAACGTCATATTTTATAAAATAATGCATATATAATGTAAAAAAAAACACTCGCACACGTTTTCATAGGAGCTGTCATCGAGAAAATAAATAAATGGAAATAGTATAGTAACACTAGTGTAACCACTGGTGTAATCACAGAGAATGAGTGAAAAGTATAGCGTTATTTAAATAGTAGAAAAAAAAGGACAGCTATGTTTTTGTCGCTTATGCTTACGCGTTAATTAAAAACGTCACTCAGAAAACAAATCACGGCATGTGTTGTTTGACATATATTGCACCCGTCTTTATGGTCCTCGGGTCAAACCTCCACAAATCTTACTAACATCTTTTGAAAAATAATTTGAAGATTCTAGTAAAACCAAGTGTTTTACGTACTATGTGTGATACATATGATATCACTTATGTTTTGTGAGCTTCAGAACCACAATTCGTACACTTCTTAAATATCTAACGTGGCATTTTTATATTCTTTTTGACTTTTTGGGGGTCATTCGGGGGGAGGTCATCGGCTCGAACAATAGACGGTCGTTCTGTTCCGATCCAGCGCTGGATACTGGACGCCGGTTACAATGGTCCAGTGATTCCTCACTCGCCAGTGGCCCTTGCGCCAGCCTTACTATCATCCCATTGATAGTAAGGATCGCCTTCAGCCTTACTATCAATTGGATGGGAACTTTGAGTATTCATTTATAATAACGTCCTAAAGGTATGTGCCAAAGTTCAGCTATATGCGAACTGACGCAAACTGAAATGTGAATTTCGAAGTGTAATGTATTTTTACTCTGATAGGACCATAGATAAAACTTTTGATACAAGTTTATGGAACGAGGTATAATTAGCGAAACATCTAGGTAGAAACATCAGATACATTTCAGGATGTAGATAAATAAAACTAAACTAAATTGATTTACAATAATATTATTTGGTAATTGACAGAATCTTACTTAGTTTTAATTCGAAACGCTTAACCCCGTTAATACATCACATATTTATTAACCTGACATACAAACATGTATATGGAATAAACAGCAGTCTTTTAATACACATTCACATTATTATGATTCTTACTTCCTAAGACAGTCAATTGAATTTTTTACATTTATAAGGAACATGGATATCTAAGTGAGACAAAATATATTTAATTTTTAATATCTATCACTATGTAATAAGTTTGGATTACAAATCCTGAATTGCAATTTTATTCAAACATATAGTAAACATTGTTAAAAAAAAGATATCCCAAATACATTCTGAAACCAATCATTTTTTTAGATGCTGAGTTAATCATTAAAATACATTAAAATCTTCTTACGCAAAAACCTTATCGTTACATTCATCTGCTTGGTTATTAGTTTACCATAATATAATTTTTGTCGAAAAATATGAACAAGGTGTGCCAAAACACAAGAAATTATTAGGAAAACTCCAGTACCTCACCATTTGTAGTGTACAGCTCTTACGTTTAGTAAAATTGGTAAAGACACTTAGCAGATCGGGCACAATATAGGCCGTTCGTATTTAGGTTAGCTTTTAATACTATAAATAGCTTTCATAGTCCTTTTTAGAAAAATAAATCACATTTTATGAGCTTATGAGTGGAGGCTTCAGAATATGTCATCATGTGACATGACGTAAGCAAAATCATTATAAAATGTTACTTATATTTTTTTGTTTAATAAACAATTAAAAAATCTGAAGGAAAACTAAAATGCAGTAAGAACATACACGTTAATTTAATATCAAATAAAAATATACTAATAAAATAATGCATATTAACTAACATAAAATTTAGATAATTTAAACATATCCATAAAATGTTAACCAACGATTTTATCAGTTTTGCGCAGTTCTTTTCATAATTTTAAATGTAACACAAGCGAATTCGTGCAATTACAGACATCAACAACTCCAATATTGTGATATGGAATATCGGTAGCAATTAAATATTACACAAGCCAAGATCTTTTAAAACTTACATTGTTCTTTTAGGATTACGAGATAAAAATTTGAAATTTTACTAACCGCCGCCGTCAAACGGTTAATAAGGGTTCTTCTATGTATAGATTTTGCATAGATTATAGAGTAAGTCTAGATTCGCTAAGCAAAATCCACACTAAGCATTAATTAACCGTTTAAGGCTCAGGGGGGTTAATTAACGTATTTTATCAGTTCTACGCATATAATTTTATAATATAAAATGTAACAGAAATGAACCCATGCATTTATAGACACCAAACACCAATATTGTGATATGAAGTACATTATAATTATTGTATGCTGTACACATAAAAAGTGATTACAATACATCGACTTTATTTATTACACCGAATAAATATGTGTATAACGTTTGACAATATAGAGTGAGGAGCTTTTTTGTGTCCAAACAAGTATACTGAAATCTCTGGGGTACTTAGAAACTCCAAAGTGTCTCTCGTAAACTACTTTTTTTTATTTATTAAGTAAAGTAGACAATGAAAATTTGATCAACCAAATTCATCATTGAAATAAATAAATAATAAATAAATAATAAATTTATTCAGTGTTCTTATCTCATAAGAGTGTCATTAATGTAAAGTTTACGAAATTGTCTAGCAAAAGTACATCGACTATTTATTACGGTTTCAATAAAAGCGTCCCGCCATATACATTATCGAAACGGTATTTACAACGCAAGAAACTTTTCATGAGTCTTTTGAATATAACCACGACAACTGTAACTACGCACTTTCGCAATTACCGACTTAATATGTCAGATTACTGGTGATTATATGAATGAGTTTAGGTGTCAGGTGGCGGCTTGGGTTCTTTGTCTTGATCGTTCTGATCATTGGGCTTATGTCAGGGTTCGCAGCCCAAGATGGCGTCGATGGAGAAGTCGGGTCGTCGTCGCTGTTCGAGCACGATGAAGGTCTGTACGGTGTGCAACGCGGTGTCTTCGGTTGAAGTGGACGGCGCCTCGCCGCGCCCGTCCTCTTTTCAGCTGGGCTTTTGTTGTACTTCGCGCATCATAAGCTAGGGGGATTTTTAATAGATACATTTTTTATGTTTTTTATATACTGAATTTGTTTGTGAACTGAGTATCAGCGTAATGTCCTTGTTTTATGAATTTAAAACCTTATGCGCCTAGCAGCTTATGAAATGGTCCCGATGTAGATCTTTAAATAGGTGGCAATATTCAATGTTTATAACAGAAGTTTTAGGCACAAAACAAAAATATTTGCGCTAGTATTAGAATTAATGTCTTAAAAAACTAAAATCTTACAACAATATAAATTGTTTCGTAAAACACGTGAGTCAATTTGCAGCCTACACCCTGTTCACACCTTGGTGTATCGCAGATAGCAAACTTTCGCATACGCTCAAAAGAGTCCTCTGTACAAGGCAAATGATTTTACGTAAGACAAGAGAGCAGGCAAAATTGTAGGCATGTTTTTATTTTCCCAACTAGTAAATATTTATGTCCACTAAAATGCATAAATTAATTTGAAATTTGACACAAGTAAACGCCTGAGTGGCGTAGTAGGTAGTAACCCTTCTTTATTACGCTTACGTCCAGGTCTGAGTCCTGGTCGGGGCATCATTGACAAGCACAGATATTTGTTCTCGGGTCATGGTTGTTGACATTTATATACGTATGTTTATTCTGGGTTCCACCCCCCACCAGTTCACTGTATGGTTATCCATAGCACATGCTCTGCTTACTTTGGGGCCATACAATTGGTGTGTTTCTCTATGGATTTATTACTATATTACTACTATTATTATTATCATTACTAAATAAACTATTGCTACCTGATGAGGGCGGTCAGCGGAGACGGGCGGTGGTGGTGCGCGTCCACCCGGGCCGTTCTCCCGAGTGCAGCGGCCGGGTTCCGGCGGACCCGCTGGAAAAATCAAACAGATTAACAATTTGAAAATGGGTATCGAGAGGGCCTTCGATTGAAAATTATTTGTTGGATATAAAATATAAAATATTAATATATAATATTTAAAATTCATAATTTAAAAACAACTTTTTTATAGTAAAGAGTCTGTTATTCTTTTAAAGAATAGGAAAAACTATGTTGAATAAAACACTTGGTAACCGGATTTTATCGAGTGTAATTTACAGACCACGGTATCTGTAACGGTACCGACACGTCGAGTTAAAATGTAAAAGTAAATTAATCGCGATTAAATTCGGTTAAAACGTGTAAAATTAAAGCGTGAAAACTTAAGAGCGTATTAAGAATAACTGTGACTTAAGATATTTGTATAAGATAGAGGCTTATATGAAGAAAATAATTAAAGTTACTGTAATTGAATATTGGCTAATAAATTATCCACACCTCACACCACCACGACACACCAAATACATTTAACGTGTAAAATGAAATATATTTTTTGTAATAATGAATCTGCAAAATGTCGACGACGTTTTTACGAATCTCTTAACTTATACAAGTGGTTTGGTGATTAACAAGGTCAACGCCGGCAACACGCCAGACGCGTTTGCGTATATATACTTTATTATATACAATGAGTATTGAGACTTCAAAATCATAGAGTTGAACAGGTACACCCGAAACATAACATTTTTGTGGTGGCCCGGGTGTAAAGACCATTTTTAAGTGTATGGAAAAAAAGCCCTTCATGCGATGCCATGAAAGCGCTGGGCGCGGTCAGCGACATGGGTTCTCAAACTAGGTTAGGTACCAACAGGCTGGGTCCATAGTTAGGTCCATAACATTACGTTAATATTTTTATCGATATAAGTCATAATTTATCAAAAATTTGTATGATTTTGATATTATATTAACTATTTTCGAAACTTTTATTTGGGTATTTTGTATTTTTGTAAATTTTTAGGCATACCTACTTAAAATTCTTAAAGTTTATGTATCAACTTTTACTAGTAGGTACCGCTTTCACGCTATAATATACTTACAAAATATGAAAGTATTACTTATTTTTAGGGTTCTGTAACTCAAAAGGAAAACGGAACCCTTATAGGATCAATTCGTTGTAAGCCAAAATGCCAAGGACCTTTTTTAAGGGAGCGCGTGAAGGTGCTGTAATTTACAAAGAATTTAGTTGGACCTAGCCTAGGCTATGGTTTATGTATGTATTTAATTATGTTGCGAAGATTCTCGGAGGAGTTATCAAGCGCAGTTGCGTCCCGGGTGAAGGGAAGGAACAGCCAGTGTAACTACAGGAACAAAGGCTATTCCAACTGAAGCTTGGGGTCGATAACGCATCATGGATCACTAACACCTTCGATTGATGATGTCCATGGGCTTGGATTGCACTTACTATCAGGTGGATTCGGTGCTCGTTTATCAATTAACAATTCATAGAAAAAGGCACAATTACCAAAATTCTAAAATACGTCATATTTTTTGCATCTTACACTTAGGTATCTAATCTTATTCTGCTACAAAATCACCATTAGAAACCGATCATCTTCAAATATAACGTAAATAGTATATCGTTAATACGGTATAGGTATGTAATTACTGTCCCTATATAGATATAAGGTGCAAATTCATTTATTAATTAATATCCTACCTACATTCGGTAGTAAACATTTATTGTGCTAGCTGGAATTACTATTGGAAAAGTTGACGTACAAAACCATAAGTACACATTAATCTATATTAAAATAAATTAAGAATCTCTGCATAAATTACGAAACAAACTCACCTTTTATGTTATTTCTTGAGTTGTTAGGCATGTTTTTGAGTTTAAAATGTCATTGAATATTAATTAAATCACACCTTCTAAGTTACAAACACTCAAACACTGTTTATCACTAAAAAATATGAAACAAACTACTTTCCTACAAGTAATGCCACCGACCGCGCACGGCGCGTTCATTTATTTCCTCTAGCAGTGCCGGCAACGCGCCCAGCGCTTTCACTGCATTTTCAGGCGGCATCGCTTAAGTCATGATCAAAATCACAGTGGAACTGAATGTGTTAAAGTTGCAATACATTTACGATATTTTCCGCTTCACAGTGACTGAGGGAATTATGTTGGGTGATTATACCTGATGCATATAATTGTCTTTACAATAGCGAAGCAACCATAATAAATCTAATGTACTTAATTTCACTAAACGTTCAAGTTGAAATGTCATTACCTGCAGTGAGAGGTATCGCCAACCTTGCGTTGACCGCCAACAGATGGTCCCTCCTCTGCAAGAGGCTGCCGACGTGTTCCTCAAGCCGCACGTTTTCTGTCCGAAGCTGGTGTAAGCACGACAGTAGGGATGCAACTGCAAATGAAGAGGGAAATTAGAGATAGAACTCGTTTTGTGTAAAGAGTTTGAGGTAGAATGAAAAATTGAAAGGGCTAAATATTTGATTTCATCATGAGCACAAAACCTTAACGCTTTTTGAAAGTCGAAACAGAGATTTAACTAACTTAAACTCATCCAGAAGATATTATAGGCAGACCGAGAATATCTGAAGAAAATATCCTCTCGGCACTCTTTTTAAGCATGAAATAGCAGGTATACAAATATGTGACTACAAGAAATAGCTCATACACTGAAATCTGTAGGTTATTAGAAAAAGCCGATTATACTTAAGAATTTTTGGAGGTCTGTAGTATTTGTAACTATTACATGACATTTTCAACTGCAACACTGAAAGTAGTGCAGAACTGAATATATACTGAATATTGAGTTCTGCACTACTGAATAAAATAAGAATAAAATATGTAATATAATCTGAATATCAAAATTACATACATTTTAATTGCTATATTATTCTTACTGTGTCATACAAGTTGGAAACCGGTACCACGACACAAATACACCAAGTTAATAATGACCCATTACTTCTTATAGCTAATACTGTACTGACCTCCCCTATTTCACGTAGGTACTTCTTCTACGTACAATGTAGGCATGGCGGCTACAATGGAAGTATATAAACTCTTAGTAATGTATGTAGAATGGTGAGAATTTAGTCCATGTATCACCTAGCATCCAGAAGCACGAGAACACAAATTTAATGTCTTCTTAATTCGTACAAGCGCAACAATATCTCATGTTTAATATACCGAAACCAGCGCGCGCGCTATATTAAGAAACTGTACGAAATCCGAAATGCGGCCTGCTACGCCGCGATTCAAATTGAATACTTTAAACATTATATGGAAAACCAAACGGCAGCGAAGCAGGCGATAGCCAAAATCAAAGCCCACGTGAGTGTTAGACGTCAATGAAAACGCGTTGTACCGCAGTCTTAAGACGCTGCCGATAAACGATCGCTGTCTCATATTCATTCTTTCTCTACTTCGGTCTGACATATCTTAAGGCATATTTTTAATCGCGATTTGTAGCTTTTTACACCTCAGAAGCGATGTGGATGTGAGCAGCGCCATATGATAAGATATAATATGACTTACTGTCGAAATGTTGAGCTTGTTCCATAAGGAACTGGGAACCTTGCTCCCATTGTCGTTCCAGCAGTTGATCCAAGCTCTGAGCGCTTGAGGTGCCACCTCGACTAGAACTCTGTAAAAACAATAATGTGTAGTAGTCAATAAATGTACAAATCATTACATTATTCAATTTTTTAGATAATGTATTATGGTGTGAAGTGCAGAGGCAAAAAGATGTCAAGTTATTTTGGAATAGGCTATTATACCAAGTATTCCAATAGTAGTCTGATGTAATAAATTTAATATTGTAATAATTTGTAATTTCAATTTGTTCTTCATATAATATTTTGAATGATACTGATTTCAAAATGACATTCGGTCTAATTATTATAAAAAAGCATAAGATTATGAGATTTAACATCTATTATTGTATGGATTCATCCTTACTATAGTTAATCATTTTAATTATTTGAAATGCCCTTCAGACCTCTTGTAATTAGAATATCTCTTTCATCTATTTCATCAGCCTGGAAGAAATAGCCATTCAGTAGGGCCTATATTCAGGTCCCATTCAGGCCGTCTAAATTGTCTCATGCTAGTGGTATTTTGTTACCCCTTTTGTTGAAGTTTATTCGTTTTATGAATTTTTTCTATTCTTTTCACATTACATATCACATCAAGGTGTATAACCAAGTGTGATCGTTTAAAACAAAAATATGAGCACAAAAAAACACTCACAGATTTATATGTTTGGCATGTAGCTAGCACTGACCTAGACCATGTAGAAAAACTTTTATCCCAAACATTTTGACGGGTGCTATATTTTACAGTAAGTACCCAAAACCTACCGGCGCAGCCTTGTTGATGAGTGGCGGCGGCAGCAAGGGATCTCCGGTGGCAGCGCCGGCGGCGTGCGCGGCTAGCTCAGCGTTCAGCTGCTCCTGCAGCCGGGCCGCCGCGCCGCTGTCCGGGTTCAGCTCGTTGCCCAGCATGTGTGGCGCCGTGCAGCTTACGCCAAGCCTGCTGGGAGATGACCTCATGGTTAATAATGGTCTTATTATAAGCAACAACTACCTACAGAGAACATGCAACTCGCGATGTTCTCAGTACAGTTATCCATGGCGAAATTATCAAAGTTGGTAATACAAACGATGTTCTACTAATATAGTAGCTAATATTCTGCTATAAGATGATGTTATGATTAACATAGTAGGTGAGGTGACGTTGTCTTAATAAGGTTCATAGTTTGTTTAGTCTTGATATATTGTGATGCGGTGCAAGTGACACCGAGCCTGCATGGAGGTTAATATTGTTGGAAACGTGGTGGCTGATAATGGTTAACATAGTCGGTCTTGTCGTGTGAGAGATATTTGGGTCAAATCTAGAATTAAATCTTGTTTTAAAGATCCTGTATGATACCCTAGCTAAATTGTGACTTGGTGCAACTTTCGATAAACTTTCTCGTTAATGATAATTGTTATATATTTGTGGTGTGAGGTGATATTAAATTGGTTAAAGTTTGAATGAAATGAAAAAGTTTCAAAGCCAGGATGCTTTGAAACTTTTTAGTATTTAAGAAAGAAAGAGATAGACGCACGGTACAAAAAAATATGTACTTATTTTCTAACCATTAATATAAAGATTTTTATCCCTTTCAGAT